>JAWNPO010000455.1:4800000-7200000 GCA_035047525.1 Drosophila quinaria | reverse complement strand
ATGAGTTTGACATTGCGTTCTGCTGCAGGAAACGCTGGTTGGAATTTTTCTTTGTTTCTTTGTTTGTATTAACTCTTCTATGGTTGTCATAGAGCTTTGCAGCAGTTATTGCAGTGTACAAAAAACCTCTATCAGCTACATTTTGTATGGGTTGCAACCCTATTTGGGTGTATTTCTTGCAGTTTTTCTTTTGCGTTTTAGTTAAGTGTCAGCGCGTGTTGCGTAAATAACATATGTGAAGCGGTAAGATTAATATATTCATTGCGTAAATTAATATAATTTACTTATAAACCTTTTTAAAAAACACAATTTATATATTACAGTCGATCACATACGGCAGTGCGACTGTTTTGTGTATACATCCAAGCCAGGTAAGTAAAATACAAATCACATAAAATACCACATTTGTAATTAGTGTTTGTTTTTTCTTTCTTTTCAGTCTAATTATATATCTAAATTGGTTTAAGTAATTGTAAGAATGTAAATAAAGAATGTAAATCAATAAATAATTAAAAATATGTATAAACATTTTATTTCTACTGCCGGGCAGATTTGCCGCTTCCTAGGGGTGGGGAATTTTAATAAGAATTCCAACTATATTTCCTACTAGAAACATCAATCGTTCCAACTAGAATTTCCCTACAGCAGAAACACTCATACAGTATAGTACTCAGCGGAATCGTATGAAGAACTCACTAAAACGTTCGAGTTCGTAGCGGAGTCGGCCGCGCGGTTTTCTAAATTTCCTACCGAGAATTTTGGCCACGTATGTATAAAAGCCAATGAGGGTTTTGCACGAACCCGGCGCGCAGTACTGTGAGCGCGCTGTACGAAATATGTACACTTTTCTGCGATAAATTTACTGTTGGAAATTTCCATAAATTGTTCGGTAGTCAGTCGACTCCTATAAAAGGCAACTTTCGACCGATAGACAGTCAAAAGTCGTTTGACAGAATGTTGACCATAGACTCGTCGCGTGCCTTTAAGTATCTGTGGTATATCTGGCGAATTTTAGGAGTGCATCCGCCAGATGGAGATACATTTTGGGCAAGGCACTATACAGCCTACAGGATTTGTATTAATATTATTATCAACTTTTGTGCGTCGTTTCCGTTCTATATTGTATGTCTGTTGAGCAGCAACATGAGCGAGTTCTGTGAGACGTACTATGTGGCTGCCTTGGTGTTTCTAGACCAGGTGAAGTTCCTCAATGCTTGGCTGATGTTGGGTAGATTTCAAAACGTGCAGAAGACTCTAAATCGATTGGATCGTCGGTTGCAGAGCATAGAGGAGCGAGACATTATAGAGGGTCACATCAGACGTTCGAAGCACACATTTTTTTGGATTCTGCGTTTGTTCTTAGCAGTCGCAAGTTCGGCAGTTTTGGTTTTCGTCATCACAGGGGAACTTCCCGCTGAAGTTTGGTATCCATGGGACTGGAGGACCTCGACTTTTGCCTATTATTCGACAGTCTTCTACCAATTGTTTAGCATCTCTTCTCTGTGTATCTTGGCTATCATCAATGATACGTATCCGATGATATATCTGAACATGATCGCTGGCCACTTCAAAGCGTTGTCTTTTCGAATTTCCGTGCTGGGTTATTCGAGTGACGAATCGCAGACGGTAACTTATAACAAACTGACTAACTGCATTCAGGATCACCAGTCATTATTATTGTAAGTTATTTCGTTGCTTTTTTAACCTTTATTTAGAATAAAAATGTGTAATATCTTGATTTATTGTGTATCTGAAACATACATATTATTTAATTCTTGTGACTTGGTTTCATATTAATATGTTTTTCAAATTGCTTTCCCACATATTTTGCGATTTGTGAAATTAAAGAGTTCTAAATTGTTTTATATCAAACTTCAGTATAATTTTTTTTATTTAAAATTAATTTATAGCTTCATTTATTAATTTAAATCAGGTACCGTAATCATCATGATATAATTATAAAAATGACGTAATCATTTTAAAGATTTTATTTGTGTTTTATGGGTCCCCTGGCTTTCTTTTAAAGGAATATGCAAAAATATTGGGTAAACATTTTACCCAAAAGCCATTCATAAATAAAGATTATTTGTGAGTTATATATAGTGTTAACACTAAAACTATATTAGATCACAATATGCCAAAAACACTTTTATCGTCTACAGAAAAATTGTATTTATTTAAACAATTAAAAAAAACTAACTAATTTCATTTTAATATAAAAAAAATAACCGCTTCGAAATCGAAGAATATGGCATATAATGTGCACACTAACATTCTACATAGTCTTCGTTAAACTAGACCTTACAAAGTTAATACATGTGTCCTTCAATTTCATGGCAATTATCAGTGAGACCTTCATCATATGCTATGCTGTCGAGGAGGTCAACTTCGGTGCTGACCAAGTGGGCATGTCGATCTACGACTGCAACTGGTATAGTCAGTCCAGCGAGATCAAGCGCACCCTGATTATAATGCTACAGCGATCCCAGCGTCCCGTCATTATTGTGGCAGCCCAAACCTTTCCTGTGCGCATGACGACCTTTCTAGCGGTATGTATGTAAAGATCTTTCTAGTATTTTTAACTGGAATAGATTATAAAGCCTGAGGCTTATATTGATTAGAAACAATCGATACATTTATTATTTATTTCACCCAAAAGATTTCTTCTAATGCTGTAAAAATACGATTTTTTAGAACTTAAACTCGAAACTTTTTTGACCATCAATCGAGTTGATTAAATCGATTTTTAAGAAAAAATCTACATTTCACTGGATTTGGTTCATAGTAGTTGATTTGCAGAATTAAGTTTTTTTTTATTTATGATCAGGGTTGAACTTGAGATTAAAAATTTGAGTGCTCGGAAAAGTTAAGGGTAGTAAAAGTTAAGTTGCTCAAAAATCCCGACATCTTGAGGCAGTAAATAGAATTATTAATAAGTGTTTTTCTGAAACTTTTATTTTAAAATCAAAAATAATTATTTTGTATTCGTGACTTTTAGTAAAATATTAATATTAAGAATGATTTAAATTACAAACATTTTTGTTTTTAGATTTTCTGAAGATTTAAATAATAGAAAGGAAATTAGAAACTTTGGTGTAACTCATGGTATTGCAGCATATTTTTTGCACATTTATATTTATCAAGTATTAACTGGAATACATTTAAAACATTTACAAAAATTTACATTATTTTCCACATAATAATTAATATTTTTAAATGTTTTTTCTGCTTGCAGGTTGTGAAAGCGGCGTACTCAATGTTCACGCTGCTAAACAATTTAAATTCGTAGAGTTAAATTGCAATCGTAGAAAGCCTAGAGAACGTCAGCAATCAAATTGAAAACGCTTGTTAAACTCAACACTTACCCCAACACTCAAGAATGAAAGAAAGAGCGCACGGATTTTCATAGCTTAAGACATCAGCACGCAAAGGAAAAAAGGCGAGTCCGTCGAAGCGAATGGTCACCAATATGGCCACTGACTGGCAGCGTTCCGTATCCGTGAATGCGAGTATGCCGATGGCGATAGCGTGACGTGTGCGGGCGAGCCGCCATTTTCATTTTCAACTGCAACCGGAAATGCGCATTTTATGCAAGTGTCACCCACTGGCTTCCAACGGAAGTTGTTTATCTCAAGCTTTTGATCCTCTTCCTCCTTTTCTTCGTGCCACGTAATTTTTGTAGTCCCTTATAGTGAACATTCGAACTTTTTGAGGCAAGCATGTTGTGCCATTACCAATAAATTATAATTTTTTTTTTTTTGCCAAACGCACTAATCCTTTGCCATCCACTGATTTCCATTGCTTGTGCGCTTGCTGGTACGATGTCAATCACTATAGTTTTGTCACATAACGGGTATATTCTTCTCTTATTTTCTTTCTTATTTCAGAAAGAAAATTAATAAACCACCAAATTTTTGGATAAAGTTCGATTCGGTTATTCAAGCCATTGAGAAAGAAAAAAAATGAAAAATTCTAAATCAGTCTCACTAACGTGCATGCCAAATTTCAAGTCTCTATTTTTATATTAAGAGTTTATGCCAAAATATCGGGATTTTTTACCATAGTGCGTCGGCCCATTAACAATTATTTATAATGATAGTCGGCTCTAAACTTCTCTCAACTAACCATATAACGATGAGGTTGTTGAGGCAGATTTGGAATATAGAGTCTGGAGTTGTGGCTGAGCTTGAGACTGCGACTGTTGCTGCTGTTGCTGATGTTGCTGCTGCTGTTGCTGCTGCTGATGTTGATACTGTTGATGGTGCTGCTGGAGTTGCTGGGTGGCAGCGAGCAAAACGCTGGCTGGTATCTATAGATACTGCTGCTGCTGGCCATAAGGTGCTGCTGGAGTGGGTCCAGTGGGTCCATCCACGGTCGATACATGCCCTGATGATCGCGAGCCAAAGGACCGAGTAGCTGCATAATTGGATGACTTGCAGCAGCTACGGCTGACTCTGGTGTGGATGGCGGAGCAGTTTTCGATGTGGTGCTTGTAGTCGCCGTGCTCGAAGGCACTGGCAACAAGTTGCCGCCAAGTTGTTGTTGCAGCTGCCGCATATACGACAGAGGTATTGCAACAATATACTGTACACGCTGACCGGGCAGCGACAGTTGCTGGTGTGGTGCTGCTGCTGCTGCAATCGATCCTAATTGATATTGCTGTAGGGCAATGCGTTCAAATATGCTTGGATCCGCCTCCACATAGTTGTAAATGGGCGAGTGTTGCTGAGGTGTCGGCGACTTAGCAACTGGCCTCTGATAAAGCTCCACTTGCTGTGGCACTACGAAGCTAAAACGAAGTTGCTGCTGTTGCTGTTGCTGTGGATGGTGCTGTGAGAGTCGGAGTGGCCCTGGCAGACCTGCCCTGCCCCCCGCTGTTGGTGCCGCATAGCGAATATTGCTGCCTTCCGATTTTCCATAGTAAGTCTGAAAGCGTTGCGTTAATTAAATGCGATTGCTGTGGTTTCAGACAATTGTTGTTGTTGTTCGTGCTACATACTTGTTGTGCTGCATTAGCTGCCGTGTAGTGTATAGTGGTGGGCTCAAAAATTGTATCCCTTTCCGATGCCTCGTAGTATGTTGCCGATGGAAAAATGGGCCTGAAGGCCGTCTCTTTGGTTGGATTGCTTATATACACGGAACCTAGATTAAAGTTTATGGAAAAAAAATTTAATATTTAATTGTATCTATTAATTTCTATAATTCATTTCGTAAGTAAATTCTATGATATAAATTAATTTTGCCCTTTATCAATCTCTTTTCATTAATTAAAATACTCTACAAAACAATTTCAATTCCATTTTTAAATTAATCATTACTTCAATTTATTTATTTTTTATTTGAGAATGTTGGCTTCTATTTGCAAAATACAGGCCAACAGAGGTTTATGAGCCATGGCTGCTGTACTTCACTTTAATATCTAGTCAATAATTATATTTTATCGGATGTTAATAGCCTCTATAAAATGTTTATAAAACATGGATTAGTTCAAATGGTGCTTATATTTTTTTTTTCTCGGAGATGTCTAAGATTTAAATTTGGAATCATATAATGCATATGAAAGACTAAATCATTTTGTAAAAAAAAAAATAAATTCATGTTTGTGTGCAGTATTTTAAATTGAAATTTTTCATTATTTTAGTATTTATTTCCATCTTGCTGCAACTCAACCCAATAATCAGTCAATTTAAAATAGATTTGTTTAATTTTCAATTAAATGAAATATAAATCTACCATTAAAAAGACATAATAATATTGATTAAATCGCTGCAATGATGCTTTTTTTGTTTTCACTATAAAAATTATGTTCAAGCATGAACACAAGGGCATTTAAAAACAATGTGTCCCGAAAACACCGATCGAGTGACGGGACACTGAAATTTAACCAACGCGAACAAATGTAAAAAACACACACAAAAATCTAACACAAAATGCACTTGTAGTGCATTATCATAAAACTATTTTTAGACGCATGAGAAAGGCTGGAAAGGAATGATAGGCATGTGTGTACAGCACATGCAACCCCAGCTATCGGGGGGTCCTTCCAATGACTGGAAGGAGCTAGACATAAAGATTTTCATGTTAGTTACCTAAGGCTAAGATTTTAAGAAATAAATTCAGTTCGTAATTTGTACTCAAACTGCTAAGGTGTCCATTCATTTTGGTCCTTCGAGCACTCTGTTGTTTTCCCCCACCAGTGGTAAGAAACACAGAAATTAAAAAACCAGCGCCTTGTAGTATACAGCTAAAGGTTGCTGAATAATATAATCTCTGTTGTGTTCAATAAATGAACCCAGAGTTATAAAGTTGTGTATCCGAGGAAGAAGCCGGATCACAAAAATTAAAAACCTTTGTTCTCCCCCATCAGTGGTAAGAGACAAGGTATAAAAAAAAATCTTTACTAAAATTAAAAATAGTGAAAGTTGCGTTTCCGAGGCAGACATCGGAAAAATTTATAGCGTTTCTGAGGCTTTTCATCAGAAAGTGAGTGTTGTTTATTATATATAATATAAAAAAAGGAGCAGCAGCAGCAACTACAGCAGCAGCTACAACAACTGTAGCGGCAGAAGCAGTAGCAGAAACGACGACAGCGCAGCAACGACGGCAGCGCAACAACGACGGCAGCACAGCAACGACGGCATCAACAACAGCGGCAAAAAGTAAGACGTATGCCCGAAACTACCCTAAAGGAAGCTGCTCCTGTCCAAGCCTACAAGAGGCACTGGAAGTGTATCCAAACGCGGGACCACGACCACTCACAATAGCTGAGTACAAGGCCAGGCAGCGACCAAAAACCGACACAAAAAAAGAAAACGAGGCGGAAAACGAATAAAACTGCTACAGCAAAGAAGACTAACCAAGGATTTACTGGAAACACAGGCAACAGAAGAGGACCGGCAACGCTACAAAGAGCGTCTGATCTACATTAAAAAAACAACTTCGCACTCGAGCGAAGTAACGCAAAAGAAGCCGCATTTATGCAAGGCCTCTTTTGCCCCTAATTTAGTATCTCTAAATCAAGCCGATGTGCGAAAGCGCTGCTTAAAAAACTACTAACATCTGTTAGGCTATTACTAAAAACATATGAGTGGCAAAATATTGTAAGCCAATCATATGCAATTAATATAAGTGGGTTTCCATAGAAAGAAAAATAATAAAAAAAAATAGTCAATATGCTATCAAAAAAACCATAAAGTTTTTGACGTCTCAAGCGTCGTTAGTTGAAAAGCTAGAGAAAATAGAAGAGGGAATTCTTTCCAGGGACTCGATCCCGATTTTAGAAAATATAAAGAAAGAGTTTTGTTATAACCATAGTGTGCTGTTGAAAATTGGAATAGTTGATCATGACTATTTCAATAAACGGCTATACGAATACACTTTAAGTAAAATTCAAAAGTTAATAGAAGAAATTTCATGTTCCAAGCAGACATTAGATCCTGGAACTCAAACAAGTCATAAATATGACGACGATCGCAAACTTTCATGCTCCAAGAAGATATTAGATCCTGGGACGCAAACACTTCATAAATATGACGACGATCGCAAACTTGCGGATCAATTCGACAAAGATATTCAAATACTGAAAAAGTACTTGAATGAAACATTTATGGAGTTAGCTGATTCTCGCACTGAGAATTGCGGCGTAAGGAAAAAGAAGATTGAATTCCTGTGGAATAGGATTTATAAAAATATACAGAAATTTGCGAGTAAAGGCATTGAATGCCACGAGGACGTTGAAGAGCTAGAGCTTGACGTCGAAAATTTAGTAAAAGCATTAGAAGACAAAATTGAAAAAAATGAAAAAAGGGTAGTCGTAATGGAAAAAACAGAGGATCTTCCAAAGCTGCCAAAAATTAAAGTGCCCAACTTTTGTGGTAAACCCAATGAATGGGACATGTTCTATGAATTATTCATGGAAATAATACATAACAGAGAAGACCTCAGTATGTCCGCCAAATTTAATTACTTAAAAACGGCATTAGGGGGTGAAGCCAAAAGCACGGTATCACACTTGCTCATTGGCTCTGTTGATAATTATCATACCGTTTGGGAACTGTTAATCAAACGGTATGAAAATAAACGGAAAATTTTTTCTGAGCAATTGAAACGTTTGATTGATTTGCCAATCCTGAACATTGACTCAGGGAAATATATAAAGAATTTTATTGATAGCATTAATGAGGCTATCCATATAATTAAACTTAAATCCCACTTAACAAATGAAGTGGATATAGTTTTTGCTTATATTATTTTGAGAAAATTTAATAAAGATACATTGCAGCTGTACGAATCTCATGTCAAGAAGACAAAAGAGATTCAGTTACTGTCTGATGTATTAGAGTTTTTAGAGCAGCGGTTAAGTTCCGTAAGCTCATTTAAAAGCGAGGACAAAAAATTATCAAAAAATATTTCAAGCGATAAAGAGAATTGTCCTATTTGCAAAGTACCAGGGCACAAGGCGGCACAATGCTATAAATTTAAAGCTATGAGCCCCATTGAGAGAGGCGAAGCAGCTAAAAAAGCACAATTATGCACAAGGTGTTTAAAATACACAGCCTTCAAAAGATGCTCTTGCGATTATTTATGTAGGATCTGCAAGAAGCCGCATAATACAATGCTTCATTTCCCAAATGAAAAACGGGAAAAAGTTAACACTTGTGTGACAAAAGATCAAGCTCTGTTAGCTACAGCAGTAGTAAAGGTCAAGTCAAAGTGTGGGGACTGTGAAACACTAAGAGCATTGATTGATAGTGGATCACAATGCACAATTATTTCAGAAGAAGCAGCCCAGATTCTAAATTTAAATAGAATTAAAGCAAAAACTGAAACTCCGCTTCAGCACAAAACACAAGTACATCGAAGTACAAAGTAGAATTGTGTATAAAGCCCCTGCACAATGAAAAAGAGCATTTCGAAATAGAAGCAATTGTATTGCCAAAACTATTGAAAGCTCTACCAGTCAAGGCAATTCCGACTAACAAATCAAAGTGGCGAAACTATATACTAGCTGACCCAAAGTTTGATAAACCCAGTAGGATTGACATAATTATTGGAGCGGATTTATATGCTCAAATTATGAAAAATGGGGTTGTTAGGATTGATGGATTGTTGGGACAAAACACAGAACTTGGATGGGTTGTATCCGGAAGTACAAAATCCAAAGGAAATAAAATTATAACCGCGACGACTATAGAAGTTAAGAATTTAGAGCGTTTTTGGGAAGTAGAAGACGAAGATAAAGGAGACGAAGAAGCAGAGATCTGCGAAAAACATTTTAAAGACACCACACGAAAAGATGAGAGCGGTAGATTTGTTGTATGTAATATCCCCATATAATTCAAGATTACTGTTTAATCTTATAATTCTAAAACATAAATTTTCCACTAGAGGCTCAGATAAGCCCTGTCTTAGAATAGTTTCACTATTGTCACACACTTCGATATGCTGATAGGCCGTAGACCTAAGTAAATAAAGTCTGCGAACAGATACGGAGTCTTCACACCATCTGCGATGATAAGAAGACGACGCCATCTGCAGTCGTATGAAGACGATAACTATTGATTGTTTAGGCTACTATTCTAATAGATATAAGTAGTTAAAGATAATTTTAGAGTTTTCAATAAATCTGCCGAACTCCTCGGCCATTAGTCCAAATCCAACACCCGAGCTGTACACATTATTTTCGCCGCGTCGCTCTACCGATATTCATTTTGGTGACCCCTTACGACCACGCAAGTCAATTTTGTTTAAAAAAAACTTAAACAAATCGCGAGTGTATAAAATATTCAAGTTAATTAATTCTTTCGGCTCGTGTCTAATAAAAAAAAAAAAATAAAAAATGGGCAAAATTAGCGAAATAATTGAATCCCAAAAAAAATTGGGAAGTGAATTGGAGCAGCTATACCGTGTGGCTGCGGCGGAAGCCAGCTCAATGGACTCGGCTCAGCTCCAAAATCGAAAGGAGAAGCTAAATGACATCGCCAACGCCATTAACAACAATGACACAAAGTTGTTAAGCTTGGTCGAAAATAAAAAAGAGGCCAAAAGCTTGCCGTACTTTAAGGAAAAGTACTTCGATCAGGTAAGTGATTTCTTACAAAAAACACATCTATTACTTGAGAGTATCACTCCTAAAAAGACTGAAAGGAGGGAAATACGAGAGCCCGATAGCGGGAGCCAACAGAATTCAAGAAGAGTTTCGGGGTTGGCCAGAAAGTTTAAATATACTTTGAGCGAGTTTCAGGCTGTTTTGAATAGAAAAATGGCTGTGAACCAATGGCAGAATTACGGCAAGCTAAAAAAGTTAGCCAAGGAATCTACATCGATTACATCGATGAGTTTCAGGACGACGAGCTGACAGAGCTGTTTCAAATGCTTAACGAAGAGTACGATGAGCTCGCGTCAAGGTCAAGAAGTGAAAGTCTCCCGTACGTATTGCCGAAAATTGAGATTCCGTCCTTTTCGGGTAAATATGAAGAATGAAGACATTCAAAGAGTTGTTTCAGCAGCTAATTGGATCAATTTGATCCCAGACGCGCAAAAAATGTGCGTATTAAAAACAAAATTGCACGGTGACGCAGCTGCCACCATAGCAAGTTTGGTGCCAAGTGACACAAATTATGAACTTGCATGGTCATTGTTAGATAAAAAATTTAACAACAAAAGAGCAGTGCTGAGTGCTCATTTTGAAAAACTATTTGATGCTCCCAATGCAGGAGAATCAGCGGGCAGCGTGAAGGCCCTCTTGGACACGATCCAAGAAAATATTCAAGCAATTAAAGCCTTAGGGCTTGAAACAGAAGAAATACTGCAGAGTTTCTTTAATTTCTTATTTGTCCGCAAGTTGAACGACCAATTAAGATCAAAATACGAAAGATCTTTGGACAGCTCCAAAAATATTCAGTCCTTAAACCCCTTGATAAAATTCCTAGAGCATGAATATTGCGCTTTAGAAGCAGGCGGAAAACATTGCAGTAAAGAAAAAGTGTTTAAAGAGGATGGAAAATGCATAATGACATGCAGAACTTCTCATCCTCTGGCTAAATGTTATAAGTTTAAGGCTTTGGATATTAAAGAAAGATGGGACATAGTAAAAGAAAATAATTTTTGCGGCCGGTGTCTGAACAAGGACCATTCCTTCAAAACCTGTAGAAAGGTATGTTCCGAGTGCGAAAAACCCCAAAATGTTCTTTTGCACATGCACAGAGCCCCAACCACTAAGGCAAAAAGTGCTACAACAAATAAAAAAAACAATTCAGATGAGAAAAAATATATTCTTCTCGCTACAGCGATTGTGCAGGTACAGGATTCAAAAGAAAACTGGCACGATTGCAGAGTCCTGCTTGACAGCGGCTCGCAGGTAAATTTTCTCACCAAAGCTATGAGAAAGAGATTAGGGTTAAAAGGCACTAAATCGCAAACTACCATTGAAGGGATAGGGGGGAAATTGTCCCAAATTGATGAAAGTATAGCATAGTATATATCTAACATTTAGATCAAAAAACTCTAATTTTGATTCAAGCATTGAAGTACTCGTAATTAAAAACATAATATCTGAATTGCCAGCTCAGAAATTCGAGGTAGGAGAAGTACCTCCTAATCTAAAGTTGGCCGATCCTAATTTTAATATTCCAAAAGGCATAGATATGCTACTGGGAATAGAGCTATTCTATGAGACCCATTTGGAAGGAACCTCTACTTTAAATATAGATCAAATAAAACTACAAAATACGGTTTTTGGGTGGGTAGCAAATGGCCCATTAGTGACAAAAAAGTCACCAGTATTCTGTGGCACAGTTGCCGAAAAATCGGAAAGTTTCGACACTCAACTTCAAAAATTCTGGGAAGTTGAGGAAATAAACACCGCTGCTCCCAATCTTACAATAGAAGAAATTAAGTGTGAGGAGATCTTTGAAAAAAGTGTGATCAAAGATAGCAACGGAAAATTTGTTGTCGAACTTCCTTTAAAACCAAACTCAACCCAATTAGGCAGTTCCGAACTCCAAGCAAAAAGAAGATTTCTGACTTTGGAACGGAAATTATCGAAAAACCCGAATTTAAAAAAGCAATATTCGGAATTTTTAGAGGAATATCTAACATTGGGCCACATGGCGCCCGTAGAAAATCCAGAAAAATATTTAACAAAGTACTGTTTGCCACACCATTGTGTGTTTAAGCCAGACAGTACAACAACAAAGGTGAGGGTAGTCTTTGATGCTTCTTGTAAAACATCAACCAATGTTTCCCTTAATGACATTCTCTACACTGGCCCCAAATTACAAGAAGATCTGTTCAATATCTTGCTAAGATTCCGCAAGCACACATATGCAATTTCAGCTGATATTGAAAAAATGTACAGACAGATTTGGGTACAGAAAGAACATCAAAACTACCAATTGATATTCTGGCGGTGGAGTCCTAAAGAACTTTTGAAATCATATGCATTTAAGACAGTGACATATGGAACTGCTGCGGCACCCTATTTGGCAGTCAAATGCCTCCAAAAGGTAGCTTAAGAAATAGAGAAAGAATCTCCCATAATGGCACAAATCATTAAACAAAATTTCTACATGGACGATCTTATGACATGTGCTAATAGTACACAGAAATACAGCAAATTCAGAACAACATATCCATAGAATTAATTAAAAGAGGTTTCTACCTCAGGAAATGGTGTTCAAAAAGCACCAAGCTTATAAAAACAATTCCAGAAGCAGATAGAGGCATGCGTTTATATATTGATAAGGATCAAGTAGATGGAGTCAAAGCTTTGGGTGTGTCATGGATGCCCGACATGGATAACTTTGCAATATACATAAAATGCAGTTGGGTTTGCAAGAGCATCCCAACTAAAAGAAATATTTTGTCAGATATTTCAAAACTTTTTGATTCATTAGGATTAGTGAATCCAGTTACAGTCAGCGCAAAGATTCTTATCCAGGAACTATGGAAAGAAAAAAAGGACTGGGATGAAGAAATCACATGAGAAATATTAAAGGTATGGGAAAAGTTTAGGGCCGAACTACCAATGCTAAACAATATCACAATTCCGAAAAGAATAATAGGAGACAAGGCGGAACGCATTGAACTTCACGGTTTCTGTGACGCATCCATTCGGGCCTATGGAGCTGTTATTTATATAAAATCCATATGTCCCAATGGGAAAGTGTTCATAAATAGAGCCACTTCTAAATCTAGAGTAGCACCAACAAAAATACTATCTCTTCCTCGTCTAGAGTTGTGTGCCGCAACTCTTCTGACGAAGTTGGCAAATAAGGTAGTGGAAAGTCTAAAAATAAAGTTTGATTCAATGCAGTATTATTCTGACTCGAAGATTGCTCTCTGTTGGCTCAAACTAGATCCTGCAACACTTAAAACTTTTGTTTCTCATAGAATAAATTACATTCAAATTAATTCAAATATTTCAAATTGGAACTATGTAGACACAAAAAATAACCCCGCCGATATAATTTCTAGAGGTGCCTATCCGAGGGATCTTGTTGACAACCAATTTTGGTTCCAGGGACCCTCATTTTTAAAAACTACCGATCAAATTAGAGACCAGAAAATTGAAGAAAAATTTGAAATACCAGAAATAAAAAATAACTTTAAAGTATTGTTAAGTAAAGTAGATCCAATATTTTGGAACATAAATCACAAAAATAGTTTTATGTTTCTTCAAAATGTGCTTATGTTTATAGAGAAATGCAAAAAATCCGGCACAACAAGCTTAATTGAATTTAGAAAGAAATCGTTAGTCTTAGGATAGGATAGGATGACCAGACAGCTCAACCGAAGTTGAGAGCACCCAGAAGCCAATTGGCCCATTGCGATGTCTGAATAAAACTGTAGGAATCGAAAGGGATGTGGAAGGGTTGATGGGATATGGGGAAGGATACGTCTAATCATTCTTTGTCAGCCCGCTGGTCTCTTTG
Organism: Drosophila quinaria; assembly: GCA_035047525.1. Lineage (NCBI taxonomy): Eukaryota > Metazoa > Arthropoda > Insecta > Diptera > Drosophilidae > Drosophila > Drosophila quinaria. The sequence continues at coordinate 7,186,066 of JAWNPO010000455.1, read as the reverse complement.
GGCTACGGCCGCCCGTGAAACCAGCCAGTGGAGTCTAGAAAGTGTGCCAGGTCTTCTAGCCGCACATTCGCGAGACTGCCCAGATCAACAAAGAAGGGTTTTCCGAGGAATCGGTTGCGCCTTCTTTGAAGTGCAGGACAGTCACAGAGAAGGTGTTGGACACTTTCCATCTCTTCTTCGTCCCCACAGCTGCGACAGAAGTCTTGATAGGGCCCACCATATCGCTGTGCCATACGGCCGATATGGCAATGTCCTGTCAAGACCCCCGTCAGTAGCCTTATCCTGTTCTTGTTGAAGTGTAGGAGTTCGGCAGTTCGCTGTGGGTTGTATCTTGGCCAAAGTGCTTTTGAGACAAGACAGCCCAGTATCGCTGCCCAGTGTCTATCTGCCGTCGCCCTTTCGGTTCTTGTTAGTTCCGAAAGTGCATACTGGATAGGCTTGCATATATCTGCCACCGCGCAACTAGCCGGCAGCGCTGATCCGGCTCTAGCACACTCGTCAGCCATCTCATTACCAGACACTCCCATGTGTCCTGGCACCCAGACGAGTCTGATGGAGTGATGCTGACATTGATTCAGAGCTGCGGCCGTATTTCGGGTAAGCTTGCTCTTGACTGTGTTCATGGACAGAGCCTTTATTGCGGCCTGACTGTCGATGTAGATTGATATGTTCCTTGCAGGTCCCTCCAAGGTGTATATCAACTTGATCGCTTGCCAGACAGCATAGATCTCTGCTTGGAACACGCTACACCAATCTGGGAGACGAAAAGAAAGCTGCACAGCTGGGTCGCTGGCGTAGACCCCCGCTCCTGTGCCTTCTTCCGTCTTTGATCCATCTGTATAAAATGACAGCTCGTTCCGCCTTAGAGGGGTTTCTTGCTGCCATTCTGCTCTATCCGGGATGACTGCTGTAAAGCTGTCACTCCATTTGTGTTCTTGGACAAAGTAGTCGTACTCCTCAGCCACAGCTGTGTGTCCTACCGAGAGTAGGATAGTGCTGTGCCCTTTGGCACCCGACTTGAGGAGGCTTAGCGCCATCAGCCTGACTGCGCTCCTTGCAGCCGAGTGCTGTAGGAATACCCCTATTGGGTCCAAGTTCAGTATGACGTCCAAGGCCGCTTGAGGGGTAGAGCGTACACACCCTGTGATCCCCAAGCAAGCAAGTCTTTGCACCTTTTGGAGATATCGTAGGTGAGAGTCAGTGCGAGCAGCTTCACACCATACCAGAGCTCCAAAGGTTAAGATGGGTCTGACGACTGCAGTGTAGAACCAGTGAATGATTCGCGGCTGCAGTCCCCATCTTTTCCCAAACGTTTTCTTGCATACATAGAAGGCTTGTAACGCCTTTTTCATCCTCTCCTCTGAGTTTCTCTTCCAGGAGAGTTTGGAGTCGAGGATTACTTCCAGGTACTTTGCCTCCTTTGATAGCTTTAGCTGCGTTCCTCCTAGTGTAGGAAGTCTGAAGCTCTCTATCTTAGTCTTCCTTGTGAACAGAACGAGTTCGGTCTTTGTCTGCCCAACGCAGCGTCAGGCCCAGTGCGTTCTCCATAAGTTCACTGATTGTGGGCAGAAATTTGCCAGTTATCAGTAGAACAAGGTCGTCCGCATAGGCTGTGACGTTGCATCCTGTATGTTTTAGTCTTAACAGAAGGCTATTAAGAACAAGATTCCACAAAAGGGGAGAAATGACTCCCCCCTGTGGGGTTCCTCTCGTAGCCTTCCTTCTTATTGTCGAGGTGCAGAGCTGGGCGTTGATCACCCTGCAGCGAAGCATATTGCCAAGCCATTGGGTGATCGTCGGGTGTGAGCCAATTTTGACTAATGCAGTCGTTATGGACTCGATCCTGACATTGTTGAAGGCACCTTCTATATCAAGAAAGGCCGCCAACGCAAACTCCTTTCTCTGCAAGGATCTTTCTATTGCGCCAACTACCTCATGTAGTGCGGTCTCAACTGATCTGCCTTTAAGATAGGCATGTTGAGCCCCGCTAAAAACTTGAGGTGTAAGCTTAGATACAGATCTAAGACTCGTTCCAGCGTTTTCAGTAAAAACGAGGATAGACTGATGGGTCTGTAGTCTTTTGGTGAGCAGTGGTTTATCTTCCCTGCCTTGGGAATGAAGGCCACTCTCACTTCTCTCCAGCTTTTTGGGATGTATCCCGTGACGAGGCATCCCCTGAAGATTTCTAGGAGCCATGGCAGGAGGTGTTGACACACTGTCTGCAGCATGACTGGTCTGATGTCATCCGGTCCTGCAGACTTGTAGGGGTGGAATGACATGATAGCCCAGATTATCTTTTCTTCACTAGCGATATCGTCTATTGTCGCCTTACTCTCCAAGCTTATCTCACCACCCGGTTCCCCGCTGATAGTGAGAGTGGAGGTCCCACTATCGTCATCAGCTGCCAGGCAGCCCGGGAAGTGAGTGTTCATGAGGAGTTGCAGAGACTCTTGGCTATCCTTCGCGAAATTGCCGTCCTGGTCACACAAGGGACCAGGTTTGGCCGGGTCCTTTGCTAGTAGTCTCCGAAGTCTGGACGCTTCAGTGGTACTAGTCAGATCCTCGCAGAAGGCGGCCCATGAGTCTCTTTTGGCTCTTCTGCATTTCTTTTTGAAAATTTTGAAGCCAAGGTGATAGGCGTTCCAATCACCTTGACAATTTCCTGCCTTTGCTCTGTTGTACAGTCTTCTCGTTTCCTTCCTAATCTGGCCAAGCTCCGGTGTCCACCACGTGCTGCGATTGGGCTTTGGTGTTCGGCTGATAGGGCAGGATTTGAGAAAGGCTGTACAGAGTGCTTTTGTTACGATCTGGGTGGACCTCTCCAGAATGTCAGGGTGGCTCATCCGTTCCACTGGATGGTTTGAAAGAGAGTCCCTAACATACCGTGAGAACTCGTCCCAGTCCGTTCTTTTTGGGTTCCTGAAAGGCAACTTTTCCTCTCGGGACCATCTTACTTCAAACACTATCCTGGAGTGATCTGAGAAAGAGCACTCTTTGGATACGTGCCAGTTATCTATACATAGGGAATCGCTGTTGGTCGCTAGGGTTACATCAATAACCTCTGCACGGTTCTTGTTGCGGAATGTGGGGTGATTACCCCTGTTACACACAACAAGGTTCGTGAGTAATGCGAACTCTAGCAACGACTCCCCCCTATCATTAGTATCCGTGCTCCCCCACAAGGTGTGGTGAGCATTAGCGTCGCATCCCAGGATGACGTCGATACCCTCCTTCTGCGCGTGCTGAATGAGGGCTTTGACATTGTCCGATGGGGGGTCTTTTTCCTCATACGGTAGATATGCCGAGACCAGGTATAGGTTGGGCCCGTTCCTTCGCTCGCATAATCCTACCATCAGGTCACTGCTGCTGTAACGAGAAGAGAAGATAACATTAAGTCCAGCCCTTATCACGATACAGGTTCTTGACTTACCCACAGTATGTGGGACAAGGAGGTGATATCCGCGAGAACTCAGTCCGCAAACCCTGTCTCTTACGATCCAGGGTTCCTGGACGAGAGCCACGTCTACCCCCTCCTTGTCCATGTACCGTAGTAGGTCAATCGAAGGGACACTAGAGTGATGCAGATTAATCTGTACCACTTTCAGTCTCTCCGGTTGACCTAACATCCTTTGCGTCCTCCTTGCCTCCGGGAATGAATGCTTTGAGGCTACCCATTCCCATCTTCAGCTGGCCTTGCTTCCGCAGGAGGTGGCTCTTGGATTCTGGACCAATACTGATCCAGAGCTCCTTGCCGTTTCCTTTGTCACGGGCCAATCCTCTCTTGATCGTCCAGTCCTCTGTGACGCAGTCTTCGTTCTGGCGTTTGATCATGTCCAGAATGGTTCGATCCTCCATGATTGGAGGTGGGATCCAAACCTTAATGATCGTTCGCTCAGGGACTTGGTCTGTGGGAACGACGTCAATCTTCGCACCAGGCCAAAGTTCACCAATGCTATGGATAGTGTTTTTAAGGAACCGCAGGGATTCCTCGTTGGCACAGGCCACAGCTTTGGCGCCCTTGAACCACTTGATGCCATCGAACTCGGCCAGGAACGGATTCACTGGCCGGCACATGGCGTCATGTAGTGCCTGGTTGATCTTCTCCTCCAGCTTGAGCCAGTTCTCGACTGTGAACTTCCCTTCCGGGTCGTTCCTGTCGATGATGACTGCCTGCAGTTCCGGCTTGGAGCTGAGGCTGGCCAGAATTCCTTCTGGGCGCAGCCGTTTGCTATCCGACGCCTTCCCTGAGTCGTCCGATCTCTGCCTTTTGCTGGCAGAGGGCTCCTTTCGCTTCCCGACCGGTCCCTCCTTCTTGGTGGGTTTGGTCGGAGCAGCTGTCACAGTGGTCTGGGAGTTGGGCACAGGTGCTACAGCCGTCTTCGATGTGGAAGGAGTTTCCTTCCTGCTCGAAGTGGCTGCCGCTTGCGTGCTTGCAGTCCCTGTGGCCACTGGTTTAGCACTCGCACTTTGTGCGACAACCTGAGTGCTGCTAGGATTAGCCAACCTCTCAAAACACCGCACGTTGTACTCGTGCTTTTTCTTTAGCCTCGTCTCCTGCGCGGTCAGCGTCTCCGGACTGCGGCCTTCAAGTCCCTTAAGGAACTTGAGTGCGGCTTTGTATCCGTTGCGCTGTTTGCGCCGGAGTTCGGCTGGGCTTGATTGCCTCTTTTCTTTGGGCGGGTCTGAAACCGGGGTCACGTCGACGGAGTCCATGTTCTGTGGCTCATCATTTAACGGCATTCGAGCCAACGCTTGCGCTAGCTCTAATTCCGTTAGTGATGGGCCTGTGAACACGAACTCCGTGTCCGTAACCAGGGGTTCCAGCACCACTCCATCCTGTCTTTGCAGCGGGGTTGCTGCTCTCGATTGGTGACCGCTGGCGACACGCAGAGAGGATTGCTCCTCACCGTGCCCGCCGATGGTAGCAGTCACGCCTCCCACCGACGTTTGGGCTGATATCCCAGCCCGAGTTGCGTCCTTCATGTCTTCCTCCATGATCGCCATGATATGACGGGGTTGGCTAATTATTTTCTGGGGGACCACCCCATAGCGTTTTATTCTTATCCGCCAAGTATACCTCTAGCCATGGTTTCGGTTCGAAATCGAACTTCCACCTTAGCTAGACACCACATTGCCTCGGGCGAGCAAGAGACTGTGCATCTCCCGGTCGCCCGGTTCAATGCAGTGTCCATTGCCCAGCCGGCACCCTCGGGGAGGGTTCAGCTAGAGGATTTTCGTTAGTCTTAATATTAAAGATTATTCAAAGGGAGCATTTCTCAAATGAATATAAGTTGTTAAAGAACTGTAAAGAATTACCTAGGACGTCAAACATTAAGTCGTTGGCTCCAATATTGGACAAAAATAACCTAATACGAGTGGGGGGTAGAATTCAGAATGCTCACCTAAGTTTTGATGCGAAACACCCTATGCTCCTGGCTGGCGAAAATCCTCTAGCTGAACCCTCCCCGAGGGTGCCGGCTGGGCAATGGGCACTGCATTGAACCGGGCGACCGGGAGATGCACTGTCTCTTGCTCGCCCGAGGCAATGTGGTGTCTAGCTAAGGTGGAAGTTCGGTTTCGAACTGAAAACATGGCTAGAGGTATACTTGGCGGCTAAGGATAAAACGCTATGGGGTGGCCCCCCAGAAAATGATTAGCCAACCCCGTCATCCTGGATGACATTATGGAGGAGGCTAAGAAGGACGCAACTCGGGCTGGGATATCAGCCCAAACGTCGGTGGGAGGCGTGACTGCTACCATCGGCGGGCACGGTGAGGAGCAATCCTCTCTGCGTGTCGCCAGCGGTCACTCATCGAGAGCAGCAACCCCGCTGCAAAGACAGGATGGAGTGGTGCTGGAACCCCTGGTTACGGACACGGAGTTCGTGTTCACAGACCCATCACTGACGGATTCAGAGCTAGCGCAAGCGTTGGCTCGAATGCCGTTAAATGATGAGCCACAGGACACGGACTCCGTCGACGTGACCCCGGTTTCAGACACAGAAAAGAGGCAATCCAGCCCAGCCGAACTCCGGCGCAAACAGCGCTCCGGATACAAGGCCGCACTCAAGTTCCTTAGGGGACTTGAAGGCCGCAGTCCGGAGACGCTGACCGCGCAGGAGACTAGACTCAAGAGAAAGCACGAGTACAACGTGCGGAGTTTTGAGAGGTTGGCTAATGCTAGCAGCACTCAGGTCGACGCACAAAGTACGAGTGCAAAGCCAGTGGCCACAGAGACTGCTAGCACGCAAGCTGCAGCCACTTCGAGCAGGAAGGAAACTCCCTCCACTGCCCAACTCCCAGGCCACTGAGACAGCTGCTCCAACCAAACCCACCAAGAAGGAGGGACCGGTCGGGAAGCGAAAGGACCCCTCTGCCAGCAAAAGGCAGAGATCGGACGACTCAGGGAAGGCGTCGGATAGCAAACGGCTGCGCCCAGAAGGAATTCTGGCCAGCCTCAGCTCCAAGCCCGAACTGCAGGTAGCCATTATCGACAGGAACGACCCGGAAGGGAAGTTCACAGTCGAGAACTGGCTCAAGCTGGAGGAGAGGATAAACCAGGCACTACATGACGCCATGTGCCGGCCAGTGAATCCGTTCCTGGCCGAGTTCGATGGCATCAGGTGGTTTAAGGGCGCCAAAGCTGTGGCTTGTGCCAACGAGGAATCCTTGCAGTTCCTTAAAGACACTATCCACAGCGTTGGTGAACTTTGGCCTGGTGCGAAGATTGACGTCGTTTCCACAGACCAAGTCCCTGAGCGAACGATCATTAAGGTTTGGATCCCACCTCCAATCATGGAGGATCGAACCATTCTGGACATGATCAAACGCCAGAACGAAGACTGCGTCACAGAGGACTGGACGATCAAGAGAGGATTGGCCCGTGACAAAGGAAACGGCAAGGAGCTCTGGATCAGTATTGGTCCAGAATCCAAGAGCCACCTCCTGCGGAAGCAAGGCCAGCTGAAGATGGGAATGGGTAGCCTCAAAGCATTCATTCCCGGAGGCAAGGAGGACGCAAAGGATGTTAGGTCAACCGGAGAGACTGAAAGTGGTACAGATTAATCTGCATCACTCTAGTGTCCCTTCGATTGACCTACTACGGTACATGGACAAGGAGGGGGTAGACGTGGCTCTCGTCCAGGAACCCTGGATCGTAAGAGACAGGGTTTGCGGACTGAGTTCTCGCGGATATCACCTCCTTGTCCCACATACTGTGGGTAAGTCAAGAACCTGTATCGTGATAAGGGCTGGACTTAATGTTATCTTCTCTTCTCGTTACAGCAGCAGTGACCTGATGGTAGGATTATGCGAGCGAAGGAACGGGCCCAACCTTGTAACGAAGCTTTTCCAGCCGGGGTCGGCGTCTCAGTCCGGCCAGGGTTTGTTACAGCAAAATTTGTAATCGTCTGGGACGGCTGGAATGAGCGGCGGGAGCGTCAGAAAATATGCGGACGCTCTCGCTCGAAGATCGGCTGAAACGACCATGTGGTGGGCCCAAGAGTGACCCAGGAGGACGATGAAGGGACTCCCGAGGCCCGTTGCGTCATCCTCATCGTACCTCCTGAGCCCCTCGGTTCGGATTCGGACACAGGATGCCCCTTCCGGCGACGCTGGGTGATACACCCAGGAATGAGATGCGGATCTGACCAGGATCTCATCCCCGAGGGGTGCCCCAACGTCGCTCAGACCCGGCCGCCTGGTCAGATCCGCGGACAGAAAACGGAACAGACCGATATTCTGCCCCCGGACCGGAGCCAGGTGTTTCCCAGGCCTGGTCCCCGGCGAGGATCCAAGAATAGAAATGGGATCGGACCGAATTTCTATTCCCGGACCATCGCCGGAACACCAGGTCCGGCCGGTCGGCACGATCCTGCGTCCTCCTCCTAGGGCCCGCCAACCGTGACGCGGGTCAACGGTTCCGAGCATAAGATCTCCCCTTTCGGCGGCGCTGGATTATACACCCAGGAATGAGATGCGGATCCGACCAGGATCTCATTCCAGATGGGTGCCCCAACGGCGCTCGAACCCGACCGCCTGGTCAAATCCGTAGACAGAAAACGGAACAGACCGATATTCCGTCCACGGACCGGAGCCAGGTGTTTCCAGGCCTGGTCCCCGGTGAGGATCCAAGAATAGAAAGGGGAACGGACCAGATTTCTATTCCTGGACCATCTCCGGAGCACCAGGTCCGGTCGGGTGGCTTGATCATACGCCCGTCTCCAATGGCCCGCATCAGGCTTCCTGAAATTTACTGAAAAGAAATGAAACGCCTCACTAGGGATTAAAAAAAACACTCGCCACTATCATTGCAATAATTTACCCGCTTTTATTGGGTTTTGATTTTAACAAAATTCATATCATTTAGTCGGCGCCGCACGGCCGGAAGAAACTGGCAGCTGCTCCATAGGCGGAGCCGAGAAAGAAAGGAGGACAGAGGCCGCTGGCCAGCTTACCCGCCGTTTAAAATGAGGCGCTGCTTTTCTATTTAAAGGTTCTGCCTCCGCAGGTGGCTCCTCGCTCCAGTGGCTACAGTTCGCACTTCGCGTGCGGCCTTCAACGCTGCCGGCCGGTGACCGTAGATTGCTCGGAGGGATTGCCCTTCACGAGACTTTCGAAATATCGTTGGTGCGGCTGCACTGGCTGCTACTACTGTCGTTGTTGTTGCTGGCACGAGGAGCGCATGTGCACTTTGGGAAAAAATACCACGGCTACTGTTGCTGTTGGCGTTGGCACGAGTAGCGCCTGTGCACTTTGAAACGAAAGATCACTGCTGCTGTTGTTGTTGGCGTTGGCACGAGTAGCGCCTGTGCACTTTGAAAAATTATCACTACTGCTCTTGTTGTTGTGGTTGGCACGAGTAACGCATGTGCACTTTGAAGAAAATATCTCTGTTACTGTTGTTGTTGTTGCCGGCACGAGTAGTGCATGTGCACTTTGAAAAAATAACACGGCTACTGTTGTTGTTGGCGTTGGCACGAGTAGCGCCTGTGCACTTTGAAGAAAATATCTCTGTTGCTGTTGTTGTTGTTGCCGGCACGAGTAGCGCGTGTGCACTTTGAAAAAAATATCTCTGTTGCTGTTGTTGTTGTTGCCGGCACGAGTAGCGCATGTGCACTTTGAAAAATTATCACTGCTGCTGTTGTTGTCTCTGGGTTTGGAAAAAAACACGTCCGTTCTTTGCGAGCTCGTCAGAAAAGTGACGCTTGCCGGCGTGGCGGAAATTCCACCATGTTTTCCTGGTAGTTCATTTCGGGAACTAAATGAGTGAGCTTGCTTCGGTGGGTCGTTCACGAGAACGAAATATCGAGTGAAATGATCGCGACTTATTCCGTGCGCTGGTTCTTCGTGAGAACTGAACATTGTTCGCTCCGTGCGATGTTCAAAAGAATAAAAAGGTCAAAATGAGCGAGCGCGATCCAATGGCTCGCTCATTGGAATATAAACAACGTACAAATTATTGTGGGCAGCAGAATGCTGCTTCACACCCCCTTCTTACTTCGGGGGGGCCGAAGGAAAACGGTCACGGTGCCTGCCCGTGAGATGCGCACCTGGAAACGCTTGCCGTCCGACTCCACCACGAACTTCTTCTGTCCCTGTGTCCGGGCCTTAGGACGTGCGACCTCCACGGCTTCCTTCACCACAGCGGGGACCATCGTCCCTATCCCGAAAGTGCGCCATCCGGCGGGTACTTCGACCCAGTCGATCTCCTCCCACGGCAAGTCCTGGGCGACCTCCACGTCCCCGACTGCGGCGAGCACGTCGAGATACTCGTCGTCTCCCAAGATTGGCAACTCGAGGTTGGCTGCTCCCTGCTGGTTCACCTCCGCGGCGAAGATTTCGCCGACGTCCACCGAATCCGGTAGCTTATGGGGACGGCTCTCCTCGTCGACTCCCTTGTCTGCGTTCGCCCCGTGGGCTGCCTCCATGTCTCCGACTGGCTTGCTGGGTCGACTGGACATGCACTGTGGGAAAGAACGGGAACAGTTAGCTACGGGTTTCCGCTCTAATCCTGGGTTAGTTCGAGACGTAGTAAGGGTTCGGAGGGTTATGTAAAGACGTAGTGTTTCGAAGAATTAGGTAAATACGTAGGGTTTCGAAGAATTATGTAAAGACGTAGTGTTTCGAAGAATTAAATGTTTCGAAGAATTAAATAAATCGTCTGGCTTGGCCGAGGCGTGGAAGGGGGGTATTTGCTATCAGTTCTGGGTTAGGCCCGAGGGGCCCTCCGGTATCGCGGAGACGGTCTCCGTTTCAGGCTGGGAATCGGGTTCGGGCTCAGAGTGGTATGCTTTGAGGTCGGCTAGGTTGGCCACCCGACGTCGTGATGTGCCCACTTGTTGTAGTCGTACTACGTTCGGCGAGATAAATTTTCGGACGTAGTAAGGGCCCTCGTATTTCGGTGCTAGCTTGGCCGCGAAGCCCTCGGCGGCGTTAGATAACACGTGATGCTTGACTAGGACGAGGCTATGCAACTCCGGACGCCACTCGCGACGTCGTAAGTTGTAATGCCTGGCTTGGTCGATCGTGGCTCGCTGTGTGTTCTCCTTCACTATCCGGAAGATCTCCTGGAGTCGTCTGGCCTTGTCCTCCGGTAACTCTGGTTCTCGTCCGATACTGTGTGTGACCTCATCATAGAGTGCCCCCGGAAGTCGTGGTTCCCGTCCTTGGACTAGGAACGCTGGGCTGAAGCCGGTCGTGTCCGAGACACTGGTGTTGATTGCCAGCATGATTTCTGGCAAAAGATCGTCCCACGTCTTCTGGTCCCCACAGATATTTTGCGCTATCATGGTCTTGATGGTCCGGTTCGCACGCTCGGTAGGATTCTGTTGTGGGCTATACGGGGCGGTGTGCTGCAGCTCGATGCCAGCGGTTTGGCAAAAGGTACGAAAAGATCGGCTTGTGAATTGCGTACCGTTGTCGCACACAAAACGTTGTGGCACCCCAAACCTGCTGAGTATGGTTTCTCGGAAAGCTCGCTCCAGATGCGCTGATGTCGCCTTCCGTAAGGGGATGAGCTCGACCCACTTGGTGAACGCGTCGAAGAATACCAAGAGCATGGTGTTCCCATGCTTGGACCGTGGGAGTGGACCCACGAAATCGGCGCAAAGTGTTCCGAAAGGCTCCTCCACCTGGCGTGTCAGCATCCGGCCTGCAGGCTTGAGTTGGCTCACCTTGAACTTTTGGCACTTCTCGCACTGTTTTACATAGCGGGCTACGTCTCGGAATAAGCCAGGCCAGTAGTAGCGTTGACTTATCCGAGCGATTGTCTTCCGGATACCCAGGTGTCCCGCGGTGGGATGGTCGTGGCACTCGGCTAGCACTCTAGATCGATGCTCGAAGCCGATGCACAGTTTCCAAGGCACGTAGTCTTCCTCCTCCGGCCTGTGGCCGAGATGACGGTATACTTGGCTTCCTTCAATTGTGAAATCAGGAAACCGGTCCGGAGCCTCCAAGATGCGTTTGGTGAGCCGCGTTATCCATTTGCAGGTTGATTCTTCTTCTCGTGTGGTTTGCAAGGCTACTTCTAGTGGTTGACGGGATAAAGCATCAGCCACGACGTTCTGCTTTCCTCGGCGGTAGTGTATATCGAACTGGTATTGTTGTAGCTCCAGGGCCCATCGTGCGATCCGTCCGGTCGGGTTGTCGATGCTGTTGAGCCACTTGAGGGCGAGATGGTCGGTTACCACATCGAAACGGTAGCCCTCCAGGTAGCATCTCAGTTTCCGAATGGCCCAGACTATGGCCAAGCACTCCTTCTCAGTGGCCGAATAGTTTTCCTCCGCCTTGACCAGTCGGCGGCTGACATAAGCGATCACCCGCTCGGTTCCTTGGTGCTGTTGCGTCAATACGGCTCCAAGTCCGCAGTCGCTTGCGTCGGTTTGGAGTACGAACTTCTCGCTAAAGTCTGGACAAGCGAGGACTGGGGCTTCTGTCAGACGTGCTTTGAGCTCTTCGAATGCAGCTTGCTGTTCTGGTTTCCAGTCCCACTTCTGGCCCTTCTTGAGCAAGAGTGACATGGGCTGGACGATGTCGGCGAAGTTCGGGACGAAGCGTCGATACCAAGACGCTATCCCTAAGCAACGTCTTAGCTCCCGGCAGGTCGTTGGTGGTTGTAGCTCTCGGACTGCTGCGATCTTGTCGGGGTCGGTGTGGATTCCCCATCGATGCACTTTCTCCGCTATTGTGCGATAGGGTGCCTCCGTGCGACCCGTGTTCTGCGTGGTGGGAGAATGGCTACGATTCCCACGGACGAGCCGACTGCTCATTCGTGTCTCCGGTGGTTGACTCCCCGGCGCAGTCACGATCACTTGTGGCACCACTTGATCTCTGGGAACAGGGGACACGCTGCGGGACCGACTCTTGGAATCGCTGTGGTCGGATCCCGAGGCATCCCGATACTGCTGCTCCAGTTCCGTCAAGCGTTGGGTGACGTGATCCGCATGGCTGCTTATGGAAACGAATTCCGCAACCCGGGCACGGAGGTCCGCCACGGTTCCCTCAGGATCGAGGCCAAACTCCGCTGCGATCGCGATGAGTTGGTCCCGGCGTCGGAAATAGACCCAACTGACGCTGACCATGTTGACTGGCGCACGTGTTTTGTTCAGTCGTGATGAACGGAAAACGTTTCTTTAGGTTAGGCGCACGTGGTTGGATGCTAGCTTTTTCCCGAAGGCGACCAGTAGCGGCTGGATTATTTAATTCGATCGCGTTGATTTAATTGCTGGCTTTTAATTGATTTTAATCGCGTTGGTTTACTTTGCTTTGCTTTTTGATTTTAATTGCGTTGATTTGCTGTGCTTTGCTTATCGATTTTTAATCGCGTTGGTTTACTTTGCTTTGCTTGGTCGTTTTACTCGCGTTGATTTACTTTGCTTTGCTTTGTTTTCTTTGCTTGGATTATTTTGTAGGTCGACTGCTCGCGGTGATGGTTCTTGATTGACTCCCCGTTCGCTGCTTCGGCTCGAGCCATGAGACCTGTGGCGATCGCAGTCGACGTCGGCAGAGGTCGTGATGTCGTGTTGCTCGCGGGTGCGTCGCGACAAAAATGTTGCTCCGCTCTCTGCTCGCCCTTGTGGCGGCAGAGCTCGCCTGTGGCCGCTGCTCGCACACGAGGCGCAGAATTCGCTCGCTTGGAATTCTGCCCGCGCTCGTGGCGACAGAGCCAGCTTGTAGCGCTGCTTGCGGATGCGTCGCGACAAAACTTGACTGTAGCGGTGCTGCTCGCACCTATGGCGCAGGAACTGGCTCGTAGCGACTGCGCACACACGAGGCGTAGACGGCGGTGTTGGTCTACCCGCGCTCGTGGTGCCAGGGCTCGCCTGCAGTTCTGCCCGCCATTGTGGCGACAGCGCTAACCTGTAGCTTTGTGGTCGCGCGCGATGCCTCTGCCGGCGTGGTGATTTCCGCCGCGCTGCAGCTCTGCTTGCGTTGCGTTTTCCCATTCTGCTTGCCGCAATGCGCTTTTAGCGCCAAAACTCGGAATTTTTTTTTTTTTTTCCAAAACAAACTTTCTTTATTGCCCAAAAATGCTACTCGGGGGGCATTAGGACGACCTTTATGGTCCCGTCCCGCTGGAGGCGAACGTGGAATACTCGTCCGGCCGTCCGGATGCGGAACACCTTGGTCTGGCCGAGGGCGGGTCCCTGTGCCCTGGCGACACAGTCTAGCAGCGAGACGGGCACGACCCCGTCGAGCCCCTGTAGCTGCCACGTTGCGGGGGCGGCCACCCAGTTGGGTTGGCCCCAACCAACGGCTGCTCTCGCGACGCCGGCTCCTCGAGCGGCCTCTCGCACCGGGCTCAGTGGTGGCGCGGGTCCCTGTGCCCTGGGGTTGGGCTCGGTGGAGCGACTCTCGTTTGAGCCCTTGAGGCTATTCGGTGGCGGTTCCACGCCAGAACGCCCGGTAGGCTCCATTGAGATCTCCAGCGCCGGTGCTCCGTAATAGCGCCAAGGGAATGGTAGGTAGCGACGATCCATGGCGGCAGTGTCAGCGTCGCGACCCGCGCTTCTCTCCTCCGGTCCCTCGCGATCTGGAAACAGCAAACCCAAAAATCTCCCGCTGTGCGACGGACCGCTGCTACTTGTCGTCGAAGAGATAATGAAAAGACTCTCAACAAAATGGCCCCTTCAAAAATATAATTGCCCCTTCAAAAAAAATTTTCCATGTGGGCCCCCGAGAGGGAAAGGGAAAAGAAAAAAAAGGAAAAAATATTGAAATACCCTAAAAATCAATACGCCTGATTTACAGGGTATTTTCTAAATATCAGGCGTCCGCCCGGGGCGAGTGAAAAAACAAAAGATTCTGGGCAAGGGAAATTTTGCAGGTCAGGCGAGAGATAAATAAAATAAAAATACCACGTGGGGGGAAAAATGCGACTTTTCTGACGAGCTCGCAGATTTTCTTAGTACTTTGATAAAAAAAAAATAAAAAAAAAACTATAGTGACCCTATGATACCCTACTTTTTTTTGCAATGATGAGTGGCGTGTTTCTTTTTTTTTTTCAATGAGGGGGGAAAAATGGTCGGCCGATATCGATGCTCGAGATGTTACAAAAAAAAAGTTGCCTAATGAGAATTTTGTTCCAGACGTCCCTGCTCGGGCGCCATCTGTAACGAAGCTTTTCCAGCCGGGGTCGGCGTCTCAGTCCGGCCAGGGTTTGTTACAGCAAAATTTGTAATCGTCTGGGACGGCTGGAATGAGCGGCGGGAGCGTCAGAAAATATGCGGACGCTCTCGCTCGAAGATCGGCTGAAACGACCATGTGGTGGGCCCAAGAGTGACCCAGGAGGACGATGAAGGGACTCCCGAGGCCCGTTGCGTCATCCTCATCGTACCTCCTGAGCCCCTCGGTTCGGATTCGGACACAGGATGCCCCTTCCGGCGACGCTGGGTGATACACCCAGGAATGAGATGCGGATCTGACCAGGATCTCATCCCCGAGGGGTGCCCCAACGTCGCTCAGACCCGGCCGCCTGGTCAGATCCGCGGACAGAAAACGGAACAGACCGATATTCTGCCCCCGGACCGGAGCCAGGTGTTTCCCAGGCCTGGTCCCCGGCGAGGATCCAAGAATAGAAATGGGATCGGACCGAATTTCTATTCCCGGACCATCGCCGGAACACCAGGTCCGGCCGGTCGGCACGATCCTGCGTCCTCCTCCTAGGGCCCGCCAACCGTGACGCGGGTCAACGGTTCCGAGCATAAGATCTCCCCTTTCGGCGGCGCTGGATTATACACCCAGGAATGAGATGCGGATCCGACCAGGATCTCATTCCAGATGGGTGCCCCAACGGCGCTCGAACCCGACCGCCTGGTCAAGTCCGTAGACAGAAAACGGAACAGACCGATATTCCGTCCACGGACCGGAGCCAGGTGTTTCCAGGCCTGGTCCCCGGTGAGGATCCAAGAATAGAAAGGGGAACGGACCAGATTTCTATTCCTGGACCATCTCCGGAGCACCAGGTCCGGTCGGGTGGCTTGATCATACGCCCGTCTCCAATGGCCCGCATCAGGCTTCCTGAAATTTACTGAAAAGAAATGAAACGCCTCACTAGGGATTAAAAAAAACACTCGCCACTATCATTGCAATAATTTACCCGCTTTTATTGGGTTTTGATTTTAACAAAATTCATATCATTTAGTCGGCGCCGCACGGCCGGAAGAAACTGGCAGCTGCTCCATAGGCGGAGCCGAGAAAGAAAGGAGGACAGAGGCCGCTGGCCAGCTTACCCGCCGTTTAAAATGAGGCGCTGCTTTTCTATTTAAAGGTTCTGCCTCCGCAGGTGGCTCCTCGCTCCAGTGGCTACAGCTCGCACTTCGCGTGCGGCCTTCAACGCTGCCGGCCGGTGACCGTAGATTGCTCGGAGGGATTGCCCTTCACGAGACTTTCGAAATATCGTTGGTGCGGCTGCACTGGCTGCTACTACTGTCGTTGTTGTTGCTGGCACGAGGAGCGCATGTGCACTTTGGGAAAAAATACCACGGCTACTGTTGCTGTTGGCGTTGGCACGAGTAGCGCCTGTGCACTTTGAAACGAAAGATCACTGCTGCTGTTGTTGTTGGCGTTGGCACGAGTAGCGCCTGTGCACTTTGAAAAATTATCACTACTGCTCTTGTTGTTGTGGTTGGCACGAGTAACGCATGTGCACTTTGAAGAAAATATCTCTGTTACTGTTGTTGTTGTTGCCGGCACGAGTAGTGCATGTGCACTTTGAAAAAAATACCACGGCTACTGTTGTTGTTGGCGTTGGCCCGAGTAGCGCCTGTGCACTTTGAAGAAAATATCTCTGTTGCTGTTGTTGTTGTTGCCGGCACAAGTAGCGCCTGTGCACTTTGGGAAAAATATCACTGCTGCTGTTGTTGTTGTGGTTGGCGTTGGCACGAGTAGCGCATGTGCACTTTGAAGAAAATATCTCTGTTGCTGTTGTTGTTGTTGCCGGCACGAGTAGCGCATGTGCACTTTGAAAAAATAACACGGCTACTGTTGTTGTTGGCGTTGGCACGAGTAGCGCCTGTGCACTTTGAAGAAAATATCTCTGTTGCTGTTGTTGTTGTTGCCGGCACGAGTAGCGCATGTGCACTTTGAAAAATTATCACTGCTGCTGTTGTTGTCTCTGGGTTTGGAAAAAAACACGTCCGTTCTTTGCGAGCTCGTCAGAAAAGTGACGCTTGCCGGCGTGGCGGAAATTCCACCATGTTTTCCTGGTAGTTCATTTCGGGAACTAAATGAGTGAGCTTGCTTCGGTGGGTCGTTCACGAGAACGAAATATCGAGTGAAATGATCGCGACTTATTCCGTGCGCTGGTTCTTCGTGAGAACTGAACATTGTTCGCTCCGTGCGATGTTCAAAAGAATAAAAAGGTCAAAATGAGCGAGCGCGATCCAATGGCTCGCTCATTGGAATATAAACAACGTACAAATTATTGTGGGCAGCAGAATGCTGCTTCACAACCTATACCTGGTCTCGGCATATCTACCGTATGAGGAAAAAGACCCCCCATCGGACAATGTCAAAGCCCTCATTCAGCACGCGCAGAAGGAGGGTATCGACGTCATCCTGGGATGCGACGCTAATGCTCACCACACCTTGTGGGGGAGCACGGATACTAATGATAGGGGGGAGTCGTTGCTAGAGTTCGCATTACTCACGAACCTTGTTGTGTGTAACAGGGGTAATCACCCCACATTCCGCAACAAGAACCGTGCAGAGGTTATTGATGTAACCCTAGCGACCAACAGCGATTCCCTATGTATAGATAACTGGCACGTATCCAAAGAGTGCTCTTTCTCAGATCACTCCAGGATAGTGTTTGAAGTAAGATGGTCCCGAGAGGAAAAGTTGCCTTTCAGGAACCCAAAAAGAACGGACTGGGACGAGTTCTCACGGTATGTTAGGGACTCTCTTCCAAACCATCCAGTGGAACGGATGAGCCACCCTGACATTCTGGAGAGGTCCACCCAGATCGTAACAAAAGCACTCTGTACAGCCTTTCTCAAATCCTGCCCTATCAGCCGAACACCAAAGCCCAATCGCAGCACGTGGTGGACACCGGAGCTTGGCCAGATTAGGAAGGAAACGAGAAGACTGTACAACAGAGCAAAGGCAGGAAATTGTCAAGGTGATTGGAACGCCTATCACCTTGGCTTCAAAATTTTCAAAAAGAAATGCAGAAGAGCCAAAAGAGACTCATGGGCCGCCTTCTGCGAGGATCTGACTAGTACCACTGAAGCGTCCAGACTTCGGAGACTACTAGCAAAGGACCCGGCCAAACCTGGTCTTTTGTGTGACCAGGACGGCAATTTCGCGAAGGATAGCCAAGAGTCTCTGCAACTCCTCATGAACACTCACTTCCCGGGCTGCCTGGCAGCTGATGACGATAGTGGGACCTCCACTCTCACTATCAGCGGGGAACCGGGTGGTGAGATAAGCTTGGAGAGTAAGGCGACAATAGACGATATCGCTAGTGAAGAAAAGATAATCTGGGCTATCATGTCATTCCACCCCTACAAGTCTGCAGGACCGGATGACATCAGACCAGTCATGCTGCAGACAGTGTGTCAACACCTCCTGCCATGGCTCCTAGAAATCTTCAGGGGATGCCTCGTCACGGGATACATCCCAAAAAGCTGGAGAGAAGTGAGAGTGGCCTTCATTCCCAAGGCAGGAAAGATAAACCACTGCTCACCAAAAGACTACAGACCCATCAGTCTATCCTCGTTTTTACTAAAAACGCTGGAACGAGTCTTAGATCTGTACCTAAGAACTAAGCAGTTGAGGCCGCACTACATGAGGTAGTTGGCGCAATAGAAAGATCCTTGCAGAGAAAGGAGTTTGCGTTGGCGGCCTTTCTTGATATAGAAGGTGCCTTCAACAATGTCAGGATCGAGTCAATAACGACTGCTTTAGTCAAAATTGGCTCACACCCGACGATTACCCAATGGCTTGGCAATATGCTTCGCTGCAGGGTGATCAATGCCCATCTCTGCAACTCGACAATAAGAAGGAAGGTTACGAGAGGAACCCCACAGGGGGAGTCATTTCACCCCTTTTGTGGAATCTTGTTCTTAATGGCCTTCTGCTAAGACTAAAACATACAGGATACAACGTCACGAAGTATCCAAATGGTGCAAAGAATTGCTTGCTTGGGGATCACAGGGTGTGTACGCTCTACCCTTCAAGCGGCCCTGGATGTTATACTGAACTTGGACCCAATAGGCGTATTCCTACAGCACTCGGCAGCAAGGAGCGCAGTCAGGCTGAGGGCGCTGAGCCTCCTCAAGTCGGGTGCCAAAGGGAGCAGCACTATCCTACTCTCGGTAGGACACACAGCTGTGGCTGAGGAGTACGACTATTTTGTCCAAGAACACAAATGGAATGACAGCTTCACAGCAGTCATCCCGGATAGGACAGAATGGCGGCATGAAACCCCTCTAAGGCGGAACGAGCTGTCGTTCTATACAGATGGATCAAAGACGGAAGAAGGCACAGGAGCGGGGGTCTATGCCAGCGACCCAGCTGTGCAGCTTTCTTTTCGTCTCCCAGATTGGTGTAGCGTGTTCCAGGCAGAGATCTATGCTGTCTGGCAAGCGATCAAGTTGATATACACCTTGGAGGGACCTGCAAGGAACATATCAATCTACATCGACAGTCAGGCCGCAATAAAGGCTCTGTCCATGAACACAGTCAAGAGCAAGCTCATCCGAAATACGGCCGCAGCTCTAAACCGATGTCAGCATCACTCCATCAGACTCGTCTGGGTGCCAGGGCACACTGGAGTGTCTGGTAATGAGATGGCTGACGAGTGTGCTAGAGCCGGATCAGCGCTGCCGGCTAGTTGCGCGGTGACAGATATATGCAGGCCTATTCAGTATGCACTTTCGGAACTAACAAGAACCGAAAGGGTGACGGCAGATAGACACTGGGCAGCGATACTGGGCTGTCTTGTCTCAAAAGCTCTCTGGCCAAGATACAACCCACAGCGAACTGCCGAACTCCTACACTCCTACACTCAACAAGAACAGGATAAGGCTACTGACGGGGGTCTTGACAGGGCATTGCCATATCGGCCGTATGGCACAGCGATATGGTGGGCCCTATCAAGACTTCTGTCGCAGCTGTGGGGACGAAGAAGAGATGGAAAGTGTCCAACACCTTCTATGTGACTGTCCTGCACTTCAAAGAAGGCGTAACCGATTCCTCGGAAAACCCTTCTTTGTTGATCTGGGCAGTCTCGCGAATGTGCGGCTAGAGGACCTGGCACACTTTCTAGACTCCACTGGCTGGTTTCACGGGCGGGCGTAGCCCAATGAGACTAGCGGGGTGACAATGAAAGACTCGACGTATCCTTCCCCATATCCCATCAACCCTTCCACATCCATTCGCTTCCTACAGTCTTATCAGACATCACAATGGGCCAATTGGCTTCTGGGTGCTCTCAACTTCGGTTGAGCTGTCTGATCATCCTATCCTATCCTATCCCTATGCTCCTACCATATGATGATAAGTGGGTATACCTTTTAACCGTGTATTTACACGGAAAACATTTACATGTTGGCCCTCAAGGTTTATAAGCTATAATGCGTCAAAGTTTTTGGCCACTCAGAGGCAAACAACTTAATTCTAAGGTAGTAAAACATTGCTATCGATGCTTTAGAGCGCAGCCAAGACCAATTCATCAAATGATGGGTTGTCTACCAGAGGATAGGGTTATCCAGACTAGGCCATTCCTAAACGTTGGAATTGATTTCTTAGGGCCCATAATGATCCACCATAAGATAAAAGGCAAAAGAATGGACAAAGCATATGTATGTGTGTTTGTTTGTTTTGCAACAAAAGCTGCTCATGTGGAGGTAGTATCGGATATGACTACAGCAGCATTCATAGGGGCTTTAAAACGATTTATTGGTAGACGTAGTTGTCCTAAAAAAATCTACTCTGATAATGGTACAAATTTCATTGGAGCAGCTAATGCTTTAAACGAAATTTATGAGCTATTTAAAAGACACCAAACAGAGGTAAATGAATTTTGTACACAACAGCAAATCGAATGGATCAACATACCAGTAAGAGCACCGCATGTAGGAGGGCTGTGGGAGGCATGTGTCAAATCTGTCAAGAAACACTTTGACAAGGTAACTGTAGGAATAATGACATTCGAAGAATTAGCGACACTTATGACACAAATAGAAGCCGTACTGAATTCGAGACCGCTAACACCATTATCAGACGATCCTAACGACTTACAGGTACTGACTCCTGCACATTTCCTACTGGGGGAGGCCTTGTCCAGTATAACAGACACACATGATAACAAAAGTTACAAAGGCTTCCGGGATCACTGGAAGGCAGTTCAACTAAACGCGGAAGAATTTTGGAAACGCTGGTCAGTTGAATACTTGTCCGAGCTGCAAAAAAGATACAAATGGACTAACCCTAAAATGAACATAAAACCTGGGACCCTAGTCCTATTAAAAGAAGAAAATCTGGCTCAAACGAGTTGGAGGAGGGGCAGGGTTACCAAAGCCCATTATTGGCAAAGATGGACTTTGTAGAATGGTGAAAGTAAGAACCAGCAATGGAGTGGTGCTGAAATCCACACACAATGTTTGCCCTTTTCCCACCGAAGTCGATGTTGAAAGTAATTGTTGTAAACAAATATGCAATACCAAAGTAAACAAAACAGAAGAAACAAAGAATCAAAATGTCCCCACAAGAAAACCTAATTTAAGAAATAAGATAAAAAACAAAAATATACTGCTCTGTATATTAACATTTCTATGCATTACTAATAAATCATATAGCCAAAATGTAACACAAATATATAATAAGCAGGAATATTTTATGAAGAGGAGGGTATTGTAGGGCTATCGAGGACGGCGTGGAATGTGATCATACATGCAGATCTGGAGGACTACGGGGAGTTTAAGCATCGAGTGGAGGAATCGTGGGCTTCGTTACTGACCATAAAAGCGAGGTTGAAGAACGATTCACACATCGACAACATGATGTCGCTGCTGACCAACAAGGCTGCAACAACACGACGACATCATCCAGCAAACCCAGGCAAGGAAGACGCAACGTGTACCGAGGGCACCACTGAAGGCTTTTAGAGCGATCTACCATGCTGTGTTCGGGCTCATGGATGAAGACCACGCCGATGAACTCCTGCAAAAGGTCCAACAAAGTAGACAAAATGAGGAGTACTTGCTCGACCTGCTACGCAACCAATCTTCGGTCGAGGATGCAACCGTCCAAGTTATGAAAAAACAAAATGAAGTCATTTGAGGTAACTTCAACATTATAAACACAGCAATGTACTCAATGAAGAATGCCCTGAATACAGCGATTGACCATGAAGTATTTCTGGATGCATACGAAACACTGTCAATGGCCATGGATGCGTTCGAGCGGTTGCAACGAGACATCATTGACATTATCTGGAACACAAATGGAAATTTTTTGGATAGTTTGCTTCCAACAACACAATTTTAGAAGAAAATCCAAAGAATTGTCCTGAATATGCCAGAAGGAGTACAACTACCAACACTCGATCCGCTTGAGCTCGGACGGATATCCAAAATAACGACGAGGACAACCAACTCAGCCATCCTTTTCAATGTAAGGATCCCGTTAATAAATCACAAAAAACTGAGAGCGTTCCAAGTGTATCCGCAACCTGTTCAACACACTGAACGATTCGTCAGCATCAAGCCAGAATACAAATATGTCTTAATGGATGATGCGAAGACAGTGTACTACGGCATGTCCGAAAACAACTGGGATCATTGCCACAAAATAGATGAGCTCACACTATGTGCACAACGCGATCCCCTTTTTAACGTGAAAGCAGCAACTAATTGTGAAGTGCTGTTACTACTCAAAAGATCTACGATACCAGATAGCTGCTACGTAAATATAATGCAGCCGAAGAACATTTGGTACCAGCTTCACAAGCCGAATTCATGGTTGTTTTCAATCCCAAGCGAAACAACTGCTGATGTCTTCTGTGAGAGTGACCAAAACCAATTGAGCTTTCTGGACAAGGAATCCTCCAGCTTCAGCCAGGATGCTATCTCCATTCGGAAGACGTCAGCTTGTGGGCATACGAAGATTTGACAACAGACGTGGATTTCTGGGTACCAGTACTCAACTTGACGACTCAGCTACCGTCGATGGAGCACATCAAATTTCAACGAGAGCTGCGCACATTTAAAATCTCCGATTTGCCACGTCAAGGGCGGATTCTTGGTTTTCCTGTTGACTTGGATCTACATCATGCAGCCCACTATAATCACTGCAATATTAATCACTACAATCATCGTGGGAATTGTATATCTATTCAAGCGAGTCTGCCAGATAAACTCTCAATTTTTGCCTGCCACCATTGCCCTGCCTCGTCTGTCTTAGGTAACAATCGTAAAAGAATTAAGAAACTAAAAATGTAAAACAATAATATCTAAATAATTATAAAAATAATAAGGTTCTTGTGGCGGACATTAACTCTTTATGAAAAAATAGAGACATTTTGAAATTACGATAAAAACCACGAAAAATGTATAAAAACAAAAAATAAGAATTAAAAATTAAATAAGAATTAGAACTTAAATAATTTGATAATATGAAAGAATTTGAATATATAAAAAAAAAATTTTTTTTATACTTATACATACATATGCAAGACACTTACAAACTAAGCTACAAATATTATACACTTTTGAATTCATAACATTAAACATATACTATTGTTAAACTTAAATAATATATATTGTATTGAATGGTAGACCTTTCAACAGGGCCAGGATGTTTAATCTTACAATTGTATAACATAAGTTATCTATATATTTACATATATGAATATTTTGTATTGAAAGGTAAACCTTTCAACAGGGCCAGGATGTTTAATCTTATAATTCTAAAACATAAATTTTCCACTAGAGCCTCAGATAAGCCCTGTCTTAGAATAGTTTCACTATTGTCACACACTTCGATATGCTGATAGGCCGTAGACCTAAGTAAATAAAGTCTGCCAACAGATACGGAGTCTTCACACCATCTGCGATGATAAGTAGACGACGCCATCTGCAGTCGTATGAAGACGATAACTATTGATTGTTTAGGTTACTATTCTAATAGATATAAGTAGTTTAAGATCTTATAAAAAAACCTCTTTACGAGGTAAAAGTCTAGTGACGAAAACAGTTATATGCCCCAAAATTTCTGATATCCAATTTTGTGTCGAATAATATTAAGTTTGACATAAAAATTATTTTAAAAAAAATTTTGGCACTCGGCACATTGCGCCATAATGTCTCAATTCTTCATACCAAATAAAACTCAATGTTTTGCGCAGTGCCGAATGCAAAAATTTTTTTTAAAATAATTTTTATGTCAAACTTAATATTATTCGAACCAAAATTGGATATCAGAAATTTTGGGGCATATAACTGTTTTCGTCACTAGACTTTTACCTCGTAAAGAGGTTTTTTTTATAAGATATCAGAAATTTTTGAATAAGATATCAGAAATTTTGATATTTCATTCTATCAACTTTGTTTATTTTTTGTACAAGCTAAAACAAACTGTCTGCCAACACTGGTTCCCTTAAAACACACATTCCAAGCGCAGAAGCTAGTAGCACTCTCAAACTCTGGCTGTTATGACACTTTGCTGCTGCTGTATGCATGCTACTGCATATGTACATGCAGAAGTGTAAAGGTAAAGGGTATATTCAGTTAACAGGTAATATCTTGCCCAAACGAAATTTGACGGCTATGTGTTATATGTCAAAAACGCGAAATTGAATTGCTACAACAAATAACATACAGTCGAACTTCCCTAACTCGAATCACCATTATCCAAAGAAAAGGTTCGAGTTAGGGAAATATTCGAGTTATAGAGTTCTTTTTCCTAAGATTATTAATTTTACTGCCACTCATTTAATTCGAGTTACAGAGAAATTCGAGTTAGAGAAGTTCGAGCTAGGAAAGTTCAACTGTATTTAAAACTTATTTGAAACGTAGATTTTTCTTAAATCGCCGAAATGTGGGGAAAAAAAACCTTATTTCACCTGAAGCTTTTTACCTGTGTTTTAAGCAAAAAAGTTTACAGCTAGGCTTAGAGCCCTTCAAAATACATTTCCAACGATATATAGATCACATCTGTAGCTTCTATTGTTTGGATGCTGTGGCTTTTGGCGATTTACATGTACATTAACATACTGCATATGTACATGCAGTAGTGTAAAGGTAAAAGGTATATTCAGTTAATAAGTAATATCTTCCAAGCCCATCGGTAAAATTTTTTGTGTCATATATCAAAAAACGCGAAATTTTACACATATTGAAAGCTAAAAAAAATCGTTAGCGTCGTATGCATGATAATCATCTACTAACAAATTAATTGCATTTAAAAATTAAAAAAAAAAAAAAAGTTTTGTTCGTGCCAGGATTCGAACCCGAAACCCGAGCTGAGAATTCATGCAAAAATTGGACGCTCTACACTTTGCGCCACTGCCAATCCTTAAGAACGCCTGTCTAATTATAGATTTCATTGTTACTGGACTGTTAGTCAAATGTAATGGCTGCTGCTGTCCTATTTCAATTCAAAGTAAAACGTATATATTCAGTTAATAGGTTATATCTTCCAAACCAATTAACATAAATTTATGAATGATATATCAAAAAACGCGAAATTTTACAAGCTCAAAAATATTGCAAATTAAAAAAAATCGTAGGCAGCGTTTTCTCAAAAACCACCAAAATCTGGGACAAAATATCTTATTTCACCTGTTGATTTTTACCTATGCACTTTAGAAAAAAAGTTTGAAGGTTTGCCTAAAAGCCCTTCAAAATACCTTTCCAACGATACATAGATCACGTCTGTAGCTCATATCGTTTGGATGCTATAGCGATTTCCCGCTAAACTAGCTTTTTTTCGAAAAAGTCGTAGAACAAACGTTTCTAGATTTTTGATCGGGAACAAGTCCTCATTCAAACTTTTAAGCTAAATTTACGATTTGATCCAAACAAACAGACAAACAAACAGACTGACTTTTCATCTCGTTTTGAGAAGGGCACCAAAAATTTCAAAATTAATTATCTTTCGAACCAGTTGTCCGATTTCGATGATCGAGGTGTCATTCGACGCGTATTTTTAATGAAAATTGTAAAAAATTCAAAGAAAATTCGAAAAGGCTCCAACGGCCCCATTAGCTCCAATAATTTAAATTTTTCCCCTCCCACTTACACCTGTTTATCTCACGAACCAGGTGAGTTTCTAAAAGTCTTAGTATGCACATTTGTAAGTTAAGTTAATACCTTACGATCGGTATATAACTCGACCTGATCGAACAGTCATAGCAAATTTTCCATTCTTCCTGTGTATATATGCTAGTCGCCTTCGCACCCTTCGTGCTGCTTTCGTCACTAGCGCGGACTGTCGTCCGCAGTGATAATTTTAGAGTTTTCAATAAATCTGCCGAACTCCGCCATTAGTCCAAATCCAACACCCGAGCTGTACACATTATTTTCGCCGCGTCGCTCTACCGATATTCAATTACAATTTTTTTATTAAAGAAAGAAATACAAAATTGCATTGAGTTCGCGCCTTACGATATTCAGCCAAGTTGCAAACCATTGCCGATAAGAGTCTGATGCAACCTGCAATGTCAACACGTCAAGTGTCACACCAATGTCAAAAGTGATCTGCTTCTTTACAACATTTCCGCTGGTCTTTACCTATGAAGATCTTGCCCAGAGCAGACGCTCCAAGCCGAAGCTTTAAAAATTAATCGCATAATTAATTTTAATCACCCACAAGTTTGGGTTAAGTCAACGAAATAAGGCAACTATCTAATCGTGGAAACCGAAGAAGTAATTATTTAAAGTAATTGTACATTTTTACATTTTATTTATTTATTTATTTATTTATTTATTTATTTATTAATAGCAAACATTGCTGCCTCTAGTTTACAATATAAATATACATTATAATTACAAAAGATAAGAAATTAAAAATTTATTTTAATAATTACAAAATCCTCTGCAGCTTTCGAGCTGAAGCCAAAATTTTTGACAAGGGGCAACAAGCGCTACAGCAAGTCGCCTACAAATTAAAAATATTAAAACAGGAAAGGAGAAAAAACATTCATCAAGGTATGTAGAAGAAGAAGAAGTCGCATTTGTCTTGCGAAACACAAAAACAGCGAGACTAGGAAAGAGTTTCACTTGGCCGCTGTTGCGCATGCTCCTCTTTCTCAATTTCGCTATTCCGCTTTTAATCACAAAAAAGACCCAGCATCGCAGTGACGAGCAACGGAGAAGCTAATCGCAGCCGAAAAGCCTAAGCCTCTTGAAATTTAAAGTCCAAAAAAATCAACCATGAGGAGTGTTAACATAAAAGTTCTAAGAAAAAGTTAAACAAAAAAAAAAAAAACAAATTGTTTCAGGGCCAGACAGAGCCAAAGGTGTCAGGAAAACAAACAAAAAAAAAACAACAAAAACAACTACATTGTCGAATTATTTTTTTGTGTTTCTGAAAAAAAAAGGGATAAATAAAAATTGTGAAGTTAAAAGTGCAACGACAAAAGAATTTTACCATAAATCAAATAAAATTTGAGACAAAAAAAATATCTACACATTAAAACAACACCTTGCGGAGATAATTAAAAGAAAACCAAAATATATAAGATTTTTAAAATGTCAAACACAAATATTGGCAAGCAAGTGAATTAAGAAAAATTTAACGTCGAGAATAATTATAAATAATAAAAATAGTCAAAAAAAAGGGGATAAAATAATAAATTAATATAAAAAGAGAAAACAAAAATAAAATAAAAACCATTCAAACCATCGAGAAGGCCTTCAAGTTGGACTGTATCTGGTAAGTTTGTAAAAAAAGACAAAAAAATCAATTTAAAAAAATAGTAAAACATTAAAAAAAAAAAAAAACATTTAATTAACTGGCTCCAAACAATGTAGTCATTCCGTTTTAAAACCTATTATATGTAGTCCGTTATTTATCCGTCTGTCGCTTGTTATCATGCTTATCGCGTTGTCCGAAACAAGTTAAAATCAAAGAACGCAATTTCAAAGCGGAATAAAAATTGAATATATAAAAAAGTCAAATGTGTAGATAAAGTCAAATATCAAAAAAAAAGTCACCGTTCAAAAAAGATCAACTGTTATCTGTTTGCACTTTTCTCGTTTCGAGAACATATGTTGCTGCCAGTGACTGTAAAACTGTACGATAAGTATACTTGCGACTAAAAGTTTTTTTCATTTACATTTAACAGACTATATTTATATATAATAATTTATATATTTTACCTGCCTTACCATTTACTTCAGCAAGTGTGTTGTTAAAAAAAAAAATGAATAAAACAAATGAAAACGTGTTGGCATAAAGAACTTAAATAACAAAGAATAATTTTTTTTAAATAATTAAAACTTGGTTTTTGCACTTTTAGTTTGAAAATAAAAATGAATCATAGATAAATGTTTTTAAAGGCTAAACGAAAACAGAAAACAAAAAAAAAAAATGAAATCAAGAAACACAAAGCGTTAAAAATTAGTATCACAGTCTTAAGAATAAAAACCATATCGATAAACGAAAGTCAATCTTGAATAAATAGAAACCTAGAGTAAATACAAAAATATTGTTGATGTAAATAATAGGTAGTATCACAGATGGCCGATTAATTGAATTGAAACAAAAATCTATTGAAATAAAAAAAAAAATGGGGTTATTAATTTTGAAATAAAATTCTTGTGTAATAATGTATAACTAATTTAGTCGCTTTTCCGCAGACATGAGGGTCTGAACAATTGTGTAGCAATTGCTTTTGGGGTCTTTGCCAAAAAACGAAAGTTAAAGACCATGGTAGGGTGGGTATAGAAGGGTGTGTCGATCAACAGCTCAGATCACTCCAGTGCCTTTGTTTCTTTTTCGTTTACATCGAAATCTGCCGTTTTCCCTTTTTTTAATTTGCGTGCTTAATTTTATTGATTTTTATTATTTTTGGTTGACTTGGTGATTAGTTCTTTCGTGAGCGTTGGCTCTTTTGGATTGGTAGATTCTGCAGGGACTCTATAATAATAACTTTTGTGATGTGGATTGGCAACAATAGCAAGAACCCCCCCACACTACCGAATGAGCTCGGCTTTAATGGGTCCCGACCCGCTATTTTAGTTGCTACTTCTGCCTAAAAATCTTTTTAGGATACCTCCACTTGGACATTACATGTAAAGATGCCATTTAAAAAAAAAAACACAGCTGGGAAATTCAAAAGCGCAAGCACTAGCGCGATTCTACAATCTAGAGAAAAAATTTCAAAGGAACAGTTCACTAAAAGATAATTATGTCAAGTTCATGCATGAGTACAAAGATTTGGGCCACATGCTGGAATCTAGTGAAGAAGGCAAATATTATCTTCCTTATCAAGGTGTTATCAGAGACTCCAGCTTAACAACAAAGTTGAGAGTCGTCTTTGACGCATCTGCCAAAACCACGAACAATAAAAGTCTAAACGACATAATGTGGGTTGGTCCAAGAGTCCAAAAAGATATTTTTGATATTATCTTAAAATGGCGAAAATGGCAGTTTGTATTTTCTGCAGATATTGAAAAAATGTATCGACAGATAAACATTGATGAGGACGATCAGAAGTATCTGTACATAATCTGGAGAGATTCTCCAAACCAAAAATAACAGTATTTCAAACTAACAACTGTTACCTATGGGACTGCATCAGCTCCTTATTTAGCAACAAGGACACTGTTAGAGATTGCAAATAATTGCGAAAATAAAAAAATCCAGAACGTAATTAAAAACGATTTCTACATGGACGATTTAATGACAGGGGCTGACTCTGAAGAAGAAGCTAAAGAACTAGTTAAGTTAGTATCTAGCGAGCTGGAAAAAGTAGGATTTAATTTAAGGAAATGGATTTCAAATACTCCAGAAATTATAGCTTCCATAGAGGGCTCAGAAGAAAATAAAGTTTTATGTAGGCTGCTATATATATTTCTGGCCTAGGCAACAATAAGTGTTGCCAGGTGCAATCTGATATTTCCATTGGAAAGGTTGACATTTTTTAGCATAACATCACTCAGAACGTGTTGTCATTTAATCGTGAATTGTTAAACTTACAGAGCTTTGAACAATTCAATTCCGTTAAAAAAATGGAATTGACACGTGAGCATTTTCGTGCGATCATTTTTCACAACTTTCGACGTGGATTATCCAGACAAGAGTGCATCGATGAACTTAAGTCTTTGTATGGCGATCAACCACCATCCTATAGCACCGTGAAAAACTGGTATAACGAATTTAATCGTGGTCGCAGTTCGCTCAACGACGAATTCCGTGAAGGTCGTCCAAAAACGTCCGTTGTGCCAGAGAACATTGATGCCGTGCGTGAACTAATAATGCAAGATCGTCATGGGACATACCGGGAGATAGAGGCATCCTTGGGCATTTCTCCCACCAGCATACATTCGATATTACATAAACACCTGACCGTAAAAAAGGTTTGTTGTCGTTGGATCCCGCACAATTTGACAATCGCTTAAAAAAATGCTCGTGTCGATTGGTGCAAAGAAATGTTGAAAAAATACGATCGCGGTGCTTCAAAAGATGTTCATAAGATCGTCACAGGTGACGAATCTTGGATCTATGCGTATGAGCCCGAAACAAAACAACAATCGACCGTGTGGGTCTTCGAAGACGAGCCAAATCCAACGAAAGTTGTTCGTGGAAGAAGCACTTCGAAGCAA
Organism: Drosophila quinaria; assembly: GCA_035047525.1. Classification (NCBI taxonomy): domain Eukaryota; kingdom Metazoa; phylum Arthropoda; class Insecta; order Diptera; family Drosophilidae; genus Drosophila; species Drosophila quinaria. Next base: position 7,155,792 of record JAWNPO010000455.1, on the reverse strand, counting down.
ATGATCGCCTGTTTCTTCGGCAAAACTGGTCATGTGGCGACTGTTCCGCTTGAGCAACGAAGGACGGTCAATTCTGAGTGGTACACCACAATTTGTTTGCCTGAAGTCTTCGGAGAAATTCGAAAAACAAACAAGAGAAGACGAATCATTCTTCACCATGACAACGCGAGCTCTCACACATCGGCTCAAACCAGCGCCTTTTTGACCGGCCAAAACGTCGAATTGATGGGTCATCCGCCGTACAGCCCTGACTTGGCACCCAATGACTTCTTTTTATTCCCGCACATCAAGAAAAAAATGCGTGGTCAACGATTTTCGTGCCCAGAAGATGCTGTTGAAGCGTTCAAAAACCATGTTTTGGAGGTGTCTCAATCGGAGTGGAAAAAGTGCTTCGACAATTGGTTTGAGCGCATGCAAAAGTGTATAAATCAGGCTGGAGAATACTTTGAAAAACAATAAAACAATTTTTGATGATAAATATTCGCATTTTCATTATTAGGCCAGAAATATATATAGCAGCCCTCGTATGTATTGAAGAGAACGAGTCAATTAAAACGCTAGGGTTACAATGGAAACCTAGCAAAGATAAATTTAAATTTAACTTGCTCTGCGAAAAAATAAACAAAATTAACAAAAGATCAGTGTTATCCATTTTACTGGGTTGGTTATCTCCAGTAACAGTAGTTGGTAAACTGTTCATGCAAAAGCTATGGCTAGATGAACAATAATGGGATCAATAATTACCAGTTGAAGATGCTAATTATTGGGAATCCTTTTTAGAAAAGCTTAAAACGCTAGAAAATCTAAGAATACCAAGGTGGGTTAAAATGCAAGTCAATACAGTAGCACAAATCCATGGGTTTGCGGATGCGTCAGAAAAAGCATATGCAGCTGTCGTATACGCAAAAATCGGCTGTTCAATTACTATTATAGCCAGAAAAAGCAAAGTGAATCCTATTAAAAATAGGAAAACAATTCCTAAGTTAGAGCTTTGTGCAGCTCAACTTCTTGCCAAATTAATTGATAGAGTTAAAGAAGACTTAGGAGACATAAAGGAAACATACGCATGGAGTGACTCGACAATTACGTTGGCTTGGATAAAAAACGGAGACAATAAAAACAAATTTATAAGACGTCGAACAGATGAAATTCGGAAAATTAAAGAAGTTATATGGAGGCATGTTAGGTCTGAAGACAACCCAGCAGATGTTGCTTCTAGAGGCATTTATGCCGACAAATTAAAAGACTGTGAGATATGGTGGAAAGGACCTCAATGGCTTGCTAAAGCCAAAGAGAACTGGCCAGACGAAAATCAATTCGAAAACAATACCTTTGTTAATACAACGATGATTAACGATAGGAATATTGTACAAGAATTATTAGAAAAATTTTCGTGCATTCAAAAGCTTGAAAGAGTACTTTCATATATATTTCGATTCATAGAAATAAAAATTAAAAAGAAAGTATTGCCAACACATTTAACAGTTCTTGAACTAAAATCCGCCAGAAATTTAATAATAAAACAACAACAAGCAGATCAATTTAGTTCAGAAATCGACTGCTTAAAAAATAAAAAAGAGATTCATATTAAAAGCAAAATTTTAAGCTTACATCCATTCTTAGATGAAGAAGGGCTGTTAAGAGTTGGAGGCAGGTTTCGAAACTCTAGTGCAAGTTTCAACGTAAAACACCCAATAATTTTAAACAAATGCCACATATCAAACCTCATTATTAGGCAAGCACATAAGGAAACCCTTCGTGGTGGAATTAATCTTATGAGAAATTATATTCAAAGACAGTTTTGGATTGTCGGACTGAGAAATAGTTTAAAGAAACTGCTTAAAGAGTGTGTAACTTGTTCAAGATATCGACAAGTTACAGTAGAGCAAATAATGGGAGATCTTCCGAAACACAGAATAACGATGTCTTACCCATTCTTAAATACAGGTGTAGACTATGCAGGAACATAAAATGTTCCAAAAACCGTGGAATAAAATCATATAAGGGTTACGTGGCAGTCTTCGTATGTATGGCAACCAAAGCTATCCATCTAGAAGTCGTAAGCGATCTGACAACAGATGCCTTTTTAGCCGCACCTAAAAGATTTATTGCAAGAAGAGGCAAATGTGCAGTCATTTACTCAGATAATGGAACTAATTTTGTAGGCGCTTCAAGAAAATTAGATGAAGAATATCATAAAGCCAACAAAGATAAAGTTGAAATCACAACGATTTTAGAAAAAGATGGGATTGAGTGTCGTTTCATTCCCCCGGCAGGACCTCACTTCGGAGGTATCTGGAAAGCTGGGGTGAAATCAATGAAATACCATTTAAAAAGGATATTTGGGGACAGCAGTCTAACATATGAAGAATTGTCAACACTTTTATGTCAAATTGAGGCAGTATTAAATTCCCGACCTCTGTATACAACTGGCAATGATATAGACGATAAAGAAGTACTTACTCCCGGTCATTTTTTAATTGGTAGACCATAGCCTATGAAAGAATCGGTAACTTGGACAGGTGGAAATTAATTCAAAAACTAAAAAGAGAATTTTGGGATAAATGGAAAGAAGATTATCTGCACACTCTGCAGCAAAGAAACAAATGGAAAAGAGAATCGGAAAATATCGAAGAAGGGCAGATAGTCTGAATTAAATCTGAGAACTGCCACCCAGCAAGATGGCCTCTAGGAAAAATAGAAGAGATTCATAAAGGCAGAGATGACAAAGTGAGAGTAGCCAAGATTAGAGTTCAAGAGGGATTAGTTACACGACCAATAAATAAAATATGCCCTCTAATTGGAATAAAGGAAACCGAAAATGATACTGAAAAAGAAAAAGTCACACGTAATAGGCCCAAAGTACCGAAAATAGGAGTCATGTTAGCCATGCTAATGCTGATGCTATTTTGTCAACTATCGAATGCAACTTCATTAGGCAACGTAAAGAAAAAATGGGTAATCGAAAACACCAATAGTACAGCTTCGATATATTTAGATGCGATAGGTGAAATCGAAGTTATAACGTCTTCTTGGGATTTAGTTGTGTTTTATGACATGGACACATATTTTTCAATGATTGAAAAGGGTACAAGTTTAATAAAAAAAATGAGAAGTGTATGTAACAAATTGCATGATTTTGAAGATCACTGTAATTTGGTTCTTAATAACATACAAAGACAAATAGATGACTTGGAAGAGAACAACAAGTTATTTATGGCACACACCCCAAGAAAGAAACGCGCACCTTTTGAATTTATGGGCTCATTATATCATATATTGTTTGGTATAATGGATGCTGACGATAGAAAACAAATTGAAGAAAATATGATCAATCTATTAGATAATCAGCATAATTTAGACGACCTAATCAAAAAACAGACATCAGTAATAGATTTCACGGAAAATATTATTAAAAAGACTATCACTGAAGTAAACGAAAACTTCGAAGTTATGAATACTCGAATCGAAAATATGACAGAGCTCCTTAAAGAAAGTTACTTTGTATATAAAGAATCAATAAACTTTTTTATGGTTACGAAGCAATTGAACTCTTTGATGGATGAATGTGAAAAGATTCAAGCAGGAATAATAAGTCTGTCAATTGATGTCAATCATGGCAGATTAAATACAAACATTTTAAAACCAACTCGGCTTCAAAAAGAAATCGCTAGCATAAAAGACAAGCTGTCAGATTCATTAATGCTACCTGGTAAAAGAACAGGCACATAATTGAAAGAAATTTACACTCTTTTAACCGCAAGAGGGATTTATATTGACAAGAAACTAGTCATAAATGCTAAAATTCCCTTATTTGACAGGCATCCATCACAGTTGTATAAAATAATCCAATACCAATAAAAAATCAAGAACAAGTTATATACGTAATTGCAGATGTAAGCTTACAATATATAGTATACAACTTTGCAATAGATTCGTATCATCTTATGACAGAAGCGACATTAAACAAATGTCAGAAATGGCAATTAAACAAACGATTATGCGATGGCAGTTGGCCATGGAACAGTGCTAATGACAACACCTGTGAGGTTTCACCTTTCAAACCAAATAAACCGTCAAATTGTCTTTATAAAACAGTGACGGCAACAAAATCATACTGGGTTGAGTTAGATAGAACAGGCAATTGGCTTTTTAAAGTTCCAAGGAACACTAAAGCAAATATTTAGTGCAGACATACACAACAGGAACAAATAAATTTACCTGATCAAGGCATATTGACTATTTTTTCAGATTGTACAGTCAGAACATTAAATAAGATATTAATGGCAAGCCATAATGTTCACTCTGAAATCTATGAAACCTTTTCGAATATATATATAAGTGAAATAAGCGAAGTCCCAAAAATAATATGGGACCCTTTAAATTCTCCTACAATTAATCATACAGCGGACCAATTAAAAATTAAGTTAAAAGAAATTAAAGATTCTCACTTTGAGTTAAAGGAACTTAAGTTCCATTACATGTCTGGGCATCTGTCCCTAATTATTGGCATGATAATAATCACTGCGGACGGCAGTCCGCGCCAGTGACGAAAGCAGCACGAAGGGTGCGAAGGCGACTAGCATATATAAGTTAACATAAGTTAACGCGACGCGGTTTGACTCCAGCACAGAGGCTGACTCAGCTCTGGGCCGGATGTCTTCACATAGCAGGCAATGCACGAGGCGCAAGCTAAGCGTTTCTGCGGCCGATATGATTTTTTGCATTGTGTAACTTGATACATTTTTTATTGTACTTTGTAGCTTCATAAGTCTCGTTTTGTCAATTTAGTTTTTAGTTCTTATTCTGCATGCCTTGAGACATCAAGTCCAAGCCAAATCAACTCCCTCACTAACGTGTTGTATCGATTATTAATTATGTTAATAAACTTAACAGTTAATAAATAAACATTTAATGAATAAAATCAATAATCATTTAATTGGCGCCCAACGGTAACGAATCTCGCGCTCCGTCCCAAGTCGCGTAGCCGTGGATTTAAATAAAAAGTCTTCGAATCAGATAAAAAAATCTGAACTTATGTTTGTGTTGTGAACAGTGCAATCATAAAACGAAGCAACTTAACAAGTAACATTTAAAACAGATAAAATAAGATCTGAACCTTTGTTGTGTGTTGTGACACTAACGGCGCTCGCATTTAAGTCTGCGCTAAATACTTCAACAAATTCGACATAACGTAATCTACGTTTAGTGCTGTGCAGTGCAAGTGTATTGGATTACACAAATCATTTTTTTTATACACCGAAGCCGCTGGAGCTCTTCGGGCAGCGGTGTGTCACCAGTATAGCGCGCAAGCTAATCTGGGCAGCGTAAAAAATTCTTTCTTGTGCGTGACCGCAGCGAGGGAGACAACGTCAACGGCGAATATAAGAATACTAGGGCTACCGCATAACTTAATAAAGATCATGTAAGTGAGTTTTTCATCCACACATATTTTAAGTACTGCGTGAGGTAGATAAAGTTTTTTTTCCCTTAAAAAAAAAAAAAAAAAAAAAAAAAAATATAATAACAAAAAATAAAACAAATAAAAAATTCAACAATTTACTAAACTGTGTTTTTGCACATCGATTATTTTGTTCTGCAAATCCAACTGGCCATTGACTGTCCTATTGTTTCGACAAATGCTTTGTTTTGATTATCTTTAATAGATGTACTAATATGATTCTGTGGCTAGTTGTCATATTTTTTAACTAATGAAAAAGGCTTTCGAAAATTATAGAGACCCTAATTTTAGAAAGTCCGACTCAGAAGACTCAGATAATAGCGATATTAGAGTAGAAACATACGAAGAAGTACATTCAGATAAAACAGATATGGATCCCCAGCAACTCAAGGCTTTGGTTGAGTCAGCAGTTTCGGGTGCGCTCAGAGCACAGGCAGAGGCATTCAGGGAAAGGGACGCGGCTCTTAAAGAGAGCTTCAACCGGCAAATTGCCGAGTTAACAGAAAAAGTCACAGACTTAAAAGTCACAGCGCCTCCGATTGAGACTTTTGAGGAAATACAAATAGTGGACAACGTCCGCTGTGATGAGCCTCTAGACGCGGTCAAGTGTCTCGCAGAGTTTACGGGCTCGCAAGAAACTTACGTTTCTTGGCGACAGGCTGCAATGGCAGCGTATAAAATATTCAGACGATATAATGGCAGCTCTCGCCATTACCAAGCGGTGATAATCATTAGAAGCAAGATAAGGGGTTCGGCCGACGCAGTTCTGTCTTCGTTTGCCACGATCCTAAATTTTGATGCTATCATCAACCGCTTAGATTTTACTTACAGTGACAAAAGGCCAGTTCATGTCATAGAACAAGAAATGGGCACTCTCAGGCAGGGACAACTTACCTTGCCACAGTACTATGATGAGGTCGAGAAAAAACTCACCTTACTCATAAACAAGGTAAACATGACATATGATGCAGCACTAGCTAAGGGCATGTGTGAGAAGTTTAGAGGGGATGCCTTGCGCATATTCATTTCTGGCCTCAAGCGCAGCCTCTCTGATGTTTTGTTTGCGGCACACCCGCTCGACCTCACCACTGCTTTGGCACTCGCACAAGAAATCGAGGCCAATCATGAGAGATACACCTTCGCGGCAAATTATGCCAGGTGTATCGAGGACAAGGCTCGGAGACCCGAGCAAAAGCCTCAATTTCAGCAGCGGCAAAAGGGCGCAGAAGCAGCCGAGGCACTGCCTGCCCCTACAAAAAGCCCTCATTACACGCGGCAACAAAAGCCGCAGCAACAACAGCAGCCCAAACAGTTCGATCAGCGTAGTGGTAGGCAAAGCAGCGGCAATAATGATCCGCAGCCAATGGACGTTGACCCTTCAATGTCTAGGGTACTGATGCCGTCGCAGGCACCAGCCTACGCCAACTCGGCCAACCCACAGGCGTTCAAAAGAACGAACACCTCTGACCGAGCAACGGGTCAGAGGCGTCAAAGGGTAAATCATACCACTCAGAGCCAAGAATGTGGAGCTAAGGGGTATGCAGCGGCAGCTAGGAATGCTGAGGCGCAGATAGCCGATGATTCAGACGGCGACTCTGACGCTCTCAATTTTTTAGGGGTAAGTCCCTGCTGCCCTTCATCAGGCGGGAAGTAGCGGGGACTCAAATGAGATTTCTCATCGACACCGGTGCGGCGAAAAACTACATCCGGCCGCACCATGGGCTGAAAGGAGTTCGCCCAGTCGACAACCCATTTACAACCCACTCCATACATGGCACTACCAAAATTTCTGAGAAGTGCTATGTATCAATGTTTGGAAAGAAGACGACTTTTTTCCTTCTCTCAGAATTGTCAACATTTGATGGAATCATAGGCCTCGATCTGCTGACAGAAGTCGGGGCTGAGCTCTGTCTAAACTCGAGCCAACTCAGATTTGGCAACAATTCCGAACCGATCTTATACTACAAATGTGTGGATGTCAATTTCACTAATGTAGATTGCGCAGACGCACCTCCCCTGATTAGAGAAAATTTTTTAAAAATGTTAATAAATAGGAAGAAGACGTTCGCAGACGCTAATGAGGCGCTACCGTACAACACATCGGTGGTAGCCACCATTAGAACGGTTGACGAACAGCCTATCTATGCTAAGCTGTACCCTTATCCTATGGGCGCAGCCGAATTTGTCAATAAAGAGATTCAAGATCTTTTGAAGAATGGCATAATTCAAAAATCCGTTTCTCCCTATAACAACCCCATTTGGGTGGTTGACAAGAAGGGCACGGATGAAATGGGTAACCGAAACATGCGTCTCGTCATGGACTTTCGGAAACTCAATGAAAGAACGATTACAGACAGGTATCCCATGCCCAATATTACCATGATTTTGGGAAATCTGGCTATTGCCAAGTACTTTTCGACACTGGATCTTAAGTCTGGCTACCACCAAATCATGCTCGCAGAACGCGACCGGGAGAAGACTTCCTTTTCCGTAAATGGAGGAAAGTACGAATTCTGCCGACTTCCTTTCGGCTTGAAAAACGCCGCCAGCATTTTCCAAAGGGCGATCGATGACATACTGCGAGAGCAGATCGGCAAGACGTGTTACGTCTATGTCGATGACGTCATCGTCTTTTCGAAAGACGAGGAGTCCCATGTCAGACACGTTGACTGGGTACTAAAAAGCTTATATGAAGCTAACATGAGGGTGTCCAAGGAAAAGTCACAATTTTTTAAGAAAAGCGTGAATTTTCTTGGATGCCACAACGATGGTGCCACAACCGACCCAGAGAAAGTCAAAGCGATACAGGAATTCCCGGAACCCAAGACGGTTTTCGAGGTGAGATCATTCCTAGGACTCGCTAGCTATTATAGGTGCTTCATCAAAGATTTTGCATCAATAGCAAAGCCCATTTCAGATATTCTTAAGGGTGAAAATGGGTCAGTCAGCAAACATAGATCAAGAAAGATTTCTGTCGAATTCTCTGATCTCCAACGCAGTGCGTTTCAAAAACTGCGAAACATATTGGCATCTGAGGATGTCATGCTTCGATACCCTGACTTTAATAAGCCGTTTGATCTAACGACAGACGCTTCGGGGTATGGGATAGGGGCAGTCCTCTCTCAGGAAGGGCGTCCCATCACTATGATCTCCAGGACACTAAAGAATCCAGAGGTCAATTATGCCACAAACGAAAGAGAGCTACTAGCTATCGTGTGGGCCCTTGGCAAATTGCGCCACTATCTGTATGGGGTAAAAGACCTCAACATCTTCACAGACCATCAACCCCTGGCCTTTGCCGTTTCTGAGTCCAACCCCAACGCTAAAATAAAGCGATGGAAGGCGCGCATTGACGAATCCAACGCGCGCATATTCTACAAGCCAGGTAAAGAAAATACGGTCGCTGATGCCCTATCCAGGCAACAGCTTAACGCTCTAAGCCACCAAGATGATGAATCATGCATTGCCACGATTCACAGCGAGCTTTCCTTGACTTACACAATTGAGTCCACCGATAAGCCCTTGAACTGTTTCCAGAACCAGATAATACTTGAAGAGGGGCGTTTTCCACAAAAGCGAAGCTTTATTCTATTCGGAAACAAGAGGCGACACTCCTTGAGTTTTACCTGAAGAGAATCACTTCTCGAGGAACTAATGGAGGTAGTGAAACCTGATGTGGTGAATGCGCTACACTGCGATTCACACACTTTGGCGCTGGTGCAAGACGACTTAGTGCGGAAATTTCCAGCCACCAAATTCTGGCACTGCAAAAATAGGGTAGTGGACATTTTCAGTGTTAGTGAGAGAAGAGAAATTCTCGTCACAGAACACAACAGAGCCCACAGGGCAGCCCAAGAGAACATTAAGCAGGTCCTCTCAGAGTACTATTTCCCAAAAATGGCCAAAATAGCCAACGAAATCGTACAAAACTGTAAGACTTGTGCCAGGGCTAAATATGACAGGCACCCTAAAATACAAGAGATTGGGGAGACGCCGATTCCTTCATACCCAGGGGAGATGTTACATGTGGACATCTTCTCAACTGACAAAAAGTTTTTTTTAACTTGCATTGACAAGTTTTCAAAATTCGCTGTAGTTCAGCCGATCATGTCCAGAACGATAGAGGACTTAAAAGTGCCCTTGTTACAGCTCATGAATTTCTTCCCAGGAGTCAAAGCCATTTACTGCGACAATGAGCCAGCTTTGAAATCCCAAACTATCTGTTCACTCTTGATGAATAACTATGGAGTCAGCATTTCGAATGCTCCACCATTGCACAGCGTTTCCAATGGACAAGTCGAGCGTTTCCATAGCACCCTACTGGAACTAGCTAGATGCTTGAAAATAGACAAAAGCATTAGCGACACCGTAGAGGTAATTATGTTGTCCACAGTAGAGTACAACAAGACAATCCATTCGGTCACTAATAAGCGGCCGATCGATGTCGTCCGTTCACTCTCAGGTGAATCACAGACGCAGATTCAAAACAAGCTTAAGAGAGCACAGGACAACCTCAGAGCTAGGGAAAATGACTCCCGCCAGAATAGGGTCTTTGAAGTAGAAGAGAAAGTTTTGGTAAAGTCTAATCGCAGGCTCGGAAATAAACTTACACCTTTGTGTGAAGAAAGAGCCGTGGAAGCCGACCTGGGAACTACGGTTCTCATTAAGGGGAGGGTAGTCCACAAAGACAACCTAAAATAGTTTTTCTTTTCTACCTTTAGTTTTAGTGTGCCATTCGGCAGTTTTTCTTTTACATTAGGTTGCTAGAGATATAAGTTTTAAGCCACTTGGCACCCCGCTTTAGATAAGTCTTAGTATTAGATTGCTTTATGATATTTATAAGTTAAATAAGTTCGGTGATGGGTTGTTCAAAATCTTTCCTCAAAATAAACAGAAAGTAATTTTCATTCCATAGGTTTGGGTTTCTGCTACTTATTATCCTCGCGACGACTTCGGCATGGGTCACCGACTACTCCCACGCTAAGTACATACCGATCGTCGACGGCCAAGTCTTGATATGGGAGGAGCTCGCTTTCGTCCGACACTCAGCGAACATATCTGAATATGAGCGCATGGTGGATGAGACAGCGAAACTAACTGATTTGTTTCCGCAGTCGCACATGAAGAAGCTTCTGAATGTGGACTCTGAGCATCTCAGGGACATGCTGGAGGCCCTGGGCGCACACCACAGAATTGCCAGGAGTCTAGACTTTCTAGGTTCAATTCTGAAGGTAGTTGCAGGCACTCCAGACGCCGGGGACTTGGAGAAAATAAAGATCAATGAAGCCCAGTTAATAAGTTCAAACAATAGACAGGTACAGATAAACACTAGAGTACAGGATCAGATTAATCAATTAACGTTCACAGTCAACCAAACTTTGAAAGCCTCAAAGGACAGGCAGATTGATACAGGCCATTTATATGAAACACTTTTAGCTAGGAACAGAATGTTGTCGATGGAATTGCAGAACTTAATGCTCGCCATAACTCTGGCCAAAGCCAACATTGTCAGCCCAAACATCTTAGATCACGCAGACTTAAAATCTGTTTGGTTTGAAGAGCCCACAGATACTCCCATAGCCGACCTAATGTCCGTTTCGTCCGTCAAAGTTCTACAATCCGCAAATATGTTATATTTCATAATATCTTTCCCAAAAATTGAATACACCTGCAAGAAAATCACAGTCTACCCAGTCGCCCATAAAAATCATATGCTGCGAATCGAGAACAACATCATTGCCGAATGCCAGGGTCAAATCTACGCGCTGGAAAACTGCACAGCCACCCCAAAAACGACGTTTTGTCAACGGTCAACAGCCAGCTCATGCGCCAAGGAACTTCATACTGGCGGAGTAGCCCATTGCGAGCTTCAGCCGAGTAACCTGGACGCAGTCACTTGGGTCGACGATGGAATTGTCATCATCAATGATGCGGCGGCGGAAGTCTGCATTGATAACGGCATCGTGTCCTGGGTGCATGGCACACAACTAATCATCTTCAACAAGTGGGTTACTGTTAACGGAACGAAATACATTAACCGCAACAGCGTGCAGAACCGGTTCCCAGGCATCGCAGCTTCCCCTCTATTAAACGTCACAGGCCACCAGGACGTGCTCAGCCTCCCTTACCTTCATCGACTTAATGAACGTAATCTGGAGACGATACAAGAGGTCAGGGACGAAGTTGGCAGCATCAACTCAATCATACTGTTGCTTCTCCTTGGCGTAACTTGTGGCATAATCTTTGGCATCGGTTTAACCTACCGGCAGATCATGAGGAAGAGGGCCACGGCTCTAAGGGTGAACGAGGTGATCGCTGAGATAGGGTCGGCCGAGGGCGGCCTCAACTTAAGGGGGGAGTAGTTAACATAAGTTAACGCGACGCGGTTTGACTCCAGCACAGATGCTGACTCAGCTCTGGGCCGGATGTCTTCACATAGCAGGCAATGCACGAGGCGCAAGCTAAGCGTTTCTGCGGCCGCTATGATTTTTTGCATTGTGTAACTTGATACATTTTTTATTGTACCTTGTAGCTTCATAAGTCTCTTTTTGTCAATTTAGTTTTTAGTTCTTATTCTGAATGCCTTGAGACATCAAGTCCAAGCCAAATCAACTCCCTCACTAACGTGTTGTATCGATTATTAATTATGTTAATAAACTTAACAGTTAATAAATAAACATTTAATGAATAAAATCAATAATCATTTAATTTATACACAGGAAGAATGGAAAATTTGCTATGACTGTCCGATCAGGTCGAGTTATATACCGATCGAAAGGTATTAACTTAACTTAAAAATGTGCATACTAAGACTTTTAGAAACTCACCTGGTTCGTGAGATAAACAGGTGTAAGTGGGAGGGGAACAATTTAAATGATTGGAGCTAATGGGGCCGTTGGAGCCTTTTTGAATTTTCTTTGAATTTTTTACAATTTTCATTAAAAATACGCGTCGAATGACACCTCGATCATCGAAATCGGACAACTGATTCGAAAGATAATTAATTTTGAAATTTTTGGTGCCCTTCTCAAAACGAGATGAAAAGTCAGTCTGTTTGTTTGTCTGTTTGTTAGTATCAAAGCGTTGATTTAGCTTAAAAGTTTGAATGAGGACTTGTTCCCGATCAAAAATCTAGAAACGTTTGTTCTACGACTTTTTCGAAAAAACGCTAGTTTAGCGGGAAATCGTTAAAAACCGTTAAAATTAAAACCCCTATAGCATCCAAACGATATGAGCTACAGACGTGATCTATGTATCGTATTTTAAAGGGCTTCTAGGCAAACCTTCAAACTTTTTTTCTAAAGTGCATAGGTAAAAATCAACAGGTGAAATAAGATATTTTGTCCCAGATTTTGGCGGTTTTTGAGAAAACGACGCTAACGATTTTAGCATTCAATATGTTGTAGTGTGTAAAATTTCGCGTTTTTTGATATATGACAAAAAAAATTTTACCGATGGGTTTGGAAGATATTACTTATTAACTGAATATACCTTTTATCTTAACACTACTGCATGTACACTGCCCGACAACCGATTAGCACACCCTATGCTCCGCGTCTTAAGAGCTAAATATCAAGAAAACGAATAAAACTTTCAAGTTGAATCTTTTCTCCATTAAAAGAATACAAAATTATTCACGAGAATAAATGGAAGATATGATATTAACTTTATTAATAACATATTAAATGAATTTAAACAAACTTAACATAAAAAATTAACTTTCATTTTTGCGAAATAACAAAAAAAAATAGATTCAAAGTTCATTCAAATAATTTTTTAAAATTAGTTTCAACATTTTTGATGTGTTCTGTAAAATATTTAATAATGTGTTGAGCCTCCACGGTTAAGTATGACTTCATACATCCGACTTGGTAAGGAGTCATATAATTTTTTAATGTAGTCGAGTGAAATAGCCTCCCAGGACCTTTTAATTCCTTCAATGAGTTCAGCTTCAGTTGAATATTGTCTGCCGGACTCGTACACCTTGCGTACTAGCCATCCCCAAACATTTTCTATAATATTCAGGTCGGGCGAGTAAGGCGGCCATGCTAGCAATTCCACGTTCTGACCCTCAATCCAGGATTTTACGATCCTGGCTGTGTGGATAGGTGCGTTATCCTGCTGGAACTTCCATTCCAAGGGTCCGAAAATATCCTTGACTGCAGGAAAAGCCGTTTCCAGAACACCTTTGTAGGCAATGGCATTCATTCGGCTGGTTAAAAATTGCAGTTCTATGGTGCCAAAGTAAGTGATAGCGCCCCAGACCATGACACCACCTGCACGGCTGTGCAACCGATCTAAGGTATGCTCTTCCTTTCTGAGATCATGAAAGTAGTAGGCATAGTCGTCAGGACCCTCCAAATTGAACTTTTTTTCATCCGAAAAGACTACACGCTCCCACTCCTTGGTCCAGGTCATATTCGATCGACAGAAATCGAGCCGTTGCATCTTGCGAAGTTGGTTTAGTGGTGGTTTTTTCTTTAGTTTTAGACGCTTTATATGTTCAGCTTTCGATATAACTCTTTGTACAGTCCGAACGCACGCTTTAACACCAGTTTTTTCTTTTATTTTGGCGGCGGAGTCGTGAGAATTAGATGCGTGCCTTAATATAATTCGCTTGTCAGCTGCTGTTATTACTGATGAGGGCCGACCTTTCATGTTTTTTCCATAGGTATCCTCATTGTTTATGTATGAGGTAATAACTTTACGGCTGAGTTTAATATTTTTGGATATTTGAAGAATCGAGTGACCACACTCCCTGTAAGCCTTGATTTTGGCTTTTTCATACTCATCCAACGGTTTTGCTTTTCCTATTATTACTTTATTTTATTGATAATCGATCACAATAAGTAAATAATAACTTTAATCAGTCAGACACCGCAACCAACGCGCAAAAATTGACACTAAAGCGAAAATGTGCTAATCGGCTGTCGCAAAAAAAATGCATGCATTTTTGTCGCACTTCAAAGAAAACAGCAAAACAAAATAACGGTTCAATTCCAGAACTCAAGGTTATTCTCAGAATGAGTAAAAATGATGAAGAATAGAATAAAAAAGTAATATGCATGAAACATATTCAGAGTTCTGAGTTATTTGCCTTTAAACTGATAGGTTAGAGAGTGTGCTAATCGGTTGTCGGGCAGTGTACATATGCAGTATGTTAATGTACATGTAAATCGCCAAAAGCCACAGCATCCAAACAATAGAAGCTACAGATGTGATCTATATATCGTTAAAAAAGTATTTTGAAGGGCTTTAAGCCTAGCTGTAAACTTTTTTGCTTAAAACACAGGTAAAAAGCTTCAGGTGAAATAAGGTTTTTTTCCCCACATTTCGGCGATTTAAGAAAAATCTACGTTTCAAATAAGTTTTAAATACAGTTGAACTTTCCTAACTCGAACTTCTCTAACTCGAATTTCTCTGTAACTCGAATTAAATGAGTGGCAGTAAAATTAATAATCTTAGGAAAAAGAACTCTATAACTCGAATATTTCCCTAACTCGAACCTTTTCTTTGGATAATGGTGATTCGAGTTAGGGAAGTTCGACTGTATGTTATTTGTTGTAGCAATTCAATTTCGCGTTTTTGACTATAACACATAGCCGTCAAATTTCGTTTGGGCAAGATATTACCTGTTAACTGAATATACCTTTTACCTTTACACTTCTGCTTGTACATATGCAGTAGCATGCATACAGCGGCAGCAAAGTGTCATAGCAGCCAGAGTTTGAGAGTGCTACTAGCTTTTGCGCTTGGCATGTGTGTTTTAAGGGAACCAGTGTTGGCAGACAGTTTGTTTTAGCTTGTACAAAAAATAAACAAAGTTGATAGAATGAAATTTCAAAATTTCTGATATCTTATTCAAAAATTTCTGATATCTTATAAAAAAACCTCTTTACGAGGTAAAAGTCTAGTGACGAAAACAGTTATATGCCCCAAAATTTCTGATATCCAATTTTGTGACGAATAATATTAAGTTTAAAAATTATTTTAAAAAAAATTGTTGCATTCGGCACTGCGCAAAACAGTGAGTTTTATTTGGTATGAAGGATTGAGACATTTTAGCGCAATGTGCCGAGTGCCAAAATTTTTTTTAAAATAATTTATATGTCAAACTTAATGTTATTCGTCACAAAATTGGATATCAGAAATTTTGGGGCATATAACTGTTTTCGTCACAAGACTTTTACCTCGTAAAGAGGTTTTTTTTATAAGATATATTATAATATAAATATGCAAAATAACTATCAACTACCATAACCTCTATTGCCCCCCGGCAGAATGTTCAAGCATGAACACAAGGGCATTTAAAAACAATGTGTCCCGAAAACACCGATCGAGTGACGGGACACTGAAATTTAACCAACGCGAACAAATCTAAAAAACACACACAAAAATCTAACACAAAATGCACTTGTAGTGCATTATCATAAAACTATTTTTAGACGCATGAGAAAAGCTGGAAAGGAATGATAGGCATGTGTGTACAGCACATGCAACCCCAGCTATCGGGGGGTCCTTCCAATGACTGGAAGGAGCTAGACATTAAGATTTTCATGTTAGTTACCTAAGGCTAAGATTTTAAGAAATAAATTCAGTTCGTAATTTGTACTCAAACTGCTAAGGTGTCCATTCAAATTAAATTAAAAAAATATTTCGTCCGTAATAAATAATAATAAATAATTACACATGAATTATTAAAAAAAAATGTTTGTCACTGGGCACATTGTGCTAAATTTTTCATACCTAGTTAATAAATAGTATTATTTTTTTGCCCAGTGCCAGTGACAAAATTATTTTTTCATGTGTAAAGTTTAATATTATAGTCACAAAATTGGATATCAGAAATTTTTGGGATTAAAAATTTTTCGTCACTAGACATTTAACCCGTAAAGAGGTTTTTTTTATAACATACTAGGGGGCTCCGCCCCTGCTCGCTTCGCTCGCCAACCCCCGCTCGCTTCGCTCGCAAAATTGAAAGGAATTTTTTTTTTTGTCCGGCTTAACAAATTAAAACTGCTCGCTTCGCTCGCCAACCCTTAGCTCGCTGCGCTCGCAAAATTAAAAAGAACATCTTTAGTAGTCCGGTTTAACAAATTTATATAATAGCATTTTTTGACGAAAAACGCAAATGTTTAACTTTAGTGTTTTAATGTTTTTCGATTTATCGATTCAGCTAGAAAAATCCAAATTTAGCGGGAAAAGGCTAAATTTGGCGGGAAAATGCTAAATTTGACGGAAAAAAGCTAAATTTGGGGAAAATGTCAAAATTTAGCAAGAAGAGCTAATCTATGAGTTTTGTTAGGATATCTCATACAACAACAGAACTTTTGGTTCTAAAAAAATAATTTGCATCCGATTGTTCCTATGGCAGCTATATGATATAGTCATCCGACTTTGACCAAATTTGGTCAGGATGTAACAAACAGTCCCAAACATACAATCTATGAGTTTGGTTGAGATATCTTAAGAAATAAAAAAGTTTTTCATACTAAAGGTTATTTTGCATCCGATTGTTCCTATGGCAGCTATATGATATAGTCATCCGACTTTGACCAAATTTGGTCAGAATGTAAAGGACGGTCCAAAACATATAATCTGTGAGTTTGGTTGAAATATCTTAAGAAACAAAAAAGTTTTTCATACTAAAGGTCAATTTGCATCTGATTGTTCCTATGGCAGCTATATGATATAGTCATCCGACATTGACTAAATTTGATCAGAATGTAAAGAACAGCCCCAAACATACAATCTGTGAGTTTGGTAGAGATATCTTAAGAAACAAAAAAGTTTTTCGTACTAAGCAACTCCGTGACCTTTGACCCCGATTTAACACACTTAGAGGTCGAATTTCGCAAAACGTCTTATTGCACGATGAAATTATCTCATCTATGTTGTGTGCAAATTTCAGCTTTCTATCTTTTACCGTTTGGGCTCCACGTTGATTCTCAGTCAGTCAGGACAAAGAGTTTTATATATATAGAATAGGGGGCTCCGCCCCCTGCTCGCTTCGCTCGCCAACCCCCGCTCGCTTCGCTCGCAAAATTGAAAAGATTTTCTTCTGTTGTCCGGTTTAACAAATTAATACTGCTCGCTTCGCTCGCCAACCCCCAGCTCGCTGCGCTCGCAAAATTAAAAAGAACATCTTAAGTAGTCCGGTTTAACAAATTTATATAATACTAGGG
The DNA here is from genome assembly GCA_035047525.1 of Drosophila quinaria. Classification (NCBI taxonomy): domain Eukaryota; kingdom Metazoa; phylum Arthropoda; class Insecta; order Diptera; family Drosophilidae; genus Drosophila; species Drosophila quinaria. The sequence continues at coordinate 7,138,146 of JAWNPO010000455.1, read as the reverse complement.
GGCTCCGCCCCCTGCTCGCTTCGCTCGCCAAACCCCGCTCGCTTCGCTCGCAAAATTGAAAAGAATTTCTTTTGTTGTCCGGTTTAACTAATTAAAACTGCTCGCTACGCTCGCAATATTAAAAAGAACATCTTTAGTAGTCCGTTTTTACAAATTTTATATAATATAGCATTTTTTGACGAAAAACGCAAATATTTAACTTTAGTGTTTTAATGTTTTTCCCCGGTAATTGAACTTAGGTTAAAGACAGATTTATCGATTCAGCTGGAAAAATCCAGATTTAGCGGGAAACGCCTAAATTGGCGGGAAAAGGCTAAATTTGGCGGAAAAACGCTAAGTTTGGGGAAAATGTCAAAATTTAGCAATAACAGCTAACCTGTGAGTTTTGTTAGGATATCTCATACAACAACAGAGTTTTTGGTTCTAAAAGTTAATTTACATCCGATTGTTCCTACGGCAGCTATATGATATAGTCATCCGACTTTGACCAAATTTGGCCAGAATGTTAGAGACAGTCCCAAACATATAATCTGTGAGTTTGGTTGAGATATCTTAAGAAACAAAAAAGTTTTTCATACTAAAGGTTATTTTGCATCCGATTGTTCCTACGGCAGCTATATGATATAGTAACCCGACTTTGACCAAATTTTGACAGAATGTTAGAGACAGTCCCAAACATAGAATCTGTGAGTTTGGTTGAGATATCTTAAGAAACAAAAAAGTTTTTCATACTAAAGGTTATTTTGCATCCGATTGTTCCTACGGCAGCTATATGATATAGTCATCCGACTTTGACCAAATTTGGTCAGAATGTAAAGGACAGTCCAAAACATATAATCTGTGAGTTTGGTTCAGATATCTTAATAAACAAAAAAGTTTTTCATACTAAAGGTTATTTTGCATCCGATTGTTCCTATGGCAGCTATATGATATAGTAACCCGGTTTTGACCAAATTTGGTCAGGATGTAAAGGACAGTCCAAAACATACAATCTGTGAGTTTGGTTCAGATATCTTAAGAAACAAAAAAGTTTTTTATACTAAGCAATTCTGTGACCTTTGACCTTGATTTTGACCCACTTACAGGTCGAATTTCGCAAAACCCCGTCTTATTGCACGATGAAATTATCTCACCTATGTTGTGTGCAAATTTCAGCTTTGTATCTTTTACCGTTTGGGCTGCACGTTGATTCTCAGTCAGTGAGTCAGTGAGTCAGTCAGTGAGTCAGTCAGTCATGACGAAAAACGCAAATGTTTAACTTTAGTGTTTTAATGTTTTTCGATTTATCGATTCAGCTAGAAAAATCCAAATTTAGCGGGAAAAGGCTAAATTTGGCGGGAAAAAGCGAAATTTGGCGGAAAAAAGCTAAATTTGAGGAAAATGTCAAAATTTAGCAAGAAGAGCTAATCTATGAGTTTTGTTAGGATATCTCATACAACAACAGAACTTTTGGTTCTAAAAAAATAATTTGCATCTGATTGTTCCTATGGCAGCTATATGATATAGTCATCCGACTTTGACCAAATTTATTCAGGATGTAACAAACAGTCCCAAACATAGAATCTCTGAGTTTGGTTCAGATATCTTAAGAAACAAAAAAGTTTTTCATACTAAAGGTTATTTTGCATCCGATTGTTCCTACGGCAGCTATATGATATAGTAACCCGACTTTGACCAAATTTTGACAGAATGTTAGAGACAGTCCCAAACATAGAATCTGTGAGTTTGGTAGAGATATCTTAAGAAACGAAAAAGTTTTTCATACTAAAGGTTATTTTGCATCCGATTGTTCCTATGGCAGCTATATGATATAGTCATCCGACTTTGACCAAATTTGGTCAGGATGTAAGAGACAGTCCCAAGCATATACTCTGTGAGTTTGGTTGAGATATCTTAAGAAACAAAAAAGTTTTTCATACTAAAGGTTATTTTGCATCCGATTGTTCCTATGGCAGCTATATGATATAGTCATCCGACTTTGACCAGATTTGGTCAGAATGTAGAGGACATCCCAAAACATACACTCTGTGAGTTTGGTTCAGATATCTTAAGAAACAAAAAAGTTTTTCATACTAAGCAATTCTGTGACCTTTGACCTTGAGAAAAAGCTAAATTTGGCGGAAAAACGCTAAATTTGGGGAAAATGTCAAAATTTAGCAAGAAGAGCTAATCTATGAGTTTTGTTAGGATATCTTATACAACAACAGAATTTTTGGTTCTAAAAAAATAATTTGCATCCGATTGTTCCTATGCCAGCTATTTGATATAGTCATCCGACTTTGACCAAATTTGGTCAGGATGTAAGAAACAGTCCCAAACATACAATCTATGAGTTTGGTTGAGATATCTTAAGAAATAAAAAAGTTTTTCATACTAAAGGTTATTTTGCATCCGATTGTTCCTATGGCAGCTATATGATATAGTCATCCGACTTTGACCAAATTTGGTCAGAATGTAAAGGACGGTCCAAAACATATAATCTGTGAGTTTGGTTGAAATATCTTAAGAAACAAAAAAGTTTTTCATACTAAAGGTCAATTTGCATCTGATTGTTCCTATGGCAGCTATATGATATAGTCATCCGACATTGACTAAATTTGATCAGAATGTAAAAAACAGCCCCAAACATACAATCTGTGAGTTTGGTAGAGATATCTTAAGAAACAAAAAAGTTTTTCGTACTAAGCAACTCCGTGACCTTTGACCCCGATTTAACACACTTAGAGGTCGAATTTCGCAAAACGCCGTCTTATTGCACAATGAAATTATCTCATCTATGTTGTGTGCAAATTTCAGCTTTCTATCTTTTACCGTTTGGGCTCCACGTTGATTCTCAGTCAGTCAGGACAAAGAGTTTTATATATATAGACTAGGGGGCTCCGCCCCCTGCTCGCTTCGCTCGCCAGCCCCCGCTCGCTTCGCTCGCAAAATTGAAAAGATTTTCTTTTGTTGTCCGGTTTAACAAATTAATACTGCTCGCTTCGCTCGCCAAAACCCAGCTCGCTGCGCTCGCAAAATTAAAAAGAACATCTTAAGTAGTCCGGTTTAACAAATTTATATAATAGCATTTTTTGACGAAAAACGCAAATGTTTAACTTTAGTGTTTTAATGTTTTTCGATTTATCGATTCAGCTAGAAAAATCCAAATTTAGCGGGAAAAGGCTAAATTTGGCGGGAAAATGCTAAATTTGGCGGGAAAAAAGCTAAATTTGGGGAAAATGTCAAAATTTAGCAAGAAGAGCTAATCTATGAGTTTTGTTAGGATATCTCATACAACAACAGAACTTTTGGTTCTAAAAAAATAATTTGCATCTGATTGTTCCTATGGCAGCTATATGATATAGTCATCCGACTTTGACCAAATTTGGTCAGGATGTAACAAACAGTCCCAAACATACAATCTGTGAGTTTGGTAGAGATATCTTAAGAAACAAAAAAGTTTTTCATACTAAAGGTTATTTTGCATCCGATTGTTCCTATGGCAGCTATATGATATAGTCATCCGACTTTGACCAAATTTTGTCAGGATGTAAGAGACAGTCCCAAGCATACACTCTGTGAGTTTGGTTGAGATATCTTAAGAAACAAAAAAGTTTTTCATACTAAAGGTTATTTTGCATCCGATTGTTCCTATGGCAGCTATATGATATAGTCATCCGACTTTGACCAGATTTGGTCAGAATGTAGAGGAATGTAGAACTTTTGGTTCTAAAAAAATAATTTGCATCTGATTGTTCCTATGGCAGCTATATGATATAGTCATCCGACTTTGACCAAATTTGGTCAGGATGTAACAAACAGTCCAAAACATACAATCTGTGAGTTTGGTTCAGATATCTTAAGAAACAAAAAAGTTTTTCATACTAAGCAATTCTGTGACCTTTGACCTTGATTTTGACCCCTTTACAGGTCGAATTTCGCAAAACGTCGTCTTATTGCACGATGAAATTATCTTACCTATGTTGTGTGAAAATTTCAGCTTTCTATCTTTTACCGTTTGGGCTCCACGTTGATTCTCAGTCAGTGAGTCAGTCAGTGAGTCAGTCAGTCATGACGAAAAACGCAAATGTTTAACTTTAGTGTTTTAATGTTTTTCGATTTATCGATTCAGCTAGAAAAATCCAAATTTAGCGGGAAAAGGCTAAATTTGGCGGGAAAAAGCTAAATTTGGCGGGAAAAAGCTAAATTTGGGGAAAATGTCAAAATTTAGCAAGAAGAGCTAATCTATGAGTTTTGTTAGGATATCTCATACAACAACAGAACTTTTGGTTCTAAAAAAATAATTTGCATCCGATTTTTCCTATGGCAGCTATATGATATAGTCATCCGACTTTGACCAGATTTGGTCAGAATGTAGAGGACAGTCCAAAACATACAATCTGTGAGTTTGGTTCAGATATCTTAAGAAACAAAAAAGTTTTTCATACTAAAGGTTATTTTGCATCCGATTGTTCCTATGGCAGCTATATGATATAGTCATCCGACTTTGACCAGATTTGGTCAGAATGTAGAGGACAGTCCAAAACATACAATCTGTGAGTTTGGTTCAGATATCTTAAGAAACAAAAAAGTTTTTCATACTAAAGGTTATTTTGCATCCGATTGTTCCTATGGCAGCTATATGATATAGTCATCCGACTTTGACCAAATTTGGTCAGGATGTAAGAGGCAGTCCCAAGCATACACTCTGTGAGTTTGGTTGAGATATCTTAAGAAACAAAAAAGTTTTTCATACTAAAGGTTATTTTGCATCCGATTGTTCCTATGGCAGCTATATGATATAGTAACCCGGCTTTGATCAAATTTGGTCCGGATGTAAGAGACAGTCCAAAACATACAATCTGTGAGTTTGGTTCAGATATCTTAAGAAACAAAAAAGTTTTTCATACTAAAGGTTATTTTGCATCCGATTGTTGCTATGGCAGCTATATGATATAGTAACCCGACTTTGACCAAATTTGGCCAGAAAGTAAAGGACAGTCCAAAACATACAATCTGTGAGTTTGGTTCAGATATCTTGAGAAACAAAAAAGTTTTTCATACTAAAGGTTATTTTGCATCCGATTGTTCCTATGGCAGCTATATGATATAGTCATCGGACATTTTTTTTACGAAAAACGCAAATATTTAACTTTAGTGTTTTAATTTTTTTCCCCGGTGATTGGACTTAGGTTAAAGACAGATTTATCGATTCAGCTGGAAAAATCCAGATTTAGCGGGAAAAGTCTAAATTTGGCGGGGAAAAGCTAAATTTGGCGGAAAAAAGCTAAATTTGGGGAAAATGTCAAAATTTAGCAAGAAAGGCTAATCTATGAGTTTTGTTAGGATATCTCATACAACAACAGAGTTTTTGGTTCTAAAAGTTAATTTGCATCCGATTGTTCCTATGGCAGCCATATGATATAGTCATCCGACTTTGACCAAATTTGATCAGAATGTAAGAGACACTCCCAAACTTATAATCTGGGAGTTTGGTTGAGATATCTTAAGAAATAAAAAAGTTTTTCATACCAAAGGTTATTTTGCATCCGATTGTTCCTATGGCATCTATATGATATAGTAACCCGACTTTGACCAAATTTGGCCAGAATGTTAGAGACAGCCCCAAACATAGAATCTCTGAGTTTTGTTGAGATATCTTGAGAAACAAAAAAGTTTTTCATACTAAAGGTTATTTTGCATCCGATTGTTCCTATGGCAGCTATATGATATAGTCATCCGACTTTGACCAAATTTGGTCAGAATGTAAAGGACAGTCCAAAACATACAATCTGTGAGTTTGGTTCAGATATCTTAAGAAACAAAAAAGTTTTTCATACTAAGCAATTCTGTGACCTTTGACCTTGATTTTGACCCACTTACAGGTCGAATTTCGCAAAACCCCGTCTTATTGCATGATGAAATTATCTCACCTATGTTGTGTAAAAATTTCTATCTTTTACCGTTTGGGCTCCACGTTGATTCTCAGTCAGTCAGTGAGTCAGGACAAAGAGTTTTATATATATAGATCAGAAATTTTTAAAAAAGATATCAGAAATTTTGATAATTGCAAAATTTTTTCACAGTTTAGCTTTGTCAAACGGTGTTTATTGTTTGTACAATCAAAAACAAACTGTCTGGCAACACTGCCTTCCTTTACTAACACACATGCCAAGCGCAAAATCAATCAGCACTCTCAAACTCTGGCTGCTATGACAGTTTGTTGCTGCAGTTCTATTGCAAATCATAGAAAAACGTATTTATTCAGTTAAAAGGTTATATCACTAAGCAAACAATACATAGAGGCGTCAAACAAGCATTTTTGTGGTATCCGATTTTTTGCATAGCGACCCCAGAGAGTTCGGCAAAAGCCGAACGCTCTTTTCAGATCGCAAAGCGCAGCTGAGAGAGAGCGCACTCGAAAAATGTTCAGTCTTGGATAGGCACCAGAACGATGAGCACGCGCTTTGTCGCTCTCTCTCATTATTGTTTCTGTATGTGAACACGCGCACGCTTCTTAGTGTGCGTAAAATGTAAACATGCGGGCTCGATCGATTTTTTTTCTCATTTTCTTTGCCTTTTTTATTATTCAATAACTTTTTACCACAAACGTATGGTTGCTAGTTAATAAATACTAAAAATAATAATGAATAAACAATGATAAGCGAAAAGAATGGGAAAAAATGTTTGTATTTAAAACAGGGTATGTTCCGACGCGTGATCGAGAGTGCCATTGCTTGTGAGCGCTCTCTCTCAGCTGCGCTGGGGTTTTACTGAAAAGAGCGTTCGGCTTTTGCCGAACTCTCTGGGGTCGCATGCTATGCAAAAAATGGGATAAAACAAAAATGCTTGTTTGACGCCTCTATGTATTGTTTGCTTAAAGGCGCTTCAGACGAGCACTTTTTCACCAACACTTTTTGTCAAAAATCGATTTTTTCTTGTCCGTATCGCTTACTATCGCTTACGGATGGAATAGAACGTGTTCTATTTCCATCGGTGAGCGTCGGGCTTTCACCGACGCTTTGAAATTTTGTGCGGTTACCCGATACGGACAGCCTTTTTACAAATAGTGTCGGTGAAATGTGCTCGTGTGAACCGTGCATTAGTGGTTATATCTTCCAAACCCATCAGTAAATTTTTTTGTCAATTTTGTCATATGTCAAAAAACGCGAAATTTTACAAATAGCATATTGAAAATTAAAACAAGTGAAATATTTTTTATTGCATGCTTTTAGGCACTTATATTCTTTAAAAACTTTAATTAGCCATTACCACCTATCTATTTGTCCGCTCTTGTTACGATTTAGTAGGATGATAGGTAATAATAGTAGTTAACGATAATTAGTAAAAAATTATAATATCTTGAAAACTGTGCGTGTGGTGTTTTTTAGCGACGGAGGTGGAAAGGGGCGTGGCAAAAATTGAAAACAATCTTGACGGTCTATAGAAGTCTCTGTTCCAAATTTGGTTACTCTACCTCTTAGTCTCCGAGATCTAGGCGCTAGCACAGACGGACAGACGGACAGACATGGCTATATCGACTCGGCTGTTGATGCTGTTGATGCTTCCTTCTCCCTGTTACATACAAGTTAACACGAGTTGCCAAACGGTTGCTTAAGTGGCATAGCGGAAGCGCAACAGCAGTGTCGTTGACCGATATTGGGCAAGATCACCTGCAGTTTGCAATTCGTCTAACGTCAGCAGCTCGAGTTCGACAGCGGTCAACAGTTCGACGCCCGCAACTTCAGTAGAATAAGAGCGCCACCGTGGGAACGCAGATTCTGCACTTTTATTGCTTAGGGCTAGTTGTAATTATAAATCATTTTGTTATTTAGAGTTAGTTGAATTTTGGTAATAAATGAAGACGGTTCGAATCTCGAATCAAAGTTAAAGTCTAATCAATTTCCTGAACGGTTCGGTCAACTCCTTAACTGGCGCCCAACGACAAAAAGAACTTGCTACCCGTTAAGCGAATCGGAAAAACTAAAGTTAAATAAAAAAAAAAACAGCAGCGCCCAACTGCCACTGTACGTGAACAAATTAATAAAAATTATATTGATTCAAAAAACAGCAGCGCCCAACAGCCTTTGTTCTTGAATTAAAATAAAAGTTATATTAAATCAACACAGCAGCGCCCAGCGGCCACTGTGAGTGAACTAATTCAACGAAAGTTATCAAAGTGATATTTGATACGTAACAGCAGCGCCCAACAGCCTCTGTGCGAACAAATTCATAAAAATATATTAAATAAAAAATCAGCAGCGCTCAACAGCCTCTGACTAAATTTATAAAAAAAAAAACTGCAAAGCGTCAACACCGACGGCAGAAATCAACAAAAACAACAACACCCAATCGAAGCAGAAAAGAAGCTGCAAGCGTCAACACCGACGGCGGCGACAACAAAGACATCAACAAAGAACAGCAGGACTCAACCCAGGAGCAGGCCAAGAAGAAGGCGTTATATTAAATTATAAATACTAGGACAAGCATGTGAGTGGAGTGTTCTTTGATTTTCAATTCAAATTTTGCTATTTCAATTAAAAATTTCCAAATAAAAATAAAATTAAAGTTTTTTAAAAAAAAAAATATTTTTTTAAATTATTATTCCACTTTTTGAAGAGTTCTTTATGAGTGATAGGGAATTAGACAAGTTAAACGAGAAATTTAAGAAAATAAAAGGTTCTGATATTCGAGAAGAGCTGTGTCAAAATAACAAAATAGCATTAACTCCAGAGCAACTTAAAGCCATAATTGAGGGCGCAGTTTCAAGTGCACTGGCCCAGCAGGAAAAAAAATTTGAGAACAAATTTCAGGAGATTAAAGAACATTTTAGGAAAATAATATTAACACCCCTGTAGAAGACAAATGATCTCGACTAGAAGTGTTTTATTCGACCACTCGATCAAGACTGACCTGTGGCTGTTTCTTACAAGCTAGTGTATGTACAAATTAAAGAGAGGAAATGAAGGAATAGCCAAAATCAAGAGAGCAGCCCTGAGAGCAACCGAGAGAGCATAATCTGTGTGTATATGTGTGTTGACTCTTCCTGCTACAACTCGGCTGTCCTGACGAGCTAGATCCCCTGATCTTAGTTTTACAAAGAGCTATAATCTATGTCTTACAATAAATAACTGGTTTTAAATTTATGTACAAGTATCACAGTTTAGATTAGCTTATTTAATAGAATTTCTACATTTAAATGTCTTTTCATTGTATTCACTTTTTCTTTTTATTTCCAATCCATGGCCTTATATTTTGAACACCCCAGACGCCTTTGTAAGGATTACGAGATACCTGGAAATTTTCTACGTCTTTGAGTAAAAACCTATCATTTCGCATAACTTTCGCAATCACATATGGCCCTTTATTTGTCGGAATCAATTTTCTTGCAGCCCCTATCGTAGTGTCAAAATTTTTTACCATAACATAGTCGCCTTTTTTATAATTCCTACATTCTTTTTTCCTTTTGTTGTACTGGGCCTCATTATAGGCCTGGGCCTTCTTTTGAATCTCTTGTGCTTCATTTCTGATTTCCTCTAAAGTCCTTACATCTATCTCTGTGCTTAACTCTTCTAGTTTTTCTCTAAGTTCATCAATAATTTCGCCTCTCTGACTCACTCCGAACAGCATTTTACTAGGAATTTGCTTGATACTTCTGTGAATAGTGTTGTTTAGTGCATACTCAACTGTTTCTATTACGGAATCCCAATGTACTCCCTTCTCTGGCTCCGTGAGTTTGGCTATCATCGGACCTATGCTCCTATTAATTCTTTCCACTTGTCCATTTGCCTGTGGTGAACCGGTAGCTATCTTCATGTGCTTAATATTACATTCTGTCGTGAACTGTTCAAACTCGCTGGAAGTAAAGCAGCTACCTCTATCAGACACAATGCATTTTGGTCTGCTATATGCCTTGAAGTAATCTTTTAATGCCTTTATCACTTCTTTAGTCTTTGTTGTCTTCGTCGTATACAATCTTACGTATTTCGTGAATCCGTCGACAATCAGAAATATGTGCTTGTTAGCTCTACCTGTTGCTACTGGACCGTAATGATCGATATGTATTAGTTCAAATGGCTTATCTCCCTTTGGTATACTGTGTAATAGTCCCTCTGTTTTCACTGATTTTGGTGAAAACGCGACACACTTAAGGCAATTCTCAATGTGATTTACGCATTTCTCTTTGAGTTTCGCAAACTAGTACGATTTTAAAATAGCGTCCATCATTTTGTCTCTTCCTATGTGACCCAGTTCATTGTGATATTTGTGAAGAATTTGATTTTCCATGTCTTCTGGCACATGAAAGAGCAGTCGACCATCATTAGTTTTTCTGTATACAATTCCGTTTCTCATTTCAAAAAACTTGTCCTCATTTATCTCTAATCGCTTTCTGATAATTTGTATATTTATATCCTTTGCCTGACACATACACTGACGAGCAAAACTGTAACACGAGTTCAATGTCCTCAATTCAAAGGTCTGTATTTTCTCTCCTATTGTATGTATGCTAAAGATCTTAGTCTTGTTTTGTTGGGCATTCAATTTACTATACTATTTGAAGCCATTTGATGATCTGGAAGAAATATGACAAAGCAAAATGCAAAAAAAGTCAAATGTTACAGTTTTGCACTTCGGTTATATTTTAAACAAACTTATATTTAAATAATTTTTTAATAATGGGTCCACAGCCCTTTCGATTTTTTAAGCTCTCCTATGCGATTTGGCATGCTGTGAGTGTAGCGTTGCACAAATTCTGGGGAAATAGCGTACCACACATCTCTTGTTCTCTCCCACAGCTCCATCATACCTTTTGGAGGTACAGCATATTTCGCCAGCTGCGATTTCACATGTCTCCATAAATTTTCAATTGGATTCATGTCTGGAGATTTGGGTGGCCACTTCATGGTCTGAAATTTTTGTCCAGAAATCCAATTTTGGACCAAATGGGACGTGTGCTTTGGGTCATTGTCTTGCTGAAAAATGCATTTTTCAGCAGCAAGACCCATATTCCCAAAGACCTCTGGAAGATTCTGCTGTAGGATGCTCAAGTATTGTTCTTTTCGCATGATTCCATCGACTAGAACCAAAGGACCAACTCCATTTTTATAGATGCAGCTCCAAACCATGATTGATCCGCCACCGTGCTTGACGGTTTGCCGCACATTACTTTGGGTCTTGACTGTGGAATCTCTAGTCCAATACCAGGAGCGTCCGTCTGACTCAAAACGATTGATTTTTGTTTCATCTGACCATATAACCTAAAAAACAAAATTATTTTGTAGTTGTCTAAACTTTTTTTTAATGACTTACAGCATGCCAATCAGATACAGTCCAGTTTTCATGAGTTGCAGCAAAGTTTTTACGCAAATTAATGTGTTTTTTGGTTAGGAACGGTTTTTTTTTTCAATTGGCTTTTAGCCCTAATCTGCCAAGACTGCGTCGGACTGTCCACGCACTGGCATCCAAATTAAGGATCGTTGCCGCTTGTATTGGCGTGATGTCGGGATTACTCGTCACCAAGTTGGCCACGTGACGAGTGTCGCGGTCGCTCAAAATTCTTGGTCGCCCTCCTTGATTAACTGGAATGCTTCCTTGAATGTGTTTCTTTAATCGCTGCACAGTCACATGGCTTACACCGAACTTGTTAGCCACTTTTCGAACGAATTCACCTGCTTTCAGTAAATCAATTATTTTCTGTTTATTCTCATTAATCATAATTGTTGCATTCAAAACGTGACTTTAAATTATGAAAGCTCAGTCATTTGAATGTAAACAAAAAAGCTTTAACGGTAAAAAAGCTTTGGAACTAAAATAAAAAGCTTTGGCATAGAGAGTGCAAAACTGTAACATTTGACTTTTTTCGCATTTTGCTTTGTCATATTTCTTCCAGATCATCAAATGGCTTCAAATTTTCAAATAGTATAGTAAATTGAATGCCCAACAAAACAAGACTAAGATCTTTAGCATACATATAATAGGAGAGAAAATACAGACCTTTGAATAGAGGACGTTGAACTCGTGTTACAGTTTTGCTCGTCAGTGTAATTAAATTATCTTCAAAACCGGTTGTTTCAACTATCAAAACGTTTGTGCACCTACTCAACGCATCTACATGTTGCATATTGTCACCGCCTTTATGAATTAGTTTGCAATCGGAATCCTGCAGCTCTAAAGCCCATCTGGCTATTCTAGGGTTCAGATCAATTTTGCTAAGTGTAAGAATCAGCGAATTACAATCTGTAACGATTTTAAATGACCTTCCATGTAAGTAAATTCTAAATCTACGAAGCGCATAAATAATTGCTAACGCCTCTAGCTCGAAACTGTGGTACTTTGACTTTTGTTCCGTAGTTCTCTTTGAAAAGTAAAATACCGGATGTAATTTTCCATCGTCTTTCTTTTGTAAAAGAACAGCCCCAAACCCTTTGGAACTGGCATCGCAGTGCAATTCACAATCGTCTTTATGGCTATAGATAGCTAAAACTGGTGATTGTATCAGTTTTTCTTTAAGCATTAAAAAACATTCTAATTCTTTCTCTCCAAATGTAAATACAGTCTCCTTTTTGAGAAGATCATAAAGTGGCTTGGCTAAAGTTGAAAAATCCTTAATGAAGCGTCTAAAATAGGAACATAAACCTAAAAAGCTGTGAACCCCTTGAACCTTATCTGGAATTGGAAAATTCTTTACTGCATCTATGCCCATGTCATCTGCCTGAATGCCATTTTTTGATCTTAAAAATTCGCACTTATCCATACGTAATTCTAATCTATTATGAACCAATCTTGAAAAGACTTCCTTTAACGTATTTAGATGTTCTTCCATGTCTTTACTTGCAATCATTATCATGTTGTGACTAGCGCTCTAATTTAAAAGCTTAAGCATGCTTGTCGCGCTAGGAAGAAAGTACAAAGTAAATAAATAAATAAATAAATTATGTCGTCCATATATATTATTATTTTGTCCTGCCTAATCAAATCATCGAAAATTTTGTTCATAAATCTCTGAAAAACTGCAGATGCTGTTTTAATTCCCATAGGCATCCTTAAGAACTCGAATTGTCCTAGCGGTGTGACAAAAGATGTGTATTTAACTGAGTTTTCCTCTACGTAAACATGAAAGTAGCCATTTTTTAAATCTAATTTTGTAAACACTGTTTTATTTACAAGTTTGCCTAACAAGTCGTCAATCAATGGCAACGGGTAGTTGTCTTTCACTACAACTTTATTCAACTTTCGAAAATCAATGCATAATCGTAAATCGCCGGTTTTCTTTTTCACTAGAACAATGGGAGAAGCGTACTGCGATTCGCTTGGCCTTATGATTCCATCTCGTAAATACTCATCTAACAATTTCTGAAGCTTTTCTTTCTCGGTGTAAGATAGTCGTCTGGGCAAACAGCTAAAGGGTCTATCATCGTCTAGAGATATTTTCATTTCGCATTTTACCCATGGGGTATCTGGTCTCTTTGTCTTTCCGTACGTGTCTTCAAATATTTTCATAAATCGGCATTGTGTTTGAAAATTTACATCTTCCCCGAAATTATAGCTTTGCTCTGCTTCTTCTACTTCGTGTATGCGAAACATGTCTTTGTCAAAATTTTCTTCTAACAATCTTCTCGAATCATTTTCTTGAAAATGCGTTTCATTGTGATATCTTTGACCATTGTGCTCAATATCATTTGACCATCTTTCCGTAGCCATTTCACTGGAGTATTGATTTTTTCCCTCATCGTTTAAACATTTCAAATATTTGCTGACAATTTCAGCTTCATGTAATAATTCCTTAACAGTTTTTTCACCTAAAATTCGATCACTAACAGTTTGATTATGTAACAGTCTTTCCTCAGCATTTTTTTTTCCTAACAATCTCTTCTTAACAGTCTCACTCTTCGGCTTAACAGTTTCCATGGTTAACAGTTGCTGCTTAACAGATTCATTGTCTAACAGTGGCTGCTTAACAGTTTCATTGTCTAACAGTGGCTGCTTAACAGATTCATTGTCTAACAGTGGCTGCTTAACAGATTCATTGTCTAACAGTGGCTGCTTAACAGATTCATTGTCTAACAGTGGCTGCTTAACAGATTCATTGTCTAACAGTGGCGGCTTAACAGCGTGCTCTTGACGACTGTTTTCACTCAACATACCAATAATTGTGACATTAGCTTGATTTTCCATACTGTTTTCAGCGGCAGACACTTTCTTAATAGGGACTTCATCCATTGGATCCGGGACCACATGTGATTGTTCAGAAATGTTTGGGTCTCTTTTTGATTTTCCAACTTCAAGTGTATCCAAGGCGTCTAGGTTTAGGCTAATGCCACATATGTTCATAAAATCCCTACCCAAAACCACATCGTAACTCATAGACTCGTCCGTGACTACTATCAACTCAAAATTAAATTTTATTTCTTTTTTTAAAACAAAACAAGATATTTTTCCATGTGTAACTTCTCTTCGAAATAAATAGCAAATCGCTCGTTTTGCTGCCATTTCCGTTGTTCAAAATTGCGTCGTAGTTCTGCCTTTGAGATTCCTGAGCCAAACGCTACCATCAGCAGATCGCAGCAGATCAGATCGCATAGCATTTCGAACGGCTCACGTAAACGAGTTGAATTTGCGTGCAGCCAGCGTTGTGCGTTTCCCTTTAATTTGGTTGCCAACAGCATGCGCAGGGACTCTTCATCCAGTCTACACATTGCTGCGATGTTTTTTAGCTGGCTCACCCAAATGCGTGCACACGTTTTCCCATCGAACTCCAGAGTAGCTTCTTTTGCGAGTGAGAGTCACATAGCTGGTCCACCTTTTAGTTGTTGTTCTGTTTTCTCAGTGTCGGCAATGCTGTGTATGCGTATAGTATTGAAAGACTCATTTTCGATGCAGCTGCTAATATCGCCACTTGTATTGTCGCTTGTGTCGCCGACGTTCTCGCCTGTTTCGCCGTTATTGTTGTCGCTTCTCTCTGTGTCTTCTTCAGTCGGTCGCTGTGCAGCTGCGTTGCTTTGGAATTCTTTTAACTGTTCTTTGCTTTTGCGGAGTTCGTCTTGTAGATGCTTGACGACAATTAACAGTTGTTGATATTGGCGCAAATTCTCGTTCTCGCTGTTTTTGTTCCCTGGCACTGATGCCATTTCGGGAACATTTTGCGGTACATTTTCGCTGCTGCATGTCGATTGTTGTTGCTCTTCAATTTCTTCATTGTTGGCTCTATCCAAATTTGGTGCACTGCCACGCATATCGGCCGGCACTTCCATTAAACGAGCTATTAGCTCCGCCTTCCTTCCCTGCGTGGACAAATTTAGCACTGATAACCAATTTTTTAACTGAACCGTTGTGAATTGGTTAAAATCGTTTAATTCCATGGCTGTAGGTTCCCACTTCTGAATTTGTAGAAGACAAATGATCTCGACTAGAAGTGTTTTATTCGACCACTTGATCAAGACTGACCTGTGGCTGTTTCTTACAAGCTAGTGTATGTACAAATTAAAGAGAGGAAATGAAGGAATAGCCAAAATCAAGAGAGCAGCCCTGAGAGCAACCGAGAGAGCATAATCTGTGTGTATATGTGTGTTGACTCTTCCTGCTACACCCCTGAAATAGAAACGTATAAGGATGCCACAATTAAATTATCGGTCATCTGCCACGAAAACCTCGATGTAGTAAAGTCTCTTCCAGACTTCGAGGGCAAACATGAGACATACGTCTCATGGAGGAAAGCGGATCATACTGCTTACAAAGTATTCGAGAACTTCGTCGATAGCTCCAAGCATTATCAGGCCTTAGCGATCATAAGAAATAAAATTAAAGGACCAGCGGACACGATTCTCTCTTCTTTCGATACTCCACTGAACTTCAAAGCAATAATTGACCGACTGGACTTTACGTACGCAGACAAACGACCCATCTATTTAATCGAACAGGAAATGTCAACACTTCGTCAGGGAAATCTTTCCCTGCTACAATACTACGATGAGGTAGAGAAGAAACTAACTCTCCTCACCAACAAGACTATTATGACCTACGATACAACTGTGGCTGCGTCATTAAAAGAAAAATACAGAGCAGATGCTCTCCGTGTTTTCATATCAGGCGTAAGAAAGTCATTAAGTGACGTTCTATTCTCCGCAAGACCAACCGATCTCCCTTCCGCACTAGCGTTGGCCCAAGAGGTTGAATCCAACCACGAAAGGTACAATTTTGCTAGTAACTTTGCGCGAAGTATGGAAGACAGAGCCCAGAAATTCAAGTAAAAACAGCAAAGCAGAGACAGAACTGTGACATCGGACAGAAACGTTCAACAAGGAAAAAACCCTTACTTTTCAAGGAGACAGGGACCCCAAAGACAAGACCAAGTTCAACCCACGGACGTGGATAACTCATCCCGTTTCAGGCAACCTACCCAATACCAACAGGGCCAATCTCAAAGACAAAACCCAACTATAAGTATCACTTGGCAGCAGGAACAAAATAATCAGACTAATTCATACAACAACTTTGGACAAACATACAAAAGACCAAACAGTGGAACCGCCAGGTTCACAGGACCGAAACAGCAAAGAATAAACCATGTAGCTCCAGAGGAAGACTTTAACAACCAGGAAGACGCTAACCAGACCAAAGCACAGTTAGAAGCAGAGGACATAGACGACGAATTGACGGACTATGACCAGCTACATTTTTTAAGAAATAGCTCCCAGCTTCCGTTCATAGAAAGAACAATAGCAGGGAGAAAGATAAAACTTTTAATAGATACAGGGGCCTCAAAGAACTACATAAGACCTATAAAAGAACTAAAGAATGTGGTCCCAGTAAAACAGACTTTCCAGGTAAAATCAATTCATGGCCATAACGCCATAGACAAAAAGTGCATAATGCACCTCTTTAGAACTCGTACGACATTTTTCATTTTTCCGAACTTAATGACATTTGACGGAATTATTGGACTTGACTTACTACAACAGACCGACGTCAAATTGGACTTTAAAAATAAAAAACTAATAACGAACAGCAGTTCCGAGGAAATCCAATTCCTCAAATGTTCAAACGTAAATTTCACTAAAATCGAGGACATCGAAGTGCCCCAACCAATAACAGAAAAGTTTCAGGCTATGCTTAGAGACCGAATGGGTATCTTTGCAGAACCAGACGAGGCACTCCCTTACAACACAAACATTATTGGCACAATTCGAACAGAAAACGAAGACCCCATCTATTCAAAACTATACCCTTACCCAATGGGTGTTTCGGACTTTGTTAACTCAGAAACTCAGGCCATGTTAAAAGATGGCATAATCAGGCCATCTCGGTCACCTTATAACAACCCCGTCTGGGTAGTCGACAAAAAAGGGACTGACAAGCAGGGAAACAAGAAAAAACGTTTAGTAATAGACTTTCGGAAACTTAACCAGAAAATAATCGACGATAAATACCCAATCCCCAACGTGGTATCCATCCTGTCAAACCTTGGTAAATCAAAATTCTTTACGACGCTAGATCTCAAGTCAGGCTTCCACCAGATTCTACTCGCAGAGAGAGATAGAGAAAAAACTGCTTTCTCTGTTGGAAACGGGAAGTATGAATTCTGCAGGCTTCCTTTTGGACTGAAAAATGCACCCAGCATTTTTCAGAGAGCCATCGATGATGTGCTTAGAGAACAGATTGGAAAATCATGCTATGTTTACGTTGATGACGTTATCATCTTTTCAGAAAGCATGGATGACCATGTCAAGCACATCGCATTGGTCTTGGACAAACTGTACGAAGCTAACATGAGAGTTTCGCGCGAAAAGTCCAACTTTTTCAAAGAAAGCGTCGAATACTTAGGCTTTGTCGTATCACGAGGAGGTATTAAAACATGCCCGAACAAGGTGAAAGCCATTCGTGACTACGAACAGCCCACAACATTGTTCAATGTCAGGTCGTTCCTTGGGCTAGTAAGCTACTACAGATGCTTCATTAAAGATTTCGCATCTGTAGCAAAAACAATAAGTGACATTTTAAAAGGTGAAAATGGCAAAGTAAGTGCTACACAATCAAAGAAAATACCGATAGTCTTTGATGAAAAGCAATGTCAGCCGTTCGAGAAACTCAAAGAGATTCTTGCGTCTGAAAACGTCATACTACTTTATCCGGATTATAAGAAAGCATTTGACCTAACAACAGATGCTTCGTCCTTTGGATTGGGGGCTGTCTTATCTCAAGACGGAAAACCAATAACCATGATTTCAAGGACTTTGAAGGATAGAGAGCTTAACTTTGCAACCAACGAAAGGGAACTACTCGCTATAGTTTGGGCTCTGAAAAGCCTCAGAAACTACCTATACGGAGTAAAAAACTTAAACATTTTTACAGATCACCAGCCTCTGACTTTCGCGGTCTCAGATCGCAATCCAAATGCAAAAATCAAGCGTTGGAAAGCATTTATAGATGAACATAACGCACAAATTTTTTACAAACCAGGCAAAGAGAACCACGTCGCAGATGCGTTGTCTCGGCATAACATTCATGCCCTGGAAGACGATGCGCAATCAGATATTGCCACAATACACAGCGAAATATCGCTCACCTACACTATAGAGACTTCTGATAAACCGGTTAATTGCTTTCGGAACCAAATAATAATCGAAGAAAGCCAGGTTGACTCAGATCGTACGGTTGTTATGTTCGGTGAAAAAACCCGACACCACATAAGCTTCTCAAACAGAGAATCGCTTATCAAAAGAGTATGCGATGTCGTCAAAAAAGATGTAGTAAACGCAATTTTGTGTGATCTGCCAACATTAGCATTTGTACAACACAAGTTGGTAGAAACCTATCCAACGAAAACATTTCGCTACACCAAACGCATGGTAACCGACGTCATAAATAAAAGTGAGCAAAAAGAAATAATCGTTGCAGACCAGTATAGAGCTCATAGAGCCGCTCAGGAGAACATTAAGCAAATTCTCGAAGATTATTTTTTCCCAAAAATGACGAAACTGACATACGAGGTTGTTGCAAATTGCAAAATCTGTCAGAAAGCTAAGTATGATCGGCATCCAAGGAAGAATTGACGCGGACTTGGGGACAACAGTCCTATTAAATGGGAGGGTGGTTCACAAGGAAAATTTGAGATAAACTTAAATTACATGAGACAATTACTGGACTCGGACATACGACACGTGCGGACGCTTTTAGCTACAATAGAAGTTCATCATCGTCATGCTAAAAGCATTAACCTGATTTTGAAGAGCTTAAGTTCATTGAAAAGCAGCTTGTAGAATTAGAAATTAGACAAATTTCTACAATCACAAAAACTCAACAACAGATAGATCAATTAACTGACAGCATTAACATTTTGATAAAAAAAACACACAGCAAAAACAAATTAGCTTTCAAGAAATAGAATTGTATTAGCAGAAATCGAAGATCTTATGTTATCAGTCACTCTCTTAAAAATTGGAATAATAAACCCTGCGATTTTGGATTCAGACGACTTAAAAGATATAATCAATGAACGCTCTACTAATATTACTATTACAGACTTAATGGAAGTGCAAAAATTAAAGTATTATTAAGTAATAATTTTTTGCACTTTATTATAAAATATCCTAGACCTATTTTAGAATGTAAAAAAATAACAATCTATCCTGTCCAACACAATGGCACTATTCTTAACTTCGGCGAAGACAACAACATAGCTGACTGCGGTAACAAGGTAGTCCGATTGGAAATTGCAGCGCTACGCTCACCACCACCTTCTGCAGAAAATTGCCCTACTCAACATGCGCACAACAACTCCATTCAGGTGGTACCGCACATTGTACCACTCGCCCCAGCCATCTCGATTCAATGACAATAATCGACGAAGGTGTTATTATTATCAACGAGGAAACAGCCACGGTCGACGAGCAAACGGAACCTGAAAAACTTCGTGAGGAAATCTGCTGGCCCATCTTCATCAGCACTCCTCAATGTGACAGGCCACCTCGAAATACTGAGCCTGCCTTACCTTCAGAAGTTGAGTATGGAAAACCTTCGGTACATCGTCCAGATGGAAGAGGGACTTTCAAAACGGCCTATTTTATCCGGACTGGCCGCAACTATCCTTTTGGTCCTCTGCTACGTTGCACTTAAGCTGTGCAGAAAACATCGGAGAAACCAACGTCAACATGATCTCCAAGCCGTCATTGATGCTTTAAAGAAGACCGAGGACGTCCTTCACTTATAGGAGGGAGGAGTTAACACGAGTTGCCAAACGGTTGCTTAAGTGGCATAGCGGAAGCGCAACAGCAGTGTCGTTGACCGATATTGGGCAAGATCACCTGCAGTTTGCAATTCGTCTAACGTCAGCAGCTCGAGTTCGAAAGCGGTCAACAGTTCGACACCCGCAACTTCAGTGGAATAAGAGCGCCACCGTGGGAACGCTGATTCTGCACTTTTATTGCTTAGGGCTAGTTGTAATTATAAATCATTTTGTTCTTTAGAGTTAGTTGAATTTTGGTAATAAATGAAGACGGTTCGAATCTCGAATCAAAGTTAAAGTCTAATCAATTTCCTGAACGGTTCGGTCAACTCCTTAACTTACATACATAATACAGTATCCCCTTTTACTTGTTTTTATAAGTAACGGGTATAAAAAATCGTTAGCGTTTTCCCAAAAAATTCACCTGTAGCTGTTTACCTATTTACTTAAAAAAACTTTGAAGGTATACATAAGAGCTCTTCGAAATACCTTTTCAACGATATATATGTATATCACGTCTGTAGCTAATATCGTTTGGATACTATAGGGGTTTTCATTTTAGCGGTTTTTAAGCGATTTCCCGCTAAGCCAGCATTTTTTCGAAAAAGTCGTAAAACAAACGTTTATAGATTCGGAACAAGTCCTCATTCACCGATTTAAAATATTTCAACACTTTGATACAAACAAACAGAAAAACAAACAGACTGACTTTTCATCTCATTTTCGGAAGGCCACTAAAAATTTAAAAATGAATTATCTTTTGTACCAGTGGTCGGATTTCGATGATCGAGGTCTCATTCGACGCATATTTTTGATTAGAACAGTAAAAAAATAAATAAATTAAAAAGGCTCCAACGGCCCCTTATGCTCTAATTATTTAAATTCTTCCCTTCCCACAAACACCTGTTTATCTCACGAACCAGGTGAGTTTCCAAAAGTGGCGGACTGCCGTCCGCGGTGATTGGTCATTCAAGCTAAATGCTTGAGCCACTGTACTCAGCTTAAGGGGGTCTTCTGGGTCGGACATTTTTTTTTTTTTTTTTAGCTTAAATATTTAAAAAAATCGGATTCGATTTTTCAAAATAGTTTAGGAGATACAGCCATTTTTGTTAAACAATGTTAATGTCAATGGAAGTGAAGTCAGAACTTTAAACGCGTTTTTATCGAACCCATGTTTTGCAAACATGTTCGCACGATTACTTAAGTTTTTCTGAACCGATTTTGATGAAACAAGTGCCAAACGACGCAGAATTAAAGGCACTATGGCCCCTGGGCTTGAAAAAAAAAATTTTTCCCGTCTAAAAAATCTTTAAGGCACGTGCGATAAAGGTCTTCATACAAACTGTTTTTTTCCGGAACTTTTTCACCGTGAACTTTTTCAATTCACTGTAAACTACATTAAATTTTGTAATTTTTTTTTTGTTAAATTTCCCCACCAAATAAACAAAACACAATTTAAAAATCTTTTCGCATTATCTTTCCACGATTTAAAAAAAACAGCAAAAATTCGGCGTCTGACTGAGAAGGCCCCCTTTAAGATAAGTACCCGCACTTTATGAATGATGGTAAATTGCGTTAAGTAGCCGCTCCGTGGTGCAAAGCGTGGGGTGCGGGGTGTCACCAAACTATCTGCTAATTTAAGGGTAATTTGCATAAATCGTTCGGTAGTCAGTCGACTCCTATAAAAGACAACTGTCGACCGATAGACAGTCAAAAGGCGTTTGACAGGATGTTGACCATAGACTCGACGCGTGCCTTTAAGTATCTGTGGTATATCTGGCGAATTTTAGGAGTGCATCCGCCAGATGGAGATACACTTTGGGCAAGGCACTATACAGCCTACAGGATTTGTATTAATATTATTATAAACTTTTGTGTGCCGCTTCCGTTCTATATTGTATGTCTGTTGAGCAGCAACATGAGCGAGTTCTGTGAGACCTTCTATGTGGTTGCCGTGGTGGTCCTACAGCAGATGAAGTTTCTCAATGCTTGGCTGATGTTGGGTAGATTTCAAAACGTGCAGAAGACTCTAAATCGATTGGATCGTCGGTTGCAGAGCATAGAGGAGCGAGACATTATAGAGGGTCACATCAGACGTTCGAATCATATATTTTTTTGGTTTCTGCGTTTGTACTCAGCAATCATAACGTCGGCAGCTTTGCTTTTGGCCTTCACAGGAGAACTTGCCGCTGAAGTTTGGTATCCATGGGACTGGAGGACCTCGACTTTTGCCTATTATTGGACAGTCTTCTACCAATTGTTAAGCATCTCTTCTCTGTGTAGCTTGGCCATCATCAATAATACGTATCCGATGATATATCTGAACATGATCGCTGGCCACTTCAAAGCGTTGTCTTTTCGAATTTCCGTTCTGGGTTATTCGAGTGACGAGTCACAGACGGTAACTTATAACAAACTGACTAACTGCATTCAGGATCATCAGTCATTATTATTGTAAGTTACTTCGTTGCTCTTTAACCCTTTATATGTCTGCGATGCTCATATATCTTGGCATTTAGAATAAAAATGTGCAATGACATGATTTAAAGTGTATCTAAAATATACATGTTATTTAATTCTTGTGACTGGGTTTCATATTAATATGTTTTTCAAACCAATTAATCGCTTTTCCACATATTTTGTAATTTGTGAAATTTAAGAGTTCTAAATTGTAGTGTATCAAACTTCAGCATTATTTATTGTTTTATTTAAAATTAATGTATAGCTTTATTTATTAATTTAAATATTTTTTATTTTGAATTTTGGATATTTGGTCAATATGATGCAAATTATATAGTGTTGACACTTAATTTATATTGGATCACAAAATGCCAAAACACATTTATCGTCTACACAAAAATTGTATTCAAAAAATTTAAAAAACTAAGAAGAATTGAATTTTTTAATTTGCATTTCTAATTTAAAAAATAGGAATTAGGAGAATATGGCATATAAGGGGTTAAGTTGAGTTTTTTTTTTCCAGATTGGTCAATGCGATCCAGGACGCACTATCATCGGTTTTCTTCTTTCAATTCGTCTGCACAGCTTTATCAATGTGCACACTAACATTCTACATAGTCTTCGTTAAACTAGACCTTACGAAGTTAATACATGTGTCCTTCAATTTGATGGCAATCATCATTGAGACCTTCATCATATGCTATGGTGTCGAGGAGGTCAGCTTCGGTGCTGACCAAGTGTGCATGGCGATCTACGACTGCAACTGGTATAGTCAGTCCAGCAAGTTAAAGCGCACGCTGATCATAATGCTCCAGCGATCCCAGCGTCCCGTCATCATTGTGGCAGCCCAAACCATTCCTGTACTCATGACGACCTTTCTAGCGGTATGTATGTAAAGATCTTTCTAGTATATTTAGCTGGAATAGTGTAAAGCCTGAGTCTTATATTGATTTGAAACAATCGATACATTTCCACATGTTAAGTTAGTTACATTATCACTGCGAACGGCAGAGCTCTTAGGCATACTTTTAAACTTTTTTTCTAAAGTGCATAGATCAAAGTCTTCAGGTGAAATAAAGTATTTTGTCCCACATTTTGGCGGTTTTCGAGAAAACGCCGCTAACGATTTTTTTAAGTTTTGCTGTAGTTTGTAAAATTTGTAAATTGGCATGTTGGCTTGTGTGGGTACAAACAATAAACACAGTTTGACAAAGTTACACTGTCAATAAATATTGCAATTGTCAAAATTTTGGATGTCTTATTCAAAAATTTCCGATATCTTATAAAAAGAAAACCTCTTTACGAGGTAAAAGTCTAGTGACGAATACATTTTCATGCCCCGAAATTTCTAATATCCAATTTTGTGACGAAAAATATTAAATTCTACACATGAATTATTCAGGCCTGTTCCGGTTTTCACTTGTTTTTTGCGAATTTCAATTCGCAAGATTTGACCGAATTTCCCATAAAATTCCTTTACATTTCCTTCGAATTACCCTCCGAATTTCCCTCCCACATTGTGTTGAGTAATTTTTAGCAGAACAGTGCTGGAAAATGTTCTGAGTTCATTACGCATTTGCGTCAAAAGAATTTCCGTCTGTCAAAATGTGTAATTACTTCATTTAAAATTTATTTAATCATAAGTGGAAACATTTTTCAAAGATAAAACCTACTTTCGTTATAAGTTTTGCATATTTGAAAGCGCGGGTTGTTTTTAGTGCTGAGCAATGTCTTATTTATTTATTTATTTATTTAACATCCTAGTGCTACAAGTTGTAAAGAACTTATGATTATGGCACTAGTCACAATTAATTCTACATGCGGTTGAAAAATACAATTATTCTAAAGTAACTTAAGATTAATTTTACAAAATTTGATTTTGATTTAATTAATATAATTTTTAGATACAATGTTTATTTATTTTTATTTTTTAAAATTTTCCTAAATAATATTATAATTGCTTGTGATTAATATCTAAAAAAAAATTTTGCATTCGGCACTGCGCAAAACAGCGAGTTTTATTTGGTATGAAGAATTTAGACATTTTAGCGCAATGTGCCGAGTGCCAAAATTTTTTTTAAAATAATTTATATGTCAAACTTAATATTATTCGTCACAAAATTGGATATCAGAAATTTTGGGGCATATAACTGTTTTCGTCACTAGACTTTTACCTCGTAAAGAGGTTTTTTTATAAGATATCAGAAATTTTTGAATAAGACATCAGAAATTTTGAAATTTTTTTCTATCAACTTTGTTTATTTTTTGTACAAGCTAAAACAAACTGTCTGGCAACATTGGTTCCCTTTACAAACACACATGCCAAGCGCAAAAGCTAGTAGCACTCTCAAACTCTGGCTGCTATGACACTTTGCTGCTGCTGTCCTACTCCAATTCTAAGTAAAATTTATATATTCAGTTAGCAGCTAATATCGGCTAATATTCGACTATATTCGCAATTATAATAAGTTTTATCTGCCGCAAAAAGAATTCACAAGTTACAAGCAGTAAGTATTTTGCATGACGCTGCAAGCAGTGTACATACTGCATATGTACATGCAGAAGTGTAAAGGTAAAAGGTATATTCAGTTAACAGGTAATTTCTTGTCCAAACGAAATTTGACGGCTATGTGTTATATGTCAAAAACGCGAAGTTGAATTGCTACAACAAATAACATATTTAAAAGTTTTTTGAAACGTAGATTTTTCTTAAATCGCCGAAATGTGGGGAAAAACCTTCTTTCACCTGAAGCTTTTTACCTGTGTTTTAAGCAAAAAAGTTTACAGCTATGCTTAAAGCCCTTCAAAATACATTTCCAACGATATATAGATCACATCTATAGCATCTATCGATTGGATGCTGTGGTTTTCGGTAATATTAAGTTTTACATATAAATTATTTTAAAATATTTTCCAAAAAAGCTTACAGCTATGCTTAAAAGCTCTTCAAAATACCTTTCCAACGATATATAAACCACATCTGTAGCTTCTATAGTTTGGATGCTAAAGGGGTTTTTTTAGCGGTTTTTAGCGATTTCCCGCTAGACTAGCGTTTTTTCGAAAAAGTCGTAGAACAAACGTTTCTAGATTTTTGATCGGGAACAAGTCCTCATTCAAACTTTTAAGCTAAATCAACGCTTTGATACTAACAAACAGACAAACAAACAAACAGACTGACTTTTCATCTCGTTTCAAAATGAATTATCTTCTGAATCAGTGATCGGATTTTGATGATCAAGGTGTCATTCGACGCGTATTTTTGATAAGAACAGTAAAAAATTAAAATAAATTTCAAAAAGGCTCCAATGGCTCCAGTAACTTAACTCCAATAACTTAAATGTTTCCCCTTCCACTAACACCTGTTTATCTCACGAACCAGGTGAGTTTTTAAAAGTCTTAGTATGCACATTTGTAAGTTTAATTGATACCTTTCGATCGGTATATAACTCGACCTGATCGGACAGTCATAGCAAATTTTCCATTCTTCCTGTGTATATATGCTAGTCGCCTTCGCACCCTTCGTGCTGCTTTCCTCACTAACGCGGACTGCCGTCCGCAGTGATATCTTCCAAAGCCATCTGTAAAATTTTTTGTATCATATATCAAAAATCGCGAAATTTTACACACTACAATATATTGAAAGCTAAAAAAAATCGTTAGCGTCGTTTTCTCAAAAAACGCCAAAATGTGGGACAAAATATCTTATTTCACCTGTTGCTTTTTACCTATGCACTTTTGGATGCTATAAGGGTTTTAATTTTAGCGGTTTTTAACGATTTCCCGCTAAACTAGCTTTTTTCGAAAAAGTCGTAGAACAAACGTTTCTAGATTTTTGATCGGGAACAAGTCCTCATTCAAACTTTTAAGCTAAATCAACGCTTTGATACTAACAAACAGACAAACAAACAAACAGACTGACTTTTCATCTCGTTTCAAAATGAATTATCTTCTGAATCAGTGATCGGATTTTGATGATCAAGGTGTCATTCGATGCGTATTTTTGATTAGAATTAAAATAAAAATCGAAAAGGCTCCAACGGCCCCATTTGCTCCAATAATTTAAAATTTTCCCCTCCCCCTAACACCTGTTTATCCCACGAACCAGGTGAGTTTCCAAAGGTGTTAGTATGCACATTTGTAAGTAAAATTGATACCTTTCGATCGGTACATAACTCGACCCGATCGGACAGTCATAGCAAATTTTCCATTCTTCCTGTGTATATATGCTAGTCGCCTTCGCCCCCTTCGTGCTGCTTATGTCACTAGCGCGGACTGCCGTCCGCAGTGATATATGATTTTGTAGGTGCATTAAAAGCTTACGTTTAAAAATAGGCGCGCTTCTAATTATTTTCTTCTGTCTTTTTGCAGAGTTGTCAGCTGTTACACAGTGTTTGTTTACAAAAATAATCTCCTTAGTTTTGCATTATTATTATTAATGGGGGGGAAGCCTGCACCGCGACCCTTTTGGATCTATTGTGCCCCCTTCTGAGCTTATAGCTCATCCATCAACCCGATCTCTCGCACGAAGTCGAGGATTTTGGTCGGATTGAGGTATACAATGTCGCCAATAGGTATGACATAATTCCCTAGAAGACTGCATCTGCGTCTAGATAGAGCAGTGCATTCTGCTAGTATATGCGTTGAGGATTCCTCCTCACAGTTGCAGAACCGACAGGTTCCGCTCCTTACAATGCCCAATTTGGATAGGTGGCTTCTCAGTCTACAGTGCCCTGTCAGCAGACCGGTGAGTATTCTGAGTCTGTTCTTTCCTAGTGAAATTGCCTGCTTGAACCGCTTAGGGTTGTAGCTGCCTAGGAGGTGTTTAGCTTGTCTGAGACCTGTGGTCTCAGTCCAATGCGACTGCTGAAGTCGTCTCTCTTCCTTGCGTAAGTACTCCCGAATTGTGTGACTTCCAATTCCACAAAACGGTTCAGGACCTATTAGGGGTCTGCTAGCCCCCATTCTGGCTAGTTTGTCAGCCATTTCATTCCCTGCTATATTCATGTGCCCTGGGATCCATCTTAGGGTTAGCCTATTATGCAAATTCAATTGGTTTAGCTGCTTTCGTACCTCGTACACTACTTTAGACGTTACTTTCGCCTTATCGAGTGCATGAAGGGCTGCTTGGCTATCGGATAGGATGGCTATATCCCTATTCCGATAGTTCCTATTGAGATTAAAATCAGCACACCTCCCTATTGCACATACTTCAGCTTGGAAGATACTGGTATATGTTCCTAGGTATTCATGGTATGATATCCGAGGGCCCACAACTCCAAGTCCTGTGCCTTGGTCTGTGAGTGATCCATCGGTGTACCATTTTATGGTGTGCTGTCTCATAGGATGGACCTCATTAAGTGTTGTGCATTCTTTCTTGCTACTCAGGTTCACTTCGAAATTCTGCTCGAACGTAGGTACGGCAGTCATCTCGTCCCTTGGTTGCGTAAGCAAGGGGAGATCACCTGATAGCAGTTCCGCGTCTCTTAGGCTAAGGATGTGACTACTTCCAACTCCATCCCGTGCCATCCTTAGAAGAGTCGCTCTTTGGTGTAGTCTGATGACCACATGGAGTGGCGTGAGCTCCATTAGAACTTGAATGGCTGCTGTCGGACAGGTGTTCATAGCCCCTGTCATACATACGCAGGCCATTCGTTGCAGTCTTTGCAACTGTTTCTTGACAGTGATTAGTTGTGCTCTATCACCCCAGGCTATTGCTCCATAAGTGAGCATTGGCCTGACTACCATTAGGTATAGCCATCTGATTATCTGCGGTGATGTGCCCCATGATTTCCCGGCTATACTGCGACATGTGTAAAGTGCTTTAGAGCACTTAGATATCGCGTTCTTCACATGGGAGCCGAAGTTTAATTTGCTGTCAAAAGTGACTCCTAGGTACTTAACCTCCTTGCTTGTTTCTATTATGCTATTCGACAGCCTTATCTGCCTCATTCTCTGCAACTTGTACCTCTTAGTGAAGGGAACGATGACTGTCTTGGCGGGGTTGAGGTTGAGGCCCACCTCTCCACACCAGTCGCTCGTTATCCGTAGTCCTAATTGTACAATGTCGCAGAGTGCTTCTTCGAATTTGCCTCGTGCTATGATCACAATGTCTTCAGCGTAGCCCTGACATTGAATTCCATAGTCGGCAAGTTTCTGGAGTAGTTCATCTACTAGTAGACTCCAAAGTAAAGGAGACAAAACACCCCCTTGAGGACAACCTTTTGTGGTTGTGACAGTAACAGTGTTATCTTGAACTGTTGCCGTGGCTTGTCTAGACGCCAGCAGTGAGGAAATCCATCTGCTGGTGGTTGCGTCTAGGCCCCTCCTGTTCAGGGCAGCCTGGACAGCACCGTGAGATGTGTTGTCGAAGGCACCCTCTATGTCCAGGAAGACGCATATGGCCACCTCCTTATTGTCAACCACTGTGCTTAGGGTGCGGTGTAGCTGATATAGTGCCGTATCCGTGGATCGGCCTACTCTGTATGCATGCTGCGTTGGTTGCAGCGGAGTTTGCATCAGAAGAGTGCTTCTTATCTTGTAGTCCACCAGCTTCTCAATCGTTTTCAGTAAAAACGATGTTAAACTGATGGGTCTGAAGGACTTGGGGCTGGTGATATCTTTCTTCCCTGCCTTGGGGATGAAGACCACCCTAGCTCTACGCCAGGCTCTTGGTATATATCCAAGTGCAAGGCTACTAATCATAATCCTTCTAAGAATGGGAGGAGTATGCCCAGCCCTTGCTGTAGAAAGGATGGTGATATCATGTCAAGGCCTGGCGATTTATGGGGCTGGAATGTACCAATTGCCCATTGTAACCGTCCTGTTGTGACTGTCGACTTGGCGATTTTCCAGTCGGCAGACACTGGCCTAGACATGTTTCTTGCATCGACTGTATCTTCTTGTACCGGGGTACTTCCCGGGAAGTGTGTCTCAAACAAGAGCTCTAGTCTCGCTACACTGCTGTTAGTGAAGGTGCCATCCCTTCGTTTCAGAGCTAAATTTGCCTCAGGCGTACGTTTTGAAAGTGCCCTGTGGAAACGGGCACCTTCGGTTGTACTCTCTCTATACTTTCGCAGAACTCGCGATAATTCTTCCGTTTGGCCTTTTTTATCTCCTTATTGTAGGAGACCAGGCTTTCACGGTAGGAGTCCCAATTTCCGTCTCTTTCTGCCCCATTGAAGAGGCGACGGGTGGTGATTCGTAGCCTCTCAAGGCTATCGTTCCACCAAGGGGCGTCCGTTTCTATGCGCTTCCTTCCAAAAGGACAGCTTTCCTCGAATGCATTTGTTATGTTGCAGTTTATATTGCCTAAAACTCTTTCTTTCCAATTGTGTGCGGGGTATACCCGTCTCTTCATTGGAGAGATTGAGTTGTAGGGTCGTTTTAAACTTTTCCCCAGTTTGTTTTCCTGGGGTTACGGGCTGGTGCGCTACTGTCTGTGTTGACCCGCAGCTCAAAGATGATTCTATGGTCAGACATAGATTCCTCCATGGAGACATGCCAGTTGCTTAGGTGTGGCTTAAGGCAACTACCAATTTCTACATTATATCTAAATATAAAGTCAAGAAGGTACTCACCTCTTGTGTTTGTGTCTGTGCTTCCCCAGACCTCATGGTGTGCGTTGGCATCACACCCGATGATCAGGGGGAGCTTCTCCCTGGCGCAGTGTTCTGCCAGTCCAACGATTTCCTGTGGCGGACAGGCTTCATCGCCGGCGAAATACGCCGAGGCCACCACTGTGGTACGTGTGCCACCAGCCGTCTGCACTGCTATTGGCACGCAGTCCCTGCTTAGGAATTCTGAAAAAATGGTATAGTTAATACATTTCCTCACCATTATACATGTTCTAGGTACCGAGTCTCTTTGGTCCCAGATTACCTTTGCGTCCGCTGTGTACAGGCCTTTGATGCCACTGTTGACCCATGGCTCCTGTACTAGAGCTAGCCCAAGGTGTTGGGTGGTGAACATCCTGGCTAGGACGGCAGAGGCCGCCTTCGCGCGGTGGATGTTCACCTGGGCTAGGCTTAGTGCTGATGGCTTGCGTCATCGCACTATAGCAGCGGCTCCATATCACATGACGAGGGGGGCCGGGAGTTCTCCTCGTCATCGCGTGGCGTCAGAGTGACGTCCGCTCCTTCCAGTTCGTCTAATAACTCCTTGGACGACATGGCCGGCTGCTGGTCCATCTCCTCAACTGCGGCGGGATCCAGTGTAAGATCCGCCAGATCTTCGTCCTCGGCGAGATCCTCCAACATGTTGGAAGGACCTGCCGTGCAGACGCTGGATCCGCTCGCAGCCGGGGACGGCTCCGAATTCGAACCCGCTGGAGGGAGGTCCTCGCTCGCGGGTGCGGTCTTTTCCGCCGTCTTTTTCAGTCCGCTAACGGGGATTTTCCCGAAGCGGAAGAAAAGCTGGTGACCTCTGGTCACTATATCTTCCTTGGCCATCTCATCGATGCCAAGTACCAGCAGGGCTCCTCCTCCTTCCTCCCTTCTTGAGATGACTCTCCATGCGTCAGTCTCGATCTTGTTCTGGTTACTCAGCATAACCAGCAAGTCGTCTGTTTCCCTGTCCGCACTTCTCGGCAGGTAGAGCGTGATGGTATGGGGTGACGGAATGTCATCCCCCATCCTGCAGTCAAGGGGTACGCCCTTCCATGAGTGTAGCTTTGTTGCTACCGTCGCCAGCCAGTCTGCAGAGTTCTGGTCCGTGCACTCAATGACCAGATGTCCTACTCGGAAATGAATTCCAAGAAAGGAAACTGCAGTGTCCCACCCTGTCAGTATGACCTGATCCAGGATGGCCTCCTCAAGCGCGGAAAGGTTCCCGCGACTGAGAATTACCTGGGGATACTCCGCAGGCAACACGGCCACCTTCACCTTACTCGCGACAGCCGAGTAGGATGCGCGAGGCTCAGTGGGCGCCGAGGAGGTGGACTTTCTGGCTGTTGGTCCAGCTGCTGCTGCTGCTGCTGTTGACGTGCTAGGGCGCTCATCCAGAGCTTCCTGCCGTCTTGATTCTGGAGCTTTGTGCTCTGCTCCTACAGGTGTCCCTGCCTTTGGTCTCAAAGCAGTTGGCTCCGCCGCGCGCACCCTTTTAGGGGTGTCGGTTGGCGGTGTAAGCGCACTACTCGACCTTTTGGCAGGTGCCATGTCTTCGGGTGTCGGCGGTCTTTGCTCTTTGGCCTTAGCCAACGCATCTTCCTGCGACAGCCCCTGCTGGAGATACCGGATGTACCATTTGATCCGAGATCCACAGAGTTTACGCCTGTGGGGATCATCTAGTCCACCAGAAGATCCCAGGGGTCGCTGTCCCTGCCGTTCGTCAGCGGTTAGCGCTGGTCGCAGCGGTCGGGATTTTCCTACCGTGCTACTTTCAGCGGCTAGCGCAGGACGCATCGGTCGGGCTGGTCCTACCGTGGTCCTATGCGCGTGTTGCCGCAATTTTTGTAGACTAGGTCGTCTCTGCTGTGCCGGCGGCACTCTCCTATTTGAACTCGGAGCTGGGCTACGTGGAGGATGATCTACCACGTTGGAGGGCCGCTCCCTATCAAGGTTGCGGTCCTCAAAGTGACTTTCAGCAGGGAGATCCTGCGGGGTTTTGAAATTTTGTTTTCTTCTGTTGTCCATAAATGGTCCCACGAGTAGCGCGACAAGGATGAGGTCCATCCGAGCAGAGGTCCGCATGCCCGGATAAGGCTGATTATAACAGGCGGTCGCCACTTACCTGAGCCCACCGTTAGCGACTGAGCTAGTTTCTGACCCGGGCCCCCAGCCAGGCTGACTCTCAGCACGGTACGAGTGACACTCTTAGTCCGGCCCGGGGAGAGGATGAGGTAGGTACTTGTGAGGGAGTTTGGGGGTGTGTGAGGCTATGCTTTAAAGGCGGCAACACAAACGCCTTGTCAGTACGATGATCGGTATCGTACCCGCTGTTTGTCCGGGACTGCTTATTACGGGGTAGACCCGCTATTCGCAGCTAACCACCCCAAGGGGTGGTCGTTCGCTATCCGCAACCCGCGACCCGCCTGGTGGCCTCAGCTAAGCCCCCTCC
The DNA here is from genome assembly GCA_035047525.1 of Drosophila quinaria. NCBI lineage: Eukaryota > Metazoa > Arthropoda > Insecta > Diptera > Drosophilidae > Drosophila > Drosophila quinaria. Next base: position 7,105,433 of record JAWNPO010000455.1, on the reverse strand, counting down.
GAACCATCTCACAAGTTCTTCGGAACAGGTAGTTTTGCATTAAATAACAACAGTTTTGTCCTAACTTGCATTTAAAAAAAAAAGCAATTGAACTCTTTATTTTACGCAATGCTTAAAACCACTTGAATTGTTGTTTTAAATATATACCATAATGTTTACAACTTTTTAAATTAGAACAAGTCAAGCAAATCCGACAAAAATGTTAGGTTAGAGTCTTAACGATTTTGAGGCTTGATGAAATAAAAATGATTTAAAAATTAAATAAATTATTTTTTGTTTATCCGATGATGTAGCATTATTCCTAAAACATTGGAGAATTTTATACATATTTTGTTTTCACTTTGATTTTATGCTTAGCATGCCAAAATCATCGATTTATTCCTTCCGAATTCAAACTCACTAGCTCAATGTCAAGTGAATTCAATTCGCAAAATCTTGCCGAAAGTGAAAACCGGAACAGGCCTGATTAATTATGTTTGAATTATGATCGGGGTTAAACTTGAAATTTAAAATTTGAATGTTAGGAAAAGTTAAGGAAAGTAAAAGTTAAGTTGCTTAAAAATCGACATTGAATATCGGCAGAGCGACGCAGCGAAAATAATGTGTACAGCTCGGTTGTTGGATTTGGACTAATGGCCGAGGAGTTCGGCAGATTTATTGAAATCTCTAAAATTATCTTTAACTACTTATATCTATTAGAATAGTAGCCTAAACAATCAATAGTTATCGTCTTCATACGACTGCAGATGGCGTCGTCTTCTTATCATCGCAGATGGTGTGAAGATTCCGTATCTGTTCGCAGACTTTATTTACTTAGGTCTACGGCCTATCAGCATATCGAAGTGTGTGACAATAGTGAAACTATTCTAAGACAGGGCTTTTCTGAGGCTCTAGTGGAAAATTTATGTTTTAGAATTATAACATTAAACATCCTGGCCCTGTTGAAAGGTTTACCTTTCAATACAATATATTCATATATGTATATATATATATATATAACTTATGTTATACAATTATGAGATTAAACATCCTGGCCCTGTTGAAAGGTCTACCATTCAATACAACATATATTATTTAAGTTTAACAATAGTATATGTTTAATGTTATGAATTCAATAGTGTATAATATTTGTAGCTTAATTTGTAAGTGTCTTGCATATAACTATGTATAGGTATATAACATTTTTTTTTTTTATATATATTCAAATTCTTTCATATTATCAAATTATTTAAGTTCAAATTCTTATTTAATTTTAAATTCTTATTTTTTGTTTTTATACATTTGTCGTGGTTTTTATCGTGATTAAAAAATGTCTCTATTTTTTCATAAAGACTTAATGTCCGCCACAAGAACCTTATTATTTTTATAATGATTTAGATATTATTGTTTTACATTTTTAGTTTCTTAATTCTTTTACGATTATTACCTAAGCTAGACGAGGCAGGGCAATAGTGGCAGGCAAAAATTGAGAGTTCATCTGGCAGACTCGCTTGAATAGATATAAAATTCCCTCGATGGTTGCATTGATTAATATCGCTGTTGTGGTGCTGGCAGAGTAGTGGGCTGCATGATGTAGATCCAAGTCAACAGGAAAACCAAGAATCCGCCCTTGACGTGGCAAATCGGAGATTTTAAATGTGCGCAGCTCTCGTTGAAATTTGATGTGCTCCATCGACGGTAGCTGAGTCGTCAAGTTGAGTACTGGTACCCAGAAATCCACGTCTGTTGTCAAATCTTCGTATGCCCACAAGCTGACGTCTTCCGAATGGAGATAGCATCCTGGCTGAAGCTGGAGGATTCCTTGTCCAGAAAGCTCAATTGGTTTTGGTCACTCTCACAGAAGACATCAGCAGTTGTTTCGCTTGGAATTGAAAACAACCATGAATTCGGCTTGTGAAGCTGGTACCAAATGTTCTTCGGCTGCATTATATTTACTTAGCAGCTATCTGGTATCGTAGATCTTTTGAGTAGTAACAGCACTTCACAATTAGTTGCTGCTTTCACGTTAAAAAGGGGATCGCGTTGTGCACATAGTGTGAGCTCATCTATTTTGTGGCAATGATCCCAGTTGTTTTCGGATATGCCGTAGTACACTGTCTTCGCATCATCCATTAAGACATATTTGTATTCTGGCTTGATGCTGACGAATCGTTCAGTGTGTTGAACAGGTTGCGGATACACTTGGAACGCTCTCAGTTTTTTGTGATTTATTAACGGGATCCTTACATTGAAAAGGATGGCTGAGCTGGTTGTCCTCGTCGTTATTTTGGATATCCGTCCGAGCTCAAGCGGATCGAGTGTTGGTAGTTGTACTCCTTCTGGCATATTCAGGACAATTCTTTGGATTTGCTTCTAAAATTGTGTTGTTGGAAGCAAACTATCCAAAAAATTTCCATTTGTGTTCCAGATAATGTCAATGATGTCTCGTTGCAACCGCTCGAACGCATCCATGGCCATTGACAGTGTTTCGTATGCATCCAGAAATACTTCATGGTCAATCGCTGTATTCAGGGCATTCTTCATTAAGTACATTGCTGTGTTTATAATGTTGAAGTTACCTCAAATGACTTCATTTTGTTTTTTCATAACTTGGACGGTTGCATCCTCGACCGAAGATTGGTTGCGTAGCAGGTCGAGCAAGTACTCCTCATTTTGTCTACTTTGTTGGACCTTTTGCAGGAGTTCATCGGCGTGGTCTTCATCCATGAGCCCGAACACAGCATGGTAGATCGCTCTAAAAGCCTTCAGTGGTGCCCTCGGTACACGTTGCGTCTTCCTTGCCTGGGTTTGCTGGATGATGTCGTCGTGTTGTTGCAGCCTTGTTGGTCAGCAGCGACATCATGTTGTCGATGTGTGAATCGTTCTTCAACCTCGCTTTTATGGTCAGTAACGAAGCCCACGATTCCTCCACTCGATGCTTAAACTCCCCGTAGTCCTCCAGATCTGCATGTATGATCACATTCCACGCCGTCCTCGATAGCCCTACAATACCCTCCTCTTCATAAAATATTCCTGCTTATTATATGTTTGTGTTACATTTTGGCTATATGATTTATTAGTAATGCATAGAAATGTTAATATACAGAGCAGTATATTTTTGTTTTTTATCTTATTTCTTAAATTAGGTTTTCTTGTGGGGACATTTTGATTCTTTGTTTCTTCTGTTTTGTTTACTTTGGTATTGCATATTTGTTTACAACAATTACTTTCAACTTCGACTTCGGTGGGAAAAGGACAAACATTGTGTGTGGATTTCAGCACCACTCCATTGCTGGTTCTTACTTTCACCATTCTACAAAGTCCATCTTTGCCAATAATGGGCTTTGGTAACCCTGCCCCTCCTCCAACTCGTTTGAGCCAGATTTTCTTCTTTTAATAGGACTAGGGTCCCAGGTTTTATGTTCATTTTAGGGTTAGTCCATTTGTATCTTTTTTGCAGCTCGGACAAGTATTCAACTGACCAGCGTTTCCAAAATTCTTCCGCGTTTAGTTGAACTGCCTTCCAGTGATCCCGGAAGCCTTTGTAACTTTTGTTATCATGTGTGTCTGTTATACTGGACAAGGCCTCCCCCAGTAGGAAATGTGCAGGAGTCAGTACCTGTAAGTCGTTAGGATCGTCTGATAATGGTGTTAGCGGTCTCGAATTCAGTACGGCTTCTATTTGTGTCATAAATGTCGCTAATTCTTCGAATGTCATTATTCCTACAGTTACCTTGTCAAAGTGTTTCTTGACAGATTTGACACATGCCTCCCACAGCCCTCCTACATGCGGTGCTCTTACTGGTATGTTGATCCATTCGATTTGCTGTTGTGTGCAAAATTCATTTACCTCTGTTTGGTGTCTTTAAAATAGCTCATAAATTTCGTTTAAAGCATTAGCTGCTCCAATGAAATTTGTACCATTATCAGAGTAGATTTTTTTAGGACAACTACGTCTACCAATAAATCGTTTTAAAGCCCCTATGAATGCTGCTGTAGTCATATCCGATACTACCTCCACATGAGCAGCTTTTGTTGCAAAACAAACAAACACACATACATATGCTTTGTCCATTCTTTTGCCTTTTATCTTATGGTGGATCATTATGGGCCCTAAGAAATCAATTCCAACGTTTAGGAATGGCCTAGTCTGGATAACCCTATCCTCTGGTAGACAACCCATCATTTGATGAATTGGTCTTGGCTGCGCATAGCAATGTTTTACTACCTTAGAAGTAAGTTGTTTGCCTCTGAGTGGCCAAAAACTTTGACGCATTATAGCTAATAAACCTTGAGGGCCAACATGTAAATGTTTTTCGTGTAAATACACGGTTAAAAGGTATACCCACTTATCATCATATGGTAGGAGCATAGGGATAGGATAGGATAGGATGATCAGACAGCTCAACCGAAGTTGAGAGCACCCAGAAGCCAATTGGCCCATTGTGATGTCTGATAAGACTGTAGGAAGCGAATGGATGTGGAAGGGTTGATGGGATATGGGGAAGGATACGTCGAGTCTTTCATTGTCACCCCGCTAGTCTCATTGGGCTACGCCCGCCCGTGAAACCAGCCAGTGGAGTCTAGAAAGTGTGCCAGGTCCTCTAGCCGCACATTCGCGAGACTGCCCAGATCAACAAAGAAGGGTTTTCCGAGGAATCGGTTACGCCTTCTTTGAAGTGCAGGACAGTCACATAGAAGGTGTTGGACACTTTCCATCTCTTCTTCGTCCCCACAGCTGCGACAGAAGTCTTGATAGGGCCCACCATATCGCTGTGCCATACGGCCGATATGGCAATGCCCTGTCAAGACCCCCGTCAGTAGCCTTATCCTGTTCTTGTTGAGTGTAGGAGTGTAGGAGTTCGGCAGTTCGCTGTGGGTTGTATCTTGGCCAGAGAGCTTTTGAGACAAGACAGCCCAGTATCGCTGCCCAGTGTCTATCTGCCGTCACCCTTTCGGTTCTTGTTAGTTCCGAAAGTGCATACTGGATAGGCTTGCATATATCTGCCACCGCGCAACTAGCCGGCAGCGCTGATCCGGCTCTAGCACACTCGTCAGCCATCTCATTACCAGACACTCCCATGTGTCCTGGCACCCAGACGAGTCTGATGGAGTGATGCTGACATTGATTCAGAGCTGCGGCCGTATTTCGGGTAAGCTTGCTCTTGACTGTGTTCATGGACAGAGCCTTTATTGCGGCCTGACTGTCGATGTAGATTGATATGTTCCTTGCAGGTCCCTCCAAGGTGTATATCAACTTGATCGCTTGCCAGACAGCATAGATCTCTGCTTGGAACACGCTACACCAATCTGGGAGACGAAAAGAAAGCTGCACAGCTGGGTCGCTGGCGTAGACCCCCGCTCCTGTGCCTTCTTCCGTCTTTGATCCATCTGTATAAAATGACAGCTCGTTCCGCCTTAGAGGGGTTTCTTGCTGCCATTCTGCTCTATCCGGGATGACTGCTGTAAAGCTGTCACTCCATTTGTGTTCTTGGACAAAGTAGTCGTACTCCTCAGCCACAGCTGGGTGTCCTACCGAGAGTAGGATAGTGCTGTGCCCTTTGGCACCCGACTTGAGGAGGCTTAGCGCCATCAGCCTGACTGCGCTCCTTGCAGCCGAGTGCTGTAGGAATACCCCTATTGGGTCCAAGTTCAGTATGACGTCCAAGGCCGCTTGAGGGGTAGAGCGTACACACCCTGTGATCCCCAAGCAAGCAAGTCTTTGCACCTTTTGGAGATATCGTAGGTGAGAGTCAGTGCGAGCAGCTTCCCACCATACCAGAGCTCCATAGGTTAAGATGGGTCTGACGACTGCAGTGTAGAACCAGTGAATGATTCGCGGCTGCAGTCCCCATCTTTTCCCAAACGTTTTCTTGCATACATAGAAGGCTTGTAACGCCTTTTTCATCCTCTCCTCCGAGTTTCTCTTCCAGGAGAGTTTGGAATCGAGGATTACTCCCAGGTACCCTGCCTCCTTTGATAGCTTTAGCTGCGTTCCTCCTAGTGCAGGAAGTCTGAAGCTCTCTATCTTAGTCTTCCTTGTGAACAGAACGAGTTCAGTCTTTTGTGGGTTTGCCCCCAGACCGTTCTTTTCTGCCCAACGCAACGTCAGGCCCAGTGCGTTTTCCATAAGTTCACTGATTGTGGGCAGAAATTTGCCAGTTATCAGTAGAACAAGGTCGTCCGCATAGGCTGTGACGTTGCATCCTGTATGTTTTAATCTTAGCAGAAGGCCATTAAGAACAAGATTCCACAAAAGGGGAGAAATGACTCCCCCGGTGGGCTTCCTCTCGTAACCTTCCTTCTTATTGTCGAGGTGCAGAGCTGGGCATTGATCACCCTGCAGCGAAGCATATTGCCAAGCCATTGGGTAATCGTCGGGTGTGAGCCAATTTTGACTAAAGCAGTCGTTATTGACTCGATCCTGACATTGTTGAAGGCACCTTCTATATCAAGAAAGGCCGCCAAAGGCCGCCGCCTGATAGTGAGAGTAGAGGTACCACTATCGTCATCAGCTGCCAGGCAGCCTGGGAAGTGAGTGTTCATGAGGAGTTGCAGAGACTCTTGGCTGTCCTTCGCGAAATTGCCGTCCTGGTCGCACAAGAGACCGGGTTTGGCCGGATCCTTTGCTAGCAGCCTCCGAAGTCTGGACGCCTCAGTGGTACTAGTCAGATCCTCGCAGAAGGCGGCCCATGAGTCTCTTTTGGCTCTTCTGCATTTCTTTTTGAAAATTTTGAAGCCAAGGTGATAGGCGTTCCAGTCACCTTGACAATTTCCTACCTTTGCTCTGTTGTACAGTCTTCTCGTTTCCTTCCTAATCTGGCCAAGCTCCGAAATCCACCACGTGCTGCGATTGGGCTTTGGTGTCCGGCTGACAGGGCGGGATTTGAGAAAGGCTGTACAAAGTGCTTTTGTTACGATCTGGGTTGAGGTCTCCAGAATATCAGGGTGGCTCATCCGTTCCACTGGATGGTTTGGAAGAGAGTCCCTGACATACCGTGAGAACTCGTCCCAGTCCGTTCTTTTTGGGTTCCTGAAAGGCAACTTTTCCTCTCGGGGCCATCTAACTTCAAACACTATCCTGGAGTGATCTGAAAAAGAGCACTCTTTGGATACGTGCCAGTTATCTATACATAGGGAATAGCTGTTGGTCGCTAGGGTTACATCAATAACCTCTGAACGGTTCTTGTTGCGGAAAGTGGGGTGATTACCCCTGTTACACACAACAAGGTTCGTGAGTAATGCGAACTCTAGCAGCGACTCCCCCCTATCATTAGTATCCGTGCTCCCCCACAAGGTGTGGTGAGCATTAGCGTCGCATCCCAGGATGACGTCGATACCCTCCTTCTGCGCGTGCTGAATGAGGGCTTTGACATTGTCCGATGGGGGGTCTTTTTCCTCATACGGTAGATATGCCGAGACCAGGTATAGGTTGGGCCCGTTCCTTCGCTCGCATAATCCTACCATCAGGTCACTGCTGCTGTAACGAGAAGAGAAGATAACATTAAGTCCAGCCCTTATCACGATACAGGTTCTTGACTTACCCACAGTAAGTGGGACAAGGAGATGGTATCCGCGAGAACTCAGTCCACAAACCCTGTCTCGTACGATCCAGGGTTCCTGGACGAGAGCCACGTCCACCCCCTCCTTGTCCATATACCGTAGTAGGTCAATCGAAGGGACACTAGAGTGATGCAGATTTATTATTATTATTAATGGGGAACCTGCACCGCGACCCTTTTGGATCTATTGTGCCCCCTTCTGAGCTTATAGCTCATCCATCAACCCGATCTCTCGCACGAAGTCGAGGATTTTGATCGGATTGAGGTATACAATGTCGCCAATAGGTATGACATAATTCCCTAGAAGACTGCATCTGCGTTTAGATAGAGCAGTGCATTCTGCTAGTATATGCGTTGAGGATTCCTCCTCACAGTTGCAGAACCGACAGGTTCCGCTCCTTACAATGCCCAATTTGGATAGGTGGCTTCTCAGTCTACAGTGCCCTGTCAGCAGACCGGTGAGTATTCTGAGTCTGTTCTTTCCTAGTGAAATTGCCTGCTTGAACCGCTTAGGGTTGTAGCTGCCTAGGAGGTGTTTAGCTTGTCTGAGACCTGTGGTCTCAGTCCAATGCGACTGCTGAAGTCGTCTCTCTTCCTTGCGTAAGTACTCCCGAATTGTGTGACTTCCAATTCCACAAAACGGTTCAGGACCTATTAGGGGTCTGCTAGCCCCCATTCTGGCTATTTTGTCAGCCATTTCATTCCCTGCTATATCCATGTGACCTGGGATCCATCTTAGGGTTAGCCTATTATGCAATCCCAGTTGGTTTAGCTTCTTTCGCACCTCGTACACTACTTTAGACGTTACTTTCGCCTTATAGAGTGCATGAAGGGCTGCTTGGCTATCGGATAGGATGGCTATATCCCTATTCCGATAGTTCCTATTGAGATTAAAATCAGCACACCTCCCTATTGCACATACTTCAGCTTGGAAGATACTGGTATATGTTCCTAGGGATTCATGGTATGATATCCGAGGGCCCACAACTCCCAGTCCTGTGCCTTGGTCTGTGAGTGATCCATCGGTGTACCATTTTATGGTGTGCTGTCTCATAGGATGGACCTCATTAAGTGTTGTCCATTCTTTCTTGCTACTCAGGTTCACTTCGAAATTCTGCTCGAACGTAAGTACGGCTGTCATCTCGTCCCTTGGTTGCGTAAGCAAGGGGAGATCACCTGATAGCAGTTCCGCGTCTCTTAGGCTAAGGATGTGACTACTTCCAACTCCATCCCGTGCCATCCTTAGAAGGTGATGCAGATTAATCTGTACCACTTTCAGTCTCTCCGGTTGACCTAACATCCTTGACGTCCTCCTTGCCTCCGGGAATGAATGCTTTGAGCCAACCCATTCCCATCTTCAGCTGGCCTTGCTTCCGCAGGAGGTGGCTCTTGGATTCTGGAAAAATGCTGATCCAGAGCTCCTTGCCTCCTTTCCTTTCCTTTGTCACGGGCCAATCCCCTCTTGATCGTCCAATCCTCTGTGACACAGTCCTTGTTCTGGCGTTTGATCATGTCCAGAATGGTTCGATCCTCCATGATTGGAGGTGGGATCCAAACCTTAATGATCGTTCGCTCAGGGACTTGGTCTGTGGAAACGACGTCAATCTTCGCACCAGGCCAAAGTTCACCAACGCTGTGGATAGTGTCTTTAAGGAACTGCAAGGATTCCTCGTTGGCACAAGCCACAGCTTTGGCGCCCTTAAACCACCTGATGCCATCGAACTCGGCCAGGAACGGATTCACTGGCCGGCACATGGCGTCATGTAGTGCCTGGTTTATCCTCTCCTCCAGCTTGAGCCAGTTCTCGACTGTGAACTTCCCTTCCGGGTCGTTCCTGTCGATAATGGCTACCTGCAGTTCGGGCTTGGAGCTGAGGCTGGCCAGAATTCCTTCTGGGCGCAGCCGTTTGCTATCCGACGCCTTCCCTGAGTCGTCCGATCTCTGCCTTTTGCTGGCAGAGGGGTCCTTTCGCTTCCCGACCGGTCCCTCCTTCTTGGTGGGTTTGGTTGGAGCAGCTGTCTCAGTGGCCTGGGAGTTGGGCAGTGGAGGGAGTTTCCTTCCTGCTCGAAGTGGCTGCAGCTTGCGTGCTAGCAGTCCCTGTGGCCACTGGCTTTGCACTCGTACTTTGTGCGTCGACCTGAGTGCTGCTAGCATTAGCCAACCTCTCAAAACTCCGCACGTTGTACTCGTGCTTTCTCTTGAGTCTAGTCTCCTGCGCGGTCAGCGTCTCCGGACTGCGGCCTTCAAGTCCCCTAAGGAACTTGAGTGCGGCCTTGTATCCGGAGCGCTGTTTGCGCCGGAGTTCGGCTGGGCTGGATTGCCTCTTTTCTGTGTCTGAAACCGGGGTCACGTCGACGGAGTCCGTGTCCTGTGGCTCATCATTTAACGGCATTCGAGCCAACGCTTGCGCTAGCTCTGAATCCGTCAGTGATGGGTCTGTGAACACGAACTCCGTGTCAGTAGCCAGGGGTTCCAGCACCACTCCGTCCTGTCTTTGCAGCGGGGTTGCTGCTCTCGATGAGTGACCGCTGGCGACACGCAGAGAGGATTGCTCCTCACCGTGCCCGCCGATGGTAGCAGTCACGCCTCCCACCGACGTTTGGGCTGATATCCCAGCCCGAGTTGCGTCCTTGTTAGCCTCCTCCATAATGTCATCCAGGATGACGGGGTTGGCTAATCATTTTCTGGGGGGCCACCCCATAGCGTTTTATCCTTAGCCGCCAAGTATACCTCTAGCCATGTTTTCAGTTCGAAACCGAACTTCCACCTTAGCTAGACACCACATTGCCTCGGGCGAGCAAGAGACAGTGCATCTCCCGGTCGCCCGGTTCAATGCAGTGCCCATTGCCCAGCCGGCACCCTCGGGGAGGGTTCAGCTAGAGGATTTTCGCCAGCCAGGAGCATAGGGTGTTTCGCATCAAAACTTAGGTGAGCATTCTGAATTCTACCCCCCACTCGTATTAGGTTATTTTTGTCCAATATTGGAGCCAACGACTTAATGTTTGACGTCCCAGGTAATTCTTTACAGTTCTTTAACAACTTATATTCATTTGAGAAATGCTCCCTTTGAATAATCTTTACTATTAAGACTAACGATTTCTTTCTAAATTCAATTAAGCTTGTTGTGCCGGATTTTTTGCATTTCTCTATATACATAAGCACATTTTGAAGAAACATAAAACTATTTTTGTGATTTATGTTCCAAAATATTGGATCTACTTTACTTAACAATACTTTAAAGTTATTTTTAATTTCTGGTATTTCAAATTTTTCTTCAATTTTCTGGTCTCTAATTTGATCGGTAGTTTTTAAAAATGAGGGTCCCTGGAACCAAAATTGGTTGTCAACAAGATCCCTCGGATAGGCACCTCTAGAAATTATATCGGCGGTGTTATTTTTTGTGTCTACATAGTTCCAATTTGAAATATTTGATTGAATTTGAATGTAATTTATTCTATGAGAAACAAAAGTTTTAAGTGTTGCAGGATCTAGTTTGAGCCAACAGAGAACAATCTTCGATTCAGAATAATACTGCATTGATTCAAACTTTATTTTTAGACTTTCCACTACCTTATTTGCCAACTCCGTCAGAAGAGTTGCGGCACACAACTCTAGACGAGGAAGAGATAGTATTTTTGTTGGTGCTACTCTAGATTTAGAAGTGGCTCTATTTATGAACACTTTCCCATTGGGACATATGGATTTTATATAAATAACAGCTCCATAGGCCCGAATGGATGCGTCACAGAAACCGTGAAGTTCAATGCGTTCCGCCTTGTCTCCTATTATTCTTTTCGGAATTGTGATATTGTTTAGCATTGGTAGTTCGGCCCTAAACTTTTCCCATACCTTTAATATTTCTCATGTGATTTCTTCATCCCAGTCCTTTTTTTCTTTCCATAGTTCCTGGATAAGAATCTTTGCGCTGACTGTAACTGGATTCACTAATCCTAATGAATCAAAAAGTTTTGAAATATCTGACAAAATATTTCTTTTAGTTGGGATGCTCTTGCAAACCCAACTGCATTTTACGTATATTGCAAAGTTATCCATGTCGGGCATCCATGACGCACCCAAAGCTTTGACTCCATCTACTTGATCCTTATCAATATATAAACGCATGCCTCTATCTGCTTCTGGAATTGCTTTTATAAGCTTGGTGCTGTTTGAACACCATTTCCTGAGGTAGAAACCTCTTTTAATTAATTCTATGGATATGTTGTTCTGAATTTGCTGTATTTCTGTGTACTATTAGCACATGTCATAAGATCGTCCATGTAGAAATTTTGTTTAATGATTTGTGCCATTATGGGAGATTCTTTCTCTATTTCTTAAGCTACCTTTTGGAGGCATTTGACTGCCAAATAGGGTGCCGCAGCAGTTCCATATGTCACTGTCTTAAATGCATATGTTTTCAAAAGTTCTTTAGGACTCCACCGCCAGAATATCAATTGGTAGTTTTGATGTTCTTTCTGTACCCAAATCTGTCTGTACATTTTTTCAATATCAGCTGAAATTGCATATGTGTGCTTGCGGAATCTTAGCAAGATATTGAACAGATCTTCTTGTAATTTGGGGCCAGTGTAGAGAATGTCATTAAGGGAAACATTGGTTGATGTTTTACAAGAAGCATCAAAGACTACCCTCACCTTTGTTGTTGTACTGTCTGGCTTAAACACACAATGGTGTGGCAAACAGTACTTTGTTAAATATTTTTCTGGATTTTCTACGGGCGCCATGTGGCCCAATGTTAGATATTCTTCTAAAAATTCCGAATATTGCTTTTTTAAATTCGGCTTTTTCGATAATTTCCGTTCCAAAGTCAGAAATCTTCTTTTTGCTTGGAGTTCGGAACTGCCTAATTGGGTTAAGTTTGGTTTTAAAGGAAGTTCGACAACAAATTTTCCGTTGCTATCTTTGATCACACTTTTTTCAAAGATCTCCTCACACTTAATTTCTTCTATTGTAAGATTGGGAGCAGCGGTGTTTATTTCCTCAACTTCCCAGAATTTTTGAAGTTGAGTGTCGAAACTTTCAGATTTTTCGGCAACTGTGCCACAGAATACTGGTGACTTTTTTGTCACTAATGGGCCATTTGCTACCCACCCAAAAACCGTATTTTGTAGTTTTATTTGACCATTATTTAAAGTAGAGGTTCCTTCCAAATGGGTCTCATAGAATAGCTCTATTCCCAGTAGCATATCTATGCCTTTTGGAATATTAAAATTAGGATCGGCCAACTTTAGATTAGGAGGTACTTCTCCTACCTCGAATTTCTGAGCTGGCAATTCAGATATTATGTTTTTAATTACGAGTACTTCAATGCTTGAATCAAAATTAGAGTTTTTTGATCTAAATGTTAGATATATACTATGCTATACTTTCATCAATTTGGGACATTTTCCCCCCTATCCCTTCAATGGTAGTTTGCGATTTAGTGCCTTTTAACCCTAATCTCTTTCTCATAGCTTTGGTGAGAAAATTTACCTGCGAGCCGCTGAGGAGCAGGACTCTGCAATCGTGCCAGTTTTCTTTTGAATCCTGTACCTGCACAATCGCTGTAGCGAGAAGAATATATTTTTTCTCATCTGAATGGTTTTTTTTATTTGTTGTAGCACTTTTTGCCTTAGTGGTTGGGGCTCTGTGCATGTGCAAAAGAACATTTTGGGGTTTTTCGCACTCGGAACATACCTTTCTACAGGTTTTGAAGGAATGGTCCTTGTTCAGACACCGGCCGCAAAAATTATTTTCTTTTACTATGTCCCATCTTTCTTTAATATCCAAAGCCTTAAACTTATAACATTTAGCCAGAGGATGAGAAGTTCTGCATGTCATTATGCATTTTCCATCCTCTTTAAACACTTTTTCTTTACTGCAATGTTTTCCGCCTGCTTCTAAAGCGCAATATTCATGCTCTAGGAATTTTATCAAGGGGTTTAAGGACTGAATATTTTTGGAGCTGTCCAAAGATCTTTCGTATTTTGATCTTAATTGGTCGTTCAACTTGCGGACAAATAAGAAATTAAAGAAACTCTGCAGTATTTCTTCTGTTTCAAGCCCTAAGGCTTTAATTGCTTGAATATTTTCTTGGATCGTGTCCAAGAGGGCCTTCACGCTGCCCGCTGATTCTCCTGCATTGGGAGCATCAAATAGTTTTTCAAAATGAACACTCAGCACTGCTCTTTTGTTGTTAAATTTTTTATCTAACAATGACCATGCAAGTTCATAATTTGTGTCACTTGGCACCAAACTTGCTATGGTGGCAGCTGCGTCACCGTGTAATTTTGTTTTTAATACGCACATTTTTTGCGCGTCTGGGATCAAATTGATCCAATTAGCTGCTGAAACAACTCTTTGAACGTCTTCATTCTTCATATTTACCCGAAAAGGACGGAATCTCAATTTTCGGCAATACGTACGGGAGACTTTCACTTCTTGACCTTGACGCGAGCTCATAGTACTCTTCGTTAAGCATTTGAAACAGCTCTGTCAGCTCGTCGTCTTGAAACTCATCGATGTAATCGATGTAGATTCCTTGGCTAACTTTTTTAGCTTGCCGTAATTCTGCCATTGGTTCACAGCCATTTTTCTATTCAAAACAGCCTGAAACTCGCTCAAAGTATATTTAAACTTTCTGGCCAACCCCGAAACTCTTTTTGAATTCTGTTGGCTCCCGCTATCGGGCTCTCGTATTTCCCTCCTTTCAGTCTTTTTAGGAGTGATACTCTCAAGTAATAGATGTGTTTTTTGTAAGAAATCACTTACCTGATCGAAGTACTTTTCCTTAAAGTACGGCAAGCTTTTGGCCTCTTTTTTATTTTCGACCAAGCTTAACAACTTTGTGTCATTGTTGTTAATGGCGTTGGCGATGTCATTTAGCTTTCCTTTCGATTTTGGAGCTGAGCCGAGTCCATTGAGCTGGCTTCCGCCGCAGCCACACGGTATAGCTGCTCCAATTCACTTCCCAATTTTTTTTGGGATTCAATTATTTCGGTAATTTTGCCCATTTTTTATTTTTTTTTTTATTAGACACGAGCCGAAAGAATTGATTAACTTGAATATTTTATACACTCGCGATTTGTTTAAGTTTTTTTTGAACAAAATTGACTTGCGTGGTCGTTAGATTTTCTGTAGATTTTAATAATAGAAAAAAATTAGAAACTTTTATGTAATTCGTGGTATTGCAGCATATTTTTTGCACATTTATTTTTATCAAGTATTAACTGGAATACGTTTAAAACATTTACAAAAATTTGCATTATTTTCCACACAACAATTAATATTTTTAAATGTTTTTTCTGCTTGCAGGTTGTAAAAACGGCGTACTCAATGTTCACGCTGCTAAACAATTTAAATTCGTAGAGTTAAATTGCAATCGTAGAAAGCCTAGAGAACGTCAGCAATCAAACTGAAAACGCTTGTTAAACTCAACACTCACCCCAACACTCAAGAATGAAAGAAAGAGCGCACGGATTTTCATAGCTTAAGACATCAGCACGCAAAGGAAAAAAGGCGAGTCCGTCTAAGCGAATGGTCACCAATATGGCCACTGACTGGCAGCGTTCCGTATCCGTGAATACGAGTATGCCGATGGCGATAGCGTGACGTGTGCGGGCGAGCCGCCATTTTCATTTTCAACTGCAACCGGAAATGCGCATTTTATGCAAGTGTCACCCACTGGCTTCCAACGGAAGTTGTTTATCTCAAGCTTTTGATCCTCTTCCTCCTTCTTTTCTTCGTGTCACGTAATTTTTGTAGTCCCTTATAGTGAACATTCGAACTTTTTGAGGCAAGCATGTTGTGCCATTACCAATAAATATTATTTTTTTGTGTTGCCAAACGCACGAATCCTTTGCCATCTACTGATTTCCATTGTTTGTGCGCTTGCTGGTACGATGTCAATCACTATAGTTTTGTCACAAATCGGGTATATTCTTCTCTTATTTTCTTTCTTATTTCAGAAAGAAAATTAATAAACCACCAAATTTTTGGAGAAAGTTCGATTCGGTTGTTCAAGCCATTGAGAAAGAAAAAAAATCAAAAATTCTAAATCAGTCTCACTAACGTTCATGCCAAATTTCAAGTCTGTATTTTTATATTGAGAGTTTATGCCAAAATATCGGGATTTTTTACCATAGTGCGTCGGCCCATTAACAAGTATTTATAATGATAGTCGGCTCTAAACTTCTCTCAACTTACCATATAACGATGAGGTTATTGGGGGCAGCTTTGGAATATAGAGTCTGGAGTTGTGGCTGAGCTTGAGACTGCGACTGTTGCTGCTGTTGCTGATGTTGCTGATGTTGCTGCTGCTGCTGCTGTTGCTGCTGCTGATGTTGATACTGTTGATGGTGCTGCTGGAGTTGCTGGGTGGCAGCGAGCAAAACGCTGGCTGGTATCTGAAGATACTGCTGCTGCTGGCCATAAGGTGCTGCTGGAGTGGGTCCAGTGGGTCCATCCGATTGGTAGTACGGTCGATACATGCCCTGATGATCGCGAGCCAAAGGACCGAGTAGCTGCATAATTGGATGACTTGCAGCAGCTACGGCTGACTCTGGTGTGGATGGCGGAGCAGTTTTCGATGTGGTGCTGGTGGTGCTTGTAGTCGCCGTGCTCGAAGGCACTGGGAACAAGTTGCCGCCAAGTTGTTGTTGCAGCTGCCGCATATACGACAGAGGTATTGCAATAATATATTGTACACGCTGACCGGGCAGCGACAGTTGCTGGTGTGGTGCTGCTGCTGCTGCAATCGATCCTAATTGATATTGCTGTGGGGCAATGCGTTCAAATATGCTTGGATCCGCCTCGACATAGTTGTAAATGGGCGAGTGTTGCTGCGGTGTCGGCGACTTAGCAACTGGCCTCTGATAAAGCTCCACTTGCTGTGGCACTGCGAAGCTAAAACGATGTTGCTGCTGCTGCTGCTGTTGCTGTTGCTGTTGCTGTGGATGGTGCTGTGAGAGTCGGAGTGGCCCTGGCAGACCTGCCCTGCCCCCCGCTGTTGGTGCCGCATAGCGAATATTGCTGCCTTCCGATTTTCCATAGTAAGTTGTAACGAGTAACGAAGGATTCTTCGGGCGATGAAGCTGGTGTTCGTTTAACGGACCGAAGGAGTACGCGCTTGCTATCGGCTACTTTCTGGTCGGATGGGTGTGGGTATTCTATTTTAACCTTCACGTTAAGTTGCTTCGCTCCTTGTTATAATTTCTTATTAAAATTCGCGTACTGTTTTTGAAAAGGGGAAAGGAAAAGAACAAGGAATGGGATCACAAGGAAAGAAAGGATGCAATGAATTCTAGAGAAGAAACAAAAGGGACAGTAATGGGATCTACAATCGACAACGGACTTCTTCTTTACATTTGCACTTAACTTGTGCAATCGCCCTCCCAACCATGATCCTAAAGAGCCAAAGAAATATAAGGATCCCTAAAAGAAGTCCTGTGTCAACTAGCCTATCTCATCTAAACGCTGCATGGTTCCAAAGTAATGACAAATTAGCAAATAGAAAACATTATAAACATTTTAATAATATTTAACGATAGTTACGACGATATTCATAACGTGCGACATTATTAACAAGAGGACAATTTCATATTTGACATTCACTTCGCAAACTTGTTGCGAATGATGGCAATAATTCTTGGGTATAAATATGTATAAATTCAGGTAGTACTAATTTATGATTATAAATGAATATACGTACATATAAATATAATAAGTTTAATTATATATAAATATACGAAAATTACTATAAATATAAATAGTTAATTATACATCTTATTTAATTATACTGCTATATATATTGTATTATTTTCCATTCATTGAAAATATTTTAATATATGGCAATATAAACAAAATCTATTTCAAGTCTTGGGCAATGCTTGAGATTGAAATTATTTATCTTTAAGTTTGCATAAGCAAAAGCATTAAACAGCTGTGAAGCAGCTTTAAGAGAGACTCGACAAGGTCAGCAATAAAAATGCTCGCGCTAAAGAGAAGCTTTGCGCGCAATAGATTACAGCAGCAGCATTAGATTATTAAAGAGAACAAAAGCTCACTTACAGCATGATTCCCGCGTAGAAAGATCTTTCTCAGCTGGTATATGTGTGTGTGTGTGGGTACGTGTTGCTGCAAAGCTGTGGAATTTAAGCTGAGCTTGCGTGGCCTGACATAAAGCTCACTGCTACAGCGCCTATAAGCTTAAAGCTTTTATGCTCAATAGAAAAATAAATATAAACAACAAAATCTTATTTATTTACCCTTATTGCTGAACCATGAATTTGGTAAACGCAAACTCTGCTTCTTCATGCCATTGGATTCCATTGAATTGATCACATTAATTTCAGGGGTATTTGTCTTATTGGATTCTCTTTGATTTTACATAATACCACCTTGACAATTAATGCACTCAACTTCAATATAATATTTTGGCTCAAAAATACAGAAATTCACAATTAACAAATCTTGAGTTGCAACATGTAGTGGCTGAAGGCCCAAAAATTAAACAAAAAGAAACAATCACTTTACACTAAATGACATTCACAAACATAAACATATTCAACAGGCGACGTCATCCATAGGTTACGTTGAGGTATGGTCTTCCCAGTGAAACGGGCACAACAGCACACACAATCCTGGCCAGATCACCAAGCACAACGAGATTACTTATATTTTCAGCACTCAGTTGGCCGCATCTGGGCAGAGTTCCACAAATTATTCCACTCCTAATTGTGGGCTTGCATCGCTTCGCAAGAGCACTCCACAATGACGATCAGCTGTTTGTGGCTGAGTTTAAAAGCTCATGTACAAGCTTTTATGAGTGTGGCTGCATTAACCAAGAACACGGGCTTTATATTCAAGCCTAAGTGCCGACTCTGATTTTGAAATTGAAATAAAACCAAAATCGAACATTAATGAAAAAATGAAAAAAAAAAGACTGGATTTTAACTGAAATATTTACCCTTATTGGAATAGGCACTGTGTTGAGAATTTTATAAATTTTTGTTTCTCCCGGTCGTTGATGTTGTTAAGCTGCCAATGTGGCCATTAATGTGCACTTAAAATGCAATGAAAAACGACAAATCAGAATCAACAAAAACCACTAAATAGAAAAGAATTTAATACTCACAAGAAAGGCTTTTGCAATCTGCAATCACTTTATATCTTTAACTATTTTGCACTTTATCTTTATTAAACTTTTGTATTAAAATTAATTATTAAGCGGAGCTTAATCACGCACAACTTGTCTGATTGACGACCACGAGGAGAAGAAATGATCGGGCCTAGAAGAATTCTAATTTTCCGGAAATCTCTTTTCTCCTATCCTTGACATTCACAAGGGTCTGTCAAATCTTTGAAGTTCATTTTTGGATACATTTATCTTCAATTTGTTTTGTGCCCAATATGAACCTCACCCCTAGATGGCGCTAACACTTCTACATCACCAACAAAGTACATTTACCATTAAAATACATATAAGAACGGCATGCTAAATACATAGAATAAACTACCAAAATTTAATAATAATAAGTATAGACGTAAAGTTAATAAATATAATACATTTAGGTTATGCTATTTGTGACGTATCTAATATGCTATTTGTGACGTATCTCAAGCTTTGGTCGGTGCAAAAGTACTGCATACCCGCGTTACAGATACAAAAAAAACTATTGCATACTTTCAGGCTGTTCTGAAAATTTCAACCGACAAGCGACCACTACAATCCCCCCTGCCAAAATCACACTTTGGTGTTGAACTACCAAAGGGTGGTACTCGCTTGGAGGACATGCTATATATGGAAGGATTCATTGCTTGATGTCCTTCGCATGATACTTTCCGATATATCTACCTTGGGAATCCTCTAGCTCATAATAGCTATTACCGAGCTTACGTTTGATTCGGGATTTGACAAATGTTGGTGCTAATTTTGCGTTAAAGCCTTTTGCAAAGTTGCTTTGCTGGAAATTTCGTCTATAGACCTCTTGACCAACTTTGAAATCAACTTCATGACTCCTAAGATTATATTGTTTTTCGTTTCGCTGGTGCTGCTTTAGAATTGAACTCTGAGCAGTTTTCCTAATTAAATCAAATGAGTCTTCACGATCAAAACTAATTGTACGGTCTTCTAACAGCTGTAGGTTTCGTAAGAGCGGATACGTGTTACCATTCGTTATCATGTGCTGTCCAAATGCAACACGATAGGGACTGTTGTTGATGGCTGAATGCATGCTTGATCGTAATGCACAGCTTATGTGGCTAAGCTGCTCATCCCAATTAGTTTGGTCTGGTCTAATATAAGCTTTGATGGCAGAAATAACTGATCTGTTCACGCGCTCAGACGCATTTGCCTGAGGTGCGTGCACGGCTGTATAAAAATGTTGGACATTATAGTTCTGCAGCAAGGTGTTAAATTGGTGAGACTTAAATTGTAGTCCGTTGTCGGACACGATTATCTCCGGTACACCAAAGCAATGGAATATGTCCTCTTCCATGAAACGAATTATGGCATCAGTTGTAAGTTTGCAACTGGAGCTGCAGAAGTAGACGCAACTGGATCTGTAGTCACAGCTGAATCTCTTTGTGCATCCTGCTGACTCATTTTTGAATTATCCTGCTGACTTGCAGACTGAACTGGCTGTTGTTGCTGTGCTCGTGCCCTTGATCTGGTCACAGATACCGATCTAGATTGTTCTCTAGCAATGTGAGCAGCAGCTAACTCTTCAGACAAACTCAAGGTTGATTTACTAAGTGCAGTTCTACACACTGGACAGACTTTTCTATTTCCAGTACGCGTGTTAAAGCACGAGTGATGAAAATAATGATTACAGCTCGTAGTCAAAAGCTGAGCAGGATATTCTACTTCCTTTGTGCATACACAACAAAAAGTTTCATTATTCTGTCTCTGATATGGAGTGTCACTACTTCTATTCAACGGCATAGTATAACTGTATTATTATTTATTAAAGGCTAAACGTACGATATACTAATATGAAATAAATAATAAATAAACAAAATAAACTCACAAATATAACGATATATCATAAACAAATTTTTGGAACCACACAACATTTATCCGAGAAAAAGTTTGTTGACAACTACTATTCGATGTAGATCAAGAAAAATGAAAAAAAAGACAATAGGAAATCTTAGTATTAGTAATTTCAAATATAGCGGCAAGTACTAGTAGCTCTAAGCCACTAACTTGTTTCCAGCGAATATTGAAGTTACTACCAAAATTCGGAGAGTGGTTGTTTTACAGACTAACTTTCACTCGTGCCCACGCAAAGATCACGACAATGTTTGTTTGCTGCGAACGACGAAATTAAAGGGATAGCATTTGAAATTGAAAGGCAATTTTTAACAATACATCAATCAACACCTTAGTGTAGAAGTTATTGTTCCAGGAAAGATATATAGACAAGAGAAACGCACCAGCAAAAGGGAACTATATTCTTCCGGCAATAGCCTGCAGTATTAATTTTAGCATTGCTGGAATTACTTTAGAAGAGTGAATTAATAGAGGAATTCATGACTAGTTTTGTGCATCCACTATTTATGTTTCTGTCTAGCGGCAGGTCGTAGTTCACATCCACGAATAAACCTGTTTCCAGCTCAGACTCCACATGAAAGTATACGCAAAGGGAATATTGTAACTATGTGTTCTTAGTGTTCGGCTATACAGCTATTTTGAAACTAGTATAGGTCCAGAACAACTCACAATAGCACATGAGTTTTGAATATTAGTAAGACGGGGCTTAAAGTTATATTGAAACTATTAAGGCATCCAACATCTCAGTATTCAAAACAAGGACATGAGAGGAAAGGGAGGAAAAGATAGAAGGATATGAACAAAAGGATGTCAAAGTCCTAAGCAAATGCATGTATATGCATAGCTTGTTTGGTGTTGTTTGACTTTATCAAAAATTTTTTTAAGTCGAGGTCAGGTCAGCCTAGGGCATCATAAAATTTTTAATATCATGTTGCTCCGATTTGTAAATCTACATGATTTACAAGCAAGCTAAACCTGGCTCCACGTCTGGGCGCCAAATAAAATAATTATAACTGTAACGAGTAGCGAAGGATTCTTCGGGCGATGAAGCTGGTGTTCGTTTAACGGACCGAAGGAGTACGCGCTTGCTATCGGCTACTTTCTGGTCGGATGGGTGTGGGTATTCTATTTTAACCTTCACGTTAAGTTGCTTCGCTCCTTGTTATAATTTCTTATTAAAATTCGCGTACTGTTTTTGAAAAGGGGAAAGGAAAAGAACAAGGAATGGGATCACAAGGAAAGAAAGGATGCAATGAATTCTAGAGAAGAAACAAAAGGGACAGTAATGGGATCTACAATCGACAACGGACTTCTTCTTTACATTTGCACTTAACTTGTGCAATCGCCCTCCCAACCATGATCCTAAAGAGCCAAAGAAATATAAGGATCCCTAAAAAAAGTCCTGTGTCAACTAGCCTATCTCATCTAAGCGCTGCATGGTTCCAAAGTAATGACAAATTAGCAAATAGAAAACATTATAAACATTTTAATAATATTTAACGATAGTTACGACGATATTCATAACGTGCGACATTATTAACAAGAGGACAATTTCATATTTGACATTCACTTCGCAAACTTGTTGCGAATGATGGCAATAATTCTTGGGTATAAATATGTATAAATTCAGGTAGTACTAATTTATGATTATAAATGAATATACGTACATATAAATATAATAAGTTTAATTATATATAAATATACGAAAATTACTATAAATATAAATAGTTAATTATACATCTTATTTAATTATACTGCTATATATATTGTATTATTTTCCATTCATTGAAAATATTTTAATATATGGCAATATAAACAAAATCTATTTCAAGTCTTGGGCAATGCTTGAGATTGAAATTATTTATCTTTAAGTTTGCATAAGCAAAAGCATTAAACAGCTGTGAAGCAGCTTTAAGAGAGACTCGACAAGGTCAGCAATAAAAATGCTCGCGCTAAAGAGAAGCTTTGCGCGCAATAGATTACAGCAGCAGCATTAGATTATTAAAGAGAACAAAAGCTCACTTACAGCATGATTCCCGCGTAGAAAGATCTTTCTCAGCTGGTATATGTGTGTGTGTGTGGGTACGTGTTGCTGCAAAGCTGTGGAATTTAAGCTGAGCTTGCGTGGCCTGACATAAAGCTCACTGCTACAGCGCCTATAAGCTTAAAGCTTTTATGCTCAATAGAAAAATAAATATAAACAACAAAATCTTATTTATTTACCCTTATTGCTGAACCATGAATTTGGTAAACGCAAACTCTGCTTCTTCATGCCATTGGATTCCATTGAATTGATCACATTAATTTCAGGGGTATTTGTCTTATTGGATTCTCTTTGATTTTACATAATACCACCTTGACAATTAATGCACTCAACTTCAATATAATATTTTGGCTCAAAAATACAGAAATTCACAATTAACAAATCTTGAGTTGCAACATGTAGTGGCTGAAGGCCCAAAAATTAAACAAAAAGAAACAATCACTTTACACTAAATGACATTCACAAACATAAACATATTCAACAGGCGACGTCATCCATAGGTTACGTTGAGGTATGGTCTTCCCAGTGAAACGGGCACAACAGCACACACAATCCTGGCCAGATCACCAAGCACAACGAGATTACTTATATTTTCAGCACTCAGTTGGCCGCATCTGGGCAGAGTTCCACAAATTATTCCACTCCTAATTGTGGGCTTGCATCGCTTCGCAAGAGCACTCCACAATGACGATCAGCTGTTTGTGGCTGAGTTTAAAAGCTCATGTACAAGCTTTTATGAGTGTGGCTGCATTAACCAAGAACACGGGCTTTATATTCAAGCCTAAGTGCCGACTCTGATTTTGAAATTGAAATAAAACCAAAATCGAACATTAATGAAAAAATGAAAAAAAAAGACTGGATTTTAACTGAAATATTTACCCTTATTGGAATAGGCACTGTGTTGAGAATTTTATAAATTTTTGTTTCTCCCGGTCGTTGATGTTGTTAAGCTGCCAATGTGGCCATTAATGTGCACTTAAAATGCAATGAAAAACGACAAATCAGAATCAACAAAAACCACTAAATAGAAAAGAATTTAATACTCACAAGAAAGGCTTTTGCAATCTGCAATCACTTTATATCTTTAACTATTTTGCACTTTATCTTTATTAAACTTTTGTATTAAAATTAATTATTAAGCGGAGCTTAATCACGCACAACTTGTCTGATTGACGACCACGAGGAGAAGAAATGATCGGGCCTAGAAGAATTCTAATTTTCCGGAAATCTCTTTTCTCCTATCCTTGACATTCACAAGGGTCTGTCAAATCTTTGAAGTTCATTTTTGGATACATTTATCTTCAATTTGTTTTGTGCCCAATATGAACCTCACCCCTAGATGGCGCTAACACTTCTACATCACCAACAAAGTACATTTAACATTAAAATACATATAAGAACGGCATGCTAAATACATAGAATAAACTACCAAAATTTAATAATAATAAGTATAGACGTAAAGTTAATAAATATAATACATTTAGGTTATGCTATTTGTGACGTATCTAATATGCTATTTGTGACGTATCTCAAGCTTTGGTCGGTGCAAAAGTACTGCATACCCGCGTTACAGATACAAAAAAAACTATTGCATACTTTCAGGCTGTTCTGAAAATTTCAACCGACAAGCGACCACTACAAAGTCTGAAAGCGTTGCGTAAATTAAATGCGATTGCTGTGGTTTCAGACAATTGCTGTTGTTGTTGTTGTTCGTGCTACATACTTGTTGTGCTGCATCAGCTGCCGTGTAGCGTACAGTGGTGGGCTCAAAAATGGTATTCCTTTCCGATGCCTCGTAGTATGTTGACGTTGGAAAAATGGGCCTGAAGGCCGTCTCTTTGGTTGGATTGCTTATATACACGGAACCTAGATTAAAGTTTATGGAAAAAAAATTTAATATTTAATTGTATCTATTAATTTCTATAATTCATTTTGTAAGTAAATTCTATGATATAAATTAATTTTGCCCTTTATCAATCTCTTTTCATTAATTAAAATACGCTACAAAACAATTTCAATTCCATTTTTAAATTAATCACTACTTCACTTTATTTATTTTTTATTTGAGAATGTTGGCTTCTATTTGCAAAATACAGGCCAACAGAGGTTTATGAGCCATGGCTGCTGTACTTCACTTTAATATCTAGTCAATAATTATATTTTATCGGATGTTAATAGACTCTATAAAATGTTTACAAAACATGGATTAGTTCAAATGGTGCTTATATTTTCTTCGGAGATGTCTAAGATTTAAATTTGGAATCATATAATGAATATGAAAGACTAAATCATTTTGTAAAAAAAAAAATAAATTCATGTTTGTGTGCAGTATTTTAAATTGAAATTTTTTATTATTTTAGTATTTATTTCCATCTTGCTGCAACTCAACCCAATAATCAGTCAATTTTAAATAGATTTGTTTTATTTTCAATTAAATGAAATATAAATCTACCATTAAAAAGACATAATAATATTGATTAAATCGCTGCAATGATGCTTTTTTTGTTTTCACTATAAAAATTATGTTTAAGCATGAACACAAGGGCATTTAAAAACAATGTGTCCCGAAAACACCGATCGAGTGACGGGACACTGAAATTTAACCAACGCGAACAAATCTAAAAAACACACACAAAAATCTAACACAAAATGCACTTGTAGTGCATTATCATAAAACTATTTTTAGACGCATGAGAAAAGCTGGAAAGGAATGATAGGCATGTGTGTACAGCACATGCAACCCCAGCTATCGGGGGGTCCTTCCAATGACTGGAAGGAGCTAGACATTAAGATTTTCATGTTAGTTACCTAAGGCTAAGATTTTAAGAAATAAATTCAGTTCGTAATTTGCACTCAAACTGCTAAGGTGTCCATTCAAATTAAATTAAAAAAATATTTCGTCCGTAATAAATAATAATAAATAATTACACATGAATTATTAAAAAAAAATGTTTGTCACTGGGCACATTGTGCTAAATTTTTCATACCTAGTTAATAAATAGTATTATTTTTTTGCCTAGTGCCAGTGACAAAATTTTTTTTTTTTTTTTCATGTGTAAAGTTTATATTATAGTCACAAAATTGGATATCAGAAATTTTTGAGCATAAAAATGTTTTCGTCACTAGACTTTTAACCCGTAAAGAGGTTTTTTTTTATAACATATCAGAAATTTTTAAAAAAGATATCAGAAATTTTGATAATTGCAACATTTTTTCACAGTGTAACTTTGTCAAACGGTGTTTATTGTTTGTACAATCAAAAACAAACTGTCTGGCAATACTGCCTTCCTTTACTAACACACATGCCAAGCGCCAAATCAATCAGCACTCTCAAACTCTGGCTGCTATGACAGTTTGTTGCTGCAGTTCTATTGCAAATCATAGAAAAACGTATTTATTCAGTTAAAAGGTTATATCACTAAGCAAACAATACATAGAGGCTTCAAACAAGCATTTTTGTGGTATCCGATTTTTTGCATAGCGACCCCAGAGAGTTCGGCAAAAGCCGAACGCTCTTTTCAGATCGCAAAGCGCAGCTGAGAGAGAGCGCACTCGAAAAATGTTCAGTCTTGGATAGGCACCAGAACGATGAGCACGCGCTTTGTCGCTCTCTCTCATTATTGTTTCTGTATGTGAACACGCGCACGCTTCTTAGTGTGCGTAAAATGTAAACATGCGGGCTCGATCGATTTTTTTTCTCATTTTCTTTGCCTTTTTTATTATTCAATAACTTTTTACCACAAACGTATGGTTGCTAGTTAATAAATACTAAAAATAATAATGAATAAACAATGATAAGCGAAAAGAATGGGAAAAAATGTTTGTATTTAAAACAGGGTATGTTCCGACGCGTGATCGAGAGTGCCATTGCTTGTGAGCGCTCTCTCTCAGCTGCGCTGGGGTTTTACTGAAAAGAGCGTTCGGCTTTTGCCGAAAAATTAATAAATTAAAAAGGCTCCAACGGCCCCATATGCTCCAATTATTTAAATTCTTCCCTTCCCACAAACACCTGTTTATCTCACGAACCAGGTGAGTTTCCAAAAGTGGCGGACTGCCGTCCGCGGTGATTGGTCATTCAAGCTAAATGCTTGAGCCACTGTACTCAGCTTAAGGGGGTCTTCTGGGTCGGACATTTTTTTTTTTTTTTTTTAGCTTAAATATTTAAAAAAATTGGATTCGATTTTTCAAAATAGTTTAGGAGATACAGCCATTTTTGTTAAACAATGTTAATGTTAATGTCAATGGAAGTGAAGTCAGAACTTTAAACGCGTTTTTATCGAACCCATGTTTTGCAAACATGTTCGCACGATTACTTAAGTTTTTCTGAGCCGATTTTGATGAAACAAGTGCCAAACGACGCAGAATTAAAGGCACTATGGCCCCTGGGTTAAAAAAAAAAATTTTTTTTCCCGTCTAAAAAATCTTTAAGGCACGTGCGATAAAGGTCTTCATGCAAACTGGTTTTTTTCCGGAACTTTTTCACCGTGAACTTTTTTAATGCACTGTAAACTACATTGAATTTTCCCCACCAAATAAACAAAACAGAATTTAAAAATCTTTTCGCATTATCTTTCCACGATTTAAAAAAAAAAACAGCAAAAATTCGGCGTCTGACTGAGAAGGCCCCCTTTAAGATAAGTACTCGCACTTTATGAATGATGGTAAATTGCGTTAAGTAGCCGCTCCGTGGTGCAAAGCGTGGGGTGCGGGGTGTCACCAAACTATCTGCTAATTTAAGGGTAATTTGCATAAATCGTTCGGTAGTCAGTCGACTCGTATAAATGGCAACTTTCGACCGATAGACAGTCAAAAGTCGTTTGACAGGATGTTGACCATAGACTCGACGCGTGCCTTTAAGTATCTGTGGTATATCTGGCGAATTTTAGGAGTGCATCCGCCAGATGGAGATACACTTTGGGCAAGGCACTATACAGCCTACAGGATTTGTATTAATATTATTATCAACTTTTGTGTGCCGCTTCCGTTCTATATTGTATGTCTGTTAAGTAGCAACATGAGTGAGTTCTGTGAGACCTACTATGTGGTTGCCTTGGTGGTCCTACAGCAGATGAAGTTTCTCAATGCTTGGCTGATGTTGGGTAGATTTCAAAACGTGCAGAAGACTCTAAATCGATTGGATCGTCGGTTGCAGAGCATAGAGGAGCGAGACATTATAGAGGGTCACATCGGACGTTCGAAGCACATACTTTTTTGGATTATGCGTTTGTACTCAGCAGTCGTAACGTCGGCAGCTTTGCTTTTGGCCTTCACAGGAGAACTTGCCGCTGAAGTTTGGTATCCATGGGACTGGAGGACCTCGACTTTTGCCTATTATTGGACAGTCTTCAACCAAATGCTTAGCATCTCTTCTCTGTGTATCTTGGCCATCATCAATGATACGTATCCGA
Organism: Drosophila quinaria; assembly: GCA_035047525.1. Taxonomy (NCBI): domain Eukaryota; kingdom Metazoa; phylum Arthropoda; class Insecta; order Diptera; family Drosophilidae; genus Drosophila; species Drosophila quinaria. Next base: position 7,077,392 of record JAWNPO010000455.1, on the reverse strand, counting down.
TGATATATCTGAACATGATCGCTGGACACTTCAAAGCGTTGTCTTTTCGAATTTCCGTTCTGGGTTTTTCGAGTGACGAATCGCAGACGGTAACTTATAACAAACTGACTAACTGCATTCAGGATCACCAGTCATTATTATTGTAAGTTATTTCGTTGCTTTTTAACCCTTTATATGTCTTCGATGCTCATATATCTCGGAATTTAGAATAAAAATGTGCAATGACTTGATTAAATGTGTATCTGAAACATACATATTCAGGCCTGTTCTGAATTCCGAACGTTTTCAAAAAGTAAAAACGAAACGAAAACGAACGTTTTACTATTTGCTGTTCTGAACTCCGAACGAAATTAACTTGTTTTTACTTTTCGAACTCGGTTTCGAAAACGATTCGATAGCAGTAAGTCATCGACCGTGTCAGCTGTCATGAAGGGAAAGAAATTGCTCAAATAAGAAGAAGCTAAACTAATTTTTCAAAATGCCATCAGCTATGGATATTGGTTGCTTGCATTCCAAGCTGATTAATCTGTGAATGTGCTCATTCATATTGACATGAAGCAGATGATCCAATTATGGAGAACCAGAGCTGTCATCAATTTAAAAATAAAAGCATTGAAGCTTCAATTTGTATCTTAAATACGATTAGATTTATTTAAAACACTTTTTGAAAATTTATTTAACATTTTTCAGATTGAATATAGCAGACAGAAGGTAAATTAGACTAAAAGTTTGTTGTCTAATTTTGTTATTCAAATGAAGTAACTCTAGCAGCTTTCGATTGCGAGAGTTGGTATCGATAACAAAAATGAAAGTGGAATTCAGAACAGCTCGGTTTAGTCATTGATGCTCGGTTTTGTTTTTCATGCAATATTTTATAGATGCTCATACAAATATTCTTTTAAAATATACTTCAACTATTTAAAGTTAAAGTAGTAATGTTAAATGTTTCCAAAAATGTTCAACATTATTATAATTATCAGTTTAAAACTTTAGAAATTTATTTTAATGCTTTTAATGGCATTTACATTTAAAACCGGTGACTCTAAAGCACACGTTTTCAACACGACAATTATTGTCGATTTGCGAAATTCAGAACAGCAGTCAACTCGTTTTTTGGCAAATCGACTCGTTTTCGGAATTGAGAACAGGCCTGATTATTTAATTCTTGTGATTTGGTTTCATATTAATATGTTTTTCAAACCATATAATCGCTTTTCCGCACATTTTGTGATTTGTGAAATTGAAGAGTTCTAAATTGTTATGTATCAAACTTCAGCATTATTTATTTTTTTTTTTATTTAAAATGAATTTATAGCTTTATTTATTAATTTAAATACATATTTTTTATTTTGAATTTTTGATATTTGGTCAATATGATGCAAATTATATAGTGTTAACACTAAAATTATATTGGATCACAAAATGCCAAAACACAAAAATTGTATTGAAAAAATTTAAAAAACTAAGAAGAATTGTTATTTTTAATTCACATTTGTTATTTTAAAACTAGGAAATAGGAGACATGATATATAAGGGGTTAAGTTTCTATTATTCTTATTGAGTTTTTTTACCAGATTGGTCAATGCGATCCAGGACGCACTATCATCGGTTTTCTTCTTTCAATTCGTCTGCACAGCTTCATCACTGTGCACACTAACATTCTACATAGTCTTCGAAAAATTAAACTTTACGAAGTTAATACATCTGTCCTTCAATTTCATCGGAATCATGAGTGAAACCTTCATCATATGCTATGCTGTCGAGGAGGTCAGCTTCGGTGCTGACCAAGTGTGCATGGCGATCTACGACTGCAACTGGTATAGTCAGTCTAGCGAGTTCAAGCGCACCCTGATTATAATGCTCCAGCGATCCCAGCGTCCCGTTATCATTGTGGCAGCCCAAACCTTTCCTGTACTCATGACGACCTTTCTAGCGGTATGTATGTAAAGTATCTTCTAGCCTGATTCTTATATTGATTTGAAACAATCGATACATTTCCACATGTTAAGTTAGTTACATTATCACTGCGAACGGCAGAGCTCTTAGGCATACCTTTAAACTTTTTTTCTAAAGTGCATAGATAAAAGTCTTCAGGTGAAATAAAGTATTTTGTCCCACATTTTGGCGGTTTTCGAGAAAAGGCCGCTAACGATTTTTTTAATTTTTGTTGTAGTTTGTAAAATTTGTAAATTGGCATGTTGGCTTGCGTGGGTACAAACAATAAACACAGTTTGACAAAGTTACACTGTCAAAAAATATTGCAATTGTCAAATTTCCGATATCTTATAAAAAAAAAACGTCTTTACGAGGTAAAAGTCTAGTGACAAATACATTTTCATGCCCCAAAATTTCTGATTTTCAATTTTGTGACGAATAATATTAAACTTTACACATGAATTATTACAAAAAAAAATTTTGTCACTGGCACTGCGCAAAAAAGTACCACTTATTAGGTGTGAACAATTTAGAGCAATGTGTCCAGTGACAAAAGTTTTTTTGTAATAATTAATACACATTAAGTATTTTTGAATTATGATCGGGGTTGAACTTGAAATTTAAAATTTGAATGTTCGGAAAAGTTAAGGAAAGTAAAAGTTAAGTTGCTTAAAAATTGTGTTTTTCTGAAACTTTTATTTTTAAATCAAAAATATTAATTTGTATTCGTGACTTTTAGTAAAATATTAATATTAAGAATGATTTAAACATTTTTGTTTTTAGATTTTCTGAAGATTTTAATAATAGAAAGAAAATTACAAACTTTGGTGTAATTCATGGTATTGCAGCATATTTTTTGCACTTTTATCAAGTATTAAGTGGAATACATTTAAAGCATTTACAAAGACTTACATTATTTTCCACATAATAATTAATATTTTTAAATGGTTTTTCTGCTTGCAGGTTGTGAAAGCGGCGTACTCAATGTTCACGCTGCTAAACAATTTAAATTCGTAGAGTTAAATTGCAATCGTAGAAAGCCTAGAGAACGTCAGCAATCAAATTGAAAACGCTTGTTAAACTCAACACTTACCCCAACACTCAAGAATGAAAGAAAGAGCGCACGGATTTTCATAGCTTAAGGCATAAGCACGCAAAGGAAAAATGGCGAGTCCGTCGAAGCGAATGGTCACCAATATGGCCACTGACTGGCAGCGTTCCGTATCCGTGAATACGAGTATGCCGATGGCGATGGCGTGACGTGTGCGGGCGAGCCGCCATTTTCATTTTCAACTGCAACCGGAAATGCGCATTTTATGCAAGTGTCACCCACTGGCTTCCAACGGAAGTTGTTTATCTTAAGCTTTTGATCCTCTTCCTCCTTCTTGTTCTTTCCTTCGTGTCACGTAACTTTTGTAGACCCTTACATTGAGCATTGGAACTTTTCGAGGCGTGCATGTTGTGCAATGTCTGCATGTCCGTTACTAAAGAATTTTGTTGCTTTGAATTATTTAACTTAATACATTTAACTAAAATTGTAAAATAATCTATGATTTATAACAATATTAACTCTTCGCATACAACCAATATGAACGGTCTAGAGCCAAATATTTTAGAAATCCGTTGAATTAAATTATGATCTAAAATCATACTTATGTTTCAATAGAGTCTATGGGCCGTTTTCTTAAAGTACATATAAAATTGATTTAACATATAGTAACAAATTTGACATTAATTTATATACATTTTAAGTGAAATTTTCTTTTCAATAGTTATCAAATACCTTATTTAGACATTGAAAAAACGGGCCTATACATTTATGAGATTCTGCTTTGACAGCGCTCTCTACGACAATTCAACATATTGACTATGAAAAATAATTAGAATTGCAAGGGTATTTAGTTTTTGGCATTTCAAACCCACATTTTTCCGAGAATTCATTTTTTTTCCATTGATGTCATCGGATTTGCGGGCCTGTGACTTTTATGAGCCTCTGAACTGACACTGAAATGGAGCACAAAGGCGACCATGGACTTTTGAAGCGCTTATGTCTTAATCCTGCAGCTCATTATTAAATGAATTTACAGGAAATAAAAAAAGAGGAGAAATGCAAAATATAAATATCGCATTAAGAGCTTTGTCACCTGCACCACAATGCCACAGTTGCCAGGCCAACTTTAGTTCTTAATAGTCAATCGATCATTAAATATGGAAATTTTAATTGAAGCCCTTTCCGTGGTTTATAGTCCCCGCTGCAACGGTTTCCAACTTGTGACCAAATCACAGCTTATGCATTAAGCTTAATCATATTTACAGAAATGTTTTCAATTAAATGACAGCACGCTTAACATGCTCCACTGAGAGTTCAGATATGTGCAAGTACGAGTTTCATATGTGTATAAATGTCACCCACAGATACCATATCGTACATACGTCTGTGGAGGCGGGTCAATTCATTTACTGGCCTGCCAAAGCCCGCATAAGTCGGTTAATGGATGTGCGATTTACGATTTGCCATTACCAATAAATTATCATTATTATTTTTTTTTGCCAAACGCACGAATCCTTTGCCATCCACTGATTTCCATTGTTTGTCAGATTTCTTTTTTGTTACATAACGGGTATATTCTTCTCTTATTTCAAAATGTACAATTTCAATAATTATTTTAAAATGCTTTAAAAATAAATCAAATAATTGTAGCAAGCACTCTAAAAGAATCTTTTTTTGATTTGGTTTTAGAGTCTTGGGACTAACAAGAAATTGTGATTTTTCTTTTTATTGATTGAAATTAAGATGCACTAATATAATTTATAATATCTACTATTGTTATAATGGGGTAGAAAGGCCAAACCACCAAATTGTTGGAGAAAGTTCGATTCAGTTGCTCAAGAAATTGAGAAAGATCTAGGTATGGTTTTCGAATCGGTTTAAACACTTTTTTATTGCTTCTCGTTTTTCTTGATTTTTTTAACCCAATTAAATTAAAATCTTAACATTGTTGTTCCAAGCTCTAAAAGAGATGCACGATATTAGAAAAGCATAAAAACTATGCAAAATGAAAACAAATTAAGAGAGAACTGTCATTTAGTTTATAACTTTTTATTAGTTCTTTTTATATCCACTTCATTATATTCCATTGAAATGACAGTCAAATCAAAACTAATAACTAAATACAAAACAAATAGAGGGATTTTTGATAAACGTAAAAATGTAAATGGAGGGTATATCTAAAATTTCAAATATTTACATGAAACCTGGGCAAATAATTTGTAAAAAACGAATCAAATAAATTGCAAAACAATGAAATGTAAAATGATGTGAAATATTCAGAGCACAGCACCAATATCATACAAAACACAAAAAAAAAAAAAAATTATAAAAGTAAGTAAAGAATATCATAAAAAACTATCTGAGAAATTATGCAAAATAATTAGCAACAACAATTAAAATAACAACAGCAACAGCGGCTGAAAAAAGCTAAAATAATGTAGTAAATAATTATAGTAAAGAAATACACATACACAAACATACACACAAAATAGCCGGAAGCAAAGCGTACATTGACTGTAGTTGCTGCTGTTGCTGTTGCTATTGCTGTTGTTGCTGCTGTTGCTGTGGCTGTTGCTGTTGTCGGCATCAGCGCTTAGGGATATTTCACAATATTCGCTGCAGCTGTTGGCTGTTTGACTCCACCCCCGCCCCCTATAGCACCGCTGTCACCTGACAACCTTCCACTTGTTGCGGTTGTTTCAGCCGTCTGTTGCTGCAGTTGTTGCTGTTGCTTTGTACCCGTCGAGACCGCGGCACCCGATGCCGGATGGTACAAATGCGTGCCATAGTGTACGGCGCCCGGATGGCTGAAATATGGAATAATGGCTGGCGAGACAGTGCCCTGAGTGCGCTGATGTTGCTCCTCAACGAAGTTGGCCAACGGCATGGCATGGGGTTGGTATAGACGTTGCTGCTGGTGCTGGTGCTGGTGATGTTGCAGCTGCTGCAGCGCTGGTTGGTAGTGATGGTAATGGTGTATCGGCTGTGGCTGTTGCTGCTGGTGTCCTAATGCGCTAGCTGCTGACAATCTGACAACATGAATTGGTGGCGTTGATTCATGGGCTAGATTGTAACCGGCCTTTGGGTTATTATTGCTAAAACGTGGCAATATTGCAAATTGATGTTGCTGCTGCTGTTGCTGTTCGGTTGGCGCCTGCACATAAATTGGATTGTAGTGCACGATGGGCAGTGTCTGATGCTGCTGATGATGCTGCTGCTGATGTTGCTGCTGATGTTGCTGCTGATGTTGCTGCTGATGTAGACTCTGATGCTGTAGCTGGTGCGACGCTGTTGGTGCTGTGGGCAACACCAATGCTGCTGCTGACGGTGCTGCTGCTGTTGTTGTTGTTGCTGCTGTTGATGCTGAAACGGAAGGAGCTGGTGCCGTCGGGACTGCCGCGTATTTATGTTGCTGTTGTCCCTGCTTTGGGCCCAATCTCACCAGACGACCCTGATGCTGTTGTTGTTGGTGTAGAGGATATGCTGTAAAATACCAAAAAAGGTTGTCAATGTCATCTTCAATGTTGTCATAAAAAAAATGTTTGATAAAAATCAATAAATATTTTTATTTAGAAAATAAAATGTGTTAGTAAAACATTTTAAGTCTTAGGTTTTTCACCCGCCAAACTGTTTTATAAACTTTACAATCAGAGCATTGCACATTGGGCCAGAATCCATTTTTTTTGGCATAAAGTCGAAAATTTTTTTCAAATATATCTTGAAGTTGACATAATATTTTGAAAGGGTATACAATAAGTATATCAATTCAATAAAAAAAAAAATTTAGGTGGCAATGTCGTAATTTTGCCGCGCTAGCAAAGTCTTTTTTTTTCGTCAGCTGACTTTCAGCCGAAATTGGCGGGAAACTTCTATTCAACTTTACGCTTCTGCTGTGGAGAGACCAGTTGTCGAAATGTTTGTTAAAAATATGGAAAATAAAGGTCAAGGTATGCCAAATACAATTATTGTTAAGTTATTTGAAATAAGTGTTCAATGTTGCAGTTGTGGATTGTCTACGTTATGTCTTTTTTTAAATTTGCATAGTAATTATGCAAATGTTTTCTCTTAACTGTGATCTTAAACTTGTCATTAATGCTTTTTGCACAATTTAGCACATTCTCTTTAAAAACACATGTTGCAACTGTGTAATTATGCTAAAAAATCGGGTTTTTTCAGTAGTCATATAGGGAGGGGGGTTAAAACATGGTCAAATTAAAAAACTAAAAAAATTGTAAATTCTTCTTTTGCCTGATTAGCAAACATGCAAAGAATGAAATATTTTCCCCTATATTTGAGTTAATACAAAATTTTTACTTTTCCAATGAGTGGGAAAAAAGAGGGGGATTGAAGACAAGGTCAAACTAAAAAACAAAAAAAATTATAAATTCGACTTCAGCCTAACTAAGATTCATGCCAAATTTCAAGTCCCCATCATTGCTTTTGGATTTTCTAAAAGTATATTACATATATTTCTCATAGTTGGATCAGGAGGTGGAGACAAAGGCGTGGTCGAAATCCAAAAAAAAAAAAATCCAAAATTCTAAATTAGTCTAACTAAGGTTCATGCAAAGTTTCAAGTCTCTAGCTTTACAATTAGACTTTATGCCAAAAAAAAAGGGATTCTGGCCCAATGTGCATTGGCTAAATTATGTTGTCGACGAGTCTTTTTTATTATTTTACTAAAGAGAAAGATTTCAACCTCAAGATTATATATCTCTTTGTTCCTAACAAATAAAGAATTGCTTAACTAGCTTTTATGTTGTCGTGGTACTACAAAAAGATGTTGATGATAATTTTAAATCACCATCGCACTATGGTAAAAAAGCCCAATATTTTGGCATTAATTAAAATTTTGTTTTGTTTAGTATCTTAAAAAGTTTTTTTTTCTAAATCGAATTCTCTAAAGCATGCAGAATTAATTTTCTTAGATTTTTCCGAACTACCCTAAATATTTTAAACGCTCTCAAAGTCAGCTGATTGAGCGTTGCAATATGAACTGAAGAAGTGCGGGAAAAATAATTGCAACTTTCAGAGCGAATTGTGTTTGTTTCGTAAGCATAATAAAAATTGCAAAATATTGATAAAGTTGATAAAGGTATTTAAAAAACGGAAGTAGTAGAGATTTTTAGTATTTGTGTTTTATTGTGCCTAAAAATTAAGAAATTGTGTTTCTCTTCCGTTAAGCTCAACATTAGTACCTCACAAAAAATTTCACGAGAGTTTTGCGTAAAGGTTATTAACTAAACCATATAGAATCTGATGTTAATAATCCTTTTGGTTAGATTTTGTTCCTTTTCGTGAAAAATGCCATGTTGTAGGTGTGAATTTAGGCTGGAAAATTTTTCTCAGATTCAGATGGGAAGCGAGGTGAAAACATGATCAAATTAAAAAACAAGCTAAATTGTAAATTCTACTTTAGTCTAATCATGTTTGCGAAGTTAAAAAAAAAAAAAAAATTGCTTTATATTCAAGGTTAAAAAAAGGAAGGAGAGATGAAGACAAGGTCCAATCACTGCGGACGGCAGTCCGAGCTAGTGACGAAAGCAGCACGAAGGGTGCGAAGGCGACTAGCATAAATACACAGGAAGAATGGAAAATTAGCTATGACTGTCCGATCGAAAGGTTTCAATTTTACTTACAAATGTGCATACTAAGACTGTTGGAAACTCACCTGGTTCGTGAGATAAATAGGTGTTAGTGGGAGGGGAAAATTTTAAATTATTGGAGCAAATGGGGCCGCTGGAGCCTTTTCGATTTTTTTTAACTTTTACTATTCTAATCAAAAATACGCGTCGAATGACACCTTGATCATCAAAATCCGATCACTGGTTCAGAAGATAATTAATTTTGAAATTTTTGGTGCCCTTTTTAAAACGAGATGAAAAGTCAGTCTGTCTGTTTGTCTGTTTGTTTGTTTGTTTGTTTGGATCAAATCGTTGATTTAGCTTAAAAGTTTGAATGAGGACTTGTTCCCGATAAAAAATCTAGAAACGTTTGTTCTACGACTTTTTCGAAAAAAAGCTAGTTTAGCGGGAAATCGTTAAAAACCGCTAAAATTAAACGTGATCTATATATCGTTGGAAAGGTATTTTGAAGGGCTTTTAGGCAGACTTTTAAACTTTTTTCTAAAGTGCATAGGTAAAAAGCAACAGGTGAAATAAGATATTTTGTCCCACATTTTGGCGGCTTTTGAGAAAACGACGCTAACGATTTTTTTAGCTTTCAATATGTTGTAGTGTGTAAAATTTCGCGTTTTTTGATATATGATACAAATTTTTTATTGTGCCAAAATTTTTTTTAAAATAATTTATATGTCAAACTTAATGTTATTCGTCACAAAATTGGATATCAGAAATTTTGGGGCATATAACTGTTTTCGTCACTAGACTTTTACCTCGTAAAGAGGTTTTTTTTATAAGATTGAATAACAACCAAAATTAAATATTTTTTTACCACAGTGCGTCGGTCCATTAAAAAGTCGTATTTATAATGATAGTCGGCATTAAACTTCTCTCAACTTACCATATAATGGAGATTGCTGACCTACTGGTTGCTCGGAATAGATCATTGGGGTCTGCTGATAGAGAGGCTGAAACTGTGGCTGCGACTGATAGATAATTGGCTGATAGAGCGACGAGGTTGTTGGAGCAGCTTTGGAATATAGAGTCTGGAGTTGTGGCTGAGCTTGAGACTGCGACTGTTGCTGATGTTGCTGCTGCTGCTGCTGTTGCTGCTGCTGATGTTGATACTGTTGATGGTGCTGCTGGAGTTGCTGGGTGGCAGCGAGCAAAACGCTGGCTGGTATCTGAAGATACTGCTGCTGCTGGCCATAAGGTGCTGCTGGAGTGGGTCCAGTGGGTCCATCCGATTGGTAGTACGGTCGATACATGCCCTGATGATCGCGAGCCAAAGGACCGAGAAGCTGCATAATTGGATGACTTGCAGCAGCTATGGCTGACTCTGGTGTGGATGGCGGAGCAGTTGTCGATGTGGTGCTGGTGGTGCTTGTAGTCGCCGTGCTCGAAGGCACTGGCAACAAGTTGCCGCCAAGTTGTTGTTGCAGCTGCCGCATATACGACAGAGGTATTGCAATAATATATTGTACACGCTGACCGGGCAGCGACAGTTGCTGGTGTGGTGCTGCTGCTGCTGCTGCAATCGATCCTAATTGATATTGCTGTGGGGCAATGCGTTCAAAAAAGCTTGGATCCGCCTCGACATAGTTGTAAATGGGCGAGTGTTGCTGCGGTGTCGGCGACTTAGCAACTGGCCTCTGATAAAGCTCCACTTGCTGTGGCACTGCGAAGCTAAAACGATGTTGCTGCTGCTGCTGCTGTTGCTGTGGATGGTGCTGTGAGAGTCGGAGTGGCCCTGGCAGACCTGCCCTGCCCCCCGCTGTTGGTGCCGCATAGCGAATATTGCTGCCTTCCGATTTTCCATAGTAAGTCTGAAAGCGTTGCGTAAATTAAATGCGATTGCTGTGGTTTCAGACAATTGCTGTTGTTGTTGTTGTTCGTGCTACATACTTGTTGTGCTGCATCGGCTGCCGTATAGCGTACAGTGGTGGGCTCAAAAATGGTATCCCTTTCCGATGCCTCGTAGTATGTTGCCGATGGAAAAATGGGCCTGAAGGCCGTCTCTTTGGTTGGATTGCTTATATACACGGAACCTAGATTAAAGTTTATGGCAAAAAAATGTAATATTTAATTGCATCTATTATTTTCTATAATACATCTTGTAAGTAAATTCTATGATATAAATTAATTTTGCCATTTATCAATCTCTTTTTATTAATTAAAATACCTACAATACTCTACAAAACAATTTCAATCATTTCTTCACTTTAATATCTAGTCAATAATTATAATTTTATCGGATTTTAATAGCCTCTATAAAATGTTTACAAAACATGGATTACCTCAAATTGTGCTTATTTTCTCTTCGGAGATGTTGAAGATTTTAATTTGGAATAATATAATGATAACATTTATTTACCTTTGCATATAAAAGACTTAATCATTTTGTAAAAAAGGAACAAATCATTTGTTTGTGTGCAGTATTTTAAATAGAAATTTTCCCATTTTTATTATTTTAGTATTTATTTCCATCTTGCTGAAACTCAACCCAATAATCAGTCAATTAAAAATCGATTTGTTCTATTATCAATTAAATTAAATATAAATCTACCATTAAAAGGACATAATAATATTGATTGAAACGCAGCAATGAAGCTTTTTTTTGTGTTAATTTTAAAATTTAAATTAAAAAAAAAGTATAGCAACCCATGGAAATATGGGATGATTGTATGATTTCGTCCGTCGGCTTATATACAATTTTTTATTATGATTGTCATTGATGACACATTCTCATTATATTAGCTATCATATGAAAGGTGGAAATATCAGAGTATTTAACAATTTTGTGTTGGTTATTAAAGACAAATTAAATGATGCAGATTTAAGTCAGTATATATTGTGCTCAATTAGCAGTTCAATTTACCTGTTTGGTCCGAGGAATCGCGTTTCTCAGTTTTGCTCTTTGGCTCCTCGACGCTGGGCGTCAGTTTAGTTGTTGTCACTGCCTCAACTTGGGCATCCGTTGGTTTAGTTTCCAACTCCTCTGCATTGGAGATAGCGATGCAGCAAATGAGTAGCACAGCAAGCTAAAGAGAAAGAGATAAAATGAGAAATGCAAATGAATACGAGTTTGACATAGGTAAATAGACATTTCATTTTAATTTTAATTTTAATTGACAACAAACACATAGGTTAATACTACCATGCTCAGTGCATAAATGTTGATGTGCCATCATTTATTTAGCACATTTTGTATAATGCACTCTTTGAGTGTGGCTGAATTATGCAATAAATTGCAGCAGCCGCAAGAGCGAAATATTCAAGGCAAACATTTGATTCAAATTAAATGCATTTCATGTTGCACGTTTGAATGCTGAACATTGCATGCTTCATGTTTGATGTTTATGCGGTGTTTGTTTTATTGCTGCCATTTGCATTGTAATTTCATAATAATAATTTAATTAAATTGATTTATAAATGCAATTATTAATTTAATTGTGGGCAGAGTCACTATTAAACAAATTGCTGCTTTTGTTTTTTACTACAGTTGTAACCGTAGTTGTTGTTGTTACAATACAATTATTATGATTATTGCATTGTACACATAGTTAAAAACTGTGTATTAATTATGCTGGCATTGGCCAGCCACTTTTCTATGCCACGTACAATGAACCTGAGCACAGTTCAAATTCTGTTGTTGCAACACACACAGCACTCATAACGGTAATTAGTTTGCAACATTGTTGCATGCGAACATCTAATAATTCCTGTAACAAAACTTCCGAAATGGAAATGGAAAGATGTGGGTACACATCTAATTGAGTTGCAAATCAAAAAAATTGAAGAAAATTTTTCAATTTTTTAAATTTAAGACAAAATAAAAACACAATAATGAAAAGCTTTTAAAAAAATTAAATAAAAAATAATAATAAAATTTATGATTTTCGTATGTATGTAAGTCGAATTCGTTAAATTAAATGCAAATGACAGTAAAAATAGAAAATCTATGACTTAATATAAAAATCTCTCTCTACTCAAAGTGCAGTCTGTGATTATGTTTCTTCTGTAAATATTTATTTATTGCATTTACAGTATTTCAAACGAAGGTTTTTTTCAAATATTGTTGAAGAAATTTAAAATATATTACAATTGAATACTCGATAGTTGCAGACTTTTAGTAATATTTATCATTAACACGATATTATAGCATTTGATATTATATTGATATTAATTTATTAATTATTCGCAACTTTTGCCTTCAAAGTAATTTCAAAGTTAATTTCAAATTTATAATCAAGAACAACACTAAAAAAACAATGCCCGCAGAAACAGTAACAAAAAATGATAAAACAGAGCATAATTAATGCTGATTGTAACAAATCATTATAGTATGTGTGATATGTGTATAATTCATAATTAATTCACCTTTATGAGCGACATTGTTTAAAGTCGCTTTAATTATTTAATAACTGTTTTTTTTTTTTTTTTGAATATTGTTATTTGTATTTTTTATTATTTTCCTTTTTCGCTTTTGACACTCAATTAAATAACGTTTCTCGTGAGAAAAATAAATAAAAACATAAACATTGCTTAATGCGTTGGCTTTGTTTTTTTTTTGTAACGTTTAGGTAAAGTTTATCAAATTGGCAGTTAATTTGTTGAAACGAACATTACGCATACGCCGCATGTGCGCTTTGAATTTGAGTCGCGACTCGCGATTCGCGTTTGGTGTTGATTGTGGTGCGGTGTTGCCTTTGGGTGGCTCGCGTGTTAGCTAACAAAGTGAGAGTGAAATTGGCAATGCGACGGCGTTGTATTTTATAGGCTTGCAAAGCGGCATGCAACTTGCCGATTGCCGCTTGCAACTTGCAACTTGGCCATCGAATGGGTGCAAGCACCTGGCACCGATCGCTTCTTGTTTGTTGTTTCTTGTTTGCTGTTAGCTATGTGTAATTGTTGTTGTTTTTTGTTTGTTGGCTAACTGAAGACGGCTGCCATTTGGAGCATAATCATTAGCATAATCGACTGATTATCATTATATTTAGAGGCCTTGGTCATTGTCAGCGTCAAGTATGCAAAGCTCGCTTTGTCTCAGTGTGTTGTGGACATGTTTGCTTTGTAATCAGCTCATCAAATGCAATGGCAACGACAACGACAGCGGCAACTGCAACTGCAACTACAACTACAACCAATTAGCAGTCGCTGGCGGCGCTTTGAGTTTTCTCGTTTTTCACTTTGCTGCCACAAAATGCAAATTCTACTTGCTCGCAAACAAGAACAACAGCAACAACGGGAACGACAACACCAAGTCTTTGGCTTAGTGCTTGGTCAATGGGCAGCGCTGTAGCTGCCACAAGCAACATCTCGTTTGCTTTGAAGCCCTTTGCCCCCTGACCCTTGCTTCCCCCTTTCCCTTTCCTACGCATGCTAGTGTCCGTTGCAGGCTAGTTTTGCTGTCATTCTTTGTGCTTGTGCTGCAACATCCGCAACGCCATGTCACCCCTCCCCCCCTCACGAACCTTGCCCCAGGATCCCTGCAACGTTATTGCCATTAACGTCTGTTTTTAGTTTATGAGCTTGTACTTCAAATTTGCATTGCAATTTATTGCGCCCTTAGCTTATATTTATTAAATTTCTTCTTACCTCTCAGATTTATCGCAGGTATCAGTGATAGTAATTGAAATGATAGTTTTTTTTTTTGATAATAAATCACAATGTTAGTGTTACAATATGCCAGTAATTTCAAATAAAGTGACAATAGTTGCTCTTCATTTGAAAGTTACTATCAACATTTTGGACAGTGTCTGCAAGTGAATTTTGTTGTGTGATTTGAAACCTTATTTGAATAAATGTTTAATACTTATTTGATGATTTTCTCGTTTTTTCTCAAAGTTCAGCTAAGTAAGAGTTAATATTTTTGTATTTGACACTCATTTCTTTACATAGTACATCAAAATATGATTTTATTTATTAATTTTAACCATCAACTAGACATTGCGAAATTGGAACTTGATGGATAAAAATAATTTACGTACATTTTAAATATATGTAATTGCTTTCTGAGCCTATGACAACTTTTTTTTTCTTTTTATTAAAACCTATGTGAAAATAGTATATATCCGTAAGACAAAACATTTAAAAGCGCACGATATTTTAAAAATAGTAAATCGCAAAAGTTTAAAATTTCCGGAAGAGGAATTTCATTATGGATTTTCATGGAAAATATGTCATATTCATTAACGGATAAAAATAATTAACGTTAATTTTAAATATATGTAATTGCTTCCTGATCCTAGTTTTTTAATTTTTATTAAAACTTTTATGACAACAGTATATATCCAAAAGACAAAAGGTTATAAAAACATTTAAAACCGCACGATATTTTAAGAATAGTAAATCGCAAAAGCTTTCCAATTCCGGAACACGGATTTCATTATGGATTTTCATGGAAAATAAGTCATATTCATTGAGATGACAAACGAATTGAGCACTTTTTTAAAGGCAATGACGAGATTAGATTTATTATAGATTTCTAGATGTGACCAACAAGTACTGTTTAAATGAACTTGGCTTTTATTTTATATTTTTGTTTGTTTTTACTTACATGGATGAGAAACAACTGGAGCTTAAAGTAACTTTCACAAAAGACTGGGCAAGATACAGAATGGAATTAATCTCAAAGTGCTTCATAATATTACTTTATGCGTATTTAAAGGGACTTCAGTCGATTGACAACCCATATAGATTAAGCATGGATGGGTGGACGGAGGGGTATGCTCAATTAAATAGGCACTTATGAACCACATTCCAATTATCGTAAACGCGATTCTCTTACTGTCTTTGCTGGGTCTCTTTATCCGGCACTGTTATTACACAAGAGCATTGCAAATTTTACATCCATTAAGAGTTTGGGACTATAAAAACTGTTTGGTCCCCCATCTCAGTCCCTTTTAGCGGTATTGCCCAACGAACCGCTTACGATGACGATGACAATGGGAAAGATGGGACGACTTTATGAGCGTTCCTAATAAAATCAAGTGGCTTTCTGTAAAACTTAACTGTTACTTCTGGATTCTATAGCAACAAGCATTGTATTCACAAAGTAAGAAAAAGGCAGCAACAGCTACAGAAAGAGAGAGAGAGAGAGAGGACAACAATGATGTCAAAAATGCCCATGTAACATCAAATAAAAGCCCCAATTTGCAGTCACACATAAAATGTGTGTCAGTGGCAAGTTTAAAGCCAGAGCTTTACATATAAGGAAATAAAGAATTTGTGACTGGGGCCAACCGGATGGTTGCATTGCGAATTGCGACACTTGAAACCCTTTTGGCTCTAACATCCTTTAATTGCTGTTGCTGTTGTTGTTATTAGTGCTTGCGTTGCGGGTACAAAAAAAAAGAAAGAGTTATAATTAGCAGTGCAAACGTTGACTGAAAAAAATAACAAAAGCCCTAGCAACAATAACAATGATGTCGACAGCAGCTGCGACTTGTTCTTCCAGCCTCTGTCGCTTTATGACGCACATGGCACAGTTAAGGTCCTCGCACAAACAACAAGGATTAGAGAACAGGAACAAGAGCAGCAACAATAATCGACTTGCTCCCTGCTTTCAGTTCCGTTGTGCTCACACATCCTCTCTCCCATTCCCATTCCCATTCCAATTCCCATTTCCATTTCCATGTTCCTAGTCCTATAATTTTCCTTGCTTGGGCCAACAATTGTCAATGCGTTGAATTTGTTGCCCCAGTTGAGTGCCATGTTGTATGTTGGCAGCTTCACAGCAACAAGTGAATCCGCCAGTGATTATTTTGAATTCATGTTAAGCACTTGAATTACGTCATCGCTTTTATTAAATTGGTTCTATACGCACATTAATCTCCACACATTTTCTAGTTGAAACAATCCTTTACATAATATTTATAAATTTCCTGACGTGAGTGTGAATTGCTCAAAGTTGCAAACAACCAATTGTTAGGATAAAATAATATGAAAATAAAGTAAAAAGTAACTTTTAACTTAATTTACACTTGTGAATAATCCAGCTAGGATTGGAAATCGATATTTATATTTGTTGTTTATTGTAAGGAACAAAAATAATTAATTTTTAAGGCTTGGTTTTGGTTTTGTGTCAATTTTAGATTAATCAAGTTATAAAAGAATATCAACACCCATTTTAATTCTCAGCATTTAAATAATTGATATTAAAGAAACGTTTTCTAATCGCTACAATCTTCTTCATTATAACCGAACCATCATGCTTGTAGTAAACAGAAATATGCCCATTTATAGAGTGTCGGCTTTATTATAAAATTTCTAACAACTGGTTTCAAAGAACTTAATTTGGTTAAGGAAGTTGCCTAATTTGTATTGACATTAAGTTTATACAAATCAACAGTCAATTGTATAATATCAAATTTAAGATTTGTTCATATTTGGAAAAACGAGTCACTGATTCAGAAGTAGAGTTAGATATGAACTAAACATTTGAAGAACTTGTTACCATAATTAAATCTTATTATAAAATGTCTTACCAAACATTTGTGTTGGAATCAATAAATAAAAAGTTTCTTAGTTCAACATTAAATAGTTGAATACAAATAACAATATGAGTACTTTACATATAAGTGCTTTAATTTTAAATGCAACTTTAAAACTGTTTAATATGCTTATAAATAAGGCACCCAATGTTGAAATAAAATGATTATTTAATTATACAATTGTGTTAGAAGTAATTTAAGTAATCATTTTTAATTGATGGGGGCTTACTTGTAAGAAATCAGATTCCAAATAAGAAATTAACACAAATGGCGAAATTTGGATTCGCTTGAAAGTTTTTATATTTGCGACAAATCAAGCAAATTATAGACAGACCAACTCATGGGCAGAAAATCAAGTGTACAATTGTTTGTATACCCGTTGCTTAAAAAATAAGTAAAAGGGGATATTGTATTCGTTGCAATGCAGAACGAAAGAACGAAGCATCTCCGACCCTATAAAGTATATATATTTTTGATCAGCATCAACAGCCGAGAAATAGAAATGTGGTAATGGCTGATTAAAGTATGCAATAAAAAATATTTTAAATTTATTTAAATAGGTAAGGGGTATCCTATAGTCGGCAGCTCAACTATAGCCTTTCCCAGTTGTTTTTTTTTACTTTGTTATTTCAAATCATTTTATTTGATTTCATAATCATTAAATGGCATTGCAAGATGATGATGAATGTTGTTGGCTCGGATGCCTTTTGCTTTTGCCACTTGGCCAGATATATGCCACTGCCTGGTGACGGCTAATAAAGGCGGCCAACTGAGTGGCTAACTGGTTGCCTAGCAGCTAAGTAGCTCCCCGAAATCCAACTACGACTCTGTGTGCATTACGAGTGTGAAATGCATGGGGACATGTCATTTCAGGAAATGCGATGCGATGCGATGCAATGTGATGCGTGAGTCTAAAAGGAAAGCGAATGCATTATGCAATCAACCATGGAGAGTGGGCAGACGAAACTAAATCAGCGCAGCAGCTGCTCCAGCTTCAAAACGTGTTCGAATCCCCAAAAGGAAGCCAGCAAGTCTGTCTGGTCGTTCACTCGAAATGCTACGGAAACAAGGAGAATTGGCCACAGACGACTGACAACTGGCCAACCGGCCAATAAGCTTGGGGCCAACAGCTGCAGGCGGGCTCAGGCTAAGATGTAAGCAGGTGAACTGGTTTAAATGGCTTTGACTGTGCGGTCAAGTCTCAGACAGCGTTGGCCTTCTCCTTCATCCTCGGATTGGGCAAGACCACGCTTTTAATACGCTTCTAAGCTGGTCAAGAGAATTTGCCCCTCGGGTTACCTATTTCATTTTTTGTAAGCATGTTGCCAATAAAGCATAATTGGCATCATATTTTGATCATAAATACAATATTCAGGCCTGTTCCGAATTTTGATAACAAGTCGAAATGCCACAAAACGAGTTGATTGCTATTCCGAATTCCGAAAATCGACAATAATTGTCGTTTTTAACAGGTGTCGGATTTGAAAATAAATGCCATTTAAAGCATTAAAATAAGTAACTAATATAATAAACAAAAAATTATAGTAATGTTGAATAATTTGAGAACCACTTAACATTACTACTTCAACTTTAAATAGTTAAAGTATTTTTTAAAAGATTTTTTTTAAAAGCATCGATAAAATATTTTATAAAAAACGAAACCAAACTTTTTTTAACTCCACTTTAACTTTTGATATCGATACCAACTCTCGCAATCCAAAACTGCTGAGTTGCTTCAATTGAATAATAAAATTCGAACAAAAATGTATTCGCTCTCTCTCGGGGCGAATCTGTCAAAATTAGTCTGAGAGAGAGAGAGAGAGATAGATATATAGCAAATGCTTTCTTAATGACGTTTGTGCTTTATTTAACGTGAAATACAGCAAACCGATTTCAAAAAGTAAAACGTTCGTATTCGTTTTGTTTTTACTTTTTAAAAACGTTCGAAATTCGGAACAGGCCTGATTAAAAGCTTTCAGTTGAATGTAGACAAAACCAGCTCACACTGCGATTTTTCTATTTAAATTGAAGACTATTAATTTACTGTTGAGTTGTATATATTAATTTTTACTTTTTCATTATTTTTAAATTTGAATTTAAAATTATAAATGTAAATGACGATCAAAACTTAATTTAAGCATCATTTAATGTAAAATTTAAGGACAAAATAAATATAGGAAATTTGGTACTCAGCAAACATATTAAAAACAATTTTAGATTTAGAAATAGAGCTTAAATATATTACTTGAAACATTGCGAAATCTCATGAAGCAGTCGCATATTTTGTATTTGTCGCAAATGGTGTTGATGCACTTTTTACACTACTCAGCGCTTTCCATACGTATAGTAGTAATTTATAGTAGTAACTCCTCTGATAAATTTTTTTTTTTTTTTTAATTTCTGCGAATGAAAACAAGATTGTCAACACTCCAAGAAACTGTGGGGGCTAGTTCCAATTTATTTGAAAAACTTCTGTGTTACAGTGGCGCTGATTAAAGCAGAAACCAATCATATCACATTCATGGTCATCTTACTCTTTTATTAGAATTCCGCGAATTCAGTCTTTACACAGCTTTCAAAGAAACTTGTTAACAGTTCACATGGCCCAAAAGATATTAAAAAGTTTGAGTATCATGCTGTTTCTTTAGAATTAAATTAAATGCATTTCATATTATTTATTTCACGAAATGCAGCTGATGCAATTATGAATCTGCCTTGATCCGTAGCATCATTTTAGCTATTAAATAAGTTAAGTGAAGTAGTTTGGACGTAACAATTTTTAAGTTCATATGTTATATAAAAACTATGAATTGACAACTCTTAAGATAGTCAGTTTATTTTTGTTGAACGATGATGCACACTTTAAATATCTTTTTAGCTATTTCTAGCTACCTGTGCACTATCCGAAAAATAGAATATTTAGTCATTTTATCAAAGTATTAATATTACTATTTTTTTGTGCTAACATCTTAAGAAAACTTCAAACTGTAAAGATCAGTACCAAAAATGTTATAACATATAACAGACCAATATTAAACTTGACAGTTGTTAAAGTCAACTGTTGCTTTGCAGCCTATTTTCAAATTGGTATTTCTAAAAGGCTAATAATTCTTTTATAAAATATTAAATGAATACCAATTATACTTTTTTGTACTATGTGTTGGTTGTAGTAGTATTCTGTATTTGTGACTGTTTTATTAATATTTTGTAAAATTGGATAATGCTTTCAAAGGTAATTTCTTGAAAAGAAATATCAACTTTGCGGAAGAATTTAGTAAAGATGCTTAACGAGGCTTAATGTACGTCAAACTGTTTGTCGTAGATCCATTCATTGTAATTTAAAGGCAATATGTCTCAATTCCAACATTTGACCTCAATCTGCCTAAATTAATTTTTTAGGACGCGACCTCACCATTTTTCAATGCTCATTTGCTCGCTTGTCGTATGAGGTATTTGACCAGTTTTTGAGGTATTTATTAATAGCTCGAAAACTACTTCGGTTATTTTGATGAGGTTTTTTTTCTAGAATTATGTATGCCCTTATACATTTTTGGGAAAAGTAGGAGTGTCAAAATCCCTGCCCTCCATTTTTTTTTTTTAATTTTATGCTCACAGCCATTTATAAGGCCACACAACTTTCTTTGTCTAACAAGTACTTTTTCTTTTTATTGCTTATAATAAAAATAATGAACTTACTTGTTACCGATACAAAAAAAAAAAAAGTAAAAATAAAATTAATTATTTCTGAGGATGTACTTAACATAAATAAAAAAAAACCCGCATTAAAAAAATCTAGCTTATTTTAAAAATTAGTAATAAATATTAGATTTGTCGGATTTCACCCCATAATGCTATGTTAAGCAAATTAAATTAAAATAGAAATTTAGCATAGTTTATCATTAGCATATTAAATTTAATCGATTTTATGTTGACTGCTCTAAGTCTTTGTTATATAAATATAAAATAAATAAAAATATAAGTAAAGTCAATTGACCCCATATCAATTGCAATCCCTTGTGGAAGTGTAAACCTCTGCGGACGCCACTGTTCCAGTCGCCTAGTGAAGTCAAGTTGTCAACAAAACCAAACTGAACCAAGCCAAAATCCAAACCCAACAGCCACATTGACAATTTTAGCCAGATTCCTATAGAGATTTTGTGCCTCTGTCACTGTCACTCTCTTTCTGTTGACTCTCTCTCTCTCTCTCTCGTTGCCGCATTGTCGGTCTCCCCAAACAGTTAAAAGCAAAATTATTCATTACGATTTCCGTGCTAGCAAAAAAAAAATACAGAAATGAAATAAAATAAAATAAAACGCGAGCACGCGGACGTTGACGTAGATGCGGACAAAGAAAAAGTTTTTATGAAAATGTTTCAAATGCTCATTTGGATCTGCTGTGACTGTGTGTGTGTTTGAGTGTGTGTGTGTGGTTTAGGCCTTTACGCTGAGGGCGTGGCATGACGACTTGCCGTGCGCCGCCTGCCAACAATTGACTTGGAATAAGTTTTCACATTGAAATGATGCCAATTTGTTGCCCGTTGTTGTTGTTGGTTGTTACAGTTGGCGCTGCTTAAGCTGCGACACTGCCGCAGATAATTTGCGGCGATGTTGTAATTTTTCTGGTTAAAGTTTTGCCAGTAAACAACTTGAGGCGTTGTTGCAGTTCCAAGCATGCCACGCCACTTGCCACTTGCCACTTGCCGCCTGTGGCATCCACGCGAGGCACGACTGGGCACAGGGGGGGAGGATCACGGGGGATCACGGGGAAAGTCTGCGTCTGCGACTGAGACTTGGCCGTTAGGCAGCCACTTCATTTTATTGTTATTTTAATTTATTTCGTAATTTTGCTTACGCAGCGCCTTATGCACTTGTCTGACCCATGCCCACTCGAGTCCCACCCACCGCCTTCAATTCCACTGCCCGCCACTTGTTGCCCCGATGTCTGCCCCATTGCCCCGTTGTTTCCCTGATCCCTTGTCCCTTTTGCTGTGCCAAACTTATGGCCGCGTGCACGGTTCAAAAAACTTTCTTTAATTTTAATCAAAAAAGTTTGTTGTTGCTTTTTGGCGGGCAACAAAACGCGTTTAATTGGACATGGGAATACATATTACAAAATAAAAAAAAAACACCCACCCACAACAACCAAAAATTTGAAGGCCTTAGTATAGAGTTTCTTTATGAGATACTCTGTACAAAGATATCTAAATTAATTTTATACCTGTAGACAATCATTCTCACATTTTAGTTCACCAAAATGACAATTGCAAAATTTAAAGATGACATTGAATTAAAGTTAAAGAATTACATTACATTATTAATCTTATAAAAAAAACTCTTTACGAAAAATTTTGGCACTCGGCACATTGCGCTAAAATGTCTCAATTCTTTATATAAAATAAAACTCACTGTTTTGCGCAGTGCCGAATACAAAATTTTTTTTTTTAAATAATTTATATGTAAAACTTAATATTATTCGTCACAAAATTGGATATCAGAAATTTTGGGGCATGAAAATGTTTTCGTCACTAGACTTTTACCTCGTAAAGAGGTTTTTTTTATAAGATATCAGAAAGTTTTGAATATGACATCAGAAATTTTGACAATTGCAATATTTTTTGGCAGTGTAACTTTGTCAAAAGGTGTTTATTGTTTGTACAAGCAAAAACAAACAGTCTGGCAACACCGCTTCCCTTTACTAACACACATGCTAACATGCCAAGCGAAAAATCTATCAGCACTCGAAAACTCTGATTGCTATGACACTTTGTTGCTAGAGGGGTTTTAAGTTTAGCGGTTTTTAGCGATTTCTCGCTAAACTAGCTTTTTTTTCGAAAAAGTCGTAGAACAAACGTTTCTAGATTTTTGATCGGGAACAAGTCCTCATTCAAGCTTTAAGCTAAATCAACGCTTTGATACAAACAAATAAACAAACAAACGGACAAACTGACATTTCATCTCATTTTCGGAATGCCACTAAAAATTTCAAAATTAGTTATCTTTTGAACCAGAAGTCGGATTTCGATGATCGAGTACAAAATAGAATAGTACAAAATTAAAAAAATAATCAATAAGGCTCCAACGGCCCCATTTGCCCCAATAATTTAAATTTGTTTCCTCCCACTAACACCTGTTTTTCTCACGAACCAGGTGAGTTTTCAAAACTCTTAGTATGCACATTTGTAAGTTAAAATAGTACCTTTCGATCGGTATATAACTCGAAGCGATTGGACAGTCATAGAAAATTTTCCATTCTTCCTGTGTATATATGCTAGTCGCCTTCTCACCCTTCGTGCTGCTTTCGTCACTAGCGCGGACTGCCGTCTTCAGTGATACCCAAGGATTAAAACCGAAACCAATATCGGTTTCAGTTCGGTTATGTTCCCATTTAAGTTTTCAGTTATCGGTTACTCAAAATCTTTCGTAACGATGAACCGGTTTTTGTATGTTTCGGTTTTGAAATCCCGGTTTTATTTCGGTTTACAAAAAAAAAAATAGTTTGCAAAAATATAATTATATTTGTAATATCACTGCGGACGGCAGTCCGCGCTAGTGACGAAAGCAGCACGAAGGGTGCGAAGGCGACTAGCATATATACACAGGAAGAATGGAAAATTTGCTATGACTATCCGATCGGGTCGAGTTATGTACCGATCGAAAGGTATCAATTTTACTTACAAATGTGCATACTAAGACTTTTGGAAACTCACCTGGTTCGTGAGATAAACAGGTGTTAGTGGGAGGGGAAAATTTTAAATTATTGGAGCAAATGGGGCCGTTGGAGCCTTTTCGATTTTTATTTTAATTTTTTACTATTCTTATCAAAAATACGCGTCGAATGACACCTTGATCATCAAAATCCGATCACTGGTTCAGAAGATAATTAGTTTTGAAATTTTTGGTGCCCTTCTCAAAACGAGATGAAAAGTCAGTCTGTTTGTTTGTTTGTTTGTTTGTTTGTTTGTCTGTTTGTTAGTATCAAAGCGTTGATTTAGCTTAAAAGTTTGAATGAGGACTTGTTCCCGATCAAAAATCTAGAAACGTTTGTTCTACGACTTTTTCGAAAAAAAGCTAGTTTAGCGGGAAATCGCTAAAAACCGCTAAAATTAAAACCCCTATAGCATCCAAACGATATGAGCTACAGAAGTGATCTATATATCGTTGGAAAGGTATTTTGAAGGACTTTTAGGCAGACCTTTAAACTTTTTTTCTAAAGTGCATAGGTAAAAAGCAACAGGTGAAATAAGATATTTTGTCCCACATTTTGGCGGTTTTTGAGAAAACGACTCTAACGATTTTTTTTAGCTTTCAATATGTTGTAGTGTATAAAATTTCGCGTTTTTTGATATATGATAGAAAAAATTTTACCGATGGGTTTGGAAGATATTACTTATTAACTGAATATACTTTTTACCTTTACACTACTGCATGTACTAGTACATATGCAGTATGTACATGTGCATGTAAATCGCCAAAAACCACAGCTTCCAAACAATAGAAGCTACAGATTTGATCTATATATCGTTAGAAAGGTGTTTTGAAGGGCTTTAAGCCTAGCTGTAAACTTTTTTGCTTAAAAGCACAGGTAAAAAGCTTCAGGTGAAAGAAGGTTTTTTTCCCACATTTCGGCGATTTAAGAAAAATTTACGTTTCAAATGACTTTTAAATATGTTATTTGTTGTAGACAATTCAATTTCACGTTTTTGACATATAACACATAGCCGTCAAATTTCGTTTGGGCAAGATATTACCTGTTAACTGAATATACCTTTTACCTTTGCACTTCTGCATGTACATATGCAGTAGCATGCATACAGCAGCAGCAAAGTGTCATAGCAGCCAGAGTTTGAGAGTGCTACTAGCTTTTGCGCTTGGCATGTGT
This sequence comes from Drosophila quinaria, assembly GCA_035047525.1. Lineage (NCBI taxonomy): Eukaryota > Metazoa > Arthropoda > Insecta > Diptera > Drosophilidae > Drosophila > Drosophila quinaria. The sequence goes on along the minus strand of JAWNPO010000455.1, from coordinate 7,052,411 downwards.
GTTTGTAAAGGGAACCAGTGTTGCCAGACAGTTTGTTTCAGCTTGTACAAAAAATAAACAAAGTTGATAAAGATATACTGTCCAAAAAAAAAATTCAATTTCAAAATTTCTGATGTCTTATTCAAAAATTTCTGATATCTTATAAAAAAAACCTCTTTACGAGGTAAAAGTCTAGTGACGAAAACAGTTATATGCCTCAAAATTTCTGATATCCAATTTTGTGACGAATAACATTAAGTTTGACATTTAAATTATTTGAAAAAAAATTTTTGCATTCGGCACTGCGCAAAACAGTGGTTTTTATTTGGTATGAAGAATTGAGACATTTTAGCGCAATGTGCCGAGTGCCAAAATTTTTTTTAAAATAATTTATATGTCAAACTTAATGTCATTCGTCACAAAATTGGATATCAGAAATTTTGAGGCATATAACTGTTTTCGTCACTAGACTTTTACCTCGTAAAGAGGTTTTTTTTATAAGATAATACAAATAATTAAACTTTCTTAATCTTTCATTTATAAATTTTTTCACATGTTCTTCAATTTGATGTAGTTTAGTTACATTTTAACAATCACTGCGGACGGCAGTCCGCGCTAGTGACGAAAGCAGCACGAAGGGTGCGAAGACGACTAGCATATATACACAGGAAGAATGGAAAATTTGCTATGACTGTCCGATCGGGTCGAGTTATGTACCGATCGAAAGGTATTAATTTTACTTACAAATGTGCATACTAAGACTTTTGGAAACTCACCTGGTTCGCGAGATAAACAGGTGTTAGTGGGAGGGGAAAATTTTAAATTATTGGAGCAAATGGGGCCGTTGGAGCCTTTTCGATTTTTATTTTAATTTTTTACTATTCTAATCAAAAATACGCGTCGAATGACACCTTGATCATCAAAATCCGATCTCTGGTTCAGAAGATAATTAATATTGAAATTTTTGGTGCCCTTCTCAAAACGAGATGAAAAGTCAGTCTGTTTGTTTGTTTGTCTGTTTGTTAGTATCAAAGCGTTGATTAAGCTTAAAAGTTTGAATGAGGACTTGTTCCCGATCAAAAATCTGGAAACGTTTGTTCTACGACTTTTTCGAAAAAAAAGCTAGTTTAGCGGGAAATCGCTAAAAACCGTTAAAATTAAAACCCCTATAGCATTCAAACGATATGAGCTACAGACGTGATCTATGTATCGTTGGAAAGGTATTTTGAAGGGCTTTTAGGCAAACCTTCAAACTTTTTTTTCTAAAGTGCATAGGTAAAAATGAACAGGTGAAATAAGATATTTTGTCCCAGATTTTGGCGGTTTTTGAGAAAACTACGCTAACGATTTTTTTTAGCTTTCAATATGTTGAAGTGTGTAAAATTTCGCGTCTTTTGATATATGACACAAAAAATTTTACCGATGGGTTTGGAAGATATTACTTATTAACTGAATATACCTTTTAACTTTACACTACTGCATGTACATATGCAGTATGTTAATGTACATGTAAATCGCCAAAAGCCACAGCATCCAAACGATAGAAGCTACAGATGTGATCTATATATCGTTGGAAATGTATTTTGAAGGGCTTTAAGCCTAGCTGTAAACTTTTTTGCTTAAAACACAGGTAAAAAGCTTCATGTGAAATAAGGTTTTTTTCCCCATATTTCGGCGATTTATGAAAAATCTACGTTTCAAATAACTTTTAAATATGTTATTTGTTGTACACTGCTTGCAGCGTCATGCGGAAATACTTACTGATTGTAAGTTGTGAATTTTTTTTTGCGGCAGATAAAACATATTATACGTCTTATTATTATTGAAAAGTTAGAACAGTTTACAAAACTAAGACTAACTTATGAGGTATAGCACTGGCGGCGTGGCCTTCGGCTATATTGTTTTAAAACAATTGCGAATATAGTCGAATAACTATTAGCCGATATTAGCTGTTAACTGAATATATATACATTTTACTTCGAATTGGAATAGGACAGCAGCAGCAAAGTGTCATAGCAGCCAGAATTTGAGAGTGCTACTAGCTTTTGCGCTTGGCATATGTGTTTGTAAAGGGAACCAGTGTTGCCAGACAGTTTGTTTCAGCTTGTACAAAAAATAAACAAAGTTGATAAAGATATACTGTCCAAAAAAAAAATTAAAATTCAAAATTTCTGATGTCTTATTCAAAAATTTCTGATATCTTATAAAAAAACCTCTTTACGAGGTAAAAGTCTAGTGACGAAAACAGTTATATGCCCCAAAATTTCTGATATCCAATTTTGTGACGAATAACATTAAGTTTGACATATAAATTATTTAAAAAAAATTTTTGCATTCGGCACTGCGCAAAACATGGAGTTTTATTTGGTATGAAGAATTGAGACATTTTAGCGCAATGTGCCGAGTGCGAAAATTTTTTTTAAAATAATTTATATGTCAAACTTAATGTTATTCGTCACAAAATTGGATATTAAAAAATTATGGCGCATATAACTGTTTTCGTCACTAGACTTTTACCTCGTAAAGAGGTTTTTTTTATAAGATTTGTATATTTCATTCAACAACTTTTTTTTTATTTTCGCTTATTCAGTGCCATGAAAATTCGATCTTGAACATGACAAATAAAAATTTAAAATTTAACATAAGAAAATTAAAATAAAAAATCAAAATTAAAATTGAAAATTATTTTTTTTGTGTGAAAAACCGAAATTAGCCCTTATTTATTTATTTATTTATAAACTAATCATAAAGTTTAAACCTTAAGCCCTTATAAATGAAACGGTTACTAAACGGTTATTTCGGCTTACAGAGTTTCGATTTAAAGGTTTCGATCAATTGAAATTTTTTTTTCGGTTACGGTTTCGCTTACGGTTACAAATTTCAATCGGTTTTTACCGGTTAAAGGTTACGGTTTCGGTTTTGGATTTATTTGTTTCGTTTTACAAGGGATTTATTTTCACCAGATACGCTTTTGAAAATGAGAGGATTATTTATTGTTTGTTTAGTAAGTCCTTTAAGGTCTCACATAAACGACTGATAGATATTTTGAAGTTAAATATTAAAGTCAAGTTGAAAAACATAAAATATAAAGATAACCATAGAAATATTGGAGTTTCTTTAACACGCCCTTTCTAACAATTTGGTGCAGGGTGTACAGCATACAAATTAAGAAGACGAAATTATTTTTAGATTTTTGAGAAGCCCATAACATTCACGAAATGACAAATGTTTTTATAAAATGCAAAAACTTTAATAACAATCTAAGACAATACAAGAGAACAACCTTAAAATGCTTGCAAAGAAAATATATATTGAAACAATTTTACTTAACATATTAAAAATGTAAAGAAATAAATTATAATTTAAAATGGTGTCTTTCCAAAATGTTCTTAAATTGAATTGAAGTGGCAAGCAATTTTAATTTATTTATGTGAACTGAAAATGAAATGCTAAGAATTTAACGCTTTGGTTGTTGTGATTTTTCTTTGTCAGTGGCTTCAAAACGCATTCAACCGCACTCAACCGCTCGAAACGCCTAAAACTATGCAATGAAACCAACATACAACAATGTAAAAACAAAAACAGAAATAAAAGCATGACAATTATTTGCTGTGATAGACCACAAGAAAATGTGTAACTGACAGTGCGCATTTGGCGAGGCTTTCGAATTTGGGCCAAACAGTAACTGAAAACAGAAGCTGGACAAGAAGGTGACGGAGCAGAAGGAGACGAAACGAAATGCCAAACGCACAAAAAGACGGCATAATAAACACGGCCAAGTACTCGTACTCAGGCAAAACATCGCAAATTGCCCAGTCAAATGAAAAACTATTTAAATGCAATTGCTGGCCAAGCGTCGATTAGCTCACTGAATATTCGAGTGTGCAATGGAAATATTTGGTGAGTAGCGACACACCAGCTCATACCCCAACTTACACCCACACCCACACCCACAACAAAATTTCGAACCAGTCAGAGAACCTAAACGTTCCTACCCGGACCCAGCAGCAGTCAGTTAGCAGATAGTATAAGTTCCGCTATCAGTGCTGCATCCGGCGCTCCGACTGCGAATGTCGCTCTTTACCACTGAAAGGGTGGGGCAGCTAGCGGGAAACGTGAAACGGGGAACGGGGACAGGATAATGGAATTGTTGGGTGTTTAGTAGCTTAGATCGTTATGTTCATTTTTGTTTCGTTTTGGGATGCAACAATAAGGCCAGCGGTTAGCTGTAATAGTGGCCACTCCAAGTCTGAAATATGAATAAATAACACCACTGAGTGTCGAACCAATTGAAGCAATGGCAATGGCAATGGCAACGGCAATGGCAACGGTAATGGCAACGGCTTCAAGCAACGTTTACAGCGCTTCAAACCGCAGGACCTACAGCACAACCTCTGAGTGAAAATTCATGATAGATAGATAGCTTTAAAGCGCATCAAATGTTGTAATTTTCAAAAGGGGAAGACAACACCACAAATAGCGCAACAAATTTAATCAAACATTTTTGAGATACTTATGACTGTTGGAAATATATATTTTTAATATTGAGTCGATGGCCCAGTAGCTAGTACTCTAGTCTTTAGTTATTATATTATAAGGAACTTATGTATAATAATTAAATAAATAATAATAATAATAATATTTTTAATATTTATTTATTCCGTTAGATTTGAAGCTTACCGATTATAATGTTTACTTACTATCGACTGTCCACTTCCTTAATAGGTGGGCGAATACTTACTAATTGTTGATTTAATTGAATAAAAAAATGATGTTCTCAGAAAGTAAAACAGCAAAAGACTTTACATTTCTTTCAACTGTGCAGAAAATTGCAACACAATCGGATTATAATTTCATAAATGTACAATAAGCAAATTCAAAGAGCTTATTACAGTATAAGTTCAAGGGCTTTAACAGTTTGGTTTACTTTTTCCACTAGCTTACATTTTTTTATTATTATTTTAAGTATTTAGTTTTTAAATGTAATACATATAAGATATAATCTTTATAAATATAACACTTCTTTTAAAAGAAATTCTATTCAATTTTTTTTTGTAAATGAACACTAAGAAAAAAAAACAAGCACAATCAAACTGAGCATGAAAGTATCGTAAGCACGATTTTTCTTACTTAATGAACGCTTGGTCTTGACATTTCATGAACACTTGGATATTATTTATTGAGCGAATGGGAACAATTTAATCGCCTTTTGGTCTCATTTTATGAACATTTTAGTTCGTTTCAGACGCATATAGGAGTCGTTTTGGGAACATGTCCACAACATTTGAGCAAAAAAATAATGATTATTGGTTGAAAAAAAGTATAACTTAAAATTAATCATTATTTTCTGAACAAATCTATAAAACTTTAAAAATTTTTAATAGTAGTGAAAATGCATAAAGGAGCCATAGAGAAAGAATATTGGTATTTTTCTCGGTGTCTTAAAGTGATTATAATTGAATGATTTTTTGATTACAAAAAAAAAAAAAAATAATCGTTATTTGCAGTCCCTGATTTTTATTTCTGAGTGCACGATTTGATACCGACTTGTGCTTATTTTAAGCCCCAAAAAATGAGAACGATTTGGTCATATATCAAGAAAATTGTGCATGATTTTTTTCGTAATTTTTTTCTGAGTGAATGACATAGATTTTTTTTGTTATATTTAATCATTTTAGTATAAATATAATAATATGTGATTAGTGTTGAGTGCAGTTATATTTACTTTTCAATAATTAACAATTAAAATCAAAGTAATTATTTCTTAAAGCAAAGTTGCGATACATTTTCACGCATTTGAGCATATCCTTTATGCAGACATTATATCCAGACAGAGAGACAGACGAACTCGTATATGAGAGTACGCACAGACCCAGAATGGCCCACACTCCACGCCCAGAATTGGGAACGGCAATTTGCTTTTAGCCAACGTGAAGCTCATTTCAGAAATGAATTTTTATCTGCGCCTGGCACCGCGACTCATCAGCAGCAGCGGCAGATGAAGAAACAAATGCTGCAGGCGTCAAAAATGTGCTAAATATATGAAACCGTGTACTCGCATAAACCAACAGACAGCCGCATCCGCAGTCTGTGCTCTCCGCTCTCCGCCCCGAATCCGCTCCGGACCGCCGCTCCAACGGCTTATTTGTAGCAATTCCCAAAGCTCATACCCTGGACGCAGTCAAGTGTGTAACACTTTGGGCGCTCCACCAACTCGAATGCTTCGTACTTATTTATTTATTTCTTTTCGTTTATTTTCATTTTTCTCCCGTTCCCTTTGCGTATATCCCAGTTCCCAGCTTACAGCTCACAGCTCGCAGCTCGCAGCTAGCAGCTTACAGCTCTCAGTGATTCAAGTTGAGTCACTCACTCAGTCAGTTAACGTTTCCTGCCCCAGCAATTATATCACTTCCCATCGCCGGCTGGCAACTGGAGCTTCGGCTTGGGCCACTTTGGGCTGCCACTGCGTTTCACTCGTGCGTGCAAAATTTAAGCTAATTTGCTGATTTTTTTCTTCTTTTTGTGTTTTTTGTATAATTTTTGTAATTTTGTATTTTTTGCGCCCGCCTAATTTTGTTAATTGCATGTTGAATTTGGTTTTTACTCGCGTTTATCATTTTCTTTTAATATTAATTATGTTTAAATTCGAATACCTTTTAAATGCCACTGACATAATGCAATTGCCATTTCCCCACACGCCTGAATGTTCAAAAAATGCGGCAGCGGAAGCGAGAATTTTAAATCGGAAAGAAGTCTTTCATCAATGCTTTTGAGAAGTAAGTATTTTACCACTTGGTTGATCATCCGTGTAATCATACACACTGAATAACTCACAACATTTTATGAAAAAATTTATTATAAAGTACAAAATTAAATACCTCATTGACAAGTGTTGTATTTATTTTGATTTACAAATGCTGTACGAGTTCAATGGTATATTGATCTTAAAGTTTGTCTTCCAGTATGAACACAATTGAATTGCATTTTTTATTTGAAGTTTTGTTTAATAAGGTTTCGATAAAGAAGAAGAAAAAGACATTCAATAAATATACATAGATGCTAAAGTGTTAAGCAAGTACTGTATTTGAGCTGACTTATAATGGTTTTCTTTGATAATTTTAACTGCTTCTAACAGGGAATGTGCACTAAATTATTCATGGAATGTGTGAGCTTGATTGCAGATTTTTGCTGTCGCTGCTGATTCAGGTGTCCTACCTCTTTTACATTGTTCGCAATTTTTACTTTTATTTAAAAAATGTTTTTTTTTTTTTTCTGTGAAATCTTAGGGGCGATTTAAGTACAGCATTTCTATGTATGTACATTAGAGTGCATCGATTTTTTTCACAAAAAATGGTAACCCATTTTCGTAATCTATGGTCAATTCTAAGATGTTTTCGCCAAGAAAGCATAGTTCTAAAATGAATTCCTGGTCCGCGCTTTATGAGTTGAAAAATGTATTTCTTTTTCAAAATTTATATCTTGAGTGTTTATGATCCAATCCTGACAAACTTGGTGTCGATATTCTTGTTGGGACAAGAATTTTTAAAATTCCACAGAACCGAAGGACGAAATTTCCCTTAAACATAATTTTCATCCTTGGAAGGACGATTTTGCGATCCGTCTCTATCGTAAAAAATTAGTCAGAACTAAAGCTATTTTTTTGATCAAAAAAATTTTTTTATTTTTTTTAAAACCGTATTTTTCATTATGTAAATGAAAAAACACATATTTTAATACAATTTTAAACAAATATGTGTTACATTTTCTGTTAATAAAAAATACAGGTCCAAGGAAAAAAAAAATTGTTTTAAAAGTCCTGGTCCTAACAAGAGTATTGACACCAATTTTTTCAGGATCGGACCATAAAATAAATTAATTTTTCAACTCAAAAAGCGCGGACCAGGAATTCATTTTAGAACTATGGTTTTTTGGCGAAAACATCTTAGAATTGACTACAGATTATAAAAATCTGTTAAAATTTTTAAATTTGTCGGGCCCATACAAATCGATGCACTCTGATGTATATATTGTATACTATACATACACAGAAAAAAAAATCCGGGCTATTTAGCCCGGATTCAAGCCGAAACGATGTCAGAAGTGGGGTAATCTCGGATTTTCTTAAATCAAGTACGAAAAACTTGATTTTTTCAATCCCGAATTCAATCCTGAAATTCTTAAATTCAGGCTAAAAAAAAATAATTTTTTTTGTTACATTTAAACTTTTTTTTTGAACATTTTTTTTTTTTAACTTTTTTTTTAAATTTTATTTTTAAACTTTTTTTTAAGTTTTTTTTTTTTTTTTTTTTTTTTTTTTTTAATTTTTTTTTAAATTTTTTTTTTAATTTTTTTTTTAAATTTTTTTTTTAAATAATCTTTTACTAACATCTTTTTATTTTTACCCTTTTTTTTTTAATTGACGGTGGGAATCGAACCCAGGGTTTTTTCAAACAGGTCGGCGACTCTAACCACTGAGCCACCGAACCAGTTGAAATTAGATAGGCCGAAAGAGAATAAAGTAATTTCCCATTTTAATCCCGATACAGGCTTGATTATTCAGCTTAAGCCTGGAAACATACTTAAAAAATGCAGACTTAAATCAAGTATTTTAGGCTTGATTTTAGAACGGCTTTTTTTTTTCTGTGTGCTAATATGGAAATTTCCTGTACTGAACTTTCGACTCTGTTTATATTATCTATCCGATTATTCAAGTCTTTTGGTGTCAGAGGGTACAGTTGGCTTTAAATTATATCGACTAATTTGCTGAAAATGATATTTGGCAATGCTCATTACTTTTATGTTATTAAAATGAGAGCGGACATTTTTCAAGGCGCGTATCTTCAACTCAATGGAGCGCATATGAATCAAATGTGTGTGTGTGTGAGTGTGCATCTGTTGCTGTCTGTGGGGTGTGTGCTAATAAGTTTGACTCAGTCAACGTGAGCAGCCGCCTGTTGGCCCACATGTGGTATGAGTAATGTGCTGCCAGCAGCAAACCTAAATAATGGCAGACTGTTTATTCGCGTTGTTTGTTTAAGACGAGGATGTGGACGTGGCACGGGGCGGTTGGCATCCCAACAGCTGCCTAGAATGATGAAAAGAAGATGGCAGAGTCCTCGGTGAGGAATGAGGCACATAATGTTTATTTAAATTCACTTCAAATGTAATTATTGAAATGCTTATGCGCAAATTAGTTTTGACACGCCTCCAAAAACTGAAAGCACAGGTTACAGCGTACAATTTGGAAAGAGTGAACATAGTATAAGGAAAATCTTTGCAATTACCATCGATTAATCCGTTGACTCATGCGAAAATGGTGAGTTTGTACAATTAAAGGGTATGCATTTAACTTAATTTTGTGTCTTCCCCCAAATCTCTGAAACTGTATGATTATTTTATCTAAGAAAATAGTTTATTTCTTTTTGTAACAGCGTAGCTTTAAAAACTCAAAGAATCTTTATGTTTTAAAATTAGTTTTACTCATTTTCTTCCAAATATAAGAACCGATTAATTTTTTCTATAAAAGTCACGGAATATTTTGGAAGTGCAGATATTGTACTAAATATAATAACTTTTAAGTCAATTGTAAATTAATTGATTTGGACGTTCTTTTTAATTCTAGCTGCGATTTAAAAAATTATAATGATGTAAACGTAATTGTTAAGCAATGAAGATGAATTGAAATGAAGAAAATTGAAGAGCAGATAAAGCAGAATATGCAATTGCAATGGTAAAAATTATCGAGTGCGTAATGTAATGTGGCTTAACTTGAATAACGGACTCCATGAGAATGAACACAAATTATGGGTATCTTTTACACTTTCTGACTGACTGTTTTTCTCTGAGCAGGTGCGAAGTCAATTTCTGCACTTAAAGTGGCAAAAAGCAAATGAAAAAAAAAGCAAGTGCACAAAGCGGGTTGGAGGGGAGTTAAGGGGACAAGCAAGTCCTTTGGCAATGGATAACGATTAATGTAAAGTTGCCAATTTAATTTCCTGCGCCCCGAAAAATGCAGCACGCTTTTCGGCAGCAGACGTGGAAAAGTGTTGGAGCATTTTCAACTCAATGCTAATATTCAAATGATGGTACTAAAACATACGTACATGCTCGTAGCTTACTAACTGCGAGTAGAGTGTTGAGAGAGAGAGAGGGAGTGTGGGGGCGGGGGGAGGGGGGACAAGCACTCGAAATGAACTAACGCAAATGAAATTTCAGTGGAAAATTTACGAACGCATTAAATTTGCAAACCAAATAGCAGGCGCAAAGTGCAAACCTTTCGGGCACAGGAAGTCAAAGTTCGAACAACAACAGCAACAAGGACAATAACAGGACAATGTCTTTCTGGAGAGAGAGAGAGAGAGAGATAGAGAGCGAGGGAGGCAAAAGCAAAGTTAATAGCAGCACGTAGCCAACACCGACAAGAACATGGACACGGACACGGACACGACGGATATGAACAAGGACGCCAAAATGTAGGACAACGGTGACTGGTCTACAATATTCAGCGTTTGCTCCGGATCCAGCTCCAGCTTCAGCATCAGCTCCTACTTCTGTTCCAGCTTCGAATTCAAGTCGTTCCTTCAGATGCTGGTCTGGGGCTTTTAATAATACACTTTTCTATTTGGTGCCCACTTTTTACATTTTTAATGAAATTATTTTCAACAATTTATAATTGCCACGAGCAGTCAAGCGGCATCAGTGAAGGAGCTGCCCTTCGTTGCGTTTAGTTAAATGCACCCCGGGGAGAGTTTTGTGCCCAACAAATTTATGTGAATTATACGATATGTATGCCTTGTATCTGAGCAACATTTACATGGCCACGCCAGTTTCCCAAACTTGCCCCCAAGACTTTAATTTCTGATGCTGCTGCCTCTTTTCCACCTCCATCTCCTGCCACTGACTTTGTCTCTGGTCCTGCCGCTTGCAGTGGCGACTCCCATGGCGCTTGTTGTTCTAAGCAGTTAACAGTTAGTAAGCGGCATGTCCGCCATTAATATAGTCAGTAATGTAGCACAAGGTGTGCTATTTATAGTCATCTCAGATAAACTCATCAAATAAAAAGGCAACAGCATGCAATTCATTAATTCACAAACTCGCAAACCATTTCTAGAATTCTGCAACTAAATTGAGTCGTGTATTTTATACGTAAAACTAAGAGCAGTGAACTCGAAATGGATCGTCCATAAATTAATAAAATACCTTTCAAGAATGTACATTAGGGTGTCCCTTATTTGGTCGTCAATATTTTTAAACGCATACGGGCTAGTTATATTCCTAAAGCACTCAGAAATAAATTTTTACCTCAATCGGAGCAACCCGTGCCGACTTGGATCGAAAAATTTAAAAGTTATGTGGGTTTTGATCCTAAAGAACTCAAAACCAAATTTTCACCTTAATCAGAGTACGAAAATTCATTCAAATTTGCTTCAAAAGATGAAAAAAACAGTGTTTTAACACTGATTATACATTTTTCGATGATTTTTCGTGTTAATAATGACTTTGACCAAATAAGAGACACCCTAATGTACATACTATGACAGCTATATAATATAGTTGTCTAACTTTAGCCAATACTAATCTTTGGGATTGTTTAAAATATCGCAATAAATTACAAAGTTTTTCCAGTTTTCTTTTTAATAAATATGGCATACATTTTATATCAATATAATTATCTTTAATGTAGTTAAAAATAACATACTTAAGCTAGACATTAAAAAAATTGGCCTCCGTTCAGTGGAAATGCTGAAGTGTTAGGATTGGAAAATATTTGATCTAGAAGACTAAGGAGAATATTTCATGTTTACCTATTTTGGTTTTTTGTAGCTGTATATTCAGTTGACTTTTGCAGCTCCAATAAGTTATTTCATTTACAATTTAATAATATACATATAAATTGTAAACACATAAAAGTACAGATTGTCCCAGGATTTGCATATAACTAACGTTTTTACAGCAAATTCCACAGAAACCATTCAACGGCGAGTATATATAACCAATATCAGACTAGAGAATCAGTTCTTTTTACACTCGCGGTAATATATATACATATATAAGTACAGATCGATATATCAGTACTGCAGTTATGAAGAACTTTGCCCATCTGCAGACCATGTTCAAGAGTACAGTAACTGCTCCCAATAGCGAACAGATGAATGCGAGTGTCGACGCTAGGACAGCTGAACAACAGCCGTCAGATACAGCGGCAGATGTTACTGTTGCGGATGTTAAGGATGCCTCGAATGTTACGGATCTTACGGATGTGACAGATGTTACGGATGTGACAGATGTAAAAGATGTGACTGATCTAACCAATGTGATAGATGTAACGGATGTTGTTACGGATGCTCAGAATGTGGTGGAAACTGCAGCCGAGGAAGTTGTCAACTCCGAAGAATGCGAGCTAACCAACGAGATGGTGGCACGCGAACTAATGCTCAAGCATCCATTGCAGAATGTGTGGACTCTGTGGTATTTGGAGAACGATCGCACCAAATCCTGGGAGGATATGCAAAACGAAATCACTAGCTTTGATACAGTCGAGGACTTCTGGAGCCTATATAACCACATCAAGCCACCGTCAGAGATCAAATTGGGCAGCGATTACTCGCTATTCAAGAAAGGAATACGCCCCATGTGGGAAGATGCTGCCAACAATAATGGCGGCCGTTGGGTAATCGCTCTCAATAAGATGCTGAAGGATGACTTGGACAAATTGTGGCTTGATGTGGTAAGTTCAGCAAATACCTATACTCTGTTTTTTTTTTTTTTTTTTTTTTTTTATAATCATACATACCATTTGTTTATTTAGCTACTTTGCTTGATTGGTGAAGTGTTTGATCGTTTTGATGAGATCTGTGGCGCTGTTGTCAATATACGTGGCAAGAGCAACAAGATATCAATCTGGACTGCCAATGGGAGCAATAAAGAAGCAATTCTTGAGATAGGGCATAAGCTGCGCGATGCCCTGCGTCTGGGGTCCCAGAACTTGCTTCAATATCAGCTCCATAAGGATGCAATGTCCAAACAGGGCTCCAATGTCAAATCGACATTCACTTTGTAAACCCACAAAATTATTCAAGATCTTAGCTACCAGTGTTTGGTTATTCTTTTAGTAGTATATAAGTTTTAATCGTATGATAATCGAACACTCAACTAAAACATCCACACAAATGCCCGGGCACTAAGTATATACTACAAATGTACTTCAATACGAGTATTTGTTATCGAAAATTATTAAAGTTTCTTTTGTTCATTGTGAATCTCGCGAAAAATAACAAGTTGTGTATTACGTACATTGAATTAACAGGGGTATTCCTAAAGCATGTTAAGACTCGATTTTGAAATTTAAAATTTCGATTTCATCAATCAGTTGTTCCATACAAAATGGATACTCAACTTCCATATTTATAGGGAAAATCGGTTCACATTGAAATTTTTAACGAAAAGCCCTATATAATTCCTCTCGATTTCTTTGATACAAACATGCAACAATATTGTGAAAATACTACCAGTAAACCATACATTAAAAGAAATTTTTAATTTTATCCAAAAAATAAAATAAAAATCATATATGTTTACATTAGGTTTTCATTTTTTTATGCTAAAACATAATGATTATACTAAACATTTTTATCAAACTGTTCAAAGTCATTGAAAAAGATTGATTTAAATCATCTACAGTCGAACTTCCCTAGCTCGAACATCCCTAACTCGAATTTTCTCTAACTTGAACAAAATTGAGTGGCAATAGCCTTTACTCAGCAAATGTCGTACAATTATGCTTCTGTAACTCCAACTTCCATATGTCGAATTTCTCCTTAACTCGAACAAAAATATTGGCTTGTGCTTCTGTAAGTCGAATTCTTCGGGGAAATCACCAATGAATTGCCTTTTATTTTTGTTTCTGTTTTATTTTGAAGTAACTGTTTTCTGTTACCAGATCGTTTGGGTATGTAATAATGCTGTACATTAACATATGGTGATCCAATTTCATAAAATATTGCATAAACAATTTTAAAGGCTGGTGAAATAGCCTTAGGAAGGACACAGTTTACAAGTGGTGACTATTATATAGGGCCTTAAACAAACTAGAAGCCTTTTTTTTTAGAAAATAATATAAAAAAAATAATTATCAGACCCTAATTTCCGATAATTTAAGTTTTAGCTTGTTTAGCTTAAAGAATAAGAGAAATTTAAAGGTTAAAGTATAGTAAGGTAAGAGTAAAAGTAATTTGAAGTGAATGAATTAATGTAACTAATTTGTAAATTTTTTAGTTTTGTTTAACTTTATAGATACAAAATTTAACAGCTCGTAATTTGAATGTATGAGTTTGTAGTCACCAGTAAGTAAGTAAGCTTGTAAGTCCGACAAGATAAAAAAACAAATTAAAATGTTCACAATATAATATGAATGAATATGTAGTTTCATTTTAAAAACTAAAAAAAAAAATTCCCTAGCTCGAAGTCTCCCTAACTCGAAATTTTTTTTTGGATAATGGTGATTCGAGTTAGGGAAGTTCGACTGAATCTTTTAATCATTTCGAAAATGCAAAGATTTCTTTGAAAGAATTGTTTTTCTTGTACGAGTATTCTAAAACATTGTTTTTTTCGATTTAAAAAAAAAACATTTACGATGTTTGATGTCTATCAATCTCGATACGAACAAAACACCATGATTCGAAACACAGTTTGTCAATTAATTGAATAAAAATGTGGGTTGACATTATAAAAACGATTTTAGCCATACGCAAGTCAAGTCTTTTTGTTTATCTTAATAACAAAAACTGTAAAACGTGGGATTCTTTCTGGCCAGAGGAGGTGGCAAGCCTTCCATAGGTGTGTAACTCTGGCACAATCCCTGACCGGGTAGCAGTGTTAACATTGCGGTAATGATAACGAACTCGTGATTCCTCTCCTGTCACTTATCGTAGTGTGCTTATTTTTGTTGGTGTTGTTGTCATTATCTGTTGACAGAGGTAGAGCAGAGTTGGCACTGCAGCCGAGACCCTTCTCAAAGTGAGAGACGCGTCACATTATTGAGCTAAATCAGTTTAAAGGACACACAAAAAACACTGCGCACAAATACTTAACAAACACAGGGGACAAAACATACGTATTTATTCGAGTATTTGAACGAAGGTTGATGGACGAAGATATACCCTGTAGCAAGATGTATTGTATTGTTATAATGTTGCTTTTTTTATATTTCGAAATCATCAACAAGTCACTAATCATATAAGATCCTTTTAGTTTTCTCGACAGTTGATTGGTCTGAACTATCTTCGCATATGTCTCGAGTTCGCTTTACAGGGTATCTAATTGTTGTTTCGCCTGCCACTTGCCATCATTTGATTCACATCCATGTCACACTCAGCCATGTTTTTATTAGGTATAAATTTAGAAATGTTTTGTTTTTTTTTTTTGTTTTTTTTTTTGCATTTCTCGCAGCTCATTAAATTTTAATGGCCACACAATAATTTCAATCAAACTGACCTATAATATTGTATCTGACTGCCAGCCCCCCATTACGATCTCATTGCAAATGTCAACGCAGGGCAATAATTTGTCGGATGCCTTTTAATAGATGCCAGTAAGTGATATTGGCTGACAGTTATCCAAATTTATTTTGGTTTAATTTGCTGCAGGGTGAACTTGCTCTATCTCTCTCTCTCTCTGTCTCTCTCTCTCTTAATTTCAAATAATTTAGTAGTTCATCCTCTCACGACTTTTCTAAGGATTCCACATATAACAAAAAAAATTGGTTTTTAAGATTTGTGAGATTACAAAGTTAATGTATGATTAAATGACTTCCCTGCTTAGACCCTGTACTTAAAAAGCACAATGGGTTACAAAAGGAGGGCGGACAAAGTGACAAATATGTTCAACAGGCTGAATGGGGCATGGCAAACACCCCAATGAATATATATTATGCATCATTATCAAGAATCAGGTCTCTATATTCATATCTGTCTCTACTTTATGTATGTCCACTCAGATCTTAGAAACTCTAAGAGGTAGAGACATTAATGTTTTACGTACATATGTATGTTTATATACATTTGTAGTAAATAGTTGCATGCATTGCGGATGTTCCTCCTATCAAGTGTTCTATAGTATCTAACAAAAAAATCTCTTTACGTGGTAAAAGTCTAGCGATGAAAACATTTTTACGCCCCAAAATTTCTGACATCCAATTTTGTGAGGAATAATATTAAGTTTTACATATAAACTGCTGTCCCATTCCAATTCAAAGTAAAACGTATACGAGTACATTCAGTTAATAAGTAATATCTTCCAAATTCATATAATTTTTAGTGTCACATGTCAAAAAACGCGAATTTTTACAAACTACAATATATTGAAAATTAAAAAAAAAATCGTTTTTGTCGTTTTCTCAAAAACCGTCAAAATGTGGAGAAAAATACCTAATTTCACCTGTAGTTGTTTACCTGTTTACTTAAAAAAAACTTTGAAGGTATGCCTAAGATCCCTTCAATCTTATATATATATATATATATATATATATATTCAACAATATATATATATATATATATATATATATTCAACAATATATATATATATATATATCATATCTGTAGCTTTCATCGTTTGGATATTATGAGGGTTTCAATTTTAGCGGTTTTTAGCGATATCCTGCCAAACTAGCAATTTTTCGAAAAAGTCTTAGAAAAAAAGTTTCTAGATTTTCGAACGGGAACAAGTCCTCATTCAAAATTTTAAGCTATATAAGCGATTTAGTACAAACCGACAAACAAACAAACACACAGACTTACTTTTCATCTCATTTTGAGAAGGTCCCTCAAGATTTGAAAAATAATTATCTTTTGAACTAATGGTCGGATTTCGATGATCAAGACGTCATTCGACGCGTATTTTTGATACAAATAAAATAAAAAAAGATGTCAATCGATTTAATTTTGCCCCTCCCACTTACACCTGTTTATCTCACGAACCAGGTGAGTTTTCAAAAGTCTTAGTATGCACATTTGTAAGTTAAATTATACCTTTCGATCGGTATATAACTTGACCTCACCGGACAGTCATGGCAAATTTTCCATTTTTTCTGTATATATTGCTAGTCGCCTTTCGCAGCCTTCGTGCTGCTTTCGTCACTAGCGCGGACTGTCGTCCGCAGTGATATTATCTTTTCGCATTCTTTCCATTGAAATGCGTTTGACCAACATTTTGAAATGCCAACAAACTTGTGCGAATTTCGATGCGAGCTTGGAATTTGGAACAAGGCGGAGTGGCCACTTTGCTGGCTGTTGAATGTAAAAAAAAAGATGATGCAAAAAAGCAAAAAAATATAAAAACAAAAGCAAAAGAGAGTAAACGTAAAAAAATTGTTAATGCTCACAATTTGCACAAAGAAGCTTTACAAAACAGGGCGCTGAAATGCAGCCACTTAGTTCATGAATATGCATATTGTGTGCTTACTGTGCACACTAACACCGACAACAACAGCTCATGTGTGTGTGTGTGTGTGCTATTAGTAGTTGTCACTCGTTACATGTATGCACATTCGGTTGTCCCTCCATTTTGGCCAAATGGCCGTCTGTCCATCAGTCCATCTGTTCATGTGGTCCTTCGCCTGTACGCTGTTTTGAGGACGCGCATTTTTGCCACTGTTTACTATTAAATTAGCATATGAAAGAGATGCAAGCACATATTCGCACACATTCGCACACACTTCACACACACCGATACATATAAATATATGTATGTACAAGTATATGTTTGTACTCACTCATGTGTGTGGTCGTATCTGAGCTCGTTTTGAAAATTCCGACAAATGTTTGGATGAGATCCATGATGCAAAACTAGCAAAATGCGTGGATTTTATTTTTGCATGTGTATTTGTGAGCTTATACATACAAATATACATATATGTATGTATGTACATATATCAATTTATGCATGTGTATTTGTACATATGAAAGTACTTTACCAGCTGCGAATTCAGAGTCAGACACATTCTATTCAGCATTTGCGAATCTGCTGCTTCCAACTGAAATGGAAACTGGCTTTAACGTTAAAAACATTTAGAATTTCAAATGAACAGTGCGTATACTTAATGAGTGCACTGTGTGCATAGAACTTTGTACAGAGAAAACAAATTCCATTCTTAAATTCTAGTTTAAAATTCATTATTTTAGTTTGTATTTTGTTTAAATTTATAAATGAAATTCACATTTCACTATCATTAATAAAGTAGTGCTAATGAAAGGCTAAAAAATTCTTATAGAAGGAAATCATACTTATAGCTTAAGAAAATTCCGGATTACCGAATTTCTGATACCGCATTAAATTGATTCTAATCCGGAGTCCCAGATTTTTGTTTTCTGTGTAGTTATTGCTTTTATAAACATTTCTTTGATTGAATCGATAATTTCGCAAAAGTTCGATGAACATTTCAAAATGAGAGTTTGAAAATCTAAAATTTAGCAACTTGTTAATTAGGCACAGGAAATGGAAAACAACTAAATTTATGAGAAAGCTTTGCAATTTTAATAGGCACAGCTCGAGTTTTAGGCAACTATGGCTAAGTACAGTAAGAACAGGGGACCGTAACGAATATTGAATTGAAATTAAGTGTAAAGTATAAAGTTTGAAGATGGGCATCTCCATTCAGGAGATGCAGTGGCAACTCTCGCGCCAGCATTGGCCAATCCAGTGCTCCAGCCTCTTGCAGTACTGATGGCACTTGGGATAATGCGGATGGTAGCGGGATTGCACCTGACAGAGACCTCGATCCATAGCAATAGCACGCGACTTGATGGAAACGATGGCCAGCGGTTTTGTTGTCGTTGTCGCATCCGATACAAATACTTCCTTCTCTGGCGAGTCATTTTCATCTAGTTTGTCATCCAGAACGGGCACGGGAACGGGAACTGGCTCCGAAAATGGAGCTGGAGCTGGAGCTGGTTCCGGGGCCGCATTTGCCTCGCGCCGTTGTTGTAGTCTTCCGGCCTGGCCAGTGCTCACACAGAGGCACATGCAAAGGCCGAGGCACAGTATCCACATTTGAAATAATTTCATCTCTCGCCGAAATTGCTCACGTCTTACGTCTTGAATGCTGCGAATTTGAATGTAGACTGCCAGTTTCTGATGTTTGCTTTTTCCACACCAATTGGCATCAATATTAAATATCAATGCCTCAATGCGTTGTTTCGCTTTTCTAGCTTTGCTTATCAGACGTTTCAAGGTCAGAGATCAGCGCTAATCAACATTGCCGCAACTCTGATTTGATTTCTATTGCAAAACACGAAAAAAACACACACACACACAAACTCGTATTCTGATCGTCACTATGATCGAATAATGCTATCAATGCCAAATTGATGTACAGTGACTCAAAAAGAATTTCAGCCGAAATGAGTGTTTTATACATTTAGCACAAGTGCTTTCAAACGTCAAAATTGCCGAGATTTGATAATTATAATAAAAGTATTAAATAAATATTCAATTTCATTACATGTTTAAAAATACGGTTAGCATTAACGAGTATATTTGGTAAAAGGTTTAGTACCCGAACTCATCTTAAAAAAAAAAAAATCAAAATTTTGAAGATTTATTAAAAAATGCACTTTTTGCATTGTTGTTTTCTGTTTTTCATGGCTGCTTATTGATATTATGAAACGTTTACCAACACTGTTTTTCCACTCTAATGCCAATTAGTGGTATGGATATGTGGAAAGTAAGTTCACCTGCGGCGCGCTTATCCGTGTATAATGATACAGCAATTTATATCTTTTAATTAATACTCTTTACATCTCCACCACCCTTTAGGATGATGATGACAATGATGATTTGAATATTTTCATTTGGCTCTATTTTTTGTAAATGCACACTTTTAACATGTTTCGGTGATAGTGTTATAGCGTAATAGTGTTGGAAAAGACATCAACAAATTACCTGTGAGAGAAAATGTAGTGTTGGTAAACGTTCATATTAGTGACAACATGCACACAACAACGATGCAAAAGCTCATTTTGCATTAAAAATTTCAATATTTCAAAATTCAATTAAATAAAAACTAGCAGAGAGAGTAAAACTTTTTTCACCAAAATTCATCATTAATCGCTTTTAAAAAATTTTTTTTTAAGATGAGTGCTGGTACGAGAGTGTTACCGTATATTTAATATGTTTATATATGCGGTGTAGACTAATGACTAATGATCAGAGCCCTTCATACTTATAATGGTCATTTTATGGCCAAACCCATAATCAATTCTGTTGCTTATCAGCTTCAATTATTACTAAATTTTCTATCGTTCCAAACACATATACACTTAGTATATAAAAGCCTCAATTATGTTTACACATAAGCAACAACAAACACACAAGAAAAAGAATTGACTGAGCAGACCGGGGAAGGGGAGCAGAGGGGAACCAAAAATGTTGAGCTGGTAATTTATGCGGAAATTTGATTTTTATGTGCGCGAATGTTTGAAGGCTGCTTGTAAAGTAAGTAAAATTGATGGGCGACGGACAGAGCAGTTAAAGGAGCATCAAAATGCTCGGCGAGGACTGGCAAACATTGTGGGCTAATTTTTGGCACACAATCATACAACCGAACATGCACGGAAACGCATAAAAGTCCATTTGCTTTAAAATGCAAAAACAATAACAATAATCATAATAATAATAATAATAATAATAATATTGCACAACAACAGTAAGAACAACTGTAACAACAACGACAACGACAACAAAGCAGCAGTCAAATAAATATACGATGGTACGAGTGCTTTCCTCTATAAAGAACAGCTGCCAAAACAACTTTTAGAATGTTTGCCATTGAGTCAGTGGGGCCATCGAGTGGTGCCTTCAGTGGCTGTGCCTCTTTTACAAATGCTTGGAAAGAAGTCAATAAAATTCAGTAACATAAAGTTGAGGCGATTTGCCCGCCTCATCATCAATTGAGCAGCTCCATTAGTGCCCATATGTATATGTATAAAACTGCAGTTTCCATTATTTATGATGTGAGTTCTATGGCACATTTGCGAAATAAAGTATACATTTTTATCTCCACATATCATATTGGAATATTAAAATCAAGTTAACAACATCCATAAGTATTGCAAAATGTATCAAAATTAAACTCATAAAAAATGTGCTTAATGTGTCAAATAAGTGAATAGGTCTAGTTACGAAAAATTAGCCTGGCTTGCAATCGTGGTCCTATAAACATTTTTTATATACCAGACGTTGAAGTCCTACGTCTATTATTCAGATGGGCAAAATATTCTGTTATCAGAATGTGTCCAAAATTATGATGTCTTTACTATCATCTTTGCAAAGTCTTAAGTGGGTTTACTATAACGATTTTTACACAAATTGAAGCATTTCATTAATATCCAGATATTGCTTAAAAATAAAGTGTGATAATTATATTTGTAAAGGGTCAATGCTTAATACAGATATCAGCACAGATGCCTGATTTGTCAGTATTAGCGTATTTAATGCCGTCAAATGAACACATAAAAGCTATCTCAGCCGGCAACCTAAGTATAAATCAATGACTATACATTTTACATTTTCAATTTTGCAATTGCTTGAGAAAAGCGCAGAAGCATTCAGAAAAGCACTTGAGGCGTCAATAGCAAATTGATTTGGTAAACCACAAAGTCAGGCCAAAAGACAAAGTATAATCTCGACAGCTTTCGAAATTGTTAAAAAAGCCGACGTTAATATTACAAAAGACGGCCGTCTAAACGATTTAATTCTGTTACCGGAAATGAAGCAGAATAATCGCTCAAAATAAACAAATAACCAAAAAAAAGCATCAACTGAAAATGTTATCATTTACAGTGAGCGACAAGTGGATGCTCTCTATGAGAGACAGAGAAAAATGACATGTTAGTTTTTTTTTTAATAATAATTTGTTTATAATTTGGATGTTATCAAAGTAAGCTTCTGTATAGGGTGTCAAATAGTAGAGCTGAGTGTTTTTATTATTGAATCAACTGTTTTATAGTACAACTTGAATATTTTATTTGACAAGATTATCGACTTTAGTGCCACTGGGTCTAGTAAATTTATGTAAAGTTAATGGTATGAAATGAATTATAGTCCCACATTTCATACTGAAATACTGAAATGTGTTTTTGAATTTAATGCTACAAGTATTTGTTTTATTGTTTTATTATTAAATGATTTTTATCTTATTGACACAATTTGTTTTTAAACTATAATGTATATGCCCACTCTGGAAGAGTATATGAACAGGTAGAGAAAAGCCAAGAAATTGTACATAAAAAGTGATGTGCTCAACTTGTTGATGGCTTCGACTGACGGTCAGTGGGACAACTTTTATATATTTTTCGTTATTTTGTTTTTTCTTTTTTTATTTTCGTTGGCTTTAATTAAAAAAGTTTTCTTTTGGTTTCTTGACTTCTAAGTTTGTCATGATGACTGACAGTGAAACTCGTATGTGCCTGAATATGTATGTATATGTGCATGTGTATAAACTATACAAAAAAATATATGTATTTCAAAACTGTTATTATTCACTACATATGTATAAGTATGGATTTATGATTTATGTACATGTGTATAATATATGTATTTTACTTTTGATTTAATGCTTTAACTGTCGCAACTTATCAAAAATGTTACATAACTTTAATACTATACTCATGTGTATGTCCTTGCCCATCCTCCGTATCAGGTTTTCTCCTTGATTGACATTCTTTCATTGCTCGGCTACACGGAGTTCCTTTTTTGAATAAAAGAAATATGTTAATCAAAAGCAAAATCAAAAGCAATATGCAGACAGTTCCATTTTCCATTCTTCGTCATTATTCGTGGGTATCCACAAATTTGAAGCCGGATGTATGAGCCAACCAAAGAAATGTACTTACATATAATATATAATACATACATATGTTGATTTAATTAAATTTTCATACTTATGTATGTATGAGCAAGTATGTTCGTATGAGTGTGTGTAAATGCCCTTTCATGACTTCGAGAATTCCATTAAGATACGAGCTTATGCTCTTGAAAACGAATCTCTTGTTCATCAGAAATCATAATTTATTTATTTAATGCGTATAAAAAATTTGATACTGTGCAAGATAAAAGACTAACAGACCTCTTCCGATGCTCACTTTATATTTTATAGAATTGCTTGAAATTTAGAAATTAAAGTTTTTCACTTCATCGGACATAAATTCAGCATCTGGTGAATTGAGTCACCAATTTTATAAAACGCCACGGAGATCCAGATTGTTTAAGTTTTTATAAATAAATAAATAATTGTAGTAATTATTTTGATTTTTGACAATTTTATAGAGATACGAATATGTGGATTGAATTGTATTTTAACTTTTGAGTTCAGTAGAAACAATTAATTTGTTATTGCTTAAGGGTTGTCTCTAAATTCGATATATAATTTAAATCGGCAATTTAATAAATGATATGAGAATGAGGGCAACAGCGAATTGAGTTTCAACACACATACTAGTCCCTGTATGTACGTGTCACACACAAACACACACACGCACACACACAGACATGCATAGACAATGGCTAACACAGAATGCCAGCATTATTATCGTTATCCCAGTGCTTATCGGGGCATAGGTCACATGGTATAGAGGACACAGAGACAGCGGGGCAGAGGCACCGAGGGCGCAGGAAACAAAAGACAATCACGAACAAAACAAAACAAAACAATTTGATAATTAATCGTTTTGAGCTCTCGACTGCTCCTGGTTAAATATATGGCGCAGCATAATCACATCATATCATTTATATCGGTTGGTTGTGTGCGTTTGAACCGGAACCGGAAACGACAAGAAACGATTGTACGAAATGCGCTTGTTAATTTTGTTGTTGTTGTTGTTGCCTGAGAGTCACCAAAAAACCTTTTTGTAGGCCTTATGGCCGTGATATGATGAGGAGCCCTTCTAATCCCCTGACTGTCTGACCGACTGACCGCGATGTCTGATGTATAATAAGCCTTTAAGAACATGTATCATATTCACTTGATTAATTATATGCAAGTGGTAGTGGGTTCATATAGTATGTAAATAGTTGCTTTTAAATTTATTGTTGGTTGTGAGATAAAAAACTATTTAATTGAGAGCTGTTAGAATTAAGAATTGGGCCCATCAATTTATGTGTACGTGTAGATGATAGGGCAATATAAATATTTAAAAAAGGGATTGTAAATAAAAGTTATGAATCAAGCCCTAAAAAATACCAGTGACATCTACAAAATTCCACATATGCTATTTTTGGAAGGTCTATCCAGCAATTATTTTGAACTCTTACTGTCAATTTTTAAATTAGGAATTATAAATAAGATTTTTTTTTTAATTTTTAATTTAAAGTTCAAAAATAAGAGTTATTTTTTTGATCCTATTCACTTTGTAGGAGGACAATTTTTATAAATAAAATGTAATTTATTATAAAAATGAACCACATCGGCCTTATTAACCCACAAAGTGAATAGGATCAAAAACATTGAACAAACTGGCCCAAATTTAATTTGACAATAAGAGTTATTTTCAATTTTTAAAATAAAAATCAAAACTAAGAGTTATTTTCAACTTTTATCATAAAAGTCAAAAATAAAAGTTGAATTGAAATAACTTTTGATCTTATCAAAAAACTTTTAAGAGTTACGATCCCTGATTTCAAATATGAGATGATTTTTAATTTTGGTTGGAGTTGAATAAAATCTTGTCTCAGTCACACTAGTTACACTCCCTAGTGCTTGATGACGTGTTGAGTATTGTGACTGTTTAGATTAGATGTATCTAGCCAAATATCAAAAATATTTATTAGTTCAATGTACACACATTTGTGCTTTACACTCAACTAACTTGGCTTGATGTGTTGGCATTCAAGAGACAACATACTTGGTATTTATTATGGTATATTAAATTGTGTCTAGGTCCTGTTGCAAGCTATATTGAAACGCTTGTCAATTAATTGGGTTACACTTGGATACATGTTGTTGGCAACTGAAATGTATCATTGGTCAGTTGACTAGCTCAGTATCTGTATGTCTGGCCACAGAAACTTGTGATTTTGGCCAACATTGTCAAACAATTACATGACTTTACAATTAATTTGTCCTTACAATATGATAACAGCTCTAAAGTGACAATGAAATGGTATGGTAGACGAAGTGCAAACTAAGATAGAGACTAAAATATGTTCTCTCCGATTCTAAAGCCAAGCCGCATTCTCGTGTAAATGTAAATGAAAATTTTAAGTGCACAACCAGGAGAAGGAGGAGGAGAACGATGGTGGGGTTTTGTCGACTGCACTATGGTAAAAAAACCCGATATTTTGGCATAAACTCTAAATATAAAAATGGAGACTTGAAATTTGACATGCACTTTAGTTAGGCTGATTTAGAATTTATAATTTTTTTGTTTTGATTTGGACCACGCCTTCACCTCCCCCTCCCCATACGACTATGCGAAAAAGTGAAAAAAATGTATAAAAAAACAAAATATATAGCTAGATTCTTGAAATTTGACACGAAGCTTAGTTAAAATATTCAAAAATATGTAATTTTAGTTGTTATTCAATTGGACCTTGTCTTCATCCCCCCTTTCTCCCCGACTAAGAAAAAAATAAAAAAAAATTGTGTTAAGCTTAACCCTCTAATGCCCACGCAAAACAAGAAATTTTAGCAATCACTAATTTTCAGACATAGAAAATCCGTAGTAAATCACATCGTAGAGCAGTAAAAGAAAAACAGGCTGATAGAATATTTAGTTTTTCATTAAGCTTTGTAGCAATATCCTCAAATTATAAATATAATATAATTATATTAGTTTTAAAAGTTTTAACTGAGATTTTTTTTTAAACCGCCTAAAGGCGGTCATGTGCACTAGAGGGTTACATATAAAGCAATTTATTTTAAACTTTACATGTTTGCTAATTATACTAAAGTAGAATTTACAATTGAGTTTGTTTTTTAATTTGACCACGTTTTCACCTCGCTACCCATCTGAATCTAAGAAAAATCTTCAGCCTAAATTCACACCTACAACATGTCGTTTTTCACGAAAAGGAAAAAAATCGAACAAAAGGGATTATTAATGGTTTAGTTAATAACCGTTAGGCAAAACTCTGGAGTTCTCTTGGGTCCTACTAATATAAAGCTTCACAGAACAGGAAGACTTTTGTTAGTTTTTAGCTAAAAATACACATAAAAAACACGTCAGATAATTGCACAATAAAACACAAATACTAAAAATCTCTAATACTACCGTTTTTTAAATACCTTTATCAACTTTATCCATATTTAGCAATTTTAAATTTGCTTACAAAACAAACGCAATTGGCTCTGAAAATTGCAAATATTTTTCCTGTGCTTTTTCAGTTCATATTGCAACGCTCAATCAGCTGAATTTGAGAGAGCTTAAAATATTAAGGGTAGTCCCGAAAAATCTAAGAAAATTATTTTTGTTTGCTTTGAAGTTTTTTGATTTAGATTTTTGATTTTTAAGATACTGAACAAAACAAAATTTGAATTGATGCCAAAATATCGCACTTTTTACCATAGTGGACTGGTCTATGTGATAATGAAATTTTGCAGTGAACAGTGACTTGGATGGGCAATGGCAGGGTCTGACTTGCTGTTGATGGCGTTTCTGTCAAAGTCGGTGCAAAGTCGGAATCAGAGACGCCGGAGTCGGAGGCAGTGGATATCATCGGACTGGGCTGGTCTGCTGACACTCAAGAGCCGCTATCCTTGTTGTTAGATCAACGGCTCACACACTGGCACAAAATGCGTTGTAATCTAATCAAATGACAATATACTCCAACCCTTAACTGAACTCAACTCAACTCAGCAGCCATCGTTGTGTATTAGACAGATTGTTGCTGTCCGAGGCACATACATATTACGAGTACTCGTAAGTTGTGTCTCTTTTAAAATTGTTGGCCCTGTCTCTTTCATTGTTTGTGTGCGTTTGTGTGTGTGCCTGAGCAGCAATTTAAACGTCATTTATTTTAAATGTAATAACTATTTCAGCATGCAGTCAGTTGCCGACTGCCGGTTGCTAGCCTGATTGTAAAAATGATTGCATGTAATCACTCATACGACACATTGACCAACACAATGCTATCACATCAACCCAACACCGACCATCGTGTTGAGTTTGTATTTCTGATTTGTAATGCCTTGCCTCTTGTTATGGATTCCAAAATGCAATCAATCATTCTTTAGAGCGCCTTTCTTTCTGTCATCCAAAACTGACGGATACTTTAAACTGCATCAAAATACACATACTATTTGATATCTTATTTTCGATACTTTGTTCAATCGCTTGCTTGAAAGACTTGAGTGACCTCAATAACTTAACAAAAAGCTCATATTTTTTAGTATCGGAGTAGTGAAAGTTCAAGGTGTAGATATAAGTAAGTAGTTTGAATTTCCATAATTTGTACTCTTGAAAAACTATATCTGGTTCAAGTAACAAAAAAGCAAAAAGTTTATTCAAGCCTAAGGTAACACAACAAATCATAAATATTCATATATACTTCCGCATTTATCGGTATTTATCTTTAAGAGTTTAGCTTTCTTGAAAGAAAAATAAACTTGCTTGTGTGTTTCAGTGTTGCCGACTTAGCCTTTTTTCCAACTACTGCACTCGGAAAAATTTCCATCAAACCCAATTCCAAAATGTGTCATTTTTAGAATTTGTTTCCAATTTAAGTATAAATAAATACTTTCAACAAATAAAACAGGAAAAAACATAAAACATATCAACAATTACACAAATATTTGTGATATATTCTACCACTTTTTATTTGTCATCTTTCTGTTATCTTTTCTGTACGGCTTCTTTTGTTTTTGTGAGAGTTGCTTCTGAGTAAGTACTAGAGCTCTGCTAAATTCATTCGAAATGTTATTTCGAACACGTCAGAGATTTAAAAGTTTAAGCGAAAATTAGCTTAAAATGATGCAAATGCAGGGAACTTATATAAACACGAAATATACGTGAATATCATTTAAAGTGACATTATATATGTACATATGTGTATTACCACTGGATTGAAATACGACTAAATATTTTTTTAGCTTGCACATCATACGTATCTCGTATCATCACATCACATCATTGCAGTCACATTTTCGATATTGGTTTATATACTATACACGCACAAAATGATAATTTATATACTCTTGATTGCATTAAAACGCACCACAATCCCATTTAATTTAAAAGCAGAGAGTTCCTGTATTTCATTTTGTGTTTAAGCTTATAAATTTAAAAAAAAATACTTCACCATATTTGTCGCTTGTACACAATAGAAAGGAAAGAGTGAACAGTAAATTTGTATGCAGCCCTAAACTATACGAAATGAAAAAGAAACTTAAAATGTATTCTTGTTAGTATCAATGTTTAATAGAGCGCATCAATTTGTATTTCATAATCTATAGTCAATTCTAAGATGTTTTCGCCAAGAAAGCATAGTTCTAAAATGAATTTCTGGTTCGCGCTTTTTGAGTAGAAAAACTTATTTCTTTTTGAAAATGTTTATCTTGGGTGTTTATGATCTGATCCTGACAAACTTGGTGTCAATACTCTTGTTAGGACCAGGACTTTTTAAACTCCACAGAACCAAAGGACGAAATGTTCTTTAAACATAATTTTCATCGTTGGAACTACGATTTCGCGATTCGTCTCTATCTTAGAATTGTATTAAAATATGTTTTACATTTTTTGCAAATAAAAAATACAGGTTCAAGGAAAAAAAAAATTTGTTTGACCAAAAAATAGATTTAATTCTGACTAATTTTTAAGGATAGGTCCTAAGCCATTTGATTTAATTTCAATATTGTTAGCTAGATACACGATTTCTTCCTAAACATTTTTTTCGACTGCTGTATACCGTGGACACAGTGGACAGTCGGCGTGGAAAATAGCAAACCACTGCGTAATGCATATCACAAAACAGACAAAGAGAGTTAGGAAGCATTTGTTTTTAATTTAGTGATGCGTACTTCGTTCTGTTTTAATTTTAACTCTGATTGCCCAAGGCATAAATCAGCCAACTGCCTGTCACTTGACACCTGCTGGTTCTTGCAACCGAAGAAGTTGCCACAAACAGTTGAAATTGCAAAAGATCTCAGTGGAGTGCGGCAAGTTACATAAACAAGTTGAAATCAATTAAGAAATGGTTTAAGAAAGTTTTCATTAAGTTACTGAGAAGATAAGATGCAACACTGAGCTTAAACATAGTCAATTTATTTACGAGTATATAATATTTTTCAATCACTTAGTTAGTCTGGGAGAAGTTACCTCTTATGTCAGAATCGAATAGATATTAGAATTTTACAAGCTAATATACAGTGGCTCACACTAACTAACTAAACTAAAAAGGATATCAAAATGATTTAATCTCGTATTTTTAGCGAAACGATTTCAATTATTTTTTTATGCATTTATTGAGTACTTTTGAAACCATTAAAAACTTAAAAATTAACGAAAAAAAAGGTCAATGCTTATTTCGACCAAGTAACATATTTAATTCGAAAAATTATCACTGCGAAAGGTAGATCGCGCTAGTGACGAAAGCAGCACGAAGGGTGCGAAAGACGACTAGCAATATACATACGTTGGCTCACAGCTTAAAGTATGCAGGTCAAATTTTGATTTAAAACTTAAAGATTTTCGAATGTCGTTAACATAATGGTATCAATGGAAAGGTCATTTGAATTCCGTTTGAATGACACACAACTTTCCTTAACCCAATAAGTACCCTTCGAAAATTTAAATGTTTTGAAAAAGTCTACTTTATGAAATTTTTTCCTTGAGTTTCTACAAAAAATAGTTTGATGTAAAACAATTCTTCAAACAATTTTAAGAGCTCTTTGCTAGTACTTATTATGATTTTTTTAAGATAGCTAAAAATTACTATTTTAACCCATTTTTCCTACTTTTCATACCATTGGAGCCTTTTTGAATTGTTAATAAGTTTTACATACATACTCTTCGCAAGTATTTTTTAAAATTTTTTGAAAAGTGCTAAAGAGCCACTTTTTGTGTAAAAAGTAGGAAAAAGGGGTTAAAATAGTAATTTTTAGGATTTTCAACAAATTATAAAAAATACTAGCAAAAATATTTTCGAACATTTGTTTTTTGCTGTCACTCTTAGAATTTTTTGAAGAATTTTTCTGCAGCAAAATAATTTTTCTAAAAAATCAAGGAAAAAAGTTGAAAAATCTACTTTTTTTTTTTAGATTCGAAATACTCAATGGGTACATAATGGGTTAAAGAAACTTTTGTATCATTCCAACGGAATTTAAATGACCCATCCAAACATATTTTTTTTTCACTGTGAAGACTTGACTTAAATAGCTGTTACAGTAAAAAAAAGAGTGAACTAATAAATGTTTGTCTGAGTATAAATTAGTTAAAAAAGAAAAGAAAATGTTTGTCACTCGGCACTTCGCAAAAAAGCAATACTAGATCGTTCAAAAAGTCCCCGGACTGACAGTGAAAAAGACATTTTGTTTTTTAATCAAAATATTCATTCAATATAGTTTCCGTCTAGCTTAATGCACCTTGTCCAACGGTCTTTCAACATTTCGATGCCTTTTTTGTAGTGGTCTGAAGAAAGTCCCTCAAAATAGGCTTCAGTCTCCCATTCAACGTCTTCATTGGAGTACAATTTTTTTCCCTATAGCCATATTTTCAAGTTTGAAAACAGATAGTAGTCACTGGGAGCCAGATCTGGGGAATATGGAGGATGAAGAAGGAATTCCCAACTAAATTTTTTGATTTTTTCCAACGTAAAAGCGGCTTTGTGAGATGGTGCATTGTCTTGATGAAAAATGATTTTTTTCCTTGCCAAATGCGGGCGTTTCTTCTTAATTTCGTCATTCACACGATCAAGCAATGCTGAGTAATATTCTTTGTTGCATTTTTCACCCTTTTCAAGATAGTCGATGTGTGTTATACCATGTCCATCCCAAAATACACTGACAAAAACCTTACCAGCCCATCGACTTGCTTTCATACGCTTCGAACGGCTTTCACCGGCCTCTCGCCACTCAGCTGATGACCGATTGAACTCCGGAATGTAGTGATGGATCCAAGTCTCATCCATGGTGATATATCGACGCAAAATTGCGCTTGGATTTCGGCTAAACATGTCCACACACGACTTGGAATTGGCCACTCATTTTTCCCTTTGTTCAATATCTAGGAAATGCGGCACCAATTTTATATTGAGCTTTTTCATATGCAAATAATCATGCAAAATCGAAACCGCTGACCCAAGCTGCTTATCAAGCCATGTCTTTGCTTCTACGGTATTTTTTCCCATTAAAAAACAGTGTTTAATCAAAACACGAAATTCAGCTTTTTCCATTTTTAAAAAAACTCAAAAAGTTGCACAATAATAATATTTCTAACTCGATAGCGAAGCTTCCGAATTTCACTGGAGCTCAAATTTTCACTGGAGCCTAGAAATGAACTAGTCAGTGAAAAAAAATTTATTTAAAAATTTTAGTGGAGTAGTATTTTTAGGAATGAGTATTTATTAGGAATGAAGAATTTAGCGCAATGTGCAGAGGGCCAACCATTTTTTTAAATACTTTATATGCTAAACCTAATATTATTCGTAACAAAATTGGATAACCGAAATTATGGGTCATAAAAAATGTTTTCGTCACTAGACTTTTACCTCGTTAAGAGGTTTCTTTTATAATTTAATATATACTAAAATAAAATATTGGTATTTGCTATTTTCAACCCTTCTCTTCGATATCCATTTAAGCCTTTTTACTTTTGGCGTAATTTTAATCGTTTACTTAAGCGCGCTTCAGACGAGCACTTTTTCTGCTCACTATAGCTCACCGATGAAATAGAACGTGTTCTATTCTATCGGTGATCGTCGGGTTTTCACCGAAGCTTTGAAATTTTGTGTGGTTACCCGACACGGACAGCCTTTTTACAAAAAGTGTCTGTAAATAAGTGCTCGTCTGAACCGAGCATTAGGAACTACACTTATGATATGCTATATCTAGAATGTTGTGTTCAGCGAATTTTAATTAAGAGTAAACAATTGCACTGCGGCTTGACAAAGCCATTCAAACTCAGCCTTATATCTTATCTATTCACGCTGAAATTAATTCAGAAACCATGTGACCATCTCAACGATAAGATAAGTAGTCGTGTGTTGAAATTGAAAGCAGTCAGCGACTTGGATAATGATGCCCAGAAAACATGATAATGGGATTGTATGTAGTATGTTACTCCCAGCCCAAGTATGCAGTTTCCAGTCTCCAAATTTCAGTGCCCAGTATACAGTTCTCTTCGACTAGTACTTGCTTTATTATATCACTCACATACCACACTGAGGTCGGTCAAATGCATATTACATGTGTGTGTGTGTGTGTGTGTGTGTTTCGTGCCAACGTTCAAAATGTATTCGACCATGACAATGGCGATTGAACTGCAGGAGAAGAAGCGAGGCAGAGATAGCGAGCGAGAGTCAGAGATAGGGAGCGAGAGGAAAAGAGAGGGAGCGGAAGTAAGAGCTCGGTCCTTGCTCTGTTCGCCTGTGATTAAAATGATATTTTCAGACAATGTCAAACAGCGTGTGACTAATGGGTCTATGGGTTGTCCGAAATGTCTGTTATTACTTGATAAATCTTGTCGGTCACACATTTTAGCAGACCAAGAGACGCACACACACACCCACACTCACACACACACACTTGACCATACGCACACACACACACACAAATGCTCGTATGTGTATTCAAGGCTGTGTTTGTTTTATGCAAATCCCCCGCACTCGACTCTAATGACAAATGGGTCAAAAATTTGCGGCTAATGACACAAATATGCTTGTTTCTGCCTATAAATTTTATGCATAAATAAATCCATAGAAGGCTACAAATTGCTAAGAAAAACGAAAAGGGAAACGAGAAAAGCAAAGAAAAAAAATCATATAAGTAAGAAAACAAATGAGAGAGCTACAGTCGAGGTGCTCGACTCTTGGATGCCCAGTATCAGTATCTTGGCGGCTGTTCGATTCAATCACCATAAATAAAATTCAAATCAAATATTAATATAATTATATTATTATATTAAACATATAAGGAAGCATGTGTCGAGTGTCGGCTACAAGATACCCTGGGTTACGAACGGACTGACATTGCCATGAACTCAATAGTCTAAAAACGCTTTAGGTACTAGGCCAAAATAAAATAAATTCTTAGAGAATGAAGCAAACAAACAAACTATGATTGAAGACTTTCCGGCAACGACCTTTGCGGGTTTCTGGCACCACACATTAATCAATGGGCAAATAAACATAAGATTAACTTAAATGGCCATAAGGGTAACGCTCTAACAATATAATGGATTTGGTTCAAAGGTTCATAGCATTCAGACAAGTCGTTGATACTGTATTCCAATTGGTAGTGCTATTCGTACTTATAAAAAAAACCTCTGTGCGAGGTAAAATTCTAGTGACAAATACATTTTCATGCCACAAAATTTTTTATATCCAATTTTGTGACAAATAATATTAAGTTTAACAAATAAATTATTTTGAAAATAAAATTTTTGACACTCGTCACATTGCGCTACATTTTTCATACCTAATTATTATTTTTAAAATATTTAAAATGCCTTTCTAACGACATATAACATAAATCATATCTGTAGGTTTTTTTTTTGGATACTGTGGGGCTTTAGTGGGTACTAGCGATTTCACTCTAAACTAGCGATTTTTCGAAAAAGTCGTAGAGCAAAATTATCTGGATTTTTCATCGGAAACAAGTCCTCATTCAAACTCTTTAGCTATATCAATTATTTTATCCAAACAGACAGACTGACTTTTCATTTCAATTTCGGAAGGCCACTAAAAATTTAAAAATGAATTATCTGTTGAACCAGTTATCAGATCTTGATGATCGGGGTGTCATTCGACGCGTATTTTTGATAAGACTAGTATAAATTTGAAATTTCGCCCCTCCCACTAACACCTGTTTATCTCACGAACCAGGTGCATTATCAAAAGTCTTAGAATGCATATTTGTTAGTTGAACTGATACCCTTCGATCGGTATATAACTCGACCTGGTCATAGCTAATTTTCCAATCTTCCTGTATATATTGCTAGTCACCTTTCGCACCCTTCGGGCTGCTTTCGTCACTAGAGTGGACTAATGACAGTAATTAACATAGATGCGTCTCAAAACATTCTCCTGTAAAACCACATTTTGAATATAATTTTATTGGTCTTATGAAATTAGTTACTGATAGATATTGTTGAAAATTCAGGCCCGAAATAAGAATACAGTTGTTAATTACGTTATGTTTTTTATTTGATTTGAGCACGACACAGCACATCGATCTACACAGCTCACAGCTCAACAAGACAGACTGAGACTCAGACTCATTACGTTTCTAAAATTTAGACTATCGTCGCGACAGTCAATATGACGATCGGTTTTACTTTTGCATAGGATATGAATTTTAAAATATTGCAAAGTATTGCGTAATGTTGCAACATGCGTTGTGCTCAAATTAGTGATGAAATTTAATATTTAAGAATTTTGTATTATGATTGTAGGAATTAAATTACACTGAAATATTAGATGCATCTTGCAACTGCGTAAGTGTTTCAAGAATCCAGTTTTAAATGCACTTGCAAGCTCTAATATAATGTTTAATTAAATAAGAAAAATAAATGAAATTAAATAATATTTTACGCTCGAATAATTATGAAATACGCCTATTTGAATGCATTGTTTACGAGATTGCTGAGAAATCATTTGACAGACAAATGGCAACACATTTTGGAAATAAACAAAGTTTATTGTACGTCTGCATTTACAATTTGAGGCAGCTTGCATTTTGAATTATTGTTTGACTTGAGATACTGTGAAATAACAATTAATTGTTCAATTTCATTTAATGAAAATTGCAATGCAGATCCATCTTCCGATTGCCTTTGCAGTTAAAAGAAATTCAAAATAAATTGAACATCTGTTAAGTTGAAACTTCAACGTCAGTTTCAGCTTTTACTTGGGCATAGCCTTTTAGCACGTACTGTGTGTGATATATTATTTGCATTAGTTGTCCAATTCAAATACAATAACTGCAATACAATGAAGTAGACCCCTATCTCTGCCTCTGTTTCTCGTCCTGTCTCTCTCTTATTTTCTCTGTGTTTGTATTTGTATTCGTGCTGGTATTTGTATTTGTATTTTGTTAGTTGGTGGCTGGACAATACCAAATGTGATTTTCTTAGGGGATACACACATGTTAATCCCATAGGAAAATCATTGCTGGCGACAATAAAAAAAGCTGGAGATACTCTAAGGCAAACAGAAGAAGGCACAAGCCAAATACTCGTACAAGTTGTACTAAAGAAGTAAAAAAACGTAGAGACCTAAACAAATATGCAACATGCGTGACACTGGATGGATGGAGACGCCTTGAATCCTTCGAAGTCGAAGTTCTCAACGCAGGAATTGCCTCTATTCCTCCTGTTTACAATCGTCTAAACATACTATGAACTATAAATAACATCTACAGCCATGATATCGTACGTAGTATATGTATTTCAAAATTAATTTTCATGTTGTCCCTTAAGTTAAGTCAAAAATGGCATTAATACTTATATCATACATATAGTACATACGTTATATAGAATGTTTTTTGTAATTGGAAATGGTAGTGATGTAAAAATTAATCAAAACAAAAAAAAACAATTTGATTTTCGATATTATTTTTACTAGTCAACGACATAATAAAATCGATTTTGAATAATCTACAACTCACAGTAGTTAAGTTAAGTTAAGTTAACTGCTGTTAAGCTAACTGCACTTGGAGTTAGTGTTTGGTATTTATGTATATTTTAAAAAGTCTTTTATGACATATTCTTCATACCAGTTATCTTTTGATTTAAGTAAATACAAAATAATTACAGAGCAGCTGACTGTGACGGGACTCGAACCCTTGGAAAGCGAACAAATAAAAAAATGTTAAAACTTATTAAAAAATCATAAAGTTATAAACTGTAATAATATCCAAAAAAAAAGGAATTTTTTTCAAAAATGAGTATAATATAGTATGCAGGGTATCAAATTGTTAGTTTGCAAAAAAATTCCAATTTTCTTGTTATTTGTACTATATATATTTTTTTTAAATATTTAAAGTTGTATAATTACATGGCATATTTCATTGAGTGAGGTATGGGAACTTCTGCTTGTTCAGCTGAGTGGAAAGACATTTCGCAAAGAGGGCGTCGTCTTAAATATACTTGTGATAAACTCGATTGCAAAAGGTGGCAAAAAGGGCTTAGTTGGCATTATGGAAAACACTTGACATAATTCGGTTGCGATGGCTCTGACAGTCCTAAATCAACACCTTGGGCATCCTTCAGCTTCAAGTGAGACAATAACATTGCTCACCTTGTGGTAATAAGCTTCAATATTATTATACAATTTTTCAAGGTGCCTGGGAAGAGTAACGAAAAGAAAGGGAGCCTCCGAGCCAAGTCAGACTAGGATTGAGGCTGAGGCTGAGGCTGGGCAATCATTTCTGTTTCATGTCTGTGCACGGTAATTCCAGATAAATGAAAAGGCATAAACAAAGAACTCATTAAATTCTGGCAAGCCGCATGGCCAGGTGCCCATAAAGTAACTCTGTTTCTTCTCCCTTCATAAATAGCCAACAAACAGTGTAGGCTCTTATTGTTTTTGTTTTATTTTTTATTGTTGTTGTTCTTCGCTTTGCACCTGACCACTGGCAAAAGGCCTTGAGTGGAACCTGGTCGAATGCATTTGCATGCCAAGTGGCTTCGCTGAACAGCCAGCAATTCTGCAGTTTTTCGCCGTAGACTATGATTGGAATGTCCTTCGACTTTCGTCCTTTGGCCGATGGCCTTCATTAAATTTCGCATGGTATCCCTACCCGAAGGACGTATGGATTAAACGCCTTTTCGACACTCTGCGTTCAACTTTATAATAATTTAACTTTATAATAATTTCCATTCGAAGCGATTCGATCTTAAAACTTTAAGATTCTGCTGCCCGTGCACCTTGGGACAGAATCCCTTTTTTTTTTGCCATTAAGTCGAAATTTTTTTGAAATATATCTTGAAGTTGATATAATATTTTTAAAGTGTGTACATTAAGTATACCAAATCAATAAAAAACAAGTGGGAAAGGCTATAGTCGAGCGCCCGACTCTAGGATACCCGTTACTTATTTTAATGAATTTTTTAATATTTTTTATTGCATGCTTTTAGGCACTTATATTTTTTAAAAACTTTAATTAGCCATTACCACTCAAGTCCTTTGCGTTACGCAAGAGGTTTGGTCCTTATTCTATTTATACCAAATCTGTGTTGGTTATGTTGCTAATTTGTATGTACGGATTCCACACTTACCAAATAAAAGAAATTTCGTTATTGTTAAAAAAAAAAAGCCATTACCACCTTTTTATTTGTCCGCTCTTGTTACGATTTAGTAGGATGATAGGTGATAATAGTAATTAACGATAATTAGTAAAAAAATTTTAATATCTTGAAAACTGTGCGTGTGGTGGTTTTTTGCGATTTACAGAGGCGGAAAAAGGCCTGGCAAAAATTTGAAACAAACTTGACCTGCGTGGGGTCTATAGGAGTCTGTGTGCCAACTTTGGTTGCTCTAGCTCTTATAGTATCTGAGATCTAGGCGCTCACACGGACGGACAGACAGACGGACAGACAGACAGACAGACGGACAGACGGACATGGCTATATCGACTCGGCTGTTGATGCTGATCAAGAATATATATACTGTATAGGGTCGGAGATGCTTCCTTCTCCCTGTTACATACATTGCAACGAATACAATATCCCCTTTTACTTATTTTTATAAGTAACGGCTATAAAAATTAGTTGGTGGCAATGTTGTAATTTTGCCCCGCTCTCAAAATCAGATGTTTTGTCTGCTGACTTTCAGTTGAAATTCGCGATGTTTTTTGAAAATATGGAAAAAAAAGGTCAAGGTACACAATTATTGTTAAGTTATTTGAAATAAGTGTTCAATGTTGTATTTGTGGATTGTCTATGTTATGTCATATTTTAGAAAAAAAAAAAACTAACCGAAGAGCTCGTGTACTGTGGAGTAAAAACCAACTTTTTGCCACTTTCTGTCAAAAAGTAATCATACAAATGTTTACTCTTAACTGTGATCTTAAACTTGTCCTTAGAACTTTTTGCCCAATTTTGCCCATTCTCTTTAAAAATACATGTTGCATCTGTGTATTTATGTTAGAAAATCGGGTTTTTTTCCGTTGTCATGTAGGGAGGGGGTTAAAATATGGTGAAATTAAAAAACTAATAAATTGTAGATTCTACATTTGCCTGATTAGCAAACATGCGAACAATAAAATATGTTCCTCTATATTTGAGTTTATAAAAAATTGTTACATTTTCAATGAGTAGAAAAAAAGAAGGGGTGTTGAAGACAAGGTCAAAATAACAAACAAAAAAATTATAAATTCGACTTCAACCCGACTAAGATTGGATTTTATAAATGTATATTACATATATTTCTCATAGTCGGTTGGGGAGGGGAAGACAAAGGCGTGGTCCAAATAAAAAAAATCCAAAATTCGAAATTAGTCAAATTAAGGTTCATGCAAAGTTTCAAGTCTCTAGCTTTACAATTGGACTTTATGCCAAAAAAAGGGATTCAGGCCCATTGTGCCGTGGTTCGATTCGCCCGGCTTCATTAACATTAGTTCAGTCAACGCAGTCGTCGATTAATTGACAGCCATACATATATTGGCAAAAGGTTCCCGTGATGGCCTGAAAGGTCGTTAACAAATTGATTTTATGGCCAACGGAGTTGAGGCTTGATTCATTTGCCATTGTTATTCTACAATGAAGGGGGCTGACATTCATTGACTTGTATGGAAACCCGATTTGCCTCGTCTTAATTTAATATTCTTTTCGCTTCCCCTTTACAATGCTGTTGTCTTAAATTTTTCTGTATCCTTCGTGCTTATTTTGTTGCCAACTGCCACATGTCTTTTTATTTGTATTAAAATGTTTGGCTAAAAGTTTTCTTAAAGTTTATACCAGGGTATTTAGCCGAAACGCAAATCGGGTTTAGTTACGCTTTCGGTTATGTTCACATTTAGGTTATCGGTTACGCAAAATTTTGTAAAACGGTTTCCTAACTGTTTTCCTAACGTTTTTTTTTTAATTATTTAGTTCTACTTCGCGGTATGACTTCGGTTCATCAAACAATCAAAAATTATAAGAATGTAAAAAATATGTTAAATTAAAAAAAAATTCTTTAATTTAAAATCATTTAATATACAAATAAGTAATAAATATATTGAATTTAATGCTTGATCGATCCGAAATTAAGCTTTGCATGATTCGACCTGTAAACGGTTATTTCGGTTTAAATAATATCGGTTTCGGTATTAAAAAGTAAAAAAGATTTTGTTTTTGTTACGGCTTCAGTTGCGTTTACCAATTTCATTTGGTTTATACCGGTTAACGGTTATGGTTAAGAGTTGAATTCGTGGCTTATACAGGGCATGATAAGCTCTTCAGTTTTTTAAGTTTTTCATAGAGAGTCACAGCCAAATCGAAGGTTATTCGTCGCTGGTTGCGTTTGATCTTGGATGGGCCCAATCTACTAGTAGGGCCCTCTCAAATAGGCCCACTTTATCATTGTCAACTGGCACTGAGGGGATGGCATGTAGCACACATTACTCATACGCCGCGTGTGCTCCAAATATTTGCTCAGATAACACTAATGCGCAGCCGTATGTTGTAGTTGTTGCGCCCGCAAACACGCAGTGTATCCTAAAGATACTTTTGCAGCATATCAAATTAGCGTTCTAACAAACTGATCTGAATATTTGCCCAACACTTTTGGGATGCCGCGCACACACACACACAAACACATATCTACCTATATACACACTCAAGCACCAAGACTATCAAACTAATACTAACACTAGAACTAACACACACACACACAGACACTCTCATAATGTCAGGTGGTTTTAGTTGAGTTTCTCTTGCAATTTATGCCAGGCAAAGCAAACGCAGTTCAGCCAAAAGGCAAACAAATACAAATCCTATTTTGGAATAAGTTAAATAGTTGAATGAGACTACGAGTACTCGTCCATATATTCAGCTAACTACGCGTCTCAATACGCTGCTTTGGCGTTGAGTAAATATTAATCTGAACCTGCAGACGACGCGACATTGCCCCAATTGGTAACCCAAATCCTTTGGGTCGTCACTTTGCAAGTTGTTGCCTTCCATCTAAAATTGTACAACACAGTCAAATCAATCACAATTACAACAAACAAATTCTCAGATGCATTTGGTGAATGGAAATCAATTTGAAATGAGAATCACGTTCCGTCGTGCAGCGTCTTTCACCTATTTCAGTGGCACTCGCTCCAATTTCAGCTCCACAATCAGTTTCAGAAGCCAGGACACAGCTTCTGCTTTAGCTTCAGCTGCGTATCCTTGTTTGCATTTCGATTGCCTTGCGTACATGTGCACTCGCTGCTCGTGCATAAAATTCATCTCGCAATGCCAATGGGCTTCGAATGCCACTTATCTAACTTCTTGTAGTGTTACATACAATCGACTTACTTATAAAGGATTTTACAATGATCCTGCGTGTAAACTGCAACCCTTTTGTGTACTAATACGGGGAATGTCCGTTTACTTATCATCTGATTGATACAGGTTAAAGATATCTATCTCAGTGTTTCCGAACTAAACACTAAACTCCAGTTTCTGTTCTTGATTAAAATAGTGCATTAAAATAGTCATTAAAGTCCAAAACATTTGATTTCAGTAGAAAAAAAAACAGAAATATTAGCAAAAATATACCCAAAAAAATCTTACTTGAATCTAGTATTTTGAACTCGATTTAAGACTTTCTGGGAATCACCCAACTTTTGACACAATCGAATTATTCTACAATAGCTCTAGAAAACAATTTTTCAAGTAAGATAGATTTAATTGTTCGAGCACTTAGCTATGATATCAAGCCATCAACTTTTATTTCATCATATGAAACAATTATCAAAATTAAATTTTTAATTTTAAGAAACATAAAAATATTAATAACTAATAGAAAACTATTAAACTAATGATCATTGTGTGTATAGTAGTTAAATATTTATATGTAGATATTCTTATGTTAAGATAATTTAAATACAATCACTGAGGACGGCAGTCCGCGCTAGTGTCGAAAGCAGTATGAAGGGTGCGAAAGGCGACACCTCGATCATCGAAATCCAATCACCGGCTCAAAATATAATTAATTTTGAAATGTTTAGCCCCCGTTCGAAAATGAGATGAAAAGTCAGTTTGTCTGTTTGTTTGTTCGTAAACTTAATATTATTCGTCACAAAATTGGATATCAGAAATTTTGGGGCATGAAAATGCTTTCGTCACTAGGCTTTTACCTCGTAAAGAGGTTTTTTTTATAGGATCTATGTATCTCCCAATTATATTATAAATTTTCATAAATTTATTGAGTGAACCACGGAGGGATTGACAACAACAGCTGCAGCAACGACAAGGCAGACATAATAGTAACAGGAACGTGCATAAATATTAATTAACGCTTAATGTAACAACGGAAGGCAAACAATGCCAACGAAAACAACGAAAAATGAAATTATAATATCACCTTTTCGTACAACATTTATCATCAGCATGTCCCAGCGAAAAGGGAAAAGCAAAATCCAAAACAAAGACAGAAGGAAGCCAAGAA
This sequence comes from Drosophila quinaria, assembly GCA_035047525.1. Taxonomy (NCBI): domain Eukaryota; kingdom Metazoa; phylum Arthropoda; class Insecta; order Diptera; family Drosophilidae; genus Drosophila; species Drosophila quinaria. Next base: position 7,010,648 of record JAWNPO010000455.1, on the reverse strand, counting down.
AAATGAGATGAAAACAGAAAACAATGCAAGAACGATTAGACTACAGTAAAACGCACATGACGGTATGATACTCTGTACTGGTAGCTATAGAAAGTTATATCGTAATCCAAAATACTTTACTAAGTAAAGTATAATAAAAAATGACAGGAAAAGCAGCGACAAAAGTGGGATAAAGGCGAATAAAAGACGATAAATTGTCACGTTAGCGGAGAAATGCAAAGAAACATGCGCTGTCGTTCCTTCATTTCCAATGGCTTTAAGCACAATTTGATTTAATTAAGTGACAGGAACAACAACAGCAAATATTACAACAACAGCAACTTGATCAAATCAATTCGCAAATGAATCATATGAAAAGTACAAATCACAATCATTGGCCAATTATCCGAAAACTCATTAACATAGAGACAAAGTTGCATATATTCGTAATTCAATTTTATGTCAAGGCCACTGCCAGAAAAAATTGCAAAAAATTAGTTCCATAATTTTTGTAATACTCATTTCCCCAATTTACAACATTATATTTTAAATCAGGGGTGCCCATCGCCTATGCACACAATGCACATTTGTTTTTGTAATGCACATGGGATATGGGAAGTAAAACAGAATACACATAGGTTTGAAATTCTTACACATTGAATTTTACACAAACAACTTGCAGAACAACAAGAACAACTTTTTTAACTTTTCTTTCCATCCATTTTCGGTGCAGGCAAAACGAAAACAATTGCATTGCGTCGGTTATCTTTTGCTAATCCGAATGTAATTTGTTGTTGTCTTATCGTTTTGTGTACACTGGAAAAGAAAAACTTGACTTCGCTTTCAAACGTGTGTTTCTCGTGTGGCTTTTTGAAGAAACATGTTTCTATTTTTTTTTTCTGTGTACACATTGAAATAAAAAAAAAAGTTCGTTACAAGTATGCGTGTGATTTCTTGTATCTGTATTAGTGCGTGCACATCCATAAGGCAGCTTTGGGCACCCCTGTTTTAAATGATTTATTAAAGGAATAATAAAATGAATTTATCCGTTGATAAATTATTATAAATAATAAAACTGGTTAATATCCTCTAAAATGGAATATTGCTTTATTTAACCTCTTCAATTGAGAGAAACTTATTTCCTCCGAGCTATTTTAACCAATTTTCTCTCGCTGTTGGACAAGTCGAGCAGCAAAATTTTTAATTTTTAGAGCGATTTTTTGATCTAATCCAATGTATTCAATTCCAAATGACAATTAAGAAAATTAGAAAATTCAGAAAATATTTACTCTGGTCATCCCATATTTAAAAAATTAAAATTTGATTTTAAAAAATATTTAAGTTTTAAAAAATGTGAATTTCAATTTAATTTTTAGCCTCATATTCGATTTTAGAGGGTCCAAATTAGCCCAGAAAAGTGGTTTTTAATGAAAAACACACTACTTTTTATGTCGCGGCATAAAATGGGTTAAGGCAACAATTAGAGAAGAAGAGAGAGAAGCGGGGAAGCTGGTAACTCCCTATTATTTGTATCATGTAGAAAGGTAAGTCGCCAAATATTTATTTAATTTGTTTGCCAACTTTGCTTCACTTACATGTTTGTCCGCCTCTTCTGTCTGTCGGTCCGTCTGCCTCTCTGCCTTTCCGTCATCCCCTCGTCGGAATGCGTGTAGCAGAATTCCAACTACAACAATCCCCCGAAGACAGGTAGCCAGATGGAGCGGCCAACGGTTGACTGCGTGCCAAATGTGCGGTTACTTATGAGTGTATGTGTACATACATACATATGTGTATAACTGTGCACCTACACACACACACACACAGACACATCTTGAGTGTGTGTTCGCTGTGGTCGCTTAAGACAAATGAATTTTGATTTAATATTTAACGCAAAACCACATAAGCTGCCACCAAAAGTGGCAAAGTAATTAAAATTTGCAATTCAATGTGCGTCGCGTTTTTTACATAGCTGCAAGCCCAACTAGGAACATCCAGAACCAACCCTAGTAAAAATGTCTTAAAATAAAATTTAAAAAAAATCTTCAAGCTGTGTGTCTTCAGTGTTTTAAAAACATTTTAGAAATACTTGAACTTTGAGATAGACTTAATGACCTTGAAGTTTATTAAATCAGATTAATTGCAAAAAATCGTATTTCAGAAAAAAAAAATGTTGATGCCTACATCAAATGAATGAATTGCTTTGGAGTATTGTTAATTTTTTAAATTTCTGCATACCGTGTAAAATAAAAAAAAAATGCACGAATTGTAAAATAAACTTTTTTTTTAAGCATTATTATTGTTAATAACGTCACCTCATTTATTTGCTTATAAACTTTGATTATAATTATAAATTGGCTAGAGACTGAATGTCAAAGACAAAGACATGTGACACCTAGCTCTTTCTTTTAAAGTACTCACCTTGAACAGTTCCTCCTGTTGCCTAATTCATCAGTTCTGCAACTCGTCATTCCTGGAACTCTAGTTCGAGTTATCGCAAAAGACTTTATAATTTTATATGCTGTCGCCGTTGTTGTTGTTGCTTTTATCATTGACTCCTGCGGCTAAATGACTGCATCAAAAGAGGAAAGAGGGATTGGAAATGGAAATGGGATTGGAAATGGCAACCATACCGAACGGTAAGTACACAGTATTGTTGAGATGTTGAGAGCTCGTCGCAGATTTTGTCGCCGTCGTCGTTGTCCTCTGAAGTTGACGTAATTATATTGTAAAATATCGTTACGAATTCCGATTCTCTATGCGAATGTGTGTGGGTGCTTAAATTTGTGTGTGTAATAATTTGCGAGATTTATGTGTGTGTGTGTGTGTGTGAAGTCATCAAATTATTTTCGATTTAGTAAATCATCTGCTGTGTGCAGTTTGATGTTGTAAGGTGTCGCATCCATAACATAGAGCCAGAAAAATGCTGCGGCACGTTTACAAGCAATCACTAGAAATGCAATTGCATCCGTTCACTTAGTGGCACTTGCAACAGTGCACTAATGTAAAAAGAACCCTATATTTTGGCATAAACTCTAAATATTTATAAATATAGAGACTTGAAATTTGGCATGATTTAGAATTTTTTTTTGGATTTGGACCACGCCTTCACCTCCACCTCCCCATACGACTATGTGAAAAAGTAAAAAAAATGTATTAAAAATCTAAATCTAGTTATAATATTCAAAAATACATAATTTTGGTTGTTATTCAATTGGACCTTTTCCTCATCCCCTCTTCTTCCCCGACTAAGAAAAAAGTAAAAAAAAATTGTTTTCATCTTAAATATAAGGCAATAAAAAAAAAAAATCTTTTTTGTATGGCAATTTATTTAAGCTTTGCATGTTTGCCAATTAGACTAAAGTAGAATTTACAATCTGAGAAAAATTCGATTCTTCAGCCAAAATTAGTTTCTCACGAAAAGGAATAAAATCGAACGAACGGGATTATTAACATCTGATTCTAGATGATTTAGTTAATAACCTTTACGTAACACTTTCATGGAGGGTTGTGCTGTACTAATGTAGAGCTTAACAGCTTAATTGCACAATAAAACACAAATACTAAAAATCTCTACCTCTTAATACCTTTATCAACTCTATCCATATTTAGCAATTTTTATTATGCTTTCGAAACAAACACAAGTGGCTCTAAAAGTTGCTATTATTTTTAATGCGCTTTTTAAGTTCATATTGCAACGCTCAATCAGCTGAATTTGAGAGCGCTTAAAATATTAAGGGTATGCCCAAGTTTGCTTTGGAGTTTTTCGATTTAGAAAATAAAAATTCTCTCTCGGCCTCTCTCATTTCAACTGGTCAGGTGGCTCAGTGGTTACAGTCGCCGACCTGTCACATCACTGCGGACGGCAGTCCGCGCTAGTGACGAAAGCAGCACGAAGGGTGCGAAGGCGACTAGCATATATACACAGGAAGAATGGAAAATTTGCTATGACTGTCTGATCAGGTCGAGTTATATACCGATCGCAAGGTATTAACTTAACTTACAAATGTGCATACTAAGACTTTTAGAAACTCACCTGGTTCGTGAGATAAACAGGTGTAAGTGGGCGGGGAAAAATTTAAATTATTGGAGCTAATGGGGCCGTTGGAGCCTTTTTGATTTTTATTTTAATTTTTTACTATTCTAATCAAAAATACGCGTCGAATGACACCTTGATCATCAAAATCCGATCACTGGTTCAGAAGATAATTAATTTTGAAATTTTTGGTGCCCTTTTCAAAACGAGATGAAAAGTCAGTCTGTTTGTTTGTTTGTTTGTCTGTTTGTTTGGATCAAATCGTAAATTTAGCTTAAAAGTTTGAATGAGGACTTGTTCCCGATCAAAAATCTAGAAACGTTTGTTCTACGACTTTTTCGAAAAAAAGCTAGTTTAGCGGGAAATCGCTAAAAACCGTTAAAATTAAAACCCCTATAGCATCCAAACGATATGAGCTACAGACGTGATCTATGTATCGTTGGAAAGGTGTTTTGAAGGGCTTTTAGGCAAACCTTCAAACTTTTTTTCTAAAGTGCATAGGTAAAAATCAACAGGTGAAATAAGATATTTTGTTCCAGATTTTGGCGGTTTTTGAGAAAACGCTGCCTACGATTTTTTTTAATTTGCAATATGTTTGAGCTTGTAAAATTTCGCGTTTTTTGATATATCATTCATAAATTTATGTTGATTGGTTTGGAAGATATAACCTATTAACTGAATATATACATTTTACTTTGAATTGAAATAGGACAGCAGCAGCAATTACATTTGACTAACAGTCCAGTAACAATGAAATCTATAATTAGACAGGCGTCCCTAATGATCGCCAGTGGCGCAAAGTGTAGAGCGTCCGATTTTTTCATGAATTCTCAGCTCGGGTTTCGGGTTCAAATCCTGGCACGGACAAAACATTTTTTTTTTTTAATGTTTAAATGCAATTAATTTGAAACGTTTGTTCTACGACTTTTTCGAAAAAAAGCTAGTTTAGCGGGAAATCGCTAAAAACCGTTAAAATTAAAACCCCTATAGCATCCAAACGATATGAGCTACGGACGTGATCTATGTATCGTTGGAAAGGTATTTTGAAGGGCTTTTAGGCAAACCTTCAAACTTTGTTCTAAAGTGCATAGGTAAAATCAATAGGTCAAATAAGATATTTTGTCCCAGATTTTGGCGGTTTTTGAGAAAACGACGCTAACGATTTTTTTTTAGCTTTCAATATGTTGTAGTGTGTAAAATTTCCCGTTTTTTGATATATGACACAAAATTTTACCGATGGGTTTGGAAGATATTACTTATTAACTGAATATACTTTTTACCTTTACACTACTGCATGTACATATGCAGTATGTTAATGTACATGTAAATCGCCAAAAGCCACAGCATCCAAACAATAGAAGCTACAGATGTGATCTATATATCGATGGAAATGTATTTTGAAGGGCTTTAAGCCTAGCTGTAAACTTTTTTGCATAAAACACAGGTAAAAAGCTTCAGGTGAAATAAGGTTTTTTTTCCCCACATTTCGGCGATTTAAGAAAAATCTACGTTTCAAATAAGTTTTAAATACAGTTGAACTTTCCTAACTCGAACTTATCTAACTCGAATTTCTCTGTAACTCGAATTAAATGAGTGGCAGTAAAATTAATAATCTTAGGAAAAAGAACTCTATAACTCGAATATTTCCCTAACTCGAACCTTTTCTTTGGATAATGGTGATTCGAGTTAGGGAAGTTCGACTGTATGTTATTTGTTGTAGCAATTCAATTTCGCATTTTTGACTATAACACATAGCCGTCAAATTTCGTTTGGGCAAGATATTACCTGTTAACTGAATATACCTTTTACCTTTACACTTCTGCATTTACATATGCAGTAGCATGCATACAGCAGCAGCAAAGTGTCATAGCAGCCAGAGTTTGAGAGTGCTAATAGCTTTTGCGCTTGGCATGTGTGTTTTAAGGGAACCAGTGTTGGTAGACAGTTTGTTTTAGCTTGTACAAAAAATAAACAAAGTTGATAGAATGAAATTTCAAAATTTCTGATATCTTATAAAAAAAACCTCTTTACGAGGTAAAAGTCTAGTGACGAAAACAGTTATATGCCCCAAAATTTCTGATATCCAATTTTGTGACGAATAATATTAAGTTTGACATAAAAATTATTTTAAAAAAAATTTTTGCATTCGGCACTGCGCAAAACATTGAGTTTTATTTGGTATGAAGAATTGAGACATTTTGGCGCAATGTGCCGAGTGCCAAAATTTTTTTTAAAATAATTTTTATGTCAAACTTAATATTATTCGTCACAAAATTGGATATCAGAAATTTTGGGGCATATAACTGTTTTCGTCACTAGACTTTTACCTCGTAAAGAGGTTTTTTTTATAAGATATGTAATTAGAACTTCCAGTTTGAAAAATAGAAAACTGGATTCGATTCCCCCCATCAATTGTAGTCAAACATGTGATTTTAAGTTCTTCGGAATTCCCATCATTAAAAAAATAAAAAAAAAAGTGGATTCAGCGATGATTTCGTTTCCCCTTAAAAATTTTCAGATGAGTTGACTGTGTCATGGAGCAATAATTTGACGTGAAATTCAAGTGGAAGAGATTTCTGTGGCAAACATAAATTACTATAACGTTCTTGCGCTTTTCTTTTGTCAACTATTTTGAAGTTGCTCTGCACGTTGCCAGATGACAAGAACAAATTATGAATTTGCTTCAACGTTCTTAATTTCAATTTCTCTTTTTTCTCAATTTACATCTTTCTCTTCCTTTTTAAATTTTTCTCTCCAATTTCCTTTCGCAAAGAGAATACTCTTTAGGTTCAAATGAATTGGTATCTTTCACATAATTTTACTTACCTTAAATAGCTACAGTATGTAAAACAATGATACATGTGTCTACCATGGAAAGTCTTTGTGGTTTACAGCAACTAGGTAATCCACATACAAATAAAAATAATACATAAATAAGTGAAAATTCGGTTATTAAATTTATTTCGCTTCGTTGTGTATATAAACAAATATTCGAATAGAGAAAAAATAATAATCAAATACTGTTGTGTGTTTTTATCAGAGATTAAAACCGAAACGAATAACGGTTTCAGTTACGGTTTCGGTTATGTTCGCATTTCGGTTTTCGGTTATAGGTTACGCAAAATCTTTGAATAAAGGTTTCGTAACGGTGAACCGGTTCTCATATGTTTCGGTTTTGAAATACCGGTACGGTTTCGGTTCCCCAAAAAAAAAATTTCTTTGTAAAAATATAATAATAATAATAAAAAGGCATTACTTTCTTTATGTTTTTTTCACACATTTATTTCACATATTCTGTGTATGTATGCAAATGTATTTATGTGCATACATACATACATATGTATGCAACTACGTATGTTTCACTCACTGAAATTTCTTTTTCACAGCGTTTATTGTCACTTTCGACCAAACAAGAGCTTGTGTTCTTTTCTAAATTATACGAAAAGAACTTTCTAAACGGATTAGATTCCGGTCGCGGCATTTTGTTCAAAATATTTGTCTATTTAATTGCGCGCACGTCTTCTTCGTTGAAAAACTAACTCCGATTGAAGTTGCGCACTCTTTCAGCAGGCGAGCAGCGTTGCCAAAATTAGTCCGTTAAAAAATAGCCAGATTTCAATAGTCAAATTTTAAAGAAATAATAAAAATTATGGTACTACTTTTTTTAGCAAGCTTTTATTTTATTTCTGAATTAGAATGGAAGGAAGGTAGAAATAAAATAACAGAATGATAAAAAACCGTACCATATTTTTATATTTATATTTATTTGCCAGTTGCAACCCACTAAATCTGTCGGGAAAATAGCTAAATTGGCAAGCCTGCAGGCGAGGCAGAAAATGTGAAGTAACGGAATGTGCGTGAAATAAAGAAAGAACGCTCTATTCGAAAGGCGACTGTGAAATACCCTATGACTTAATATGTTCCTACATATGTAAAATATAAAAACAAATTATTAGATCGTTACATAAGTATTAACATATGTAAATATCAAGCTAATATGTATGATTAACATAAATAATCTTATGTAAATGCAGATATTTTACATATGTATGTACATATGCATGTCAATAAAAAAAATATGATGGGTATTTCTGCAGTCGCATATGTGAGTCGGCATATGACGTGTGCTTGTACGATTTCGACTGTTTGCTGTCTCACTCGCACTTGCACACTCAAGCGCACAAAAGTAAGCGCCGATCGTCACCACGAAAAGAGGAGGAGACAATTGAAATTTCGTTACCCTTCAGAACTAAAATTCCTTGTCGTCAGCCGTCGCTTGATGTTGTTGTTATATTTGGACACTTTGTTGTTATTTTTCTAATAATTCTGCCAGCGTCGACCGGCCGCTGCTCGAGCGACGCAAGCAGAATTACGTTTCGTCTGTTTCTGTTCGTTTCTCTTGTTTCGTTGCGTGCCGACGTCCAAAAAAATGCACGTCGTGCGTGCGCTGCTTAAGCGACGCAGGCAGAGGCTGTTTCTGCTCGTTTCTTTTTGTTTCTTTCTCTCTCTATCATACAAGTTTTCGGCCGACTTTGACGTCGCCAAATATTGTGCGACGGAGGCAGAGGTTGTTTCTGTTCGCTTTTTTGTTTCCGTCTCTGTCAAGCAAACGTCAAACGTTGCCGCAGGCAGCGGGATTGATGCAACAAAACGAAGCAAGCGCACGTGTCAAAAGAAACAAAGTGACATTGTCATTTTTATTGCTGCGCTGACGTCTGCTGCTACTGTTTAATAAATCGTAAGTGTTTTATTATTTAATTTTTTTATTTTGTATATAGAAAACTAACGCATTGATTTTTAATTTAGATCATGAACTGAACTTTGAAGAATGCATGGAGCTTCCTCTGGAATTTAATTTTCTGAAGGCGGTGGCCATTGACCATTTAGTGGGAGCTGTATTTCATTTTCAAGGCAAACTGGTAACATTAAGCAAGTTAAAAAAAAAAAAATGTAAAACAAAATATGGACTAAAAAAACATATTAAAAATACAAAATTAAAAAAGATAATTTTTTTCAATTTTTATTCACTTTTTTTTATTGTTGAGGAATCATTAAGGAATTTTATTAAAAAAACGTTAGGGAATCATTGGGGAATTTTCCGCAAAATTCATGGAAGATTCCCTAACGAAAATGGCTTAGGAATCGTTAGGGAATCATTGGGGAATTTTCCGCAAAATTCATGAAAGATTCCCTAACGAAAATGGCTTAAGAATCGTTAGGGAATCATTGAGGATTTCTCGGCAGAGTTCCCCAAGGTTTACCTCCCATGAAACGCTAGGGAATCGCTGGTGAAAGTTCCCTTTTCGTCGATTGTATGAACTCACAATGTTAAATTCACCAACGATTTTCATACAAAATCGTCGATGATTCACCAAGCATGGGGAGACATTCACTAATGATTCACCAGACAATCGTTGATGAATGAAACTGAAGGGTACTTTTTGCATGCATATGTATGTATGTATGTACGTACATCTGATGAACTGCTCAGTTTACAGTTATTGTAGCATATTTTGCTTATTTGGCCTTGAAAACATTTGACGCGTCGCGTCTTTCATACAAACATAAGATGTACATACATACACTGAATCAATAAAGTATGTATGCAATTGGCAATACAAACTTTAGGAAATAAGAAAGCATAACTGCAATGTATTAAGATCAAATGAGTAGATATATTTCAAAAATATAAATTATTAAATAAAGTTAGTAATGAAAAAAGAAAAAACATAACATAATTAAATAAAGTTAATAATTTATATTTCTGAAATATATCTACTCATTTGATCTTAATGCATTGTAGTTATGTTTTTTCATTGCCTAAAGTTTGTATTGTCAACTGCATACTTACTTTATTGATTCACTGTATGTTTATATGCATGTGTGGACATGCATAAGACAATAAAATTCTGATTTTTTTTTGCATCTTGCTTTAATTTTTTTTTTTTTGCATGTATGGAAAACCGAAATGAACCCTTATAAATGAAACGGTTACCAAACGGTTATTTCGGTTTTCAGAGTTTCGGTTTAAAGGTTTCGGTCAGATGAAAATTTTTTTTTTCTGTTACGGTTTCGGTTACGGTTTAAAATTTCAATCGGTTTTGACCGGTTAAAGGTTACGGTTTCGGTTAGGGTTTTAATCCCTGGTTTTTATCTTCCATTTGTTGTTCCATTTAACGATAACTGTTTGGAAAAGAGCTTTCACATTTGTTCTGTATGTAATGCAGAACAGATTGTCAGCTTATTACATACACAGAGTTAAAGTTCCCAATAAATCATACGCCCTGTTGTACGAACAGATGCTAAAGACACCTTTTAATTTGCAGCAATTTCGGGATGTGACAATGTCGAACTTTATTTACTAACTCTAAATACGAAACCATTACACAAACTCTCCCACTTTCTCTTGATTTTTTCTCAATGCTAAATGTATTAAAAATAAATGTGCCAAATTAGGACAGTATAGAAAAGGCAGGCCGCTGAGAATTGAGGGAACGCGCCGAAAATTGAGTGCACCGAACATCATAAGGCCTCACAGCATGTGCGTTTCTGTGAGTATGTGTGTTTGTTTGTGTGTGTGTATGTGTGTTTGTTAACAGACCACACACTTTTCAAAAGAAATTGTTAACGCTTTTTAAGTTTCGCAATAAGACCAGCAACGAATGTTTGCTTGCAGTCTCATTTTGCTTTTGGGCAAGATGCAATAAAGAGCAAAAAAAGAGCAACGAATCTCAAAGTGGTAGAGAAGAACCTACTTGAAGATGGCTAGCCAAAAAGGCCAATGGGCAACTAGTATTAAGAAAGTTATCTACTTGTTATACACTTGGCAAATTTAAATTAAAACAATTGAACTCTGAACAAGATTTGCGGTCTGATATGTAAGTAGTTTTCTGGTTACAAAACTTGATAAGAACTATTAAATTGTCGCTGCAGCGCTTAAAGTTTCTTTCAGAAACTTCGTATAACTAGTTGTCTTAAATGATTACAGAGAGGGCAAAAATTGAGATTAACTATGATAGCGTTAAAGGCAAATTAATGTCCGCTTTATATTTAGTTTCTGTACTTAAAAAGTTACAAACGATCTATTAAGCTGGCCAAAAATTAAATTAAAAGTTTATATATGTATGTTATGCACAATAGAGCGCATCGAATTCCATACAAATGAAAAAATGGTAGCCCATTTTCATATTCTATGGTCAATTCTAAAATTAAAAAAATTAGTCAGAATTTAATATAATTTTGGCCCAAAGGACATTTTTATCGTCCTTCAACTTGTATGTTTTATTTGCAGAAAATTTATTATTATATTTATAAAGTATATTGTAAATTTTCAGCAAATAAAACATACAGGTTCAAGGACGATAAAAATGTCCTTTGGGCCAAAATTATATTAAACCCTGACTAGTTTTTTGGGATATATCTTGACATAATCGAATAGCGAAATCATCGTCCCAATTATGAAAATTTTAAGGACATTTTTTTGGTTCCTTGAACCCGTATTTTTTATTTGCAGAAAATGTTAAACATATTTTAATACAATTTTAATGAAGTACGTGTTACATTGTCTGCTTAAAAAAATACAGACTAAATTCAGACTAATTTTTAAGGATAGAGACGAATCGCGAAATCGTCGTTCCGAGGATGAAAACTATGTTTAAAGGACATTTCGTCCTTTGGTGGTGTGGAGTTTAAAAAGTCCTGGTCCTAGCAAGAGTATTGACACCAAGTTTGTCAGAAACGGACAACAAACACCCAAGATATAAATTAAAAAATAAAATGAATTTTTCAACTTAAAAAGCGCGGACCAGGACTTAATTTTAGAACTATGGTTTCTTGGTGAAAACATCTTAGAATTCACCATAGATTACGAAAATGGGTTACCATTTTTTCATTTTTTCGGGCCCATACAATTCGATGCACTCTAATGTATATATATATTCAAATTAAGTAACAAGTAGATTTAAATTTTAATTACATTTAAAACAAATATAAGTTATCATAATGATTAATTGTGATTATGTTTTGAGAGAATTCCTAAATTTATGAGATTCTTGAATGGGAAATAATATATTAAGAGCCCGATTAACAGATTGCTAATTCATATAATAGTTATCTATTCTCTATCTGATTATTAGTGTGTTAAAGATGTATATATTTCACATAATTGTATTTGTTTAAAGATTAACATCACTTTCACAGCTATCACTTTACCACTTTGTTTTTCTGCTAAAATTACAAATCAGCATTGCAACACGCAAAGCATCAAATTTTAAATTTTCCTTACTTTTTATAATATTTAATGAGCTGTTGGTAAATAAACAGTTTGAGCATTTTTAAAAGTTATCGAGATCTGGCAGCTCTGTTCGATTATTTCATTAAGGAATACATGAAATATTTTTTAGTGAATTCATATAAATACCTTCATATATACTACTGGGCAGTGAGGCTTATTAACATACCATAACATAACATATATCGTTAGTCGCTCTCTCCACGTTGCTTCGTCACTAGCGTGGACTGCTGCCCACAGTGACACTTGCATGTAATGGACACAAACTGTAAATTTCGGGCCCTATTCAGGCTTTTATTTGTATGTACATATGTGTAAATAAAACTGTTTGTAGTTAGTCTACAGGGTGTACGTGTTAGAATTGATTAATTATGTTGTTTGTGTTATGTGTGTTATGTGTAGTAGTTGTAGTTGTCACAGTTTGCAGTTAATCGGTCATCTCATAGCTCTCACTTTTATCGTTGTTTCTCTTGTACTTTATTTTTTGCAGCAAGTTCTTGCCTAACCCCTTGGCTCTCATAACCTCTGCCTGCCACTTGGCACTTGCCATGCAGCGTGGGCTGTGACTCTGACTCTGGCTCTCGGTCTGGCAGACAGCCACAGTAACAGCAACGACAATGTCAGCAATGTCACGTAACCGAGTACAACGACAACAACAGCCACAATATGAACAGCTACAACAGCAACAATTGTTGTTAGTACTCGTACAATGAACAGCAAAATTGTTGGCCAAACCAAGAGACTGTAAATAAATATTTAAACTATTTGTAACTTTATTAACTTTGCTCAAGTGGCGTAATTTATTGCATGCCAAAAAGCGAGAGAATAAAAAAAGCAAAAATCAAATGAAAATATTGTAAAAAAAAAACAAAAAGGAAGAAGAGGCAGCAAAACCAACAGCAACAAAATGGAGCAACTTTTATACAGGCGAATGGGGGAAAAAATGCAAATGCCTTTAATGCCTGGGAAAACTGCTTTGAGCTTTTCCCCCAGAAAGTATTCTATGAGCATAGAACGAGGGTTTTTTTTGCGGCCAGCAACTGCAGGCGTGTCCAGATGAGCAGTCCTTTATGTGTTTGTTATTGTTGTGGTCAATGTTGTTGTTGCTGTTGTTGATGTGGCTGTTTATGCCGTGCTTGTTATTCCTGGTCGCTCACATTCAAACATTGCGCATACGCCGCGTGCATCGTGCCGCATGTCCATGGATGCATTTAATTAAGTTGCCGCGACTCCGGCGCTAAGCGACTTTTAATGAGTCACGCCTTGCACATGTGTATCGGTGTGTGAGTGTGTGTGTCTGTGTGTGTTTGAACATTCACTTATTGCTCTAATTGGCTGACCAACAGCGGAACATTCCCACAGTGCCAGGCAAATAGATAGACAGCAGAAATCTCCAGTGCATTGTGGGTTAACTTGCGCATCTTATAATATGTACTTATTAACAACGTGCATACTAAAGGCACTTATAATAACGAACATCAACACTTTATCTGAGACATTAATACAGGCACTGAGTAGTTGTGCGAATATATCTAGAATATTCTTTCGAAATGTGGTACTTTTTATAATTTAAGATTTACAAATCCATTCATTTGTATATATAATGTGAATTTAGTTGTCTGGATTATCGAGGCTGTACTGTAACGTATGCGAAATGAAATACGAACAACTGTTGTAATACCTCTAAAAAATGTGTTCCAAGTCCGACCAACTTAAATTTTTCATAAGTTTTTTATTGGACTATAAGCTATTCTTACAAAAATATTCGTGACCATAGCGATAAGCCCACTTTATATTTTCGGAAACCTTGCACAGACTCTACGTCGTGCAAGACATCGCATTATCATTCGCATGATACTTATCAATAGTTTTTTAAGCGCCGGACAGCCATTAATGCTTTAAATAAGACAGGATCGCTGATTCCACGCTCGCTTAGGGCCAGACATAAAGAAACCTTTGTTTTTGTTATTTGAGTGATTTTTTCAGATGGTTACCATTCATTATTGTGTGTTTGGTTTTGCGCTGTCAATTATTGGAACTTATTGGGAACATATTCAATTATGTTCGTATTTCATTCAGCATACGTTAGTTCTGTTTGAATGTACAGCAGACCTTAAAAGTAATTATCATCTTTAATAAAATTCTGATTATCAGGATATCATTGTGAGATAGGGTCGAAATATGTTTTGATAATCTCAAAATAATATATGTACATACTTCTAACAACGAAAAGGGCATTCTCTAAAAAAAATGTCAAATTCGCGTAAATGGTATTGCATTATTTATATTGTTAATTTTTGATCTTGGGTTGTAAAACTTTCGTTACATATGTGCAAATTATTATTATTAATTTGACAGTATTTGAGCCAAATTTGTTTTTTTAGCCCAATTATCTTTTAAATGTTCTTCCAGACGTTCAATTTAGGTGTTAACATATTTAATAATTTTAATAACTTCACTCAACTTTAAATTAAGTTGCTTTTACCGCAACAGGTATGTTGCACACACATACACATACTTACACAACCACACTCACACACACACACACACATATACACCCAGACAACAGACAATAAGTTTAGCAGCTGTCACTTTTACTTGCATGACTTACAGCGAGACTTCTCCCTTCCGTGAGTGCCAAATTCAGGCTGGCAAATGGTTAGCTCATCTCTTTTCTTGTTTTGGGGAAACAGAAGTGAGAAGTGAAAGAGAAAGATGAAGAGATGAGTAGGAGTTGCTGGATGGGTTGGTCGGCTCAAACGAAAATGAAAGTCATCACTTTTATTTCATGCAATTTTTATTAGGCGGCAATATTTCATTCACTTAGGGTCGCCTAAGCGTTGTCTGTCAGCGACTCCGAGCGACTTCTCTCCAACTTGTAGATATGCCATCTGTAGCTCCACTTTCAGCTCCATCTTCAGCTCCAACTTCAGCTCCAGCCGGTGTCTCATTCCCTCTTCTGTGGCACTTGGGTCTTTCATTCAGCTCTATTTGCTTTTACGACACGCCAGGGCCGACTACGAGTACTACGACTTAAATATGAGCAACAATACTATTAAACTTGTGCATGTTGTTGTTGTTGTTCCTACCCCTTCCAGCTGGTGTCTCTTGCGCAAAAAAAAAGTGTCGCAATTGTTACATAAATTATTCACATGCTCCTTCTCACATCCACCGTTCCAAAAAAAAACTTTCTGCTAAAGAGTTGGCAGCACTGCAGCCCCACCTGGCTCTTATGATGTGTGTTTACTGTACACGCGTATGCCAGTGTTTGTGTGTATGTGTTTTCTATGTTTATATGCTGCTACATATTTCATGCAAAATGTCAAGTCCGTCTGTTAGTTTCATGTTTTTTTTATGCTTTTTGCAAAGCTGAACAAGTTTTCACAACGCGTTCGTTAGTTTAAGAATCCTTAGCTGCCAGGTGGCATGCAACACGGCAGAAGATAGAACATAATATTTTATCAAATTACAGTTCTTGACTAATTTCAGATCTATCTTGGCTTTTCAAGTATTTTTGTAACAAATGTATTATAATTATTATCTTATCTATAGTTATAATTATAATAATTATTAACTTATCTAAAGATATAATTATAATCAGGGATTTAAACTGAAACAAATATAAGTTTCAGTTATGGTTTCGGTTATGTTCGCATTTAGGTTTTCGGTTTTCGTAACGGTGAACCGACTTTTGTATGTTTCAGTTTTGGTCCAGAAAATTTTTTTTTTTTCAAAAATAAAATTTTATTAATAATAGAATAATAATGATTAAAAAAGAATTATTGTTTTTAATGTTTCATTCGCACATTTTCTTCACAAATTCTTAAGTTTAGTTTAGTAGTAGTTTAGTTACATTTTAACAATTTCAATATTTCATCGAACAAGTATTATTTGTGCTTATTCAGTGCTATGACACTTTGATCATAAATATTACAAATAAAAATTCAAAATTATGCATACAAAAATTAAAATCAAAATCAAAATTAAAAATGAAAAACTGAAATTAACCCTTATAAAAGAATCGGTTACTAAACGGTTATTTCGGCTTACAGAGTTACGGTTTCAGTTACGGTTCTATATTTTAATCGGGTTTTACCGGTTAAAGGTTACGGTTTCGGATAGGGTTTTAATCCCTGGTTATAATTACTTAATACCTTCACTTACTTATTAGATTTATATTTGTGCATACTCAATACTTTAAAATAATTTTTTGAAAAAACAAAAAAAAAAAAGAAATAAAAATCGACTTGTCATAAAGAAGGACGCAAACTACCCTGATAAAAATATGACACCAAATTTCAAAATTTTCTTTTAAAATAAAATTGATCTGCGAGAAAATTCACAGAAAAATAATCATTCTCAAACTCAAAATAAATGTTTCATAATAATCAATCCACATTTCAAATGAATTGAATTATAATTTTTAGTAACTCTGAAGTATTTTCAAATTGATAAAGTTTCCTACGCAATTTGTCTTAATTGCGGATTCATTCATATTTAATTTGTAAATATTTGTGCTGCAAATAAATACAATTTAAGCAATTAACAAGCATGTTCTACCAAGAAATGACCAGAAAACAAGCTGGCCGCATAAATTAGTTGACTCCAAAGACACAATGCAAAGAGCCGCAAGAAAAACTTTGGCTGCATTTAACTTTTCTGTGGCTGCTTTTTCGTTTTGTTTTTAATTTGTCTAGATCTCGCATCTAGTTGTTGCTACTGTGTCTGCAAACAGTTGCAGCTACCACCAAAAAACCATAACAATAACAACAATAAATTATTCATATCCCATGGTCTAGTGTTAAGGGAAGGGAAAGGAGCTTTGGGGGTCCAGGTGAACCAACCAAAAAGAAGCAAAAAAAAAACGAGTACCATAATACTCGTTCTGAGTGCTCGTATCATACTCACTTCCATTCCTATGAATGTGGTCAAAAGAAATACCTCTCACAGTGTTTGTTGCAATTAGCATAGGGATTAAATTATTTGTGATAAATTAAGCTATGAATTTTCTACAGAGAAAAGGGAGGGAAGAGGAAGATTGTGCAGTAAGTATATATATGTAGCTGTGGGACTACAATTTCTGTCTAAAGAAATGTAGTTTCTAGCAGGGACCGTAATTATTATAATTTTAAAAATATAAATTATTAAATAAAAGTTATTTTTTGATTTTTATCAAAAAAATTGAAAGAAAACTATATATTATTTTTCAATCTGAATAAAAAAATTATTGAATAAAAATTAAATTTTAATTTTTATTTAAAAATTATAGTATAACTCTTATTTTCAATTTTTATAGCAAAAATTGGATAGTAAAAATTATTTTTAAATTTTTATTGTAAAAATTGAAAATAAAAGTTATTTTTTAATTTTTAAATAATAATTGAAAATAAAAGTTTATCGAGTTTCTCATAACTCTTAGTTGCGGTCCCTGGTTTCTAGTAATTTGTTATCTGTTTTGGTTATTCTCTCAACTTGCGTAAAACTTCTAATTAGAATTGCTGTCTCTTTTTATTTCTTTTAATTCAATCTAAGTACTCAATCGTATTAAAGTGGAGGATAAATCCGGATTTGACCATCCCTCACTTGTTCCGGTTTTCACTTTCGGCAAGATTTTGAGGATTGAATTCACTTGACATTGAGCTAGTGAATTTGAATTCGGAATGGATAAATCGATGATTTTGGCATGTTTAGCATAAAATTAAAGTGAAAACTAAATTTTTATAAAAGACTCCAATGTTTTATGAATAATGCATCATCATCATATAAACAAATAATAGTTTATTTGATTTTTTAATAATCTTTTTTCATCACACCTCAAAATCGATAAGACTAACATTTTTGTCGGATTCGATCGACATGTTCTAATTTTCGCAAGTATTTGTGAAAATGAATGGGAAGTTTATTAGAGCTGCCCTTGTAGGTGAGGAAAGTTGTAAATATTTTGGTATATATTTTAAAACTACAATTTAAATGCTTTTAAGCATTCCGTAAAATAATGAATTCTATTTCTTGATTTTTAAATGCAAGTTGGGACAAAAATATTGTTATTTAATGCAAAAAAAGAAGGTGATAATTTTTGTAAGCAAACACTGTGCAACAACTGACAGGGAGGGAAATTCGGAGGGTAATTCGCATGAAATGTAAAGGAATTTAAAGGGAAATTCGGTCAAATTTTGCGAATTGAAATTCGCAAAAAACAAGTGAAACCCGGAACAGGCCTGATTAAGTGCAATGGGAACTGATCAGTTAAATCTGAATATAAAACTCTTTGTCCTAACACAATGACTGACTGGCAATTATTAGAGTGCACAAACGGAGAGAGCTGAGAGACAAAGATTTTCAATAAATATAAATGAACTCTTTTACATATGTAGACATCCCAACCGATGTCGCAGACTGTTTATATTATACTTTCTTTTATACTCTAACAACATTTGGCTTAAATCGAACTGCTACCACTGCCGTGGCAAATTACAAAAATTAATGGTGGATTAATTAAATATTCCATTAATACACCATTAATTATTGTGAAACTAATCTGTTAAGCAATTACTCCAAAAAATATTCAAATTTCTTTCTGTCTAGATTAAGGTGTTGCAGACTCGTCCTCCCATTTGCAAACCTTTGAGACTCGCATATACTAGTGAATATGTAATTCGCGGTACCCAGGAGGATACAAAGCGCAAATGTCAGCGACCAATTTTCAAAAGCAAAATGCAAATCGTCTGTCAAGGCCACACGCACACTCACACACACACACACACACATACATACACACAAACAGAGGGGCCACTTATTTATTCCGTATTACGCATTATTCAAAACTCTCCCAGCCGCCAGGATGAGAAAAGAAGACTCGAAAAAGTCGCAACCGTCAAGACGAATTTTCGTGAGAACGGAGAAGTAACAGTAAGAGTTGGGAGCGGGAACGGAGCAAGAGCAAGCCTTCAATCAATCACCGAGGTTGACAGTTGCGCAAATATCAATCAAAAATAAATCGCATGTATGTAGCAACTTGTTTGCCAGGTGGGCGGGGCCCATCGCCAAGCGGCGAGGCCAACGCATCAACATCTTGGCCCTGCATTAGTTGGTTAGAAGCTGCTCAGATTTTGATTCCAACGCTTGTGGCTGGCATCTGCCAAAAGCCATCGCATCTGCCAGAAGTCAAAGTCAAGACCCAAAAGCTGAGTCGTAGGCTATAAAGTTTTCCCCATCGTATATCTGTCTTTTCTTACTTTTATTGCGCCAACTTAGCATCTGATTGAGGAGGGGAAAGAGAGGGGCGTGGCCAGGCACGTGTGCTTATCCATATACTTAAGGCTTGACTTGCCAAGCTACAATACTGACGGCTTTTCTGCCCTCACATTTGTCGCTTTAAACACTTGGCTTACATTGCGGTATGAATATATATGGTACAGACATACATACATACATACATACATACACACATACATACATACATTCATACCTACATACATACATACATACATACATACAGGCATACATACATACATACATACATACATACATACATACATATGGCAGCTATAAGATATAGTAATCCAACTTTGACCAAATTTGGTCAGAATGTAAGAGACAGTCCCAAACATATAATCTGTGAGTTTGGTTGAGATACAGTCGAACTTCCCTAACTCGAATCACCATTATCCAAGAAAAAAGTTCGAGTTAGGGATTTTTTTTTTAGTTTTTTAAATGAAACTACATATTCATTCATATTAAATTGTGAACATATTAATTTGTTTTTTTATCTTGTCGGGCT
Source organism: Drosophila quinaria (assembly GCA_035047525.1). NCBI lineage: Eukaryota > Metazoa > Arthropoda > Insecta > Diptera > Drosophilidae > Drosophila > Drosophila quinaria. Next base: position 6,990,566 of record JAWNPO010000455.1, on the reverse strand, counting down.
TACAAGCTTATACGTACTTACTTTACTTACTGGTTACTACAAACTCATACATTCAAACTGCAAGTTATAAATTTTTTTATCTTTAAAGTTAAACAAAACTAAAAAAATCAGAAGTCGATATTTAAGGATAACTATATGAATTACATGGGCATCAAATCTTCGGCGTGTAGGGGACTAGGCCTAGGGTATATTACTCTCGAGTACACTCGACTGATCCGCTTGTTTTGTTTCACTCCGTTCCATTTAATCCCATTCCAAATATTTCGCACGCTTTTATTCTCCTCAACATAAAGCGGATTTGTCATTTATCTAGACTAAAATGCAGATTAAAAAAAAGAAAAATATCTCATAAATGATTGCTGTATTTTGGACTTAAGCTCTCTATAACGAAGCTGAGAAACTCCCAGTCAAGTGCTGAAACACACATACACACGCACACACACACATACACACAACACAACTGATGTCCCTCTAGTTGGTGGCTGCATGGAAAAGAAAACCTTCGTACGGAAAAAATAAGAAAAAAAAAAACAGAAGTGAAACAACTTAATTACTACTGTAATAATTATTTGGCTAGCAGGTCCTTTCGTGTCCTGGCCTGTGTTGGGTGGCTGAATAAAATCGTCGTTGTCGCTGTCAGCCTGCGGCTTCCTCTCGATGTCCTTACGATTTATCTTTTTAAGCCGAAAACATTATTTTCTTTATCGTTCGCATTGCTGGCAAATCTGCACAATTAACACACTTTATGTGCCACTGTGGTAGCTGGGAGAGGGATGGGGAGAGGGGAGCAGGGGGGCAGGGGCCATTAGCCCAAAGAGTGGGAGTGGTCTGTCAGCAAATAGCAAATTTTTGTCCACCCAAATCTCAGCGGCACACAGGCAATGACAATGCGACAGCTGATGAAGTCAATGCCATGGATAATTATGCTGATGAACTTGACGAGCTTTGCGAGAGAAGCCCAGAGCTGAGGACAGGGAACTGGAGCTGGGAGCTGGGAGTTGGACCCAATGACGCATTGCCTCATTAGCGTAAAGGACACGCGCCTATTCTTGGTCAGTCCTACACAGAAAACAAATCCAAAATTCCGGAATAATATCGATCGCAAACCGTGTCAAAAGTTAAGTAATCTCGGAATTTCTTAAATCGCCTACGAAGTACCTAGTAATTCAAGTACAATTTAACAATTATTTTTCCACAAAAAGTTTGTTTAGTGAAATTAATTTTTTTAAGCTTTTTGCCAATTTATCCGCATATTCTGTCAATTTATCAATGATATCTTGAAAACATATGTACATAAAAAGAAAAAATTAAATTGCAGAATTTTAAACCAGAATTTTAAAATTTTTTTTTTTTTTGTTTGCTGTGTATGCACAGTCCTATTATTGGTAGGATCGCGGTCGGGGACTTGGTCTGCTCAATTGACACGCATGTCCCATGAAACCAAAAAGTGTCTTTTAATTTGAGCTCGTATTTCTTTTTGCACTCTTCTTCTTCTCCGTCTCCGTCTCCGCTTTTGTGTGTGGGTGTGTGCTTTGACTCATCAAAGGCCACGTGAAGTGAACTTATTAAGCCGCTTTCATTTTTTTAATTGTGCGGACGTTGCTTTTGTCGGTCTTCTATTTGCCTGTCACAAAAAATGCTCAAAATCATTCAGCTGCCAACATAAATTGCTTTGTTCCTGTTCCTTTCAACACCCCTCAACAGCCCTCACCCGGCACCTGCCCCTCTTCGCAGACTCAGTACCACGCGGCCAAGTGCAATCAATCACGCAAAATTTAATTAAAAATTTAATTTCATTCTTATGAGACATCAGTCCTTATACCCACCAAAACGACTCTATAAAGCCATATACGGTATCCTTAAATCCAAAATTCATATTCGTCATATTAACGATTATGTTTTTTCCATACTTTTTATGTATTTTGTTTTAGAAGAATTTGCTTTTGTGCCTGATCGACTCTGGTGCGTTCGATTGTTTGTGCAAGCATAGAAAAACATAACGAAAAAAGCAAACTTTATAATGTTTAATGTTAATAAATTCTTAAAATTTATCAATTGATATTTAAAAAAATATATAAACAGTCTATAAATACTAAGAAGTCAAGTAGTTACGACTATGAGATACCCTGCGCCCAGGCTCTGAAATTATTTAATCGGTATTTACAATAACATATAGATCTTTCAACTTTTGATCGTTTTTATAGATGATTTTTTTTTTTTTAATTTTGGTGCTAAGCCATTTTTAAATTGGTTAATATATAACTTTTTTTTCTTTTATAAATATTGCAACTTTAATTGAAGTGTCGCGATTGGCGCCTGTGATTCGCATTCCAGTAGTCAGTTTGTGAATTGTTGCTCAAACTGCTAAACTTTCGTTCAATTTGATTTTCTTTTTAATTTGACAGCTTCGACATTTAATTGTTGACAGCTTCAGGAGGTCTGAAGAGAGTGGGAGAAATTGGGAATTCGGGATATTACTGTGGGTGTTGCTGCCCCGCTTGGTTGGGCAATAAATTGGAATATGTAGGTATAGCTAAGTATGCTACGATTCTTGCCACGATGCCACAGTTGCACACATAAATCATAAAAAGTATGTGTTTGGCCTGGTGTGAGTGTGCGTGCGTGTGTGTGTGTGCGGGAGTGTGCTGAAAATGCATGTAACACAACCATCCGTCAAAGATATTTAAGTGTTTCTCTATGTTAATGTCTTCGGCAGGAACTGTATTTGTTTGTACATATGTACATAAATACCCAGCTAGCAATTGTAAGATCTTTACTGATTGCAATCTTAATGGAGAGTCTTCTTTGACCATTTTTAATGGTAAAAAACAAAAAAAAAATAGTCTCCTTTGTGATTTAAAAAAAAATCAAAAATGACTCATGTATATGCTTAAATGGGATAACAATAACAAAATATACAACGATCTAAACTTGATCAAGGTGTATATAAATACAAATTGAACTTGATCATGAAGCTGACCGAAATGTGAATGCTTTGATTCTTTCTATGCACGCATATTTCGAACAGATTCGCTGTCTTCGTTGGAGTTTTTACTGTAATTTTTCAAATTTTGTTTTGCTCTTGACGATGCAACTGAATAAGTAACTGTTTAATCTCTTTACTTCTTTTGCATTTCGTCAAATCTTAAGTGCTTGCTTTTAGTTTGTCGATTTAGTTTGTTGTCTGACGGTCACGTAAGTTGCTGCTGAGGTCTTCGAAGAGTTCGAGAACGCAATTCAGGAGAATGAAGACAAACTCCATAAATTTGTACGTATTAATTATGTACATAATTTAAATTTACACATAAGTATTAAATATCACTGCGGACGGCAGTCCGCGCTAGTGACGTAAGCAGCACGAAGGGTGCGAAGGCGACGAGCATATATACACAGGAAGAATGGAAAATTTGCTATGACTGTCCGATCGGGTCGAGTTATATACCGATCGAAAGGTATCAATTAAACTTACAAATGTGCATACTAAGACTTTTAAAAACTCACCTAGTTTGTGAGAAAAGGTGTAAGTGGGAGGGGCAAAATTTAAATGATTGGAGCTAATGGGGCCGTTGGAGCCTTTTTGATTTTTTTTTACTATTCTAATCAAAAATACGCGTCGAATGACATTTTGATCATCAAAATCCGATCACTGGTTCAGAAGATAATTAATTTTGAAATTTTTGGTGCCCTTTTCAAAACGAGATGAAAAGTCAGTCTGTTTGTTTGTTTGTTTGTCTGTTTGTTAGGATCAAATCGTTGATTTAGCTTAAAAGTTTGAATGAGGACTTGTTTCCGATCAAAAATCTAGAAACGTTTGTTCTACGACTTTTTCGAAAAAACGCTAGTTTAGCGGGAAATCGCTAAAAACCGCTAAAATTAAATTTGAAGGGCTTTTAAGCATAGCTGTAAACTTTTTTGCTAAAGAATACAGGTAAAAAGCTACAGGTGAAATAATTTTTTTTTACACTTTTTTTGGATTTAAGAAGAATCTGTGCTTTAAATCACTTTTTAATATGTTATATGTTGTAGACAATTCAATTCCGCGTTTTTTGACATATAAAACATATCTCTCAAAATTCGTTTGGGCAAGATATTACCTGTTAACTGAATATACCTTTTACCTTTACACTTCTGCATGTACCTATGCAGTATGTACACTGCTTGCAGCGTCATGCGGAAATATACTGCTTGCAAGTGGTGAATTCTTTTTGCGGCAGAAAAACCATATAATAATTACGATTAGAGCAATATCGGTATATATTTAGGGTTACTATTCATGATTTAGTCGAATATTAGTCGATATTACCTCTTAACTGAATATATACATTTTACTTAGAATTGGAATAGGACAGCAGCAGCAAAGTGTCATAGCAGCATGTGTGTTTGTAAAGGGAACCAGTGTTGTCAGACAGTTCGTTCTAACTTGTACAAACAAGAAGCACCTTTTAACAAGGTTATACAATAAAAATTTATTGCGATTTCAAAATTTCTAATGTCTTATCCAAAAATTACTGATATCTTATAAAAAAACCTCTTTACGAGGTGAAAGTCTAGTGACGAAAACAGTTTTATGCCCTAAAATTTCTGATATCCAATTTTGTTACGAATAATATTAATTTTTACATATAAATTATATTTAAAAAAATTTTGCACTCTTTTTATAAGGTTTTTTTATAAGATAATACATTTAACTATGATATTTTAAAAAGAATTCATTGGGAATATTGGTGGAGACGGAGCAATAATCGTTCGTGGTTACGACCATTAAAGGAACTTATAAATATTTTTATTAATTCTTCAGTCCATTAAATCAACAACTTTTATTTTATTAGAATTTCTGGCAACGGATATGAATACGAATGGCGTAAGTCAGACCCTCAATTCGATCAGAAATATGGCTCCAAACTGAGTCCAAACTGATCAAAAAATAACTAGAGTCATAAATGACTCTTTCACAGGATTCCTTGCTAGGGTACCTTTACCTTCTTTAAGATCATTTTAATCAGTCAGAAGACTCTTTTTAGACTCTAATGCGATTCGAAATGCTGGCTGGGTATATGTGACTGTATGTGTGTATGCAGCCCGATATTGCACCTACAAAATTGCATACTTTTCACACATGTGTACATACTCACACACAGAGATAGAGAGTGAGATTCGCATTCGCAGATACTCACGGACACTCAGTAGACACTCACTCAGTATGCTTGTATGAGGCCCAAAGGAATTTGCGAGTGCTATTTACATCTATATCTATGTACATACATATGTATGATTACTGCAGTACTCTTTCAATGCTCAAAGTGTAAATATGTATGTAAATATACCATGAATATGTATGTATGTCGCCTGCTAATGCTTTGTGCCTGGCCAGCACATTTATCACACACTGTGCTGTCATTTAAGCAGTTTGCCATTTACCAGTATTATAGTGACAACAACCACTCCTGCGGCCCTGTCCACTTGTTCACCTACCGTCGTTCTGGCCGGGTCCCTTCCCCTCATAAATAAATGTACAGCAAGTCAAAATGGTTGTCAACTTGGCCATGTCAACAACTAACTGATATTTTAATCCGTTTACTTAGCTCACCGTTAAGTTGCATTCGAACAGGGATGCCAACTTTTTTGATTATGTATGAACTCAAATAGCTACACGTTGTTTTCTTACAGTGCACTTTCATTGTCACTGTCTATCGCATCAGCCAAGTCCCACACATACACTTAGATGTAAACACACACACACACATACACGAGGGCAGTTGCCGTTGCATTCTCCCAGACTCACTTGAAATGTTGTCAGTGCACTTAAATATCTGAAGCTCCATGTGCAATGCAGCCGATTCGGCCTACATAGGACTACTGATCCACACACACACACACACACACACACACACACACACACACACACACACACACACACACACACACACACACACACACACACACACACACACACACACACACACACACACACACGCACACACACACACAACCTCAACCACTGCGAGGCTGCACAGTCCCTACTGTTGCAAGCCGTGAGGGAAAGGAGCCCGAACGTCGTGCTCATATGCGAGCCATATAAGCCGATTCCGGGTAGCGGATGGGTATCCAGCAGGTGTAAAAAGGCAGCCATTTGGGCCGTGGACACTCCACCCAAGGAGGTCAACGCCTCGAGTGATGGATTTGTCAGAGCGAAGCTTAGAGGGGTCACCTTCTACAGCTGCTATGCTCCGCCGAGCTGGGACCTAGGACGTTTTGAGAGGATGCTGGCAGACATCACTGACGACTCACGCGGGAGAGCTCCCTTCGTTATAGCTGGCGACTTTAACGCATGGGCTGTTGAATGGGGCAGTAAGGAGACAACAGCAAGGGGAACCGCTGTGCTGGAGCATTTCTCGTCGCTTGACGTCGGATTGGCAAACGACGGAAGACAGCTGACTTTCTGCAGGGCTGGCCGAGGTTCTATCAAAGACCTCACATTCCTTAGCAGCTCGCTGTGTAGGAGAACCAAGTGGAGAGTCAGCGACGAGTTTACCTTTAGTGACCATCAAGCGATTCACTTCGAGATTGGTGGAGAAAGGCAGAACCAGCAGCGACCCAATAAAAGTGGGCCAAAATGGAAGGACAGATTCCTCGATGCGGATACCTTCTCGCACGTTTTTAACGTCTCCGAATGGAACCGGCGGGAACATCGGTAGATGAAATGGCACGGCAGTTGTCAGACTGTCTGGACGCGGCATGCGACTCGTCTATGCCTCGGAGGAAGCCAAGTCGGCGCGGCTCACCCTGCTACTGGTGGAACGACCAAATAGCCCAACTCAGAAAGGCCTGTCTGAGAGCTAGAAGGTGCAGTCAGAGGGCGAGGAGACGCTCGGACTTTGAGGATCGATTGGAGGACCTGAGGGCAGCGAAGCGAGCCTTGAAACATGCGATCAAGGCAAGTAAGTCTATCTGCTTCAGACAGATTTGCGAGGAGGCAGACGTAAACCCTTGGGGGACCGCGTACAAGGTCGTCACCAAGACGATCCGGGGCCAGGACTCGCTGAGAGTGACATGTCCCATCTTGCTTCGCAGCATTGTGGAGACATTGTTCCCCCAGCATGCAGAACAAGACGTCAGCTTCGCACCCCGGCTTGAGCCATGGCAGCCGATTTCTGTTGATGAGGTCAAGTCGGCAACAAAGCGAATCGGGGATAGGAAAGCACCAGGTCCGGACGGCATCCCGAATAAGGCCCTGAAGCTCGCCGTATCCACCCGACCTGAGGTTTTTGTTAACATCTTTAACAATTGCCTACAGGAAGGAGCGTTCCCACGGCGATGGAAGAGGCAACGTCTTATACTCCTGCCAAAGGGAAATAAGCCAGCTGATGAGCCCTCGGGATATCGGCCAATCTGTCTGTTAGACACTGTCGGCAAGATATTGGAGCGCATACTCTACAATAGACTCGCGGAGGTAGTCGAAGAGAAAGGCGCAATGTCTGAGGCCCAATACGGATTCCGTAAGGCAAGGTCGACGGTGGACGCGATACAGGCCGTGGTCAACATCGCAGCCAGGGCGATCGAGGGAGCCAGGTGGAGATGGGGAGACAAGCAGTACTGCGCGGTGGTGACTCTGGATATCCGCAATGCTTTCAACTCTGCGAGCTGGTTGCGTATCAGAGGTGCACTCACAAGGATCGGAGTACCAGCATACCTTCTACGGATAATATCCAATTATCTGTCAGATAGAATGCTGGAGTACGAGACAGATGATGGTCCAAAGCACTACAGGGTGACAGCAGGCGTTCCTCAGGGGTCGGTCCTAGGCCCCCTTCTGTGGAACATCATGTACGATGATGTACTTAGACTGCAATTGCCCGAAGGATGCAACCTAATTGGCTTCGCCGACGATCTGGCATTGGTCGTGGTGGCCAAGGAGGTTGGACAAGTGGAGGTGGCCACAAATGCTGCAATCGGCGCTATCGCGGAGTGGATGCAAGAGGCGGGACTCGACTTGGCAGGCCACAAGACGGAGGCAGTGCTCATTACGAGCCGGAAAAAGGTAGAGTTTATGAGCGTTCAAGTGGGGAACAACACCATCAGGTCGATGGAATCCATCAAGTACCTTGGTGTCTTACTGGATAACCGCCTAAGCTTCCGTGCCCATGTTGAGTACGTGGTTCAGAAGGCGTCAAGAATGCAGGGAGCTCTTTCGAGGATGCTACCGAACATTGGTGGACCGAAGGTTGGAAGGCGATTGCTCCTGGCAAGAGTGGTTGCGTCCATCCTTCTGTACGCAGCGCCGATCTGGGCAAAGGCGGTGGAAAGCAACAAGTGTCTCCGGAGGAAACTCTCAGCACCGTACAGGCTCTGTGCCCTGCGAGTCATATCCGGTTTCAGGACAGTGTCGCATGACGCAGCCCTGGTATTGGCCGGTATGATTCCAGTGGACATCCTGGCTACGGAGATGCGGGAGATCTACCTAGCACGAGCGGAGATGGGCAACGGCGTACCAGTGGACGCGATTAGGAGGGCGGAAAGACAGGCATCCCTAGTTACCTGGCAAGTTCGGTGGGACTCGGCCACCAATGGGCGATGGACGCATCGGCTTATACCAAAGGTGGAGGAATGGTTGAACAGAGGTAGGGGAGAGGTCAACTTTCACCTAACTCAGTTCCTAACGGGCCATGGAGGCTTCAGGAAGTACTTGCACAAGTACAGGCACGAGGACAGCCCGGAGTGTCCAACTTGCCCTAACGCGAGCGAGGACCCGGAGCACGTGCTGTACCATTGCACACGGTACACTGGTCGAGCGGGAGAAGTGCCACCACCAGAGGGACTTATGGCTTTAATGTTGGCGACGGAGGAAGCCTGGTGTGCCAGGTCATTATAGGCATCCAGAGGGACCTAAGAAGATGCGAAAGGGAGCGACGTGAGAGGAGCGATGCCTAGGAAAGGCAACCCGTCCCCGCGAAGTGATACTCGTTGGTAGTTCCGCGGGGAGTGAGGTGTGAAGGAGGTGGTTTTAGGGAATTTCCACCTCCTATTCGTAGGGCCACTAGGTGTACTGTGTACATCTACGTCCATGACAAAAAAACAAAAAAAAAACACACACACACACATGGCGGGTAAGAGAATTCCACCACAGCACGTTACAGCTTGTCGTACGAGGCGACTAACGTTGACAACGGGGATGTTCCTGCTCGGAGAGGCGCCTCTTGCAGGTGCAAAGACTCTGATCGTCATTAACTTGGTAATGGCCAGATCGATTCCTCTCCAGAGTAGTTAAAGCAACTCGTAACCTCCGGCTTAACGCCAGGTATCCCCTGGGCAGTTGCAACACACCCGTGTTGCGCCTGGCTAATACGAGAAGGCGAAAGCTGACGGCAGCAGTATTCTAGCACTTTAGTACGCGGAGTGAAATCTAGCCGAAATGGCTGCTGGGCTAATGCTGCTGCTGCCTCCGTCCCGTTCAAAAGATGGCAATTCTTTAAGAACGCTCCTTGTTCGTCGCCATTTGGTTGGTCGTACAGGCTCAGTTGAGTTACTCCTGACTAGCGCGGATCTGGCACTGAACTCTCTACCCCATAAAGGCGAGAGTCAACCCTTGCATGGCCTCCCTGCTTGCATAGACAACCATGGGATCAGAACGCGACTGTGCAACGAACAAGGATAACGGCTTTTAGTTGGGACCCAACAGCATGGACAATATTTTAAAAACCCCCCAGATGTTAGAGAACGAGATGGAGATGCAGACGGATCAGGCATTTGCTAAGAGTAGCAAACTGGCGAGATCACCACCGGCTCAACAGCCAGTGATCACCGCTACACGTGCCTGCTCGACCAAACCACCGGAGACGCAGAGTAGCGCTGCGCTTCGCGATCTTGGACGCGAGATCGCAAACTTGGTGGAGATGATGGACGACGGTAAGAGGCGAAGCATCCATCAACCGATGCGCGACTCAATCGAGAGCATCCGAGTGCTATATGAGCTGGTGGCCATCCAGCTGCACGATGACGGAGCAAAGGCGGCTATCAGGACACACCAGTCCTGCCAGACCTCGCCACTGTTCCGAACAGCTGTCGAGACGAAGAGGAAGCAAGGTACCGGAGTAAGGACACCTCAGACAAAGAGGGTAAAAAACACAGCGGTCGCTATGCCAGCGACGAGTGCGGTTCAATTGGAATCACCCAATGGAGGCCAGGAGACCCCGACCGCAACTAGAGGTACCGAATGGAGCAAGGTTACCTCAAAAAGAAAGCCTCGAAAGCCCAAGGGAGCGCTCAGCACTAAGGTGCGGCCCGACGCCTTGGTCATCAAGACGGTGGGTGAGGTGACCTACGCTGATCTACTTAGAAAGGTCAAACAAGATGAGAAGCTGCATGGTCTAGGAGAGGCGGTGTCCAGGATCAGGAGAACCCAACAAGGCGAGTTGCTGCTGCAACTCAACATATCTGGAGAGGACACGAGCGCGTTTAAGACCCTCATTGGAGAAACGCTTGGAGAAACCGCGGAGATTCGTTCTCTGTCGCACCGAGTCACGATCGAGTGCAAAGACTTGGACGAGATCACGACCGAGGAGGACATCATGAACGCGCTGCGGAACCAGATGGAGATCACGGATACTGCGCTTGACGACATTAACCTGCGCAAAGGTTATGGCGGAACCCAAACTGCCTCAATCAGGTTGCCAGCAGAAAGTGCTCGAAAGGCGCTATCAATTGGCCTGCTTAATGTAGGGTGGGTCAGGTGCAGACTGAGAGAGCGGGTTAACATAACCAAATGTTATCGCTGCCTCGAGTTCGGCCATCTGGCAAGGCATTGCAGGAGCGAAGTGGACAGGTCCAAGATGTATCGAAGATGTGGCAAGGATGGACATCTAGCGAAGGACTGCAAGGAGGAGCCAAAGTGCATGTTTTGCAAGGACAAGGGCTCAGACTGGAAGCACATCGCTGGCAGTGGTAGATGCCCCCTGTTTAGGAGCGCGCTGTTGAATGGGGCAGTAAGGAGACAACAGCAAGAGGAACCGCTGTGCTGGAGCATTTCTCGTCGCTTGACGTCGGATTGGCAAACGACGGAAGACAGCTGACTTTCTGCAGGGCTGGCCGAGGTTCTATCATAGACCTCACATTCCTTAGCAGCTCGCTGTGTAGGAGAACCAAGTGGAGAGTCAGCGACGAGTTTACCTTTAGTGACCATCAAGCGATTCACTTCGAGATTGGTGGAGAAAGGCAGAACCAGCAGCGACCCAATAAAAGTGGACCAAAATGGAAGGACAGATTCCTCGATGCGGATACCTTCTCGCACGTTTTTAACGTCTCCGAATGGAACCCGGCGGGAACATCGGTAGATGAAATGGCACGGCAGTTGTCAGACTGTCTGAACGCGGCATGCGACTCGTCTATGCCTCGAAGGAAGCCAAGTCGGCGCGGCTCACCCTGCTACTGGTGGAACGACCAAATAGCCCAACTCAGAAAGGCCTGTCTGAGAGCTAGAAGGTGCAGTCAGAGGGCGAGGAGACGCTCGGACTTTGAGGATCGATTGGAGGACCTGAGGGCAGCGAAGCGAGCCTTGAAACATGCGATCAAGGCAAGTAAGTCTATCTGCTTCAGACAGATTTGCGAGGAGGCAGACGTAAACCCTTGGGGGACCGCGTACAAGGTCGTCACCAAGACGATCCGGGGCCAGGACTCGCTGAGAGTGACATGTCCCATCTTGCTTCGCAGCATTGTGGAGACATTGTTCCCCCAGCATGCAGAACAAGACGTCAGCTTCGCACCCCGGCTTGAGCCATGGCAGCCGATTTCTGTTGATGAGGTCAAGTCGGCAACAAAGCGAATCGGGGATAGGAAAGCACCAGGTCCGGACGGCATCCCGAATAAGGCCCTGAAGCTCGCCGTATCCACCCGACCTGAGGTTTTTGTTAACATCTTTAATAACTGCCTACAGGAAGGAGCGTTTCTACGGCGATGGAAGAGGCAACGTCTTATACTCCTGCCAAAGGGGAATAAGCCAGCTGATGAGCCCTCGGGATATCGGCCAATCTGTCTGTTAGACACTGTCGGCAAGATATTGGAGCGCATACTCTACAATAGACTCGCGGATGTAGTCGAAGAGAAAGGCGCAATGTCTGAGGCCCAATACGGATTCCGTAAGGCAAGGTCGACGGTGGACGCGATACAGGCCGTGGTCAACATCGCAGCCAGGGCGATCGAGGGAGCCAGGTGGAGATGGGGAGACAAGCAGTACTGCGCGGTGGTGACTCTGGATATCCGCAATGCTTTCAACTCTGCGAGCTGGTTGCGTATCAGAGGTGCACTCACAAGGATCGGAGTACCAGCATACCTTCTACGGATAATATCCAATTATCTGTCAGATAGAATGCTGGAGTACGAGACAGATGATGGTCCAAAGCACTACAGGGTGACAGCAGGCGTTCCTCAGGGGTCGGTCCTAGGCCCCCTTCTGTGGAACATCATGTACGATGATGTACTTAGACTGCAATTGCCCGAAGGATGCAACCTAATTGGCTTCGCCGACGATCTGGCATTGGTCGTGGTGGCCAAGGAGGTTGGACAAGTGGAGGTGGCCACAAATGCTGCAATCGGCGCTATCGCGGAGTGGATGCAAGAGGCGGGACTCGACTTGGCAGGCCACAAGACGGAGGCAGTGCTCATTACGAGCCGGAAAAAGGTGGAGTTTATGAGCGTTCAAGTGGGGAACAACACCATCAGGTCGATGGAATCCATCAAGTACCTTGGTGTCTTACTGGATAACCGCCTAAGCTTCCGTGCCCATGTTGAGTACGTGGTTCAGAAGGCGTCAAGAATGCAGGGAGCTCTTTCGAGGATGCTACCGAACATTGGTGGACCGAAGGTTGGAAGGCGATTGCTCCTGGCAAGAGTGGTTGCGTCCATCCTTCTGTACGCAGCGCCGATCTGGGCAAAGGCGGTGGAAAGCAACAAGTGTCTCCGGAGGAAACTCTCAGCACCGTACAGGCTCTGTGCCCTGCGAGTCATATCCGGTTTCAGGACAGTGTCGCATGACGCAGCCCTGGTATTGGCCGGTATGATTCCAGTGGACATCCTGGCTACGGAGATGCGGGAGATCTACCTAGCACGAGCGGAGATGGGCAACGGCGTACCAGTGGACGCGATTAGGAGGGCGGAAAGACAGGCATCCCTAGTTACCTGGCAAGTTCGGTGGGACTCGGCCACCAATGGGCGATGGACGCATCGGCTTATACTAAAGGTGGAGGAATGGTTGAACAGAGGTAGGGGAGAGGTCAACTTTCACCTAACTCAGTTCCTAAGGTCAGGTCATTAGGGCATCCAGAGGGACCTAAGAAGATGCGAAAGGGAACGACGTGAGAGGAGCGATGCCTAGGAAAGGCAACCCGTCCCCGCGAAGTGATACTCGTTGGTAGTTCCGCGGGGAGTGAGGTGTGAAAGAGGTGGTTTTAGGGAATTTTCACCTCCTATTCGTAGGGCCACTAGGTATACTGTGTACATCTACGTCCATGAAAAAAAAAAAAAAAAAAAAAAACACACACACAAACACACACACACACACACACACACACACACGACGGTGAGTGAGTGAAAGCAGCAGGACGCGTTTCCCCACGGTACGCGTAGTTTTTACCTGTTTTGACGTGTGTTCCGGGCGACAGCATCTCCAAAATAGGTCTTTGCCTGCCTAGTGGGCTGCTCCTAGTCGTCATCATGAAGGCACCAGCCAGGAAGGTCCCTGAGCCGGAATAAAGGCTCGCAAACCGTGGCTGTCCCTTGTCTGCGAGGGATTTGCCTCGTCGCTGTAAGGCAGGAATACCGATAGAAGGAAGCCACAGCATGATCGACAAACTCACCCTAGAAGCTTGGCTCAACGCGGGAGTCATCAACAGGTCAGACCTGGCCAGATCAGGTATCTTTGTGGCTTTTAATTAAGCCAATTGGCTCCGCCTGCGCACTCAACATGGCGTTGAGTGTTTTGCTGCCACACATTGTTGTTGCTGTATAGCAACACACGCACACCGAAGTATTGATCGCACGACAGCTGGCTCCCTCACTCCGGGCAGGAGTTGTCACCAAGGAGAAACTCTTTGCCGCTTCAGCCATTTACTAATGGCATAAGCATTCAATTTGCAAATTAACTATTTGTTTTTTTTATAGCTAATTAATGCAAAACAATGCCTGAAACGCGAGCAAACAAACAGGTGTTGAGCGAACCAGATGGTGAACGAACTAATTCCTATTCACGAGCAACCTCGATTTATCGATATGTTGATAAATGCCATGCACGATCTAACTCACATATTAGAGTTACCAGCCGCGCTGGACCCCCAAGCGGCGGGAATATTCAAATTTGAATTTGAAATTGGACTACATATTACAAAAGTTCTAATATTTGAGTCTTGGCATTGAAAACAATACCATGTAGATTCGAATGATATATTCTGTGTTGTACTGTGCAATATTATATATTATTTAAATTATATTTATGTATAAATGTATATATGTATGTATGTGCATAGGTATATATGTTTATATGTATACATGTATGAATGTCATGTTATAGCGTGCAGTCCAGTATTGTAGTATACTATGCCACATGTAATATACCCGATTGCCCGTCACAACAATAAACATACAAAATCGCTGCAGCCACAACAATGCTACGAATCTGCCCCATGCAGACGTTTCGCGGCAAGCTGGACCCTCAACGGACACACAAGCGTCAAGAAATTGACCGAGCCATCCCCTGCCGCCTCGGCGGTGTGTCCAAAAAAGGGGCGCTGGCGACCGAGCAGGGTCGGCATAACCCCCATCCCGCCGAGAGAAATCTCGTGGCCAACGTGGGATTCACATGCACCGCAACAACGTCTGCAACACAGCAGCAGCACAACAGCAACACCTCTGCAACACCTCTGCTGCACGGCAGCACATGAGCAACAGCAGCACAGTAGCAGCACAGTAGCAGCACAGCAGCACCACAGTAGCAACACAACAGTTACACTGCTGCAACACTGCTGCATTACAGCAGCAGCTCAGCAGCAACAGCAGCTCGGCAGGAACGGCATTACGGCAGCAACGGCATTACGGCAGCAACGGCATTACGGCAGCATAGCAGCAACACCTCTGCAGCACAGCAGCAACAGCAGCACATAAACATAAGCCGCAGCAGCATAGCAGAACACGACAGCAGCACTGCAGCAATTCTGCTGAAACATAGCAGCAGAACAGCAGCAACACCTCTGCAACACATCAGCAACACTGCATCAGCAAAGCAGCTACACAGTAGCAGCTCAGCAGCAACAGCAGCACAGCAGCAACAGCTGCACCACGTCACATCAGCAGCCCAGCAGCAACAGCAGCCCAGCAGCTCAGCAGCAACAGCAGCTCAGCAGCAATAGCAGCTCAGCAGCAACAGCAGCTCAGCAGCAACAGCAGCTCAGCAGCAACAGCAGCTCAGCAGCAACAGCAGCTCAGCAGCAACAGCAGCTCAGCAGCAACAGCAGCTCAGCAGCAACAGCACAGCAGCCACAGCCGCACATAAGCAACGCAGCAGCAACACTACTGTAACACAGCAGCAACACTGCCCCAACACAGCAGCAACACCTTTGCATCACAGCAGCAACAGCAACACACGAGCAACAGCAGCACAGCAGCAGCACAGCAACAACACGGCAGCAGCACTGCAGCAATTCTGCTGCAACATAGCAGCTGCACAGCAGCAACACCTCTGCAACACAGCAGCAACAATGCAGCAACCCAATGGCCGACAAAAAGCAGCAGACATCCCCCGTTTGCAGAAAGTCTGAAAGGAGCCAGCAAACGTCTCCAGCACCCCCGGCGGAGAGAGGCAGTCCCAGCCTAATCCTGTGTTGCCAACCAGGAAAAGGCAACAGCTGAAATCCCAAAACAAAACAATCGGACGATTAGGCGGTACACCAAAGCCTAATTCGAATGCCCGAGGGTCAAATGGGAATGCCTGCGACGGATCCGCTGCATCCAGCTCTAAACAGAAGCACCAAAATCTGCCCAAGCCACCGACACAACCCCCTGCTGAGTCAAAGGTGCAAGGAAGCCATAAATGGACGGAAGTGATAGGAAAGCACGCGAGACGCAAGGATAGGAAACGGCCAGACGCTATCATTGTAAAGTGCTCGGAAGCAGCCCCCTATTCTGAGGTCCTCAAGATGGTTAAGGCCGCACCCAATCTGCAGGACATGAAAGACAACGTGAAGTCCATCAGAAAGTCTGCATCTGGAGAGCTAATCCTGAGACTGCAGCGTCCTCTGATCCAGCAACCGAGCGCCTACATTCGGCGCTATCTGAAGTGTTGTCCGGCAAAGCGCTAGTTAAGACAATACAAGAGACGGTACAAGTAGAGGTGCTTGACATCGATGAGTCAACGACAGCGGAAGAGGTACTAACTGCACTTTTCGCCTCTTTAGAGTGCGATATACCTGTGACAGCAACGCCAGCTCTGAGAAAGGCTTACGGTGGAACACAAATAGCGACTCTGGCGCTACAACCCTCCATCGCTAGCAAACTGCTCGCGAGCGGAAAGGTCCGCATAGGATGGGTGGTGTGTCGCATACGGCGTAAAATCGACCCAAAACGATGCTTCAAATGTATGGGGCTTGGGCACACTTCCGCTAGATGCAGGAGCCAGCAAGCCGTTTCCAAGGAAACCTGTTTTAGGTGCGCAGAAATTGGACATACCTCCAGGGAGTGCCAAAACCAGCCGAAGTGCCTTCTCTGCATCAGGCAGGGGGCAAATCCGACGCAATCCGCACACTCAGTCCTGAGCAGAGCGTGTCCGGAATACAGGAAGGCATTCAAAGCCTTAAAAGATGGTTAAGCTCCTGCAGCTTAACCTTAACCATTGCAGAGCGGCCCAGGACCTGCTCTCGCAGACGATACGGGAGGAGCAGATTGACATTGCCATACTTAGCGAGCCATATACAGCGAAACAGGAGGGAGAATGGCACCAAAGCACGGATGGGAAAGCAGCGATATGGAGTTGTGGGCAACCGCCATGCCAGCTCACTCAACGCCTTGCTCGCAATGGCTTCGCCAGAGCAAAATGCTGAGATAGCTTTGTATACAGCTGCTACATAGCGCCTAGTTTGCCCTGACAGAATTCGGAGCAATCATCGATGATATTGCGCAAGATGCTCGTGGCAAAGCATCTGGTGATGCTTCATCGCTGGTGATTTCAATGCATGGGCCACCGAGTGGGGGAGCAAATCAACAACTCCAAGGGGATCAACTTTTCTGGACACGTTCGCATCCCTCCAAGTATGCCTCCTCAACACCGGAACAAAGAGCACATTCAGCAAGGCTGGTCGAGAGTCGATTATCGACGTAACGTTTGCGAGCCCGTTACTCGCCCGTGGCTCTAAATGGTGTGTGTCAGACATGTACACTCACAGCGACCACCTGGCTGTCCTGACAACGCTAGCTCCCTCGGGATGCCATTCGGCAAGAGCATTCATACACGAGAGCTACAAGACAGAATCCCTGGACACGGACTGTCTTCTCAGCATGGTGAGTGGTCTCAGCGTATGTGGAGACGCGAATAGTTCGGCTGAGGCAATGGCAGATGGCATTTCCGCCGCATGCAATGCTTCGATGGCGAAGGTACGCAGAGGAGGAAACCGACATCGTCCAGTTGCTTGGTGGAATGAGGAGATAGCCAAGGCTCGAATGGAATGCCATGCGGCAAGGCGCTGGTGTCAAAGAGCGCGATCGCCACCCTTGCACGACCTATACGCCACGGTCTTCAAAGGGAAAAGGAGAGAGCTAAAGGAAGCGATCAAGCGCAGCAAGGCCAGACACTTCCAAGAGCTTTGTGATGCCGCAGATTCGCAACCATTTGGAGCTGCATACAAACTGGTCATGAGGAAGCTGTGCAGACAGCCGATGCCTACTCGCCCACACCAGCTCGACCGAATAGTCCACACCCTCTTTCCTCGGCAGCCCCACGTAGAGCATACTGGATCCCTAATCCTGCAAGACGACGAATTTGTCCCAACAAACAGTGAGGAAGCCCTGATCACGGCAGCGAAAGTGAAAGCAGGAAAAGCTCCGGGACCAGATGGCATCCCTAATGGCGTCCTAAAGACCATTATCGCAGCGCACCCAGACATCTTCACACGCCTGTTTAATCAATGCCTAAAGGAAGGCACGGTGCCTCGTAGATGGAAAATCCAGAGGCTGGTTCTCATCCCGAAACCAGGAAAAGACCCTGACGATCCGTCCTCATATCGACCTTTGTGTATGCTGGACACCATCGGAAATATGTTCGAGAGGATAGTATGCAACAGACTGGAGCGAGAGCTAGCCGATATGAATGGCCTCTCGGAGCATCAATTCGGATTCAGGAAACACCGCAGCACGACGGACGCCATTAACGCAGTGGTCGATATAGCCAAAGGAGCAATCCAGGGCACTCGGTGGGCTGGAGGCACCAAGCGCTACTGCCTCGTCTGCACGTTGGACGTCAGAAACGCTTTTAACTCGGCTAGCTGGGCCCACATCCTCGCGGCTCTAAGAAGCAGAGGCATCTCGGCGTATCTTAGGGTTCTGCTATATGAGACCGACGAAGGACAGAGGCAGTACAGCGTCACCGGAGGAGTCCCGCAGGGCTCAGTCCTCGGGCCTCTGCTATGGAACGTCATGTACGACGGAGTGCTACGTATTCGTCTCCCCGAGGGAAATCGTTTGATCGGCTTTGCAGACGACATCGCCTTGGTAACGGTTGGCAAGAAGCTGGAGGAGACTTCAGCGAATTGCAGCGCGGCGGCCGACAGGGTGATCGAGTGGCTGACGCAGAACGGACTTGATCTGGCTGAACAGAAGTCCGAAGCCGTGCTTATCAGTAGCAGGAAAAGAGTGGAGACGACAACACTAAGGATCGGTACCACAGCCATATCGTCTAAACCAGCCATCAAGTACCTTGGTGTCATGATAGACCATAGGCTATCGTTCAAGGAGCATCTAGCATACGCCAGCTGCAAGGCTGCCACAGCAACATCAGCCATTAGCCGAATAATGGCCAACTGCAGAGGCCCAAAACAACGGAGTAAAAGACTAATAGCCGGCGTGGTCACCTCCACGATCATGTACGGCTGCGCAGTGTGGGCAGCGGCAATGCAGATACCTTCCTATAGCCGAGGATGCAATTCCAGCTATAGGCGGTGCGCTCTCCGTGTCGCCTCTTGCTTTCGAACTGTGTCGGAAGATGCTGCTTTGGTCGTAGCAGGAATGATACCCCTCGGACTGTTAGCAGCGGAACGCCAGACCGGCACGCTAGTCAACAGAGCACTGCGGGAGGAGACAATCTCGAGATGGCAATGCAAATGGGAGCAGGCGAGCAGCGGCAGGTGGACGCAACGACTAATCCCCGAGCTGAAACCTTGGATAGAGCGCAGACATGGGCAGGTTGACTTCTACCTGGCCCAAGTATTGACCGGTCATGGATGCTTTAAAGCATACCTGTTCCGCTTTAAACATGAGCAAGATCCATACTGCGACCACTGCGGAGGGGGTGTCATAGAAGACGCGGAACACTCGATATTCCACTGCCCGCTTTTCTCACAGGAGCGGGAGCTTGCGGCAGGTCCCAACACCCCACTGACGCCCAGAAACCTGGTAGCCACCATGATAGGATCAGAACATGGATGGGCGGCCATATCAAACATGGCATCAAACATAATGAAGGAGCTGCGTCGACGAGAAAGGAGCCGACGAGAGGAAAGCCAAACGAGCGTCTAGCATGCTAGCCTACATCCGTCCCCGCGAAGTGGTGCTAATCGGTAGTTCCGCAGGCACGGACCCCCCCCCCCACCAAATCAAACATGGAAGGTCAACAAAGATCTAACCTTACGGCGCAGGGAGTCGGATGCCCAGTGCCGGCGGAAGGGGGTGTGCAAGCGGGCCCCCGCACGTCGATATTCAGCGACCGCAATGCCTCGGTGGTGGCAAACTTGGCCACCGTTGCAGATAAAGCCACAAGCAACACACTCAAGGAGAAAAACGACGAAGGAACACCCACTGGTAGGATTACCTCGAATCCTTTCCTTGGCAGCAAGAAGACGGCGAGATCGCCTATCTCAACACCAGCAGCAACCAGTCGACTCGCGCTGCCTTCAGCGACAACCCCCGTGGGCACTCCCCCGACGGAAAGGGCTGAAATGTCCGAATTAGGACACATGGGACCAACTACGAGCTTCGAAAAGTTGGGTGAGAAAATCCGTGCTCTAAGCAAGATGCTACAAGGAAGGAGGTCAATCCACCAGCCGATGAGGGACCTAGTGGATTCCATACTCGGTCTTTACACCGCCTCGGACGAGGAGCAAAGTGTATTATCTACACTACCGAAAGCCCACAAGGCTACAATCACCGCAACACCAAGCGCAGCACCAAGCGATGGAAAAAGAGCGAGAGCTGACCGAGAAGAGCTCCCTTCGCCCCCACCAGGGCCGAAGAAGGTTAAGGTTAGGCAGACGGCAAAGCCAAACGCAACCAAGTCGCCAAAAGTCCCAGGACCAAAGAAGGACGTGGATACAGTACGCCAGTCACAAAGCCAGTGGAAGAAGGTTGGAAAGCCAAGGGGAAGGGTGAAACCCGCGAAGTCGGACGCCATAGTGGTTAAGGGAGACTCCGAAATGTCGTACGCCGATATTCTGCACTCAGTCAAGACTGAGCCAAAACTGCGGAGCCTGGCGCAGCACGTAAAGGCGATACGGAAAACGGCCAAGGGTGAGCTTCTTTTCGAGCTCTCAAAATCAGCGGATCCGCACACGAAAACACTCCAAGACGCCGTGAAGAACTTCCTTGGCTCGAAGGCGGAGGTTAGGTCCCTTACGGCAACGACAGCGTTCGAAATAAGGGATCTAGACGAGGTCACAACTGCAGAAGAGATACTGGAGGCACTGATCACACAGTTCGGGGAAATCCAGGTTTCATCGTCGTCCATAGTCTCGATGCGGAAGTCGTATGGAGGAACCCAGATAGCGACCTTAAAGCTTCCAGCAGACGAGGTCGAAAAGCTTTTGCAAGCTGGGAAGCTACGGGTGGGCTGGGTTATTTGCCGAGTTCGGAGGAAGGTCCAACCTATGAGGTGCTTTAGGTGCATGGACTTCGGCCATGTTGCCACCAAGTGCCGAGAGGAAGTGGACTGTAAAGGCCTGTGTTTCAAATGCGGACAGGCGGACCACCAGGCAAAATCTTGCAAGCACACACCAAAGTGTCTGCTGTGTATCCGCAAGAGGGAAAAGGAGGTTGACCACCCAGTAAACAGTACAAGATGCCCGTATATGGCAAAAGCGCTGGTTCGAGCTAAGTCACAATGATGCGGTTTTACCAACTAAATCTGAATCATTGTGAGGCAGCTCAGGAATTGCTTACACAAACCGTCAGAGAAGAGAGGATAGACGTTGCCATCCTAAGCGAACCATACCGTTTAAAGTCCCCCAATACGTGGGCAGGGGACCAAGTGAGCGGGGCAGCCACGTGGAGCTGTGGTCAGAAAACGGTTCAAATGCTGGAGAAGAGATGCGAGAAGGGGTTCGTTAGGGTAAAGATAGACTACCTCTATGTCTATAGCTGCTACCTCGCCCCATCGCTACCTCTGGAAGAGTACTCGCAAATTCTAGACAGACTAGTAAGCGACGCCGCTAGTAGATCACCCTGTCTGATTGCTGGTGACTTCAATGCATGGGCAACGGATTGGGGCAGCACAAGCACCAACCCTAGAGGAGTTGCAGTCCTGGAAGCCATGGCTAGGCTGGATCTTGTTCTTCTAAGCAGAGGAGGTGAGCAAACATTTAGAAGAGGAAACGCTGGCTCGATCATCGACCTCACCTTCGTGAGTAGCAGCCTGGCGCCAAGAACAACTTGGTCCCTCAGTCAGATGTACACACACAGTGACCACCTGGCAATCAAAACCGAGATCTACGGACGAACACCCGCTGTGAAAGCACCAAGAAGAGCATTCTTCAGAGTGGACACACTCGACAAGCCTGCCTTCGAGCAAATGATGCAGGGAGCAGAGACCACAGGCAACGCAACAAGCCGCGTGGACCAGCTGATGACACACCTCTTGAGAGCGTGCGATGCGTCAATGCGCAAAACGTCAGGAGCGTCACGACAGAAGGCAGTCTACTGGTGGAATAGCGAGATAGCCGAAGCACGTCGGAGCTCTCTCCGGGCAAGGCGGGCATACCAACGTGCGCTAAGACGCGACGACTTAAGGCAAGAGGCTTTTCAAGAGGACTTTAGGAGGAAGCGACGCACCCTAAAGATTCTGATTAAAGCCAGCAAAAGGCACCACTTTCTGGACCTCTGCGACCAAGCAGACGCGGATCCCTGGGGTATGGCCTATAAGCTGACCATGAAGAGACTGCACGCTGCAACTAATGGGCAAAATCGTGGAGCAGCTCTTCCCAACACAAGAGCCGATGGCCACTAACTTTGGTGAGAGATCACAAGGTAGCATTGAAGCGTCTTTCAACCGAGTCACCCAGGAGGAAATATACAGCGCGGCGCGCCGAATAAAGTCGGGAAAAGCACCTGGCCCAGATGGACTCCCAAGCAGTGTCATCAAACTAGCAATGGAGTTACAGCCAAACCTATTTGCCGAAGTCTTTAACACCTGCCTGAAGGAAGGGGTATTCCCGGCCCGTTGGAAGATGCAGGATCTAGTGCTCATTCCTAAGGGAAGCAAGCCACCAGATGACCCCTCGGCATATAGGCCAATTTGCCTGCTGGACACAGCGGGAAAGGCGCTTGAACGAATCATTTGCAGTCGGTTGGAACAGTCCATAAGCGAACATGGCGGGCTGTCGCCATACCAGTTCGGCTTTAGGAAGGCTCGATCCACCACGCAAGCCATACAAGTGGTAACCGACCTCGCAGAGAGAGCAATAGAAGGCAAAAGATGGCTCTGGGGCTCCAAGGAGTACTGCCTTGTGGTCACACTCGACGTACGCAATGCTTTCAACTCGGCAAGCTGGGATGAAATCATTAGGTGCCTTACCAGGAAGGAGGTCGAGCCGTACTTAGTGCAGGCAATCCGGAGTTATTTCGAGGAGAGAGTACTTCGCTACCACACCAGCAGAGGAGAAAAGCAACATCAGGTTTCCGGAGGAGTCCCACAGGGCTCGGTACTAGGACCAGTACTCTGGAACTTGATGTACCACGGCATACTGCGGCTACCACTGCCGGAAGGAGTCCGAATCGTGGGCTTTGCAGACGACGTGGCAATTGTGACGGTAGCGAAACACATCGCAGAGGTGGAAGATGTCACCAACGAGGCTGTCAGGCGGGCAAAAGTTTGGCTGAGTGGTGTAGGCCTGTCTCTGGCGGAGAACAAAACGGAGGCAGTCCTGATAAGCTCCCGGAAGAGGGCAGATATTGCTAACATCTCTGTGGGCAACATCACAGTACGCTCCCGGCCATCCGTGAGGTATCTTGGCGTAATTCTGGACCACAGGCTTTCATATAAGGACCATATGGCGTATATGGAGCAGAAGGCAGCAGTGGCATGTACGGCACTCGCTCGCATTATGGCCAACACCAGAGGACCGAAGCAGCTGAGAAGACGCCTACTCACGTCGGTGGTACGATCAATCACCACGTATGCAGCACCAATCTGGGCGAAGGCCGTAAGGAAGAAGTCGTACATAAGAGGAATCAACTCTGTCTACCGAGTGTGCGCACTAAGGATAGCCAGTGGCTTTCGCACGATCTCAGGGGCCGCAGCCCACGTGATCGCAGGTATACCACCCTTCGATCTTCTTGTAGAGGATATAGCGGGTGACGACGGTGCTGGCACCAACAGGAGGACTATGGTGGACAGATGGCAAAACAGATGGTCCGAGTCGGAAAAAGGCAGCTGGACACGCAGACTCATTCCACACATTGAACAATGGGTGGACAGGAAGCACGGTCAGATTAATTTCTATCTGACCCAGTTCCTGAGCGGTCATGGTTGCTTTAGGGCATACCTCCACCGTTTTGGGCACAGCGATGATCCGTATTGTGGAACTTGCGGTACCGGATATCGAGAGGACGCCGAGCACGTCATTTTTGACTGCCCTAGGTTTAGGAGGCAGAGAAGCACAGTTGCTGCGACTTTCGGAGTCGAGCCCACCCCGAGCAACTTGGTGCAATATATGATGGCATCAAGGGAAAACAGGGATGCAGTGGAGAAGATGGCGTGTGAGGTCATGCTGGAGTTGAGGCGAGAAGAGCGTACCCGAGCTGAAGAAGCGAGCCGATAAGGCTGTTTCCCCTCTTGTGTAAATGCTTGATTGGCAGGGTCGAGAGGGAGAAAGAAAAGGTGGTGCAATAAACAACAGGTGTATGCCTGGTGTCGCACGGGCCACTTGAATGTACTGCGTACATCAACGTCCGTGTTAAAAAAAAAAAAAAAAAAAAAAAAACACACACACACACACACACACTCTGGATATCCGCAATGCTTTCAACTCTGCGAGCTGGTTGCGTATCAGAGGTGCACTCACAAGAATCGGAGTACCAGCATACCTTCTACGGATAATATCCAATTATCTGTCAGATAGAATGCTGGAGTACGAGACAGATGATGGTCCAAAGCACTACAGGGTGACAGCAGGCGTTCCTCAGGGGTCGGTCCTAGGCCCCCTTCTGTGGAACATCATGTACGATGATGTACTTAGACTGCAATTGCCCGAAGGATGCAACCTAATTGGCTTCGCCGACGATCTGGCATTGGTCGTGGTGGCCAAGGAGGTTGGACAAGTGGAGGTGGCCACAAATGCTGCAATCGGCGCTATAGCGGAGTGGATGCAAGAGGCGGGACTCGACTTGGCAGGCCACAAGACGGAGGCAGTGCTCATTACGAGCCGGAAAAAGGTGGAGTTTATGAGCGTTCAAGTGGGGAACAACACCATCAGGTCGATGGAATCCATCAAGTACCTTGGTGTCTTACTGGATAACCGCCTAAGCTTCCGTGCCCATGTTGAGTACGTGGTTCAGAAGGCGTCAAGAATGCAGGGAGCTCTTTCGAGGATGCTACCGAACATTGGTGGACCGAAGGTTGGAAGGCGATTGCTCCTGGCAAGAGTGGTTGCGTCCATCCTTCTGTACGCAGCGCCGATCTGGGCAAAGGCGGTGGAAAGCAACAAGTGTCTCCGGAGGAAACTCTCAGCACCGTACAGGCTCTGTGCCCTGCGAGTCATATCCGGTTTCAGGACAGTGTCGCATGACGCAGCCCTGGTATTGGCCGGTATGATTCCAGTGGACATCCTGGCTACGGAGATGCGGGAGATCTACCTAGCACGAGCGGAGATGGGCAACGGCGTACCAGTGGACGCGATTAGGAGGGCGGAAAGACAGGCATCCCTAGTTACCTGGCAAGTTCGGTGGGACTCGGCCACCAATGGGCGATGGACGCATCGGCTTATACCAAAGGTGGAGGAATGGTTGAACAGAGGTAGGGGAGAGGTCAACTTTCACCTAACTCAGTTCCTAACGGGCCATGGAGGCTTCAGGAAGTACTTGCACAAGTACAGGCACGAGGACAGCCCGGAGTGTCCAACTTGCCCTAACGCGAGCGAGGACCCGGAGCACGTGCTGTACCATTGCACACGGTACACTGGTCGAGCGGGAGAAGTGCCACCACCAGAGGGACTTATGGCTTTCATGTTGGCGACGGAGGAAGCCTGGTGTTCAACGTGCCAGGTCATTATAGGCATCCAGAGGGACCTAAGAAGATGCGAAAGGGAGCGACGTGAGAGGAGCGATGCCTAGGAAAGGCAACCCGTCCCCGCGAAGTGATACTCGTTGGTAGTTCCGCGGGGAGTGAGGTGTGAAGGAGGTGGTTTTAGGGAATTTCCACCTCCTATTCGTAGGGCCACTAGGTGTACTGTGTACATCTACGTCCATGACAAAAAAAAAAAAAAACACACACACACACACACACACACACACACACACACACACACACAGTTGCCCATTCTGGGATCTCCCAGAATGGGCAACTGCGGAGGATGTGACACTGGCGGTACTTAAACACATTGAAGGCGATCTACCAGTGGAATCTGCACCAAAGCTGCGAAAAGGCTATCGGGGCACACAAATAGCGTCGATGTTCCTCACCAAGGCAATGGCAGACACATTACTTGCGATGAGAGATATTCGCATTGGATGGGCATTGTGCAGCATCCGCAGTACAGTCGATCCACGCAGATGCTATAAGTGCCTCGAATTTGGACACACGGCAGCACGATGCAGAAGCAAGCATGACGCATCCAAAAAATGCTTCAACTGTGGTGGTGAGGGCCATTCGTCCAAGGATTGCACAAACACTGCAAGCTGCATACTCTGCGCAAGAGCTGGAGCGCAAAACAAGGGACACCACACATTGAGTATGGGTTGTCCGTTGTATGTGAAGGCTGTGAAAGGACAAAAAAATTAAGTTTCTCCAGCTTAATTTAAATCACTGCAGAGCAGCGCAGGATCTACTTAAGCAGACCGTGCGCGAAAACGCTATTGATATAGCTATTTTGTGCGAGCCTTACAGTGCCAAACAGGATGGTAGCTGGCTACAAAACCATAGTGTTGGTGCGGCGATCTGGAGCTGTGGGAACCCAGCATCTCAACTTAGAGAGGAGAGTGTGTCGAGAGGATTCGTGAGAGGAAAATGTAACGGCATCTATATATATAGCTGTTATATGGCACCCAGTATTCCGATCCCAGAATACGTCCCCAGTAATTATTGCTGACGACTTTAATGCTTGGGCCATCGAATGGGGCTGTCTCCGTACCACACCAAGGGGTAGGTTGCTCCTAGATGCATTTGCTACGCTGAATATTACTCTGCTAAACTCTGGCAATACTCACACCTACACTAAGGCAGGAAGAGGATCAATAATAGACCTGACATTTGCTAGTCCATGCCTAGCAAGGAACACCAAGTGGGCTGTGTCTAGCTTGTATACGCATAGCGACCACCAGGCACTGTTATTTACCATCGGAGCGATTACTCACAGGACACGACAGCCGAACTTCATTAGCTGGTCTCAAGAGACGCTGGATGAAGGTGCCCTGCTTACCATGATGGACACAATGCATATCCATGTTAGCGAAGACGCTGATGTATTCGCCAATAACACCGCGCTGGCTATAAAGAACGCATGTGACGCCTCAATGCTGCAGAAAAGAAAAGGAGGCAAATGCCGCAAACCCGTCCATTGGTGGAACGGGGACATTGCTGAAGCTAGGAGGCAGTGCCTGGTAGCGAGACGTCGTCAGCAACGCTCTAGGGGAAGACCCAATTTCCTGCAGCTGCTAGATGATTATCGGGAGAAGCGAGCTATCCTCAAAAAGGCTATCAAGCGCAGCAAAGCCTTATGCTGGAAAAATTTGTGTGCTGAAGCAGATGAGCAACCGTTTGGGACGGCCTATAAGGTTGTGATGGGAAAGCTGGCAAGGCGTCCAACGCCAACGGACCCGGAGCAGCTCCTGAACATAGTAACAACTTTGTTCCCGGAGCATCCAGCGACCAATCTTATGGCGGACACCCCGCAGACAGCGCCTAAGTATACAGGAACAGCCGAAATCCTAGAAGCAGCTGCCAACATAAAAGTTAACAAAGCACCAGGCCCAGACGGAGTGCCTCTCAAGGTAGTCAAGATTATTGTTGCGAACCACCCAGCCCTTCTGGTCAATCTTTTTAATGTTTGTATAAGGCAGCGGACGGTGCCGAAGAGATGGAAGCTGCAGCGACTGGTGCTTCTTCCAAAAGGAGGAAACGTCGATGACCCAGCCGCCTACAGGCCGCTGTGCATGCTAGACGTCGTTGGCAAATTGTTTGAACGCATCATGTGCAACAGATTGGAAGAAGAACTCGAGGAGAGAAGAGGCATCTCAGACTGGCAGTATGGCTTTCGGAAAAAGCGAAGCACAATCGACGCCATTAATGCTGTTGTCCAGATAGCTAGTAAAGCTATAGAAGGAGAGCGGTGGAAAGGTGGGAAAAAGCAGTATTGCCTCGTCACAACTTTGGATGTGCGCAATGCGTTCAACTCTGCAAGCTGGGCATCCATTGTGAGAGCGCTGCACCAATTGAGAATCTCCGAATACATCGTGAACCTGATATGCAGCTACTTCAGTGATCGAGTTTTACTGTTTGACACCTCCAGTGGACGATTGCAGCACCGGATCACGGGTGGCGTCCCTCAAGGATCAGTGCTGGGCCCAACACTCTGGAACGTCATGTATGACGCTGCGCTACGGCTGCCCACGCCGCAGGGCACGCGCATCATCGGCTTCGCGGATGACATAGCCATCGTCACAGTGGCAAAGGAGTTAAGAGACGTTGAGGCAAACACAAACCGAGCGATCATGCAGGTCACGGACTGGTTGGAGAGTAATTCTTTTTCCCTTGCGGCGCACAAAACGGAAACCGTGCTCATCAGTAGCAGAAAGGCTGTCGAAGTTGCCACGGTAGAAGTAGCTGGCTGCACAATAGCCTCAAAGCCAGCTATTAAGTATCTTGGGGTCCAGCTTGATCACAGGTTGACCTTTAAGGAACACTTGGACTACACGGCAAAGAAAGCGGCAAAGGCAACGACTGCTTTAACTGGCATAATGTCAAATGTTGGAGGACCCCGACAACGAAGCAGGTGGCTCATTGCCAATGTAGTACGGTCCATCATACTATACGCAGCACCAGTATGGGCACCTGCAATGGCAGTCAAGGCGTACGGCAAAACCTGTAAGGCAGCGTATCGCACCTGTGCTCTGAGAGTATTGAGCGCGTTTCGCACAGTTTCCGACGACGCAGCGCTGGTTCTCGCCGGGATGATTCCGTTGGATCTACTAGCGGAGGAGGCCAGGTACAACGGAGACCCTACCTCCAAAAGGGATGCGACAATGGCGAAATGGCAGGAGAGATGGAGAGCTACTGCAAACGGCAGCTGGACGAAACGTATCGTCCCGGACATACGGCCGTGGGTGAGTAGGAAGTACGGACAAACCGACTTTTACCTGACCCAGCTACTGACAGGACATGGGTGTTTTAAATCATATCTGCATAGGTTTAGACACGAGACGGACCCGTTTTGCACACACTGTGCGCGGGCTATTGAAGACGCAGAACATGTCCTTTTTGTCTGTCCTAGATTTTCTGCTGAACGGGAAGAGCTAAGCCTAAGTATTGGGAGGCACTTTATAGTCACTGACTTTATAGATATCCTACTTAGCTCGCAAAACAATTGGGTCGCTGTAACCCACATGGCAGCAGAAATAATGAAATCCTTGCGTCGCGCCGAAAGACAGCGCAATTCGAATTCAAACTCTAGATGAGACTCTAGACGAGGCTTTCATGCCATCTCCCCCTCGTGAGGTCATACTTACGCGGTAGTTCCGCGAGAGGGAAACGGAGAGTAGGGGTGGTTTTAGTGGGTGCAAGTCCCACACTGTTCGGCTTTTAATGCTTTTTTCCCCTATCCAAAAAAAAAAAACACACACACACACACACACGCACACACGCACACACACACACACATTCCACCACTGCAAGTCACACGGAGGTGTTTGGGAGATGCATCAACCAAGGAACCTTCCCCAACGCTTGGAAAATCCAAAACCTGGTGCTCATTCCAAAACCAGGTAAACCCCCGGAGCTGCCATCATCATACCGCCCTATTTGCTTGATAGATACGGCAGGTAAAGTGTTGGAGCGACTGATATGCACTAGGCTAGAGCACGCAATTCGAGAAGCAGGTGATCTCTCCCCTCTGCAATACGGATTTCGCAAAGCTCGGTCGACGATAGACGCTATCTCCAGAGTCACCAGCATTGCCGAAAATGCAATCCAAGGCAGCAGATGGCAAGGAGGCCGGAAAAAGTATTGTCTAGTCGTGACGCTCGACGTAAAGAATGCATTCAACTCGGCAAACTGGAATCGCATTCTCGAGTCTCTCAGAGGTTTTAACACTCCGAGCTACTTAATGGGCATCATAGGTGACTATTTCCGCAACCGGGTACTCAACTACAGCACGGATGCAGGAAAGAGGAGCTACAAAGTGTCCGGAGGAGTTCCACAGGGCTCGGTTCTTGGACCATTATTATGGAACGTCATGTACGACGGTATCCTTAGACTGGAGCTTCCGGAGAACGCTACCGTCGTGGGCTTCGCTGATGACATTGCACTTGTCGTCACCGCTAAACACCTTGCAGAGGCGGAATTACTATGTAGCGCAGCTGCTGCAGCAGCCAGGGATTGGCTTAATTCGGTTGGTCTTCAACTTGCTGACCAAAAGACCGAAGCGGTCCTTATCAGCAGTAGAAAGGTCGTCGAGGTAGCTCACATAAACCTGGGGACAGCCACCATTGCTTCAAGTAGGGCAATTAGGTACCTCGGAGTGTTGATCGATACGCGGCTAAGCTACAGGGAGCACCTTGAGCACACTGGCAAAAAAGCGGCAGCAATTGGGAACGCATTAAACCGTATAATGCTGAACACCCGGGGGCCCAAACATGGGCGCAGGCTGCTGTTACAGAATGTAGTGAAAGCCACAATGCTGTACGGAGCCCCGATATGGGCGCATGCCATGCAGGTCAAGTCCTACCGGAGGAGCTTGCAGTCGACCTATAGGCTCGGTGCTCTCAGAGTATGTAGCGGTTTCCGGACGGTCTCTGATGATGCAGCTTTGGTGATTGCGGGAATGGTGCCGATTGACCTGCTGGCTACGGAGAGGGCAACCATTCACAACGAGAAACGCAGTGCGAACCCCGTTGGTCACCGCCAGATTTCCAAATCAGCGAGGGAAGAGAGTTTGAGGAAATGGCAAGCCAGGTGGGATGCGTCAACGAAAGGTCGTTGGACACATCGACTCATCCACGATCTGGGAAAGTGGCTTAGTCGTAAATCCGGCTTTGTCAATTTTCACTTGACGCAGCTCTTGAGCGGACATGGGTGCTTTCGGAGCTATCTGCACAGATTTGGGCACGAAAGTGATCCATACTGCTTATGGTGCTACCCCGAGGAGGAAGAAACGGCAGAACACATCCTGCTCACCTGCCGAAGATTCTCTGGTGAGAGGGACGAACTGGAAGCGACCATAGGAGCTCAACTGACAGCAGACACCGTGATAAGCTGCATGCTTGAGAAGGAGGAGTGCTGGTCTGCGGTATGCACGTTCGCAGCTCGAGCGCTCACAAAGCTGCGACAATTGGAAAGGGAGCGCAGACGGAACGCAGACCACGGTGGGGCATATTAAAAATGCTCGCCCAGGGTTTCTCGTCTGTTTTTCCTGCTTTTCGCTGTTGTCATCGTCTTGTTTACAATTTTTGCACTTGTCACGCACTAGTGTTGGAAAGCGGCAGATAGTGCAGGCCAGCTGTCACGAGGTGTTGCCAGACTGATCGCAGTCGCCAAAGCTAGTTCCAAAGCTGCGAGCTTTGTGTCAGCGAGCAACAAATGCGTTAAAATTGGACGTTAAAGTTTAAATTCGAATTTAAATCCGAATTTAACAGGAAACCACCAGGGAAACCGTTCGAACGTCCAAAAATAACGCAAACTCGACGAGGATCAACTGCTGACTCTTTCTTGTGTTGGCCAACGGGGGAAATTCCTTACTGGCTAAACAGAGGAGGAGAAGATGGAAGATCATGACCCTTTTCAGAAGAACTCGAGGATAAATCGCACTCCGCCGAGTGGCAATTCAGAAGAGGAGCATATGCAGATGACATTGTCACCAGAGATCGTGGCTAGGGAGCCAAAGAGCCTCCGCGAGGTTCATGAACAAATGAGCGAGGTTCTGTTCAACATCACCACACTAGTTTCGGGGCAGAGGCATATAAACCAGTTCCTGAGGGATCAACTGGCAGAGCTGGTCAAACTTAACGAGACCGCGGTAGGTTTCTCCCGACTGGAGACTTTCTGTAAAGAAGCACAGACGGTCATCGATGGCAGACTTGCTAGAGCGGCAGAAACACAGACTACGCCCCAAACTGTGCCACAGCCTCACAAGCAACACCACTCGACTAAAAATGCAACACCGAAGAGGCCGGGGGATTCGACAACGGAACAGAGACAAACGCCCCCAAAAAAGAGCAGATCACGCCAGATGGCCAGGGATCACTTGAGTCAGAATTCGCAACTACCACAGGCTAGCGCTAGTAACTTGGCACGGGCGCCGGTACAAGGAAAGGACTCGCAACAAAAATTTGAGCAGCAGAAAACAGCGAGAAAACCAAGATCGGATGCCATAAGGGTCTCAGGAGTGGGTGGCCGCACCTTTGCCGACCTGCTGAGAACGGTCAAGGGCGACTCGTCGCTGAAGCAATTTTGCGGCGATGTTCAGGGAATCCGCAAGGCAGCAAATGGAGATCTGCTGCTCCGCCTAACTAAACAGCCAGCTCACAGCACTGTTGAGCTCCAGGAGACGGTTAGCAAGGCCCTGGGGGAAAACGCTGTTGTAAAGGCACTGACCGACCAAACGAGGGTAGAAGTAAGAGACTTGGATGAGCTGACCACCAAGGACGAAATAATAGCGAAATGAGAGTGTCCTCGTTCAAGACGGAATCAATAATTTCGCTAAGAGCCACCAAAGACGGCCTCCAGACAGCCGTGATATCGATGCCAACAACACAAGCAAACGAACTTGCTCAAAAGGGGAAAATTCGCATAGGCTGGGTAGTTTGCAGGATCAGGACCATACTACAGCCCAAAAGATGTTTCAAGTGTCTCGAATATGGCCACATATCGCTCAACTGCAACAGCAAGACTGATCTTAGAGGTGCTTGCTTCAGGTGCGGACAAACTGGTCACGAAGCGAGGAACTGCGACAAAACGCCATCATGCTGTCTCTGCGTGAGAAACAAGCTGGAGCCCACGGACCACGCCGCTGGTAGCTTCAGATGCCCAGCCTACAAAGAAGCTGTAAGAAAACAAAGATGTTGAAAGTTCTGCAGTTGAACTTAAACCACTGCAGGGCTGCCCAGGATCTTCTGACCCAGACAGTACGAGAGCTCAATATTGACCTGGCAATTTTGAGTGAACCATACAAGACTGCTAACTGTGGCTCGTGGACCACAGATCAAAACTCAAAAGCTGCGATCTGGTCGTGCAGTCAACCAGCGCTGTTTCTGGAAGGCATAAAGCGTGCAAAAGGATACGTAAGATCAAAGGTGAGAGGAATCTGAATCTACAGCTGCTATCTTCCGCCAAGCTGGACTCTCGACGAGTTTAGTGAGTGCGTCGATGATATAGCAGTCGACGTAAGAGCGCATTCGCCGACCATTATTGGTGGTGATTTCAATGCGTGGGCAACAGAATGGCAATCATCAGCCACCAACGCTCGCGGACGGGTCCTGGTCGAAGCATTTGCATCGCTGGATATGGTTTTGCAAAATCAGGGAAGCTCCTATACATTCAGCAGAGGCGGAATCGGATCCATTATCGATTTAACCTTCGTCAGCAACCAGCTAGCTGGGTCCGTGACCTGGGAAGTAAGCAACCAGTATACAGCAAGCGACCATCTCGCAATTCTATGCAACGTCAGACTGGATTCTCGTCGTACCGCAGTTGTCACTAAACAGCACTATATCGACAGCACACTGGATATACAAACCTTCAGAGAGGCTATGCAGTCAATCAACATTGAAAGTGAAGGTGAGGACATGGCTGGCCAGCTCATGGATGCCGTCAAAACAGCTTGTGACTCCAGCATGTCACGGTGTGGAGTCTTCACAGGACACAGACCTGTTTACTGGTGGAACGAGGTAATTGCCAAAGCTAGGCAGCAGTGTGTTCGCTCAAGAAGGTCGTACCACAGAGCCAGAGGATCGGCAAACTTCGAAGAACTGCGGCTGGTTTACACAGAGAAGAGCAAGCTCCTGAAAAAGGCAATCAAGGAGAGTAAGAGAAGATGTTTTCTTGAGCTGTGCGATGAAGCTGAGCACGACTTATGGGGAAGAGCTTACAAAGTGGTAATGAAGAAAATGAATGGCTTTAAAAGCAGGGGACCGACCGACCACGGAAAGCTCACTCGCATCGTCGAGTTCCTATTTCCACCATAGCAGAGCAGCCACGTCCAAAGCTTCACCACCCATGATTACGAGCGGCCCACAGAAATAGTCCCAGTCACAGTGCAGGAGGTCCTAAATCTGGCGAAGTCGACAGCAGTCAAGAAAGCAGCTGGTCCGGATGGCATACCAAACAAAGCCATGAAGCTGGCAATGACTGAGCGCCCTCAGCTCTTTGCCAACACGTACACTAAGTGCCTCACCGAGGGAACATTCCCTGCGAGATGGAAAAAGCAAAACTTGGTCCTGATCCCAAAGCCAGGAAAAGATCCAGAAGAGCCAGCGTCATACCGACCGATTTGTCTGTTAGACACGGCCGGGAAAATACTGGAAAAAATAATCAGCAGGAGGTTATGCGAAGCAATCGAAGCTGCTGGTGGCCTCTCGGACAACCAGTATGGTGTAGTATGCATACATATTGAATATCTACTGTACCAAGAGTACTTAAAGTGAACACACTGTAACACTTTGTTGCAGTGTTTACGTAAACAGAACCACGGTCATAAACCCAAGTGGCCGAAATATGAATCGATCGGCGCGCTCACAGAATGTGCAAGTGTCAGCATTCTGTTACACTCGCCGACCACTTGATCGAACTCAAGTGTATGCATATGCTCTACCGCTCCAGCTCAAGAGAGCATAATTACATATATATTACATAGAATATACATAACCGTCTCTCTCTGCTGTCCAACTGTGGGCAGCGCAGCGATGAGACTTAAGCTTACTTAGAACCTAAGGACAAATGTATAAATCAGATACAACTGAACGTTGGAAGCGGCACCTTCGCTGCTCCAAAACAAATAAAGAACAAATTAACAAAACCAAAGAAGTTGTTCACTCTACATGGCGACCGTGACAAATGTCACGAACATGTTGGAATAAAATGTCGTGAAAAAAGTCTAAAAAAAAAAGCATTAAACAACTAACATATTAAATAATAAAAGTGCAAAAAAAAAATTTGCATTGAAAGCAAAAAAAAAACAATGCATTAAAAACTGTTAAATACGATCAACAACTGGAGGTGCAAAGACAACAACAACAACAGCAGTCAACAAGTACGAGTACCAACGACTTGTACCAACGATGGAATAAGAAGGCTGGAATAATAGCAACAACAACAACAAGTGTGAGAGACAATCTGTCCCTTACACCAACGCGGGAGCCCTGGAGATTGGAAAAGGAAAACCAAAAGTCTGAGTGAGTAGAGTGCGTGTGATGGGCAAACGCGGAGGCCAGAAAAACAAGATAAATAAAAGAATAGCACATATTAAGTGGCTATTATATACAAATAAAACGCCGCCCCCATGGGCAACGGCACAGAAATTAACAAATGAACTTGATTTTCTGAACGAAAGCCTCCAGCAGAGAAAGCCTAACACCGCAACTCACTCAGCAAACATAAAAATTATAAATGAAAAATTAACACAAAAACCCCAATCTCCCAAGCCGTTGCCGAAAAAACCCGACGTCTGCCCGAACGACTGCGCTGGACCATTATACGCTACAGCATGCAAATCCACATGCTTGAAACTAAAGACCAGTGCGAAGACCGGCACCGGCCCCGCCTGAGCCCATAGGCCCCGGACATCTGCAGCAGTAAAAACAACAGCGAGAGGGGCAACCCGCCACTTTCGCCAACGAAGGAGTGTCAGCGTAGCCAAACCGGCGACGACCAGCTGACAGGAAAACATCTCTTTACTACATGGAGCAACATTCAACATTATTATAATTATTATTATCATAAGAAAATTTGTAAAATTGCGCGAAACCATTTTCGCTCGATTAGAAGTATAGCCCGTAAAGTTATACAAAACAATAGGCAGGAAAAATTGTTAACGTAAATGCAAAGTAATGCAATAGAAAAATTTTCGGAAGAAACAACAAATACTTATAAATACAAATTAAAAATATATATGCCCAAAATGGGAGTAGTAGACGTTAAGTCAGTGGACTCCACAGCCAATGTTATTAATAAAGTAGAGACAAATAATTATGACTTAGAACTAATACATATACTATTAATAATAATTGTTGTTATAATGTGCGCAAATTGTTTTTATAAACTTTATAAATTACATAACAAATGTCTAAAAAAGAAATATATGAGCCAGGCAAATGATCTGGACAAAATTTAAAAAAAAAGCGCGAACAACATTGAAACAAATAACACCATATTTAAGTTTGTAACCTTAAGAAAATGAAATAAATCAAACACAATGAATTACAAATAAAACAAAAATATATTAACTAAAGTATGGCTACATTAAAGGCAATTAGAGAAACAGATGATAGAATTCAGTTTTCCTTTATCTTAAAACAGGAGCTCATATCCATAAATAATGGAATGGAATGAATTGTATAAAGAAATAAATAACATAAAAATTGACTTTGATAAATCATATAAGTCACTTACACAAAGCAGGCCAATTACAAGAAATACTATTAAGAAACATGTAGAAATACTATTAAATTGCTTTAATGAAGCACGTATACTAAATATGGCCAAAGAAAAATTGAATCAAGATATTGGTCCCGAGTGTCAAATTTTATCAGACTACATCTAATTTAATATAGTTAAACTAAATTTAATTTAATATATTATACCAACCATACTTAACTCTTCTATACAATTGAACTGGTATAACCAATCAAAGAACAAACTGATACTGACCAAAGTCAGAAGAACTTGAGACAAACTCTAAAATAGAAGAACAGGATTTAAATAATCTTACTATTCCAGCTGTTTTCATGCCAGATCTGGTTAATTCAACAGATTCTGATACTTCTCCAAGCATAATAGAGAATAAACCAGGCAACAATATCACAATGGCGCAAACTAATATCGATTTTATTAATACAGCAACTAAGCTTATACCAGCTTTTGATGGTAAAGCTGAAAACTTACCAAGTTTTATTGATGCATTGCAAATATTGGAATTAATAAAAGGCGAACATGAACAATTAGCAGTTTCTATAATAAAATCAAGACTAAAAGGTGCCGCCAGAAATTTAGTCGGAAATGAAACAACAATAACTGAAGTCATTTCCAGATTAAAAAAGCAATGTCAAAGGCGAAACTGTAGAAGTATTGTCAGCAAAACTGATGAACCTACAGCAACGCAATAAAACTGCTAACCATACACCTAGAGGTTGGGCGTTACAACAATTAAAGGTAATATAACAGACGGCTTACCCCTAGATTACCAAGTTATCCACTCACATCTCACATACTAAAATTCACATCGATGGTAAAACTTATCATGCAAGCTGTACCTTCATACTATAATGAGGCCGTATCAAAATGTAAATTGTTGCACAGAGGCAACCGGACAGCCAAACACTGTCCTATATTACAAAAATAATCCACAGCGTGGCGGAAACCCGACTGAAATAGAGGTAACTTTCGCAGTCCCTATTACTATACAATACCCAATATGACGAGGCCAAATAGAGGAAACTCAAGAGCCGTGGCAACTCGTATCGAGCCACAATAACCCAAGTAATTCAGATAACCAATAATACATCGGAAAACTCACAAAACCCTTTAAATGCTCAACAGTAGAAAATCAAAGGTTCATACCATAATCTCAGCAGAACAATTGTATCATCAACCTTGTCTACGGAAAAGAACTTGTCTTTTTAGTGACACGTGCAACATTTCAATAGTTAAAGAAAATTCTAGTCTTTCATAATACACGATATATTATAGAAAGGAATAATCAAAAGTAACCAAATCCAAGGGGTTAACTTCTATTAGATACAGACCACTAAGTACATAATCCAACACGATTTTCATATCGTGATTTACATTCTATTCCTTGTATGGCATTTTAGGAATCATTTTATTAAAATACAACTGTCATTAACTTCAAGCCATCTAAGATTGGCTTATAATTAACCAATAACTTAAAATTTCCAATTTATTTCCATAACATACAGTTCTGCAACAACTCAAACTTCTGCCACAAATCCCAGTTATTAGAAAAATCCATCTAAATTCAAGAAGACAGTGTATTATTCCAAATCAAGAAATTTCGCATTATTTACATAGCAATACCATAGCAACATCTAAAAACGCATTTATAAGACTACTCAATACAACAAATAAAGATCAAGT
This sequence comes from Drosophila quinaria, assembly GCA_035047525.1. NCBI lineage: Eukaryota > Metazoa > Arthropoda > Insecta > Diptera > Drosophilidae > Drosophila > Drosophila quinaria. The sequence continues at coordinate 6,952,378 of JAWNPO010000455.1, read as the reverse complement.
AGTCAGTACAAATAATTTAGCGTATAATCACTTTCGAACTACAAGTATCAAAACTAATCTAGACAATAGAGAAAAATCTGTATTATCACAACTTTCAAAAAACTTTCCTCCACAATTCAAATCACAGCTTTCAAGCTTATCACCAATTAATATATATTTGGATTAGAATCTGAACCATAAGCACATAATTTTTATAAGCAAAAACTGAGATTAAAAGATATGAACCAGTGTATATAAAAAATTATAGAAGCCCACACAGTCATTGAACGAAATACAAAACAAGTTGGAAAATTGATCACCGACGGGATTGTAGAACCATCTGTATCTGAATATAATAGCCCATTATTACTTGTCCCTAAAAAACCATCTCCAGATTCAAACAAAAGAAATGGCGATTATATTACTATCTCAAATTAATAAAAAATTACTGTCCATAAATTTCCACTCCCAAAATTAAATTTTGGATCACTTGACACAATTCATCCTTGACTTATTCAGATTCATCATTAACTCAAAAATTCTAAATCTCATTTTCAACGAGCAATGCTCTATCCTTCACGCATTACCTTCGGTCTAAAAATGCGCCTATCATTTCAAAATATACTATAATCTCTGGATTAAACCTTCACACATCCTTTATATGATACTTAATAGTTATAGGTTTTCCGAAAACATATGCTTAAAAACTTAACAGACGTTTTTGAGAAATGTAGGAAATACAATCTAAAGTTACATCCAGAAAAATGCTCATTTTTTATGCATAGTGACTTTTCTCGGTCATAAACGCACATTAGGAATACTTCCGGATGACAAGAAATATACAGCGCTAACTTTCATAGCATTTTGCAATTATTACAGACGTTTCATAAAAAACTTCGCCGAATATTCACGCACTAACAAGATTATTAAAAGAATGTTCCTTTCGAATGGACAGATGAATGCCAAAACGCATTTCATTATTTAAAAACAAAACTCATGGAACCTACTTTGCTACAATATCCTGATTTCACAAAGAATTCTGTATAATTACTGATGCAAGTAAGCAACGTGCGGAGCGGTTTTAACTCAAAACCATAACGGACTCCAACTTCCCATTGCATACGCATCAAGAGCTTTCACTAAAGGAGAAAGTAATAAATGTACAACTGAGCAGGAATTAGCTGCAATCACTGGGCAATATTACATTTTCGACCATATATTTATGTGAAACACTTTACAATCAAAACAGATCACAGACCATAATATATCTATTTTCAATATCAATCCAGTTCTAAACTGACACTATGAGCTAGAATTAGAAGATATATTTCACATTGATATTTAAGGGAAAAGAAAATACTGATTTATCAAATAACCATTAAAGATCTACAAACATTACAGGAAATATAATGAAAGTCACTACAAATATCAATAGACAAAAATCCCGCGGTAACAAGAAATAGAATTGCCTACGCAATCTATAGAGAAAGCTTCTAAGCCCAACGTATATGAAGTCATAAACAATGATGAAGTACGTAAAGTATACCTTGATGTAAAAGATACGCTATGTTTATTTAAACATGGTAGAAAAATTACTGCAAGATACGATGTTAGCGATTTATATACCAATGGAATCCTAGACTTAGGTCAATTTTTCCAAAGGCTTGAAATGCAAGCCGGTATAAATAAAATCAGCCAACTCAAAATGGCACCGTGGGAAAATATCTTTGAACATGTTTCAATAGATAATTTCAAACAAATGGGCAATAAGATATTGAATACATTAAGAGTAGCGCTACTCAACCCGGTGACCCTCATAGAGAAACAAAAAGAAAAAGAAGCTATACTGTCTAAATACCATGACGATCCAATACAAGGAGGTCATATCGGCATTGCAAAAACCTTGGCCAAGGTCAAAAGACATTATTTTTGGAAAGGTATGACTCGAGATATTACTGAGTACATACGAAAATGTCAAAAATGCCAAAAAGCTAAAATAACCAAGCACAATAAGACCCCAATGATAATAACTGATACGCCAATAAATGCTTTCGACAGGGTGATAGTAGACACTATTGGTCCACTACCAAAATCAGAAAATGGCAATGAATATGCAGTCACTCTAATATGTGACCTAACTAAATATTTAGTTGCCATACCAGTTCCAAATAAGAACGCAAACACTGTCGCTAAGGCAATTTTTGAATCATTTATTCTGAAGTACGGTCCAATGAAGACGTTCATTACGGACATGGGAACAGAATATAAAAATTCAATTATAAACGATTTATGCAAATACCTAAAAATTGAAAATATCACATCTACGGCACACCACCACCAGACAGTTGGAACAATAGAACGAAGTCATAGAACTTTCAATGAATACATACGCTCATATATATCGGTTGATAAAACTGATTGGGACGTATGGCTTCAATACTTCGTTTTCTGTTTCAACACGACCCCCTCAATGGCACATAATTACTGTCCATATGAGTTAGTATTTGGTAAAACAAATAATTTACCAAAACAATTTAATAGTATAGATAATATAGAAATCATATATAATATAGATGACTATGCTAAGGAAAGTAAATATAGGTTAGAAGTAGCATACAAAAGAGCTAGAATAATGATAGAAGAAAATAAGAAAAATAATAAGATATTATATGATCAGAAAATAAACAACATAGATATATCAGTAGGTGATAAAGTCTTATTAAGAAATGAAACAGGTCATAAGTTAGATTATAAATATACAGGTCCCTATAAAGTAACGGAAATAGGAGATAGAAATAACATTATAATAACAAATAATAAAAACAAAAGACAAACAGTACATAAGGATAGGTTAAAAATATTTATTTCATAATTGTATTTGGTATGGCCATGCTAAGACAAAAATACTTCTTTACGTTTAAATATTATTTGTAATTTCATTTTTATTTGAAGATATATATATATAAAAAAAAAAAAAAAAAAAAGGAAAATCTTATAAAATAACTCCATAATATTACGTTATTTTTCAAAAGGAGGGAGATGTAGTATGCATACATATTGAATATCTACTGTACCAAGAGTACTTAAAGTGAACACACTGTAACACTTTGTTGCAGTGTTTACGTAAACAGAACCACGGTCATAAACCCAAGTGGCCGAAATATGAATCGATCGGCGCGCTCACAGAATGTGCAAGTGTCAGCATTCTGTTACACTCGCCGACCACTTGATCGAACTCAAGTGTATGCATATGCTCTACCGCTCCAGCTCAAGAGAGCATAATTACATATATATTACATAGAATATACATAACCGTCTCTCTCTGCTGTCCAACTGTGGGCAGCGCAGCGATGAGACTTAAGCTTACTTAGAACCTAAGGACAAATGTATAAATCAGATACAACTGAACGTTGGAAGCGGCACCTTCGCTGCTCCAAAACAAATAAAGAACAAATTAACAAAACCAAAGAAGTTGTTCACTCTACAATGGGTTTAGGAAGGCGCGCTCAACACTCGATGCTCTCACCAAAGTGTGCAATACAGCCAGTGAAGCAATTGAAGGAACGAGGTGGCTCGGTGGGAGCAAACAGTATTGCCTGGTAACCACACTGGATATCAGGAATGCTTTTAACTCAGCGTCGTGGGACAGGATTTTGGAAGCTCTTGAGAGTCTCAATGTACCCGAGTACCTTTACAAAATGGTACGAAGCTATCTGCACGAAAGATGGCTGCTTTTCGACACGGAGGAAGGCGAACAGGCATACAAAGTAACAGGAGGAGTACCACAAGGGTCAGTACTGGGACCACTGCTGTGGAACACCATGTATGACGGAATCCTTCGCCAGGAGTTTCAACAAGGGGTTGAAATAGTAGGCTTTGCTGATGATGTCGCACTAGTTACCGTGAAAAAATCAATCCTGGAAGTCGAAAGTGCAAGCAATGAAGCCATCCGCAGCATTGGAAACTGGCTCAGGTTGGCAGGACTAGAGCTCGCTGAGCAGAAAACGGAGGCGGTTCTCATAAGTAGCCGCAAAAAAGTTGAAGTAGCGCATATTATCGTTGGCCATACTGTAATAACTTTGAAAAGAGCCATAAAATACCTGGGAGTGATGTTGGATACGAGGCTATGCTTTAGAGAACATCTGGAGGCGGCACACCTGAAGGCAAAGGGCACAGTCCAAGCAGTCACGCGAATGATGCTAAACCACAGAGGCCCCAAATCGGTAAGCAGAAGGCTGCTGTTCAATGTGGCAAAATCATCAATGCTCTACGCTGCACCTGTGTGGGAAACGGCAACCTCTAAACCGAGCTACATTAAAGGTCTGGAATCAAACTTCAGACTCGGCGCCCTACGTGTAGGCTCAGGCTTCCGAACGATCTCAACGAATGCTATCATGGTCATCAGCAGCATCGCACCGGTTGATCTGGCAGCAAAGGAAGCGAGCGAAGTCTATCGGGAAAGGAGGTCTGCCACTCTGCCAGCGGAGGTTCGGGCAGTGAAAGTCGCGGCGAGAAACAGATGTTTTTCTAGATGGCAATCAAAATGGGACAGAGCAACAAATGGGCGCTGGACCCATAAGCTGATTCCCCAAATAGAGCCTTGGGTCAACCGCAAGCACGGAGAGCTGACTTTTCACCTAACACAGATGCTGAGTGGACATGGCTGCTTTAGGCAATACTTGCACCGCTTTCGGCACGAGAGCGACCCGATGTGCCCCGTCTGCAGCACACCAGAAGACGCGGAACATGTTCTGTTTAGCTGTCCTCGCTTCTATCGGCTAAGAGAGGAAGCGGAAAGCACCCTGTGTTCCGAAATCTCCACGGCAAACCTGGTCCCACTAATGCTGTTCAACCAGGAGAATTGGGCTGCAGTCTGTACCCTGGCAGAAGGGATATCAACAGAGCTGAGGCGCTTGGAGAGACAGAGGAGACGAGAAGACGAGAGGCCATGATAGGCCAGCCAGCCTTGTGAAGCCATGCTCCCCGGCGGTCCCGCATTGTTGGTTTAGTTATATGTAGTTAAATATATATAAGTTTCTGTGAATAAAAAAAAAAAAAAAAACTGCACGTCACAGCTTGTCGTACGAGGCGACTAACGTTGACAACGGGGATGTTCCTGCTCGGAGAGGCGCCTCTTGCAGGTGCAAAGACTCTGATCGTCATTAACTTGGTAATGGCCAGATCGATTCCTCTCCAGAGTAGTTAAAGCAACTCGTAACCTCCGGCTTAACGCCAGGTATCCCCTGGGCAGTTGCAACACACCCGTGTTGCGCCTGGCTAATACGAGAAGGCGAAAGCTGACGGCAGCAGTATTCTAGCACTTTAGTACGCGGAGTGAAATCTAGCCGAAATGGCTGCTGGGCTAATGCTGCTGCTGCCTCCGTCCCGTTCAAAAGATGGCAATTCTTTAAGAACGCTCCTTGTTCGTCGCCATTTGGTTGGTCGTACAGGCTCAGTTGAGTTACTCCTGACTAGCGCGGATCTGGCACTGAACTCTCTACCCCATAAAGGCGAGAGTCAACCCTTGCATGGCCTCCCTGCTTGCATAGACAACCATGGGATCAGAACGCGACTGTGCAACGAACAAGGATAACGGCTTTTAGTTGGGACCCAACAGCATGGACAATATTTTAAAAACCCCCCAGATGTTAGAGAACGAGATGGAGATGCAGACGGATCAGGCGTTTGCTAAGAGTAGCAAACTGGCGAGATCACCACCGGCTCAACAGCCAGTGATCACCGCTACACGTGCCTGCTCGACCAAACCACCGGAGACGCAGAGTGGCGCTGCGCTTCGCGATCTTGGACGCGAGATCGCAAACTTGGTGGAGATGATGGACGACGGTAAGAGGCGAAGCATCCATCAACCGATGCGCGACTCAATCGAGAGCATCCGAGTGCTATATGAGCTGGTGGCCATCCAGCTGCACGATGACGGAGCAAAGGCGGCTATCAGGACACACCAGTCCTGCCAGACCTCGCCACTGTTCCGAACAGCTGTCGAGACGAAGAGGAAGCAAGGTACCGGAGTAAGGACACCTCAGACAAAGAGGGTAAAAAACACGGCGGTCGCTATGCCAGCGACGAGTGCGGTTCAATTGGAATCATCCAATGGAGGCCAGGAGACCCCGACCGCAACTAGAGGTACCGAATGGAGCAAGGTTACCTCAAAAAGAAAGCCTCGAAAGCCCAAGGGAGCGCTCAGCACTAAGGTGCGGTCCGACGCCTTGGTCATCAAGACGGTGGGTGAGGTGACCTACGCTGATCTACTCAGAAAGGTCAAACAAGATGAGAAGCTGCATGGTCTAGGAGAGGCGGTGTCCAGGATCAGGAGAACCCAGCAAGGCGAGTTGCTGCTGCAACTCAACATATCTGGAGAGGACACGAGCGCGTTTAAGACCCTCATTGGAGAAACGCTTGGAGAAACCGCGGAGATTCGTTCTCTGTCGCACCGAGTCACGATCGAGTGCAAGGACTTGGACGAGATCACGACCGAGGAGGACATCATGAACGCGCTGCGGAACCAGATGGAGATCACGGATACTGCGCTTGACGACATTAACCTGCGCAAAGGTTATGGCGGAACCCAAACTGCCTCAATCAGGTTGCCAGCAGAAAGTGCTCGAAAGGCGCTATCAGTTGGCCTGCTTAAGGTAGGGTGGGTCAGGTGCAGACTGAGAGAGCGGGTTAACATAACCAAATGTTATCGCTGCCTAGAGTTCGGCCATCTGGCAAGGCATTGCAGGAGCGAAGTGGACAGGTCCAAGATGTGTCGAAGATGTGGCAAGGATGGACATCTCGCGAAGGACTGCAAGGAGGAGCCAAAGTGCATGTTTTGCAAGGACAAGGGCTCAGACTGGAAGCACATCGCTGGCAGTGGTAGATGCCCCCTGTTTAGGAGCGCGCTCTCAAAGCTGTCAGCATGAGGTGCACCCAACTGAACCTCAACCACTGCGAGGCTGCACAGTCCCTACTGTTGCAAGCCGTGAGGGAAAGGAGCCCGAACGTCGTGCTCATATGCGAGCCATATAAGCCGATTCCGGGTAGCGGATGGGTATCCAGCAGGTGTAAAAAGGCAGCCATTTGGGCCGTGGACACTCCACCCAAGGAGGTCAACGCCTCGAGTGATGGATTTGTCAGAGCGAAGCTTAGAGGGGTCACCTTCTACAGCTGCTATGCTCCGCCGAGCTGGGACCTAGGACGTTTTGAGAGGATGCTGGCAGACATCACTGACGACTCACGCGGGAGAGCTCCCTTCGTTATAGCTGGCGACTTTAACGCATGGGCTGTTGAATGGGGCAGTAAGGAGACAACAGCAAGGGGAACTGCTGTGCTGGAGCATTTCTCGTCGCTTGACGTCGGATTGGCAAACGACGGAAGACAGCTGACTTTCTGCAGGGCTGGCCGAGGTTCTACCATAGACCTCACATTCCTTAGCAGCTCGCTGTGTAGGAGAACCAAGTGGAGAGTCAGCGACGAGTTTACCTTTAGTGACCATCAAGCGATTCACTTCGAGATTGGTGGAGAAAGGCAGAACCAGCAGCGACCCAATAAAAGTGGGCCAAAATGGAAGGACAGATTCCTCGATGCGGATACCTTCTCGCACGTTTTTAACGTCTCCGAATGGAACTGGCGGGAACATCGGTAGATGAAATGGCACGGCAGTTGTCAGACTGTCTGGACGCGGCATGCGACTCGTCTATGTCTCGGAGGAAGCCAAGTCGGCGCGGCTCACCCTGCTACTGGTGGAACGACCAAATAGCCCAACTCAGAAAGGCCTGTCTGAGAGCTAGAAGGTGCAGTCAGAGGGCGAGGAGACGCTCGGACTTTGAGGATCGATTGGAGGACCTGAGGGCAGCGAAGCGAGCCTTGAAACATGCGATCAAGGCAAGTAAGTCTATCTGCTTCAGACAGATTTGCGAGGAGGCAGACGTAAACCCTTGGGGGACCGCGTACAAGGTCGTCACCAAGACGATCCGGGGCCAGGACTCGCTGAGAGTGACATGTCCCATCTTGCTTCGCAGCATTGTGGAGACATTGTTCCCCCAGCATGCAGAACAAGACGTCAGCTTCGCACCCCGGCTTGAGCCATGGCAGCCGATTTCTGTTGATGAGGTCAAGTCGGCAACAAAGCGAATCGGGGATAGGAAAGCACCAGGTCCGGACGGCATCCCGAATAAGGCCCTGAAGCTCGCCGTATCCACCCGACCTGAGGTTTTTGTTAACATCTTTAACAACTGCCTACAGGAAGGAGCGTTCCCACGGCGATGGAAGAGGCAACGTCTTATACTCCTGCCAAAGGGGAATAAGCCAGCTGATGAGCCCTCGGGATATCGGCCAATCTGTCTGTTAGACACTGTCGGCAAGATATTGGAGCGCATACTCTACAATAGACTCGCGGAGGTAGTCGAAGAGAAAGGCGCAATGTCTGAGGCCCAATACGGATTCCGTAAGGCAAGGTCGACGGTGGACGCGATACAGGCCAGGTGGAGATGGGGAGACAAGCAGTACTGCGCGGTGGTGACTCTGGATATCCGCAATGCTTTCAACTCTGCGAGCTGGTTGCGTATCAGAGGTGCACTCACAAGGATCGGAGTACCAGCATACCTTCTACGGATAATATCCAATTATCTGTCAGATAGAATGCTGGAGTACGAGACAGATGATGGTCCAAAGCACTACAGGGTGACAGCAGGCGTTCCTCAGGGGTCGGTCCTAGGCCCCCTTCTGTGGAACATCATGTACGATGATGTACTTAGACTGCAATTGCCCGAAGGATGCAACCTAATTGGCTTCGCCGACGATCTGGCATTGGTCGTGGTGGCCAAGGAGGTTGGACAAGTGGAGGTGGCCACAAATGCTGCAATCGGCGCTATCGCGGAGTGGATGCAAGAGGCGGGACTCGACTTGGCAGGCCACAAGACGGAGGCAGTGCTCATTACGAGCCGGAAAAAGGTAGAGTTTATGAGCGTTCAAGTGGGGAACAACACCATCAGGTCGATGGAATCCATCAAGTACCTTGGTGTCTTACTGGATAACCGCCTAAGCTTCCGTGCCCATGTTGAGTACGTGGTTCAGAAGGCGTCAAGAATGCAGGGAGCTCTTTCGAGGATGCTACCGAACATTGGTGGACCGAAGGTTGGAAGGCGATTGCTCCTGGCAAGAGTGGTTGCGTCCATCCTTCTGTACGCAGCGCCGATCTGGGCAAAGGCGGTGGAAAGCAACAAGTGTCTCCGGAGGAAACTCTCAGCACCGTACAGGCTCTGTGCCCTGCGAGTCATATCCGGTTTCAGGACAGTGTCGCATGACGCAGCCCTGGTATTGGCCGGTATGATTCCAGTGGACATCCTGGCTACGGAGATGCGGGAGATCTACCTAGCACGAGCGGAGATGGGCAACGGCGTACCAGTGGACGCGATTAGGAGGGCGGAAAGACAGGCATCCCTAGTTACCTGGCAAGTTCGGTGGGACTCGGCCACCAATGGGCGATGGACGCATCGGCTTATACCAAAGGTGGAGGAATGGTTGAACAGAGGTAGGGGAGAGGTCAACTTTCACCTAACTCAGTTCCTAACGGGCCATGGAGGCTTCAGGAAGTACTTGCACAAGCACAGGCACGAGGACAGCCCGGAGTGTCCAACTTGCCCTAACGCGAGCGAGGACCCGGAGCACGTGCTGTACCATTGCACACGGTACACTGGTCGAGCGGGAGAAGTGCCACCACCAGAGGGACTTATGGCTTTCATGTTGGCGACGGAGGAAGCCTGGTGTTCAACGTGCCAGGTCATTATAGGCATCCAGAGGGACCTAAGAAGATGCGAAAGGGAGCGACGTGAGAGGAGCGATGCCTAGGAAAGGCAACCCGTCCCCGCGAAGTGATACTCGTTGGTAGTTCCGCGGGGAGTGAGGTGTGAAGGAGGTGGTTTTAGGGAATTTCCACCTCCTATTCGTAGGGCCACTAGGTGTACTGTGTACATCTACGTCCATGACAAAAAAAAAAAAAAAAAAAAAGACACACACACACACACACACACACACACACACACACACACACACACACAGTTTACTTTCAAACGCGCCGGTCGTGTTTTGTGGCAACTCCAGTGTATTTGAGCGATTCCTCACAGTTTTCCTCTGTGATCTTCCCTGGAAGATAGACAGAACGGTGAACTGGAACTCTGTCGTGGCTTGACGGTGCTCACCTTAGTCCCTTGGTACACCTACCAAGTACAGTGACCGATCTTGGCAACGAAAGTCGGCTTTTTCATCGCCTCAGGTCGTGGACGAAGGAGGGGAGGCCAGTCAGTGGATTGCAGCTTTCTCTTTCCGACTTCTTGGCTTTCACATTGCTGAATTTCTTCACTTTCCTTGAACTTGGTGCACGAAATTTGCATATCACGCAACCAACCAGCTGATTTAATTCAGCCTGCAGGGCTGCACCTCGATCAGTAAAAGTTCCATATCAGCGAGCTTTTTGTTGACCAGCTACACAAGCTTTCGCGCCAAGCGATAAATTCAAATTTAAACTTGATTTTGAAACTTAAAATCTAAGTATAAAATTATTGTTGAAATTTGAAAACGCAACACCTGGAGACTAAAATTTAATCGAACGGATCAGACAAACCAACTTTCGCGCCAAACGCCTAATTTGAATATAAATTTGAATTTAAAATTAAGTCTGAGCTTAAATTTTAAATTCTAATTTTGGAAATCCAACATCTGGGAGACTGACAAGGAACGCTGTCTAACCAGACAACCACTGCTCTGGCGGTGCCTGGCCGTTAGAGCAGCTGGCAATACAGGTGGAAAAGAAGCAGAACAGCAAAACGATGAGCAGGCGTTTGCTACATCAAAGAAAATGACTCGAACGCCACCATCAAGTGCACATGCCCCGTCATCTGCGCCTCCGAGGATTGCCGAAGGAGTCTTCTTCTTTAACGCTGCTGGCAGCAAAGATGAGACACCTAAAAGGAGCAGGGAAATAGAGAGTCCCACACAAATGAGCAGGAAAACGCCACCTAAGAAGCCCAAAAGCGTCACAACAACATCACCCAGTCAGCTTATGATGGAACTTGGTAGCATTCTTGGCGAGATTATCTACATGGTCGAGGATAAGAAGCCTGCTGTCCGGCACATAAACCTGGACATGAAAAAGATGCTTAAGAGGATGAAGCAAATCCATAAAGAAGTCAGCGATCATCTGGAGATGGCCCCCAAGGATGCTCAGCCTACAAAAGGATGCCACAAGTGCGATTCTACACAGCCTCAGAAACCAAGAATCAATTCCCCTGCGGCAACAGTGACGGGAAAACAGACTGCGGAATCTCCAAAATCCCAAAATGCAGAACGTTCTGTACCCAGGCCAGTATACGAACTGAATAATGGAAATCTCCACCGTCCTGATGCGAACATCATGCAACGTCCATCCACAGCTGATAGTTCCAAATGGCAGAAAGTCGGGAATCGTACAAAGCAGACCAAGAAACGCAACCCAAGATCTGATGCGGCTATGATACGATGCAAGGAAAAGGATGCATATGCGCAAGTCTTAAAAGCTGTGCATAGTGAGGCATCTATCCAGGAGTTTAAAGACAAAGTATCTGGACTCCGGCGCACAGCAGCAGGCGAGATTCTCTTGCGTATGAACAAGGCCTCAGACGAGTCTACTGGAAGGCTACAAAAAGCGATCCAAGATGCAATCGGTGAACAGGCAGAAGTCAAAGCCATCGCTGACAAGGTGACAGTTGAGATCCGCGACATCGCCGAGTGGACGACTAGTGATGAGGTCCTAGAAGCAGTATTTCAAGCCATCGACTGCGATCTCAGTTCTGAGGCTGTGCCTAAACTTCGTCCGGCTTACCAAGGCACACAAACGGCCACCTTGATCTTGCCTAAAAATATAGCAGACCATATTCTCAACCTTGGCAAAATGCGAATTGGATGGGCAGTCTGCCGCCTGCGTGCCAAACTGGAGCCACGACGCTGCTTTAAATGCCTCAACTTCGGCCACATTGCAGCAAGATGCAGGAGCAAGCTTGACGCCTCCAAGCTTTGCTTTAACTGTGGAGGAGAAAACCACGCTGCGAAGGATTGTAGCTCCGAGGCTGCCTGCATAATCTGTAAGAGATCGGGGGAGAACAACACGGCACATAGCACACTAAGTAAGCTGTGTCCGCGCTATCTCGAGGCAATTAGAAAGCTGACAAATTAAGTTCCTACAGCTCAACATTAATCACTGCCGCGCAGCCCAGGATCTACTGGCAAAAATAGTAGAGGAACGGAGTATTGATGTCGCTATCCTGAGTGACACCTACACAACAAAACACGACGGCGTTTGGCATCAAAGCAACGATGGCGGAGCAGCTATCTGGAGCTGTGGCCAGCATCCAAGCCAACTCACCCACAGATTGCAGCACCGATGGTTTGTGAGAGTAAAAACAAGAGGAATCTACATATACAGCTGCTACTTGCCTCCCAGAGTAGAAATTCAGGATTTCAAGGCTGCACTCGAAGAGGTTGTAGAAGACGCACAGGATAAATCCCCCATACTAATCGCTGGCGATTTTAATGCATGGTGCACAGATTGGGGCAGCAAGAGGAATAACCCACGAGGATTAATCCTTGCTGATACACTGGCTCGCCTTAACGTCTGCCTGTTGAATAACGGAACACAGAGTACATACAGCATGGCAGGTCGGGAATCAATCATTGACCTGACGTTTGCCAGCCCTGAACTCGCCCGAGATGCTGCTTGGCAAGTATCCGACGTCTACACGCATAGCGACCATAAAGCTGTAATAACGGAGCTACTCTCAAGAACAGCCACAAGGAGAACACAGTCAGCCCGCCATGTAGGCTACAAAGTAAACACCTTGGATAGAGAAGCTCTTCTCTCCAACGTGCAGACTATTACAGCAACGGGTGATGCGAATAGCTGTGCCCAAGGAATTGCTGACTGCATCAAAACGGCATGCGAAGCGTCAATGGCGAAAAGATATAGCGGAGGAAGCAGGCGCAAACCGGTTCCATGGTGGAATCAAGACATTTCAAAAGCTCGTGCTGAATGTTGTGCAGCTAAGCGAAGACTGCAGAGGTCAAGGGGCAGATCTTCTTTCGAGAACAACCTGTCGGACTTCAGGTCAAAACGCAAGATATTGCGAAACCTGATTACAGAGAGCAAATCACGGTGCTTCCAGGAGCTTTGTGACGCAGCGGATGCGGAGCCGTTTGGTGCAGCCTACAGAATGGTCATGGGCAAACTCGACAAACAGCCAATGCCAACTTGTGCTACAAAGCTGGAGTCCATTGTAAGACACTTGTTTCCGCAACAGCCACCACTAAATGCGGTAGTCCACCTGCCGAACACCGCGGAAGCTATAGTGTTAACTACTGCGAGCGAGGTATTGGAAATAGCAGCCAAAATCAAGCCAGGAAAAGCACCAGGTCCTGATGGGATTCCAAATGCTGTCCTAAAAGCAATCATTGCCGCACATCCTGATGCTTTTGTTAACTTGTACAACAAGTGTCTAACGGATCACACTATACCACTTAGGTGGAAAAAGCAAAAGCTTGTGCTCCTACCAAAGCCGGGAAAGAAACTGGAGGAACCGTCATCATACCGACCACTCTGCATGCTGGATACCACGGGCAAAATTATGGAGAAAATAATCTGCAATCGTCTAGAGAGAGAGATAGAACACCGCGGTGGCCTTTCTGATCATCAATATGGCTTTCGAAAGCATCGTAGCACGACGGATGCTATTGGAGAGCTCGTAGACATAGCAAGCCGTGCTATTGAAGGTACTCGAGCTCAAAAACAATACTGCCTGGTCTGTACCCTTGATGTCAAAAATGCCTTCAATTCGGCCAAGTGGGACATAATCTTGCTAGTACTGCGCAGAATAGGAGTCTCGGCCTACCTCATCCAGCTGATTCACAGCTACTTTGAGGATCGCACTCTTCTGTACGACACAGAAGATGGTGCAAAGCATTACCAGATATCTGGAGGCGTTCCACAAGGCTCTGTTCTTGGTCCGTTGCTCTGGAACATCATGTATGATGGAGTCCTGCGCATCAACCTACCAGAGGGGTGTATGCTTATTGGCTTTGCTGATGACATTGCGCTGATCACAGTTAAAAACTTGCTAGCCGATGCGACCAATAGCTGTAGCGCCGCCGTGGATACAATCATCACCTGGCTAACAAACCACGGCCTCTGTCTCGCAGAACAGAAAACTGAAGCCGTCCTAATAAGCAGTAGAAAAAAGCCGCAGAACCCATCTATCCGCATAGGTTCCACAACGATTGTGACCAAAGCTGCAATTAAATACCTGGGATTAATGATTGACCACAGGTTAAAATTCAAAGATCACTTGCAGTACACCAGCATCAAAGCATCCCACGCCACCAACGCCATTAGCAGGATGTTGGCAAACACTAGAGGTCCGAGGCAGCAAAGCAGGAAGCTCATAGCAGGAGTAGTTACCTCAATCCTGCTGTATGGATCTACAATCTGGGCTCCCGCCATGAGTGTGCCATCTTACAGCCGGGACTGCAAGGCAGTGTACAGGCGATGCGCACTAAGAGTCACTTGTGCATTCCGCACTGTCTCAGAAGCAGCGGCACTCGTCATAGCTGGAATGATTCCACTGGACCTTTTAGTAGCGGAACGATGCAGCAGCATAACAGGAAGCAGATCCCAACGCGAAAACACAATTCTCCAGTGGCAAGCGAGATGGCTAAGCTCTGCCAATGGTAGCTGGACACGACGCCTTATAAGGGATATTCGACCTTGGATCACACGTCGCCATGGCCAAGTAGATTTTTACATATGCCAGCTGCTGACAGGGCATGGTTGCTTTAGAGCGTATTGTAAGGGAGTTTCCAGCCAGGGTACAGACTCAGTCTGTCAGGGTCCGGAACTTACAAGAAATTTGTAAATTTCGCTGGACACGGGGGAGAAGGGCGGGAAATGTTCATTGGCGAGTAGAGAATCTGCGAAGTGTACGACGACTACGACCTCACGCCAGCCGAATATGCCGGTACGTGGGACAGTGAGCGGTACAGGGTATAACCCCTGGTGCTCTGCTGGCCAACCAAACTACAACGAACGCAACTACGGGCAACGGGGATTTTTGCCGGGATTGTGCCACGGCTGACGGGAATCGTGCCTCGTCCAAATACTACGGGTTAGTTGGGGTCTCGCCGGGATTGTGCCACGGCTGACGGGAATCGTGCCTCGTCCAAATACTACGGGTTAGTTGGGATCTTGCCGGGATTGTGCCACGGCTGACGGGAATTTGGCCTCGTCCAAATTCTACGGGTTAGTTTTAGTATTAACTACGAATAAAAGACTCGTGTTTTCATTAGCTGATTCACACGTTTATTAAGGGGTTATGTTTTGCGTTATTCTAGTTATGCTACGCGGGCCCTGCTGCACTTTCCTATTCTCTTTCACACTTACGTTTTTACCGCTGACGCGCCAACTCGCGACGTCTGCTCCTCTTCGTTTCTCGATCGCCACTCACGAGCCGCTCATCGCTAAGCCACGCGCTGGTGTCGGCCACGCAACTCACCCCAGCTTTTGCTCTCTCCACCTCGGAGCTTTCGCTCTGTCACAACGAGGTGAAGAGGCGCTGCGCTCGGAAGTGTTGGGTAACCGATCACCAGTGCATGCAACCTTGCGATGGCGGCCGTTGCGTTTTGAAATTAAATTTAAATACTGACCAAACTAACTTTAGCTTAAATGCGCTCCGTGCGCCTGTTTTAATTCAAAGTCAAACTTAACTAACTTAACATAATTATGCTGCTCCATTGCGGAATTATATACTAAAAAATAACCAAAAATTATAACAATAACAAATCTTAATTCTAATAACATAATGTGGGCGGAGCGTTTCTAGCACCGCCTCACACCCCCTCCTTTCCTCAACAGAGTCACCGTCACTGCACCATCAGCAGTTATGGTGACGTTGTATTCCATGTCGCCCTCCACCAGGCGGAAGCGCGTCCGGCGATACGGCCTCCGGCGCCTGTCTACTTCTTCCTGCAGCATCCGGACCACGGGCTCGGTGAGGAAAGTGCTACCCGGGAAAACACGCCAGTCGCGGGGGATTAGTGGCAGCAACGTGGCTTCCGTGTCTGTCAACTCCCCGAGCACCTCGTTGAGGTCCGGCTCCCAGCCGTCCAACATATCCTCCATGTCCCTGAGGAGCTCAATCTCGGCGGGGGAAGCCACGGCGATTCCCGTATGTGTCTCTGGGAGTACCGGAGGTGGCAAGCGATCGACCTCACCTAGCTGCCCGTCCTCCAGTGGCATCATCCCAGTCACTGGCAAATCCTCCTCGTCGACTGTGATCCGACACGCCCGCGCCGGCTTCATGGTGACCTTCGGGGATGTGTTCCGCGTCTTCTTCTTACAGCCCAACTTGCTTCTCGACCTTCCGGGACTGCTCGGCAGCTCTGGGGGTTGCGACGGTGGGGCTGAGGGCACTTTGCGCTTGCCGCGCTTGAGTCGCGCGTTATTTACCACCCCTGGCTTAAAACGGATACTGATTCGGGGGAACGTGCTATTGGGGCCGCCCTCCAACTCTCGCCGACCGAACTGCTCCCAGAATTGGCGGGCTCCTTCCTTGTTTTTCGTACTCGCCTCGGCAACTGGTTCGGTCTTGCCTGAGTCCACCCGGGGTGGGGGTCGCGGTTTGTCAGAGTCTTCCCCTATCCCTTCGTCTGCTGCCGCGTCTTCCATGGGCGGCGAGGGTACCGGGTGCTCCAATCGCGGCCCGTCCGCCATTTCCTCATCCTCGATGAGCCACTCGTCGGCGGCCACAACTTCCCTGGCCGGCGAGGGAACCGGGTGCTCCACTCGCTGCCCGTCTGTCATCTCCTCGTCCTCGATGATCCACTCATCGGCGGCCACGACTTCCATGGCCGGCAAGGGAACCGGGTGCTCCACTCGCTCGACCTCCTTAGGCGAGGGGACCAGGTGTCCCACTCGCGAGGCCTCCGACTCCGGTGATACTCCGACTTCCGGCAACGCCTGGAAATGCGGGGGTGACGGCGGCTCCTCCACGTAGCTTGGAGAGTTGCGGGCCTGTGGCACCTGGATGAACATCGTCGAATACTCGACCGCCATACATACCACCAGCCCGTCGTACTGGTCGACAGAGCGGTGAGTCCCATGGTATATGGTGTGCTGGTACCGTCTCGGCCGCTCATCTTGCCTCCGTCCGCCATAGTTCGGCCTTCCCTGACGGGGATCCCGTTGTCGCTGACCGCGGCGCGGGCTCTGGCGAGGCTGGGTCTCGTCGCTGTCGCAGTCCTCGACGTAGGCCTCCGGCTGCGGCTGCTCCTCGTCACTGATCACGATTATATCGTCTTGGTCCATCTGTAAACTTAACTTATTTAATTTTACCCTATCGACTTCGCTTATTAGTACCAAATCTACCAGTGCAGCTCACAAACTACGACATGTTAACTTATTCTAAATACCGACTACAAAAAAAATAGGGGGTTATTCTGGTTGGCTATGTTCTTACTCCCCCCCGGGTATCGCGGCGAAGCCCTCGGCGGCATTGGAGAGCTGGTGTTGGCGTAGTAACACCATCGAGCCCAACGATGGCCGCCACTCCCGTCTCCGTAGATTATAGTGCCGGCCCTGGTCTTTTGACGCCTTCTGGAGGTTGCTGCGAACGATATAAAAAATTTCTTTTAGCCTACCTTCCTTCTCCTTTGGATCTAGAGCGCTAGTCGCCGACCCGGGAGTAACCTCGTCGTACAAAGCGGCGGGAAGACGTGGTTCTCGGCCCTGCATCAGGAATGCCGGGCTGAACCCCGTAGAATCTGCCACACTAGAGTTGACTGCAAGCGATATCTCGGGCAGTAGTTCGTCCCACGAACTCTGATGGCCCTCGATAAACTGCGCTATCATAGTCTTCACGGTGCGATTTGTCCTCTCAGTCGGGTTCTCCTGGGGACAGTAGGGGGCAGTATGCTGGATCTCGATACCCAAGGAGTCCATAAACACCTGGAAATTCCGACTAGTGAACTGTACCCCGTTATCGCAGACGAATCTCTTCGGCACCCCAAACCTACTCAGGATTCGTTCTCGGAAAGCCGTTTGTAGGTGGGCTGTAGTCGCTCTTCTGAGGGGCACCAGTTCCACCCACTTGGAAAACGCATCGTGGAACACTAACAACATGGTGTTTCCGCGCTTCGAGCGGGGGAGGGGCCCCACGAAATCGGCACACAACACCGCCATCGGCTCCGAGACTTGTCTCGTCAGCATCTGACCGGCCGGTTTCCGCTGCTCGCACTTGAACTTCTGACAGACCTCACAGCATTTCACGTATCGGGCGGCGTCCCGGAACATACCTGGCCAGTAATATCGCTGCGCTAGGCGAGACACCGTCTTCCTCACGCCTTGGTGCCCGGCCGTGGGCGCATCGTGGCACTCCTGGAGGACTCGCTTTCTTTGGCCACTGGGAACGCAAAGTTTCCAGGGAATGAAATCCTCGTCATCCGCCCGGTAACCCAAGTTCCGATAAAGCTGTCCATTTTCTTCGACGTAGTCTGGGAACTTGGCTGGCTCCTCGGCTATCCTTGCTCGCATACTTGCGATCCACTTGCAATCGGGCTCCACTTCCACTGCTTGCTGGCAAACGCCCAAGGGATGCCTTGAGAGCGCGTCTGCCACCACGTTGAGCTTGCCTTTTCGGTAATGAACGTCGAATTGGAATTGCTGCAACTCCAACGCCCAACGCGCGATTCGTCCTGTGGGGCTCTCTATTGAATTCAGCCACTTGAGAGCCAGGTGATCCGTCACCACGTCGAAGCGATACCCTTCGAGGTAGCACTGCAGCTTTCTGATGGACCAGACGATTGCTAGACACTCCTTCTCGGTGGCGGAGTAGTTCATCTCGGCCTTGAGCAACTTCCGACTAGCGTATGCGATCACTCGCTCCTGCCCGTCGACGGTCTGGGTCAGCACAGCACCGAGGCCGTAATCGCTCGCGTCGGTTTGCAAGACGAACTTTGCCGAGAAATCTGGACACGCCAGAACCGGGGCGGTGGTCAACTTGTCCTTAAGTTGACGCAGTGCTTCCTCTTGCTCCTCGCCCCACGACCACTTTCGGCCCTTCTTCAGCAACTCTGTCATCGGTTGCACCAGGGTCGCAAAGTTGGGTACGAATCGTCGGTACCAAGAGGCCATCCCGAGGCATTGACGTAGCTCCTTGCAGCTGGCCGGTGCTCTGAGATTCTGGATAGCCTCTACTTTCGCCGGATCTGTGCAGATTCCTTCCCCACTGATCACGTGGCCGAGATACACCAAACGTTTACGGAAGAAGCTGCACTTCTTTCTGTTCAACCTAAGGTTGGCCGCTCTCAGTCGGCGAAACACCTCCTTTAGGTTGGCTACATGCTGTTCCTTGGTGGCTCCGATTACGACGATATCGTCCAGATACGCGAACGCGTGGGGCTCCATCTCCGGCCCGATCACCGTGTCCAACGCGCGCTGAAACGTGGCGCAGGCGGAGTGCAAGCCGAAAGGCATCACCCGCCATTGATACAGGCCGCGACCCGGCACTGTAAACGCCGTACACTCCCTACTGTCCGCGGCCATCGGGATCTGCCAATACCCTTGTTTCAAGTCTAAAGTGGATATGAAGCGAGCGTGACGCAACCTCTCGAGGATGTGGTTAATCCGAGGGACAGGATAAGCGTCCGGAATGGAATGCGCGTTGAGCTGCCGGTAATCTATGCACATGCGCCAGTCCCCGGTCTTCTTCTTGACTAGAACTATTGGCGCGCTGTGCGGACTACGAGACGGCTCAATCGCACCTGCCTGGATCAGCTCATTCACCTGCTCGTCGATAACCCTCTGCATCGCTGGGTTCTTAGGGTAGTACCTCTGCTTCAGAGGCTTGTCGTCCTTCAACCGGATCCTATGCTCAGCGATGTGAGACACCCCCTGCAGCCCTTCGAAGAGTGCCAGTTCTGCCTCCAGGAACTCCTTCAGTTCCGGTTCCAGATCTTCCGGCCACTCCGCCTCCACTTCTGGGGATTCATACTCTCCGTCCTCCCTGGCTTCCACCACCGCTGGCTCCGCTGGGGACCCTGACCTTAGGACCCTGGGGTGCCTTCTACCCGTGATCCCATGTCCCGTACTGTCGCCTCCCTACCACTCGCCTGCAAGTCTACTGCGGCAACCGCCTCATTGTCAGCCATCGTAGCAGCGATGCTAGAGCTGGGCTGAACTGTTTGCGTCCTTGACTTCTCGTTTGTTCCGGTCTGTGCGGACACCGGCTGAAGGTTGGACCACGGCGTCTTTCTCGCACGCCTCCTCCTACCACGCCGCGTGGGCCTTGCCCCCCCCACCGGCAAGATTCCCCTTGATGACTCCTCGACTCCAACGGCGGGTCCTGCAGGCTTAGCCGTGGGGTCATCTATCGTCTCTAGAAGTAACTCTGCATTCCCGCACCGCACGGTCGTACCCATCGCACACAGAAAATCCATGCCGAGGAGAACATGGTCCAGCAAGGACGGCATAATCACCATGGGAATCTTCACCACCTTTCCACTCATGCCCACGTCGACCCTCAGCGAACTTGCCACCTCTAAAGAGGAACCGTCGGCCAACCGAATTCGCGCTGGCACATTCTGGGCCTCTCCCTGTATCGCCCACCGGCGCACACAGTCCTCGCTCATGAAGCTGCGAGTCGCTCCCGTGTCGATTGTGGCAAGCATGGCCTTCCCACCGATCTCCACGGTCGCGACGATTCGGCCGCCTTCTACGGCAATGGGACACCTTACTGCCGGGTCGCGGGAGTACTGGCGTCGCCCTGACCCTGACCTAGGGGACGCCACGGGTCGTTTCCCGAGCTGGAGAAGCCGCAGCAGCTCTGGGTGCTCCGCCCACGTTGCCCGCATTGTCTACAAAACTCCACCCGCGCATTCGGGCACTCCCTCGCGAAATGACCTTCCTGCGCGCAACGGTGACAAGCACGACGGGGATCAAATCTTGGCCCACCGTTCTGGGTTATCATCTGATTTGTCACATCACTTGGGGCCGGTAAGGCGGGGACACCGCTGACCGGCGTCGAGGCCACCTCCTATGAGGTCCTGAATGGGTTGCGGGGCCTTCCGCCAGGTGCCGGATTAGGATTCGGCCACCTCTCGACGGACGCCGCCTTCTGCCCTTTTACGCTCTCATACTCCGCGGCCATCTGGGTCAGTTGGCTTAAGGTCGAGAAGTCTTGACGACGTACATACAGTTTGTATTCCGGGGCAGCATTCTCGTACACTCGATGCAGTACCCGAGTAGCACTGTACCCCGCGTGGTGCATCAATGCCCGGATTTCGATGAGGTAATCCTTAAACCCCTCACCCTCGCGCTGTCGACGGGATCTGATCTGATCCTCGAGGCGCTCGAAATACTGGGGCGGCAAAAAGAATTCCAGAAACCCGTTTTTGAACTCCGCCCACGTCACATCCCTCAGCCCACTGGTCAGAAACCAACGAGCCGCCCTATCCACGAATATTTCGCTGACTGCCCGAGGCATGCGGTCGAGCGCGATGCCATACGTTATAGCTCGCTCCTCCAAAAGATCCACGAACTCCAGAGGATCCGCCAGCCCGTCATATCTCATCCCCCACTTGCGTACCTGTTCCGCCACAACCCGGGGCGGCCTGGCCTCCGTCGACGAACCGACTGTAGGTTGGTCGCGGGGATCTCCCCGGAATACCTCGACGCCTGTTCCTCCAACCCCGATCTCCCGCTCTGACTTAAAGGCGGGCACTGCCACAGCTCTGGGCACGTCCACTCCGTCGGCCCTAGGCTGAGATGCTTCTCGGAGCCGCGTGTTTCCGGCATCCGACTCGGATACCCGTCGCGTCCGCACCCCTAACCACGACTCTCCACCTTCGACTGGTGGTTCCAACATTTTTGGGCGTTGTGCCTCGAGAGCGGCTAACCGAGCCCACGTCTCGGGAGTATGGTTGCCCGCTTGGATAAACGCACAGAGTCGTTTCCGAAGATCTTCTACGAGGCCTTCACTCCCCAGACCGAACTCAATAGCAATAGGACCACGGGCTCGGTGAGGAAAGTGCTACCCGGGAAAACTCGCCAGTCGCGGGGGATTAGTGGCAGCAACGTGGCTTCCGTGTCTGTCAACTCCCCGAGCACCTCGTTGAGGTCCGGCTCCCAGCCGTCCAACATATCCTCCATGTCCCTGAGGAGCTCAATCTCGGCGGGGGAAGCCACGGCGATTCCCGTATGTGTCCCTGGGAGTACCGGAGGTGGCAAGCGATCGACCTCACCTAGCTGCCCGTCCTCCAGTGGCATCATCCCAGTCACTGGCAAATCCTCCTCGTCGACTGTGATCCGACACGCCCGCGCCGGCTTCATGGTGACCTTCGGGGATGTGTTCCGCGTCTTCTTCTTACAGCCCAACTTGCTTCTCGACCTTCCGGGACTGCTCGGCAGCTCTGGGGGTTGCGACGGTGGGGCTGAGGGCACTTTGCGCTTGCCGCGCTTGAGTCGCGCGTTATTTACCACCCCTGGCTTAAAACTGATACTGATTCGGGGGAACGTGCTATTGGGGTCCACCTCCAACTCTCGCCGACCGAACTGCTCCCAGAATTGGCGGGCTCCTTCCTTGTTTTTCGTACTCGCCTCGGCAACTGGTTCGGCCTTGCCTGAGTCCTCCGGGGCCGGCGGGGAATCCAGACGATCCACCCGGGGTGGGGGTCGCGGTTTGTCAGAGTCTTCCCCTATCCCTTCGTCTGCTGCCGCGTCTTCCATGGGCGGCGAGGGTACCGGGTGCTCCAATCGCGGCCCGTCCGCCATTTCCTCATCCTCGATGAGCCACTCGTCGGCGGCCACAACTTCCCTGGCCGGCGAGGGAACCGGGTGCTCCACTCGCTGCCCGTCTGTCATCTCCTCGTCCTCGATGATCCACTCATCGGCGGCCACGACTTCCATGGCCGGCAAGGGAACCGGGTGCTCCACTCGCTCGACCTCCTTAGGCGAGGGGACCAGGTGTCCCACTCGCGAGGCCTCCGATTCCGGTGATACTCCGACTTCCGGCAACGCCTGGAAATGCGGGGGTGACGGCGGCTCCTCCACGTAGCTTGGAGAGTTGCGGGCCTGTGGCACCTGGATGAACATCGTCGAATACTCGACCGCCATACACACCACCAGCCCGTCGTACTGGTCGACAGAGCGGTGAGTCCCATGGTATATGGTGTGCTGGTACCGTCTCGGCCGCTCATCTTGCCTCCGTCCGCCATAGTTCGGCCTTCCCTGACGGGGATCCCGTTGTCGCTGACCGCGGCGCGGGCTCTGGCGAGGCTGGGTCTCGTCGCTGTCGCAGTCCTCGACGTAGGCCTCCGGCTGCGGCTGCTCCTCGTCACTGATCACGATTATATCGTCTTGGTCCATCTGTAAACTTAACTTATTTAATTTTACCCTATCGACTTCGCTTATTAGTACCAAATCTACCAGTGCAGCTCACAAACTACGACATGTTAACTTATTCTAAATACCGACTACAAAAAAAATAGGGGGTTATTCTGGTTGGCTATGTTCTTACTCCCCCCGGGTATCGCCTCCCCGGGGTCCTCCAGTGGTGCCTCTTCTGCCTGTTCACAGCCGTCTTGGAAGAACGGCTTCAGCTGCATGACGTTGGCCACCCTTCTCCTGCGCTCCCCTTCTCGGGCGAGACGCACGATGTTGGGGGAAATAAACTTGACGACCCGGTAGGGGCCGTCAAACTTGGGCGCTAGCTTCGCGGCGAAGCCCTCGGCGGCATTGGAGAGCTGGTGTTGGCGTAGTAACACCATCGAGCCCAACGATGGCCGCCACTCCCGTCTCCGTAGATTATAGTGCCGGCCCTGGTCTTTTGACGCCTTCTGGAGGTTGCTGCGAACGATATAAAAAATTTCTTTTAGCCTACCTTCCTTCTCCTTTGGATCTAGAGCGCTAGTCGCCGACCCGGGAGTAACCTCGTCGTACAAAGCGGCGGGAAGACGTGGTTCTCGGCCCTGCATCAGGAATGCCGGGCTGAACCCCGTAGAATCTGCCACACTAGAGTTGACTGCAAGCGATATCTCGGGCAGTAGTTCGTCCCACGAACTCTGATGGCCCTCGATAAACTGCGCTATCATAGTCTTCACGGTGCGATTTGTCCTCTCAGTCGGGTTCTCCTGGGGACAGTAGGGGGCAGTATGCTGGATTTCGATACCCAAGGAGTCCATAAACACCTGGAAATTCCGACTAGTGAACTGCACCCCGTTATCGCAGACGAATCTCTTCGGCACCCCAAACCTACTCAGGATTCGTTCTCGGAAAGTCGTTTGTAGGTGGGCTGTAGTCGCTCTTCTGAGGGGCACCAGTTCCACCCACTTGGAAAACGCATCGTGGAACACTAACAACATGGTGTTTCCGCGCTTCGAGCGGGGGAGGGGCCCCACGAAATCGGCACACAACACCGCCATCGGCTCCGAGACTTGTCTCGTCAGCAGACTGTCTGTCTTCTGACAGACCTCACAGCATTTCACGTATCGGGCGGCGTCCCGGAACATACCTGGCCAGTAATATCGCTGCGCTAGGCGCGACACCGTCTTCCTCACGCCTTGGTGCCCGGCCGTGGGCGCATCGTGGCACTCCTGGAGGACTCGCTTTCTTTGGCCACTGGGAACGCAAAGTTTCCAGGGAATGAAATCCTCGTCATCCGCCCGGTAACCCAAGTTCCGATAAAGCTGTCCATTTTCTTCGACGTAGTCTGGAAACTTGGCTGGCTCCTCGGCTATCCTTGCTCGCATACTTGCGATCCACTTGCAATCGGGCTCCACTTCCACTGCTTGCTGGCAAACGCCCAAGGGATGCCTTGAGAGCGCGTCTGCCACCACGTTGAGCTTGCCTTTTCGGTAATGAACGTCGAATTGGAATTGCTGCAACTCCAACGCCCAACGCGCGATTCGTCCTGTGGGGCTCTCTATTGAATTCAGCCACTTGAGAGCCAGGTGATCCGTCACCACGTCGAAGCCATACCCTTCGAGGTAGCACTGCAGCTTTCTGATGGACCAGACGATTGCCAGACACTCCTTCTCGGTGGCGGAGTAGTTCATCTCGGCCTTGAGCAACTTCCGACTAGCGTATGCGATCACTCGCTCCTGCCCGTCGACGGTCTGGGTCAGCACAGCACCGAGGCCGTAATCGCTCGCGTCGGTTTGCAAGACGAACTTTGCCGAGAAATCTGGACACGCCAGAACCGGGGCGGTGGTCAACTTGTCCTTAAGTTGACGCAGTGCTTCCTCTTGCTCCTCGCCCCACGACCACTTTCGGCCCTTCTTCAGCAACTCTGTCATCGGTTGCACCAGGGTCGCAAAGTTGGGTACGAATCGTCGGTACCAAGAGGCCATCCCGAGGCATTGACGTAGCTCCTTGCAGCTGGCCGGTGCTCTGAGATTCTGGATAGCCTCTACTTTCGCCGGATCTGTGCAGATTCCTTCCCCACTGATCACGTGGCCGAGATACACCAAACGTTTACGGAAGAAGCTGCACTTCTTTCTGTTCAACCTAAGGTTGGCCGCTCTCAGTCGGCGAAACACCTCTTTTAGGTTGGCTACATGCTGTTCCTTGGTGGCTCCGATTACGACGATATCGTCCAGATACGCGAACGCGTGGGGCTCCATCTCCGGCCCGATCACCGTGTCCAACGCGCGCTGAAACGTGGCGCAGGCGGAGTGCAAGCCGAAAGGCATCACCCGCCATTGATACAGGCCGCGACCCGGCACTGTAAACGCCGTACACTCCCTACTGTCCGCGGCCATCGGGATCTGCCAATACCCTTGTTTCAAGTCTAAAGTGGATATGAAGCGAGCGTGACGCAACCTCTCGAGGATGTGGTTAATCCGAGGGACAGGATAAGCGTCCGGAATGGAATGCGCGTTGAGCTGCCGGTAATCTATGCACATGCGCCAGTCCCCGGTCTTCTTCTTGACTAGAACTATTGGCGCGCTGTGCGGACTACGAGACGGCTCAATCGCACCTGCCTGGATCAGCTCATTCACCTGCTCGTCGATAACCCTCTGCATCGCTGGGTTCTTAGGGTAGTACCTCTGCTTCAGAGGCTTGTCGTCCTTCAACCGGATCCTATGCTCAGCGATGTGAGACACCCCCTGCAGCCCTTCGAAGAGTGCCAGTTCTGCCTCCAGGAACTCCTTCAGCAGGCTTAGCCGTGGGGTCATCTATCGTCTCTAGAAGTAACTCTGCATTCCCGCACCGCACGGTCGTACCCATCGCACACAGAAAATCCATGCCGAGGAGAACATGGTCCAGCAAGGACGGCATAATCACCATGGGAATCTTCACCACCTTTCCACTCATGCCCACGTCGACCCTCAGCGAACTTGCCACCTCTAAAGAGGAACCGTCGGCCAACCGAATTCGCGCTGGCACATTCTGGGCCTCTCCCTGTATCGCCCACCGGCGCACACAGTCCTCGCTCATGAAGCTGCGAGTCGCTCCCGTGTCGATTGTGGCAAGCATGGCCTTCCCACCGATCTCCACGGTCGCGACGATTGGGCCGCCTTCTACGGCAATGGGACACCTTACTGCCGGGTCGCGGGAGTACTGGCGTCGCCCTGACCCTGACCTAGGGGACGCCACGGGTCGTTTCCCGAGCTGGAGAAGCCGCAGCAGCTCTGGGTGCTCCGCCCACGTTGCCCGCATTGTCTACAAAACTCCACCCGCGCATTCGGGCACTCCCTCGCGAAATGACCTTCCTGCGCGCAACGGTGACAAGCACGACGGGGATCAAATCTTGGCCCACCGTTCTGGGTTATCATCTGATTTGTCACATCACTTGGGGCCGGTAAGGCGGGGACACCGCTGACCGGCGTCGAGGCCACCTCCTGTGAGGTCCTGAATGGGTTGCGGGGCCTTCCGCCAGGTGCCGGATTAGGATTCGGCCACCTCTCGACGGACGCCGCCTTCTGCCCTTTTACGCTCTCATACTCCGCGGCCATCTGGGTCAGTTGGCTTAAGGTCGAGAAGTCTTGACGACGTACATACAGTTTGTATTCCGGGGCAGCATTCTCGTACACTCGATGCAGTACCCGAGTAGCACTGTACCCCGCGTGGTGCATCAATGCCCGGATTTCGATGAGGTAATCCTTAAACCCCTCACCCTCGCGCTGTCGACGGGATCTGATCTGATCCTCGAGGCGCTCGAAATACTGGGGCGGCAAAAAGAATTCCAGAAACCCGTTTTTGAACTCCGCCCACGTCACATCCCTCAGCCCACTGGTCAGAAACCAACGAGCCGCCCTATCCACGAATATTTCGCTGACTGCCCGAGGCATGCGGTCGAGCGCGATGCCATACGTTATAGCTCGCTCCTCCAAAAGATCCACGAACTCCAGAGGATCCGCCAGCCCGTCATATCTCATCCCCCACTTGCGTACCTGTTCCGCCACAACCCGGGGCGGCCTGGCCTCCGTCGACGAA
The DNA here is from genome assembly GCA_035047525.1 of Drosophila quinaria. NCBI lineage: Eukaryota > Metazoa > Arthropoda > Insecta > Diptera > Drosophilidae > Drosophila > Drosophila quinaria. The sequence continues at coordinate 6,924,888 of JAWNPO010000455.1, read as the reverse complement.
CCGACTGTAGGTTGGTCGCGGGGATCTCCCCGGAATACCTCGACGCCTGTTCCTCCAACCCCGATCTCCCGCTCTGACTTAAAGGCGGGCACTGCCACAGCTCTGGGCACGTCCACTCCGTCGGCCCTAGGCTGAGATGCTTCTCGGAGCCGCGTGTTTCCGGCATCCGACTCGGATACCCGTCGCGTCCGCACCCCTAACCACGACTCTCCACCTTCGACTGGTGGTTCCAACATTTTTGGGCGTTGTGCCTCGAGAGCGGCTAACCGAGCCCACGTCTCGGGAGTATGGTTTCCCGCTTGGATAAACGCACAGAGTCGTTTCCGAAGATCTTCTACGAGGCCTTCACTCCCCAGACCGAACTCAATAGCTACGGCCACCAACTCCTCTTTACGTCGCTGGTGAACCCAGCGCACGCCCACTCCGGGATTCTGAGACTCACCTGTTCCTTCCATGGCCACAGTCACTTATCCCTTTTTTCTTCTTTTTTTTTTTGATATCTCGATCACACAAAAACTTTTTACTCTTTGTTCGGTTTTTTTTTTTTTTGTTTTCCACTGTTCACTTTGTTTTGGCTCTTGTTATTAAATACACCTTTTTTTTTTTTTTTTTTGAGCTCTCAAAACTTGCTGTTCTCTTTCCTTTTTATTTATTTTTTTTTCCCTTCCTCCCTTCCTTCCCTTCCCTGCTCGGGCGCCACTTGTAAGGGAGTTTCCAGCCAGGGTACAGACTCAGTCTGTCAGGGTCCGGAACTTACAAGAAATTTGTAAATTTCGCTGGACACGGGGGAGAAGGGCGGGAAATGTTCATTGGCGAGTAGAGAATCTGCGAAGTGTACGACGACTACGACCTCACGCCAGCCGAATATGCCGGTACGTGGGACAGTGAGCGGTACAGGGTATAACCCCTGGTGCTCTGCTGGCCAACCAAACTACAACGAACGCAACTACGGGCAACGGGGATTTTTGCCGGGATTATGCCACGGCTGACGGGAATCGTGCCTCGTCCAAATACTACGGGTTAGTTGGGGTCTCGCCGGGATTGTGCCACGGCTGACGGGAATCGTGCCTCGTCCAAATACTAAGGGTTAGTTGGGATCTTGCCGGGATTGTGCCACGGCTGACGGGAATTGTACCTCGTCCAAATATTACGGGTTAGTTGGGATCTTGCCGGGATTGTGCCACGGCTGACGGGAATTTGGCCTCGTCCAAATTCTACGGGTTAGTTTTAGTATTAACTACGAATAAAAGACTCGTGTTTTCATTAGCTGATTCACACGTTTATTAAGGGGTTATGTTTTGCGTTATTCTAGTTATGCTACGCGGGCCCTGCTGCACTTTCCTATTCTCTTTCACACTTACGTTTTTACCGCTGACGCGCCAACTCGCGACGTCTGCTCCTCTTCGTTTCTCGATCGCCACTCACGAGCCGCTCATCGCTAAGCCACGCGCTGGTGTCGGCCACGCAACTCACCCCAGCTTTTGCTCTCTCCACCTCGGAGCTTTCGCTCTGTCACAACGAGGTGAAGAGGCGCTGCGTTCGGAAGTGTTGGGTAACCGATCACCAGTGCATGCAACCTTGCGATGGCGGCCGTTGCGTTTTGAAATTAAATTTAAATACTGACCAAACTAACTTTAGCTTAAATGCGCTCCGTGCGCCTGTTTTAATTCAAAGTCAAACTTAACTAACTTAACATAATTATGCCGCTCCATTGCGGAATTATATACTAAAAAATAACCAAAAATTATAACAATAACAAATCTTAATTCTAATAACATAATGTGGGCGGAGCGTTTCTAGCACCGCCTCACAGTATCTTCATCGTTTTAAGCATGCTGAAAGCCCGTACTGCGATCATTGTCGAGGCGAAGTGGTGGACGACGCCGAACATGCCTTCTTTGAGTGTCCCTTGTTCGAATCACTACGCAGGAGAATATGGATAGACGGCCACCAATTGACAGCGGACAACATAGTCGACCATATGCTGCAAAAGGAAGAGAATTGGAGTGCTGTAGGACGGATGGCAGCTACCATTATGAAAGAGCTGCGACGCCGAGAGAGGAGCAGGACTGCCGATTAGGTCCCGGAGCTGAACATGGTTACAACCGCCCCGCGAAGTAAAACTTCTTAGCCCAATTCCGTGGGAGCGGACAAAGCCCTTACTTACTTCTCTTACTTCATGTTAAATCTGTATACTATTCTGTTATGTTACTGTCTATCTATTCTCTATTACAATAAAAAAAAAAAAAAACACACACACACACACACACACACACACACACATACACACACACACAAACACGTATTTAAACACGTATACATGCTGATAAATTGCGGTTGCCTCTTGGTTCTGTTATTCTTTCTGCCTATCATGTTGCTTTATTATCGCGTTCTGCCTGCCAAAAACTCTGTTGCTTGTGATGAATGACAGGGGACTGAGGAGGAAGTGGAAGGGGAAGGGCATGTCTCAGCGCAAACTCGAAAGTTAGCCAAACAGTCAACGTCACAGACAACATCATCATTGTCGCACTTAACTGCGACACTTTGAAGAACAACTGCAGCTTCTCAATGTGCTCAAGTGCCGCAAGCAAAATGCCAAAATTATCACAGCCATGGACGTGGCCAGGGGGGGCTCACAGTGCAGTACAGGACAGTACAGGACAGTACAGGATGGTATTGCGAAATTATAAAAAAAAATATTTTTAGAAAAAATTACCATTTCACAACCGATTCATTATTCACAACTTAAAATTACTCTTTCTTAGTCAAATATATTTCATTGCTGAGTTTAATAACAAATTATTTTCAATATTTTTATATATGTAAAAATTAGAGTTTAACTCAGTTTTGTAACTAGTACAGGAAATCATTTTTTCTCTAAGTAAAGACTGAAAGCCATTCAATACTTCTTAGGGATTACAAGATATATAAGCACGGAATATTGTAGTTATAATTTGATGGCGATGCAAACAGAATTCGAGAATAAATAAATGGGAACTCAATAATTTTTTTTTCTATAGTAAAATAGGTAAAATAGTCCGGTATTTTGGCATTAATTAAAATTTGGTTTGTTTAGTATATAAAAATCTTTTGTACAGTCGAACTTCCCTAACTCGAATTTTTTCTTTTACTGAGCAAATCTTATACAATTCTGCTTCAGTAACTCAAACTTCCATAAGTCGAATTTCTCCTTAACTCGGTCAAAAAAATTGTCCAGTACTTCTGTAAGTCTAATTTTTCGGGAAAATCACCAATAAAGTTTGAATATATTTTCGTTTGGTTATGTAATATTGATGTATGTACATCATTGCATCAACAATTACTTAGGCTTGCGAAATTGCTATAGAAAAGATGTTCTTAATGTACTTCTTTGTCAGCGCATTAGTGAAAGATTAATTACCATAGCATCATCAAGTGTATTAAAATGTTCATCGCTTTTAGAAATATTTAAAGTTATTTGTTACAAATTCGAAACTAGACCAAAGAAATTGAAGTGCCTGAAAAATATGGTATCTTATTGAAAACAGTTTTCATTACATTTAAAAATGGAAAGTTAATTATGATGCCATTTTAATCGGGAACTTTTTCTGGATACAGCAAAAACACGAACATTTTTTGAGAATATTGACAAGTCCTAAACAAACTGAAATTTTTGTTGTTATAAATAACAAGAAAAGTTTGCAATTTGAAATGTATTTATGAATGAATTAGATTGTAGTGCCTTTTAAAAAACTAAAAAAAAAATTCCATAACTCGATCTTTTTTCTTGGATAATTGTGATTCGAGTTAGGGAAGTTGAATTATTTTTTTCAGATGTTTTGCGACTACCCTTAATATTTGTACTTAATATTTGCACTGTAGCTAACTTAAGTGCCTAAAATTTATCTAGGAGACGTGTTTTCTTCGCCATACTCTGGGCTTGTGGACATTGTTGTTGTCTTCGCACCTGTTGTGCGGGGTGTCCAGAGTTGTCGCACTTCCGGATTATTGTAGGAGGTGCCCAGAGTTGCCGAAGTTTTGGATTATGGCAGAAGGACACGAAGAACAGGACAAGTGTTTGCACATTAAAGTTTTGGACCAAAAGTTTTTACATCAAATTCATTTGTTCGCTTTTGTGGTCTAAGTGAATATCAATTGAATGTCAAAGGACTTTTCAACTTTTGGGCTCTTAAAAAAAAGAAGGAAGAAAACAATAATAATAATAATAATAATAATACGAAAAGTAGAACGTAGACTAGAAATGCAATGAAAATTTTGAAAATCTTTTGTATTTGTGAGCGAGCCGTTTATCGTTTTCTTTTGCTGCTGGAATTTTAAATATCTTTTGCAGCTGCCTGACTGATTCTCAGTGTAAAGCTAAATGAATAATGAAACTTTCTTTGCACTTGCCTCCATTGTGTTGGCGACTTGTGAGAGACACATTGAGTGAGAGAGGGAGACGGAGAGAGAGAGAGAGAGAGGTTGAGTGGCAAATTCTATGAGAACTTCTTCATAACTGCAAACCAATTTTAGTTGTTCCTCTATTTTGTGGCCGTGTCAGTTGTTGTCGCTGCCTAATGGTTTGGCACACAATTTAAAATAAATCCTGGGTCCTTGGTGTTCCTTCCTGTTTGTCTCCTCTTCTCTACTTACACATCACACCTTACACGCTGTCGATCTCTGCCCGGGCGTCACAAATGAACTGCAAGCGCTCGGAAAGATTTATTTAGCTTTTGTCTCGACTCGGCTCATTAAGGGTCAGTGTGAGGAGGCCTGCTATTTTCCAAATAATTACACATTAACATTTTCATGAAATCAACTTCATTTCACTTCCTACTCCTGCTCGTAAATAAAGTCAACACAGCCCAAAACCGGAAGTCAATGTTCTGCCATCGGATTGGCCTGTACTGTCTCGCTATCTCTCTCTCTCTCACTCTGCCATTTTCACTCTCACTTTCTCTCTGCATGTGAATGTGGCTGTCAATGTGGGCCTGGGTCATTGTGGCTGCCGTTATCTAGGCAGCGCTTGCCGTTGATGTTGATGTTGATGGCTATCTTTAAAAAGACATAAATCATTTGGTGGATGGAGTACGGTGACTCTATATAGTACCTAACACACACACACACACACACAAATGTATGTACACGTTTCTTGCAGTGTATTGGAGTTTTGGTCTAGGCTCTCGTCCGCTCGCTGTAATTAATCATGGACCAAGGCTCTGACTTATTTTTTTTCTTTTGCATATTGCTCGGCACTTTTGCCTTGTTCTTTTCATTTCGGACTGCAATTTGCTGGCCCTGTACTCGTTGTCCTGCTTGTTGTTTCAATTTGGCTGTATATTGCTTGTCCTTTTGCTATCACGAAAACATCAAACTTTGTTTAGCTGCCTGATATTACGTATACGCATCACATGCAGCCATAGTCATACAATTGTGCTCTATTTAAGCACATTCCCATCGAAGCCCTTAAATAGAGATTTTCGTTTGAAATCTGAAAGTATTTAACTTTAAATATCTCTCCCTTTTAGCTGAAAACTAAAGCATGACATGAGATTCGTAAAATTTGTAAAGTTTCGGGCTGTTGTTATTGCTTTTGATGATAAATTTTTAATTAAATTTTCTTAAATCATTTCGTAAAGAGTTGACTTGAAAATAAATGACTACGCAATCGAGGGGTTTATCTGACACGAAACTGCACAAACAGTTTTATTAGCTTTCATCTTTGACTTTTGTGACGTTCGGCTCAAGGAATGCGCCTCAGTTGGATAATTGTTTAATTTGCTGGACAGTGTTGAGAGCAGAAGAGAAGAACAGATGGAACTGTTTTTGATGCCCGTTTGTAATACGAATATATATTAAAATTTCAAGCTTAATTAAATTCCTTTTGGGCAGCGGCAAAAACCGCAAAATGTTATTGCAATTGCAATTGGAGCTTCCAAGTGACTGACTATGCGACCGCAAGTGCTTGGCAAGTGTTGCTCTTGAATGCGGTTGAATGCGACCCACAATAATTGTGAACCACACACACACACTCACATGCACACAGTATGCATAAGCTATTAATTATTTAAAGCCTAATAATCAGACGTTGTTGTTTCTTGTCGTTGTCCGTCCTTTCAGAGGCCCAACAACACAGACGATTACAATTAAAACTTACAAGGCGTCGAAATGAACATATACACACGCACATACACACATGTACACTGAATGAAAATTAAAGAATTGTATTAAGAAGTTCCTTTTTCAAAAGTGCAGTAAAGTTCGTAATCCAAAGGTATAAACTTACAATAACAAAACGCTCTTTTAATTCTTAATATTCGATTATGAACTTTTATGCTTAAAACAAGATCGAAACACACTTTAAATATTTTTGTATTGTATTTCTATTTGCGAAAAGTATTATGGGCATTATGCAATACTTTGGAATGTGTATTATAATGTTGCAGTTAGTGTTTAAGTAAGTGAAGACTGACAACAAAAATTATCCTGTTAACCCTCTAATGCCTTATTTTTCCATCGTGCTGAAAAAATCATTTTAGACTAATTTGTTGTCAAAATTAACGAATCTGAACTTAGTTTTTAATCGGACGCTTAGCTCTCCTGTTACAGGGGATAATACAGGTTTAATAAATGAGTAGTCTTAAACTTGAAGTTTTAAATTACGTTTTATTTTTGTTTTCGTTTTGGTTTACTGTTGCTGTTTTCTGTTATGTTATAATCACTGTGGACAGCAGTCCGCTCTAGTGACGAAAGCAGCACGAAGGATGCGAAAGACGACTAGCACATATACACAGGAAGAATGGAAAAATTGCTATGACCGTCCGATCGGATTGAGTAATTTTCTGATCGAACGATATCAATTTAACTCACTGTTCTGTTTGTTTGTATCAAAGAGTTGATTTAGCTTAAAAGTTTGAATGAGGACTTGTTCCCGATAAAAAATCTAGAAACGTTTCTTGTGCGACTTTTTCGAAAAAAACTCTACTTTAACGGGTAATCGCTAAAAACCTCTAATATTTAAGCCCCTATAGCATCCAAACGATGAAAGCTACAGATTTGATCTATAGGTATATCATTGAAAAGGCATTTGGAAGGGCATACCACTACAATTGGTAAAAAGCTCCAGGTGAAGTAAAGTAGTTTGTCTCACATTTTGGCGCTTGTTGAAAAAACGCCGCTAACGATTTTTTAAATTTTTTGTAATGTTTTCTCGTTTTTTGATATATCATACATAAATTATTGTTTATTGTTTTGGAAGATAAAACCAATTAACTGAATATATACGTTTTCTTTGAATTGGAATAGGACACTGCCAAAAATATTGCAATTGTCTTATTCAAAAATTTCTGATATCTTATAAAAAAAAACATCTTTACGAGGTAAAAGTCTAGTGACGAAAGCATTTGCATGCCCAAAAATTTCTGATATCCAATTTTGTGATGAGTAACATGAAATTTTACACATGAATTATTAAAGAAAAAATTATTGTCACTGGCACTGAGCAAAAAAGTACTTTTTACTATATTAGATATCTTATAAAAAAAACCAATTGTGTGACGAATAATATTAATTTTTACATATAAATTATTTAAAAAAAAAATTTTGCACTCTGCACATTGCGCTAAAATGTCTCAGTTCTTTATATCAAATAAAACTCACTCTTTTGCGCAGTGCCGAATGCAACATTTTTTTTTTTAAATATTTTATATGTAAAAATAAATATTATTCGTCACAAAATTGGATATCAGAAATTTTGGGGCATAATACTGTTTTCGTCACTAGACTTTCACCTCGTAAAGAGGTTTTTTTTTATAAGATATCAGTAATTTTTGAATAAGACATCAGAAATTTAGAAATCGCAATAAATTTTTACAGTATAACTTTGTTAAAAGGTGTTTCTTGTTTGTACAAGCTAAAATGAACTGTCTGGCAACACTGGTTCCCTTTACAAACACACATGCTGCTATCACACTTTGCTGCTGCTGTCCTACTGCAATTCTAAGTAATATGTGTATGTTCAGTTAAGAAGTAATATCGACTAATATTCGACTAAATCATGAATAGTAACCCTAAATATATACCGATATTACTCTAATCGCAAATAAAATGGTTTTTCCGCCGCAAAAAGAATTCACCACTTGCAAGCAGTATATGCAGTATACGCATGATGCTGCAAGCAGTGTGCATACTGCATATGTACATGCAAAAGTGCAAAGGTAAAAGGTATATTCAGTTAATAGGTAATATCTTGCCCAAACGAATTTTGAGAGATATGTTTTATATGTCAAAAAACGCGGAATTGAATTGTCTACAACATATAACACATTAAAATGTGATTTAAAACACAGATTTTTCTTAAATCGAAAAAAAGTGTAAGCAAAAACATTATTTCACCTGTAGCTTTTTACCTGTGTTCTTTAGCACAGCTATGCTTGAAAGCCCTTCAAAATACCTTTCCAACGATGTATAGACCACATCTGTAGCTTCTATAGTTTGGATGCTAGAGGTGTTTTAATTTTAGCGGTTTTTAGCGATTTCCCGCTAAACTAGCGTTTTTTCGAAAAAGTCGTAGAACAAACGTTTCTAGATTTTTGATCGGGAACAAGTCTTCATTCAAACTTTTAAGCTAAATCAACGATTTGATCCTAACAAACAGACAAACAAACAAACAAACAGACTGACTTTTCATCTCGTTTTGAAAAGGGCACCAAAAATTTTATTATCTTCTGAACCAGTGATCTGATTTTAAAGATCAAGGTGTCATTCGACGCGTATTTTTGATTAGAATAGTAAAAAATTAAAAAAAAATCAAAAAGGCTCCAACGGCCCCATTAGCTCCAATCATTTAAATTTTGTCCCTTCCACTTACACCTGTTTTTCTCACAAACCAGGTGAGTTTTTAAAAGTCTTAGTATGAACATTTGTAAGTTAAGTTAATACCTTTCGATCGGTATATAACTTGACCTGGTCGGACAGTCATAGCAAATTTTCCATTCTTCCTGTGTATATATGCTAGTCGCCTTCGCACCCTTCGTGCTGCTTTCGTCACTAGCGCGGACTGCCGTCCGCAGTGATAAAATTAGGTATTTAGCGCAATGTGCCCAGTGACAAATTTTTTTTTTATAATTCAAGTGTACAATTTTTTCTTTAAATTGAAGATCGTAACGTTTTTCAAAAATTATAGAAAGAAACGGCATTAATTAAGAAACACTTTTTAGGAGAACTTATTGTTCTGCATTATTCTGAGTGCTGATGTTTTAATTGGAGAGGGTGTGGAGAGGCACATGTGTGAGGCAATTGAAGTTGCCAAAACGCTCAACTAGTCCCAGATGTTGTTGTTGTTATTGTTCCAAGTTTATGAGCCACACCGCCCGTTACATACGTCATGCGGCCATTTTGTGTTCAGTTTGCAGCACAAAAAGCTGCCACTTCTCGTGGAGTGGGTGGGGAGGCAAGGGGGCATTGAGGAGGCAACAACATTTCTGCTTATTGTTATGAGCGAGTAAGCGACCAACCGACCAAGCGACCAATTATGTTGCACACATTGAAAGATGGAGACAGACCGACAGACAGAGAGACAGTGGTGAACAAGAGGAACGAGGGCTGGCAGGGGAGAATCACTGAAGATTTGAAGCGAGTGGCAATAATTTCCAAACGGCGTCCCATTTAATGTCTACAAACAATTAGAACTTATTTTTATTCTGTGCTTCGGTGCGGTTTCTGTGCGGGTTCACCCCCTCTCCCCTTCAGCTACCCCCTGCCACCGTCCACTCAACCCTCCGCTGACACCTTCTTCCCCCCTAACTGCCATGAATACCCGCCATTCCCTCCTGCTGTTTGCTAACGCCGCTTTAATTTAACAACCCCGGGCCAACAACAGCACCCGTTGCTCCCTCCCACATCCTACTTTTTACCCCCTACATCCTTTCCCTCTTAAGCCCCCTACAGATGCGGCCCTCGCTCATTTGTGCCATGTCCGCCAGCAGCCTCATTAGTCCTGCTCCTGCGCCCAAAGTTGCCCGTTCTGAAAGCAAAAGCAATTCAAAACAACCATTTTTTTTATTTCTTTTTTTTCTTTTTTTCTTCAGTTTTTCGTTTTTTTTTTTTTTTTTTTTTTTTGCAATTTATGCTCTTGCTAGTTTGTTGTTGTTCTTGTCGGTTGTTGGCTCTCTCTGTGCAGTGGGCAGTTCTATGTTAGTTATAAGTTGCCTTGCAAAAGTATTCCATAAAGTTACCATCAACAAATAAGCTCTTGAATAGCACCAAAAATTCATTCAGCTTTTGACAAAACGCCACTAGGAAGTACAACAAGGTTGCCTTTTATGGTCCTATTGCTGTTCTAATTAAGGTTCAACGAAGAAATATAATCAATTAACATCTACCAAGTAAAAGATGATATTTATGTAATGACTTTGAGAACAAAAAATTCAAGTTTCATTAATTGATAATTGGGATTTATTGATTAAAACTGTCAATAATTTTAAAGAATTTCTTATAATTTTTGTGGGTAAAATTTTGTTGATAAATAAAAATATGAAAAAATCTTCAAATGTGAACCGATTGATACTTTTTGGAATAAATATCGAATGGTATTTTATTATGTTTCAATTTTCTAATATCATAATCGGGCCTGTTCCGAATTCTAATAACTAACGAGTCGAAATGCCACAAAAAGAGTTGATTGATGTCCCATATTCCAAATTCCGAAAATCGGCAATAATTGTCGTTTTTAAAACGTGTGCTGTAGAGTCGTCGGATCTATAAACTAAAAGTTATAATAATGTGGAATAATTTTAGATCCATTTAACATTACGACTTCAACTTTAAATAGTTAAAGTATTTTTTTTAAAGACTTTTTTTTAAAAGCACCAATAAAATATTTTATAAAAAACGAAACCGAGCTTTTCTGAATTCGACTTTAACTTTTGATATCGATACCAACTCTCGCAATCGAAAACTGCTTAGTTGCTTCAATTGAATGACAAAACGTTCGGAATTCGGAACAGGCCTGAATATGTTTTTTATTCCTTGCTTTTATAACTTAATTCCATTTTATTTACTCAATATAATGAAAATAATTTCATTTCATTTTATTTGAAATAATTAGCTATAAGAATTTGGAATTGAATTTTTTGGATTCCCATTAATTTATTTAATATTTTAAATTACTATAAGAAGATAAGAATAGGAATAATTGAAAAATATAGGTAAAATTATTAGAGAGCAAAAGATATATAGGAATTAAAATTTTGTACCATTTGCAATTTGAAATTAAATAAGGGACTCGATTGAAATTACTGTAGCTTATTGACCAGAAATTGGAAGAACGGAAAGAGGAGAATGGAGTAGGGAAGCGAGAAAAGTAAAAATTACCGCAACAGAGCATGTATTACCCTTGTGAGAGAGAGAGAGAGAGAGAGAGAGAGAGAGCATTACCTGACGTGTTATGTAAGTATGTATGTTTGTATGTGTGTGTGTGGTGAGGCTACCAAATACGAGTACGTGATAAAAATTATGCTACATGCAACTTGTAAGCTATAAATCTTCGATTTATTACAAAATAATTAAAATTAATGAGCAAAAATTTAAAATACGCACGTGTCGCGTCTCTATAATTATGTACACACATATTTACATTTATACTCCTTTATACATATACCAATGTAGGTCTGTACATGTGTGTGTTTTTTTTTTTTTTGAGGCGACACACAAATATTAAAACCATAAACTTGGACAATTGGTAAGCAACATAAATTGCGAGTGTCCCTGAAATGCGACTGGTGTGGTGAGCTGAACATTTCAAGCGCTGGGAACGGGGGAATGTAGAATGGTTGAGGGGAAAATACTTTACGAGAATCGAGGGGGTTGAAGGGTATCTATGCAAGGGCAACAGAGAATTGCATGCATTGCATGCTCGATGTAATTGCTATAAATATGCGTGTTACATATGTGTGTATGTATGAACGCGCTTCCGTTTCCGGCAGCAGCAAACTGGCAAAATGGCGTCTCACACATGCTGGGAAAAGGAGGGCATAGCAATATATTTACCGCTATGCTGTACTTTTAATTGCACGAGTGCGAGCAATATCATGTGCTTTACCTTACTTGCTCTCTCTCTCTCTCTCTCTTTCGATTCATCTCCCTTCACTTGACTCTCTGTTTTAATCGAAATATTGTGGTTGTGTTGAGCTAATGATGCTGGCATATTTTATCAGCATGGTCTGCATGTTCTTTTGGCATGTCAGTCTTTCCACACACACTTATGTATGTATATGTAATACGAATATCTAATTTGTTCAGGCATAAATTTATATATGTTTGAATGGCAAACATACCAGTAGCTTAATTTTTATCATTCGACATTATTTGTTACATCAACAGGCAAACGATAAAAGAACCTCTTCGGGTAAGCATGTTTATTTATTTTAATATCCGGTTTCAATAAATATAAATAAAAGTGGAAAGTTTATGTGCAAGCAGTCTACTGAACTTTAAAAATATTCGTGTATATATTTGCAGAATATGAAAATGTACACAATTGATGTGTTTTAAAAATTAAATAACCAAGAACTAGACATATAGGCAGCTTGGAAAGATATATATTTTGGTACTGGTATAACAAAATAATAATCTTATTTGAAACCAAATTATAGTTAATAATTTTACATATATGTACATATATGATCCAATTGAAAATTCACAATTTTCCAACTATTTGCATTAACTTATAAACACTATTGTACATGTGTGTGTGTGTGTGTGTGTGTGTGTGTGTGTGCTTAAATGTCTAATTCAAACCAATGAAATATATCTCTCAATCAATCACTCTCGAGTTGGGTTCATCAATTGAATTAACTGCCAACTGCAGCTGCAACTTGTGGCCATGAGTAACAGTATTCATTTTAGTAATTAACAACTGCAAATATTGTAAATTCCAATAAATTTGCTGCACACTACGCATTTAATTTGTTTTCCACTGAGCTCAATTAAAACACGGACGTAAAAACTTCATAACTGGCAAAAGGGTCGAATGGAGATGGAGACGGAGAAGGAAAGGGAAGAGAACACTTGTCATATTTTGTGGAAACTCTCGAACTCTCGAAGTACTTGTGATCAAATTTGCAATTGACATTTCCCTAGGTGTGTGGTGAAATGGTTTATGCATTTCTTGCAACAAAAAATACGAAGGAAAATCAGTTAATGATTGATATAAATGTTAGTTAGACTTAAGAATTGATTCTAATAAAATATTATGATATGCTTAATTGCACATTTTAAACACATTTGCTGCTCTTTGCTGCAATCAAAAATCATGTGGATAGATTTTAATGATCTGGGTCTTAAGAAGGAGACTGAAAACTTGGGAAAAATGACGGGTGCGAATTAAAAAGTTTAATGGACTTTTGGATCAGACGGACATCACCCGTTAATATTAATGAGAGGACAAAGAACAAATTTTTCAAATATGGCCGCACTTTTATTTGCATCTATAAATTTGTACATAAATATTAAAATTGTCAGAAGATGATTGGAAATAAATCAAATTAATACATATAAATTTTAGTATACATATTCCATACAAAATGATGATTGTCAGGAAGTGTAAAAGCCTACCAAAAAAAGAAAACAAAAACTAGCTAAGGTCGAGCGAGCAAATGAAAATAAATTCTAATTCTAATTCTATCTAAAAAACTATCCGATGCGTATCTCTAGTAATAACTTTAAAATTTGTATAGTATTAGGTTTCGATTCGCGTTAATTCATGAAGCGTACATGCGATTGATTTCCTTTTGGTATCTGCTCTGAATATTCCTGCGCTTCAGCTTGAAGGCGGCGGTGACGAGTCCCATGTCCGGGGACCAGACCTCGTTGCAGAGCGTCACGGCCATGGGCACTTCGAACTTTTGCAGCTTGCGTTTGCTGGCGTGCTCGGCGATTTCCTTGAGCATGGCCTTCTCCATGACTTGGGAGGAGCAGAGCTCCTTGAAGGACTTGTCGCCGACGCCAATATCGGCGGCCAGCTGGAGGAGCCGATGCTGATCGGGCACAACGAGGGCGACGGTGAATTGTTTTGTGGGATCGCCATAGACACAAATGTTCTCAATGATGCCGCATGTCTTGAGCTCCGTTTCGACTTTGCCCAGGGACACGTATTCGCCGGCCTGCAGCTTGACGAGATCCCTTTTGCGATCAATGATCTTGAGGACGCCATCAGCTTGAATTTCGCCAATGTCGTCGGTCTTGAACCAGCGTCGTCCGTCCTCCACGAAAAAGTCCTCGTTGTTCTTGGAGGGCAGATTGTAATAGCCCACGGCAACGCAATCGCCACCTATGTGGATCTCTCCCTGGGGAAAGGGCTTATTGGAGACACGGTAATTGCCCTCCTCCCAGTTGACCAGGCGAATGTCGCAAATGGTCAAGGGACCGCCAGTGCGTCCATAGGTCATGTCACATGTGGCCATGGCAGTAGCTGCCGAGGTGGTCTCAGTCAGGCCATAGCCCTGTATTAAATCGAGACAGAGACAGGTCTTAATCTGCTCGTGGGTTTCCGCTGAGAGAGGCGCTCCGCCGGACAATATGAGACGCACCTTGCCGCCCATCAGATTGGCCACCTTCTTAAAGACGAGCCTGTCCAGCAGAGGAGTCTGGAATCCACGATGTGTCCACTTGATCTTGTACTGATAGAGGAGCTCGAAAAGCGCCTGATGGAAGACCGAGCCTGCGCTCACCCCGTCGTGGATGCCCTTCAAGATGCGATCGAGGATCAGGGGCACCGAAGTCATGCACGTTGGCTGCAACACGGTGGCGTCTCCCTTGCAGCCGCGCTTGATCTTCATGCTCGAATCGATGAGGGTCAATGGGGTCGAATAGCCAATCGAGATGCCCGTCATCAGGCAGACACTCTCCGCCAACAGCTCGAAGACGTGTGCCAGGGGCAGAAAGCCGATCAGGACATCGTCTGGATAAATAGTGACCATGTCACAAAAGCCCTTCATGCTCGCTATGCAATTCTTGTGGGACAACATCACGCCCTTTGGAGTTCCTGTTGATCCGGATGTGTACATTATGATGGCAATGTCGTCGCCCTTTGGTGGCACGTTCTCTGTAATGCAAAGGGTTAAACACAATAATTAATTGCACAGCAAATGGGGGACATAAAGTGTATCATCCGAATTAAATTTTTATTAATTTTTTATTTTATTTTTTTTTATTATTTTTTTCGGTTTTTCATTATTATACTCTATTCATTTATTAATTATTTCTCCATTATTTAGTTAGATCACTAACGCTATTTGTAATATTAATGCTTATATATTTTATGTACAATTTTGCAATCGAATTTTTTTTTTCGAGTCTATAAACCCGTGTTTTAATATTGTATTCTATATTATTTTAATTATTATTTTTAGATTTTTATCACTTTCAAGTACAACATATTTGGAAATTATTGTTCTTATCTTTTATTTACTTTCCTGTAATCGTTTCGTATTTCTGATGCACTGTTTTCTAGAACTTTCGTTTAATATTCATAATTAATTGTTTTCTTTTTCATTATTTGTAATATTCTAGTAAATTCACCATATTTTCCCTCGCTGGAAGTTTTTGTAAGCGTTTTGGTAAATATTTTAAATTAATCCACATATTTATAATATCCTATTGCATCTTTACAGTTTTTAATAAATCTGTCTATGCTAATCTAAATTTCATTCATTTCGAATAAATACCTAAATACCTCGACTTTCAACTGTTACAAATCTTACCAATCACAGTCAGAGCTCTTCTCATTTATTTTCCAATCTTTGAATGCTTTGTCGACTTACCACATTTGCTGTAGCTTCCGCTTTTGACAACTTTTGTGAATGGCAAAATTTTGACGCGATTATCTTCGGTGAGTTCCGTGGTTGGGGTCTTATGTAGCTGGTCCTCCATGTAGATGATTGTGCTTATATTGGGGCAGTTGGGAAGTATGGTCTTGAACTTGGGCAGCAGATCGTGGGATGTGATGACTGTGGCCACTTCCGTTTCCGAGATACAGTGGGTCACACCGTCGTCGCCCAGCGTGGCATAGACTGTGACAATGGGCATCGACTGCTTGAAGCATCCGTGGGCGGCAATCAACCACTCGGCGCGAGTCTCGGCGAAGATGACGATCTTCTGATATGGGGCCTGGCCCAGCTCGCGGAGTCCGCGTCCGAAGTGGTTCGCCATTCGCTCCGTTTCGAGGTAACTCCTCCACTTGTAGTCTCCCATGTTGTACTTCTTGAAGATGCGTCCGTTCGGTTGTGGTTCGTCCTCCTCGCTGAGAATCTGCCGTGTGCCCAGGCACTGTTTGTTCGAATATGTCTTGGCCACGTAGTTCAACACCTTCTCCAGCGTATCGATGTTCTCCTGCAGCATCTTCACATGCACCGCCCTCGGCGGCTCAGTTGTTCGGTAGGTCAAAGCATCTCTGTCGCTCTTGATGATCCTGGCCTTCACTTGCTTCGAGTCCTGCCCGGCCTTCCATGGGGCCTGTAATATAAAATATATGGGTAGCGTTAAAATGTCCAATACAAACAATAACGCTTTGATGGGGACCAGTGCGCACTGTACCCAAAAGCTCAACATTATTTCATAGTATTGTGACTGCCTTAAAAGTGTATAATGTTTTCCCTTTTGACGTTGATGCTAGAAAACAAGTTAAATTGTCAAAAAAGCGAACAGACCAATTCAAACAATTTCAAATAAAAACCCTTTAAATGAGTGTGCTTAACTGTGAACAGGTCGACATTGGATTGATGTCTACACTTTAATTAATTTATTTATTTATCACATTATTATTTAATTATTTATATCTATACTTATATGTATTTATATAACGTCGATAAAGGTCCTTCGACAAAAATGAATTAAGCTAAAGTTAAAGTACTTAATTAAATTTAATTTAAAAAAGAAACCTGTGTCGTCTGGAAATATACAATGCCTATTTGACTTAATAAAATGTTTTTTTTTGTTTTGTAAGTCAGATACGAAAAAAATATGGTTTGCGCAGTACCAAATGAAGAGGTTTGCTAAATGAAAACAACATGGCCAAGTAAGCTTCAAAGTTATAAATAAATCCTTGAATTACAAATTATTGGATAAGATTATGTTTATTTCTCCAAATGTAAGCAAAACAAAAATTAAAAAAAAAAGACATGAAATGGGTGATTTACTGACAAATGATGTTCAATCCTTAGTCCTAAACAAATAAATATCTTTTAAAATAATGCCGCTTCATCGTGCCCCCTTCCTACCTATAAGCTGGGCAGCCTTCGCTGTGTGGCCGACAGCAAATTATGTGTCGTTCCGTAAAAGAAAAAGAAACTTTCAAGCAACTCCCATAAGTATGCAATACATTTTTGCTGTCTTCTGTATATTTCTGTGTCGTGCTTTAAGGCAGCAAAATAATGAAATGGCGCCCAATATACACACACACACACACACAGTTAAAGTCGCACACATACATCTACAGCATCCCCATCAGTTGTGGAGCACTTTCACAGCGACTGCTTTGTGTTATAAACAAATTCACACATTTCGAAATTCGAATTTCGAAATGTGCCGAAGCAACTTCGTGACGCTCTTTCTCTTTTACAGACCCGAGAGAGAGAGAGAAAATGTATCTCACTTTCACTTGCTTTCTCTTAGCAGTCGATTTTTCTCTTTTGCAGCGCAATTAATGCCAGAAACACAGGAACAGGAAATTGGTCGGCAACGAACTGCGGGCCAACTGTTTGTTGACAAGCCAAAAACACACGCAAACACACACTAGCACACACACGCAAATTTAAAGCGAGAGAGAGAGAAAGAGGGAGAGAGAGAGTGGGAAATATGTTAAGTGAGAAGCACAAAGCACACGCTAATCAAATTTCACATTAGCGATTGTTTTTATTCGCGTTTTTCGACTACATTTAGTTGGACTTGTTTGCCGATTGCAATTATCGCCACGTCGCGACGTTGACAACGCCAACAACGACCAATGCCAATGCCAATTTATAGAAGCTACGCCAACTTAATTGCAACAAATAAATCACAGCAACCAGCGACTGAGTAAAACGTGGCAACAATCAAACCCGCAAACAAGTTAGGATATTGTCGCTGCTCAACTAACAGATGTCCTGTTAAACTCAACAAATATTATGACTTATAGTAATTAATTTAACACATTGTTAGGAATATAGTTTAAAGATACTTCGTCTTGATAATTAGTTTTAAAATATATTTTCTTTTTATATCCTAAATACTTTCTCATTTATTTCACTTTTGAATTATGTATACCCTCTAATTCACTCAAAAGTATAGGAACTACCTCAAAAAACATAAATTCAATTTATTGAAATACAGGTTTGCTTGCCATAAGTAAATCAAATTTGCATTATCTAAATTCATTCGTTCAGAATTTATTCCCGTTAATTTTTATATGGTGTTATCTTGAAATTAATAATAAGCACTATATATGGGAATGAACTTAATTATATTATCACAACTGCTAAAGAAAATGTACTATGTTCAATTTTATTCATTCTATTCAAACGGGGTATAAAAATGACAACTGTTAATACCTTAAAGTTTAAAGGGCAAGAATACCATGAAATTGATACATAATATTTATTTATTTGTATTAATTATATATATATATATATATATATAATTACACTATTCTCAAATTCGGGTTGCAAAAAAGAGAGAGATTCTCACTGAAAAACCCTCTTGTTTTTTACATGCAAGGCACTCTTTGGAGTTTCTTTAGATTTGTTTCAAGACTGGATTGACTTATAAAAAAAATGTTAATGCATTTCACGCAGAAAAAAATATTCATCAGGGCTTAACGTAATTGCAAATAAAATCTTTATACTTTAAAATTTAATTTAGGAAAATACTTTACTAATTTCAATGATTTGCTAAGGTATTTAACAGGTCGGTGTGCCTCAATTAGTTGTTCCCTTACTATTGTTGTTCTTGTGGTCGTGTGCGTGAGAGAAATGTGAAAGAAATTATTGGCGGACAATGTCCACCGCAGTGCACACACCCCGAGCCATGTGGAGAGGTGTGCGAGTGGGAGGTGCAAGGTGTGAGTGCGGGTGTGGGGCTGTTGGGGGAGGCGTTTCGCACATAAATGTCAAGTGCGCGTGTTGCTCATGTGAAGCTCACGCTCTCACACATGACCACGTACGCGATATAGAGGCAAGTTAAGTAGCTTTGTACACACACTAGCAAGCACACACACACACACACTCCCACACACGCAAACTCTCTGTCAATGCAGCGCACTATGGGTAATTTCACGAGTTTGTGAGGCCATAAATTATATCTAGTAAACTACTCAAAATATTTTGATGCGGTTTTTTTCTAGTGTTATCTATCCTTTAATAAGTATTTGGGAAAAGTGGGAGCGTCCCCACGCCAACCCCCAATATTTTTATTTTTTTATATTTTAATCGGAAACAATTAAGTTTATGATTTCCATTAAAAATAACAAGTATTAACCTTATATATTTTTAGAAATATAAAGAAAACGTACTTGTTAGATATAGAAAGTTGTAATCCCTCTTAGATGGCCACTTTTCTCAATTTCTTTTAGTAGTCCGCTGAACTCACATTAAATACTTTTTTAAAAATGACACTTAATGAAACATTTTCGTTTGCCAAACATTTTAAATATTTTAATAATCTTGCTTTATTGTTCATTTCTTGGCATATTCAAATCGCGAACAAATCTAAATGTTTAAAGCGCGTGCTTTGCAATGACAACCCTGTGTTTATCAGCTGATTTCTTCGAAGTGGCGCCATCCGTTTAGATTTCTAGTACGCAACATTGCGCGTTACTTTCAAAAATATTTCAAATTGGCGACTTTCAGAAAATGGGTTTTGGCTTCACAAACTAGAGAAATTACCCATAGTGCAGCGCTAAGTCGGCATACACGCACACACGCACACACACACACAAATGAACGAACACACGGGAGGAGCATTGCTTGAAGATGAATGCGCATAAAGTCGCCATAAATAACATTTTTCGGTCTCAGACATTTCCGTCTTGTTGTTATTGTTGTTATTGCCATTGTTGCCGTTGATATTGTTGCATGGGCGTTGATATTATGCCGGAAAGAAAAATCACACGCTTCAAAAGTTTAAATGACTTAATTCGCCTGAAAATGGGCGTGGCCAGTAAGAGTAACAGTAACTGTAAAAGTAACATTCCATGCTAGACGCTACTGCAATTTTTTGATTTTCGGCTTTTGATTTTTTCTGGCTTTTCTTTTAATATTTATTTCTTCTTTTTTTAACTCTCAATTGTTGAGAGCTCTGCATAATTGTCTTTTACTATTCAATTTTTCTTTTCTTTCCATTTTGTTGAGGTAATAAATTGATGATGGACATCCCTCAAAGATATTCCGTATGTGTGTGAGTGTTGGAATGTGTTCGAGTATCCGGATGAGTGGCTAAATGTGTGTGGATGACACGGAAGTGCGCTTCACTGACACCATTTCAAGTTATGGCTGCCCAGGCACGAACCTTGTGGCTCTTTAGCTGTTAGCTGTTCCCTGCTGACAGCAAACATATCGAATACGAGTTAGTTCGCTACTAGGATGAAGGATGTGACAGCAGAGAATCATTAGAGTGGGCAAGAAAGCGTAGATAAGAAAAGTTCATATTGAAATAAACACAGAAACTAACAAGTTCCAAATAACATAGGAATACATCCACATCTAATTAAATATAACACATAACAAAGTTACTCATAAATACTCACAAAGTTAAATTAAAGACCGAAAAAAAAATTTATTATTTTAAAAAGGATTAGAATTGTAAAACATCATTTTAACACATTTGTGCCCGTTTTTTCAATGTCTAAATAAGATCTTTGATAACTATTCACTGGAGAATTTGACGTAAAACGTATAGAAATTAATGCCAAATTTGAATTTATAATATGTTAAATAAAACTTATACCTATGTGCATTGAAGAAAGGGCCCTTATAAATTCATAAAACATATATGCGCATATGTTTATTAGGTGACTTGTCAGGGACTCGTAATGTGAAGAAGAATAACTTGACATTTATCTCAGCTTGTCAATCCAGAGCTTCCCAATAGAACCTGATGGCATGTGATGAACAAAATACACACAGCCTTCAGCCGGAAAAATGCAGGGGTAAAGCTAAAGGCCAAAGCCTACTAAGGCTTCAGGGCGAGACACCTGAAATTTTTGAAGAAATTGTCTATCGTTTTTTCAGGGGTAAATTTTGCTGCAAGAAAAAAGTCCCTGCAGCCAACTTAACGTTTTTAACGCCTGGCAATAAATATCGAAATCACTTTTTATGAGTTTTAAACCATACTTTTCTGTAATTCTGTATTGTTAATAGAATTCATAATAAATGTAATATATTAAAAAACTTGTTTTATTAATTAAACATTTTGTTTTATTATTAAGTATTTTTATCGCGACGGTTATCGATAAATACAAAGGGCTGGCAATACTATTATGGGCAATCGAAGACATTGCAGCCCTTCGTTTGTGTATTTCGTCATTGTGCAGAGTGTCAAAATAAGGTAAGTTTTTAGCTATAAATATATAAGTAAATGTTTATTTCTATTGAATTTGTAAACTAATAGATAGCGTGCCTTAATTGCCCGATGACGAAGAACATAGCTGTTGCAAGCAAGTCCAGGAGAGCATTACACGTAAGTAAATGAAACATAAATATAACCAGTTAGGCACCAAATTTGGTTTAATTACTGTATTTTTTTAGAATCAACTTGTAGGCGGCTCTTTAAAATGGGAAGTAAGAAGATTTGCAAAGCGCCCATCAATTAGGTAAGAATTAAAAAAAATTAATTGATTCTAAGTTTCAGATTGACCCCTTCAAGCGAATGATGTGGCCAGGAGGAATATTTAAAGCTGTTTTTAAGATTTTTTTATAAGTAATACAATAGTAGAATTTAGATTAAAATAAAATACATTAAAATAAAATAATAAACAACATTTTTGTGTGCATAATTTTTTGCCGCTGATTCGGCACAATTTTCCAATGGCCTACAGCAAGGGAAATTCAGAGCAAAAATTCCCACCTCTGAAGAAGCTATACAACATTTCGATACGCCTTCAGGGGTGGCGACCTGAAACCTTAGCGGAAGCTTCCGCCAAATTTTCCGCCAGCGTATACCGAATTACCCCGCTCACGCTAATGTAAAAGCGAATTAGAACTTTACATAAAGTGGCTGCACAGCTCCCCTGAACGTTCAGCTGGTATTCTTCATATTTTTCGCTACAAAAGAGCCACTGGTTTGTCGATCCAGAGGAAAAATAAAAACGGAGTTGCCAGATGAGGAACTGGCGTTGTTTGCAAACAGCAGAGAAGCCTCGAAGAACATAGAACTGTTTAGAACAGGGGTGTCCATCGCCTATGCACACGAAGCACATTTGTTTTTGTTCTGCCCATAGGATATGGGAAGTAAGTGAGAATACACATTAATAAGCAGCTCTTGCACATAGCAATTTACACAAACAAATTCCAGCAAAACAAGAACAACTTTTGCATTGTTGCTTTCCATACATTTTCGGTGCAGGCAAAACAAAAACAATTGTATTGCGAAGTTTTGCTTTTGCTAATCGGAATGTATTTTGTTGTTGTCTTATCGTTTTGTGTACACTGAAAATTAAAAACTTCACTTCGTTTTGAATCGTGTGATGCGTGTGACTTTTTAAAAAAATATGTTTTTTTTTCTGTGTACAAATTTAAATAAAAAATAAGTTTGTTACATGCATGCGTGTGATTTCTTGTATTTGTATTAGTGCGTGCACATCCATAAGTCAGTTTTGGGAACCCCTGATTAAGAGCTTCGCTATCGCAACCGGAAACGATGAAGAGTATTTAAATTTGGTCAATGACGACAACAATATTGGTAGATTATAATCAAGAACGAAAACTAAAATTGTTTTTATAGATATAAATTAGATTATTTTGTATTTTTCATTTATATAAATGAAGAATCCACTTAAGAAGTTCAAAAGTAATGGGTGCACCCAATACGCGCTCTGCTTGAGTATCATCGAAGGGTGCGAAAGTGACTAGCATATGTTATCACTGCAGACGGCAGTCCGCGCTATTGACGAAAGCAGCACGAAGGGTGCGAAGGCGACTAGCATATATACACAGAAAGAATGGAAAATTTGCTATGACTGTCCGATCAGGTCGAGTTATAAACCGATCGAAAGGTATCAATTAAACTTACAAATGTGCATACTAAGACTTTCGAAAACTCACCTGGTTTGTGAGATAAACAGGTGTAAGTGGGAGGGGCAAAATTTAGGTGATTGGAGCTAATGGGGCCGTTGGAGCCTTTTTGATTTTTTTTTAATTTTTTGCTATTCTAATCAAAATACGCGAATGACACCTTGATCATCAAAATCCGATCACTGGTTCAGAAGATAATTAATTTTGAAATTTTTGGTGCCCTTCTTAAAACGAGATGAAAAGTCAGTCTGTAGTTGTGTTTGTCTGTTTGTAAGGATCATATCGTTAATTTAGCTTAAAACTTTGAATGAGGACTTGTTCCTGATCAAAAATCTAGAAACGTTTGTTCTACGACTTTTTCGAAAAAAAGCTAGTTTAGCGGGAAATCGCTAAAAATCGCTAAAATTAAAACCCCTCTAGCATCCAAACTATAGAAGCTACAGATGTGGTCTATATATCGTTGGTATTTTGAAGGGCTTTTAAGCATTGTTGAAAACTTTTTTGCTAAAGAACACAGGTAAAAAGCTACAGGTGAAATAATGTTTTTGCTTACACTTTTTTTCGATTTAAGAAAAATCTGTGTTTTAAATCACTTTTTAATATGTTATATGTTGTAGACAATTCAATTTCGCGTCTTTTGACATATAAAACATATCTCTCAAAATTCGTTTGGGCAAGATATTACATGTTAACTGAATATACCTTTTACCTTTACACTTCTACATGTACATATGCAGTATGTACACTGCTTGCAGCATCATGCGTATACTGCATATACTGCTTGCAAGTGGTGAATTCTTTTTGCGGCAGAAAAACCATTTTATATTTGCGATTAGAGTAATATCGGTATATATTTTGGGTTACTATTCATGATTTAGTAGAATATTAGTCGATATTTCCTCTTAATGAATATATACATTTTACTTAGAATTGGAATAGGACAGCAGCAGCAAAGTGTCTTAGCAGCATGTGTGTTTGTAAAGGGAACCAGTGTTGCCAGACAGTTCATTTTAGCTTGTACAAACAAGAAACACCTTTTAACAAAGATATACTGTAAAAATTTATTGCGATTTCAAAATTTCTGATGTCTTTTTCAAAAATTACTGATATCTTATAAAAAAAACATCTTTACGAGGCAAAAGTCTAGTGACGAAAACAGTTTTATGCCTCAAAATTTCTGATATCCAATTTTGTGACGAATAATATTAATTTTTACATTTAAATTATTTTAAAAAAAATTTTTGCATTCGGCACTGCGCAAAACAGTGAGTTTTGTAAAGAATTGAGACATTTTAGCGCAATGTGCCGAGTGCCGAGTTAAATACCGATCGAAAGGTATTAATTTAATTTACAAATTTGCATACTTTTAAAAACTCACCTGGTTCGTGAGATAAACAGGTATAAGTGGGGGGGGGGACAAAATTTAAATGATTGGAGCAAATGTGACCGTTGAAGCCTTTTTATTTTTTTAAGAAAACGCCGCTAACGATTTTTTTTAGTTTTCAATTTATTGTAGTTTGTATAATTTCACGTTTTTTGATATTTCATACATAAATTTTTGTTGATTGTATTTTAAGATACATATAACCTATTAACTGAATATATACGTTTTTCTTTGAATTAGAATAGGACAGTAGCAACAAAGTATAATAGCAGCCAGAGTTTTAGAGTGCTGAAAGATTTTGCACTTGGCATGATGTGTGCTAGTAAAGGAAACCAGTGTTGCCAGACAGTTTGTTTTTGCTTGTACAAACAATAGACACATTTTGACAAAGTAACACTGCCAAAAAATTTTGCAATTATTAAAATTTCTTATGTCTTATTCAAACATTTTTGATATCTTACATTTACATGCCCCAAAATTTCTGATATCCAATTTTGGCGAATAATATTAAATTTTACACATGAATTATTAAAAAATTAAAATTTTTGTCACTGTCACTGTGCAAAATAATACTATTTATTAGGTATTCTTTTTGGGGCATGCAAATGTTTTCGTCACTAGACTTTTACCTCGTAAAGAGATTTTTATAAGATATTTCTCCCTCTATTAACATAAATTTATAATTTTCATTGCCTATTCTCTCTTTTTTTTTATCGAAATAAGTTCTGCATATATATTTATATTTAAAATAAACAGCTGTTCACGCATAGGGTTACCACTCAACTTTGTGTGCATTGGCAACACTGTCTTTCCGCTCACATCCGTATTAAACTTTAAGGCCTGTCTCCAGCACCGCGAAATTTTTATGTTAGGAATTTGCTATTTATTTCGTGTGTGTGGGACATAAATAAAACAGCTGTGTTTTGTAAACAGCGCCAATTTTAAAAGTTCAACTAATGTAAAAAATATTAAAAATATAAACTCTGACGATGAAGTGATTGTGTTGGTGGTGGAATATATTGTTGCAAAAACCGTTTTATCTCACTTTTTGGTTTTGCGCACAGTTCTTTTTTCCATTTTTTCAATCGACACTTGCGAAATAATTGTCGACAATATATTCCTGAGCTGTGCATCAGCTGTTCTCTCAGTCCACACACGCTGTCGATAAGCCAATTATCGATATTTATTTGTGGATTTCGTGCAAGTTGCTGGATACTCAAGTTCAAAAGTTTCGGCCACAGTTTTTTTTATATGAAGTTTGGCCGAAATTTTTATTTTCCGCGGTGCTGGATACTATGCTTTATGGAGAAAAATATGTCAATGACTTTTAAGTCACTTATATGTATTTGTTACGGCTCACCTCAATTCTCAAACATCAATTGATACGATAAGTTAAGTTAGCCGAGAATAAATGCAAGAGGAGCCCAGTAAATGGGATTCTTGGGTAAGTCTGAAATAACCCGACTTGAAGCTGTCGTATTGGAGAGAGAGTTCATCGGCGACGAGTATAAACTAATCTGATTAGCATGCAACATGGTTAAATCCTAACAAAGCTCCTTTGGATCCGAGAGTTGTCAGCATCCCGCTTTCAGTGTCATTCGCAGTAGCCGGCAAGATGAAAGAAAATTCCAGTTTACCACGCTTTTCCCATGTGTTCTTTGCTTCTTCTGCTCGTAGTGTTTTGTTTGGCAAGTGCTCGTGGCAGCCTCATAGAATTTGCCAAATAAAATAAAATAAAATGCCTCGAAATGTTTTTTGGTAACGTAAAAAAGAAAAAAGAATGCAACCAGCACGGTGAAGTCGACAAGTTCGTGAGAATGGTGATGAATGTACTGAAAGCGATGGGAGGACGAGGAGGAGGTAGAGGAAGACAGGGACAGAGATGGAGGCGTGGCCGGCCTTAACTTATGCAAATATGTACGACTATGTGAATATGTAGGACACATGGAATCAGAATAACAGAATCAGAATCACAATTCACACAACAACAACAACAGCAATAAGAATAACAGCAACAACAACAATGGCAACAACTACATAGGAGCAAGGAACAATGCCTAGCCACGTCCTCAATGCCGACAATCAACTCAATTTGAGGTGAATGGTGGCAGCTTCAATACACATACATTCCAAATTCAAGCAAATCCTCGATTCCAGCTTGATTTCGAGCGTGTATCCGTTGTGCCCTTTACTTGATCCCCCGTTCGCACCTGCCGCACTTGCCTCGTCTTGTGGCACCTTGCTTTTCACGTAGCAACAGTAGCCAACATTTGAGCATTTCATATTTCCAATTTAATGCCTCCTCCAATCCAAATTCAAATCCAAACAGCTACAGACGAAACCGTCATAACTTCTTAACCAACGCAACATATGCAGCACAATTCCGAGACTGACTAAGGAATTTCGATCTCTTCTCAGGCTCCTTTTTTCCCTCTCTCCCTCTTTCTTCTTCCCTCTTCTGACTCTTCGGACTAAGCAGCGCCTTTTCCAAAATGATTGTACATTTGCCTATTTGCATAAACAGCAGTCGTCGCAGAAAAAAGACCAAGTTCCGTAACGCAGACAACATAAAGATACTTTGCACATCTTGAGATAAAAAAATAAGCCATAGAAATATGAAATGGTGATGCAAGATACATATGCATAGATGTAGATTTAGGTATAGATATAAAATTACGAAATATTTATATTATTTTTATTAATATAAGGATATATATAATAACAGTGAAATAAAAATCTTGACAGAAAACAACTAAAATAATTTTGTTTAAAAATTAACCGAAACTTAAAATTTTTGGTTCTTAAAAATTTCATTCATTTGGAAAGAGTTATTTCGAAAGACTTTTTATTTTTGGCTGAGTGAATGTGGAAGGGTCGACTATTTTAATTGCGAGTTCAAAGGTAACACCATAAATAGGCCAAATTGAGAACTGCGAGACTTTAGCTCCTTGGCGAGAATAGTAAGCATGAAATATGGCTCGTGTCTCCTACATATGTAAGTGGATACTTCTGCGACAGATGTACAGGACAGGAGTAATGGCCATGCTCGTTGCCAAATAGTCGAAAATTAGTTTGGGTTTTGGATTTGAATTATTTTTTTTGGGCTAGTCTGGACAATTAATGCGAGAAATTTGATAACTCAATCAATTTGATGTTTGGACGCAGGTAAATAGGTGAGACTAGCTGAATCCGCAGCTCGAGTAACTGGGAAATGGAAAATGGAAAAGCGTAAGTGCGTAGAAAAAAAAACAAAACATGAATTTTAAATGAAACTGAAAATGGATCCGAGAATGAAATCCGTTATCCTTGTGGACTTTGGTGTTTTGCCTGTTTTGCTAGTTTTTGCTCGTCGTTCTGTCAGTGAAAAATCACAACTGGGCAAAAGCACTTGAACAGGAACAGGAGGAGATATTGAGCTGAAACTCAAGCTTAGGCAGGCTGGAGCAGGTGCAGGTAGCTGTGGTTCTTGTTCTGCCTCTGATTCTGATTCTGTTGCTGGTTTCTGTTGCTGTTTCTGTTTATAGTTGGCCCTAAGCGGGCGAAAGCCTCATTCTAGTGGTAGAGCAGGTGTGCCAGTCTCGAATACATGGCCAAAGCACTTGAGCTCATTTTCATGCAATGCATCGCCTCCTTTTAGCCATTTCACTTGTAGGCTGAACGGTTACCACCCCTCTCCATTTTCACCCCTCCATTTTTATGGATAGCCAACTTCGGGTCAGGCCACATCCACTTGTGGTGTTGGTTGGCAGGTAAACATTGCCTATAGAATGAAAATCAGATTTGTTGGCCTTTATTCATAGTTCTGTTTCACAACATTAGACGAAACTGTTCTTTTGTATAGACCACTCTCTCGGAGAAATTCTACTCAACTAGCTCTATTGTTTTACTTTCTATTGTCCCGCTCAATTGGTTTAATGTGGATCCAGTAGCTCAATAACAGAACAAACCAGAATTATTCTGAGATTACCTAAGAATATTATTTTACTTACCATAAGATACATTTATATAAATTTAAAATGCAATAAGCATGAAGCTATAGTTCACTGGAAGATCTATCTGTCAAGTGAAGCTCTAGTTATATTCTAAATGAATTTAACATTCATTATTTATAACATTGAAATAAATTTTAAATTACGTGCACATACAATGATCTGTTAAATGCAGGGACTGTAATCATTATAAGTGATATTAACAAAATTTTATAGATGAAATAATGATTATTCCATAAGTTTTATTTTTTTGCTCAAAAATAATGATTACTGGATAAGAAATAAAGTATAACTTAAAATTAATCATTATTTTGTGAACCAATCTATAAAACTTCAAAAATTTTGAATAGTGGTGAAATTGCATAAATAAGCCATAAAGAAGAATATTGGTATTTTTTCGGTGTCTTAAAGTTATTATAAGTGAATGATTTTTGATTACAAAAAAAAAACAAATAATCATTATTTGCAGTCCTGGTTAAATGAGTTATTATTATTATTATTATTGCTTCTTTTTTTATTATTATTTTTAATGACTACTAGGAGGCGACAAGAGATCAATCAAATCAAATGTGAAAGTAGAAAAAAAGATTTCAAATTAATAATTAAATCAAATTATGATTAATTTTAAATTAAGAAAGAAAAAAAGGATAGAATAAAAATAAAATAAAGTAAAATATAATTTATTATATTTATTATGTTACTAACTTGCAGAAAATACCTACATAAGTTTGGATTTAAATTACAGCTGTACATTTTCAAAACTTGCCGATCAACCCGATTCGCTCAGAGAAAGAAATAACACTGTCGTAGTAACAATCTGTCTTAAATTTATCTGTCTCGGCTAGTCGAGGATATTTGCTTGCTTTTTTTTTTTTAATGTTGACCTTTTAGTAAATGTATTAACATCGATATTGAGAAGGCAGTATTTCATAGGAAGCATAGTAATTAAATTATCTTGTATTTTTTATAAAAAATATGTGAGGTGTTTGGTAGGCAGGTGAAGAATTGTATCTGTGACTGATTGCTCTTTGTAAACAGCTCTTGACTCCAGCTTGACTTGACTTGACTTGACTTGACTTTGTTGGCTGCGCTGTGATTAATTGACGAGTTATCCTTGGCGAAGGATGCTGCTCATTAGCGACTGCTGCGAGTCGGCAATAGAATAGAATGAGTACATCAATGGGTGAGTGAGTAAATAATGACTGACTTTCAAACTAAGTGTGTGTGTGTGTGTGTGGGTGTGAGGTGGCAAGTCATCAAGTCGAAGTTGGAGACTCGATCGAAATTCAAAGAAATACGCTTGAAAAACCTTAGAATGCAATTTTGAAAGTACCGTTGCGCCAGAGCCACAACCACAACCACGCCCAACACAACAAACACACACGCACACACACAACGGGCAGACATATAAATAGAGATTGAACGACTTGGTTGCTAAGACCCTTGTGGCAGGATCACACGAGGGAGGGAGTGAGCGGAAGGCGAATAAAATGCACATAACACGCCTCATCAACTATAAGCTTCGAATGTCAGCAGCGCAACAAAATAACTTGCAGTTCTACTGCATTGCCACGCCCAACACTGGAATAGGGCATGTGTGTGTGCGGAGAGTGGGAGGAGTGAGGGTGTGTATTTTATGCTTGACTGTGGATGGGCCTTTCAACATCTTATAAGAGATGAGCTCGAACAGAGGACGACCATGATGAGTGACTTAGTGGAAACAATTTTATCCATGCAGGTGCAAAAAGTAATGCAAGATACACACACACACAGCTACACATACAGGAATAAACCCAGCAAACAATTTCTATCGCGATTCGCCTAGAATTTTCAGGCGACATCGCCTTCTCATCGCTTTTTAATCTCCTTTTGTTGGAGAGTGATCCATTTCAGCGACACTTCAAAAAGACTCTTTTGCGAGTCTTCCAAAAGATTCTTCCGCGATCAGCGGAAGTGGCTCACTTTATAACAAAAAAAAAGTTGGAGAGACGCTTCGAGTATTTTTATACCCGTTACTTAAAAAAATAAGTAAAAGGGGATATTGTTTTCGTTGCAATGTATGTAACAGGTAGAAGGAAGCATCTCCTATCCTATAAAGTATATATATTCTTGATCAGCATCAACAGCCGAGTCGATATATCCATGTCCGTCTGTGTTAGCGCCTAAGAGACTATAAGAGCTGGAGCAACCAAGTTTGGCACACAGACTTCTATAGACCCCAAGTAGATCAATTTTTTACTAATTATCGTTAACTTCTATTATTACCTATCATCCTACTAAATCGTAACAAAAGCGAACAAATAGAAAGGTGGTAATGGCTAATTAAAGATTTTAAAGAATGTAAGTGCCTAAAATAAATAACGGGTATCCTATTATCGGGCGCTGAAAAGAGTTTCTGTGTTGGTCCAGGAATTCGTCAAAGCAGATTAATTTACAGTTTTAGAGATCTCCTTTTATTTTCTCTCATTCCTTCGATAGACAGCTTTCTATCGCTAAACAATCGCCTGAAAGATTCATCTTCTATTTATCTCTTGCGCGACTCGCAGCAGACTCTTTTCGGAATTGGACGATTGTACAATTACCCAAATGTTTGCTGGGAATGTACATAACATGTACACTGAGAAAAAGTCATTCAAAAATGTTCAGCACGTATTTTTTAAAATGATTAAAAAAGGACAAAAATATTTGAATTCACTGAAAAACCTTATAGATCTTCGATAGTAAATATTGGTATTGATAAATTGTTATTTTTTACTCAATTTATGCAGTTTCAAATCTACCTAACTTTTGACACTATTTGGGATTGATTATATTTAGCAGCCCTGGATTTTTTTCCAGTTCACACACATGTATACATACATGCAATATTACTCCGAGATGAGTTGGTTGAGTTTGTAAGGTATTTTCAATTTTATTTGCAATTGCAACCGACTACTTTATATAAATATTATACAATATATAAATTTCTACATTCATATATATGCATGGGGGAAGCGGATACATTTTTTAAGTGTTTTGCATTTGAGAGCAAAGCGTCAGCTTGTGCTGTTGTTGTTGCTGTTGTTGTGTTTTGCCAACCGCCCCGTTTACCCCCCGCAGTCGCTATTCATCATGGCCCCCTCGTTATTCCATTGGATGCGCCTTTCTTTCCAACGTTCCCTCGCTTTCGCTGTGCGCTTTGCCTTTTGTAAATATTTATAGAAAGATTGTTGTATGATTTATGACAATGATAATATGGCATGCACAATGACGTGTAAGAAATATGAGTTGATATTTTCTAAACAAATATTTAATTCGCATTGCCAGCAACCAACAACAAGGATACGAATATGTGTCTAATGCGGAACAAGGACTGCGCGATTGTGAAGAAGGCCTTCAGACTTTCCACGGGGAATATATAGTACTCGCGCAAATGTGTGCTAAAAGCCTCAGGTAATTATGGATTAAAGGTTATAGGGCATGCTTTTAGCAATGCTTTCAGAAATGTGTAATCTTGATATGACTATCAAGGATGCACACCTTACGACACTTTTAGGAGAGTCACAACAGACGCAATTACTAAAGCTTTACATTTTGCATAGATATAAACATAATGAAACAAGAACATTATCTGCTCTAAACAATTTTAAAAATTCGAGACTAAAATCTAAAATAATTTTTTGAAAGATCCCTAATCAACATGAGAAAGAAAATCTTGGCCCGGGCTAAATTCAAAATATTCTTCTACATCGAAATCTAAGGTCATGGCACCAACTTATAATAATTTCACCACAGGCAAAATAATTTCTTTTTTAAATCGCGCAATTTGAGCTTCGAAAAACTGCATTTTAAAAAAAGTGCTGCAGTAATATGCTTTATCATCCTTTTGTAAGATTGTTAACTTTTCCAATGATCATGAAAATCTCATAAGTCCTATTAGATTCGGAAAGTAATTTTTGAAGAGAAATTTTACTCAGAAATTCCCCTTTGTCGGGCTTAATAAGGAAATTTATACATTATGTTTAATTACTCTGCTCTAGTATCAAACTGAAAGGACGGGAACCATTAAAGAATAAAGTATAAACAATTCAAAATCTTAAATAAATTTTTTTAAACAATTAGAATATTTATTAAAGACAAATTTTTTTTTTATATCTTTTTAATGCTTCACATTTGATTGGAGAAAATAATGGATAGTAAAAAGCAGGCCCACTCAGGTTATTCAAAATTCTTTTCGGGCAAACAAAACACTGCTTTAGATAATTTCCGCACAATCTTATAAAGATTTGGAATTTAAGCGATCGGGAAACTAATTCAGAGTGACAAATTTTCTTTATTTCAATTGGCATTTCAAGTAGATGATGTTAGTCAACGTCAAAGGAGAATAAGAAATAGACTCGAAGTTTCTTTTATCTATTTACTTCTCTCAACTTTGATATTACTATTAGCTGTCACGCATTCAACGGATGCTGCATGTGTATCGAAATTCGAGCAGTTTCTTCAATACTCGATACTTTTGGTCTTGGACATTTTGCGATACGCGTTGCGAGCTAACAGGAGAATATGGTAAAAAAGAGGGTAAAAAATACTGCTGGCAAATTGACATGTGATGTCCATCCGCATGGATAGCAACAAAAAGCGGATGCTTATTTGGCTCAGATAACCCAACTCGCTTGCGACCAGGAACCAGTTACCAGCTGGGGCCAAGGAGGCGCCTTTGGCGTCCATGCACGAGTATCCTTAAATAGATCCTGCGTCCTGTATCCTCTTTGCACTGCCTATCAGTCGATTTGCCCCTTTTTTTGCTTGTCTCTCTCTGCGTGTGTTTGATTCATAATCGATAAATGATTTTGTTTAGTTTTGTTCGCTGATACAGAAAGGAAGTGAGTATGTAAAATAGCCACAGGCCAGTTGCGGGGATAACTGAAAAAAAACTAAACTAAACCAAACCCAACAGAACCGAACCGACCTGATGTCGAATAACATAACGAAAGGGATTTGGACTTAGGCAGCTTACATGTAAACAGCACACACACACACACACACACACACACACAGACACACCCACACAGACAGACGCACACGTAGAGAGGACTCATACTTTTGCGAAAAGTATTGCAGACTTTTATGCAGATTATGAACATGGTTGTTATAGTTACGAGTTACTTACGTTAAGGTAGCGTCTATCCCGTTGCAGCTGGCGCCCAAAGCGAAAGTCTCCCCCTTCCCTTAAACCGACCCTGCCGTAACCCAGCCTTAATTTCCATATGCTACCACGATGTCTATGCCCTATCATGTCTCAAGTCAACAACTTACAGGCCATGTTTCGCGCCCGAGCGCCAAAAAGTACTAAAAACAGTTGCACTTGCGCAGGAATAAATGGAACTAGCGGATCAGTGGAGTGCACTCGACAGTAATATACCCTGGATTTAATGATCATGCAATTCTCATACTTATCTTTAAATATCGACATATCGTTTTTGTGGCATCTACATACATACATGTATGATGTGATAAATGATTTGAACCAATTAAAAAATAAAAATATAAAAATAAAAAAAAAATAATCAAAAGTCATTTGCATCGATCTCCCGTTTCGCTTGCCGAGCAAAATTTGAACATATACTAATATTTCCTGACATAATCAGTCTTCATTCCAAATTTGGTACTTTATGGGGTCGAAGATGCTTTCCTCTCCCTGTTACATTCTTTCCAACAAACTTAATATGCCCCCGGGTAAAAAATGGATAAGGAGTGGGTGCGAGGGGCATCAAGAATGCAGGAGGCGGCAGATGAGTGGCAAATATGCTGAATGCAAGCTGCCATCCTGACTGTTATCCTATCTGCTCTGCTCTGCTCCGGCTTCCGTTCACTGTTTTCTCTGCATGTAAATGAGTGTCATATTTTCTTCAGCTCTTTCTTTAGTGGCTTTTCTCCTTGATTTCGTCTATGTCTTCGTCAACGACGGGTTGACTGGATTTTCCTTGCCATGTTGGGATTTTTCCATCTCTTTCACATGCCTTCTAGCTTTCCTGCTTTAGTGCCAGCTGCTAGTTGTTAAATCAACTGTTTTGCATCGAAATATCAATGCATACATATTATTTTTTTTTGACATAGGCATAAATTACAAATGAGAGAGACGAGATTTACGAGTGCCAATTCAATACCCAACAAGGGGCAACACCTCCAAATCCTCAACCTTATGGATCAGGTTGAATATGTTGATTTGTCGGATGCCGATTCCATACCCAACCAATCATTCCGTCATTCTCTACGAATGTAAATGAGTACTAAAATGACTATGTGTGTGTGTGCTCGACTCATAAATTTGATGATTTATGCGTGATTCAAGTCAAAATCTTAAACGATTCCCCGAAATGTTTTTTTGAGTTCTATTCAACGATTTAACAGTTGACCAAAGAATTTACATAGAGAAGTTGAGAAGTAAAAGAGAAGAAATTAAACCTTTAAAAATATATAATATAGATTAAGAATATTAAATGAGAATGATAATACTGACGTAATTTTAAAGTTGAGTTTTAAAGTCTTTTGGAATTCAATTTACATTACTTCACAGACTCAAAACAATTTTTAATTTACCTCTATGAGGATGTATTTGTCTGTACGCTTTTATAAATTTTTGCACATTTAAAAAATAAATAGTGGTAATTGAAACTACTTAAATATAAAGAATATTTATAATTAAACATAAAAAAACGGGAATTGCAATGCTAGCTTGGTGTTGAGCTTAAATGTGTGTTTTCAAACTGTTGCAAATATTATCCCAGTTAAAGCATAATTCGCAGTTATTTACGTTAAGCGTTAGAGCCAGTTGTTTTCGGAATAAACGATTAAACTGGCACTATCCATGTGTAAATCATAACGTGGCCACCAAAATAAGCTTAGTTGCGACTGTGTGTGCACATTTAACGCATAATTTATAGAAAAACGCATGGAATCTTTAATTAAAAATGGAAAAATAAGCGACAGTGAAAGCCAGAGGTAGACAGAGACAGAGAGGGGGAGTAAGAGAAAGGGGTTAGAGAGAGAACTGCAATAGCACACACGTGCATCGCGTTGGTATTTATGACGGTGAATCGCAGCGACTGCAAATAATTGCATATTACGCATACGCCGTGTCTACCGCTGCAGCGCTTTCATTTTTAGTCGCTGTGCATACTTGGCGTAATTTATTTACATTTTTTACTTTATCTTCTCTTATTTGCAACCATAAAGCAGCTCGTCGCACAGCATCCAAAACAAATTGCAACAAAATTGTGAAAAATCAAATGTACTTCAAGTTATTTATATTATTTTTCGCTGGCAGTTGCCTCCAGCTGTACTAGCTCTCTGACAAGCAGAGTGGAAGTGGTAAAGGGGTGGTGGATAATCGGGAGGGGAGGGGAGGACAGAGGGTATCATGAGTGTGTCAGCAGTTCTTGGCAACTTCTTCCAGCAGCGTCGTTGTAGTCTCTCCTATCTTCAGCCAAGTTGATGACTTCACACAACTGCAATTTGTTGTTGTTGAGTATGTTGGTGTGTGTTCATGTGCATGTGCTTAAGTGCTTCTTGCACTTTGGCTGAATCTGTCCGTCCGTCTGCCTGTCCGCCTGTCTGTCTGCCTGTCTGCCTTATGGCATGCCTCGGCGGACTAATAGCTTGATAAACTACATTTCGCACATTCATTATGAATGACGCCTGTAACTTTTCTCTTACCTTTTTTATTGCTTCTCTCTTTCTCCTTCCCATTCTCTGTCCTTCTCTCTCTCTCTCTCTCTCTCTTTTATTCTATACATATATGTATGTCTTGATAAATTCTACCAAAACACATATTTAAATAAGTGTAATATAACAAAGAAATTTTACGCATGTTCGAATGCATTTCTTGCTAGCGAGGGATGATTAATAAGTATCTATTAGAATGGTACAACAATAAATTTCTACATCTAAATAAAAAAACAAGTGGGAAAGGCTATAGTCGAGCGCCCGACTCTAGGATACCCGTTACTTATTTTAATGAATTTTTTAATATTTTTTATTGCATGCTTTTAGGCACTTATATTTTTTAAAAACTTTAATTAGCCATTACCACCTTTCTGTTTGTCCGCTCTTGTTACGATAATTAGTAAAAAAAATTATAATATCTTGAAAACTGTGCGTGTGGTGGTTTTTTGCGATTTACAGAGGCGGAAAAAGGCGTGGCAAAAATTTTAAACAAACTTGACCTGCGTGGGGTTTGTAGAAGTCTGTGTGCCAAATTTGATTGCTCTAGCTCTTAAAGTCTCTGAGATCTAGACGCTCAGACAGACGGACGGACGGACGGACAGACGGACGGACGGACATGGCTATATCGACTCGGCTGTTGATGCTGATCAAGAATATATATACTTTATAGGGTCGGAGATGCTTCCTTCTCCCTGTTACATACATTGCAACGAATACAATATCCCATTTTACTTATTTTTATAAGTAACGGGTATAATAAAGTCATACTCTTACTCTGTTTAAATTTATTATTTTTTTATTTTTGAATAAATAGATAAATAATTAATAGAAATACCTGCCATAAGAAAATACATTCCTGCCAAAAATATCTCGATTGGTTGTTATTTAATAATATTATGTCATATTGAAAAATAGTCTCCGAGTATGCTAAGTTCTTTGTTTTTAAAGTTAAAATGAATTAATGTTATAACTCAAAGAAGAACGCATTCCTCAAATTTATGCCTTGTTTATGCCCTGAGTCGCTTTCGATTGATAGTTTTAATTTTCTATAGCTTTAGCTCCTAAAAAAATTACGAGGGCGGGCTGATAAGTAATCGGCCTTACCAAAAAAAAATATCTTAAACAACCCATAAATATTTTATTCGATTAGTGTTTTCTATCGGCTGATTGCTGAAAAAGTTTTAGGCGTTTTTCTCAACACTGGTAATTTTGGCGGGAGTTTTAGCATGGTCACTTTTGCATTGTCCCCAAAATGAGTAAAATAGAATATCGAGCTGTCATTAGATTTCTGTTTTTAAAAAAGAAATCCAACGATGAAATAAAAAATGAGTTAATCGAAGTTTATGGGGAATCAGCTCCATCGATTTCGACCATTAAATATTGGACTGCTGAGTATAGGCGCGGGCGGACAAGCATATTTGACGAGGACCGTCCGGGACGTCCCAGAGAGGTGACAACCCCAGAAATGGTAGATAAAGTCCACGGAATGATATTGTATGATCGCCGAATAAAGCTGAGAGAGATTGCTAAGGCCCTAAACATTTCTCGTGAACGTGTTGGAAGTGTTTGGCATTGTTAAACGCAAATAAGAATGAATTTTTGCGTCGTTTTGTGACTGTCGACGAAACTTGGATACATCACCATACACCAGAAAGCAAGGAACAGTCAAAGCAGTGGATTTCAACCGGAGAAACGGCGCCGAAAAAGGCAAAGATTGGTTTGTCGGCCAACAAGGTAATGGCAACGGTTTTCTGGGATGCCCGAGGCGTAATTCATGTGGATTATCTAGAAAAAGGCAGAACAATTAATGGAGAATACTATTCTTTTCTTTTGGGACAGTTCGATTCAGAACTAAAGAAAAAAAGGCCGCACATGGCGAAGGAAAAAGTTCTGTTTCACCAGGACAACGCTCCGGCTCACAAGAGCGTTGTTGCCATGATGAAATTGTGTGAACTACACTATGAAATTCTTCCACATCCCCCCTATTCTCCAGATTTAGCACCATGTGACTATTATCTATTTCCAAACTTAAAGAAATGGCTTGGTGGAAAGAAATTTCAGTCGAATGAACAGGTGATCTGTGAAACAAACGCCTATTTTGAGGACCTGGACCAGTCATATTTTATGGAAGGTATAAAAAAATTGGAGGACCGTTGGACTAAGTGCATACGTCTAAAAGGAGATTATGTTGAAAAATAAAAAAGAAAAATAAAAAAAAAACCGTGTTTTCTTTGGTAGGCCGACTATTTATCAGCCCACCCTCGTATAATGACTCCAATACGTGTGGGGATATCTTCAAAATTTTGTAATGCATGAATCTAAAGCAGAGATTAAAACCGAAACGAATATCGGTTTCAGTTACGGTTTCGGTTGTGTTCGCATTTAGGTTTTCGGTTATCGGTTACGCAAAATCTTTGAATAAAGGTTTCGTAACGGTGAACCGGTTTTTGTTTTTTATATATTTTATTTAACTAATTTTTTTTTTTGCGTTTACTCAGTGGCATGAAAATTCGATCATGAATATCACAAATAAAAATTTTAAAATTAAACATAAGAAAATTAAAATCAAAAATCAAAATTAAAAAAAAAAAAAAAAAAAAAAATTATAACCAAATATCAGAGATCGCAAACAAGACTTATTACTCGGAAAAAATCGATACAGTTCAAACAAATTTTTTTTTGATGTATCAGAAAGCGAAACCTCTACATGAAACGGTTACTAAACGGTTATTTCGGTTTACAGAGTTTCGGTTTTGAGGTTTCGATCAAATTAAATTTTGTTTTCGGTAACGGCTTCAGTTACGCTTTTAAATTTCAATCGGTTTTTACCGGTTAAAGGACGGTTTCGGTCAGGGTTTTAATCCCTGATCGAAAGTATTAT
Organism: Drosophila quinaria; assembly: GCA_035047525.1. Lineage (NCBI taxonomy): Eukaryota > Metazoa > Arthropoda > Insecta > Diptera > Drosophilidae > Drosophila > Drosophila quinaria. Next base: position 6,885,690 of record JAWNPO010000455.1, on the reverse strand, counting down.
TTATAATCACTTTCGATCAGATTCAGTTAAAAAACACACAGTTCTGATAGTTACTAGTGTGTAAATTAAAACTTGTATTGTGATTCCTAAGAATCACAAGCGATCGATTAACCCTCGATTCTCTCAACTCTGCGTGTAAGTGCTTGTGCCACGCCCATTGGGCACACAAGCTGCCATTAAATATTTCGTTTGTCAAGGAATTTTGCTTTTAACTTTTGTTTTTTATTATTTACATTTTCTTCTTTTATTTTAGTTTATCTGCCACTGAGTGAGGGCCAACTGTGGGCCAAGACGACGAACAGGAGCAGGACGAGGACCAGGCGGTCTTGACGGGACCTGGCAGGATAACCGGCACGCCACACGGTAGACAAGTACTCGTATGATGAAATACAAATTAAATTTCCACGCACAAAAAAATCAGATATGAAATGTAAAACGTAACGAGAGACGTGTCTGGCATTGGAGGTTGGGGGTGGGAGACTTCCCTCCCGGTTAAGAAACGGGAGCCACCGACACATGCGACGCACCAGAACATTGGCGTATATCCCAACCTTATACATATGCCTCCATTCCTTATGCTTTTTTCTCATTCCTTATGCCACAAGCCTCATCCCCTCACGTTCTACTCCTGACGCCAACGAAGACGCTTCATCAGCGACGCGTTTCCTTTTGCAGCTGTTGTCTTTATACCCTGCTAATGGCAGTTTAGTGCGGTATATTCACTCTTTCGTAAAAAACGGCAGAAATCAGGGACATTATTTACAAAATTTTCATTGCTAATAAACAAAAATTTAATTGATTAAAATAAATTAAAATATTAAAATTGTCTTCTATTACTATATTGAATAAAGGTTGGAACCAAAACTAAATCCTACTCTATGACTCGAACCACTGATCCGAACCTCTAGCAAAATTTTAGTGGTTTGCAGCCTTGAATAAAATTCTTTTAAGCTCAAAAGAATTATGATTAAACTTGAGGTACAGTTCTGAACAAGGCTCGTTGTAGTCGAGCAGCTTATGAGGAACCCAAATCCTCACTTATTTCACTTTGCTGAGGGCTCAAAACTCTCAGCTCACAACAATTGAAGGCAAATTTAAATGGAGTCCTTCCCATCGTCGCCTCCATCGCACGCATGCCTTCAGCCACAAGCTTTGCCATATTGCATAAGGGGAGCTATCCTGAACCCGAACCCGAACCCAAACCCTAACTCGATCCAAATCAGCACTCAACGCTGCCACAACCTCAACCCACTGTCTATCTCTGTTCCTGTCTCTGCCTTTGTCTGTGTCTCTGTCTCTGTCTCTGTCTTTGTCTCTGTCTCTGTCTCTGTCTCTGTCTCTGTCCTCGCCCCTGCCCCTATCAATGTGTAAATGCGTAAAAAGGCGTATAATTTGCATGAGATTTGATTTCATGCCGTCAACGTAGACAGTAATGGTAAAGTTCTTGTACAAGTAGAGCACACAGATACTAAGTGTCGTTGCAATAGTATTGGTGGCGATAATGATGGGCCCTATCAAATAGAAAGGGCAAACAATGTTGCATTTGCTCCTGCATGGAGATTAAGATTTTTTTTAAATGATTTTTTTATGATTATATAGATGCTAAAAAAATTATCAGCAATGGAATAAAGTGGAGTGAGGGAGAACAAGTAATCCAATGGAATGGAAAAGTAGTGAGATTATAAATCGTTATTTTCCTATGTTTGATAGCTATTAGAGGCCTGCATGAATGCATTCAAGAAGACAAATGAATCATTCACTTTGAAAATGGGTACATTTTTACTGAACAGTTTTGAAATGAATGTCAGTTAATATTGTTCTAGTTCCTGCATTGACAGTGAGTATGAGTACTAGGGCGGGTCAATTTGTTCGGGTCGAAAAAAACGTGATAATCATCCACCAGAATCGGAATCTACGATGAATTCTAAGAAATTTTCACCAAGAAACTGTGTGTCTAAAATGAATTCCTAGCCTCCGTTGAGAAGCTGAAGATGTTAGGTTAAGGTATATGGTATTAGTCTAGTAAAGTACACTACTCTGAAAAAAAACTAGTCGACGGTGCTACAGCCGAGCATACTCGACTGTCGGAGACCCCGTACTTACTATGCATAAGCAAACACTGCTAAAAATAAAATAATATAAGTCGCTAATAAAACAAATGTTAACATTGAATTTATGTAAACATACAACATTAATAAAAATGTAATTAAAATTTTCATAAGTCATAAAACAAAAAAAAGAAGCATATGTCCAACGTGTGATTCGAGTGATTCGAGCCATGTTCTACAAAGTCTGCTAGTAATAAATAATTTTTAAAAAATTCGCTCATGTTGGGAGTTGAACCCGCGACTCCCAAATATTGCAAAATTGACGGGAAATTAGTACCTTACGCCACCGTAGCCCATGAGTAAACGTAGCCAAAGTACAAAAATGTTAAGACTTCAGCGATTCTAAATTTTGCAGTTGGGAATTCTGCCAACACCCTTTTAAATTTAATAGCATTTAAAAAAACATATGCGGATCATATTCTAACAAATTAATTAAATTTAAAATATAATAGTAATATAATATAATATAGTAATATATTATAATAATAATATAATAAAATATAATAATTCTCAGCAAATATGGATAATAATGTTATCTTCGTCTGTGCCTTATTAGGAATGTCTATCTTTAAAATTGTCGTTCTAATTAACATATTTCCAATTTGTGGGCGTTTAAGGGGGCGTGGCCAAAATCTAAAACAAACTCGATCTGCGTGCAATAAAGACGAACCTACATACCAAGTTTGGTATCTCCAGCTCTTATAGTCTCTGAGATCTAGGCGTCAATACAGACGGACAGACGGACGGACGGACATCGCTATATCGACTCGGCTGTTGATGCTGATAAAGAATATATCAGGGGTGACACAGAAATCGCAAGCGAAATAGAATTCCTCAGAAAGCAATTCCGCACGGAAAATTCCGAGGTGCCACAGAACTTCGAGAGATTTAATTTGTTTTCATCATTTTCACCAACCTTTTCGAGCTAGGCTGCTAAGGGCTGACACCTTTTCAGATTAAATTACCCAAAGGTTTGATTAGCAACTTTTTTATGTTTATCATTGCAGAACATTAAACTTTTAATTTTTTCCTTGTTTATATAATATAATTTAATTTATTTATGTAATAATTGATTTTTTTTAGCTGAAAAAAATTTAAAAAGTAATTGGCGCGACAAAATAAAAGTTACTCCACAGCTCTAACAATTGTCTGCCATTAGTCTGGCAACTCTTCATGAAAATGTTTTCACAAATTGCACAATAAGTTTAAGGTTTTTTTAGATAAAACTTGATTTACCTCAAAAGAGCTATTTTTTACTGCTTAATTTAAAGAAAACAGAAGTGGTTCCATATATATTTTTTAAAAATCTTACTTCGAATTTTGATTAAAAATGTGGCATCGCTGACCCTGACTTCGAAAATCTAAACCGGACTAGGTGACACCATCGGACGAAAACGGACTTAGCGCTAGTTCTTTCCGCACAAAATTATTCTGCGAATTGACCTGTGGCCCCGCGAAATGAAATTGGTGTGAAATTCAAGCGAAAGCGATTTCTGTGGCATCCCTGTATGTACTTTATGGGGTCGGCCACGTCTCCTTCTGCCTGTTACGCACATTTATTTTTGTGACGAAGTTAATAGACCACTGTACTTTTTTAAAGTACGTGGTCTAAAAAAACAAAAAAAGGAGGGCGATTTATGATGAATTTTTGGGCAAAAATGTATGGGGGTCTCCGCTAGTTTTTTTTTTATTCAATTTTAAAAAAAGTTAATTTTTTAATATATAGGCCTGTTCCGGTTTTCACTTTCGGCAAGATTTTGCGAAAGTGAATTTCCCTCACTTGTTCCGGTTTTCACTTTCGGCAAGATTTTGCGAATTGAATTCACTTGACATTGAGCTAGTGAGTTTGAATTCGGAAGGAATAAATCGATGATTTTGGCATGCTTAGCATAAAATTAAAGTGAAAACAAAATATGTATAAAATTCTCCAATGTTTTAGGAATAATACTACATCATCAGATAAACAAAAAATAATTTATTTGATTTTTAAATCATTTTTATTTCATCACGCCTCAAAATCGATAAGACTCTAACCCAACATTTTTGTCGGATTTGCTCGACCTGTTCTAATTTCCGCAAGTATTTGTGAAAATGAATGGGAAGTTTATTAGAGCTGCCTTTGTAGGTGAGGAAAGTTGTAAATATTATGGTATATATTGAAAACAACAATTCAAGTGCTTTTAAGCATTGCGTAAAATAATGAATTGAATTGATTGTTTTTTAAATGCGAGTTGTGACAAAACTGTTGTTATTTAATGCAAAACAAAGGAGATTATTTTTGTAAACAAACACTGTGCAACAGTTGACAACTCTGCAAAAAGGCGTTGCTTAGCCCTGAGAACAACCCGCGCTTTCAAAAATGCAAAAGTTATATCGAAAGTAGGTTTTATCTTTGAAAAATGTTTCCACTTATGATGAAATAAATTTTTAATGAAATAATTACACATTTTGACAGACGGAAATTCTTTTGACGCAAATCTGTGACGCACTCAGAACATTTTCCAGCACTGTTCTGCTAAAAATTACTCAACACAATGTGGGAGGGAAATTCGGAGGGTAATTCGAAGGAAATGTAAAGGAATTTTAAGGGAAATTCGGTCAAATCTTGCGAATTGAAATTCGCAAAAAACAAGTGAAAACCGGAACAGGCCTGATAATCTCAAAATAAATTGTTTACCATGGGTTTACCAGAGGCTACTTTGCTGGAACTGCTAAAACTTATCAGCTAAGTTTAAACAGAAAACAAATTGGTCCTTATTATTGGTCCACCAATTCAGGACATTAAAATCTTCATTATATTGGATGTTAACATTCTTATATGCCTTATATGGAAGAAATATCATTGTCTTGAGTTGGTTGACAATAATCTGCAAAAAATAGAATCTGTTTGTGGCTTTGATTTACTTAGGGGTTCTATTTCGCGAGTAGAGGTTTTTAAATTAATACTCATCATAATTTCCTCACAGTCTTTGTTTCTTTTCAAGCTCTTTAGACTGAGACATTATTCGTGGGTGAACCCACATTCTCTCCTTATACTCATTTGCACAGTTGTGTGACAAGCCACTCAAGGTGTACTTATTATTTAGTTTGTTGTACAATGTTGTAAAGCAGCGGTGGGCACGTAATGGCTCCGGGAGCCAGCGGCTGCTAACGAATTATGATTTCGTGCCCACCGCTGTTTTAAAGAGATAAACTTTAGCTGTCATTCACTCCCAGTGAGCTATTGAATTTACTGTACAGAAACCATGAGTTGAGTAAATAATGAGTACTGTACAGTACTGTGGAGTTATAAATGAATATATTCATGCAGAACTTTAATAGCTATGCACATTTATAGAATATTCTATTTAGCAAATTTAATAAGTGGATTAAAAAAAATAAAAAAAAAATTAATAGGTAGCTTGTATTTATTCAAATAGGCCTTGCATTGTGTGTAGTTAGTTATATATCTTGTACTTATTCTAAGATTATTTCAAAAATATCCCATTAGTTGTATTTACCAAATTATAATGATATACATACTATTTATTATCAAAAATACTTAAAGCTTGTTAGTTTATTTTCAAAATAAATGTTCTATCTTTCAATAGGAATACCTTTTTATTTTTACTTATAATACACTTCTCTATATTTAAGTCAAAATAATAACACTATTCTAGTTGGGTGTTTGAGGATTGTCTCTGTTGCACAGTTGGAGGTGTGCTCTTTGTGCACTTTTGTGGCAAGCTGCTGAGCATTGATAACCATTCACGGACACATTCGGTAATTTACGGTTCGAGTGGATCTGAATGCAGCTAGAAATACGGTGGATAATTTGTATTTACGAGAATATCATGCACGTGCTGAACTCACCTGGCTAAAAAGGGCACTCCATGATTCGTGACCGGCTTTTACTCTGACTCTGACTCTGACTCTGACTCCATTTCCGTTTCCGGCTCTGACCTTGGGTCACAGTCAGCGTTACCGTCTCCATTTCTGGCAATTGACAGTTACAGATACAATGTTGCAAACAGATAGCAGCATGTATTGCAAATATGCTTTATTCGTTGCTGTCGTTGAGTACATATAAAAACAATAAGCAAAACACCACAAGCAGCAGCAGAAGTGGCATTCACATTTCCAACGTGGCTGTGGCTGTGGCAATGGCAAGTGTAATGGAAATGGGAATACCGATGATGCTGGCAAAGCAGAGCAAAGGCAAACAAATACAACAATAAATATTAATAAATTTCACATGATCATAAAAATGAATTTGTGAATCCAACACGCACACACTGAGTTACTCACACGCAATACAAATACCCGTACGAATACGTACAAACATATTACATTATATGGCTTAACCATAACAAGGCAATCACATTATTAGGCAGCACTGAGCACAAATACGACAGCCTCCTCTTTGCCCCTTCTCTGCTCCCAATCCCTATCCGTGTCACTGTCACAGACACAGTCCCTCTCCCACTCCCACTCCCAGTCACAATCATTCTGTCCTTCTGTCTGTCTGTTTGCCTCTTGGATGGGCGTGGCTGAGCCAGGTGGGCTTTGGGTTTTTGCTTTATTGGGGGGCGGTGTCGTCTTTAAGCATCAACGGCTGTTAGGTGTTTTCGGTTCAAGTGCACACAAACTACCTCGCACCCTCTCTCTTCCACACACTGCGATAGAGGAGACGGAGACAGAGAGAGAGAGAGACAGAGACACTCAGAGAGATACTGGCACACGCATGGCTGTAATATAAACATATGCAATAAGGTTATCTTATTACCAGGACCAAAAATAGGCTGAAACACCACGTTGGGCGCCAAATTCGCGCACAGTAAATCGAAGCAGATTCAAGTCATTTACCTCCCTGCTGCCTTTTTTTTATTTTTTTGGCAATTTAGGCTGAATCTTCTATTAACCGCTGCTGTTGTCACTGAATTACGGTACATATAATATGTATATCTGATCTTAGCGAAGAGATACATCATTCTAGGCTACATAAATCATTTAAAGCAAATCCAATACATATTTACAAAACGGAAGCAGGTTAAAGACTTTCAATTCTATCGACAGTTTCTTTTAAGAACACCCTTTTCACACTTTTTGTTTTTAAAATGTCCACTAACACCAGTAGATAAAAAAATATTAGCTACTTAGTACTAAAAAAATTAAATTCTGCGCAATAAAATTTTATTATTCTACAATTTAAACTTGAATACTAACGTATGCGGAATGAAATACGAGCAACTGGTGTAATACAAATAAAAAATGTGTTCCAAGTCCGGCCAACTTAAATTTTTCATAAGTTTTTTATTAGACTATAAGCTATTTTTACAAAAATATTCGTGACCATAGCGGTCAGCCTTCCTTTTATTTTCGGGACACTTGCGCATAGCCTTCTGAATTCCCTTTGTATCCATTTTAGCAAGCTCTCTTTTGATTTTTAATATCAAACAGGAACTGTTTTTTGGCTTATATTCCTTACTCTAAACATTTCTTTTCAGATTTGACCAAAACTTTTTCATTTGCTTTAACTGAGGCATATTTGGAGAGTTTTGCAAATTTGGCAGGAAATCAGTGCTCAAGTGGTCCAGAGCCTTCAGAGTTGTTTTGGCATAATGAGCGGACTCTAAGTCGCATGATACTTACACTGTGTGACAGTCCAAAAACTTCTGGGATGCGACATAGCGTAGGTTGTAGATATAGTTAAATAGAATTTTGTGGCTTACTAGAATTTTTCGTTGCACATCGAAATTTTGAATAACGGTACAAAAACCGTTTTTTCGAGGTTGATGGAGTCTAAAAATTCGATGTCCTAAACTATGCGTCTTACAATAAATTTAAAAACGTCGTTGAAAAGTGAAAAATAACACCTTTCTAACGGTGTATTACACTGCAATATCGGATAAATATTGAGGGAGCTACATTTAAAAATATATGAATTTTTTCAGTTTTTTGCGACATTACCCAACTTTGAACGTAAATTAATAAGTTAAATTTGTAGAAAGCAACTACTTTTTGGTATGTAAAACACTTCCAAACACTTTTCATTTTGCGTCTTCTGCACTTTACTTTATTAAAATCGAATAATATTTAATTGAGCTATTCAAATTCTTAGGAAAAAAGGCATGTCAAAAACTGCGCTTTGTTAACTACGCAACATGCGAACGGAAAATAGTTGCATACTTTTATGTGGTATATTGGAGCGAATATCAACATATTGAGCAATTTCGTTTTGAAAACTCTTTTATAACTTTTCTAATCATTGACCGATTTTAGAAAATGGACTTACGTTTTACTCGTAAAAAAGCATTCTTTTCAAATAATAAAACAAGTATAACGGGTTTATACCAAAATAGTGGTCGAAAACATCACCAAAGTCAAAAAAGTTGTAAAAAAAACCAACAAAAAATTAGTTTACCTATCAAATACTCCAATATAGGAAATGAAACCTGTTAAATCATGTATGGCACGTTTAAAGATCTAAGTTTCTTCTATCTAAAACTGATAAAAAAATGAAAATCGGTAACCAATTTGAATGTCTTTTTTCAAAATATATTTTGTTTCTGTTGCATTTCTTACATTTGGTACTTAAATTTCGGCATATAATTTGGCTTTTGTTTTTTAAATAGGATTCATAATTTAAAACAATTATTTTTTTATTTAGTTTCCTCTTAAAAAAATCAATAACTGCATTTATTTCGTTATGGCTGCCTTTCTCCTTGCGCCATATGTGAAACAGCTCCACATTTGAAAACTCGAAGTCACCTGCAAAAAATTAATTTGCGCCGATTGTCGCAAATTGTTCACATTGAGACATATTTCCTTTAAATAACAACGAATGGATCTACGACATACAGTTGGAATTACATTAAGCCTCGTTAAGCATCATTGCTAAATTCTTTCGCAAAGTTGATGTTTCTTTCCAAGAAATTACCTTTCAAAGCATTATCTAATATAACAAAATATAAACAGAACACGCACAAATACAGAATACTAGTACAACCAACACATAGTACAAACCCGTATAATTGGTATCCATTTCAAATATTGTAAAAAAAATGATTAGCCTTTGTGCAATACTAATTTGAAAATAGGCTGCCAAAATGTTAAAATGCTAGCGCACGTGCTTTTCGAAAGCAACAGCTGACTTTAATAGCTGTCAAGGCTAACATTTTTCTGTTATTTAACATTTTTGGTACAGAACTTAACAGTTTGAAGTTTTCTGAAGATGTTAACACCAAAAAAGTAGTAAAATTAATACCTTGACAAAATGACTAAATATTCGATTTTTCGGATTTTGCCCCATAGTGCAGTGTTATCAATAAATTTTTTAAGCGCCGGATCACAATTGTCCTTGTAACTTTGCGCATTCACAGCCAATCCTGCCTTAAATAAGATCGGATCGCTTATTCCACGCTCACTTAGGACCAGCCATAAAAAAACCATTGTTTTTGTTATTTGAGTGACATTTTCAGGTGGTCAAGGTATTAGAAAGCCTAAAGTAATATTTCAGAGTCATGAGTCCCTCATGACCCTCCTTGCGAAATATGTCTCATTGTCCATTATGCAAACCTTTCAACAGATTGCAGAAAACAAATTTCTAGAAAGCGCACGCAGCCGAACTTCAATTGTCTCTCTCTGTAGTTCTGTGACTCTAGGAACTGTTTTTTTTAGCATATCATCACTCCCATGTCTTTTAAATACTTTTCCACAGTTTTGTCCATCACATTGTATTTTTTGGCAAACACACAACTCGATTTATCTGTGCGAACCACAATTTCAGCCCATTATATTGCTCTAACTTAGTACTGCTGTAATGGACATTTTCTTCTGGATCCAGGGGTTCTAGCCATTTTTTTCATTCTGAACATCCGAAACTACATAATAAATAAAAGTTTTCTTGAAGCCCATAGCAGAAAAGTAATGAAAAATTTAATTTTACGGCTAAGACTGGTTATTTGCGCAATATGTGCAAATCAATTTTCGACGCTCTGCTTTGCTCAGAGACATTACCGCGACTGTGCATTATATAGAAAGCTAGTTTCTGATGATATGCATGCTGAAATAGTACCATTCATTATAGTGTGTTTTGTTTTGCGCTGTCGATTATTGGAACTTATTGAGAACATGTTCAATTTTGTTCGTATATCATTCCGCATACGTTATAAGAACATAAAGTCAAGTTAATTTCACGGATTAAAACCGAATCGAATATCGGTTTCAGATACGGTTTCGGTTGTGTTCGCATTTAGGTTTTCGTTTATCGGTTACGCAAAAGCTTTTAATAAAGGTTTCGTAACGGTGAACCGGTTTTTGTTTTGGCTTCCGTTTTAAGGTTTCAGTCAAATTAAATTTTTTTTTCGGTTACGGTTTTAGTTACGGTTTTAAATTTCAATCGGTTTTTACCGGTAAAAGGTTACGGTTTCGGTTAGGGTTTTAATCACTGGTTAATTTAATTTTTTTTTTTATTTTTATAATAAGGATTCATTATTATTTTTATTTTTTTTTTATTATTTTTTAAGTTATTATACAAGCAGTTAAAGATGTCGAGCTTTGCAAAAATACTATCGACATTACCACTAAAGGAGAAGGACAATTAATTGTTCTTAATTTTAGCATAAGTTTTGATTTATATTTTAATGCAATAAAATTGTACGTAGTATGTTTTCGTCATTATTTTAAGACATAACAGATTTCTGTGTAAATTGATCGGCCAATGCGGTTGAATTAATAAAGAGCGAAAAGATGGCAATCAATTTACAAAAGTGAATTTGCGCTGACAGTAATTCTTACAATTGGAATGCTCATATACAAGAGTCAAGAGGGACCAATACAATACGACAATTTCGGGTGCAACTCTTACTCCAACTGAATCTGGAACTGGTACAGAGATGGATACCCGAATGCCGACTTGTTTTATCGCATCGCATCGCATCGCATCGTGTCGAATCGAATATGTGCTTGAGTGATCTGTCAATTTAAACGTAAACCAATTATCACAACATTGGACATATGGAGTGTTCGTGATATAAAGCCCCAATGTGTTTAGCTCTCGATTCCCAGGACACAATGCACAGACCACAGGACACAGGACACAGGATGCGCAGGAAGTGGCTGCTTTAATGACATGGCTTGGTCAATGCCAATATTAACGCATCCCATGTACCACCTTTCATATGTTGCCGGGCGTGTTTATTATATACAGTAATTTGAAGGTGTACAACAACATCGGCAATAACAACAACCACAACAACAACTTAAACAAGAACAACAAGCAAAAATCAACTAAATGTAACGGGTCGGTCTTCTATCGCATATGGTCGAGGTGGTTGGAAAAAATGGACCAATCGATAAGAATGTAATTTGCCATAATTCACTGAAATTTGCTCGGGATATTGGCTTTCTGTTCACTGCGGACGGCAGTCCGCGCTAGTGACGAAAGCAGCACGAAGAATGCGAAAGGCGACTAGCATATATACTCAGGAAGAATGAAAAATTTGCTATTAGTGTCCGATCAGGTCGAATTATATACCGATGGAAAGGTACCAAGACTTTTGAAAATTCACCTGTTTCGTGAGATAAACAAGTGCTAGTGGGAGGGTCAAAATTGACTCGATTGGAGCAAATGGGACTGTTGGAGCCTTTCGATATATTTTTTTTAATTCTTAACTATTTTTTACTATTTGTAGCACCATGATAGAGGTGCTGACCTCTGGATCAAAGGATACAATTTTTTAAAATTTTTAGTGGCATTCCGAAAATGAGATGAAAAGTCAGTTTGTTTGCTCGAATCAAATCGCTTATATTGCTTAAAAGAGTAAATGAGGACTTGTACCAGATCAAAAATCGAGAAACGTTTGTTCTACGACTTTTTCGCAAAGTAGCTAGTTTAGCGGAAAATCGCTAAAAACCGTTAAAATTGAAACCCCCATAACATTCAAACGATGGAAGCTACAGATGTGTTGAAAAGGTATTTTGAAGGGCTGTAGGCATACCTTTAAAACTTTTTTGTAAGTAAATAGGTAAACAGCTATTTCGCGTTTTTTGATATATGGCACAAAATATAACCCATTAACTTTAAATTGGAATAGGACAGCAGAAACAAAGTGTCATAGCAGCCAGAAATTGAGAGAGCTAATAGCTTTTGCGATTTTCATGTGTGTTTGTAAAGGAAACCAGTGTTGCCAGACAGTTTGTTTTTGTTCATGTCATGGTACTGACGTAGATTTCTACAAACCCTAAACACCTTTTGACAAACTGATATTGGCAAGTTTCTAATATCTTGTAAAAAAAAAAATCTTTTCGATGTAAAAGTCTAGTGACAAAACCATTTTCACGCCACAAAATTTCTGGTATCCAATTTTGTGACGAATAATATTAAGTTTTACATATCAATTATTTTGAAAACATATTTTGTCAGTCGGACCTGAGCAAAAAAGTAATATTTTTTCGTAATGAAGAATTTAGCGCAATGTGCCGAGTGACCAAATTTGTTTTCAAAATAATTTACATGTAAAACTTAATATTATTCGTCAAAAAATTGGATATCAGAAATTTTGGTGCATGAAAATGTTTTCGTCACTAGACTTTTACATCGTAAAAAGTTTTTTTTATAAGATTTTTATACACAAACACAAAGACATGTGCATTTGTGACTCTGTGTTTCAGCCAATTGTGTATATATATATATGTGTGTGTGTGTGTGTGTGTGTGTGTAAGCCCGTCCTAACTAAAAATTATTAATGGCAAAAGGCTGTTGGTATTAAAATTACACCTACTACAGGCAAAGACCCCAGTACACTCACACCCACTCAGACAGGCATACTAATTTACGCTGTCAATACTTATATACATTAATGTGTGTGTGTGTGACATGTTTATGAATGTTTGCATGTATGTATGAGAGCATTATGATACTGCTCTCAGAAGCCTCTTTCACTCTCGCACGCATAAAATTGACATTCATATTACTTATTTATGCATGGGAAATTAATTTTGATATGTTGATTTTTTGCATGAGCACACACGCACACACAAACTCATACTCTCAAACATATTCCAATATTTATGGTCCACATACATTCAGCAGCACTGTTAAATTAGTAAACATACGAAATTATTCATAAAATTTTTTGTTACAGCTTCTGCGCAAGCGCAAATGTTGAGGAATTCGGGATCGCAATGAGCTAAGTAGAAAACTGATGTGGAAAACCTGCAATTTTCTTTCAAGTATGAAGTAAAAATACAGAGAAACCACTGAAATACTGTTTATATCCAGCAAACTACAGCAGATAAAAAACTCATACTATTATGGAGCTAAAAGATACAAAAATTTTTTTTTGTTTCAAAATCGTTAATATTGAAAAAATGTAGGGTTAGTGATACATATTCTTTAAATCATTCATTTTACTGACCAAAAATGTAAATCAGAGCTTTCCCGACTTCGTCTTGCATTTAAATATTTAACTCAAAACTAGTATATGGGCATTTCCAGAAAAAGGTCCACCTCGCCCAAAAACGTAAAGTTGATCAAAAACTCACATCTTGTGAAATTTTCTTCCAAAAATTTATTCAAATTATTTATTTAAGGAATATACGCTAAAAGAAGATTGAACATATAGATCCTCTATTGGAATAAAATCACTTTTTTTATATTTTTGCCAATTTTGTTAAAAATTTAATTCCAAAATGGACCGTTTGTATTCTATGGATTACACTTAGTAGGACAGAAAAATTTTAACATGAACTATTTAAATTCATAGAAATATTATGAAAGTTTAATTTAAAATGAGTTTTACACCCGGTTTTCGATATAAACAATAAAATTTGATGAACAAATTCTTGGAAAAAACTAGGTGGAAATCTTGTCACGTTCGCGATGTCGCGTTACAAATTACTAATAAAATTTGAAAAATAAATAAAATGATAGTAACATCAAACTTATGGAAAGCTACATTATTTTATTACGGTTTCCTTCAAATTACTCGCCAAATTTCGCACTCTTTCTCATTTGACAAGATGAAGTCAAACATGACTTCCATTTTTCGTCGCGTTCGCGATGCATTGTTTTCTATAAATAATTCGAAAATGAAAAGTCTTCAAAGCTTGTCTTTTATAATAAAAATAGTGTTGATGAAATGAATTTAACACGTGGGAAAACATTTTTGAAAATGTCAACTTTTGTCATTTGTTTTTTCATTTAAAGACGTACAAATGTCGCGTTCTCGATTTTGGAAATACCCATAAACATATGTATGTGCTTGCTTGTATGTAAAGACGGTTCTTACTAATTTATTTTCAACAAAGGAAGAGAAAGCATTATCAATGTTTAAATATTCGTCAAGCTTATAAAGCTTTAACCTCCTATCTGACACTATACGCTTACTTATGCCTTAAGCACCATCTGGGCTATTTCAATCACTGACTTTGTTCTTCATTTATGCGCGCCAATTACCAACATTTTGAGCACGTTTGCTGATTAGTCTCCAAGTAGTCCAAGACGAAAGTCTTTCGTATGCATAAATTGCTAACCGGCCCATAATAACCATCGCCTTTGGAGGGCATCGATCCGCGGGGCCGTGGACAACGTCCACCTTCAATTGCCCATCAGAGGCCTCGCGATTCAATGGCTTAACCGGGAGACATTAGCTTTTCACTCGCAGTTCGCAGTTCGTAGTTCGCTTCCGTGACGCTAATTCATTATGAGTACTTCCTGTCATGCCTTGCGCATTAAAAGTGTCCTTAGCCCTTGGCCACCCCTCAGCTCATACACAGAAAAAAAAAGCCATTCTAAAATTAACTTTAAATACTTAATTTAAGTATGGTTATTTTAAGTATGTATTCAGGATTAGTCTGTATAATTATGCCTGTACTGGAAAATAAGCCCAAATTACTTGATTCAAGCTATGAAATTCTTAAAATGTTCCGTTGATCACCATATTTGAAGAAAATTCTCTCTCGACCTCTATCATTTCAAATGGTCCGGTGGCTCAGTGGTTAGAGTCGCCGACCTTTCACTTCTAGTTTGAAAATAACCTGGGTTCGATTCCCCCGTCAATTGTAGTCAAACATTCCCGTCATTAAAAAAAAAATGTTAAAAATTTGTAGCCTGAATTACAAAATTTTTGGAGTGAATTCGGGATTGAAAAACTCAAGTATTTTATACTTGTTTGAAGAAAATCGGAGATTACCCCACTTCTGACATCGATTCGGATTGAATTCGGGCTAAATATCCAGGATTTTTTTTCTGTGTACTTGGGTGTTGTGTTTCATTGTTTTTAATCACTTTTCAATCAACCCTCCAAAGTTGAAAGCCCCCAAAATGGCCTTGGGGTCGCACTTTGATTGCCAAAATAATTATTATATGCATGTACTTTTAACATAATAGTTATCAACGTTCATTGTCCTAAAGGCATCTGCGGCATTTGCATTCTGTCATTTGCATTGCTCATTAAAGAAGCCATCGATTTTAGAGGTTCCATCTCGTAATTTCCAATTAACTGGCCAGAGGGTTGGCTTTTTAAAAGTCTATTTTTAGCAACCCGCTAAACCTATGGAGTGAAAAAGAGCAGCAAAGGCTGTTGGCTGACTGATAGCTGCCACCTGAGGAGAGGTTGAGTTTCAGGAGGAAAAGGAGGAGGAGGAGGAGAGCTGAACAGTAGCTTACCCACGTTGGGCGCCATTAAAGAAAGTTGGACTTTTTGCTGTATGTCACCAGCTTGTTCGACGCTGAAAACATTTACAAGTTGCACTCGTTAAAAACTTTGTTATAGCTGCACACGCTTCCTTCGCCGGCTATTGTCTTGCGAGTAGCATGACCAACTTCTCGCGCCGCCCAACAATTGAAATCCTTGAAATGTCCAAAGTTGTCACCGGCAACGCATTGCTCCTGTTGACGGGTTAATTTTTGTACCGATGATTGATCAACCAGGGCTAAAAACCGAGTAGTCTCCTCTGTTACCGCCTTAAAGCAATTGTATCTCTTTTTACCAAAACAATATTTTATTTTACCTCGGAGCAGCGTTGTCATTGCAGACTTTTCCGAACAGATTTTTCTTGTATTGAGTGGCTTAAAATTATTTTAAATTCAAGAAAAGCATAGCATTTTTTTATCTATTATTTTTGTATATTTATTTTTTGTTCAATCGGTCTTGTTTTTCACCGTCAAACTCTATTATTTCAACTGAGTGTTTATTCGTTTATTTGAAAATTGAGCGACTCGAGTTAGTTTTTTGGATATTTCGCCTTTTCGCTAGGCAAAAACTCTAATGCTACATATATATGTTACTCCAAAGTTTGTCTACGCAAAGTTTTGATAAATTTGGTATTTGTTTTGTATATTTTATGTGGCAATTGGCTGGTGTTATGCTTGTTGTTGCTGCTGTTGTTATTGTTCGTCAAGTAATTAAGCGATAAGCATGCTAAATACACAAAACATCGCCTTCGTCCCGCATCTTGTTTCTCCCATAAGAACCACCACAAAATGCCACAATTTGCCATGGAAAGACATAACATTCGAAGTTGTTGTTGCTCCCAAAGAACATCTACGACAAGGACATTATTATGGATAAAGCTGAGGATGGGGATCGATATGGAGATGAGACGAGATGAGATGAGGAGTCTGCACATGGACAAAGCCAGCTGCTGGCTCGGGCTTTGCTCAGATTAAGATAACCACTTGAAAACTCATTAGTTGGAATTATAATTAGACAATTATTAGGTTTTTAATTTGTTGTTGTTTAGCGTTGCGAGACCCATTACTACTACTATTATTATTATTATGGTTATGATTATTATCAAGAAATCTAAGCTTGCCAAATGCCATCTAGCCGACAGTTTTCGCAATTAGAGCTTTTGAAAATTGCTCATACGTTATGTTGCCCTAAACTTTTGGAAAGTTGTTTAATCGAGACTGACACAATAAATGCAAATCCTCTTAAAATTTGGGTGCATATTATTAAAATGGATGGTGATCTTATAATTTGTTAATTAAGGAAACGAGGAACATAATCCTACTGGTCTTTGGCATAATTCAATCAGTTATCCATTGAATAATTACTGATAGGTAATTAGACAACTTCTTGGTATCGGCCATCGATTTAAAAAAATATAGGCAGATTATCGTGAAAGTCGAAAAAGCATAACATATTTAAGTTACCTGTTAATACAAGTGAATGGCTGAAACTTTTAGTTTAAAAAATACACAACAATATACATAAGTACATGTACTCACAATATACACAGAAAAAAAAAAGCCGTTCTAAAATCAAGCCTAAAATACTTGATTTAAGCCTGCATTTTTTATGTATTTTTCCAGGCTTAAGCTGAATAATCAAGCCTGTATCGGGATTAAAATGGGAAAATAAGCCCATTTTACTTTATTCTCTTTCGGCCTCTCTCATTTCAACTGGTGCGGTGGCTCAGTGGTTAGAGTCGCCGACCTGTTTGAAAAAAACCTGGGTTCGATTCCCACCGTCAATTAAAAAAAAAAAGGGGTAAAAATAAAAAAAAAATTAGTAAAAAATAATTTAAAAGAAAAACTATTAAAAAAAAATTGTAAAAAAAAAAATTAAAAAAAATGAAACAAAAAAAAATTAAAAAAAAATTAAAAAAAAAGTTTAAAAAAAAATTTAAAAAAAAAGTTTAAAAAAAATGTTAAAAAAAAAAATTTAAATGTTACAAAAAAAAATATTTTTTTTTTAGCCTGAATTTAAGAATTTCAGGATTGAATTCGGGATTGAAAAAATCAAGTATTTCGTACTTGATTTAAGAAAATCCGAGATTACCCCACTTCTGACATCGTTTCGGCTTGAATTCGGGCTAAATAGCCCGGATTTTTTTTTCTGTGTATGAACGAGTTTTTTGTAGAGTTAAAAAACCTTTTGTCATAGATTGTTAATGCAGACAATTATTAAATATTCATTGACTATTTCTTTAAATAATTTATATACTAAACACTCTGATTAATTCTATCATATTACCTCTGTCACGTCGAATTTGACGCTAAATGCTATTGAATACTCTATGGATATTAGTAAAATATTTGATGACCTCGTGATTTTTCACTAGCGTGAAATATCACGCTAGAACTTACAGAACTTCCCGATCGAATTTGACGTTATGATCTAAGGAATCAAGATACTATGATGGTTGCGAAGGATTGGGAGCTTCAATTGATTTTCAAATGTAAATTTGAGAATCGCTTGAAAAGCGTCGATAACAAATGGGATGCGAGATGTGGAAATTATGTTAGGTAGAAGTGCGGGTATTATTTCAATAATATGAATAAAATGTAAGTGCCTCAATGTGTGTGTGTGTGTGTGTGTGTGTGCTTGCGTTGAAGTACTTGTGGCACGTAGAAATGCCCCCAAATAGTCGACCGCAGAGTAGAGCTCAAACAAAAACCGACTCTGACAACAAAAATAAATCCAAAACAGAGAGGCTTGCACGTGGCACGTGTGTGTGTTGGAGTGTGTGAGTGTATAAGCGTGTGTGTGTGTCGGGTAATAATCTTATCTTTAACTCGGCAGAAGCAGAAGCCGTTGATGTTGCTGCTGTTCCTTCCATTGCACTATGGGGCGATATCCGAAAATCGATTATTTACTAAAAACTTTAAAAATAAGCTAGATTTTTGAATGCGGTTTTTTTATTTATGTTAAATACACGCTCAGAAATATTTTTGGAAAAGTAAGCGTGCCACCATCCCCATCCTCAATTTTTTTTCTTTTTTTGTATCGGTAACAAGTAAGTTAATTATTTTTTTTTTTCCAAATAACAAGCTTTGACCTTTAATATCATTAGCAATAAAAAAAGTACTTGTTAGACAAAGAAAGTTGTATGCCCTTATAGATGGCTGTGAGCATAAAATTAAAAAAAAATTGGAGGCTTGAATTTTGACACTCCCACTTTTCCAAAAAAATTATAATTTGCTCAGATTGTGGTCAATTGTGAAAATTGAGGAATATTGCCTTTAAATAACAATGAATGGATCTACGACACACAATTTGACATACATTAAGCCTCGTTAATCAACTTTGTTAAATTCTTCCACAAAGTTGATATTTCTTTCCAAGGAATAACCTGTCAAAGCATTATCTAATTTTACAAAATTTTAATAGAACACTCACAAATACAGAATGCTAGTACAACCAACACATACCCCAGGGAAATAAGTATATGTGGATGGAGTTATTCAAAAAAAAAATTTTCAAAAATTTTTTTGCTACTATTTTTAAAAATTTTTGGAAAATCCTAAAAATGACTATTTTAACCCATTTTTCCAACTTTTTCCTCCTTTTCATACAAAAAGTGCCATTTAAGCAGTTTTCAAAAAAATTTGAAAAAATACTAGCAAAAATATTTTTCAAAATTTTTTTTTTCAGTCACTCTTAGAATTGTTTGAAGAATTTTTTTGCATCAAAATATTTTTTGTGAAAAATCGAGGAAAAAAGTAGAAAAAAAAAACACTTTTACAAAAGTTCTAAACTTTCCATGGGTACTTAATTGGTTAACGAAATTTTTGTGTCATTCAAACGGAAATTAAATGATAAGATTATTTTAAGAAATCTGCATCAAATCTTTTGTGTTAAAAGTATATTTTTTTTGAATAACTTCATCCACATATATTTATTTCCTAGGGTGTAGTACAAAACCGTATAATTGATATCCATTTTAAATTTTACAAAAAGAAATGATGAGCCTTTGAGAAATATCAAATTGAAAATAGGCTGCAAAGCATATAATTTTTCGTACTGAAAATAGTAATATTAATACTTTGACAAAATGACTTGATATTCGATTCTTCGGATTTCGCCCCATAGTACATTGCCCGTAGCCAGCGACTGTGAAAGCAGCAACTGCGACGGCGACGGCGACAGCGACAGCGACTGCGACAGCGGCTGCCATGACTGCTGGTTCCATTGTACGGTGAATGTGCGTGCCACTCACAGTCATCTGTGTTCGAGTGTGTGTGTGTGTGTGTGTGTGAACTGCCATTTCCATATGGCGTCATATTGCAGGATGTCATGACGGCGGCGGCTTCTACTGCTGTTGCTGCTGACGCTGCCGTTGGTTTTATACAATTGAAATTTGTAATTATTCAAATCGGATTTAAATACACAAACACACACACATACAGACAGGCAAAGAGACAGGCGACAAGCGACGAGAGGGGATCTGAAAGGGCAGACGGACTTTAGTTTCGAGCAGAAGCAAAAGCAAAAGCGAAGCCGGCAGCCAAAAAATAAAATAATCAAAATTATAGTCTACCAACAGGCGCAACGAGCAACGAAAAGAAACAAGGACAAGAGCAAAAGATGGAGAGAGAGGGAGAGGGAGAGGGATCAGATGAATAGCAGGCAGGTGCATGCTGAATCAAGATGAAGGCCGTGTGCCTCGTTTTGCAACTCCTGTTTCCTGTTCCTTTGTGTGCGTGTGCACATATACTAGTATGTATTCTGTATATGTGTGTGTGTGTGTGACAACGTCAAATTGGATGAAAATTAATTCATTTTGAAGCGTTAAGATCCTTTACGCGCTAATGAGTTGAAGTGTGCACACACACAATCCCCTTCCCCTCCCCCTTTCTTTACTTTACGCACACACACATACACAGCTATAAGCATAAAGAAAAGCAGCTTTGTTTGCAACAGATGCTTTAATACCCTGTCTGTCTTGTGGTTGCCCAAATTGGGTAGCGAATAAACGACCCATGTATGTGTACAATCCTTAGTTTCTTCTCCCCTTCAAGAAGCCTTCTTAACAAAAAGCCAACCGAACCCACTTGAGCCCGAGAAACCACAAAAGATGAAGAACAAAAAAATGTATGCTGCCGGGTGCTGCCATATGAGCATTGCCAAGGCAACCGAAACGGGGGGGCAACACCCTTGCAGCAGGTCAAACCTCAATTCATTGGGAACGGGTTAAGTTATGGTCTCCTCTTACATGCCAACAACTTTAAAATCAAGCAAAGAACTAAAGTGTAGAAAAAGTAAAGAATAGAAAATGTTGTCACGTCAGTTTTCTCGAGTAAAATAATAACTGCTAAAAAAAACCTTTTTACGAGTTAAAAGTCTAGTGACGAAAACATTTTCATGCCTCTAAATTTCTGATATCCACTTTTGTGACGAAAATTATTAAAATTTTTTTTATAAATTATTTTAAAATAATTTTCTGAAACTCGGCACATTGCTCTAAATTCTTCGTAAATTCCCAAAACTTTTTTTTAAATAATAGGGAATAGCTAACGCTTTGATACGAACAAACAAACAGACTGACTTTTCATTTCATTTTCTGAAGGCCACTAAAAATTTCAAGATAAATTATCTTTTGAACCAGTAGTCGGATTTTGATGTTCGAGGCTACATTCGAAGCGTATTTTTTAAAAATATAGTAAAAAATAAAAAATATTACTAAAAGACTCCAACAGCCCCAGTTGCTCCAATCGTTTAAATGTTTCCTGTTCTTTCGTGATGCTTGCTACCGTCCGCAGTGATTGAAATTATGAAAATAATTTATTTTTTGATTATTGATTTTATTTATTTAAAATATTAGTGCTTTTTACATATACTATCCTTTTTTCCTTATTCTACAATTTAAATTTATCTCTGCATTTAAAACACTTTTTGCCTTTTGCGTTTTTTGATGGCTTAAGTCAGCACAAAGATTAAGTTTAAAAACTCGTACACAAAAGAAAAAATACAAAAATATTAGGAAGAGATTTGTTTTAAATTAGAACAGCCTGAACTGTTCTAATATTTTTCTTTAAGGTTATACCTATGCATTATTGCCATGCTTTACAAATGTACGATATCTATAAATTTACTCAGAAAATAATAATTAATTTGAGGATATACCTTACAATTCAATAAATAATGATTATTACTGAGCAAACAAAAAATGTGATGATGATTATTTCAGTTGTTAAATGTACCTCAAAATTAATTAATATAGTATATTGTAAGTAAATCAATAAAAATTAAAATCAGTTGTGGCTTTGTAATATTTTATTGACAACGAATCCAAGTTTAAATGGATTCTAAGAATTTACCGAGCATGAAGAAGACAATTATTGACCTGATTAACTACTAAATGTTCGTATCTGCAATTAGAAATTACGCACTTTGGGCTGTCTTGTCGGCTCCCGATTGGAGTGCAGCCCTGAAGTTGCCGCAACCCATGCCACCACCCGCTCTGCTACAAATCCAATGATATATAATACTCTACTCGAGGGTCACAAGGAGTCTCCGAGGCCGTGACTGGCAACGTATCCGACTCCTAGTCCGAATCCGGTTACAGATACGGATACGGATGCGGATCCTAGTGCATTGTGCAATGACTGTGGCACTTATCAACACTTGGCCATCTGGACAGTATTCAAGTGGCTAAAAGTGGAGTTGCAATGGACATAGGAATGGGAATGTGTATAGAAGGGCGGAAGTAGCAGGTGTAGAGAAGGAGACCAAATATACTGCCAAATTACTTTAACTCGATTCATTTTGCAATTGGTTTGCGGTCGCTTTTGTGTTTTTGCCCGTTGCGTTTGCCTTTTTACATCTACAATATATCTATATATAGTTTTTAGGCATCTGTACACAGAAAAAAAAATGCGGGATATGTAGCCCGAGTTCAATCCGAAACGATGTCCGAAGTGGGGTAATCACGGATTTTCTTAAATCAAGTATGAAATACTTGATGTTTTCAATCCCGAATTCAATCCTAAAATTGTGTAATTCAGACTAAAAAATTTTTATAAATTAAAATGGTTTTTTTAAATTTTTTTTTTAAATTTTTTTATATAATTTTTAAATTTTTTTTTTAAATTTTTTTCGTATTTTTTTTCTTAAATTGTTTATTTATTTTATTTTTAAACATTTTTTTTGTTGACGTGAATGTTTAACTACAATTGACGGGGGAATCGAACCCAGGTTTTTTTTAAACTGGAAGTTCTAATTATGTGACAGGTCGGCGACTCTAACCACTGAGCCACCGGACCAGTTGAAATAAGAGAGGGCTAAAGAGAATTTTCTCTCGCGCTCAGCAAATCTAGTGATCAACGGAGCATTTTAAGAATTTCATAGCTTGAATCAAGTAATTTGGGCTTATTTTCGCACTTTAATCCTGAAACAGGCTTAATTATACTGCCTTATCCTGAATACATACTAAAAAAATCCATACTTAAATTAAGTATTTTATACTTGATTTTAGAATGGCTTTTTTTCTGTGTATGTGTAACCCCAAAGGAAGAGTGCAGAGTCCAAAAAAGGAGCATTTCTTGAGCCTGGCAGCGACAGGTAAAGGCAATGCTAAAGATACTTGGACGAGCCTTGGCGCTGCGTTTTTCGCTTTTCGTTTTTCGTCGCTGGCTATGAAACAGATAAATTGCAAAAGTTTTCCCAAATATTTTCACAAGACGTCTACAACGACGACGACGGGGTACAAAAAAATGGATGGGGAAGGGGGAGTCTTTGAATTGCTTCAGAACGTGGTTTGGTTTCGTATCGTTTTTGTGGGTTGCCAACCGAAAAATGGATTGAGTTTGAGTTTCGACTCTGCTTCTTCTTCTGTGTATAGCGCAAAAATCTGCAATAAAATTTTACCAATAAACTTTAGACGCACACATGCTTGCGGATGCGAATGCGGATGTGGACAGGTGGAACTTTTTGAACTATACTAAATTATTGTAGTTGCTGAAAAAGTTGGCCCTCTGCACCAAAAAATACAAAGAAAAAAAAAAAAAATGGAGAACATGTAAAAAAGAACAACAACAACGTGTCCTGCCAAATACACACATGTTTACTACTCGACACACACCTGTACACTCACACTCACACTCACAGACACACTCGCACTCGCACTTACACTCTAGTGTTGGCGTGTTGGGACAACGCACCTTTTGACATGCCCATAGAGCCGTGAGCAGGTGAGAGACCCGCAAACCGGTTACCGGCATAGATAACACTGCACCTAGACTTGGAGGGAGAATGGCAAAGAGTCAAGCTATAAAATGTGGTGAACTAATGGCTGGGCAGCCCTCTCACCACCCACCAACCACCAAGCCCAGCTCTGGTCTGTGGCAGTTATTAACTTTGAGTGATATAGGGGTGAGCGGCATGTGGCATGTGGCATGCGGCAAGTGGCATGTGGCAAGTGGAGACTGTGATTTCAGTGCCATTGGCTCATGTGTTGGCTGCAACATTTCATTGCACTCAAAATCTCTGAAATTCTCCATTTCTTCATTTTTTGAACACTGGCACAAAATATGCCATCCTACTTATAATTATGTATGTTCTTATTTGAATTTTTTTCGTTTTGTTCTTAAATTATGCAAATGGGTGTGCACTATTACTTATGAAACGATCTTAAAATATAAATTCTGACTGGCCATTCCATGACAGCTATATGACTCCGGAAACAACAGCATTTTTTACTACTTAAGCATAGTATCCAGCACCGCGGAAAATAAAAATAACTGTCAAACTTCATATAAAAAAAACTGTGGCCGAAACTTTTCGTTTATGATTTCGTTGCTTGAGTATCCAGCAACCTTAACGAAATCCACAAATAAATATCGATAATTGGCCTATCGACTGCGTGTGTGGACTGAGAGAACAGCTGATGCACAGCTCAGGAATATATTGTCGACAATTATTTCGCAAGTGTCGATTGAAAAAATTTAAAAAAAAACTGTGCGCAAAACCAAAAAGTGAGATGAAACGGTTTTTGCAACAATATATTCCGCCACCAACACAATCACTTTATCGTCAGAGTTCATTTTTTTATTTTTTTTTACATTGGTTGAACTTTCAAAATTGGCGCTGTATAAAAAGCACAGCTGTTTTATTTATGTCCCACACACACGAAATAAATAGCAAATTCCTAACATAAAAATTTCGCGGTGCTGGAGACAGGCCTTTAACACTTGTTTTTAACACTTTAAGCATGGTATCCAGCACCGCGGAAAATAAAAATTTCGGCCAAACTTCATATAAAAAAAACTGTGGCCGAAACTTTTCGTTTATGATTTCGTTGCTTGAGTATCCAGCAACTTGAACGAAATCCTCAAATAAATATCGATAGTTGGCCTATCGACAGCGTGCGTGGACTGAGAGAACAGCTGATGCACAGCTCAGGAATATATTGTCGACAATTATTTCGCTAGAGTCGATTGAAAAAATGGAAAAAAAAAACTGTGCGCAAAATCAAAAAGTGAGATGAAACGGTTTTTGCAACAATATATTCCGCCACCAACACAATCACTTCATCGTCAGAGTTTATTTTTTTAATATTTTTTACATTAGTTGAACTTTCAAAATTGGCGCTGTTTACAAAACACAGCTGTTTTATTTATGTCCCACACACACGAAATAAATAGCAAATTCCTACCATAAAGATTTCGCGGTGCTGGAGACAGGCCTTTAATTGGAATTTTGTTCTGAGCTTTGAAGATGCGGAGCATTCAGTCAGCTTTTCAGAATGTAAGTATTTCAATATTCTCAATTCAAGTAGATAAGCCTTGACTTTTTTTCCGAGTGCATTTTTATTTCAGTTTTTGTTGTTGTTGTTGCCGATAGTGTTGCTGTTGTTGTTGATGTTGCTCCCCATGTCTGAAGTGACAAATATGCCAAAGTTGTGCACAATTTCGGGATGCACAATGACAATGTCAGGCATACAGGGAACCAGGGACAAAGAGCCAGAGAGACAGGGGACAGGGGCATATCCGAGTATCGGCTTCTGGGTCAAATGCTTCTTTCAAGGTCGCTTCCATCTGTGTGTCCGTAAGAATTTGCCAAACATTCAGTTGGTCTATTGAAACTTTCCACTCTCAGCGGCAGCACACTCAAATTTCACACACACACACACATACACACACACACACACACAAGCAAGCACTATATACACGCACTTATATAGAGTGACCCTTTCTCTAACTCCTGGATCAGAAATATGCTGCTTTAGTTACGTGTACGCGTCCCGCGGGGAGCGGGCGACTTAATTTATTGATTTGGGACACTCGCAACTGGCCAACTGGCCAAAAGTTGGACACTCGCTGGCCACAACTTAAATGTGATTTGTGTAATTTGTGCAAATGGTCACGAGAACCAAGCACAACCTGGCCAAAAGCACCTTGCCAATTGCATTAGAACTTACGACCTCCGAATCAAAGTATCCTGCCAAAGGATTCTCTGCCATTGTGCTCAGCTCAACAATCCTGCCGTTTGGCACACTTGAATTTACACAAATTGGAACTGGCTTAACTGCAGTCCCCTCCATTCCCAATTGTTTCATTTAACATACACACACACACACACACATACATATATCTCAACTTCGTACAGCTTCCTCAACTGATTACTATTCCTCGGCGGGGAAACCCCCCAAATCGTTTTAATTGTTACATTCAATTCTCGAATTGCACAACTGTTTGATAACCAATTTCCCCTTGACTTTATCGATAAGTTGTTTATTATTTTAATTGAAACTTTTTACCATATTCATATTTGTTTTAATCATAATTGTGATTTCGTATCGATATTATTTTTTTCAACGAGGCGTCGTTTAATACCAGTTGACTATCAACTTTTTCAAATTGGCAATAAATTTAAAAAATTAGATTTCAAATAAGTTATTTAAGAACTTTTGATTTATAATTTAAAATCTTACTTTTGAATTTTACAAATTCTTTTAAGGGTATCTCCAAGTCGAGCACTCTCGTTCTTTGTGAACGATATAATAAAATTTTTTATAAGATATTTCATATTTTGCGAAAGAGTATCTAATGCATTTACGAATAATTCGGTAAGAAGCTTTTGTAAGAAAAAAAAATTTAAAAAAAATAATTTTTTTTTTGTCCCATATAATTTTTAAATTTTCCGATCCAAGTCGGCACGTGTTATCATACTCCGATTGAGGTACAAATTTATTCCTGAGTGCTTTAAGACCTAATGAACAGAACTTGGAAGTATGCGTTTAAAAATATTGACTTTGACCAAACAAGGGTCACCATTATATACATATATGTATTTATTTTGAAATTATTTAAAAACACTCCAAATTTCCCGATGTATAAACCGATTTTTCGAATTAAATTACTTACGTTAAGTAAATGCCAGGCGGGTAGTAACTTTGCGAATTTAAAATAAAAGTATGGGTGTCCGCCCCCTAGCACATACTTAGACTTGATTTTCGACTGATCGATCTTATGATATATTGGTCAAGCAACAAGAATATACGTATATACTTTATAGGGTCCGCCAAGCCTCCTTTTGACTATTATATACATTTCATATGTCACAGATACAAAAATCCGGGACATTTAGCCCCAATTCAATCCGAAACGTTGTCAAAAGTGGAGTAATCTCGGGTATTCTTAAACGCAGTATGAAATACTTGATTTTTTCAATACCGAATTCAATCCTATAATTGTGTAATTCACAAGTTTCATTCCGAAGAACTTAAAAACACATGTTTGACTACAATCGAACCCAGGTTTTTTCAAACTGCAGTGACAGGTCGGCGACTCTAACCACTGTGCCACCGGACCAGTTGAGATGAGAGAGGTCGAGAGAGAATTTTCCTCTCGCGCTCAGCAAATGTGGTGATCAACGGAACATTTTATGAATTTCATAGCTTCAATAAAGTATTTTGGGCTTATTTTTCAATTTTAATCCTGATAAAGGCATAATTATGCAGATTAATCCTGAATACATACTTCAAAAATGCATACTTAAATAAAGTATTTTAAAGTTGATTTTGGAATGGCTTTTTTTTCTGTGTATGTATTATATAAAGAGTTTTAAAAAACAGATGTTATTTTGGTATTTGTATTCGTATAGTATTCTTGTTTAATGCATACAGGCAATTAAACCTCTTTTCAACCACTGTGCAGTAGTCAGCAATGTGCCGCCTTGTGAGGTACTTTTAGGGCAGTTTTTACTGCTTAGCCGAAGTTTGGCCACTACTATCAAAATCAAGCAACTAATATGTCTTTCATATAATTTATGTGTGTGAGCCGCATAAAAACCAAAGTCGACACCCAAAACAAGTTACGACGAACGCGGCCGTAAACAAGCCAAGTGACAACAACAAGAGCATCAACAACAACAACAACAACAGAAACAACAGCAACACGAAGGCACAACTTGTGAGCAGGGGAAGAAAAGGAAGGTGGAAGTGAAGCTTGTGGCAGTTGCAAGAAAACTTTCTTTCTTTAGTTGGCACACAAAGCACGTACGCCTGTGGATACAATATGTCATAGTGGCTCCCAGTTTCGCCATATGAGTGTCTGTGGTGGCTGTGGTGGTTGCTGGTGGTTGTTGCTGGTTGCTGGTGGTGGTGGTGGTGGTGTTGGTGGGAACCTGTGGTGCAGAGCCCAACGGAGCACTTGGAGTAACATGTGTCATTCGCGTCTCCGCCAATGGCCACGGCACCTTGGGCGTATGAGGAGCCATGAGGCACACAGAAAAAAAGCCATTCTTAAATCAAGATTAAAATACTTAATTTAAGAATAGATTATTTGAGTTTGTATTCAGGATTAAGCAGTAAAATTAAGCCTGTTTCAGGATTAAAATGGGAAAATAAGCCTAATTTACTTGATTCAAGCTATGAAATTCTTAAAATGCTCCGTTGATCACTAGATTTGCTGAGCGCGAGAGAAAATTCTCTCTCGGCCTCTCTCATTTCAACTGATCCGGTGGTTCAGTGGTTAGAGTCCCTGACCTGTCTCTTTCAAATAAAAGAAAAAAATAAAAAGCTTAAAAAAAAATTAAAACTAGTCGACGGTGCTACAGTCGAGCAACTCGACTGTCGGAGACCACGTACTTACTATGCAAAAGCAAACCCTGCTAAAAATACTATAAGTCGCTACAAGTATTTAATATATTTTAACCAAAAATAAAACAAAAAAACACAAATATCGAATTGATGTAAACATACAACATTTATAAAAATGTAATTAAAATTTTCATTAATCATAAATAAAAAAAAAAACATCTGTCCAACGTGAGATTGGAGCCGCGGACCAATGTTCTAAAAAGTCTGCTAATAAGAAATAATTTTTAAAAAATTTGTTTATGGTGGGAGTTGAACCCGCGACTCCCGATCATTGCAAAATTGACGGGAATTTAGCACCATAGGCCACCAAAGCCCATGGACGGACGTGGCCAAAATACAAATATGTTAAGACTTCAGCGACTCTATATTTTGCAGTTAGGAACTCTGCCAACACCCTTTTAAAATTGAATAGCATTTAAAAAAAAAGATGCCGATCATATACTAACAAATTAATTGAATATAAAATATATTAACAAAAAAAAAAATTTGTCTGTCCTAGAGTTCGAACCCGAGACCCGAACTCAGAGTTCCGACGCTCTGCACATCGCGCCACTGCCTGCCTTGGTAAGCGATGGTCTTACGATAGATTTCATTCTTACTAAAGTGTAAAACAGATGCAATTGTTATCTAGTTGTGATTGTTGTTGTTGTTATTGTTGCTGATAAGACAAGGCAAATAAAGGAGATTTTAATTGCTTGATATCTTGGCTGTTTATTATCCGATCGCGATGAAATTTTCAGCAAATGTGGATAATAATGGTTTCTTCGTCTATGCTTTATTAGGAATGTCTATCTTTTTAATTGTCGCTATAATTAACATATTTCCAATTTGTGGGCGTTTAAGGGGGCGTGGCCAAAATCTAAAACAAACTCGATCTGCGTGCAATAAAGACGAACCTAAATACCAAGTTTGGTATCTCTAGCTCTTATAGTCTCTGAGATCTAGGCGTCAATACAGACGGACAGACGGACAGACGGACATGGCTATATCGACTCGGCTATTGATGCTGTTCAAGAATATATATACTTTATGGGGTCGGCCACGCCTCCTTCTGCCTGTTACGCACATTTTTTTTGTGACAAAGTTAATAGACCACTGTACTTTTTTAAAGTACGTGGTCTAAAAAGTAAAAAACAAAAAGTTAAAAAAAATAACATTTTAATTAAACGACATTTTTTATTAATTAATTAATTAATTACACAATTTCCGGATTGAATTCGGGATTGATCGGGATCGTACTTGGTTTAAGAAAATCCACTTCTGACATCGATTTGGATTAAATTCGGGCTAAATATCCCGGATTTTTTTTTCTGTGCAAGATGCTTGGCTTCTGCCACTGCCACTGTTACTGGACTCAGGACTCAGGACTCGTGCAGCGCCTTGTTGACAGCACTCACAGCACTCGGCACACTCGGCGAGCCTGAAGTGAGCCGCATAAATTGTTGCATGCCGCACTTGCCACCGCCAACGCAAACAGAAAGTCAAATTCAACCTGCTGCCCGCGGTTTTGGCCTCGTGTACTCCGTATCTTATACGCTGTAACTACTGTTGTCCCAGCACCTGTTTCCATTTAGCTTTCTTACAAGATGTCTATGTATGTGCGTGTGCGTGTGCGTGTGTGTATAAATATAAGTACATATGTCCTGCCACAGTTGGCATGCAAATCCTAAAACAATCACTTAAAGTTTTACGTGCACAAGGATCTCATGTATTGGGATATTAGCGAACATGGTCAAATGTGGTCCGAATTCTTATTCATACATATTGCATACGTACATATATGTATGTAAACTAAAACATTAATTAATTTCATGTGTTAGATTTACTTTAAGATAGAAGAAAATAACTATAAATATGATTTGAGTCTTTGTCTGACAGTTTTATTTTCAAAGTTCCAATATTAGTCAATTAAATAAAATCCAATATTTTAAGATATACATAGATACATTTTTGGATAAAAGTCTCGAACTAATATACAAGATTAGTATAAATTCAAAACTACGAAAAGTAAATGATTTTTTTATTTCTATATTTCTTGTTGTCCCAAATTGAATCTTAGAGTAATACTACAAATATCAGTGTATTAAAGAAGTGTAAGATTTAATTTGATTTTTAATAAAATAGCAACTGATGTAAGATTTTATACATAGCTTAAACATTTCGAAATAAGTTTCTTAGCAAAGATTGAAATTACTAAGACCGAGGATTTCGATCTTCATTTCAGTACGATTTCTATAGTTAAAAGTGACTTCAAATTTGTTGTGTAAATTGAAATTTCATTAAACTCTGCAGCTCAGTATAAAACATCCAGAAATAGGAACATGATCTATGCATCCATGCCCAGACTCAAAATCAAAATTGTATTAACTTCATTTGTATGTGTAAAGTGTTTTTGAAATTCGAATTTCTTGGACTTATGCTGCCCAATGAAACTACATATAAATGAGAAATGAAATGTGGAAAGTAGGAAGTGAGTTTCAAGGATGGAATGATGGATGATTTCTGTGGGCTGGGGCCAAAGTTGTCAATAGAAATTGCGAGAAGCCACTCAGCGCCTTGTGGCGCCACCACACAATCAATGCACCACTGACCAGCTGACGAATTTGGCGCGCGTCACATTAATGCGGCTAATGGTCAAAGTTTTATGCCCGGCATCGGCTTTATAATGTGCAACATTTGAGGCAAGTGCCACAAGCTGCCAAAGAGAAAAGTTGAATACGCAATTGCGTTTAAAGTGCGACAAGCATTGCCACTGTTATAAAATTGTGCTACCAAAAAGAGAGAAAAAGAGAAAGTGAGAGAGAGAGAGAAGAGAAGAGAGCGCGAATGTGAGTGAGTGAGGGAGCTTAAGAGAACGGAGTCGGGACGCTTATCAACCAAAGGACCATTGTTGACAGTGCTGACCTGTTCAAGACGCAACAGCAACAGCGCCCAATAGTCTGTCAAGCCCATTTGGAGATGTGTGTGCGTGTGTGTGAGTGTGTGTGTGAGTGTTACTAATAACGGCTTCTTGAAAGAGCAAGAGTATACACGATTGAAATTCGAAAGGCTTTCGAGTCGCTCGCTCGTCACTCGGGCAATCGGGCAATCGGGCAACCGAGCATTCGGCCAGGATTCGGCTCGGCTGCTGTCGGCTCTGGAGTGGTGTGTGTCGCGGCTCCTGTCGGCCACTTGGGCAGACTGATTCGACAGTTGGTTATGAAATCTGAACGTGTTCGCACGTGCCGCACGGAGCACGCAGCAGCAGCCAACCAGCCATTAAATCAAGCAAACATCACAGACAACAACAACTCCATCAACAACAACCGAAAACAATAAACAAAATATTCAATCAAAATCAAGTCTTACAAACAATAAAATACTTGGACAAATCTACAATTCTAAAATATACTAAAAAGTGCTTCGAAAATTTTTTGTAAAATTTCAAAATTATCTATTTCTGCATTAAGTTTCATCGCAATCAGAAATCAACATCGAATTTCAAGCCCATTAACAGGCTGCGTGCAGTTTTTCATAAAACAAAAACCAGTTTCCTTTTAAATAAACCGTCGGCAATTAAACGTATTTTTTTTTGTGTTTGGTTACTTTTTTTTTTTTTTGGTATATATGAGTGTAAAAGTTGTGAAAATGTATTAAAAAAAATTAATAATAAAGTCACAAAAGAGAGAGAAAAGCACAAAAATAATTTATAATTGTCCGTGGCTTGAAAGTGTGAAATAAGATAAAAGAAAAACAGCTGAAAGATCAATGCAAATTTGAGTGAAATTCCAAAGCGCGCAATGTAAGTAGTAATAAAATAAACAGAAAACTAAATAAAAATTGAATATTAAATTTATCATTCGTGAAAGAAATTTTACTTTAACTTAAGGGCAACACTTTTAAATTGATGTATACACAATATAATGTATAAAATACAATATTTAATTTTTTTTTTTCATATTTTAGAATGCATTTGAATAGTTGAATGCTCTATAACTTCTCCTTTATTATGTCTTGAAGTGAAAATACAATTGTTGTCAGTGTTAACTGAAATACTAGACTTAAATCGAATAAAATTCTATACCTAGTTGAATATTTAGTTAGCAGAAATTTGTACTATAATACGAATGAGACTTTTAAATTTTGCACTTAGCCAAAGGAGTCGCTGAAAGTTTTCGAAGCACTTGCTAATGTGTTAAAGTCGACTTTCATAATATTTGCTGAAAGTTAAGTAATGTATGCTAATGCTTCTATGCAAACTACTAGTATGGCACAAAGGCGAAGACAAACACAACAGCGTACAAGAAATGTTGGCTAAAACAAGAAGAAGAAGAAGAAGAGCAGCAAGAAGATGTCAAATAAGTTTCGGCTGAGTGTGGACGGGGGACAAGAATAGACAGAAACAAATAGTCAATACCGATAAGTAAGCTGACAGAAAGGAGGAGGGCGGCGAACAAAAAGAGGGGGAAGTACCCAAACGGGAATATTCTTAATATGGCTTTTAGTTGCTTTTCTTACTGTCGTTGTCGTTGTTATTGTTCTTGGTGCTGCTGCGGGGACTAACATCTGTGCCATGTGCTTAAGTTAATTATTATCAATTAATAGCTAATCACGATAAATGTGCATGAAAACGGGGCCAATGGCTGCGGCTGGCATTGAGAAGGGGAATGGCAATTCTAATGGAGTTGGCTGGAGAAATAACAGATGAACGATGGTCGGAGGTGGGTGAGGGATGAAAGATGTGGGATGAGGGGGCGTATGGGTAATGTAGTAGTAGGGTGCTTGGCACGCAACAAATGGCAGTGACAGCAATAAGACATGCCAGCATACAAAAATACTAGTATACTCGTATATCCTGTTGATTTGTCACACGCGGCGTATGAACAATGCCCTTGCTCTGGCAATTAAAAACACGCATACGCACAGTGCGCCACACGAATCCGACAAAAAACTAAAAAACAATATATACATATATTCGCACACAAAAAACAATGCGAATCAGCAGCTTTGGCGTGTAACAAGTGATTGGACGTGTTTCACATCAACAACGGCCCACAGCGTGTGTGTTCGAGTGTGTGTCTGAGAGTGTGTGTGTGTCTGATTGGCAGCGCAATTGTCACCAGCCACAATACAAATACAAATACAAAACTCCGTTGGCTTTTTCCCAATTTCCTCCTCCTGCTCCTCCTCCTCTCAAATCCCTTTGTTCTGGCTTCTGGCAAACGCCTCCTCTAAATCCAACTCCAATTGCAGCACTTGGTGATTGGGGCGGTCTCTCCATCTCAGCTTTTCTGTTATCTCAAACAAGAACAGTTTTAACAGTTCTGAATGTACGTTATAGGTTAAAGCTACAGTGAATGCTCACTAAAACGCATACGCATATACAGGGAAAATCGACGCTACACTAAATATGTTAATTAAATTAAAATAAACAAACCTATTTCGCGTTTGACACAAACTCTCTGGGGATTGACAAATTTCTCGATGTTTCGAGTTACGTATTTCACTGGAATCAATTTGATGGGGAATTCGCAGAATGGAAACCTTTGGGATTGGAAGGACTTATAATGAATGAAAACAATATACGAGAATTTGTCATTAGGTCATGGCAAATACTGAGAAATTGTAAATTGAATAAAGCATTTTAGATGTTTTCTGTTCCTGAAAAAATAACTTATTCAATTTAATATACTCAAATGATTTTATAGACCGGTGTATATTAAATGTCAGATAGATATATCGATAAACAAGGAATGTTTTATTAATATAAAATAACAAAACACTACTTAAGCTACTAAATATAATAATAATAAAATGTAGATGTGAGTCTTCGTACAGTTTTTAATATATAAATATAAATAATCTATATATATAAAATTCTTTGTCCTGACTGACTGACTCACTGACTGAGAATCAACGTGTAGCCTAAACGGTAAAAGATAGAAAGCTGAAATTTGCACACAACATAGGTGAAATAATCATCGTGCAATAAGGCGGGGTTTTGCGAAATTCGACCTGTAAGTGGGTCAAAATCAAGGTCAAAGGTCACAGAATTGCTTAGTATGAAAAACTTTTTTGTTTCTTAAGATATCTGAACCAAACTCACAGATTGTATGTTTTGGACTGTCCTTTACATTCTGACCAAATTTGGTCAATCGGATGACTACTTATATCATATAGCTGCCGTAGGAACAATCGGATGCAAAATAACCTTTAGTATGAAAAACTTTTTTATTTCTTAAGATATCTCAACCAAACTCACAGATTATATGTTTGGGAGCGTCTCTTACATTCTGACCTAATTTGGTCAAAGTCGGATGACTATATCATATAGCTGCCATAGGAACAATCGGATGCAAATTAACTTTTAGAACCAAAAACTCTGTTGTTGTATGGGATATCCTAACAAAACTCATAGATTAGCTCTTCTTGCTAAATTTTGACATTTTCCCCAAAATTAGCTTTTTTCCGCCAAATTTAGCTTTTTCCCGCCAAATTTAGCCTTTTCCCGCTAAATCTGGATTTTTCCAGCTGAATCGATAAATCTGTCTTTAACCTAAGTCCAATTACCGGGGAAAAACATTAAAACACTAAAGTTAAATATTTTCGTTTTTCGTCAAAAAATGCTATACGTATATTATATAAATTTGTTAAACCGGACTACTAAAGATGTTCTTTTTAATTTTGCGAGCTGGGGGTTGGCGAGCGAAGCAAGCTGTTTTAATTTGTTAAACCGGACAACAAAAGAAATTCCTTTCAATTTTGCGAGCGAAGCGAGCGGGGGTTGGCGAGCGATGCGAGCAGGGGGCGGAGCCCCCTAGTATTGTATAAATTCTATTAAGTGACAATTTTTATAAAGGCTGCCTGGTATTTAAGTATTTTAAAATACGTAATTTATTGCAGCAATGATATGAACTCTTTTCAAATTGAAATAATTCCTTTTCATCTGCTTTTAATTGTGATATAGCATTGGTATACAATCTTAAAGCACTTCCCTTTATGTTATATGGATATGTTGACCAAATGGATCAAAGTAAACGGATTGCTATCTGTTAGATGTCAGCTTCAATGTTTTTTGAGATCTGTGTCAGTCAATAGGCAAAATAGAATAAAGCAAGATGTAATAAATACACCTTGGGAGAGAATATTATAAATTATTTTAAATTATTTAATTTTATTTACTTTAAGTAAGCATTTGCTTTTCTGTCAGCTCTCTCTGAGAGCGGAGAGAGCGAAGTGAAAAAAAATTTGGGACCCTCACCACATCGGACCAAGGTGGATTTATACATGGTGATGTATTCGTTTGACGTGCTCTCTTTTTCGGGGCACAAACGTCATTATGAAAGCAAACGTCAGAGTGACCGGTTGTATTAAATTCTCTGAAAAATGCCCCGTGTGTGTAAATTGTGTCGCTCAAACTCGAGTCGTTTGATTAGTGTTCCCAGAGATATAAAAGCAAGACAAATATGGATAAATGCAACAGGGACACTATTAGAATCCGATAATAGAATTTGTGAAAATCATTTCAATGAAGGTGATTTTATACATTATAGCAAAGGAAAGCGTAAGGCTTTGCGGCCAAACGCAGTTCCTCAAAATAGGTTGCCATCATACACGGAAGAAATGCCCTCTGTTTTCAGTGATAATTTGCGTGATTTTAGTTCGCAAACTGAGTAAATATACCCTAAAAACTATTATATATGTGACCATTTATAAACTCTGCCCATTTTGCAAACAGATGTGCGCCTAAGAAGCCAGAAAAAGTTAGGACCCAAGCACCGAAAAGGTAACCACGATCCCATTTGTTTTTTGCATGTTTTCTTTGCTTGATATTCACTCAGCAGACGGGAGCGTCACTTAGCGATTTGCAAAGAAGCCTGTGAGGGAAAGTGTACAAAGAAAGAAAAAAATTTTTACATTAACATAAAATATTAAAATGAAATTAATTTTTCAAATAAATTATTCAAAATGCAATTTAAATGAAAATACTGCTATTGTTTCATCACAGCTTTACTAGTCAAATTCTCAAAACGAAAATGAGTGAAGAGTATAGAAAACAAAACAAAACAATTTTTCTATATATCTATCTCTGTCGTCTCTCTCACGTCAGACTCTTTTTGACAGCTTTGCCCCGAGAGAGAGCGAATACATCACCATGTATAAATCCACCTTGCATCGGACGACGTCACCTTGTTAATAAATACACCTTGGAATAAAGAACAGTCTCTTTATATGGTTTTGTGTGTTGCTAGCTTTTATTACCCAAACAGTAAATTTTAATAGAACATTCGAAATAGAAACACAACTTTCCTTGCGCGTTGGCCACAACGTGTGCTCTCAACTTTCTCAACAGCAGCAATGTGATAAATAACAAGAAAAAAACGACTAAGAGAAGTAAATTCACAACAGAATCTGCAACGAGAAGACTAAAATAAAACAAAAATACAATGGCAAATATGTCGGTAACGCGGATCAACCGAGAAATTAAGGAAATCATGCGAAGAGATGAGACCTTTTCAGGGCCTCATCAAAATAGAGGTGATCGACGACAACTGGACGGAGCTGAGGGGTGAAATATCTGGACCTAGGGATACACCTTACGAAGGCGGCAAATTTTCGCTGAAGATAAAAGTGACCGAAGGATATCCATTCTATGCGCCAAAGGTTCGTTTTGTGACCCGCATTTGGCATCCGAACATCTCCCTCAGGTCTGGCTCCATCTGCAATGACATACTGAAGCACAATTTGGCAGCTGCGATGACATTGCCTTCTGTGCTGCTCTCCATCCAGGCATTATTGTTGCGTTGTTAACATTCAGTACAAGCAGAAACATGAAATATTCATCATTACGGCCAACCATTGGACCAATGCATATGCAGGTGGACCGCACAAAATTCCCGAATGCGACTCGAAAATACAGACTCTCAAGGAAATAGGTGTCGATGACAATCAGGCGCGCATTGTGCTCTCCAAGAAGAATTGGGATCTAGAGAATGCCATAGATTGTCTCTTTCACTAGTTTCGAGATTAACTGTTGGCCTTTTAATACCTCGGAATAACTATTAAATAGAAACCATTCAAACTTTCGCAAATCTTACTCGTGAGCCAATAAAATACATTTAATTACATTTTAATAAGTGTCATCTAATCTATTAGCTAGATAAATATGGAATCTTCAACTTGCCTTTTACTTGACCAATAAAATACTCTAACCGATCTCTTAGTTGATCAGTACCGAATGTATTATAAGTTTGTGGGAAGGTCCGTTAGTCGAACAGATTTCTGAAAATAAATGAGATAAAAGGACCGAATTTTTTAAGAACAAAAACTACTTAGAGTCTAAGTTTGAACGGTTACTATTTCAACTTGACAAATGTTAAACATCAAGAAATGGGAAAAAATCGTATACAAGCTGAACAGACAAGAAAAGACACATGTGGACAGTGAAATATGTCAAAAGCATGTAAAAGCGAATTTAAACATAAAAAACTTTACTGTGAGTACAAAGCGTGATTTGAATAGTATAAATTTAAATATGCATATAATTATATGCATAAAATTATATTAAAAAAAATTGTATACTACTTAGTACATGCCACTTGTTTTTGATTTTCAACTCTTTAAATATTGTTGATTGTTTAAATTTTTTCCAATAATCGCATCTGTTTTATTCCTTGCATTTGTATAGAAGCAGCAGAAAAGTTTTAATTTACAACCAATTGTTCCTATGGAAACTATATGATGTAGTAATCCGATTTTTGGACAGGGTGTTAGAGGCAGTTCCAAATACACAAGCTTTAATAAAAAGTCTAATATCTATTTATCTTTTTTTCAGCAAAAATGTATTTATTGAATTAAAATTTATTTGCCTGGAGAGAGCTTCATTTGATCTACACAATTAAAGTTGCATATAAGATATTGGATTATGTACCAGTTTCACACTCACCTGTTGTGTATCTAGCCTGAACAGCAGTTCTTCAATTAAAATCCAATTGGGACTCTGTTTCTAGCCAAAAATACTCGATTATTGTTATTAAGCTGCATTGCACTCGCTTTACTTTCATAAGAGAGCCGAGTAAAGAAAAAAATGTCAGCAATATAACAAATTGAATGCTGCTTTGAGCTTTCTCTTTGTGATTCGGTGTGGTCCATGTGCATAATACGAATATTTAATTAACTAATTGATTATATACGAGTTGTTTGGCATGGCTTGACCAACTGAACTGATTGCAGTGGCTCTGCAGCGGACAGGACATCAGAGACTGAGCTGAGCTGAGATGAGTCCCTTGTAGATACGAGACGAAGTCCGAGTCAGAGCCGAGTTCGAGTTCGAGTTCGAGTCCGAATGTCCGTCAAAGTCACCAGCAGCTGCATAGAAGGCATGCTTGGGAAATCAACCAAGCAACTGGGGTTACAATGGTGGTGGTCAATGGGGGGAGCGGGGAGTTTAGTGTTGAGTAAAAGGAAAAAACCTGAAAGCAATCGCCAAGCATTCTGTTCTTTCTGTCTTTGCGTCAATAAAGGACATTTTTATTATTTTCTCGACTGTTTGCTGACTGTTTGCTACATTCGTCTGCGTTTGTCGTTCCCAATGCCCAGTTCCGATGGTAAGTCCCTCTGCCATTTGTTCCGTCTCTTTTTCATACACTTTTTTCTCTCTCTCTCTATATATATATATATGTGTTGGTTTCCCCCTCCAACTGCATTTGGCACAGTTTTTTATCGTTTCACTTACAAAGCGTCGCGCACTTTACGCTGATTGCGCGCTCTCGCAAACATTTTGCTTTTGGCTGCTGCTGATGCTGCTGGGACTCCCCGCAGGTTGCCCGGATCGCATTGTACATCTGTATCTGGGTCCTGAGCCTCTGACTCAGCCAGAGCCTTTGTTTTCCAGCCCATGCAGACAATGTGACTGGTTGCTGGTTGGTCTTCTGACTACGAGCACGAGTACGAGTATAACTGGATACGATTCGATAACATTGAGTTTATTGTTACTTCCTTTCGCAATTATCCTTGTTAGTCAGCGCAGTCAAATGGCCCCGACTTCTCCACCCGAAACTATCATCATCATCATCATCTCCTCCTTCTCCTCCTTCTTTTTCTCCTTCATTATAATCATCAGGCAACGTTGTCATCGATGATTGTGTTTTGTTTTAACATTCAATTGGTTTCGCCTCTTTGTCAGCTACTTTCTCCCTTCCTTTTTTCCCTCTTCCCTTCCATTGCCTTTGTCTCTTCGATTCCTTTGTGCCCGCCATTAGTTAACCACTGCTCAAATTAGTTAACGGCAAATCTCTCGCACTCGCAGCACCATTCGACCCGAAAAGTTTAATAACAATAGGTGCTCCATTAATCAGCAGTGGGTCCAATGTGAAGTCCTCTGACTCTGAAATCCTCGCGACTCCTGCGGTTTACGATCTCTCCTCAATTGCTCAGCCACTATATAAAATGTTAATGGCGGTTTTGACGCATTTCCATTCCCATTATTCGCATTATTTAAATGCCTTTCAATTGTTATTGCTGTTGAGCTTTTAAAATTATATTTGTTTCGCTATTTCGATTAGCTAATTTTATTCATAACTCATCCAGGAGTATATAACAGTGTAGTAAAAGAAATAGATATAATAAAATATCATAATATTACAAAATACAACACCATTTTATTTTTAAGCCCACATTTTCCATTTGCCAAGTTTTCTTTGCTCCATTATTTTGATTCAGGTGATTAAATTGCAGACACTGTGTGAATCTAGTTAATGTTAAGCTCTTCCAAATTTTCGATTTTCAGATCGAAGAAAGAGATTTGATAAGTATTATAGACATATTTTCTTCTCTCTTGCTTCTTTTAGATAGATTTTTAACATGTAATTAGTTTGTTATTTTAATGCTTAAAAATTCTGGTCAATATGAATAGAATAAGAATTTATGTTTCAATCAATTATGTATTATCGTAGCATATGGAATGGAATTACTTTATCTATACACAATATTAACAATAAGACTTACTGCTGAAATTTCTTGGAAAATTCATTGGAATTAGGGACTGCAAATAAGATTAATGAATGCTAATTTCAACTAAAAAAATCAATGGGAGGAAATATGCTACAGTAAAATGGTTAAAACCAAAATTCTTATTTCAGCGAAAAACTTTTTAAATTTTAATTTATTCGATATAAATGAAATTTAATTCTTATTTAAGTCAAAAAATAATCGTTAAACTTCATTTTTTTTTATAAAAGTTGTAAAAAACTCTTATTTTTGATTCTTACTGATTTTTGATTTTTAAAATAAAACTTACAAATAAGTGTTATTTCGGAGCTTTTATTTTAAAAATCGAAAAAATAAAAATTAAGAGTTATTTTACAGCTTTTTATTTCATAACTTTAAAATAAAAATTTAAAAATAATTGTTAATTTGGTATTTTTTTTTAACTTATTAAAGTTGCGATTGGAATTAAATACTCAATACAACTGTTAACGCGCTTGTCTTGTAATGGGCGACAAAAACAGCAGACAGCGAAAAGGGGAAGGAGAAATAGAAGAAGACCAACAAAAACAAAAGTGTGTTAAGATGGCAATTTAAAAAAAAAGTGAACAGCAACCACGA
Organism: Drosophila quinaria; assembly: GCA_035047525.1. Lineage (NCBI taxonomy): Eukaryota > Metazoa > Arthropoda > Insecta > Diptera > Drosophilidae > Drosophila > Drosophila quinaria. The sequence continues at coordinate 6,844,183 of JAWNPO010000455.1, read as the reverse complement.
CAACAACATCGAGTAATACAAATAAATAAATGCGGTGTCGGCAACGTCGCGTATGCGTAACTTTTAAGCACACATACAATACATGGCACACCAACACATTCACACATACACTTAGAGTGTGAGAAAATGACAGAGAGCGAGAGAGAGAGGGAAGGAGGGAGAGAGAGAATAAAAGTGCAGCGTACGCTGCGGCGGGCGACGTTTAATTAAAAGCGTGCGAAAAATGCAACACTCAAGCTGCAAACTGTGTGCCCGGAGCTATGCAAGCGTGGATCCGTAGAGCCGTGGAGTGCTGTAAGCTGGAGGCGAATGAAGTGACCATGGACCTTGGCGCATTTTGCCAATCCCCAATCCCCGTTTGTGCCATTGCCATTCGCTGTTTTCGCTGGCAAAGCCAAACGAAACCAAATTAAATTAATTAAATTTCAAGAAAATCTGCGCTGAAGCACGTGGAAAACTCGTCGGCATCGTCAACGTTTTCCAAATGAAATCAGCAGAGTAAAGTCAAATTGAGTAAAACTTAGGTTAACTTAGGCAGCGGCAAAAGGAAGAAGAATCAGGAGCAGAAGTAAAAGTAGAAATAGGAGTAGAAGATGAAGATGAAGAAGAAGCAAGGCGAGAAGTGAAAACGTTGCATACTATTGTGCGCTTATTTACTTCCCGTTTTGGTTGTCGTTTCAATTTTTGCAGTATTCTTTTTTCACTTATACCATAGCAGAGAGTAAAACGAGTTTTTGTCATGGAAACTGAAACGCATTAACAGCTGTCATTTGATTTAATGAACTAAAGTATTTATATTCCTGATCAATGTGCTAAACTCAGTCGATCTATATGTGCCCTCAGTTTCTCCTTTCTTTTTAATATTTAATTTAATATTTCATAATTAATTTAAATAAAATATTTGATTTATCAATTAATTAAAATCTCAGTATTGAGAAACCTAAATATGTAGAAAACAGTTGAATCTCTAGCATTTTAAAGTTAAGAAAATAGATGTTAGGATATCCGAACATCTCATCCTCTGAATGCCAAACAATTTAATTATTTGTTGGACTTTTCATTTATTTATCATTTTTTTACACTGTAACGCATTTGCTTTCTGTGGTCAACAAAGCGACGCTCTTGACTTGAATTTAATTTCTTTTCCCCTCCCTTTGCACCGTTGTTCGATTCCGCTCTCCTTTCGTCTGTCCCTTCGTCTTGGCCATCTTTGATTAGAGTCTTGCATTTTTTGCAATTAGCGGAATTGTTCCACATTTGCTTCACTCGCTCGTATCCTGGCTTTGGCCTGTAGTCCTGGCAAACTGCACTTGCTTGCCGGCAGTTTATCTGCGGTTGTCATTTCACTATATCCTTCTCCTACCCCCTCTCCCACCACCCCCTCGGCGCTCTCCACTGACTATCTTCCCTTTTAGCTTGCTTTGTCGCTCGGTTGAGTAAATCTCCCTCTGTCTCTCTCTCTCGCTCCCAGTTTCTGTGTTTCTCTCTCGGAATCTATTTTGTTCTTTGTGTCTCTCTGTGTCCAGCATTTTGGCGCCCAAGGGAAGTGTGCTAAATCTTTTAAAATACATCTAAAAACCGCGTCGCACACACACATACACACACACATTCACATACACAACTCACATAGAGAATCGCAAATAAACAAACACACATATATATATATAATAGACAAACAGCTTTATGCACTTTACTTGTACATATATATTGTACATACATATACACAGAAAAAAAAGTCCGGGATATTTAGCCCGAATTCAATCCGAAATGATGTCAGAAACCAAGTATGAAATATGAAATACTTGATTTCTTCAGTCCCGAATTCAATCCTGAAATTAAGTAATTCATTCTAAAAAATTTTTTTTAATTAAAATGTTATTTTTTTTTATCTTAACTTTTTGGTTTTTTTTTTGCTTTTTTCAAATTTTTTCTTAAACGTTTTTTTTAATTTCTTTTAATTTTTTTTTTAATTTTTTATTTATTTTTTTTTATTTTTTTTTTAAGGGAGTTTTTACTTCAATTGACGGGGGGAATCGAACCCAGGTTATTTTCAAACTAGAAGTGACAGGTCGGCGACTCTAACCACTGAGCCACCGGACCAGTTCAAATGAGAGAGGCCTAGAGAGAATTTTCTCTCGAGCTCAGCAAATGTGGTGATCAACGGAGCATTTTAAGAATTTCATAGCTTGAATCAAGTAATTTGGGCTTATTTTACGATTTTAATCCTGAAACAGGTTTAATCATACTGCTTAATCCTGAATACATACTTAAAAAATCCATACTTAAATGAAGTATTTTAAACTTAAATTTAGAATGGTTTTTTTTTCTGTGTACATATGTCTAGTCCTGCCATGCATTTCCTCCGTCATCTCCCTTGAACAACGTTTCACCCTTTCTATATCTATTCCACTGTCCCACTGTTCCACTGTTCCCCTTGTCCCACATCTTCTGTCCCGCTGGTGCACTCATGTGCATTTTAGTGGTAACCCAGTTTTCGTTTTAGGTGCTTAAAAGGTTTCCCCATTTGAATGTTGTTTGCCTTTGTGTGTGTGTGAGTGGTTTTGTGTGTGTGTATGTGTGTTGCAGTGGACGGCTACAGATAATAGATCTGACAGTGAGCAGTCTTAAATCGCAGCTGCCTCCTCCACAATTTACTTATGTAAGCTCATTTTCAGCAATTCAGTTAGAAGACATCAAACTAAGCCGCCCTCAGCGAGAATGGCCAAAAGAACACACACACACACACACGCAGAGCTGAATTTGGCCTGCTAACGAGGCAGGCAGACAACAACAGTTTCCTCGCTAGAAATGGCATCCTAATCTCCATTCCCATTCCCCTCCTCATTCACACTCTCATCCTGCTCTCAGCTCAAGCGAGTTATGCGCATTTGCCCGCGAGCCGAGAGATTTGCGTTGCTCAGTTTTTTGTTGCCTGGCTTCCTTCGGATTTCGTTTTCGTTTTCGTTTTCATTTTTTTTTGTTTTTTGGTTTTATTTTTCTCTTTTTGGCTTCATTTTGTTTCCGTTGCCACGCAGCAGAAGAAATTTACAGTCGAAACTCGAGGTACAGGTACGAGACTCCCAAATAAAGTACAACCTCAAGAACCTCAGGGCGTACGTCATTTTGTTTACATAAAATCAGCCAAGTGGAGACAAGATGCCGTTGCCAGGAGAAAACCAGATGAAAGGGGCAAAATTGAGGGTTCGAGATGAGATGAAATGAGATGAGAAGATGAGATGTAAATGGAAATGGAAATGGAGACTCAGGCAATGGCTAAAAGAATCTTGCCAGAATTACGGAATAGCATTTGCATAATTATTATTGTTTGTATGTATGCATCTATGCATACGTGCATTTGTATGTGTGTATGTGTGTGTGTGTGCGTTTTTCTGTGTGGTATTTTTGAGCAACATTTTGCATTTAATTTGCATTTTAACTCAAACAACCAGCTGATAAGTGCCCACATTTAGTACCCAAGTGACGCTCTAGGAAACCGAAGCCCATTCGACCCACGGCTAAAAGAAACCTGATAAATTGTCCAACAGAGTCCTGAAAAACCACATTTACTTAATTAAGTTTCAAAAATATTTGTCACATTATTCGAAATATGATAAAATCAAGATTGATATTAATGATGTCACAACAAATTAATCACAAAGCGTTCAATTTTTTAATAGATGTATTAAAATAATTTGAGTATACATTAACATATACAAAATAATTTCGTTTAAGTATACTTTCTACATTAGAATTTTATTTATATAGTCAGACATCTTAAAGCAAATCTTTAGATATTTAAAACTGTAATTATGCTCATTAGCTAAACATGCAAATATAATTTTATAAGCTTTTGATAATAATAATTTAGAATAATAATAAAAATTAAGACCTACAAAGAACACAAAATATACTAAATTGTTTAAAACTGCTTTTTAATAATAATATGAAAAAGTCCCACAGGAGTATTTATTATCTTTCAGATATTTAATCAATTAAGGATAAAAATGTTCTGCATATCAGCCGAATAAAGGTAATAAACGAGTTTAGAGTTAACTTAATGTACTTATCTGGGCATTTCATCAGAAATGTCAACCGAGGCCAAAAACTCACATCTCGTGAAATTTCCTTTCAAAAATGTATTCAAGCTATTTGTTTAAGCAATATATGCTACAAGAAATTCAGTAGGATGAAAATATAGATTCCCCATTCAAATAAATTCACTTTTTCTATATTTTTGCCTATTTTCTTAAAAATTGATTTCCAGTCGCCGACCTGTCCCATAATTAGAACTGTTAGTTTGAAAAAAAACTCGGTTCGATTCCCCCCGTCAATAGTAGTCAAATATGTGTTTTCAAGTTCTTCCAAATTAAACGCAAAAATATAAACTTCCTGTCATTCAAAAAATAAAAAAAAAAACAAAAAAACTATTTTAATACATAGAAATATATTGAAAATTTAACTTAAAACAAGTTTTTTGAGCTGTTTTGACATTTAATTTAAAAAAAAAGAGAGGCAGAAACAACATGAATATATTGTAGTTACTAAATTAAACAAAAAGCTACTTACTATTTTTAAATAAAAAAAAAAAACATTATTCAGAAATATCAATGCGTTACATTTTAAAGTTAATTGTATAAAAATCAGTGTTTGATTTTTTTAAATTATCTTGAAAACGAAAAATTGCCCAATCGGAGCACCAATTATAGTGCTAAGCTCTTGATTACAAGTTTCGCTTTTTCAAAATAAGATAAAGACTTGGCACATGTTTTATTTTACTTTGAATGCGTACGAATGTCGTATTCGACATAAGAGAATTACCCATACATAGATGTCAATTAATAGCTGAACACTAATAAAATGCTTGATTAAGACTAGTTAAATAGGTAAAAATAAATATACTATAAGTGCGTACCCTAAAGAATTCTTTTTTGTAAGACGCGAGAGGCATTAAGGAATATTTGAAAGTCAGCAGAATGTCATAAACTGATTCAAAAACTATTCATTTATTGCTGACCTTTTGAAATATGACTGGAAAAGAGAACTCTTTGGATTTGATTTATTTGCAATTGGCAACAATGAATGCTCGCTGTCGGCTTGGGCAACATCTCAATCTTAAATGCTGAGTGGACGGTCGAAAAATTTCCATAAAAAATTTGCCAGCAGGCAGCATCAAATGAGCGCCAGCTGTGCCCCAGCAGGTCCTAGAAGGTCCACACATACACACACACACATACACACACAAACACACACTAACAGACCAAAAAACCTAAAGGCAGTGTAGGCTTAAACCAATGCCAAAGCCAAAACCAGAACCAAAAGCGACAGAGCAAACACAAATGACAATGCATGCCACATTTTTCGAAGCAGCACAAAAATTCCAATTAAGTAGCAGCTGTTGGTAACTCGCTTTGAAAATTGAACAGCGACGCATGGCAGGACGACAAGAAAACCAAACGATAACCAAACCAAACCGAACCAAAAATCGAACCAAAAAAAAAGAAAAAATGAAAAAAATAAGAACCACTAGATGGAGATGAAAAGTAAAGCCGAAATGTGAGTTCTCTGACTTTGTCTTCTTCATCTGGCTGTGAAATGAAAATCAATGTCACGCTAACAAGTCAACCGCCTGCTTCTTCCCATCTCCCACTGCCCACCGCCCACCTCCTCCCCCTCTCCAGCTTCCTCTGCGTTGGCTGCCAGCTGGGCAGCTGTTGGCCTTCCAGCTTCCAAATTCCAGCTGCTGTCCATGGGCAAGGGTCAAGATTTTGACCACAACTGAGCGCAAGAAACGTGGCTACCAGGGCAGGCATAAAAGTCGAAAACATTTGTTGGCCAGTTAGTATCGAAACCCAGTTGAACTACAGTCGAACTTCCCTAACTCGAACTTCTCTAACTCGAATTTTCTCCAACTCGAACAAAATTAAGTGGCAATAGCATTTACTGAGCAAATTTCATACAATTCTGCTTCCGTAACTCGAACTTCAATAAGTCGAATTTCTCAAATGTTCATTTTTTTTTAGAAAATCGTTTTAAAAAAAAATAATTATCAGACCTCAACATCAGATTTTTTAAGTTCTGCTTGAAGAATAAAAGAAAATTTAAAAGATAAAGTAAGAGTACAATTTACTTGTAGTGTATGACTATTTGTAACTGATTTGTGATTTTTTAGCTTTGTTTAACTGTAACGATAAAAAAATGTAATAGCTCTCAATTTGAACGTATGTATGTATGAGTTTGTAGTCACTAGTTTCCGATTTTTTCTTTTGTAAGTAAGATTGTAAGCTCTACAAGATAAAAACAAAAAACAAATTAAAAAGTTCACAATTTAACACGAATTTGTAGTTCTTTTAAAAGACAGAAAAAATCAAAATTCCCAAGAAAAAAGTTCGACATAGAGAGACTTCCTAAGTCGAATTTTTTTCTTGGATAATGGTGATTCGAGTTGGGGAAGTTCGACTGTATCTGCTCCCTCCCTCACTCATCTTTCTGTTCTCCTCTCTTCTTTGTTGGCTTGACAATTGGGCAGGCTATGAGCACCAACAAATTATATATATATATTCATATGTAAGACAAGCATACCTTGACTGTATGTGCGTCTGAGTGCCACACACATGTGTGTGTGTTTGTGTGTGTGTGGGTGTGTGTGTGTGTGTGTTAAGTGCGCTCAACTTAAAATCCGTAAATGGTTCCAAGTGCTGAGATACTTTAGGGGAAGCTACAAATTATACACACCTAAGAAAAGATTCAACTTAAAGCATGTCTCAATATAAAGTTTGTACTTAGTTATTCGCTTAGAGACAAATACGGAGACAGAGAAGAACAGAAAGAGATAGCCAGAGAACGAGCTAATCGTTGCATTGCAAAAGTTTTTTTTGTGGCCTTTTCTTACCACCATTTGTGGCAAATTATTTTGCTGACAATCAAAAATCATAAGGTCACAGATCGAGTTGAATTTAAAGTTGAAGGCATTTTGCAATTTGACAGCTTGCTATGTTAATATGAGCATGATGCGAATGTATCCTTAAAACCCACATCAATTTTCAATCAGTTTTGTAATATCATGCCACACTCACACTCACACACACACACGCACACACACACAGTTCAGTTAAGCTTACTGACGATTTTATAATTGGCCATGCAAAATGTATTGCCAACTGCGTTACTTGAATTACTTTGCCAGATCACTGCGGACGGCAGTCCGCGCTAGTGACGAAAGCAGCACGAAGGGTGCGAAGGCGACTAGCATATATACACAGGAAGAATGGAAAATTTGCTATGACTGTCCGATCAGGTCGAGTTATATACCGATCGAAAGGTATGCACTTAACTTACAAATGTGCATACTAAGACTTTTGGAAACTTACCTGGTTCGTGAGATAAACAGGTGTTAGTGGGAGGGGAAAATTTTAAATTATTGGAGCAAATGGGGCCGTTGGAGCCTTTTCGATTTTTATTTTAATTTTTTACTATTCTTATCAAAAATACGCGTCGAATGACACCTTGATCATCAAAATCCGATCACTGGTTCAGAAGATAATTAATTTTGAAATTTTTGGTGCCCATTTCAAAACGAGATGAAAAGTCAGTCTGTTTGTTTGTTTGTCTGTTTGTTAGTATCAAAGCGTTGATTTAGATTAAAAGTTTGAATGAGGACTTGTTCCCGATCAAAAATCTAGAAACGTTTGTTCTACGACTTTTTCGTAAAAAAGCTAGTTTAGCGGGAAATCGCTAAAAACCGCTAAAATTAAAACCCCTATAGCATCCAAACGATATGAGCTACAGACGTGATCTATATATCGTTGGAAAGGTATTTTGAAGGGCTTTTAGGCAGACCTTTAAACTTTTTTTCTAAAGTGCATAGGTAAAAAGCAACAGGTGAAATAAGATATTTTGTCCCACATTTTGGCGGTTTTTGAGAAAACGACGCTAACGATTTTTTTTAGCTTTCAATATGTTGTAGTGTATAAAATTTCGCGTTCTTTGATATATGATAGAATGATGATTTTACCGATGGGTTTGGAAGATATTACTTATTAACTGAATATACTTTTTACCTTTACACTACTGCATGTACTAGTACATATGCAGTATGTACATGTGCATGTAAATCGCCAAAAACCACAGCTTCCAAACAATAGAAGCTACAGATTTGATCTATATATCGTTAGAAAGGTGTTTTGAAGGGCTTTAAGCCTAGCTGTAAACTTTTTTGCTTAAAAGCACAGGTAAAAAGCTTCAGGTGAAAGAAGGTTTTTTTCCCACATTTCGGCGATTTAAGAAAAATCTACGTTTCAAATGACTTTTAAATATGTTATTTGTTGTAGACAATTCAATTTCACGTTTTTGACATATAACACATAGCCGTCAAATTTCGTTTGGGCAAGATATTACCTGTTAACTGAATATACCTTTTACCTTTACACTTCTGCATGTACATATGCAGTAGCATGCATACAGCAGCAGCAAAGTGTCATAGCAGCCAGAGTTTGAGAGTGCTACTAGCTTTTGCGCTTGGCATGTGTGTTTGTAAAGGGAACCAGTGTTGCCAGACAGTTTGTTTCAGCTTGTACAAAAAATAAACAAAGTTGATAAAGATATACTGTCCAAAAAAAAAATTCAATTTCAAAATTTCTGATGTCTTATTCAAAAATTTCTGATATCTTATAAAAAAAACCTCTTTACGAGGTAAAAGTCTAGTGACGAAAACAGTTATATGCCCCAAAATTTCTGATATCCAATTTTGTGACGAATAACATTAAGTTTGACATTTAAATTATTTTAAAAAAAATTTTTTGCATTCGGCACTGCGCAAAACAGTGGTTTTTATTTGGTATGAAGAATTGAGACATTTTAGCGCAATGTGCCGAGTGCCAAAAATTTTTTTTAAAATAATTTATGTGTCAAACTTAATGTTATTCGTCACAAAATTGGATATCAGAAATTTTGGGGCATATAACTGTTTTCGTCACTAGACTTTTACCTCGTAAAGAGGTTTTTTTTATAAGATAACAAACTTATGCTGTATTCTGGCAATAAGTGTGCTATTCTATTCTCAAATCTGACTTGCTGACAGCTGGGGAGGAACTAGAAACAAGTGAACTGATATGCCTGCCCTGCTTCACTTGTGCAGGGTATACAACTGTTGTTGCATGTTATGCCGAACAACAGCTATAAAGAGAGAGCCCGATGACATAAAACAGTTATGCCAATGTGTGTGTGTATGTGCGTGTGTGTGTGTGTGTGTGTGTGAGCCCAACAATCAAATCCCAAATGCCAGCCAAGCTCGAGAAAGCATACTCACTGGGTTTATGCGGACTACTTCATGTATTCGCCAAATCAAAATTGAGCCATGTTTACGATATCAAAGAAACAGAGCTGCCAGATCAGAATAACTTGTAAAAAGTGGTAAAACTGATTATTTTGCGCAAAATAAAACTCATGAAATAATGATTATTCCATAATTTTATTTTTTTTGCTCAAAAATAATGATTATTAGTTGAGAAAAAAAGTATAACTTAAAATTAATTATTATTTTATAAACAAATCTATAAAACTTGCATATAATTATTATTTCAAAATTTTTTTAATATCACTTATAATGATTACAGTCCCTGATTGTAATAGAAGCAAACAAATTATTTTTTAGTGAAAAGATACGTACGGTAGATTTGTAATTTAAGCGTTATTAAAATAACAAGTGTCCTGCAATAAGATTGACAACTTTTCTGTATTACTCAAATTCGTTAGAAACCATTTCATGAAATGATTTCGCGAAATCGGCATCGTATAAACCGAGTTACAGACTTTGACGTGTCGACAAACCACAACCGTGGAGCGAGGCGCCCTTTATTTCATACGCATGTACACACACACATACACACACACACACACACTTGTTGAGATATAATAAAAATTTAATGTGCTTAAAATTTTTCATAAGGCAAGCCCCAAACAAAGGACAAACAACAACACATATGTATATTTACAATATATACACACAGCGTAAACGTTAAATAAAAGAAATGTTGGATACTTGCAAACAAGTAAACAAAAATAATACAAAAAAATACTCAAAAATGTAAAATGAAAAAAAAAGTGTATTTAAATACACTTTGTGGCTTTTGTTACTCCTGCTGTTGATGTTGTTGTGTTCAGGAATATTTGTGCCTCGGTTTTCTAAAGTGCAATCAAAATGATTCGCAGAGTGTTAGACCAACAAATATTTCAAAAATACTCAAAAAAATTCAAGCAAAACATAAATGAAAAGAATTATGTATGAAAAAAGCTACAAAGCGAATAAAAATAACACAACGCTTGAAATAAATCCACAACATATGTGTGTACAAATATGTATGTATGTATATGAATTGTCCTTGCTGAAAATCTAAGGTATTTACTTGCGGCATATTTGTATTTCCTTTGTGGCCGCCTTTACAATTTAATTGGTATTCTTTGAGCTCACAACAAAATTCCTAAACAGAAAGAGCAAATACTTTTAATAGAACTGTTAGAGATACGCGTTTGATTCGTAACAAATAGTGAGCATTCAAAATTGAACACAACTCGATTTAGAGTAAGCCTAAAGTTGAAAAAATTTATATAAATGTTTATAAAACCTATAAAAATATTATACTGAAACCCATTTAATAAAAAGCATTCAAAATACGCCAGTCTTGATATAGTCAACAATCTGAACACTATGTTAAGGCCTTGTAAGAATTAGTTCACTTTCAAATTTGAAACTATTGTTGTCGTGCTTTTAGTCTGCACAAGTCCATCTCTAATTTGTGGAATGTACTTTGTACATTTGACATGTGCATTTATTTATCAAATGAAATTGCAAACATATTTGACAATAAATAATTAATAGGTATTTGAATCGCTTGTATGCAAATGTCATAAATTGTCATTTTGTTTACTCAATCAACTGCTTTTGAAATGGTTTCTACAAAATGTACATTAAAAAAAATTATTCTCAGATTCAAGCTAAAAAAAAATTTGATTTGATTTTGTTTGTTTTATAAACATAAGTAATAGTGGGGTTAGAATGGGAATATAAGATTTAAATATATGATTCAAGCACAAAATACTTTAGAATTTCAGTTGGAGAACTTCCGAGTTATTGACACTGTATATCCCTTTACATTTTATTCAGATATTGAATGATTATTTTAGACGACTGCTTCAACTTGCGATTCTCCTACTACGACAACCTCACTTTATTCCCTAGGCCAGAGTATCTATCAGTCAGACAATTTCTCTCAGTAAATACTAGTTGCATAGACTTGGAGGATAATAATTATTATTATTGTCTTTTATTTTACATTTTATCGGCATTTCTCTGTCTGATATTTACGACAACGACTTCAAAAGGACGCGCGACTAATCAAGACAAGGTGTTTTTTATTGAGCCACCTGTCGTTATTGCCCCTATTCCTGATTCCGTCCAGTTTCTGCCACTGGGAATGACAGTGGAAATGGCCGAAAATATTCGCGTGTGGTAACATTTGGCAAACATTTGCGCTAATTTGTCGCCGTCAAGCACGAGATGGGCTAATGGGGAGGCGGGGCAATGACTCTCGGTTAAGGGAGGAAGGTGTTTTGGGAGGGTGGGGGAGAGGACATTGTAGTTTTGAGTTATGAGTAGAGAGTACCGTGAATTGCATGCATAAATCTTGAGAGCTGGAACTTGGGCCTTGAAAAGTGCGTGCCGTCGATTGTCACGATAAACAAACTGCCCTTGGATGGAGTACAGTGAGTACAGTACTCTCTACTGTGAGTTGGGTCGCTTTAGGGGGTGTGACCGCTAATTGCTTGCTGTGTTTTTGCTGACAATTCGTTTTTGCCAAATGTAATTCGTGCTGAACACAAAAGTGTCACGCAAATGTTGGTCAGAACGTCAACAGATCTGCCAGCGACGAGTGCGATTCCGACTGCGATAACGATAACGATTACGATTGCGGGAGAGCTGACAATTAATTAATTAGCCCAAATTCACTCGCTCCCCAGCCATGGGGCGTGGCTGGGGCGTGATTTATAGCTGAGTTTTTCTAGTTTTGAACTTGTTGCTTTGCATTTTGGCAATTGCCAACAATTTCAGCACAACTCTCAACACGCAAAAGTGACATTTTTACTGTCGCATTCTGCATGACATTAGATGGGAATTTGTGTGGAGCGGCTCACAACCAAGTTGGGGGCTCATCACCCTCAAGCTGAAGCCCAAATCAACCCCGAACCCAATTGAACCAAACCCGCACTAATCCATAATTATTTCTGTCGTGTGCCTCAAACGTGAAATGCTCTTGCAAATGTCGCTAATTAGTTGGAAATCGATCTAATGACTGGCTAATGCACAGGATGTGTGCCAGGACGAGCCTATCACATACGAAGCTTATGATATCCGACATATGAATGTAGACGGTTGACACAATTATCGTTTTTGTGCCAAAACTGGCTCTTTTTCCTATTGACGCAATGGCACTCATTTTTTCGATCTGGCTCTTTTTTTCATCAGTTCAGAATCAGCTATTTTGTACAGATTTAGGTTAAAGTACATATTTATTTTTATTTGATAACATAATTACTACATTAAGATGAAAATGTGAAATACTTTGGAAATATGTGTTATTGCTTTAAGAGTTTTTGAACGAAATATTTTTTATTTAATTAAATTCAAAGATAACATGAACTGCAAAACAATACTTTTGGCTCGTTTTCGTCAATTTGGCTCAGTTTTTGTTTAATTTTGGCTCAATCACATATTTTTAAGAGGAAACCGTGACTATGCGTCCAAAAATATAGATTTCGTTAATAAATTGGCTTGATAACTAGGACAAGAAATGAGTCAAGTTATAAAAACGAAATGTCTATACAGAAAAAAAAGTCATTCTTTTATTCTAATTGTAAATTCTTAACTTTAAAATGTATTTTTGAAAAATTTATTCAAGAAAAGGCAACCACACAGCATTTGATTCCACTGAAAAAATTATTACAGAGCACCAATAGTCAAAAAATTTGCTTGGAGAAGGAATTTATAAATCGTACTTCAATTAATTATTTCGTACTCGATTTAAGAAATTTTGAGATAAACAACTTTTGCCGACGTTTTGAGATTGATTTTATTTCGGAATTAGACCTGATTATTAAATAGCAGTAGCTATTTACAAAATAGTCGATAATTCCGGTGAGATCAACATTCTGAAATTTTATCCCATGGTCCGATTAAAAATGGTTTCTTATCGATCAATCATTTCCCTAAGAGTTCACAAATGGTTAACAGAAAACTTTATGTAAAAAGTAGGATATTGTGAAAGTCGGGCAATATCAAAATGTAAAAAATGGTGTGAAATAAGTTGAGATCATAGCTAAATGACCATGGGGCATGTGTTATATGTCGACTTTCGGGAGAGCTCCGTTGAATTGAGCTGAGCTAATAAGTGTTTGTGCATATCTCTATTTAAATTGTGTCTCTGCATCATTTTGGCATCATTATCATAATGCTTGTGCCATCAGTGAGACCATCTTTAAAGTATTTTCAGCAAGGTTGCTAAAAATTTTCAACAAATGCTTCGCCAAAAGCAAACACGCAATGGAAACCAACGCGCTCTTTGTGCCTGTATAAGCAATGGTGAGCAGGATAAGGGGGTGAGGGGGTAAGGAGGATAAGAGGAATAAGTGGGAGGTACGCCCTAAAAGCAACAATACAACAAAATAAACAAAAGCTCTGTACGGCCATTGTTTGCTTGAGACACACTGAGAACATTTTTGGTTTTTATTTTAGCATTGCGTATACGTAATTTATTTTCAGAAGACACCTAGCGAAATAAGTATGTAAAGCATAAAAATCTTTGCATACTTTTGGGCTCACAACCGTGCAAAAGAGACAACAGCCGCATAAACAAAGCGAAAATGAGAAGATGAAAATGTGAAAAAATATTATAAATATATGTATTTATGTATGTATGTATGTATTTATGTATGTATGCATGTATGTATGTACAAAATAAAGAAAAGAAAAGTATGAATAATAATAAGCAAATTGGTTTGAGCTTATTTTGGCACAAGTGAAACGAAATTAAATTAGCTTGAAGCTCTGATGACTTTCGGTGATGGTGACGGTGACGATGACGATGACGATGAAGACTCTAGCCAATTCTGATTCTGACTCTGACTCTGTGGGCTGACAATTTGTCAATTGACACGCAGCCAGGCGCTGAAGCTGCTTCCGCCCGGCTGACTGTGAATGGACGACGAGCTGTGAATTTCATAGAATTTCATAGAATTTATCTGCAGTTGGTCCGCACGGCGACTTTCTAGTTGTAGGACCCCTCTCTGCCATGTTGCGGCCGGGTCTTTATCGCTTTTTGAAATCATCTGGCTGGAATAAATACATTTCAGCATCAAGTTGCCTCCAGCTGCCCCGCCATTAAATTGCTCGACCATTACGAGTAATGCACTTGGTCGTTGTAGTTTCCAGTTCCAGTTACCAATTTGAAGTGTATGTCAGTAATAAATGACTTCTTGCTTGCTTTGCTTTCGGACTTCCTTCGAGTCCTTCGAGCTATGCAAATAACCCACAACCGACTGCAGGCGCATTGATATATTGACTCAGGCAATAACATCAAAGTCCGTGCCGCAGAAACAAAGCGTTGGGCTACATCTTTGTATTAACAGCATAAATTATGTTGACTTAAGTTTGGATAGCCAGCAGATGAGGGGGCAGGAAAGGGGCGATTGCAAACCCTTTTGAATTCGAAACTGAAACTGAAACCTAATGACGCATTTGATTGCCTCGACCGGGAACAGCACTAAAAATAGCCTACCAACAGCTCCATGCGATTAGTCTTTATTAGATGCTTCGCTGATTCCCTTAATTCAACTCAAATAACATGATTACTTGAATACGAATACTCGATGCATGCAAAGCGATAGAAAGTCCGACATATTTGCTTCTCGTCGTCCTCCAGATTGGTGGAAAAAGCAAAAAGTTATAAGCTAAAATAGAATGTTTAAATAAAGGTCATTCTGACTTAAGCTCCAACTTAAACTGAAATAAACCAACATCATATTAATTTCTAAATAAAATTACAAAAATAAACAAAAATTAAAAGCTTTAAAATTGTTATGCTCAAATAAAAATAAACTATAACTAAATTAAACTAAAAAAGTTCTTTAAATTCGAATTCTTTTTTAATTTACTTTTTGAAAACAAAAAAAAACTTAATTGACTATTTAAAATGTTTTCTATTTCTGTCTTTGTTGGATTTGTAATTAATATAAATAAATATTAATTAAAGCTCTTTTGCTTTGAATCGATCTAATAATCTAGGTTTCGCCTTCGAAGTTGGAAGACTTATATAATTGTCAGCAATAATGTTTTTCTCAATTAATTCGTGTTTTTCCAACAATAAAAAGTAATATAAACTCAAGCTTTCATTAAAATGGATCCGATATTTGCCTTGTTTTGACAAGTTCCGTTTGTGATTTAAGCTTAAAGCATAGTACTCATGAAAAAAAAAGGCCCAGCGTAAACCCAAACTCCATATAAAAAAAACGCTGCGGTAAGGAGAAGAAGAAGAACTTGACATTTAGCTACGCTGGGGCGTCCGCAGCACTAAATAAAATAACAGAGCTGTTAAGTAAAGGAACAGAATGGGCAATGCTGTTGAAACAGCTGACTGGCCCAGCGAAACATCGAACTGTTAAGAGTTTCGCTGGGTAAATACTGACGTTGACCATAACGACGACAATATTGGTAGCTTATAATCTAACAATATTGTCGTCGTTATTAACCATATTCAAATAATCTTCATCGGTTTCACCTGTGTGCTAGACATTTATCTCATAGTAGGGGGCTCCGCCCCCTGCTCGCTTCGCTCGCCATCCCCCGCTCGCTTCGCTCGCAAAATTGAAAAGATTTTCTTTTGTTGTCCGGTTTAACAAATTAATACTGCTCGCTTCGCTCGCCAACCCCCAGCTCGCTGCGCTCGCAAAATTAAAAAGAACATCTTTAGTAGTCCGCTTTAACAAATTTATATAATACTAGGGGGCTCCGCCCCCTGCTCGCTTCGCTCACCAACCCCCGCTCGCTTCGCTCGCAAAATTGAAAAGAATTTCTTTTGTTGTCCGGTTTAACAAAATAAAACTGCTCGCTTCGATCGCCAACCCCCAGCTCGCTGCGCTCGCAAAATTAAAAAGAACATCTTTAGTAGTCCGTTTTAACAAATTTATATACTATAGCATTTTTTGACGAAAAACGCAAATATTTAACTTTAGTGTTTTAATGTTTTTCCCCGGTAATTGGACTTAGGTTAAAGACAGATTTATCGATTCAGCTGGAAAAATCCAAATTTAGCGGGAAAAGGCTAAATTTGGCGGGAAAAAGCTAAATTTGGCGGAAAAAATCTAAATTTGGGGAAAATGTCAAAATTTAGCAAGAAGAGCTAATCTATGAGTTTTGTTAGGATATCTCATACAACAACAGAATTTTTGGTTCTAAAAAAATAATTTGCATCCGATTGTTCCTATGGCAGCTATATGATATAGTCATCCGACTTTGACCAAATTTGGTCAGAATGTTAGAGACAGCCCCAAACATAGAATCTGTGAGTTTGGTTCAGATATCTTAAGAAACAAAAAAGTTTTTCATACTAAAGGTTATTTTGCATCCGATTGTTCCTACGGCGGCTATACGATATAGTAACCCGACCTTGACCAAATTTGGCCAGAATGTAAAGGACAGTCCCAATCATACAATCTGTGAGTTTGGTTTAGATATCTTAAGAAACAAAAAAGTTTTTCATACTAAGCAATTCTGTGACCTTTGACCTTGATTTTGACCCACTTACAGGTCGAATTTCGCAAAACGCCGTCTTATTGCACGATGAAATTATCTCACCTATGTTGTGTGAAAATTTCAGCTTTGTATCTTTTACCGTTTGGGCTGCACGTTGATTCTCAGTCAGTGAGTGAGTCAGGACAAAGAGTTTTATATATATAGATATCATTTTTTGACGAAAAACGCAAATATTTAACTTTAGTGTTTTAATGATTTTCCCCGGTAATTGGACTTAGGTTGAAGACAGATTTATCGATTCAGCTGGAAAAATCCAGATTTAGCGGGAAAAGGCTAAATTTGGCGGGAAAAAGCTAAATTTGGCGGAAAAACGCTAAATTTGGGGAAAATGTCAAAATTTAGCAAGAAGAGCTAATCTATGAGTTTTATTAGGATATCTCATACAACAACAGAATTTTTGGTTCTAAAAAAATAATTTGTATCCGATTGTTCCTATGGCAGCTATATGATATAGTCATCCGACTTTGACCAAATTTGGTCAGGATGTAAGAGACAGTCCCAAGCATACACTCTGTGAGTTTGGTTGAGATATCTTATGAAACAAAAAAGTTTTTCATACTAAAGGTTATTTTGCATCCGATTGTTGCTATGGCAGCTATATGATATAGTCATCCGACTTTGACCAAATTTGGTCAGGATGTAAAAGATATCTTAAGAAATATCTTAAGAAATAAAAAAGTTTTTCATACTAAAGGTTATTTTGCATCCGATTGTTCCTATGGTAGCTATATGATATAGTCATCCGGCTTTGACCAAATTTGGTCAGGATGTTAGAGACAGCCCCAAACATACAATCTGTGAGTTTGGTAGAGATATCTTAAGAAACAAAAAAGTTTTCCATACTAAGCAATTCCGTGACCTTTGACCCCGATTTAACCCACTTAGAGGTCGAATTTCGCAAAACGCCGTCTTATTGCGCGATGAAATTATCTCATCTATGTTGTGTGCAAATTTCAGCTTTCTATCTTTTACCGTTTGGGCTACACGTTGATTATCAGTCAGTCAGTCAGTGAGTCAGTCAGTCAGTCAGTCAGTCAGTCAGTCAGTCAGTCAGTCAGTCAGTCAGTCAGGACAAAGAATTTTATATATATAGATATACCTAGCGAAACTCTAAACAATTCGATGTTCCGCTAGGCCTCTGAGCTAATTACAAACAGTGCTGGGTAACGCCCGTTTCTTATCTGGCAACTCCGTTTTTAGTTTCAGTTTAGTTTTCGTGAGGACCGACAATCGTCTTCTTCTTTTTCACTTTACGCCAGCGTTTTTTTTATATGGAGATTGACATTTCGCTAGGCCTTTTTTTCGACGTCAGTACCAAACTTAAAGCTTAAAGTTTCAAAAACTCTTGTCGATAGATCTCTGTGAAACTAAACTGTTATTGAATACTGACCTTACCACAACCACAGTTTTTTTCCCCCAAATCAGTACCAACTTAAAATATGGTACATAAAAATGTTTCCATGCCGCGAATCGGATTTCCAATTAGCAGGTCTATGTAAAAAATTAACAATTTGCAATCGTTTACAGCCAGAAAAGTCATTAGTTATCATATTACACCCTTTGACCACACCACGCCCCCCATTTATGCTGACAAATTATGCAGCCCTGGTCTGCTCATTGACCCATGGCTCCAGTTCCCGAGCTCAGTTGCCAAATCCCTTGCTCCCTCATCGAGGGGGATTTTGTATGGTAGTTGTGTTTTCGATTTTGGTATTCGGTTTCACTGGAATCGGAATATGTAAAACGTTTGATCCCTTCCGGCTTAGCCAGGTCTAAAAGTAGCGAACGATGAAATAAACTCAAATAAAATTATGTGCAGTGGGCCAAAGGACAGGGACAGGTTGACAGACAAAGAGAAAGGGACGGAGAGTGAGAAAGAGAAAGAAGAACGGGAGTGAGAGAGAAGGAGAAAGATTATGTGAAGGGAGACGACCTTAAGTTTATGTATAACAAGCCCAATAAACCCAAGCAGAATCCAAATTATTTATTTGCTTCAGCACTGGCTATCAAAAAAGCAAATTCGTGTTGACGGCTCAGTCCATGACATTTTCATTCCCCTCCCCCCCATGGCATCCAATACATTCCCCACTCTCTACATTCCTCACCCTCTCTGGGAACAGCCGCAAAGCTTTCCCCATGTCAACGCAAAATAGCCAACGCATCAAAAACAAAACTTTATTTATACAATACGAACTGAAAATAAACAAATATAAATGTTTAGAGTTCTGTTGGCTTCACTATGCTACGAGTATACCCTGTATGCCCTGCTAAAAGATGTTAAGGTATATCATTTACTCATGATTTAAATAAAATAACATTCAAGAAATATTTTATTCTCAATTTTTATATTCAAATAACTCGTTTATCCTAATTAAGCATGTTTCTAATAATATCAATATTCAAAAATTATTATAAAATATTTTTATATTAATTTTCTGTGAATTGTTGATCCCGTTCATATACTCTGTACAATTTGTAGTGCGAAACATGTGTTCAATATTTCTTTGAACTTTTTTAAAAGGGGTCAGGCTTTTGATTAAAAATTCGGTTGATATTATCTGTGGCTCTCTCTCTCTCTCAGTCTGCCTAACTCATCTGCCCACACTAAGCCTAGATTGCCTTGACTTTGGGTTAAAAGTTGGGCCCAGTTCATTGAAAGTTGCTGCGCAGCAGGCACGTAGAATATGCCACGCCCATGGCGCACATCCGAGTGGTGTGTCTACTCCAGTGTAAAGCAACTTTTACACTATTTGCCCCAATGTAAAGTAAAAGTCTGCCTGCGCTTTGCATTTTTGACCAAAAGCAAACAGTATTAACAACAATAACAGCAAAAACAACAACAACAACATCATCAAGGGGGGAAAAGCATCTGAAAATGAAACTCAAACCATGTCGCAAGAGTCATAAAAAATGGGGCAACTTTTATTTTTATATTTTATTTATTTATGTAAAATTCATGACATGTATTTAAATTAGTTGCCAAACAGTTTGTGCCTTTATTTTTGTCTCTATCTCTCTCACTATTTTGTATGAGTGTGTGTGTGTGTGTGTGTATTTGTGTGTGTGTGTGTGTGTGTGTTTGCCATTAACCGCAACCGTTGTGAATTTGTGTCCCTAAAAAGTAGGCAGCACAAAGGCTGCATTGCATTAGCAAATATTCAATTATGAGTCCGTTTTTTCTTTACTTTCCTTTTTTTATATCTTTCTCTTCTTCGATGTACGTATATATAGGCATCTATCTCTGTCTGCTGCCATTAGCATTTCAAATGCAAAGACAGCATCAGTAGCAGCAGTCGAAAGCAGTTCAACCTTTAGTTCATCATGGGCTCCAGTTAGAGATCCAGTTTCAGTTTTAGTTCCAGACGCAGAACACAAAACTTTCGCCATTTGCCTGCAAGCGGCAAAACGACAAACGACAAAGGGCAAAGCAAACACAAAAGTTTCCCACTATGTATAAGTGTGTATATCTTGTCAGTTAGTGATATGTGTATACTAAATAGCTGCATACATTATCGCACTCTATTTATCCCTATCTCTCTCCCTCTCTCTCTCTATCGCTTTCTATCCCTCTCTTGCCCCCAGAATAGATTTTAAAAATGCGTGTCTGGTCAAGTGTTTGAGCTTTGCTCTGCTGCTTCCATTTTTGTTTCTCGTGCTTTGGCATTCAACAGATCATTTACACACACACACTTGAATACATACTTAGATTTGCGTGGCGGATGCCTAACCGGAAATTGATATTTAATTAAAGTTTCAGGCGTAGCTTTTGTCGGTTTTCCCAGCAAACTTTTCCCCAAACGAGTTTAGTTGCCACTGCTAGAAATGGAAATTACATAATTTTTATATGAGGAGTTAGAAGTAAACAAATAGGCAATAAATTCCTCCCATTACAAATAAATAAATTTGCCACTTTAACGCTTGAGCTGAAAATGTCATTTTGGGATCTGAGAAGTTTTTGTGTTTGTTTTCCAAAAACTCACACAAATGTGATAATACGCAATGTTTATACGGAAACCGGAAAAGAAACTTTAAGCTTGTTTGCCAAGTGGAATAACAGCTGCAAATGATGCCATTTCGCTTCAAATGCAGATCAACATTAATCTCGACTTAAGCAAAAATAATTCCAGCTGAAAATGACATGCAAAGGCAGCCTCGAATTATTATTTTTAAATCCTTAATAATCGAGGTGAGTGCAAAAGTGTGAGATTCTGTCAACATTAATAATTTCGAGATTGTTTTTTTTGAATGAATCGTAAGAATTATCACATCCTACACTTTCTGAACGAATGTTTAGTTATTTTCAAAGTTTTAAATTTAAATGATATTTGCAATGCACAAACTGCATCATTCCCATTTGGAAAGATCGACTAATTTCGAAATGCAAATACGCGTTGGCGTAACCAAATGTATAATTAATTTAGAACAAACCTTAGACTGACTTGAAATTTCAAAGATATAATTAGTGATATTCAAAAATATTTTAGGTAACTACGTAAATTTAAAAATTTAAGATAAATTGTGTTGCTTTACAGGCAATTTAAAATTTTGCAACCAAGTTTAAATGTTTTTTTGTTTGGTGACAATAGCTAGATATTTTTAGAAAATTGAGGATTTAGTTATTATTAAGTAATTGCACTTATGTACAAGGCCTGAATGGGATTTAAAGATGTTAGCAACTGTATCTGAATTACAACTAAGTAGAGATTTGAAAAGAGTGTAATTTTTTCGTTTGCTTACATAAGGGCTAAGGGCTAATCGAAACTAATTGATTTGTCAGTGCAAATATTGCCATTGTCATTGGCTCTGGATAAAACGTGCGTACCGTTTTCTGGCCCATTAAGAGTCCCGGCAGTGTGACATTGGCGCCATTTTGTTGCTCATTAAATGCACTCAGGCAAATTTATGCCCATTTATTTTAAAGGCGTCGTATCTCTACCAAATGTTTTCGTGTGTCTTCGCCGTGGGCGAGACTGAAGGAGAAAAGCTTTAATGTCGCTGACTAAAAATATTTTCTTTTTTTTTTTCGTTTTTTTTTTTTGTAAGTATTTAAATACGAGCGGAAAGCAACAGCCGCGTCTCAGCTGCTTGTTGATAGCAGGTCGAGGGGAAGAGATAGAAAGGTGTGCGAAGAGAAGAAGAGGAGGAGAAACAAACTTTATGGGTTTTATCTACGCGCAACTTTCGAACTGGCGCCGAGCATCGCGAATGGCAGCAAATGTAAAATGCTCGCCTCTTTCTCCGTCTCCGTCTCCTTCTCTGTCTCATTCTCTATTTTTTGACTCCTACTCTCGACGCCCATCAGCTGAGTTTTTAAACATGCCTCACAGGCAAATGCATAAATATTTTTCGTGTCTCCGCCGCCGCGTGAAAAGCTGGCAAAAGAGAAACATGACATTTTTCATATAAATTTATTTGGCTTTGGACGCCTTGTCGAGGGCGGTGATGTTGGATTGGGGGCGTGCCGCATTTGCATATTTGCAGCAAAACAGCACCAAAGTACCATAAAAGCCGGTACAGTTGAATGAAATGAAGTCAAATAGCAGAGGACAAAGTACAAGCGACCAAGGCCTCATGGACGAAGGAGGAGAGACGCAGAAAAATACACAACAGAGGAAGCGACTGGACAGGAGTCAAGAGACAATGGGAGAAGGAAAAGATATAGGTAATAAAAACTTTATACAATAGCAGATGCCATGCCAATGGTTGATGGCCTTGTCCTGACGGCCAACGGAATACAGACAACGGTCAGCCAACGGTCTCGAAGGACCTTGTCTCCAGGCCAAAACAAAATGCCGTTGCCGATGCTCAAAGGTGTAAGGCTGTGTAAACTGCAAAGGCATCAGGGAACGAAGGAGGGAGAGGGGAACGGGAACGGGAACGGAAAGTGGTCGATCAGTCAATCTCCCTATCACATTCACATCAGACAGCCTGAAAATGCCCTTAGGCCAAAATCCTAATGACACTGACTAATTTCCACACTAGAACAATCTCGCAAAACAGATTGAGGCAGTCAAAAATTTTAAACATTTATTAATGTTACACCATCAGCTATTATAATATAATAGATTTCATTTCTCCATTTGTCACACAAATTTAAAATACAGCTCAGTATCGTCATAAACATCAAGTTGTGGTTTCCCTTAAAGTCTCCATAATGAAATTGACAATAAATAGATTAAAATTGAGAATGATTCACAATTTCAAGTTTAGCCCAATTCACCATATAATAAATGCAATAAATAGGTGCAATCACATTATTTGCAAAATAATATAAGCAGAAATTGTCTTATTCGAAAATTTAGAAGGGGTTACTCATCTTAACTCAGTGATATACTTACAAGAACTGTCATCAGATTTGAAAAGTTTAAAAAAAAAAGGCTTTGAGATTGAGAAAACAAAGAAAATTAAATCTTGAACAGTAACTGGAATTATGCCAATACTCATATTAATGAGTTTTGAATTAAATAGTTGCTAGATACAAATAAAGAATTATCCTAAGGGGATTTAGTGATCCGATCATTGGCATGTTTATTACTTATCGAGCTGGCTTATTTGCCATGATAATAATTAAAGTGTCTATCATAAAGTGAGTTGTGTCTTCAACATCATCGAGTTATAAATCAAGTCTAACAAAATCCGTAAATTTCAATTTGTTGTGTCATCTGAAAAATATACACAATTGTGCAGGGTATCTATCATTTGGATCTATTACATGCTTACTTGTATTTGTTTTGGAGCTTCGTAGCAGATTGTGTCAGATATTAAATTTATTTACGCGAATTTTTCATTTCGGGCTATGTAAAAACAACGACAACAACCACGACAAAATTGACAACAACGGACAACTGAGGACGTTGCTCGAAAAAAAAATTAAACCAAATAATAGAAAATATTTTAAACAAAACACTATGAGAAATCTCTCTTATCGAGAGGGCACGACTGTGAAATACTCTGCGCTTTGGCCTCTAGAGACCTTGATATATATTTGCACACTTATTTGTTTTATTTAAGTATTTTTTAATTAGTATAAATAAATACATACATATGTAGTCATAGTCAACATATTTATTTAACTAGATTCGACTCCCAATTTGTTTGTTGTATTTATTAGCAATCAACTATTTAGTGAGATAAGTAATATTTAAATTATATATTTTTAATTCTCTGTTAGCTACAACACTTTTAAATTTGTCTGTAATCTTTGGGTCACATTTTGGTGTCTTGTTTTTATTTTTACAATGGAATCGGCAACTTCAACTTTTCTGTGGATACTGTTTAGGCACATGTGTACTTTATATGGCTGACCGATTTTGAATGGATTCAGCGTATAAATAAAAGAACATACATACTAGTACATACTCGTACATCGAATTTTACGAAAGCGCTGTGAGTGGAGTACTTCAGTATTTGGCCCCCTGAATTTTATTATTTTCTTTATTTTTTAATTTTTTTTTAGTTCTTTCCCGTTGCGGATTAGCAACTCAAAAATGGGCTCGACTCTGTTGAAATTTGACTGCGTTCACAGCTTTGGGGATTATGTTTCAATTAGGCCATGGAACAAGAGGACCCGGGAACGTTGATTGGATTGAATTGGTCCATCCGCCTGCCCAGTCGAAGCGTCTGATACTTGAGTTCAGAACACGACCCCGCTTTCTACCTCCCCCCCTACCACAATCTTATGCCACTTGCAACGCCTTTCGCGTGCTATTCCAATTACAAACCCAATTAAAATTATACTTAAAGCGAATAAATTTGAGTAGAGTGCATTTGGAGTGCGCTTCATGGCCTTAGTTTTGGTGGCCTAAAAAAAACTTATTTTCTTTTCCTTTTTTATTTAGGTTGTAAATTTCTCGCCCAAAAACAATGTTGAAAATATCCGTGAATAAGTGAGTTTTTCATTGGCTTTGCTTTTATGTATGGCACGTCGGAAAAACCGCAGAAAAGCGCAGCAACCACTCTACAATTATTATTTAAATATTTTATCATGACCATTTTGTATGGACCAAGGCGCCAACAGACCAGACACAACATGTGCGAAACAATCACAAAAAAATCTCGCGAACGTGAGCGTGAAAAACAAAACAAAATGTATATGTTCAGAGCGTTTCAATACCCTTTGAACTTAATTGAAATAAATACGAATACAAAAGCAAAATATTGATTTAATTATTTTATAACAAATGTTTGTAAAATTTGACATGATATTTTGTACTTTTTTATTGATATTAACCAAAATTCTTGAATAATGTGAATTTGATTTTAGGGAAAAGATTCTTTAACGGGATACGAATACAGTTGAACTTCCCTAGTAGCATAATTTCGAAACTCGAATTTCGTTTAAGTGATGGAAACAAAAGAAAAGAACTTTATCTAGTTTCAAAACGACCAAATTGCCAGCACTGGTGGAAGATGAAGTCTCTAGAACTGTCAGCTTATACAATACATATGTCTAAATATCTATCCATCTTCATATGAATATACTTATGCTTATGAGTGGCAGATACGAGTACTCGTTTACTCGTACTCATACTCGTACATAGTTTACTTTATCTCATGCTCTGCAGTGCAGCATTTGTGTTATGCAAATTGCTGACAGCTTCGTTGATATTATTGTTGTTTTCTTCTTTCTTTTTATTTTATTATTACGATTTTGATTGTTTGTTTTTTAGTTTCTTCTGCGTATTCATCTCCATTTCATTCCCTTTAAAATAGCTGCAGTAGCTGCTGTTTCTGTTTCTGTTGTTGTTGCTGTTGATGTTGCCGGTGTTATTTTAAGCCGGGCCATAAAAATATAGTACGTTGATTTTACAACTTGTTTGGGCTTAGCCATAAAACTGTACTCGGCTATTTGGCCAAGAACAAATCTGTTGCTGTGACTCTTGCTGAAGATTTTTTTAGAGTATCTAAGGAATTATTTGCATTATATATTTTTTTATTTTTATTTGTATTGCAGACTAAATACTTTGGAATTTACGCAATTTGAATTGATCATCACATAAAGGGGGGAGAGCAGGAAAAAACAAAGCAATTGGTAAGTAAAAGTCGCTCTAGCCCTTAAATCGATTGTTTATGTTAAAAAAAATTCTGTCGTTGCTGCCTTTGGGCAATGCATTAAGTTCTTAACTTGGCCTAGACAACACTTCCAATCAGTTTCAGCAAAGAAAACAACTTTTATTGGGGTTCGGGGTTAATTAAAATACGAAATACACTTTGACAAAATGCCATTTAATCTACTCAGCTTCGAACTTGAAAAGACCATGTCAACAAAAAAAGAGAAAAAAACCAGGCGGCAAATTAATTATGCGCATATTTGTGGGCTTCACAATAACACCCAAAAATATTATAATACTGAGATGGGAAAAGAGAAAGATGGGAAGGAAAAAAAGGTTCAATTTGATTTGCATTTTTTGGCGCTTTCGAGTACGCCATTTATGACATTAACCGCACATTGCGCTGGCAACTCTGGCCACCCTCCATTAATTACAACAAAAATCCACAACGAGTACTAATCAGAAGCGTAGGCTCAAAGGCATTCTCGGGTCCAGTGTTAAATGAGCCGCTGAGCCGCATAATTTCCCAAGTGCTAAGACTGCCGACTCTTCTCAAGGATTAATTGCAAATCGAATTGAACGTTTTCTATTCCTTCAGTCTTCTAGTCTCTAGAAAGTGGAGTTTATGGGAAAAAAAATAACATCCTTGATTATATAAGCGTAATATAATTATTTTAAATATTTGTTATTCATTATCTTTTGAGCACCCTCTCTTAAATGTTAAAAACTTTTAAGCTCTTGCGAGTGATTGCTTATGGCAAAAATGTTTGTATTTAACACTGCACATTAATTAAAGTAGTCTAAAACATATTGTTAATTAATTTATTGTCATGAATGTACTAATATTTGCAATACTAAATATGTATCATGCAAATATTTTAAATAATATTAAATAATATTTTTTAATATTCTCGAACTAATGCCAATTTTTAAAATGCACACTATTTAAAGTTTAATTAAAAATGTTATGGCTTCTGTTCTACTTTTTTGAATACATATGAATTTGTAGTTTATTAATCAAAGTATTTAATACATTTAAATACATTTTAAATGAATTGACTTTTTTTATTTAAATCTAATAAAAATCAAACATGACTGTAATGTAAAAAAACCTTGAAATTTTTTTTGTGTTGATGTATTTTATGTAATGAAATGCATGTAAATATTAATTTAGAGAAAAAAGTGAATGTTTTTGCATTGTATGTGTATTTGCACAGATGCATACATACACGTGTATGTATTTGCATACTTATGTGTGTGTGTATGTGTATAACCACAGTTATGCATTCCTTTGTTGCTATGTTGTCCCCGAGGCACTGCAGCAAATTCAATTTGGTATTTGCATTGCACAGTTCATTTGGCAACGAACATTTAATGAATTTGGTTTGTTCGTCCAGCTCTGACTCTGACTCCGACTCCGACTCCCCGCTCCTTCCCTCCCCATTGCCTGAGATGGTCATATTTCACATGCCGGTGCCCACTATCGGAGGGGGCGTGCCTGAAAGGGGGCAAAGGGGGAATAGTGGGAATGGAGGAAATGGAATGGCGCTAAGTTCCATAAAACTGCCTTTAGCTTGGCCAAATGAACGGCACTTACGTCCTACAATGGCCAGGCTTATAGCTCCCCAATACACCCACAAGTGTATACTATGTACATATATGTTTGTATGTATAATATATAATATATGTGTGTGTATGCTCCAATACATTCAAACAATAAATTGCTGAGCCGCCTTACTCATTAAATACATACGTACATATATGTACATATATGTGTGTGTGTGTGTGCGTCCTTACGTTTAATTCAATAACGCAATAAGGCAGCAACTCGTTTGCCACGCCCATTACGCCTCTCAAAAGGTACAGCGACAGCGGAGCGTGCAATAGTTGCCTGAAACCAGACAACACACACATATACACACAAATGGCCTCAGCTGCAGCTTTCTATCTCTTTCTCTCTTCCCCATCTCTCTCTCCTTCTCACTCATATAACATGGGCACCCCAGTGGAACCTGATGGCATGTGGTGAACAAAATACACACAGCTTTCAGCCTGTAAAATTCAAAGGTAAAGCTACAGACCAAATGCAGCCAACGTAACGCTGCTAACGCCTGGCTATAAATATCGAAAACACTTTATATGAGTTTTTAACCACACTTTCGTGTTTCTGTATCTTATAAAAAAAACCTCTTTACGAGGTAAAAGTCTAGTGACGAAAACAGTTATATGCCCCAAAATTTCTGATATCCAATTTTGTGACGAATAATATTAAGTTTGACATAAAAATTATTTTAAAAAAAATTTTTGCACTCGGCACATTGCGCCAAAATGTCTCAATTCTTCATACCAAATAAAACTCAATGTTTTGCGCAGTGCCGAATGCAAAAATTTTTTTTTAAATAATTTTTATGTCAAACTTAATATTATTCGTCACAAAATTGGATATCAGAAATTTTGGGGCATATAACTGTTTTCGTCACTAGACTTTTACCTCGTAAAGAGGTTTTTTTTATAAGATATCAGAAATTTTTGAATAAGATATCAGAAATTTTAAAATTTCATTCTATCAACTTTGTTTATTTTTTGTACAAGCTAAAACAAACTGTCTGCCAACACTGGTTCCCATAAAACACACATGCCAAGCGCAAAAGCTAGTAGCACTCTCAAACTCTGGCTGCTATGACACTTTGCAGCTGCTGTATGCATGCTACTGCATGTGTACATGCAGAAGTGAAAAGGTAAAAAGTATATTCAGTTAACAGGTAATATCTTGCCCAAACGAAATTTGACGGCTATGTGTTATATGTCAAAAAGCGAAATTGAATTGCTACAACAAATAACATACAGTCGAACTTCCCTAACTCGAATCACCATTATCCAAAGAAAAGGTTCGAGTTAGGGAAATATTCGAGTTATAGAGTTCTTTTTCCTAAGATTGTTAATTTTACTGCCACTCATTTAATTCGAGTTACAGAGAAATTCGAGTTAGAGAAGTTCGAGTTAGGAAAGTTCAACTGTTTTTAAAACTTATTTGAAACGTAGATTTTTCTTAAATCGGCGAAATGTGGGAAAAAAAACCTTATTTCACCTGAAGCTTTTTACGATATATAGATCACATCTGTAGCTTCTATCGTTTGGATGCTGTGGTTTTTGGCGATTAACATGTACATGTACATACTGCATTCTATCATATATTAAAAAACGCGAAATTTTACACACCACAACATATTGAAAGTTAAAAAAAATCGTTAGCGTCGTTTTCTCAAAAACCGCCAAAATGTGGGACAAAATATTTTATTTCACCTGTTGCTTTTTACCTATGCACTTTAGAAAAAAAGTTTGAAGGTCTGCCTAAAAGCTCTTCAAAATACCAATTCCAACGATATATAGATCACGTCTGTAGCTCATATCGTTTGGATGCTATAGGGGTTTTAATTTTAGCGGCTTTTAGCGATTTCCCGCTAAACTAGCTTTTTTTTCGAAAAAGTCGTAGAACAAACGTTTCTAGATTTTTGATCGGGAACATGTCCTCATTCAAACTTTTAAGCTAAATCAACGCTTTGATACTAACAAACAGACAAACAAACAAAAAAACAGACTGACTTTTCATCTCGTTTTGAGAAGGGCACCAAAAATTTCAAAATTAATTATCTTCTGAACCAGTGATCGGATTTTGATGATCAAGGTGTCATTCGACGCGTATTTTTGATTAAAATAGTAAAAAATTAAAATAAAAATCGAAAAGGCTCCAACGGCCCCATTTGCTCCAATAATTTAAAATTTTCCCCTCCCGCTACCTTTCGATCGGTACATAACTCGACCCGATTGGACAGTCATAGCAAATTTTCCATTCTTCCTGTGTATATATGCTAGTCGCCTTCGCACCCTTCGTGCTGATTTCGTCACTAGCGCGGACTGCCGTCCGCAGTGATTATTAAAAGAATTCATAATATGTATAAATATTATTATTAAAATAAGTAAAAATGTTGTTTTATTATTGAATATTATTATCGTGGTGGTCATCCATTTTGAAATGTTATCTTATAAAAAAAACCTCTTTACGAGGTAAAAGTATAGTGACGAAAACATTTTCATGCCCCAAAATTTCTGATATCCAATTTTGTGACGAATAATATTAAGTTTTACATATAAATTATTAAAAAAAAAAAAATGTTGGCACTCGGCACATTGCGCTAAAATGTCTCAATTCTTCAAACCAAATAAGACTCACTGTTTTGCGCAGTGCCGAATACAAAAATTTTTTTTTTAACTTTAAAGCTATTTTTAAGTTTATTTTATAAGTTTACTGCAACTTGGTTTAAGATAAAGGGCATTAAAATAAAAAATTTTGCCTCCCATTCGGCACAATTTTCCAGTGGCTGACAGCAAGGGAAATTCAGGGCAAAAATTCCCACCCCCGATTTTGTACAGAAAGTTGCAGTGCCGGTTTCAGGGCCCTACCCCTAAACCTTAGCGGAAGTTCCGCTAAAACTTCAGCTAGCATATACCGGCCACGCTAATGTAAAAGCGAATTGGAACTTTACATAAAGTGGATGCACAGCACCCCTGAACGTTCAGCTGGAATTCTGTGTGTTTTTCGTTACAAAAGAGCCACTGGGTGTTTTTTTGCTTGGTTTTTGCTGTTTCCTGTCTGTCAGTCTGTCGTTTCATTTTCATGTTCCATTGCCAGACTTGACGCGTTCGAGCATGTCGAGGCATTCAATTTCTTATTTCCTCGCCTGTTGTCACATTTTCATGTGGTGTCATGTGCGATGCATGCCCCACTCTCACCCACTACAACCGCCCTCTCTCTCTCTCTCACTCAGAGTCAGTAATATCATTTTGCTGTGTTTTCACAGTGCCACGCCTTAAAAAGGAGTAAGTAACCAGGCAATTGGCAACACTTTCCTCTCTCATTAAAAATACCAAGAAATTCTGTGAAAATTGCCGTTGTTGCTGCTGCCGTTCGAGTATCCGCAATATTCATTGGCTTGCCTTAACTACACACACAATAACTTCATTTGCAGGCAATATTATAATTCAACAAACATACACACATATGGGCATGTACAGTGAACGCTGTCAGTTGATGCAAAGTTGATGCCAGAGGCCTTCAAACTCTACTTAATTCAATTATTGTCAAAATCAAATTGACAAAGTGCCCTCTTCCTCTACAACGTTCTAATTGAAACTGGAACTGCAGTTGGACATGGAACTGGAACCCGAACTGGAAGTGGAACTGGAACTATAGCATGTTCACATCCTTGCACCTGGCACACACTTCAAAGCGTTTGCTGGCTGAAAATTAATTACCAGTTGGGCAACCACAAGATACTTTGCCTGTGCCACGCCCCTTTTGGCCAGCCTTCTTATCGGCAGGCAACCGTGCAAAATTTCATAAATTTCACTCGCCTGACCAAAAAGAAAATACGGTCCAAAGAGAAAGTTTAATCGTTAAAAAAATAGAAAAGAATTTTGTATTTTTTTCCCTACACAAAACTTTTACGAAAAGCATTAAAATTTCAAAACAAACTGAAAGAAGAAGAGAAGCGCGCACACACACACACACACACACACATGCCAAAACACATGCATACATAAAGCGACCGCTGGTCATGGTAAAAATGGTAAAATATTGGAAAATATTTGCAGCAGCACAGCGTACCATCCTCATCCTCACCAGCCTGTTAATAATTCGTTTGGTTTCTACCTTGCGGTTGAGTTACTTATTATTTTTATTATACCCGTTACTTATAAAAATAAGTAAAAGGGGATATTGTATTCGT
Source organism: Drosophila quinaria (assembly GCA_035047525.1). NCBI lineage: Eukaryota > Metazoa > Arthropoda > Insecta > Diptera > Drosophilidae > Drosophila > Drosophila quinaria. Next base: position 6,812,489 of record JAWNPO010000455.1, on the reverse strand, counting down.
TGCAATGTATGTAACAGGGAGAAGGAAGCATCTCCGACCCTATAAAGTATATATATTCTTGATCAGCATCAACAGCCGAGTCGATATAGCCATGTCCGTCTGTCCGTCTGTCTGTCCGTCTGTCTGTCTGTCTGTCCGTCTGTTCGTCCGTGTGAGCGCCTAGATCTCATAGACTATAAGAGCTAGAGCAACCAAATTTGGCACACAGACTTCTATAGACCTCACGCAGGTCAAGTTTGTTTCAAATTTTTGCCACGCCTTTTTCCGCCTCTGTAAATCGCAGTAAGCCACCACACGCACAGTTTTCAAGATATTATAATTTTTTTTACTAATTATAGTAAACTACTATTATTACCTATCATCCTATTAAATCGTAACAAGAGCGGACAAACAGAAAGGTGGTAATGGCTAATTAAAGTTTTTAAAAAATATAAGTGCCTAAAAGCATGCAATAAAAAATATTAAAACATTCATTAAAATAAGTAACGGGTATCCTAGAGTCGGGCGCTCGACTATAGCCTTTCCCACTTGTTTTTTTTCTCTTTTTGATGTTTGACCAAAATGTTAATAATTGGCATTGCTGTGCCATGGCAGGGTGCCCAAGGGGGTGAGTGGTAGAGAGGGGGTGCAGGGGGTCGGCTGAGGTCCGAGCGTTCTTTTCATAAATTGTTTCGGAAATTACTGTTGTACCGACTTTGGGACTTTAAAATTGATTACAGTTCATTTCATTTCTAGCCATTGATTACCTTCCTCCTACCCGCCTCCTTTAGATCCCATTGTTCTACGTCCTTGTCACTTTTGCTGACCATTGATGTGGATCGCTTTTCATTGTTTCCCTTCAGTTTCAGTTCGGTTTTCCACAGTTTCATTTACATTTTGAGCGCTTGAATATCTTCGCTATTATTATTGTTACGTATATTATGATTATTATGATTATTGTTGAGCTCCTGTGGCCGTCGAGCTCACGTATTCAATTAAGAATATCATTGCATTTCACACATTTCAGTTGCTCAGATATTTTACCTGATTTACTCATATTTGCATTTTAACATTCATCTGCCAATTGGTTAAATCAATTTGCACAATTCGATTCATTTGAGACCAGCCATTTTTCCCGTTTGAACGTAAGTTATTGATAGTTGATCGATGATTAACTACCCTATATCTATCAAACATTTATATTATGTCTATATTATTTGAAGATATTATCCTTATCAAAATTGGCAAACAAATCGATTTTCTTAAGTGCCTAAAAAGTACAAAGTGTGCAAAAAAAAAAAATAAATTAAATAATATTCGATATAAGACTATATTTTTGATATTTGAATAAACTGAATTTCTTATTATACATTTATTTACTAGAACTCATGTATCTGCAATACATGTTTAATTATTATTATAGCTTGCATTTTATTTTTTAAAAACAACAACCAACACTAATTAAATATTGTGGTGTACACATATGTATATAATATGGTGCTATAAATTGTTTTATAATATTGAAACATTTTTTGGAATTGCATTTCAATTGTTTGGCTGGAAAATAGACCATAGGAGAGGCAACACAAGTAGGTATACGAGGGTGGGCTGATAAATAGTCGGCCTACCAAAGAAAACACGGTTTTTTTTTTATTTTTCTTTTTTATTTTTCAACATAATCTCCTTTTAGACGTATGCACTTAGTCCAACGGTCCACCAATTTTTTTATACCTTCCATAAAATATGACTGGTCCAGGTCCTAAAAATAGGCGTTTGTTTAACAGATCACCTGTTCATTCGACTGAAATTTCTTTCCACCAAGCCATTTCTTTAAGTTTGGAAATAGATAATAGTCACATGGTGCTAAATCTGGAGAATAGGGGGGATGTGGAAGAATTTCATAGTGTAGTTCACACAATTTCATCATGGCAACAACGCTCTTGTGAGCCGGAGCGTTGTCCTGGTGAAACAGAACTTTTTCCTTCGCCATGTGCGGCCTTTTTTTCTTTAGTTCTGAATCGAACTGTCCCAAAAGGTTAGAATAGTATTCTCCATTAATTGTTCTGCCTTTTTCTATATAATCCACATGAATTACGCCTCGGGCATCCCAGAAAACCGTTGCCATTACCTTGTTGGCCGACAAACCAATCTTTGCCTTTTTCGGCGCCGTTTCTCCGGTTGAAATCCACTGCTTTGACTGTTCCTTGCTTTCTGGTGTATGGTGATGTATCCAAGTTTCGTCGACAGTCACAAAACGACGCAAAAATTCATTCTTATTTGCGTTTAACAATGCCAAACTCTCCTTCGCAATGACCAAGCGGTTGCGTTTGTGTTCCGCTGTGAGCAATCGCGGCACCCACCTTGACGAAAGCTTACTCATATTTAAATATTCGTGTAAGACGTTCACGAGAAATGTTTAGGGCCTTAGCAATCTCTCTCAGCTTTATTCGGCGATCATCCAATATCATTCCGTGGACTTTATCTACCATTTCTGGGGTTGTCACCTCTCTGGGACGTCCCGGACGGTCCTCGCAAAAATGCTTGTCCGCCCGCGCCTATACTCAGCAGTCCAATATTTAATGGTCGAAATCGATGGAGCTGATTCCCCATAAACTTCGATTAACTCATTTTTTATTTCATCGTTGGATTTCTTTTTTAAAAACAGAAATCTAATGACAGCTCGATATTCTATTTTACTCATTTTGGGGACAATGCAAAAGTGACCATGCTAAAACTCCCGCCAAAATTACCAGTGTTGAGAAAAACGCCTAAAACTTTTTCAGCAATCAGCCGATAGAAAACACTAATCGAATAAAATATTTATGGGTTGTTTAAGATGTTTTTTTTTGATAAGGCCGATTACTTATCAGCCCGCCCTCGTAATTAGTGACTTTTTGTGTGAGCTTCATATCATCGCGGAAAATGGAAATTAACATGCGGTTTCACAAGTATCTCTCTCCCTCTTTCTTTGTGTGTGTGTGTGTGTGCGTGTGTGTGTGTGTGTGTGTGTGTGTGTGTTGACCCTACATCAGCATTGGAGATACAAGTGTATACAATATATGTTTACCATTCTCGGCCTCCCTTCCTTCGCTCCTTCCTTCTGGCTCCCTCGACCTCGACCTCAACTCGCCCCCGGAGCTAAATTGTGGAATGTGTTTTGTGTATTATGCTGATTTAATTGGAGTTTTTGTTGCTGGATTTGTTTTTGTTTTCGCCTTTGTGTTTGTGCTGTAGACAAAAACGCGTTAAATTGAATAAGCTGCAATAATTGCATAAGTTTGATTAGTTGGATAAGTGGTTTTATTAGCCTCCTCATTATCAGGTCAATTAATATGCCAAACACAAATTAATATAAACCACAGATGAAACGTGGGTCAAGGTATATATGTACCGAAAAGGATCCGATGCAACCAGTTGATATCAAATAAATACTAAATTAATACACATAAGTACATTTGTACGTTATAGAAATTTCTCTATTAAAATAGCATTAGTTACCAAAATATTTTCGATACATTTTTCTCTTTAGATGCATTTAATTTCTTTATGGAAAACATTATCAGCTCCATTATTGTAAACTGGATTTATAATATTTATATCCAAATATATACATAAATCTATATAAATTATTATAGTTCTTTTCATATTGCTTAGTTTTCAAGACACATTTTGTGAAAAGCTTTTTAAAAGAATTGTTATATTTTTCTAAACGTAATTTTCGTCATCAAATGTCAGTTATAATACTTATGTACAGAAGTCAACTGACAATTTAATTCCACAAATGAAAGCAACAATGTATTGTCGAAGTAATGGAACAAAAATGTTTCCAGTTAACTAGACAATAGTTTTTTATAAGGAATTTATGTTAAAGTGGTATTTAAAACCGACTTGATTGCTTTCGAATTCAAAGACATTTATCGCCTTTGCTGTAAAGCTTATTACATTTAATATTTTTAAAGACCCTATTTACCAAAGGGCAAAGGGCTTATAATTGTATGCTTACCTTTAAAAAAGAGTTGGTTGGGTGTTATCACCTGAACTAATTTTCAATATGCTGGAGAAGTGTGTCTGGATCGACTGATTGATTTGGAAATTTCAAAAACTGCTGTTTAAAGTTTAAAGGGATCTATGTGCGTTTTTCATGACAAAGGACAATCCATTTTTTTGCTATATGGCATTTAGAAATTAAAAGGCGCAACTGCAGTCAAGTTTAAACAAAATGTGCTTTGGGAGCTCTTAGTTCCGCAATCTGTATTCTCATTTGGATGACTGCAACCAGTACCTTTGACTAATTTGCCTCTCGATGACGATGACGGAGACGTCAGCGGCAATGGCGATGACGATGACGATGACGAAGACAATTCCGATAGAGTCTAGGGCTGTTGATTATTTAAATAAATGAAGCAGGCTAGTCAGCGTCATGGTGGTCCATTTAATTGTAGGCAGAGTACCAAAAAGTACAGAGAGAGACAGAAGGAGAAAGAGAGGGGAAGAGGCTGTGTACTTTTAGTGGTATCTAATGAAGTTGCCCGCTCGCTGCTGCTGCTCTTGGCGCCATGAAAGGCTGAGAAAGGCGAATGCGGAATGCGGAACGTGGATTGGGGGTAGATGGCTGTTAAAAAGGGTAAGGGGGCAGAGGTCAGGGGATGAAGGGTGTCGGCACTGGTTTAGGAGCAACAGCAGTTGGACTAGTCTGGGACCCTCATTTATTTTCACTTTAATCAAAGTGAATGGCAAGAACAGCAGAGCGTCGATGGTGCAGGATGGCAGGACACGCAGGACGACGAGAAAGCTGGGGAGGGGGGAGGAAGGCAGGTCGGCTGTCTGCCCAAAGTTTGCTTAACAAATTTTGTTGCCATGCCCAAAAGAATTGTAAAGCGTAAAATAACAAAGACAAGGAAGAGAAAAAGTAAAATAAGAAGCAGGCACAGGAGCAGAAGTAGGAGGAAAGGGAGATAGGAGGCAATAGCAGAAAATGAGCAAAAAGTGTATTACTAGTTGTATTTTACACGTTATCCTTTCTGCGTGGGTTCTTCGTTGGGCGGTCGGTTGAAGGAAGGAACATTGCTAAACAAAAGCACAACAGCCGCTCAACCGACAGCCGACAGCCGACAGGAGAAGAGATATCCCAGGCAGCCCTAGCAGATGAAAAAGTAAGCTAATTAGTTAATGAAAGATATTTTCCATTGTCTACTCGAAGGACTGCGTCACACTGAGCGCAACAACAGCATTTAAAACATTGATCATGTTATCTGCAATCTGTGAGTCAATGCACTATGGTCCCGGTGACTATTTTTTTGGAAAAAAAATTAATAACAAGTTTTTTGCATTAGACTAATAGTGTCAATTGGCAACGGTGCTGCAAAAAGTGGGCATGAAACCGCCTTTTTTCTTCATTTAAGCATATGGAAATTTTTTGTTTTTCACGCTATTTGAAAAAAACTTGCACGATTCATTTGTTCTTATGGTTCCAACAGTCTGTTAAAAAATAATTTAAATCGGGCAATTATATCATACAGTAACCATATGAATAATAGGTTTAAAAAAGTTTTTTTTTGCGTTCAAATCATCTTGTTTTCTAAGATATTCGGACCAAACTTTTAATACATTAGAATTATCATAGGCCAATGTGTCTGGCCAACAAGATCTTTATAGACGAGTCTTGGATGGAAAAATATATTTTTCCTGTAAAACACAAAGGTCGCTGATTTTAAACAACACAGACCGATTATCACAAAGTACAAGCCACACTGAATAATATTCATTAAAAATATGAGTTAATTGTCTTTTGGATGAGTGTTGAAACGCACTTCAATTTAACCAAAAAAATTGGTTCAACACTGACATGTACTCATCGTTTGTAACATCTCTGTTTCAGAGTTGTTAGCCCAACAGTGTTGGGCAATGTTAAAATTCTGACTATGTAACATTTTTGTCAGATGTATTGCCATCAAAAGATCATTAATTTGAACAACTTTCAAAATGGACTTTTTTCCAAAATAATCGTCATCGGGACCATAGTGCATAGTGCGTTGAGTTGATCGTATTAATCAAAAAATATTGCCTACTTTTAGGTGTCGCGTGTAAATAAGCTTTTCTGTGCAAAGAATGCAATAAATGCACCCACTTTCTGAAAGTCGCCAATTTAAAATATTTTTGAGTGCAACGCGTTAACTGAAGATGCTTCTTCAATGTTGCCTACCGGAAATCTCAATAGATGGATTTCTCAATAGATTTGTTCGCTTCCGTATTGGAAATTTCATCTGTTTTAGATGGCATTACATACTAACTCGGAAACTAGTCAAGATATTTTTATGCGGTTTTTTTCTAGTATTATACATACTGCTAGAAGTAATTTGGAAAAGTGTGCGTGTCACCACCTCCGCCTCAAATTTTTGTTGTTAATTTTATGCTCACAACCATCTAAGAGGGCTTGCTACTTTCTATTTCGAAGGTCAAAACTTGTTATTTTCAATAGAAATCATAAACTCAATTGTTACCAATAAAAATAAAAAAAAAAATAAAAAAAAATTGGCGGTAGGAGTGGTGACACTCCCACTTTTCCAGAATACTTTTAAGAGGATACATGACACTGGAAAAAAAACCGCATCCAAATATCTTGAGTAGCTTACTAGATATTAATTATGGTCTCACAAACTCGTGAAATTCCCCATAGTGGAATGTTTCAACATATTTAATTTATGCATGTACATTGTACATACATACGTATATACATACATATGTATGTATATGTATTTAAGTATATGAATGTAAGTATGTCCGTGCAAAGTTCATCCATTTTGCGGCAATTGTGGCCTTTTGTGGCCACACCGACCCCGTCTCTCAGCTCATTGATGTGCTGCTGCCACGTCAATCGTGGACTGCTTTGTTGGCCAATTTCGCCGTCCACTGCTCATTTATTTCTGCTACTTTCTTTATGCCACAGCCAGAGTTGAATAATTTCCCACTCCCTTGCCATGGCACACCTTATTTGCCGCTGTGGATTGGCTTTGTTGTTGCTCGCTGCTCATTTGCGTGGTCAGCGGCGGTCGGCTGCACCCTTTTGTACTACTGGAAAAAAAGCTGTGCTTGAATAAATTCTGAATTTTAAACGAACGAAGTTTGCCTTCAAAATTTATATGCTTTCAGTTGAGCCTCAACTTTCATGCCATATTTCTTTTAATTTTTAGCATTTCTTCTTGTTATTAATTGATGTCGTTGACGATAACGTTGTCAACGTCAGTTTACTCTGTTGGTACGGCAGCCTTCCAGCTGCCGCACAGAAAGAGTGGATTGCACTTGCCACTGCAACAATTCGCGTCCTTTACGCACCCCCAGCCACTCTGCCTGCAATATGGGCCAGCTGCCACAACGCAGATCCAAGCACACGTCAGCCACAACAAGCACTTCATCTTTGCACCTCGAGCGCTGAATTTGTTTAGTAGAAGCCAACTTTGATCCAGTTTCATTTGAATAACAGCTCGACAAATTTCCAAATCGAATGCATTTGTCACTATTTATTAAGATATGAACAATTTAGCGCAATGGGCCGAGTGAAAAACATTTTTCTTTAATAATAATTTATATGTAAAATTTAACATTATTCGTCACAAAATTGGATATCAGAAATTTTGGGGCATGAAATGTTTTGTTGTTTTCTATAAGATTCAATATCACTTCAATTTGAATACAGTCGAACTTCCCTAACTCGAATCACCATTATCCAAGAAAAATGTTCGAGTTATGAGTTTTAAAATGAAACTACAATTTTACATACTCATAAATACATTTTAAATTGAAAATTTTTCTTGTTATTTTTAACAAAAAAAAATTCCAGTTTGTTCAAGACCTGTCGAAATTCTCAATTCCATATTTTTCAGCCACTTAAATTTTTTTGGTCCACTTTCGAATGTTTTAATAAATAAGTTTAGGTATTTCATAAAGCGATAAACATTTTAATCTTATAAAAAAAACCTCTTTACGAGGTAAAAGTCTAGTGACGAAAACAGTTATATGCCCCAAAATTTCTGATATCCAATTTTGTGACGAATAATATTAAGTTTGACATAAAAATTATTTTAAAAAAAATTTTGGCACTCGGCACATTGCGCCAAAATGTCTCAATTCTTCATACCAAATAAAACTCAATGTTTTGCGCAGTGCCGAATGCAAAAATTTTTTTTAAAATAATTTTTATGTCAAACTTAATATTATTCGTCACAAAATTGGATATCAGAAATTTTGGGGCATATAACTGTTTTCGTCACTAGACTTTTACCTCGTAAAGAGGTTTTTTTTATAAGATTTAAAACTTATTTGAAACGTAGATTTTTCTTAAATCGCCGAAATGTGGGGAAAAAAACCTTATTTCACCTGAAGCTTTTTACCTGTGTTTTAAGCAAAAAAGTTTACAGCTAGGCTTAAAGCCCTTCAAAATACATTTCCAACGATATATAGATCACATCTGTAGCTTCTATTGTTTGGATGCTGTGGCTTTTGGCGATTTACATGTACATTAACATACTGCATATGTACATGCAGTAGTGTAAAGGTAAAAGGTATATTCAGTTAATAAGTAATATCTTCCAAACCCATCGGTAAAATTTTGTGTCATATATCAAAAGACGGGAAATTTTACACACTACAACATATTGAGAGCTAAAAAAAATCGTTAGCGTCGTTTTCTCAAAAACCGCCAAAATCTGGGACAAAATATGTTATTTGACCTATTGATTTTTACCCATGCACTTTAGAACAAAGTTTGAAGGTTTGCCTAAAAGCCCTTCAAAATACCTTTACACGATACATAGATCACGTCTGTAGCTCATATCGTTTGGATGCTATAGGGGTTTTAATTTTAATGGTTTTTAGCGATTTCCCGCTAAACTAGCTTTTTTTCGAAAAAGTCGTAGAACAAACGTTTCAAATTAATTGCATTTAAACATTAAAAAAAAAAAAAGTTTTGTCCGTGCCAGGATTTGAACCCGAAACCCTAGCTGAGAATTCATGAAAAAATCGGACGCTCTACACTTTGCGCCACTGGCGATCATTAAGGACGCCTGTTTAATTATAGATTTCATTGTTACTGGACTGTTAGTCAAATGTAATTGCTGCTGCTGTCCTATTTCAATTCAAAGTAAAACGTATATATTCAGTTAATAGGTTATATCTTCCAAACCAATCAACATAAATTTATGAATGATATATAAAAAACGCGAAATTTTACAAGCTCAAACATATTGCAAATTAAAAAAAATCGTAGGCAGCGTTTTCTCAAAAACCGCCAAAATCTGGGACAAAATATCTTATTTCACCTGTTGATTTTTACCTATGCACTTTAGAAAAAAAAATTGAAGGTTTGCCTAAAAGCCCTTCAAAATACCTTTCCAACGATACATAGATCACGTCTGTAGCTCATATCGTTTGGATGCTATAGGGGTTTTAATTTTAACGGTTTTTAGCGATTTCCCGCTAAACTAGCTTTTTTTCGAAAAAGACGTAGAACAAACGTTTCTAGATTTTTGATCGGGAACAAGTCCTCATTCAAACTTTTAAGCTAAATTTACGATTTGATCCAAACAAACAGACAAACAGACAAACAGACAAACGAACAAACAAACAAACAAACAAACAGACTGACTTTTCATCTCGTTTTGAAAGGGGCACCAAAAATTTCAAAATTAATTATCTTCTGAACCAGTGATCGGATTTTGATGATCAAGGTGTCATTCGACGCGTATTTTTGATTAGAATTAGATTAAAAATTAAAAAAAAATCAAAAAGGCTCCAACGGCCCCATTAGCTCCAATAATTTAAATTTTTCCCCTCCCACTTACACCTGTTTATCTCACGAACCAGGTGAGTTTCTAAAAGTCTTAGTAAGCACATTTGTAAGTTAAGTTAATACCTTGCGATCGGTATATAACTCGACCTGATCGGACAGTCATAGCAAATTTTCCATTCTTCCTGTGTATATATGCTGGTCGCCTTCGCACCCTTCGTGCTGCTTTCGTCACTAGCGCGGACTGCCGTCCGCAGTGATAGACTTGATGCTGCCATGGTAATTAATCTTTCACTAATGCGCTGACAAAGAAGTACATTAAGAACATATTTCACAAGCCTAAGTAATTGTTGATGCAATATTCTATCATATTGCATCACCATATGTTAATGTACATCAATATTACATAACCAAACGAGCCGGTTACTGAAGCATAAAATACAAACTAAAAAAATGCAAACTTTATTGGGTATTTTCCCAAAAAATTCGACTTACAGAAGTACGGGCCAATATTTTTGTTCGAATTAAGGAGAAATTCGACTTATGGAAGTTCGAGTTACGGAAGAAAGTAAACGCTATTGCCACTCGGTTTTATTCGAGTTAGAGAAAATTCGAGTTAGAAAAGTTCAACTGTAATTTGTATCATAATTTCTAAACAAACGAAATTAAGAAAAACTCATTGATTTTTACATTTAAACATGACAACTTACAATAGAAAGTTAAAATAAATTTTATGTTGTAACTTCGTTGATTTTGTGACTTTAAAGATCTTTAAGCTACAATTAAGTTAGTAGCATTTACAAGAATTTTTACCGAATGCAATTGCTATTATTAACGATTCTCTTCTATTACTTTTCTCACTCTCTATTTCTCTCTCTGACTCCCTCTCTCTTATGGTCTAAGGCAATTATAATTTTATGTTATTTGACCATGATTTCAACTCAACTTCTATTTCTGTCTCACGATCGTGATCTACGCACATGGATTAGAAAGAGATATCAAGTAAAACGGGGAAAAGAAAGAGAGCGAGAATTTTGTGGCAGCCTCATCTGGCCACAAATTTAATGTCGCTTTATGTTTGCCAAAATTACTTGCCAGTTTCGGACTGTTATTTTTTTTTTGTGCGGCTTTCCAGACTTGTATTTTTGTACATTCGTGCTGAAATTGTGGGCGCACTTTGCTCTTATTATTATGATTATAACGTTTACGCTTTACAATTGCTACAAAATGACAGGGAGGCCGTGCAATTTGGCTTTTCTTTTCAATAATTTTCCATTAGACAAGAAACGAGCAACAAAAGAGCCCGCGACAATGGCTCACAAAATTCAACAGCAACAACAGATGGAGAAAATAAAAAAGGGGCAAATCAGTTAAGGGAATCATGTCTTTGGCAAAGGGGAGAGAGCGGATAAATGGCGCGTAGCAGACACACATGTACATATATGGTATATATGTATATATATAAAAGTGTAAATATATAAATATATATATAACTATATGTATATATAGCACCGATGCGGACACAACGCGAACGCTGCCGACGACGACACTTCTGGTTCATTGAAGCATAAGAAATTCTCGAATGAATCGCTCCGTTGACGCTTGAGTAGACTTGAAGCGATAAGCGGTTTTTGCCCCATATACATAAATATATATTTTGCGCTAGTCGCGCATCCCCGCCTCCGTCCCTCCGTTCGTCATTGCGCTTACTGTATGGAAAAGAAAAAAAAAAATTAAAATGTTAGCCCTTGGGCTCGTCCGGGAGTTGAACCCGGGACCTCTCGCACCCGAAGCGAGAATCATACCCCTAGACCAACGAGCCGACTTGTCCACCCGCAGCTGATTGAGGCATATGAACTAAAAGAGAGAGAGAGAGACAGAGAGAGAGAAAGGTTTAGATGTGATCTATATTTATGTGTCTGTGCCTGTGTGTAAGCCTCATAACTCATACGCCGCGTTTGCCGAAACTTGACGCATAAATTTCAATTGTTCGCACCCTGACGCCTGAGACTCGTGGCTAATAGAAATGGAAATAAGCAAACGTCACGCTGACTCGCAAAGCCAAATGCACGGATGTATGTACATATGTATGTGTAATGCGAACAAACCACAATCATAAAACGTAGCCCATGTCAGACAGAGAGACAGTTGCTGGAAATTCGCTGTAGGTCCCAGTCGTGTTCCTTTTCGAGGTGTCAGTCCCCAGGCGTTAACCCTTGCTTCCACTCACCACTCTCCCCCCATCTTTATCCCTCCTTCTTGGCCAACTCTCTAGCTGGTTTATTGACAGTTGTCAGGTGTTTTTTGTTTGTGAGCTGGGCGCTTAAACTTTGCCAATTGCCTGATAGTATTTGCTGCCAGCTCCGCATAGTTAACAAGCATATGTCATGGGAACGCCCACGGGTCGCGGTTTTTAGAAACCAGCGGGGGGATCAGTATCCAACGCTGTCGAGCTGACAGAGAGCCATAAAATTTATCTTGCGACAGCTGCTCAGGCCGCAGGCAACACACACTCGCACATACAAGCACACACACATATGCAGCTACTGTTGGCCAACACGTTGGGTCAGAACAGCACTTGGTTTGCCTTTGGGCCACATGTTTCAGAGGCGCATGCCACGCGCTAACTAAATCGGAAACCAATTTGCTTATCGTCGTCCTCTATCAACGTGCGAGTGTGTGTGTACTTATTACACAAGTGTGTGTGTATGTGTGTGTGTGTGTGTGTGTTTGGCAGCTCAATTTGAGTTAAGCGTTAAACTCAGAAACTGTAAACGTGCCACGAAATTCCAAGCAGACTTTAAACGTCATAATAAATACATGGAAATGCGATGCAATTCAGCAAAAATATGACAAATTAATTGCTAACAAGTGCCAAAGAAGCAAATTGAGAGACAGAGAGAAAGAGAGAGAGAGAGAGAGTGGAGATTGGAGAGTGGGGTCATGGCAGCGTAACCTTGGCCCAAACACAAGCGAGAGTCAAACAACAATTTTTGCTGCTGACAAACTTTATACCAATTGTTTGCCTTGCTCATGTGTGTGCGTGTGTGTGTGTGTGTGTATATATAAATATATATGCTTGTATAGTTGTTGTTGTTGTTATTACTATACTAGCTCTCTTGCGATGAGAGTGCCGCAACGTGGCGTCGAAAATAATTACACTTACTGATTTATTGAGTGTCGTGGTTGTCGTGGCTGGCAAAAAGGAAACGGAAATGCCCCCACCCCCCACTCGCCGCTCCCTTCAAGCGGATGTTGTAAATGAGCCACGACATTGCGACTGCAACGACGTCATATGTACGTCTGGTTTACTGGATACCCGATACCCACACTAATCAGCTTTGGGACTTCAACCTTTGAAAAGATCCAAAGCTAAGTATCGTAGAGTTTGCAGTATCTGAAGCAAAAGAATATTCCTGAAGTTTAGTTTAATTCCGATATGTGTAGATAAAAGTTGTGTTTGAATTTCAGTATCTCATCTTATAGAAGTGATTTATTATACGCGACGATCGATTCTCTTACAGAAATCTTTTAAACTGTTCAGTTGCTTTTAAAAAAATCACTGCATCTAAATAGTATTTATATAATCAACCCTGTTCCGGTTTTCACTTTCGGCAAGATTTTGCGAAAGTGAATTTCCCTCACTTGTTCCGGTTTTCACTTTCGGCAAGATTTTGCGAATTGAATTCACTTGACATTGAGCTAGTGAGTTTGAATTCGGAAGGAATAAATCGATGATTTTGGCATGCTTAGCATAAAATTAAAGTGAAAACAAAATATGTTTAAAATTCTCCAATGTTTTAGGAATAATGCTACATCATCAGATAAACAAAAAATAATTTATTTGATTTTTAAATCATTTTTATTTCATCACGCCTCAAAATCGATAAGACTCTAACCCAACATTTTTGTCGGATTTGCTCGACCTGTTCTAATTTCCGCAAGTACATATTTGTGAAAATGAATGGGAAGTTTTTTAGAGCTGCCTTTGTAGGTGAGGAAAGTTGTAAATATTATGGTATATATTTAAAACAACAATTCAAGTGCTTTTAAGCATCGTGTAAAATAAAGAGTTCAATTGCTTGTTTTTAAAATGCAATTTGGGACAAAACTGTTGTTATTTAATGCAAAACAATGGAGATTATTTTTGTAAACAAACACTGTGCAACAGTTGACAACTCTGCAAAAACGCATTGCTCAGCACTGAGAACAACCCGCGCTTTCAAAAATGCAAAAGTTATAACGAAAGTAGGTTTTATCTTTGAAAAATGTTTCCACTTATGATGAAATAAATTTTTAATGAAGTAATTAAACATTTTGACAGACGGAAATTCTTTTGACGCAAATCTGTGACGCACTCAGAACATTTTCCAGCACTGTTCTGCTAAAAATTACTCAACACAATGTGGGAGGGAAATTCGGAGGGTAATTCGAAGGAAATGTCAAGGAATTTTAAGGGTAATTCGGTCAAATCTTGCGAATTGAAATTCGCAAAAAACAAGTGAAAACCGGAACAGGCCTGAATATCTACATATGTCCAGTTAAAGTCTTAGTGTATAAATTAATGTCAGAGTGAAAAAATAACTCTAGGATAAGATATAATTGCGCTAAGAAAAGACGATGAAAAATAGATGTTTGGATTTTATAGAGGAACAAATTTCAGAATAGTTATATGTACGAGTATATTATGAATTCATGTGATTTTAAGTGAATGAAAAAATAACCGATTTAGAGAATTTTCGGTAGTTATCGAGGATAATGATCATTAAATAATTCAACAATATTTGTCTTCAACTCTTGATGTGAAGAGTATAAAATTGCTAGTGAATATGGGATGGGAATGGAGATGGATATGGGGATGGATATGGGGATGGAATGAATATGTCAGAGATTTGGACGAGTTGACAGGGGCAAGTGTGGAGTGAAGGCAGTTCCATCATAATGCCATTAGTATGGCAACAAGGCTGATTAGTATGGCAGAGACAAAGCAGTCCCAGCAACAACAAACAAGTCCAAATTATGTGGTCGCATGCCATTTGGCTTTGTTGTCGGCCGGGTCGATCTGAGTAGGGGTCGGGGAATAAATTTGGGTTCATGTTGGATGTAGAGGGAATGCGGATAGAGTGCCAGCAACAGGAAGTGACACTCTCACTCTCTCACTGAGGTTGCTTGGCAATAAGTAGTCGCACATCTCTCCCTTTCCCTTTCCCTTTTCCTGCCCAGTCTTGGTCTGGTCACCAGTCGCTATCAACTTGCGATTTAGGCCCACGATTCGATGTTGTTGTTGTTATTATTGTTACTGGATTGCGTGCGGTCGTCGCATATTCAAAAGCATCGCTCAAGCGAAAGTGAAATTAATTACAGAACTTGAGTTCAGTTCAGTTTCAACTTGAATTGGGTTGAGTCGATTCTTGTTCCTCTTGTTGCCACTTACCACTTACCACTTGCCGCTGCCAAGTAATTAATGAAAAAGGCAACCAAGACGCACACACCCACACACACCCACACACATCTCTCTTCCTCTCTCTTTCGCTCTACCTCTCCTTTTTTCTATGCTCTTGGCTTAACTATCCATTTCTACTTTCGTTCACTTTGCTTTGCTTTCTTTTCGTTTATTTTGTTTAATTTTCTTGCTGCTTGTTTGCGTACTGCGCCAAAATTTCATTAGAGCCAACAATTTCCTCACTTCTTTGGACATTTGGGGGAATCCCAGGGGTTGCAGGAGAAGGAAGGAATAAACAGGATAGAGAGCAGAAAGTCTGCCAGCTGGCGCGGATTTTCATGTGGCACGTCTCTGTGGTAACTGTATCCATCTGTTGGCATCTGAATGTGAATCACAATAAGACAGCAATTCTACAAGCACTAATTCAAACACACACACACACGCACGTACATATTGTGTGTGTGTGTGTGTGTGTGTGTGTTGTCAGTACGCACACTACGACACACATATTTTTGATCGCATTACACGCACATTTCTTGAATCACTTTGACACTCTGCCTAAAGAGTATCTTTGGGCGTCAAAAGTACTTTCGATCAGGGTATCAAACCGAAACAAATATCAAATTCAGTTGGCATTTTAGCTTTCGATTATCGGTAAGGGTTACCAGTTATTCGAAATACCTGTATGATTTTCGTTAAACAAATTAAAGTTGTAAAAGTGTTAATAACATCGTAATACTAGTATAGAAGTAAGTTTTAGTTAACTTAAGGTCCAGTATGTCTATAAGACAACCAACATGGCTCGGTATACAGCTGTTTCAAGAGACGCCAATCTCTATCATCAGTACAGTTGTGTTGACCTGACCAGCGATCCAAGCCTAATGTCACTTTTGAGAAGCCAGAACGAGTTGTGAATTCTAGTCTCAAGAGTGAAAAAATAGCTGTGAAGCTATTGTGCAAATGCCATCGGCATTTTTATTGCAATAACACATTTGTTTTTGTTTTCTGTTTATGTCAGTATTTCAGAAATCCGGCGTGTCGTTTTTAGTGACATACTAGACCTATATTTATAGCTTACAGACATACTAGACCTCAAGTTAACTAAAACTTACTTCTACAAATAAGAAAGGTCACATTTTTAATATCTTAATAAATAAAAAAAAGTTTGATTAAAAAAGACAATCTATTTAGTACAAGTTTTAGGTTTCGGCTACGAATTAAATTCCTGCTTTCCATTGCAAGTCTCGATATTAAGTCGGACAGACCTTGTATAATTTGATAATAAATAAAATATAGGCACTGAAAATTAATGTATATTGATAAAAGTTACATTTTTTTAAAGTATATTTGGCTCGGCATCGGGAAATTTACAGGAAAATTAGTACCAAAAGCTTACTAAAAATCTGCATGCTGTTGTTTGGAAATTTAATAAGAAATAATTATGAATGAAATACAAGGTTTAATCTGAATCAGTACACGGATTGAGAGACCGTTCTTGAATTACTCTACTGTGTACTTGATTCTCTATGCGATACATTCTTTCTATATCTGTACTCTTGACTCTTATAAATTTAATGTCAATGGAATGAATATTTTTTATTAAAAACTCTCTTTCAACTTCAAAATTTACACAAGTCTTAAAACTAGTTTAACGTATCGAATTCAAAATAATAATCGCTATTCAATTCCCCTTCACCAAAGGGACTCAAGGAGTCTAGGACTATAAAATGCAGGGTTGCCAAGTCTGTGTGAACATGGAAGGGGCCAAGTAATTGAAAGAAGGCTATTAGGTTTGCTCCATTTGTTGAAGGTGTTAAGCTTGGCTGGATAAAATGGACTCAGGAACTCCTGGATTCGGTTGACTTTTAACTAGTACAGTGCTGAGTCTCAGAAAGGGAAGAGGCAACAGATTGAGAGCTGAGAGCAAGGACCTGCCCCATTGAAGTCGGTTTTCGATTAGGTGCTTAGACAATGGGAGCTCTCATTAGGTCAGAGCGAAGCATCTTTTTATTATGGACCAATGACTAAGGCGGCTTTAATCAGCGCCAATTGGTAAATACAAAAGTGAAAATTGCAAAATGTGGCAGCTGACAACGAGAAGGACGACGACATGAAGGCGAAGGACGACTCACGATGGGAAAGAGCAAGGGGGAGTGAGTGGGTTGGGGGCTTTCCCGAGCACGAATGAGAAGAGGAGACCAGTTGAAAGCTGGGAAAGTGACACACAAAAACCTTTTGCTAACTTAATTAAATTATACAATTTTCACTGGCGCTTTTTGTACAATAATTGGCAATAAATTGATTAAAGACTTAATAAAACGTTCGGGGGCCGGCCAAAGTACACAGTTGGATAGATAATTGCATTGGCGCAAAAGGAAACATCAATTAGAGCAAGTACATGTATGTAGGTACATATTTATGTGTATGTACACACATATGTACTATATGTCATGTCATTTAAATGCAATTTCAATTACACTTTGGCACAAGGGAAACTGCGCCTCCAGCTGTGTCACTTGCATTTTCTGAAAATCTTGTTAATATTTTAAATAAATTGTTTCACAGCAATCGATTAATTACATGAATTCCAATTAGTTACAAATTTATTGTAAAACAAGTTTAATGCAATTAAAAACAAAACTTATGTGTTTACACATCCTTTAGATTTATGAACATGTTTTCTAAATAAATTTAAACAAAAATCTTCCATCTATATCTCTGAACCATCTGATACAGAGTATACAATTCTAAAAACGAAGAGAACTGTTGATTTAATGCATTTAATGAAACGCAACATGGAATTTAAATTAATGTCAGTAAGTAGTTTCAACGATTTAAGGATTCATAAAAACTGTTTATCAATTTAATTTATATTGACAACTCTGGCAGTTGCACTTGACAGATTGTTGTGGACTGTACAGAAAAGGAAAAATAAAAACAAGAAACAACTATGATTCATTTATTCAACAGCATATTTTCAGCCATAAAAACATCAAATGTTTTCATAGTGTGAAACCTGGTTCTGATTGCATTTCACAGATAATGATTACAGATTTCGTATAATTATTTTAAAGACGTAAATAATTTAATGAAAAGTTATCCACAGCTTCTGATCCATCACACGTAAAGGACAGATTTATATTTATTACCTGCTGCAAGCCCTCAAAAATTTTAGTCATTATTTTAAGTGTAATTCACTGTCAATGGAATACGATCTGTTAACTAATTGGTTAGCAAACATGTTGCTAAATTTAAATCTACATTATTTCAACTTTAGCATATGAATCTGTCTTGTCAAAGAAAATAAATGGATGTGACAGGTTTCAGTTGCACTGTGGCTCGTTTCCCGAAAACTAGTGGCAAAAATCTGTAACTCTTGAACTAGATGAGATATCGGGTTGAAATTTGAAATATATATTCCGAATACTTCAATGAAAATTTTAGAAGAAAAATTAAAGTGGGCGTGTTACTGAAAAGGGCATGTTGTTGTCAGAAGCAAAGTCGATGATTTTATAGTATACCTTTTCTCCGTTATATTTAATGTATTTCAGTATTGTCGTTAATGAGAGTCCAATTGGAGTACTTTGAATTTTGATTTCAGTTCGTTTCACTCCCATTTAGCATTTGTTCCTTTCTATATCATATTCATCTATATTCCATATTCAAAAAATCCAAATTTAATTTTAGACTAAAATGGACTTTCCGAAAAGTGACTAAGATTTGCTGAAACGAAATTAAAATCCAATATCAATTTGTTTCCATCCACCAACATTTCTGATATCAAATTTTGAGACGAACCATACTTATTTCAATATATTTATAAATTATTCTTTAAAAACATTGCGCCAAAGTTCCCGATTCTTCTAATCTAATAAAAAACTACAAATAAGTATCGTTCGTCACAAAATTGGGTATCAGAAATTTTAGGGAATGGAAATGTTTTCGACACCTAGATTATTATCATGTTTTAAAGTAATGTTAATAAGGTAATAATTATGGTCAACTTTTTCTCCTTCACTCCACAGTGTGAATAGCGGCGATATGCAGTGGAAGCTTTGCCTCGACGCGCAGCTGGCGGCGTGCCTAACGCCCCTCCCACAGCCGCATTAGTGGGCGTGGTCGGCGAAGAGCGTGGGCAGTCGGTGAAGGTTGTTGGCCAGCAAAGGCAACATGGCTGCGGTGGCAGCCCCCACCGCAGTGGCAGTGCCAGCAGGAGCAACAACAACGGCAGCAACAGCAACAACAACAATCGGAGCAACAATTGTTAAAGTCACAACAACAACAACAACAACGTTGGTCGGCAAGCTGATCGGCCATTTGCAGAACCGCACAACCGAGTTGACTGTGGATGAGGAGGCGGAGGATGTGGACGGCGGACAAGGACAGGGACAGGGACGGGAACGGGGGAGTAGTGGCAGTGACAGTGACAGTGGCGTCGTGGGCTCCTCGACGCCCGCCAGTTATTTGTCGCTGTACGACGAGACGCAGGCGGAGGCGGAGGTGGAGGAGGCGGGATATGCGTTGATCGACGACATCAGCGAGTGGCTGCTGAGCGGCGTCGGCGGCAGCAGCAACTTGACCCTGAGCAGCGGCACAACTCCCACATCTGTGAGCAGCAGCAGCAGTGGCAGCAGCTCCAATGAGACGCTCACTTGGCTAACGTTGGACACGGACACGAACACGAACACGGACGAGATGCAGCTGCAGAACACCACGATGTCCATGGGTCCGTTGTCCAATGGTAACAGCAGCAATCCCGATCCCGATGGCGGTGGCCTCTATGCGCTGCGCAACTTCGTGGAGCAGCAACTGAACGGGGCGGAGGCGTCGCAGGATGCGGAGGACATTGCGCTGATAGACAGTGCGGAGGAGAGCGCGCTCGAGAATGTCGGCGACGGCGAGACTGACTACGGCAGCATCCTGGGCGGCTTCAGCGGCGGCTCGCTTGACGCCGAGGTGGAGGTGGCCACCAATGAGCTGCTGGAGCACACGGCAACGAGGATAACGAATCGCACCACAGTCACATCCAGCTACGATCCCGATGCCGATGCCCTCTGGCTGAGTGGAGCTGCAGGGCACGCCCCAAATGCTGCAGGTGGTGGTGTCGGTGGTGCCGGAACTGGAACTGGAACGAGTGCTGGAACAGGGGGCAGCTCATTTATGCTGCTGCTGGAGAACTTTAACGATTATTTTCCCAATTATAACGGCAGCACGATTTCGGGCACAACAACGGCCAGCAACATTCTTCTCGATCAGAACCTCACGAATCTGTACATTGAGAACTATCGAACCAATTGCACGAACGGAACGCTGAATTTTACAGCGGAATCCTGTCCTGATCTCCGAATGGGTGAGTAGCTTCGGATACTCGTCTTGATCTCAAAGTTTCCGACACAAAGTTGCTTATTTATTTTAGGTATATTTTAGCCAACATATTTACAGTTGATTTATTGAACAAATATATTCAGGCCTGTTCCGGTTTTCACTTTCGGCTGGATTTTGCGAATTGAATTCACTTGACATTGAACTAGTGAGTTTCAATTCGGAAGGAATAAATAGATGATTTTGGCATGCCTATCATAAAATTAAAGTGAAAACCAAATATTTTTAAGATACTCTAATGTTTTAGGAATAACGTAACATCATTAGATAAACAAAAAATAATTTATTTGATTTTTAAATAATTTCTATTTCATCATGCCTCAAAATAGGTAAGACTCTAACCTAACATTTTTGTCGGATTTGCGCGACATGTTCTCATTTCCGCAAGTATTTGTGAAAATTAATGGGAAGTTTATTAGAGATTCCCTTGTAGGTGAGGAAAGTTGTAAATATTCGGAGGGTAATTCGAAGGAAATGTAAAGGAGTTTTAAGGGAAATTCGGTCAGATCTTGCGAATTTAAATTCGCAAAAAACAAGTAAAAACCGGAACAGGCCTGATTATTTACCTTATTTAAATTTAAACTAGTAGATGCCAATTATAATTATATTAATGTTAAATATATGTACAAGCAGTTCATAATGAAGTTTCTTAAAAGACCAGTAAACGTTATTTATTTTCTTTTGCATTTGCCATCCACAATGTTATTCTATTGCACATTTCAAGTTTAATTATTATTTAATTATATTGTTTCTATCTAAAACTTGTATAAATTAAAAAATAATAAACAGTTTAAACTTGTACTTAAAAGAATAAACGAGAATATGTAATAATTTTTGTTTTCTCCGTATAGTGGACCACAACTACTGGGCGCTGATACTGATCCTGTTTCCAATCCTGACGCTATTCGGCAACATCCTCGTCATCCTTTCCGTCTGTCGTGAGCGGTCGCTGCAAACAGTTACGAATTATTTTATAGTGTCATTAGCGATAGCCGATCTGCTGGTCGCCGTGGTCGTAATGCCATTCGCCGTATATTTTCTGGTAAGTAGTCTGTTAGTCTGTTAGCTGCCTTAAGATATATGACTGGCAATTTGCAGGGGCGGAGCTTAGAGTCTTTAGAGGGGGGGTGTCCAAATCAAAATGCCAAATGCAAAATTGCCGGCCATTTGCGTTTAATTTTATCAAGTGTCTGGGGGCCATCTAATAAATAAACAAGCTCATAAATAACAACAGAGCAGGCGATTTAAGAGAGTGGAAACTTGGTTGTGCAGCCCTGGTTAGACCTGGGGGCGTGGCAAATGAAGCTCTTTACTAAATTGCGGCCATTCAAGCAATAACATTCAATTTTTGGCGGCCCAAGCATATAAATCAATGTGCATGTGTGCGCAAAAAAGCAAGTTGGAGAAAATCAAGAGAAACAGAAAGAGAAACAGAGAGAGGGAGAGAGAGAAAAGTTAGCAAGAGAATAAGTAAGGTAGACTTATTTGCTTTGACTTTAGTCGACGTAGCTGTCACTCCATATGATTGATTGTTCGATTGATTGACTGACTGGCTGTTTCCTAGCCTAAATGTCTGTCATGTCCCTCTCAAGTCCCTGCCAGACAACTCAGCTGAGGATTGTCTCCTTTCTCTGTTTCTGACTGCCCGACTGACGCTCTCACATATTATTAGAGAGTTCGTCGGACTCTTCACAATGTTGAATCGGCAGAATCGATTGCGTCTGAGGTGCTTTGAATTGAAAAATTGTTGACTAAGGTCAGTCCAAAGCGGCAATTTAGGCCAATAAATTTGAGCTAACGTGCTGTGCCCCAAAATTTTGGTGCTTGTTTAACCAAAATGTATAAATGAATGGGAAATAACATTTTCAGACTGATACAGATGAGGTACAAGAAGGTAATAAGTTTGAGGCACTGTACACTTAAAGCATATACACCCACTCGCATATGTCTGCGTACACCCCTTTTTTGCTTTACCAGCTATGTAAGTCAAGTCTTCACAGTAAAAGAAAATATATTTGGAAAGGTCGTTTAAATTCCGTTTGAATGATGCAAAACTTTTTTTTATATTTTTGCTAGTATTGCCGGAAATCATATTTAAACACTAATGCCATAAAATTATCCTTCCAATAAGGCCAAATTAATGGACGTTAAAGCGATTTCCGTGTGTTATTTCAATTCGAAGTCCTATACCTCTATAAAAAACACCCTTTATATGCTTCATCGACTTGTTGGAAGAATTTTAAAGCTACAGCCAAACAAGCTTAAGAAATACGATAGGGAATATAATTGCAATGTTCTCTGATAAGTTTGATCAATATTTTCAAGAATAGTTAAAGTTAATCTAAATAGTGTTCAATTTTACTTTGTTAAGCTTGTTTAAATATGAATTGAAGTAAGTCTTAAAGATATAATAAATTTATTAAATTTTTCTTTAATTTTTGGTTACTTTATCAAGTCGAATTTTATAGACATATAAAATGCATGTGAAATTAACATGAAACTATAAATTGCAAAATTATAAATTGTACGGTAAAAAAAAAACAAAAACATAATATTTATAAAGAAAAACAAACTTATTAACAAAATTATTACGGTATTTTGTGATCGGTGTTCGGTGCTCAGTGTTTGGCGAGCTGTCAACAGTTAAACGATACGAAATATCATATACGGTTATTGTAATATTTATGCACATTTAAATCAGCATATTCTGGAATGGCATAATTGCCGGCAGTTTTTGTGACATTGACAGCAGCTCAGCGTTTGTCATGTTGCCCCCAATTAATTGTGTGTTTATTTAACGAGTGTCTCCGCTCGAGTGTAGCTATAAAAATGGAAATGGCAAATATAAATTGCAAATTGTGAATTTACAAATTGCAATTGCAATTGCAATTTCAAACCCCGACATTTGTTGCAGGCGTAAAAAGCTAACTGTCGTCCGGCGTAATTAAAATGCTCGAAAGTCAAATGAAATTAACAAAAGCCGCATGCCAACTGACAGATGGACAGATGGACGGACTCTGACTGGCAAAAAGATATACACACAGAAATCCCCTCCATAAAAAAGCAGCTCCAGTTTCCGACAATTGGCTGCCTGTTGACAATAATTAATGTGCAAACTTTTTACAGTGACCAAAAAATATTTGCAAGAACTGCGTATATTTTTCAAACATTTGCTAAATTGCATTTGCTTTTACTTTGTGGTGGTCGAAGATTAGTTTCAATAAAAAGCGAGATGGAAAAACTTAAACTTTGGAATTGAACTTAAAGATTCGAGTAAGAAATTATGTAGAGTGTGATAAGATATTTGTTGCACTATTAGTAGAGAGTGTAAAACGTTTATATACTTTATCATATTCCATACGGTCACAACTTGATTGTCTAAATGTCAGGAAGAAATTAAACATTTGGAAGAGAGAGAAAGAGAGAAAATGGAAAGTGATTCACTGAGGGTTATTCTATATTCAGTTAACATTTTTAGCAAGCTTTATGAGCTGTAAAATAATTTTCTCAATAATACTTCTTAATTGAGCTGCCTATGCTAATCACAAGAAAGAATTAAAAGCGAGTGAGAAAAAAAATGTAAATGTAGAGATAATACATTATTGTGCTAGTTTAAATTGCTGTATCATTTCTACATTTAAATATTGCTTTATCTATTTTCTATTTTAATTGAATACCTAGAATATTGCCAACTGCGTATACGTAATGTAACATTTGAATAGCATGTTTTGCCTTTGTGCTTACTGATATTGGGAAACCACTAATAATGAAGGACAAGCCAAGCATGAAGCATACGCCTGTTGTGGCTTAACACACACACACAGACATACACACACACACACATGTATACATACATACATGCATACAGACAGCACTGCACTATGGGGTAGTTTACCAAAAAGTGTCATTTATCAATAACTCGTAAACTAAGCACTAAGTGGGCGTGGTACCATCTCCTCCCCAATTACTTTTTTTTCATTTTTTTTTATCGGTAGCAAGTTAGTTTATGATTTCTATTGCAAGTAACAAGCTGTAACCCTATATATAATTAGTAATATAAAAAACGTTTTTGTTGGACATAGAAAGCTGTAAGCCCTCTTAAACAGCCCTCTTAAACAGCCCTCTTAAACAGCATAAAATAAAAAAACAAAAAAAGGGTTTGTAATGGTTTGTATAACACTATAAAAAAAATCGCATCAAAATATCTTACTTAGTTAACGAGTTATTAATTAATGCCTCAAGAAGAGATCGAATACTCCATCCAAAAAGCGAGCAAGTCAGCACTGAAAAATTGTGAGGTAACGTGCTAAAAAATTTAATTGCAAAAAAAGTGGTCAAATGTGGACCTCGAGATAGACTATTCTTAATAGAGAAATAATGACTCTTCACCATGGATAAGGACTTACACTTAACAATAGCTAACAATATTGTTAAACTCTTTGTAAAGTTCAACTTTACTTTCCAAAAATTGTCATTGATAACACTTGTTAAAAACACATTTTATTAAACAGACACGACAAAAACGACAATATACAAGCATTAACATGTAACACAACCCTGAACAGTTGACATGCATTTCAAATTTGAATTTATAAAATGATTCTTTATGTTGTGTTTGAATTTGAAAATGCACTTAAATTTTGCAGTCATCGATTCCACCAGCTGACTTTAACAGCTGTTATCTTAACATTGTTAACATTGGTGGCATGTAACTTAACAGTTTGAAGTGTTTATTATATACATGTGAAAAATGAATAAATGACACTTTTTCGGTCAAATATCCCATAGTGCACTGTGTTTCAGTGAACGGCAATGACAGCTCATTTAATATCATTTTGATCATTAAATTGACACTCACACGCGCCTGCTGCTTGTTGATTTCCTAATACCAAAAGGGCATACACACATAGACACACACACGCATGCACAGACAAATAGAAAGTCGCACACACACATACAGTGGCAAATTAACTTGTCATTAAATGCGCTTCGCCTTCCAATCGAACGAAGCGACGGCTTCGCATTTGTTTCTGTTTCTGTGTGCATGTGTCAGGTGCTAATTAAGCTCTGCACTCACACAAAACAGACAAACACATATGTGTGTATGTATATATACATATATAAATTCATACATTATATGTGGAGTCATGTTGGCGTGTCAGGTGCAGAGCACTGTATCAATTATAACATTCAACAGCAACAAGAACAAGAACAACAAGTGGCGGAAACATCGAGAGAACATTCAGAGAACATTGCTGGCAGCCATTGCTGACGAAGTGTTGCAGCAGCTGCGACGTGCTGAACATGTCAACTTACACTTACATACACACACTCACACGTTCAAGTGTAGTTGTTGTTGTTGTTTCAAATAGCCAAGGGCATAACAATACAAACTGCAAATATACATGGATATAATACTATGATACCGATCAAATTAATGGCATAATTTCATATTAAATGCTGATTAATTCAATTTGTATGAAATAAATGCCGGAGATTATAATGCATATTGAAGAAATATGAAATTAGCAATACTTAAGGGTATCACAAAAATCTTTCCTGGTTTGGATTAAATTTATTGCTAAACAGTTTTACTCAATTTATTGGGTTTTGTTTTGCGTTTAAATATAAATAATTTTAATAAGATATTGCACTTCTTCAATATGCAAATAGATGGAAAAAACTGTAGGGTTGACACTTGATTTTCTCAATTAATTTTAAAAGCAAAAAATTCACGAATTTTAACAGCATAATATCGATACCTTTAAATTCAAATGTATTGTCGGCGAAAAATATTTGAATATTATAATCACTTTTTAATTGAAAACTTTTATACAATAAATTGCCAAATAAATCAAACTATGTAATATGAAATTTATTCATTCACTTACTTAAAAGTTAATAATGCAGTTAAATAATGCAAAGTTTAATGAAATATTTTAGCCAAATGTCAGGAAATCTTTTTTAATAATTCATCTTACATTTTGTCAGAGTAATTAATTGTTTCATTTAATATATTATGCCGATTTAATGGAAAATTAAACGACTTTTAATTAAACAACTTTTAATTTATTTTTCTTAATTTACTGGCATCCAAACTTAAAGAACAACAACAACTTAATATTGTTCATACTTGATACAGTCATAACTTTGTTGTGATTTAATTAAAGTGAAATGACATTATATTTTAGGTAGAAAACTTCTACAGTATAAATTTAAATATATTTATGCCGCAAATAATAAAAAAAAATTCCGGAAATATTTTGATTCGTTGAATATTCATTTACTTCCATAGGTTTTTTATTATTGTTAAACGTGTAACAGAATTGAAAGTTGCATAATAAAAGTAAACTAATTGATTTCAATTTGAATTATTTATCATAATTTAATTTCTGCCAAATTATAAAGAATTCATGGTATTTTACCGAAAAAGTGTCATTTATCAATAACTCGTAAACTAAGCAAGATATTTTGATGCGGTTTTTTTTTATAGTGTTATACAAACCCTTAGATTTTTTTTGGAAAAGTGGGCGTGGTACCATCTCCGCCCCAATTTTTTATTTTTTATTTTTTGTTTATCGGTAGCAAGTTAGTTTATGATTTCTGTTGCAATTAAGAAGCTTTAACCCTATATATAATTAGTAATATAAAAAAAACGTATTTGTTGGACATAGAAAGCTGTAAGCCTTCTTAAACAGCTGTGAGCATAAAATTAAAAACACAAAATTAGGGGGCGGGGGTGTTGTCACGCCCACTTTTCCAAAAAATTTCTTAGGGTATGTATAACACTATAAAAAAAACCACATCAAAATATCTTGCTTAGTTTACAAGTTATTAATTAATGCCTCAAGAAGAGATCGAATACTCCATCCAAAAAGCGAGCAAATCAGTACTTAAAAATTGTGAGGTTACGTGCTAAAAAATTGAATTGCGAAAAAAGCGGTCAAATGCGGAGCTTGAGATAAACTATTCTGAATAGAGAAATAATGACTCTACACCATGGACAAGGACACACACTTAACAATTGATAACAATTTTGTTAAACTCTCTGCAAAGCTCAACTTTACTTTTCAAAATTTGACATTGATAACACTTGCTAAAAACACATATTATTAAACAGACACGTACAAAAACAACAATATACAAGCATTAACATGTAGCACAAACCTGAACAGTTGACATCCAATTTAAATTTGAATTTATGAAATGATTCTTTATGTTGTGTTTCAATTTGAAAATGCACTTTAATTTTGCTGTTAATGAAAGCACGCTGTCATCGTTTGCAACAGCTGAATTTAACAGCCGTTACCTTAACATTAGACTCTTATGTTAACATTTCTGGAATGTAACATAACAGTCTGAAGTGTTTATTACATCTTAGAAATAAAAAATTATACATTTGCATACTTTTGAAAAATGAATAAATGACACTTTTTCGGTAAAATACCCCATAGTGCATCGGCATAAAATAAATCTGCATTTGTATTTTAGAGAGCATAGTTAAATTTATTTATTCAAGTCATAACTAAAATTCAGTGCAAACAATTTCTTGTCACGCAGCTTTTGCAGAGAGTTTCGTGGGAAGAGTGACGAGATATAGGAATAAAAAGGAAAAGAGAGAAAAGAAAAAAATGATAGCATACTTTTCAGCCAGCCAGCAAACGACATGAAAAATCCGAAATACAAGCGCAATTATTTAGCCTGAGCCAAGTCCACGGGCATTTGTGTTTGTAAGGATACTCCCAACAACATTCTTCTACCACACACACACACTCGTACATACGCACAAACACACACGTAAACACAAATGAAAATTGATTTAGTTAAGAGGATTTGCGTCAACAACAGCACAATAAGTGGGCATTGGGCGACTCTCAATTGGAGGCGGAGAGATCCAACTAAATAAAGAAGGGCAACCTTTGGGTACACTCCCTTTCTCTCTCTTTCTCGGTGTGTGTTTGTGTGTATGTGTGTGTGTATGTGTGTGTGTGTGTGTGTGTGGATAGCACTTAGCTCATAAAAATGAGTGAGTGTTTGTGTGTTGCGTTGGGCTGTGTTGTGTTGTACTGCAACTGCCGCAGGCGGAGGCTGAGACTTAGAAAGCAACAAGAGACGAACCGAATCCAACAAAGAGAATTATTGCTTATGACACACAGATAGTCAAACAGACAGACAGGCAGACAGGCAAACAAACAAAAAAACAAACAAACAAACAAACCAACAAATAGACAAGCAGACAGTGAACTGAGGTCTCTTCTTCTCTACTCCCACGAGTTACTCATACGCAATGTGGTGCCAACTGACTGGCTTGGCTCGTTTTAACTCGCGGCTAAAACAAATACACACACGCACATTCACACGCACATGCACATGCACAGAAACATACACTATGTTGGGGCAGTGCTTTTCTATTTTAAGTGGTTGTATATGTCAGTTGAAAGCTTTTGTTGACATTCAAGTGCCCCATTGACAGTGTAAAGGCGTGCAGCAGGCGGGGCACAGTCGAGGAAAGCGACATAAGCCCATGCCATCAGATCCCTCAACCCCCTACCCACCACTCTGCTTCTCACAAATAAGGCATTGCAACTGGGGCACGAGGCATGAGGCATGAGGCGTCACCATGGGCGCTCCAAAAGTCAAAAAAGTATTCCTCGCCTAAAGTTCAGTTCGTTGTCGTTGCTATAATCATATCATAAGTGCAGCTCTCTCTTTCCCTCCCTCTCTCTCTCTCTCTCTTTGTCTCTCTCTGTCACTCTGGCTCTCTGTCTCTTTGTGCCTTACACGTGTTGGACGCTCTTAATTGCTTTTGTATACGCCAGTTGGGGTCGCCTTGTGTTGTTGAGCTTGTTGCTGCGGTTGCATGCAACTTGCATAGCATTTAAGCTGCAACTTTGTGTCTTTGCAGATGCCACAGTGTGACAGATGAAAGCTTGATTAGTACACCAGATTAGTACAGCACACTTGCCAAAGGATAGTACAAGGAAATTAGAATAACAACCGCCAGAGTTGTTCTATGATTCCAAATGATACACAAAAAACAAATCTATTCTAAAATTCAAGTTTAAAATTCTTGTTAGGCCTTTCACTTATAAAAAACAAGTAACAAGTTTGTTTCAACTTTTTGCCACCCCTTTCCGCCTCAGTAAATCGCAAAAAAACACCACGCGCACAGTTTTCAAGATATAACGAATTTTTTACTAATTAACGTTAACTACAATTATTACCTATCATCCTACTAAATCGTAACAAGAGCGGACAAATAGAATGGTGGTAATGGCTAATTAAAGTTTTTAAAGAATATAAGTGCAATAAAAAATATTTCAAAATTTATTAAAATAAGTAACGGGTATCCTATAATCGGCAGCATCATTCAATAGTCATCGAGTCATGCCAAACATGAAGCTCATGACATAAATAAATAAACTGATTAATCTACACAAAGAACAACACACACTCTTGGTTTTTATTTTCATATTTTTTGCCAGTTGGCGCATTAAATTTATATATTTTCGCTCCAATGAAAGTAAGAAGGAAAAAACCGAAAAAGTGAAAAACAAAAAAAAATGTATTGACCAAAATAGTCGCGTAGGCGCCTGGAAGTGACAGGCAAGTGTCGCATCCCAACTCCAGTTCCAGTTTTGGCTCCTCTTTAGTTCCCCATTTTACTTCCATTTCCACTTTCAGAGAAATAATTTTCTGCATCCATCTCCCTCTCGCTGCCGCCCTTTGACCCTCTTCAAAAGCCTCTGTAGATGCCGTTGGCATTTTTATTATGCATGAGCCGAAATTATTGGATTGGATTTGTTAAATACAATCAGGCAGCGCCAAGCTAAGCGGGTTCATTGGGGTCCCAGGAGCTGAGTGGCCAGCAGGACAACAGGACAATAGGACAGTAAGCTAGACTGGCCAATGGCAGCTGAAGGGTCGATGCCAACTCAATTTTATATACAGAGCTAGCTATAGTTATCTTTTTTGTGAAGAAGGTTTGTGTAACAGGCAAAAGTATATAGAACATATATATTCTCAATCAGCATCAACAGTCGAGTCGGTATAAAAAAATTCCTTGTGGACAATCAGATCCCAGAAAAGTTAAGAGCTAGAAGCATGTGTATGTGTATGCAGACATATCAAGTTTTTTTTTTGAAATTCATCTAAATTTTGTCATCGTTATCGTCAAATTATTACTTTGAGCTTTTAGTCACCTAAAATGAAACTATGAAATAAATTGATATATAAATTTTTATTTATTGTACGTTTTGAGTTGCTTAAACTAGACAAGACTTATTGACTTCTTTTCTGATAATGTTGCTGATGAGTTGCTGATCTGTACACAAGATCACTTGAGCTATGTAGTGATTTTACTTGAAGGGACTCATTACCATTGACTTAACATCTGGCAGAAAATAAAGATTTTATCTGACATTACCTACTAATATTTACTCCTGATAAAATGTCGATCTATCTTTAAAAAAAGGTAATCAAATATTAAGCCATTTGAAGTAACCAAACTTGACAGAATCCATTTACGCATTGGATTGAAAAAGGAGAAAACTTTCGACCTGGCCAGGTGGGCGCCTCTTTTGTAGGCATGACGAAGCATCCGAGTCGAGTCCAGTTGAGTTCAGTTGACTTGAGTCGAGCTACCAAACTGTGAAAACTGTTTCATGTGCCAGGCAATAAAAATAAGAGAGTTTTCCAGCTGAAACTTGTTTAGTTTACAGCTTCAACTTTGGCGCTGACAGTCGCTCCAACTCCAACTCCAATTCGAGCTTTAGCCTCAACTCGGTTGTGGCAACAGCTTTGGTTTCTAGTCGAGGCACACAATACGACAGAGGGTCAGTGAAAGATAGGTAGAATGAAAGAGAGAGAGAGCTGCTAAGTGCAAACTGCAAGTACAGCTTGTTGAGCTCGAAAGTTTTTTAATTTAAATGGCCATTTAGAGGGTTTTGCCAGCAAATGCCCGACAGCTCAACTTGAAGTGTTCCAACAAACCAAACGAGTTGCAAGGATAACGCCCGATTCAAGCAACCCGACTGGGCTGTAATCCAAGTAAAAATGTGGTCATCGCCTTAAACAGACATCAGTATTTTAAATTTAACCCACCATCAACTAGAGCAACAATCAAATTAATTTGAAAACTTATAAAAAAAACCGCTTTACGAGGTAAAAGTCTAGTGACGAAAACATTTGCATCCCACAAAATTTCTGATATCCAATTTTGTGACGAATAATATTAAATGTTACACATGTTTTATACAAAAAAAATTTTGTCACTGGGCACATTGCGCTAAATTTTTCATACCTAATAAATAGTACTTTTTGCGCAGTGCCAGTGACAAATATATTTTCTCAAAAACCCCCAAAATATGGGACAAAATACATTTTTTCACCTGTAGCTTTTTACCTATGCACTTAACAAAGAAAGTTTAAAGGTAAAGGTTTAAAGGTGCCTAAGAACCCTTCAAAATACCTTTTCAACGATATATAGATCTTAAAAAAAAACTCTTTACGAGGTGAAACTCTCGTGACGAAAACAGTTTTATGCCTTAAAATTTCTGATATCCAATTTTGTGACGAATAATTTTACACATAAATTATAAAAATTTCGAGCTCGGCACATTGCGTTCAAATGTCTCAATTCTTTATACCAAATAAAACTCACTCTTTTGCGCAGTGCCGAATGCAAAATTTTTTTTTTAAATAATTTATCTTGTATCACTCTTGGATAAAGATTGTGTATATTATGTACTTATAAAAAAAAATATTATATTTTTCTTGGATATTGATTATTTATAACTAATTATTACATCCGCAATCGAAGAAGTCGTTTAATCCTGATTGGCATCGCAGCTAAGCTGCACTCGTTGTTTGTGGTATGTAGCATGTAGCATGTAGCATGTGGCAAGCATGGTGCCTGGGGTCAAGGGTCCAGGGCTCGAAGCCAGTCCCAGTGGCGTCTCCAAGTGGCTAAGCAAACAACAAGCTCAGCTGCCAAAAAGCAAGTGCAGTTAAATCGGAGTCGGAGTCGAAGTTGTTCATGTTGCGGATGTTTATTTGTGCAGTGGTTGGCGTAACTGCATCGCAAGGAGCTCTCTGTTTGTCTGTCTGTAGCTGCAACATCGGAAACAACATGAACAGCAACGAGAACAAGGACGTGAATGAGGATGTGGATGACAATGAGGAGAATTTGTTGGCCAAGCAGAGCGTTAAACTGCGGCAAACTGGGCACAAAGCAGGCGTCGGCCCGTGAAGATGTGGCCCAAACACAGCTCAAGTGCCACAAAGTTCAATTGGCAGCCACTTTAGCTGAGCGACCAGAGAATTTATATAAATCCGTGGCAGGCAGCCAGGCAGGCAGATTGGTTACAGCCTCAGTCTCAGTCCCAGTTCCAGTCAGAGGCCGCACATCAATTCAAATAAATAATCCAAGAGCATCAAATTGGCCACCGACAAAAGTTTTCAACACTCATACGCTCAGCAGCCGCTTCCCCTTCCCCTTCCGGCAGCGTTTTGAGGTTTTGCAACAACAACAAAAAAATATAAAATAAAACGAAATAAAAGAAAAGAGAAATGAAAATTCTCCCAGTGAGAAGGTTGTTCGTGTGTGAGAAACTCTGTTAAATGGCTGCCATCAAAATTATCGCCAGTTGCTGTCGGTCGGCGGGTCGAGGACCCTCTGACCCCCGTTACCCCATTACCGGTAAAGTTGCACACAGACAGACACACACAGACACACACACGCACACACCGATGGGAGAGTTAAGTTAAGGCGCGCACTTCCTGCTGAACCGCAGCCTCCTCTGGTCGCATTTTCCACATGCCACCGAATTGTGTGGCAGCCACTCGAGTGTTGCTGTATGTGTGTGTGTGTGTGCGTGTGCGTGTGGATTTCAGTAAGCGTAAGTCCTGTTCAAGGGTTTCGCCAGCCCATGACGGGCTATTTAGCTAATTTAATACCACTATGAAGCCCCTCTTCTCGCTTCTCGCTTCTCGCTTCCCGCTTCACGCTCCTCGGGCATCTGCAACTTAAATAATTAACAATGCTCTAAATTTGCAGCCTTCCACCGAGCCATCGACCTGCTGCGAGGCGTGGTATTTAATCAAACCGAGGGTCTTCCGGACCTAATTGAGAGGGGGATAGCTTTAAAAGCGTTGTGAAAAACTTTTGGTTGTGCAGCCTTTTATTTAGCTGAAAACTGTAGCTGGTTTTTGCTTACCGATAGATTGGGAAAGCTTATGGGATTTAAGCATTTTAAGTACCGAAACCATTGAAATATTTCTAAGCTATTTAAAACTACGAGTATCGAGCATATGGGTTTCATTTATATGTTACAAATTGAGATTATATATAAAAAAATTTAGTTCACATAAAATTTAAAAGAACAGAAAAAACCTCTCTCGGATTCAACGACCGACAGAGACGTTTAAGAGACAGGACTGTGCTAATTTTGGGTATTGGGCTGAAAATATCTTAGATTTGGTAATGATTGCCTTTTAAACACACAATTTGTGTCCTATTCCCTGTTTGATTGATTCTTCAGTCTGAGTGTCAGCATTAAGAAAGTCTAATTTGTTGACTCAACTCAACAGCAGGCAAAACAAATACGGAGAGATACACACATACCAAAAAAAAAAAGCAGTCATATATAACGTGAGTCGAGTAAAACCCATTTAGGGGTAAAATATGGCGCAAGGGCGCAGAAAAAGTCATCATAAAATAAAATTTCCCACGACGCTAATGACAACTAATTTGTGCTAAAATCTCAATACACACGGTAGCACACAAACACACCCTCGCACTCGCACTCGCATATATATATACACACAGTCGCATACACATACATAAAAATAAACATAAACATACATACATAATATATATATAAGCAGACATCGCCCTCGTCATCGCCTTTGGGGGCGTCCGAGGCTATTAAAAATGGCGCAGAGAACACTAAAGTTGTTACAACGAAAGATGGTACTTTTAGCAACACCAACACACGTTCACATGTACACACAGACACACACACACACACACACACACAGAGAGACTCGAGCAAGGCGCAAACAATAAACTTAATAAATAAGTCAATTAATTGCCCTGCGCGCCTGATATGATATCACAGCAACAGCGTCAAGTGCTGTCTTTCTCTCCCTCTCTCCCTCTCTCTCTCTCTCCCCATGTCTCTCTTTCTCGCGTTTCACTCACTTGATCGCTCTTTCAGTTAGTGTGCGTTACTCTATTGGGGCAGCAAGTTCAATTAACTTTGTCTTTGGCATAACAAAATGTATGCGAAAGTCGCTTAATAGTTGTTGGCCTTTTACTTGTGAGCTCGTATCGCTGTCTTCGTCACACTGCCACTCGAGTAAACGGAAAGGGGCATGGGGTAAGGGAAGGGTCCTAATTAACTGATTACCCGCCTGCTGCCGTTTTTTGTCTATTTTTCGACGCGTCTGCGGAAGGGCCCGCAAAAGTAGGCAACACTTTTTGCTCGGCAGCTTCAAAACGCCTGGCAGCTGCAACATGTGGTGCGTCCTTATGTGTCCTTGCAGTTAACTTACACGTTGCACACATATCGCGTCCAAGCCCGAATTTAATGTACATTAAATGAAAAATGGCTAGAACCTTGGCTGAGAGCTGTAACTTGGCTGCTTGGCTGCTTCTCTGGTAGCATTTGGCAACATAAACAAATTATTTGATGGCTTTTACGCGAGATGGCTTGGCTTTCAGCTTTCAGCTCTCAGCTCTTGTGGTTGCTTTTCGCCTTGAGAGCGCTTCGTCATCGCCTGGGTTTTCTTTTGGTTTTGGCCATTGCATGCTCGGCCACTAAGTAAACTTTTATGGAGCTCATAAAATAGGCAAAAGTCGCGCCCAGCTATGGCTACGGCCACACACAAACATACACACAAAAATATAGAGCTTTTGCCATTATACACAAACTCAGATATAAATATGTAATATGCGTGCCGCATAAAACCAAGTAACAAGGCAACGGCCAATGCCAATGCCAATGCCAATGCCAACAAAATCCCTGGCAGCATTTTTATGCAGCTGTTGTGACATTTTTATGCTAAGCAGCAGCTTGCCCCCCAGATACATTTACCCCCCTCGTATTTATATCCCCGCATCTCCCGCATTATAGCGAATGCGCCAAATTATGAAAATTCATAAAAAGCCAAATGTTATGGCATACTTTGAGCCCGGTGCTGTTGGTGTTGCCATGTTGTCATGTTGCCAGTGCTCTGTGCTGAGTGTTGCCAATTTCAGCTCTTTTTCTTTCTTCATTCTTGGTTTATCACTTGCCAACTAAACTCGTTTACGCTGACTCGTTTATCATGTCGTTTCGCTGCGACAAACATCAACAAAACTGGCAGCACCAACACCCGACAACAGATGCTGAACTAAAGGCTGACAAGATTAGGTGAAGCGGCTGAAAGGCGACTGGCGAAAAGGGGCTTGTCTGGCATGTCTGCGGACAGGGCAACCCCAAAGGCAGATGATGGCCGCTCAAGTGGTTGACGTTGTCGTTTAATGCAGCAGCTTATATTATAGCCACTTCTCTCTCTCGCTCTCTCGCACAGTAAGTATGAACGCCAGTTGAGCTGACTCTGAGTCTTAGTTTGGAATGTAACGAGCGAGCGAGCGAAAAGCGAAGCGAATAAAATCACTAAGACCACTATAAGGCCGCTGTCTCACATCCGATAAGCAAGCTCTCAACTATCAAACTGAAAACTTTTTTGCACATAAAAACTATCAAGACATTTTTATAGTTTAAACTTAATCATGCGAATAATTATTATAAAAATAAACAATATAAAATAAATTGAATAAGTTGAGAAAAAATGTATCTTCGGAACCGAAAGTTTTATAACTTTAAAAAGTCGCAAAGCTTCTTAAGAAAGAAAAATCGTGTGCAAAAAATAATTAATGTCTATAAAAATAAAATTTTAAATTTTTGTAAATATTTACAATTTTAAGTTAAATGATTCATTTATACAATATATGAAAATTTATAATTGTAAATTTCTCAAATTTTTGCAATTTTATGATAAAATACTTTTTTCGTCTAATTTATGTTGCAATACGAAATTACTCCTCTTACTTTCCTCAGTTTATCAAAAGAAGCGCTATAACATTAAAAGGAAACAAAAAAAATATATTTTATTTTTGGGTTCTTTTTTGAATGACATAAAAAACTTAGGATGACTTTCAAAGCGTCGGATTGTTGGATTCCTTGCACAAACAATGATTTCATGCTTGAAAAAGTAATTTGTTTTTCGCTATACCTTAACAACTATTTCATCTCAGCATTTCATCCATTTATTTTTAACACCTTTTATTTTTGCATTTCATTCCGAAAAACTTAAAAACTCATGTTCCAGCACAATTGATGGGGGGAATCGAACTCAGTTTTTTCAAACTGAAAGTTTTAATTATGTGACAGGTAGGCGACCATACCGACTCGATCACTGAGGTACCGAATATATTTACTTTATATCTTTAATGTTAATAACTTTTAAATTATCAATCGATAGATATATGTATATTACAATACTTAAACGCCACTTTTAACATGACGGAGACGATGTTTTCGAAACTGATGGCTTTATCGGGATATTTCCAAGCATTGGACCATTTTAAAGAGCTGTTTACATTGGAAAGTCCATTAGCAGTTTCAGGGATCAAACTGATCTCCTGCAAAAGGCAGGACAGCGGTGGATAAAGAGGGATGTGGATGGAGTTAGAGGGGGGAGGACTGACAGTTTTGGCCAAGCGGACAAAGCCACAAAGCGTTCTTATTCTTGTTGCTGTTGTCGTTGTCGTCATCTTAGGGAAACGCGTGCCAGCCATTAAAAGCTTTTAAAAATTAATTATAAAACCAAAAGTAGGCAAACATTTTCGGAGAAAAGCACAGCCAAAGAACGAACACGAAAATAACGAACATAACGAACTGACAACCCTTTTTGGGCTCATCATCAGCCGCAGTCCTCAGTTGCCATTTTAGCCTCATCTGCCATCTGCCATCTCACATCTGCAATCTCTAATCTCATCCTCAGCCGCTGCTGCTCATATTTTGTAAAACGCTTTCAACTTCAAACAGATTTTTGATACTCCAGTGGGCGACCGCAGGCATTGAGGGGAAAGGGGAAGAGGGAGCACACATAGCAAATTATGCTCATTATGCGCCGCATAAGATAGTTGGACTCATGGACTTGGCCAAAGTCAGAGCCAGAGCCAGAGCCAGAGCCAGAGTTTCTCTGACTGGACTCAGGTCCTGGTCCGAACTGAAACTGAAGTCCGCGTTTTTGTCCGATGCTGACATGCAAAGCGTAAAGTTTTTTGATTAGGGTTGCCATTGCAAAGGCATATCAGCATCAACATCAACATCAACATCAACAACACCATCATCATCATCATCAACATCATCATCATCATCATTATCAGCAGCAACAACATCTGTATGATGCTCGTATTTGGCATCTTTGTTAAGCTTTGCACTCTAATTTGCGTTTTAATGCCGAAACTTTTGCAAATGCGGCGGTCTTTGTTTAATTTAATTTTATTCGCACACTCGCCGCAATTCTTCAATTTGCATTCACATGTCAGCATTTCAAAGTTCTTTTCGGTCCAAGTGTGTGTTTGTGTTTGTGTGGTCAGATTGTTTGTGGCACGTGGCATTGAATTCGGCGAGTCTCAGCCACGATTTCTTACCAAACGACGTGGTTACACGCCATCGCCACGCCCACACCCAGATTTGACGCCCAGTGGCCCCCACTTTTTGGCAGTTAATTAGACTTATGGCTAAGCTATTTTTAAACGTTTTTGTTGGAGCTACAACTTTGAATGCAAAATCAGTCTAATGAACTAACCCGAAAATGGCAAACTTTTAATTCTACCCGCCTTTAAAGTTTAAACTTTCCGTTTAGACTCTTGCCAACAGATAACTTCGCATTCCAGCTCGGCATTTAAATTGAATATAACAAATATAAGTTAACTATATTTTCAAATTACACCAATTTAAAAATAAAAAGAATTTGCACTTTAAATACAATTCGTTATGAACGTTTTATTAAATTTTCATTTCAAATGATGTATGTAGTTTTCAAAAATATAATTGGGTTTCAAATTGATTTCAATGGTTCAATCTTACTGATTATATTGACATTATTAAGATACTATTCATATTAAATAATAATAATCATCTTATACCAAGCCCTATGTGTCTCTAATGTTGTGAACAGCCTCTAAAGGCTAGTATACTCTTTGGGGTATATATTTGTTGACTTGCTGCTAGAGTTTTACCTTTTTCAACGCATCTGTAAGAGCCCCAACAATTAGAGAAGACGCCTGAGGCTGTCAAACTTTTAATACAAAACCCAGAGCAGCTACCACGACACTAACTAAAAAAGCAACAGCAATAAGAGATATAGAAGATGAAGAAGAGCAACAAGAACAGAAAATCAACAACAATAATCGTTTGACACGTGCGTTGTGTTCCGAGTACCTGAGGCTACACTTCTGCATAAGAACTGAGAGCACGCACATGCTCTGGAATGATTTAAAAGCGTGGCACCCACACATACATATGTATATATTGTATGTACAATGTACATAGACTACGAGGGGAAGTGACGCAAGGTCAAGTCGCCATCGACTGCTCGAGAATAATTCGTTTCCGCTTCCGCTTCATTGTTTCAGCCGCTTTCAATTGACGGCAACGCGGCTGTTGTTGTTGTTGTTGCTGATTTTGGACGTGGTCAACAGAAAAGCACTCAGTACTGTGTTTATTTGTTTGTATACACATATCAAGAAGAAACTTTTTAGTTTGAAACTCCTCCCTTCCAGACACTCATAATTAATAATTAATTAATTTATAATAATTATTAATAATTGTTTTTCTTGTGCTTAACTTAACTCTTTTGGGATGCTTAATTTATGTATGTTAAACAGTTTAAGCATTAAAAACTTTCAATCATATTATTCAATTTGATTTGCATCGAAATCAAATCGAAACTGTGTCGATTTTAATTAAGTGTCTCGACTTTGCTTCATTGATTTTATGTCTGACCTAAAAATTGTGCGCGCAAGTATATTTAGTTATTTTATTAGCTCCAAGTTAAATTAATAAACAATAGAGATCAAATCAAAATGTTATTAAGGCTGAATTATCCGATCAGTTTTATAACAAACTAGTTAAGTAAATTAACTGAAAATGTTGCAGTATTGTGCATAATAAACAACACAAACTGAATTAATGATTTTTAGGGAAGCTCAATATAAATTATTTTTTCATACCATTCGGAATAATTTTCCTACTATCAGTGGAATATGAGTCGATTCATTTCTCGCATAGATCTTTCAGAATGTTTTTTAAGCCTAAACTGGAATCAAACATTTTAACATCTAGACTAAGGACTTTGTTCAGAAACTTTCATTTAAAAAAACCACCACAAATACACAGATACAAGCATATAAATAGAGAGAGAGAGAGAGAGAGAGAGAGAGAGACAAGTGTAGAGTGTGTAATTGCGGCTAATTAATGTGAAATCGGATTAGGAACAACGACAAAATATTTTCTGTCAGATGCAAATTATAAATGTGCCAGACTCAGTGGCTGGTAAATGCATCCAGTTGAGTATGATGCGAGTGCTAACCAATACCCAATCTGGCTAACTAATCCACGGCACAGTTGCAGCAGTTCTGTAACAATGGCAACCAACGATTGACTACAAAGCCAATGGCAACATCGAAACAACAGACAAATATGTTGAAGCTGCAAAGCAAATTGGCAGAAAACTGCCGCGTCGCATTTTTTTTCTTTTTTTGCATATTCCCCTCTATCAATACCGCCAACCAGCACCACCAACAATACCGACAACAACGACAACAACGACAACAACGACAACAACGACAACAACGACAACAACGACAACAACGACAACACCGACAACACCGACAACACTGACAACACCAACACCACCCACCCAGCAGCGATTGTTCTTTGTCCTTTCTGCTTGCCAGAAGCAACAATAGTAGAATTTAATTAAAAGCAGTTTCATCTGCCCAGTTTGCCCACTGAACATTGCAAATACCCACGGCAATAACAACAGCAACAACAACAACAACAACAATTACACGTTAAAACAAAAAGTGAATTGTGAATTTTCCAAAGGGCCCATAAAACTCCAGAACGTCATAGCTGCGGGGATATTGACATATTGGAGAGTGT
The DNA here is from genome assembly GCA_035047525.1 of Drosophila quinaria. Taxonomy (NCBI): domain Eukaryota; kingdom Metazoa; phylum Arthropoda; class Insecta; order Diptera; family Drosophilidae; genus Drosophila; species Drosophila quinaria. The sequence continues at coordinate 6,771,679 of JAWNPO010000455.1, read as the reverse complement.
CGAACTGAAATGCTAACAGTAACTGAAACTGAATTGATAACTGTTACTGTAACTGTAACTACAGCGGTAACGGTAACGGTAACAGTAACGCATAGAGCTCATTTCAATTGTTGTTATTATTGATTTCTGTGCAATTATATATTTTATTTATATTATATCAATATTTTAATAAATAAATGATAAAAATGAACCAATAAATAGTGTAAAAAATCTAACAATAATACAAATATTAAACCTTCATAATATTGAGATAGAAGTAAGTTTTAGTTAACTTGAGGTCTAGTATGTCTATAAGACAACCAACAAACAACAACACACAAAACACTTGCAGAATGCGATAATTGTTTAGAAATAGATGGCTTAGTAATCAACATGAAACACACGAGGTCCTCTCAAGGACTTTCAGAATCTGTCCTGCGGATAATGGAATAAAATACCTTTAAATGAGGAAAAAAAGAGTTAAGTGAATCCCTCAACTCAGAGATCTCATATACAAATGTTCTCAATTCGATTTCAATTTCAATATATTGTACATATAAATTCATTCAAAACAAAACTTTCCTATTATTGATTTATTTAAAATCATATTTGGCTTATACCGAATCTCCGCACCATTTCCTTACTGCAATTGCAAGAATATACATATGGGCTATTCCGGAAATTTTTAAACCAAGGGCGAAAACTTAATTTTGTGAAAAAACTGTATGTTTTTCAATAAAAGTTGTTTTTTGTTTTAATAGAATACATTTTTGGGCTTCAAATTTCAAAATAAAAAAGGTTTAACGGTGGTTTGGTTTTTCATGGCCGAGCCTTATCAATTAATTCCTCTTTTTGCCTCTTAATTTCAATATTTCTTGTAAAAAAAAGGGTATTTTCAATGGCCATAAAAGTTGGTAAAACAGTCGTCTGAGTGTTTAGCGCTTAGCTCATCATAAACTTTGTTTCATTTTCTTTTATTTAAAATAAAAACTGTATCGAATAGATATTTAATATATATTAATAATTTAAAAGAAAGTATGAGTGTAAAAAGTGTAACGTCCGTACCGTAACGTCCGCAAATGACAAAAACTAAGATTTTTTATTAACGAGACTACTTATCTGTATTTTTGATGCTGGATTGATATGGTCATATATTCCAGTTAATTTGTTGTATTTGGATATTTTTTTGTTTATGATGCAAAATTCGCTAATATACGCGCAAATGCACGTTAACCTCAAATAGACTTCCATTTTTTGTAACGTCCGCAACCAAACTTTCAGCAAGCCTAATTATTTTCCAAAAACAGTTAGGCTTTTATCTTTAAATAGGTTTGATAGCATTCTAAATGAAATGCATTTTCCAGAAAAATACATAAAAATTCACTGATCTGAACGCGAGCTGCAACAGTTTAAACATAAAAATTTGCGTACAAATGTAACGTCCGCAACCCAGGAATAGCCCATATGTAGTTTATTTATAATTATCTGTTAAGATTAACATAAATCCTACAAGACAATTGGTATTCAACAATCGATTGGATTGGATTATAAGTCTATTAATAAGTTCTAAAATCGATTTTATTTCCTTTGCCTAAAATTAATTTAATATGTTTATTTTTGGGCATTAGATGTTTACACATTTACGAGTAAGTAGGAGGTTTTACTGAATTTATACAAGTAGTTACTTACATCGAGTGCCATGCTCTCAAGGCTTTCAGCTTCTTACCACAAGGGGATAGACACACACTCACACACACTCACACAACAACATACACACCAAGTCACAAACACGTCGAAACTCTATCTGCGTGCAAGCCATAAAAACCAGAAGCTCAATTATCAAAATGCTACGTGTGTTTGTATGTGTTTGTGTGTGTGTGTGTGTGTGTATGCCACATCTATGGATAGCATTCTTATAGCCATTCGCATTCCCATTTCTATTCTCATTGTCGCTGTCGTCGTCTCTTTTGGGGGCTTTGTCCCTTAAGGTTTTTTGTGTTTGGTCGCCTTTGACTGTGCAAATAGATAAATTTATTTATTTTATGCTCTGTTGCTGCAAAAGCCGCACACTCACACAGATAGACAGAAAGAGAGAAGAAAACGAGTTGGATAGAGAGAGAGAGAGAGAGAGAGAGAAGGAAATTTCTTTTATGGATGCAGTGAACTAGTCGCTTTAAGTGTATGACTAACTTTAAATGCCCAAATGCCTTCAGTTATGTGGAAAATCTACATAAATTGAATGCCATTGAACATTTCTGAACAGCCCACACACACACACACACGCTTGTATATATAGACAGAATGAATACGCCGTAACGTCAAGTGTGCTTAGTACATGTCCTGTCTGGACATTTGTATAGAAAACTGTATATGAAGATACTTTAAATTGTCGCATATCGGGTCAAAAGAAGCCAAACACTGACATTGAAATGCTTTCATTGAGGCGCATATTCGCATTTTCTATTTTAAATTTGCATTAAAGTGTTTAGGCAAGCAAAATTTTGTTCAGTCACCAGTGCGAATCGGAGACGATCAATAATCGATTCAATTGAGTACAGATTGTTGGCGCCACAAATATTGTGGGTAAAGGGCGGTTGGCTGTCTGTACAAATTTCAATGGGAAAATAGTTTTTCTATGGCCATCGAGAAAATGCCAATACATTATAAATTATAGCTACAGCTTTGGCGAAAATCTTGAGTTGCTAACGCGGCGTATACGTAATCCCAGCCATACAATGGCCGCAGAAAGAAAAAGGCCAACGACAGGGAGAATAACAGTGGCGACAATAGAGAACAGGAAGCAAATAAACGCTGTAAAAATTCCTGAGCAGCTTACGTGTTACGTTATGTATTGTTGAGTGTATGTGTGTGTGTGTGTGTGTGTGTGTATATATGGAAGCATTCGTGCGTATGGCTTTATATCGAAAAGTTTTTGTCACTTTCTTTGCGCTGCTCAACTTTTGTTATGCTCGCTTTAGTCCAGCTTCATTTCTATCCCCTCCAACTCCCCCCTCTCCTTCTCTCTCTCCTTCTACACCTCCATCTTCTTCAGCTGCTGTTAAGTATATTCCCATCAAGCTATTTTCGTATATATGTATATGTATTTCTGACTTTCACGTCTAAAGTTTGGCGTGTTTGTGTGTGCTTTCTCTCTCAAATATTTTGCACTTTTTGTGGGGTGGCAACTGAGTTAGTTTGCCTACTTTAAACATAAACCGATCGGCTTTCTATTTTTTTTGCCTCACCATTGTCCGGAATGCTGGAAATATGGTTGCAAGAATGTATCTGTGAGTGTGTAAGTGTGTGTGCGTGTTTGCCTGTCAGTTTCACACACACAGATATTGAGAACTAAACCCTGGCCCTGATCATCCTCTAGTATGCCTCCTTTCATTCTTAGCTTTTTCTTTGCTTTCGCTTTTTTATGTGCTTTGTGCGCTACAAATTGTTTGGCTTTCGAAATTCCGTGCGTTATTGTTGAGGTTTTTATGGACTAACGGGTGGGTTGGCATGCAAGTAAAGTGAAACTCATAGATACATAGATGCGCGCCGTAAGATAGACTCAAAAACTAATTTGTAGCTAGGGCACGGAAGAATATTGTTATTGATAGATGACAATGGTCGGACTGTTGGACAGTCGTCCACGATTTATGTATGTTTTGCCTTTCTCAGTATATATCGCAGCATGGAGCAACGACAAGATTTCTGAACACTACGAATCACAGGCACTTGGCACTGGCAATTGGAAATTAAATTGCTTTTCCATATGACACTTAGGCTCAAATTGACATCGTTAAATGTATTTGTATTGGCAACGATGGCAATTCCCGACTGCAAAATGGAAACCATTCATCTTCGCTTCTGTCCAAAATGACATTGCAAAGGACCAAGCAATAGAAATTTATGTCTTTGAAAAGAGAGAATATTGTTACTTACATAAATGATGCAAAAATAATAATAATAAAAAAAATCACCTCGAAGGCGAGTGTGGCCAAATAGCAGAAAAATTGATTTAAAGTATTTCAATGGAGCGCCATTTCATTCACATTGGTCCAGCCAGTGGAATATGATATTTGACTCTCATTTTTATGCAAGTTGGGCGAAAAAATAAAAACAATTTTTATTTTGTGCGACAAACATTTGAAATCCATCCGAGGTCACATTTCTTGCAATATTGGCGAAATATTCAATCTTTATTGTAATTCAGTTTTATTGATTCAGTTAATAAAATTTGAAATTTGTCTTTTTACTCATACACGTCTGGCGTCAAAATATATCAATAGAATTATTTGGAAATTGAAAACAAATAACTTTAAGACTTCTCAGGGGGGGTGACCGAAAACTCAACTTGAAGTTTGTACAGAGAGTTCTGGGTAAAATTGTTTAGTCTATTGAATTTAAAGCTGTTATATTTTGATGACAAAATAAATAATGAATATTTTTTTCTTAATTTTTCAGGTGAATGGTGCATGGGCTTTGCCTAATGTTGTTTGTGATTTCTATATAGCCATGGATGTGATATGCTCTACTTCATCGATATTTAATTTAGTTGCCATTTCAATAGACAGGTGAGAAGAGTGCTTTCATTTGTTCTCCTGTCCCCTCTCTGCAATTATAACAACATCTTTGTGTATTTGGCAGATACATCGCTGTGACGCAGCCAATAAAATATGCCAAGCACAAAAATAGTCGCCGTGTTTGCCTTACGATACTATTGGTGTGGGCGATATCGGCAGCCATTGGTTCACCGATAGTTCTGGGACTGAACAACACGCCCAATCGGGAGCCGGATGTGTGCGCCTTCTATAACGCCGACTTTATTCTGTATTCATCGCTTAGCAGCTTCTATATACCATGTATAATCATGGTATTTCTATATTGGAATATATTTAAGGTGAGCAAAACAACAAACAACAAACAACATATAAAACACAACACACAAAATACACACACACAAGAGCTAATCAAAAACGGATTTGGATTCCGATTCAGAGTGCGATTCTCATTTTGATTGGATACGATGACGATGACGTTGCGAATGCGATGCAGTCTGCTGATTTATGCACAATTTCCCATTAAATTACAAAGTCAGATTTGTTTACACACATTAGCTGGGTATGAGGAGAGAGAAGAAGAAGGGACACTGTGGCATCAAAATGCAAGCGCAGCATTCAATGGCATTACTAAACGACTCTTTCCTTTTCTTTTTCCCTCTCTTCTCTTCTTCTGTTGTCTTCTCCTCCCTTCTCTTCTCTCAGGCGCTGCGCAGCCGTGCTCGGAAACAGCGGGCTGCCCGAAAGCCCCATCTGTCGGAGCTAACGGGAGGCAGCGTCATTGAGAACATTGCACAAACACGCCGCCTGGCGGAGACGGCCCTCGACAGCAGCCGACACGCCAGTCGCATTCTGCCAGACGAGCCGGCGACCAACACGGCCAGCGGCTCCAACGAGGAGGAGGACGAGAACGCCATATCGCCCGATATCGATGATTGTCATGTCATTGTGAACGATAAGTCGACCGAGTTTATGCTCGCCACAGTGGTCGAGGAGACCGGCAAGTAAGTACACTGAAAAAAAGACCACTTTCTAAATTTTTGTTCCTGAAATAAGAATGTTTTAAGAACAAATTACTAAAACTAAGAATATTAATCTTTAAAATCGTCAGATCAAATCTTAGATCTTCTCTCTTAAAATATGAACAAAAATTTTAAAATTTTGTCACTTTGAGACTTAGAATTCCCAACTGGTTCTGGCGTCTCAAAGATGACATTTGCCTTGGATCGCTGGTCAAGTCAGCACAACAGTACTGATGCTAGAGATTGGCATCTCTTGAAAGATCTATATGCCAAGCCAGTTGTAGTTTGTTGCTTAGTGTCATATCGACATAACTAGACCTCATGCTAACTAAAACTTACTTCATTCTTCTTAAAATGTTAAGAAGCTTATTCTCTACTTGAGATTTATTGTCTTGAGTATTCAAATCTTTTTGGTCTATAAATAACAACATTTAATCTTGAAAAAATAATAAGAATAATATAAAAATTTATGATCTTAAAAATAATAACTTGTTCTTGGAATCAAGATGTGTTTTCTTAGTTCTTAGTTATGAGACCAAAATCTTGATTGTAGATCATTTTTTTTATCAGTGTAACAAAGTGGCCACGAAAAGTTAAAGTCAAAGTCAAGATACTCAAACCAACCAAATACTCGTACTCGCTGGAAGGGCATTCGATGGAAATTGTAATGCCAGCAGTTTTCACATCACTGCGCCAGCCATAAAATAGAAAAAGTCTGATAGGTAACTGAGAACGTGAACGGTAATGCTGAAACGGGATGCTGGAAGTTATTGAAAATGGGATGGGACTTAGTCACTAGGGAAACCTACGAAAATGTTTAAACTCCATTTCCGTTCTATGATTGAAAAGAACAATATCACTGAAGTCAATGTCAATTTAAATGTATGAGAATAATTAAAATCTTCTATTAAGTTTATTTTTAAGCATTTAAATTCATTATTTATCTTTTCATTGCTAGTATCAATTTATGTGGGCGAACTTTTTAGAACTCGCAGCTACGAGTAAGGTACTGAATATATAAGTGAGTGCCCAATTTTCGTGGTCCACCTGATGACCAGTTGCAGTTAAGTTGCAAGTGCCGTGTGCCACGTGCCACGTGCGGCACGTAATAGATAAGCAGGCAGGTCGCAGAGCTGGAGTAGCTCGTTGGACAGCTGCTGACACAACAAATTCGTTGAGTTGGCAATGCATTTGGTGGCTGGCAAAAGGAAATTGTCAATGAACGAATACGAGTACTCGTAATTGCATCTTCTTGGCACTCGTCAGTCGGCACATCCAAGTCACTTGCTCATTTAAATTCACACGCGCTGCAATCAAATGAAAATCCAAAATGAGCACTTAGAATTCTGCCCAACTCCCACATTTACGCCCCAGCTGAACAGATTCACTCTGAATAGGTTCTCAAGTGTACACTGAAAAAAAGACCACTTTCTAAAAGCACGAAAATTCATCTTAAATATTTTGTTCTTGAAATAAGAATGTTTTAAGACCAAATTACGAAAACTAAGAATATTAATCTTCAAAATCGTAAGTTCTTCATATAAGATTAAAATTCTAAAATTTAAATATTTGGTTCTTAATGTAAGCCCAAATTACTAAAAAATCGTAAGTTCTTAATATAAGAATAAAAATCATAGATCTTAGATCTTTTTCTCTAAATATATATGAACAAAAATCTTAAAATTTTGTCACTTTGAGACTTAGAATTCACAACTGGTTCTGGCGTCTCAAAGATGACATTTGCCTTGGATCGCTGGTCAAGTCAGCACGACGGTACTGATGATAGAGATTGACATCTCTTGAAAGAGCTATATACCAAGCCAGTTGTAGTTTGTTGCTTAGTGTCATATCGACATAACTAGACCTCATGTTAACTAAAACTTACTTCATTCTTCTTAAAATGTTAAGAAGCCTTATCTTTACTTGAGATTTTTTGTCTTGAGTATTCAGAACTTTTTGGTCTATAAATAAGAACATATAATCCTAAAAAAATAATAAGAATAATATAAAAATTTATGATCTTAAAAGCAATTACTTGTTCTTAATTGAAATGTTCTTATTAAAGATTTTCATGTTCTCGACACATTTTTAAGACCAAAGTTCTTAGTTCTCAGACCAAAATCCTGATTTAAGAAAATTTTTTTTTATCAGTGTAGCTGAGTTGGGACTGCAACTTGCACTTGGATTAAAACTAGCTCCCTTGGCTTCCATTGCAATTGTCGCGGTACGAGATTCGGCAATTTATTCAGTCTATTTGCAACCGAACAGTACCTCTCAAAGTTGGCAAAACCTTTGGGCTATCAGCTGTAATTTGAGTCACTTGAGTAGCTCATCTTTATATGCAAATACTTCAAGGTATACAATAAATTTTATTTATACAATTTATAAACTCTTAACTAATTAATTGGTTGATTGCCAAACGGAATGCCACATGCTGCCAAGTTGTGAGCTCTATTCTTTACTTCCGATTTTGACCGTTAAACTAAACTATACCATTGAGAGATCGATCACTTGCCTCGCAGCACTTGTTTTGAGAATGCGAGTACATAGAGTTGTCTTGATACTCGACTCCGTGACATGATGCTTGAACTAATCTGATCTCGATATAAGGGTGTTATCTTTCCAAACAGAAGAATGTAAGTTGAATTTCAAACACTCACTTATGTACTTGTATGACATTGAATGTATATCCGCGGTACTCTTTTCCATTTTTTTCTGCAAGTCCTCGATTTTTTTCATAGCAATCTGTATCTCGAGTTTCTGAATTTCAAACGATTCCTTAAAATATTACAAAGATATGTTAGTGGTACACGTTTTAAATATATGTACGTATGTCATATTGCACTTACATTGGCGAGAGTGGAAAACGTACAGTGCTCCTCGCTTAACCGCATTAATTCGTGGTTCTGTTTGCAAAGCTCATTAGTCCTTTCCACGTATGAGTCTAAGGAGCTGTTGCTCTGCATCAGCTGCTCTTCCAGAGACTGTATTGTGCTGTGAGCCTCTACCAGATCATCATTCTGTTTCATTAACTGCAAATTTCGAGATGAGTTGAGATTCAAATTGAAATTGAGATGAGCTTTCGGTACATTGAAATTGGATTACAGACCATGAGATACATATTTTTAATGCTGGATGTTGCCGTAGACTTGCTGGCTGCTTCCTCCTCAACCTTGGACTGTTCGGCAATAGAATTTTGTAATTAATGATATTTTATTGTTAAAATATTGATTGACAGTTCGAACCTCTAAGAGACTTATGTACTGCTCTTGCTCGGCCATTTCCGATTCAGTTTTTAGTACATGGACCTTATAGATCTCCTCGTGCCGTTCTATGGTCGATGTCGTTTCCAGAAGCAGGTCTCTTTTCTCCTCAATATCTTTGTTCAGCACTTCAATCGTCTTTTTTGCATATTCCAATTCCCTGACAATGTTGTCCTTGAGAGCATCTCTACCTGTTGTAATTCTAGCATCATTTTCATTCTTGAAATAAAGGCGAAGCTTCAAGTTGAAGTTTTCCCTACGCAGTCCAGATATTTCATCGAGAAGATCACGTATAGTACGCTCATGTTGCGGCATTGAAACAGAGTTGTCATCCTCATAAACAGTTGGTCCACAAATCTGTGTCGTACTGCAATTTGGTAATGACGAAACACTCTGGCTTTTATGACAATTCAGAGCCATCCTTGGACTAATGCTATATACTTAGATATTCCGATAAAAACTAAAAACTGTTTGCATTGAAAACCTAACTAAATGGTACTCGATAATTAAATACTTTTGTAAAGAATAAAAAAATTTACTTTATGAAAGCATTAAAATATAAATGTGGAAAATGTAAGCAAATGTTGCTTACACTATTACTTTGAAGCTTGTGAAAAAATGTGTAAGTTAGTTAAATATTATTTCAACGCATACTTGTAAAAAAAAATCAAATTTGCAGAATTCTATTTAAAGAAAATTTGGCAGTAAAATGCTAGGAAAATTCTATTTGGAATTCTCGAAACAATCAATATATCAATTTGGACAATTCAATTGCATTAATTTAATTAATTTGGGATTCAAATTTAAATCTTTTGTTAAAATAATTGTTTGCCTTAACATATTGAATTAACTTCTTCGAAAACTTACAATTTCAAATCTCAAGTTTTAAAATTTGAATTACTTTTGTCATTATCAAGTGAAATTAATCCTGCAAATGAACCAATGTAAAGAAACTTCAGGAAGATGTTAATTTTTCATAAAAATTTATTTAATTAACGCAATTGATAGTCAAACTAAATTATCGAGTTTAGGTACTTGAACATAGATGATTGATTGATCAGATGATGATTTCAGAATTTCATGGTTTGGTACGGCATTGAGTGTCAGTCAGCACAAGGAGAGATTAGAGGGCATTGAATTGATCTACTTGATCAGTTTTAATGGCCACTGCACTGGTTAGAGTACTTGTAAAAACTGAAGGACATGCTGTGAAGGGCACAGATGTGGACGGATGTTGACCCGAAAAAAAGGAGGAATGTTAAGCGCAGTCAATTAGCGAACTGATGGGCTACTTAATCCAATAAGGACATGAAATAAAACCAGTATTGATAGGCCGTTGGACGAGTAATGAGTAGGGCCCGAGACGAGCTGAGAAGCTGAAGCAGCGAACCTGACAATCCGACCGAGCGAACAAAAATATTGAAAACTTTTTCTTTTTCCTCTACCAAAGGGCTGCCGCGAGAGCATATAATTGGGAAAAAGCTTTTCTCGCTAGCTCTCTCTCTCGCTCTCTCTCATTGTGTCCACTTAGTGACCCGCCGATGGCCGATGGGTCAGGGCAGTGTCAGTCAGGGAAAAATAAATCTCAATAATTCAATTAATGCGTCACTTAATTAAAATTCAATTTTTGCCTTGTTTTTAATTGACGTTGCGCCTCGTTTTCTCTTCCACTTGCCTCTTCAAATTTGCTGTTCTGGTTGCTGTTGCTGTTGTTGTCACTGCCGCCTGGATGACTGTCTATCTGTCTGTCTGTCTTTGATTGATTGGCACTGCCGGCTTGCGTTTGATTGTCATCATCACCATCATCATGACCATCGCCATGACCATCATCTTGTGGTGCTCGTCCTCGTCCTCGTCCTTTGATATCATCATCCTCGTGACAGCAGCGTTGTGGCTCAGATCACCACACAGCCGCAGCTGGTTGTTGCCGATCCGAATGGTAATCATGATTCTGGTTATGCTGCATCAAACGTTGACGATGTCCTTGCAGGAGTGAGCGTTGGTGCCGCCGTCAGCAGCACAACGCCGCCGGACAGTCCGGTGCCCAGTGGCGCCACCTTGCACCGCTCCAGTGTCAGCAGTCGCCGCAACACCGCCGAGGACTCGCCCAAGCGCGGCGATCCAGCTCTCAGGTTTGTTCCATTCACATATTCATTATCTGTATAATATGTAGATTTCAGGAACTGTTATCATTATAAGTAATATTAAAAAAATTGTGAAATAATAATTATATTCAAGTCTTATAGATTTTTTCACAAAATAATGATTAATTTTAAGTTATACTTTACTTCTAAACCAATAATCCTTGTTTTTTAGCAAAAAAAAATAAAACTCATGGAATAATTATTATTTCATGAGTTTTATTTTTTGCTCAAAATAAAACTCAAGTTGTAGTTTCGACTTTTTCTTGGGGAATAAAGGCAAGAATGATACATATTCCTAGTCGATAGGCCAAGGCAAACCATTATAATAATCCATTTTAAAAATGAAATTTATTTAAAAAATAAAACTCATGTAATAATAATTATTTCATAAGTTTTATTTTTTTGCTCAAAAATAATGATTATTTGTTGAGAAATAAAGCAAAACTTAAAATTAATCATTATTTTGCGAACAAATCCATAAAACTTGAAAAATTTTGAATAGTGGTGAAAATGCATAAATAAGCCATAGAGAAGAATATTGGTATTTTTCTCGGTGTCCCAAAGTATTTTAAGTGATTGATTTTTTGATTACAACAAAAAAAAAAACAAATAATCATTATTTGCAGTCTTGGTTTTTCTTTACTTTGATAATTTAACACTTTCATTACCTTTAATAATCTACTCACTTTTCTCACTTCGTTTTGAAGCTATAAGTAAAAAAAATTAATTAATAATTCAAAAATATCTCTTTGTTAATATTTAACTGGATTATGAATTCACTATAATTTGCGAATGAATTAAGCAACTATTATTTATTTAAATTTATATGTTTTAAAATCTAATTTCTAATTTTTTTTCCAATCATTAACATTTCATGTTTAATTACATTTATGTATATTATATGCATCTCTTTTTATTCAATAATAAGAAAAGTATTTTCATTTAAAGTAATAAATTTGTTTTTTTCTCTGAGAAAGAATCTAAAACTGAAACTTTAACAAAGAAATAAATGATATATCCAAACAAAAAATAGCAACAAGTTGGTGTGATTTTTGTCAGTGTACAAATTGATTGTCAACCAGCTGTCTTGGTTCGAATCCAATACTTACCAACTGTTTTCGCTTGCCTTGCAGCAGCAGCGTCGCCATGAAGCCATTGTCCTTTGTGCGATACGGCGTCCAGGAGGCCATGACTTTGGCACGCAACGACTCCACGCTATCGACCACATCGAAGACGTCCTCGCGCAAGGATAAGAAAAACTCGCAGGCGTCAAGGTGAGTATCGTGACTGGGCCAAATTGCAGTTATTAGCCAAGATTGGCTAATAGGCCAAGAGCCAACAGGCGTTGCCGTTGCCATTGCCGTTGCCGTTGCCCTAATCCTTGACTCATAATATTTGTGTGTGGTTTTCTTTTCTCTCCACTTGACTGCGTCTCACACTGTTGCATGCAACGTGGAATGCAATTATCCTGCGGTCGGCTGGCGGTCCTTCAATCCTTGCATGCACACTGTGGTCGTAGATTCACGATATACAAAGTGCACAAGGCCTCCAAAAAGAAACGCGAAAAATCGTCGGCCAAAAAGGAACGCAAGGCCACCAAAACACTGGCCATCGTATTGGGTAAGTCGAGGTTAATCGCCCAATTGTTAAAAACTTTTCATTTGAATCGCATTAGATATTTAATTGCTTTGAGTTTCGTTTCAATTTTGCTCCAATTTCGAATCGTTTGAAGGTGTCTTTCTGTTCTGCTGGCTGCCATTCTTTACGTGCAACATTATGGACGCGATGTGCGCCAAATTCAACAAAGACTGCCGGCCGGGTCTGACGGCCTTTATGTTAACCACTTGGCTGGGCTATATCAATAGCTTTGTCAACCCCGTTATCTACACTATATTCAATCCTGAATTTCGTAAGGCATTCAAAAAGATCATGCACATGGGGTGATTATTAAAAAGAGCAAAAACTATAATAACAACTGCAAGAATGGTGAAAACAAAATTTGATTAAGGCGATTAATTAATTATTGTAGTATTATTCGTTAAGCAGAAGTCAAATATTTATGGTTTTCGTCTGCTCATCAAATTGTAAGTACACGATAATCGCTAATCGAAAATCAATAATTATCGATTGTCGATTGTCGCAACTCAAAACTCGAACTGTGCCAAATGCAACCAAATGAAATTGAACTCAAAGCTCGAAACTCAATTAGACTCATAAGATAAAAGTAAAAGTAAATATATATATGTATATCTAAATAGGTACATTTCTAGTATATACTTTAAAGTCGTTATGTTTATGTATATAGCTCTGTAAATAGCGTCTAAGATTTGATCTAAACTGTATGTACTGTACATGTCCTGTATGTTGAGCATTATTTTGAGGTGTAGGATAGGCAACAATTTTAAACATTTAGCTAAAGTTTAATTCTAGTTAATTTTATGTGCAGTTATATTACGTATACGTAATATATATGAGTACAGACTGCAGTACCCACAGCACCCATTGACGGTGAATGATGTGAGATCATTTAGGAGATTAGAACACTTTGCTTTCAGAAAATCGATAAACAAGACATAAGTTATTACTTCCACACATATCCTTATAAATTTTAATGAATTTTGTGGCCCGTCGTAGTTGTTGCATCTACACACTGAACTGCCCCCACGAAAACTTAGTCTACGTTTTTTTAATAAACTGGAAAGCAAAAATCCCACGATTGCATAGCATATCCTCCAGATGCAACAATAACCACTAATAAAAACTGTGGAATACCCGCCTCCCTCTTTTGATACTGGACAAATGCTGTATTATTCGTAGTTAATCAATTAAGTTAAAGTGTTAACCAATGACACACATCCTAACGATAATCGATAACATGTCCCCTCCTAGCGATAAGGTGAGTCCAATGGTTAAAAGGTACATATACATACATATATGCATAGATCGATTAAGAACTTTCAAAGCAGAGACTCAAAGTCAGCGCTCCATTCGAATTCATATACATAGTAGAGAACTGGTCAAGGATCTTAGTATGATTCTTATCGATAAGCCTTGTATTCAAGCGGCCATTGATTAGAATTCTTGATTTTATTCCCTATATTGATCTTTATTTGATTGTCGACAGCAAATCAGAAGTTTTATCATCTACATATCTAATGACCCTTGACGCTTCATCGATAACTGTCATACGAGAATTGTTCCGGAATTGGAACTTTTTTCTTAATCGAACTTGACCAAAAGAAGAGAATTAAATTGTGCGCACACACACACTCATCCACACACACACACATACACATTAAAAAATGAGCCCCACAAAGAAAATAAAATATACATATTTGAAATGTCGCCGACTTTGATTCGATCTGCTTAAAAAACACATTCCTTAGTTGAATTCGAGAATAATGAATGAATGTTGAAGTACGAGAATAAGATGTTCTTAGTAAAATGTAAGCGCATTTAAAACTAGTCTAAAGTCGCATATATATGTAGTTATTGTTATTGATAGGTAAGTCAAAAGTCCCAACCAATAAAGCGCACCAAGTGCGCACCAAATTTAAAAATAATTAAACTCAGTCAGTATTTTTGTTATGTTCATGGACTTGCCCATTACTGAATGAAAGAACTAGTACTAAACATATGTACGTATTTGCGTACCTAAATAAAGCTTATACTGGTACTTAAACTTAAACTTAAACTGTAAGTTGCATCAGGGTATCTAAAGCGTAGGCTTACAAATTACTAGATGTAAGCAGCAACCGATTGCATACGATTCTCTTCTCCACAGAGATAAATAAATTAAACAATTAGATATATGATAGACATGTGTATATTGATAGTTAATATCGAATTGGAACACGGACCAAAATGTGTACGATTCCGTCTTGAACTCGCAAATACGAAAGTGTTAAAGAGAGAACTAGCTGAGAGTCGAACACAATGGATAACTGGATAACAATCACATAATAACACTTACACTCTACCATTGACAAATACACAACAAATAGGTTGGGAATTTAATAATTTAAAAAAGGATATAAATTATGGTTTGGAATATGCAAACGATGAGCCTTCATTTCGAACTGCTTGGAGTATGCCCCTTGCTCACAACCAAAGAAATAAACAAAATGGACGCGAATTCGAGTCGGTATCGTGTAAACACACACACTGACACCGACACACACACACACTCAAACAGATTTTGGTCCTTGATTTCAATAACCGTCCTCTTCATTGTTTCTATGTGACAAATAATGTATATTTGAAAAATACAATATACTACACAAACAAAATACTAAAACCAAATACCAAAATACTGAGTAAGTAGTAAGTTGTTGACTTGGCTAAGCGTTTCCAACTCAACAAATTTTTATACTTTCCTAAACTAAATGAGGATGAAAACGTGTTGTAGTATTGTATTTTTTTTCTAAAATCATAGTGAAAATTAATTCTAAAATAATTTAGATTCTTTTAGGTGCATTAAGTGTATTGGGTCTTAGGATATAAGTACATGTAAGATCGTAAAGGCTTTAAGGATATTGTGCAATATTGGATGTATCATTAAGTATCAGTAATTTTCCAAAAAACAAACCAAAAGCATTATATCCAATGCTTTAGTTAAGTTCTTCCAAAGAAACGCTTATTAGTCATAGAAGAGATGGGAATGAAAGCAATGGAAGTTTCATTAGTAAACAGAAAACATACAAAATGATAAGTGGATTGATCGATGGGCGGGGTTTTAATTAATTCACAACAATATACTTATATTATATACGTACGAGTGTTGTTAAGTTTTCAGTTTGTTTAAATTTAACAATTTTAAAAGAATTAATTAATCGACTGTACATTTTGCATTATGCTATTTATTGAATGTTAAATTTGTTTTCTAATTATAAACGGTATATATTTAGAATCATACTTTTAAGATCCCTCTGCATTATCCTCAATGTGTAATGTGTAACCTAAAAGGCAATTTAAATAACAAAGAGGCTAAATAAAATACTGAAACAGTTCTTAAAAACAAAATAAAGATTAAAAATGTATGTACTTATAAAAAAAACAAGAAAATACACAGCACAGCAAACAATTAAGAATGCAAATAAATAAATTGTTTAAAAAAATGTTCACAATACAAAAACCAAAGTTAAGCATAAAAGTATAAAAAAAACTAAAACTATTTTAAAGCAATGATAATGTTTGTTTTTTTTTTTTTTTTAGAATTAATCGAACCTAAATTAATTAAAAATGTATATTCATAAGTGTGTGGGCTACAAAAGGACCCAACTTAAAATATAAAGCAACAATTTCGACTTTATGCAAGCATAATTATAATAGCATTAATAATAGCAAAATGAGAAATGAACAGGTTGAAGAGAGGCATGAGGTAAATGAGAAATATAAATCAAATAAATAAAAAATGAAAATATTTAAAATAAAAACATGAAATTTGTTTTTTTTTTCTTAGTTGCTGTGGATCATGATAAAAGGTAAAGTCATCATATTAAATTATTAATCCTTCCTTGGGTCTCAACTCAATTTCGGTATGGAACCAATTCATTATAAACGTTTCAATATTGAAACTACATTTTTTTCAAATTTACCCTTGAATAAATAATGTTCTGGTAAACACAATCGCAATTTTTAATCAATATATTTATTCAATATAGTCTCCGTCTAGCTTAATGCACCTTGTCCAACGGTCTTTCAACATTTCGATGCCTTTTTTGTAGTGGTCTGAAGAAAGTCCCTCAAAATAGGCTTCAGTTTCCCATTTAACTTCTTCATTGGAGTACAATTTCTTTCCCTGGAGCCATATTTTCAAGTTTTAAAACAGATAGTAGACACTGGGGGCCAGATCTGGGGAATATGGAGGATGAGGAAGCAATTCCCAACTTCATTCTTTGATTTTTCCCAACGTAAAAGCGGCTTTGTGAGATGGTGCATTGTCTTGATGAAAAATGATTTTTTTCTTTGCCAAATGCGGGCGTTTCTTCTTAATTTCGTCATTCACACGATCAAGCAATGCTGAGTAATATTCTTTTTTGCATTTTTCACCCTTTTTAAGATAGTCGATGTGAATTATACCATGTTCATCCCAAAATACACTTTCAAAAACCTTACCAGCCCATCGACTTGCCTTCATACGCTTCGAACGGCTTTCACCGGCCTCTCGCCACTCAGCTGATGACCGATTGGACTCCGGAATATAGTGATGGATCCAAGTCTCATCCATGGTGATGTATCGACTCAAAAATGCTCTTGGATTTCGGTTAAACATGTCCACACAGGACTTGGAAATGGCCACTCGTTTTTCCCTTTGTTCAATATCTAGGAAATGCGGCACCCAATTAACATTGAGCTTTTTCATATGCAAATGGTCATGCAAAATCGAAACCGCCGACCCAGTCGATATGCCCACAGTATCTTTGACTCTTCGATCAGTCAATACGATTTGACGGACTTGTCTGATGATCTGTGGGATAATCACCTCTTTTGGTCTTCCCGAACGCTTCGAGTCTTCGGTGCTCGTACGACCGCGTTTAAAGTTGGAATACCAATCGCAAATGGTTAATTTTCCTGGAGCAGAGACCCCGTAATGCTTATCAAGCCATGTCTTTGCTTCTACGGTATTTTTTCCCATTAAAAAACAGTGTTTAATCAAAACACGAAATTCACCTTTTTCCATTTTTAAAAAAACTTAAAAAGTTGCACAACAATAATATTTCTAGCTCGATAGCGAAGCTTCCGATTGCGCTCAAATTTTTACTGGAGCCTAGAAATGAACTAGTCAGTCAAAAAAAAATTTATTTCAAAATTTTAGTGGATTGTCCTAAGTGTCAGTCCGGGGACTTTTTGAGCGATCTAGTATATTATAAGAAGCTGTAGAGTAAAATTCAACATACAGTAAATGGTCTGCTCAAAATGTATATTTGTTTGGGAAATGCATCAGATGCAGAAATGTAAATATCTCGTTATTGTTCTCTCTTTTTTCTTTCTGCATGTTTTACTCGTAACATTGAAAATCAAATTGAATGATTGTGAAAAACTCTGTAACGGAATGAGTGGCGTTTCGACATTCAGAGTCCGACTTCCATCTATATGTAGTACGAGTATGAATATGGTCACTTGGGCGTCGATTGGCAGTACGAATGCATGACTGAATTTTTGCCATTTATTCAGTGTGTCATGCGGACATACATCTATATATACGAGCTTGTTCACTTGTGTGTGTTTGTGAGTATGTGTGAGTGTGTGTACACTCTACATATATCAAGATTTTATTGCATTTATATGAGCTGATAATAAAATTCCAATAAGCATGAAAGGAAATAAAAATACTTACACAAGACAAACACGAGCAACAATGGAACGTTGCGGAAATAACGAAAGCAAAATGCGAAGCTTCGAGTTACTCAAACAATAAGGTTACTCACAGTCTCAGCTCGGCTTCAAATCAATTCAAGAAGATGCCAAAAAAAAAAGGAAGGAACTATAAGAATAGAAAAGAATTGAAAGGAATAAACTGAAACCGAAACGAAAACCTAACTAAAAGCGTCTAAATAGATAAATGCATAGTTGTTTTTGATGTGGCCTCGCAATGGTCAACAACCTCCATCCACAGTTGCCCCCTCACCATCAGCCCTTAATGGACACTCAGCATTCGAATGCGAATGCGAATGCGAGTGCGAATACCAATTCGAATACGCACTATGAGTACTCGCAGCAGTGGGAGTGTGAGTGTGAGTGTGAGCATAAGTGTGTATATGAAGTGTTTACATGCACTGCGAACAAATCATAAACAACTACACAATATGAAGTGCCTCCCTGTTGATTTGGATTCAATGGAACTGGCTAAGGGAATTCCACATTACACGGCAATATGAATACTTTTCCGATGGCGAATTAAGTGAATACAACGAGTGTGGTTCCGCAGACAAATTCCAACTGATTATTTACACAGCAAAAGAAAAAAACAATGCTACAATTCAAGAAACTAATCATTCTTAAATGGTGTCAAAAGTCTGTTATATTCATAACCGAGTACGAATATATTATTAATAATAATATGTCCATTTAATTTATTTTATATATTTAATTTCTTAAATATATATGGGTATTTCCAGGATCGAGAACGCTACATTTATCCGTCTTTAAATAAAAAAAAATGGAAAAAGTTGACACTTTCAAAAATTTTTTCTGGCGTGTTTAATTCATTTGATCAACACTATTTTAATTAAAAAGGACAAGCGTTGAAGACTTGTCGTTTTCGAATTATTTTTAAAAAAATTAATGCATTGCGAAGGCTACAAAAATGGAAGTCATGTTTGCCTTCATCTTGACAAATGCGAAAGTCTGCGAAATGTGGCCAGTAATTTGTAAGAAAATACTATTAAGCCATAATAAAATAAAGTAGCTTTCAATTTCAGAAATAATTTTGATATGTTACTATCATTTTATTTATTTTACAAGTTTTGACAAGATTCCCACCTAGTTCTTTCCAAGAATTTGTTCATCAAATTTTATTCCATATATCGAAAACAGCTCGAAAAACTCGTTTTAAATTAAAAATTTAAGATATTTATATTTATTGAAATGGTTAATGTTATAATCTCACTAGCTTACTTAGAGTAATCGATAGAATACAAACGGTCCATTTTGGAAGTAAATTTTTAAGAAAATGAGCAAAAATATCTAAAAAGTGAATTTATTCTAATGTAGGATCTACTTGTTCATCCTATTGAGTTTCTTTGAGCGTATATTGCTTAAAGAAATAACTTGAATACATTTTTAAAAGAAAATTTCACAAGATGTAAGTTTTTGATCATTTTTACGTTCCTGAAAATAGCAAATAATTTTCGAAATTTTAAATAAAGTGTCTTCTGTATAGATTTGTGTACCAAACTTAAGCTAGTTTCTTTCAGTGTAGCCAGCCATTTTATGGTGTGCTTAACAACTACCCCGTCATCGCCGTTGTGTTGTGTTGTGTTCTGTTGTGTTGGCCATTGCTCATAAATACGAATATAAAAAGGGCAAGAAGGCGAATCCTGAACTTCCTAAGCAAAGTCTCAACGACGACCCCTGAAGTCCTGGTGGCACTTTCTCATACGCATTGAATTCCAAGACTTTCTCAATGAAGAGACTTTCAAGATAAAGTCGGGGAGGAAGAGAAAGAGAAATCACAGTGCGATTGGTGTACTATGTCCATAACTAATTCTCACTAAATGATGTACTAAAGTGTTGAGCAGCCATCAACCTCACTTCTTCTTCTTCTTACTTCCTCCCACCCTTCTTCCTCCTTGCTTCCTTCTTCTTCTCCTTCTGTGTGTGTGTGTGCGTCTTCTATATCTTATGCCTGAGGCG
Source organism: Drosophila quinaria (assembly GCA_035047525.1). Lineage (NCBI taxonomy): Eukaryota > Metazoa > Arthropoda > Insecta > Diptera > Drosophilidae > Drosophila > Drosophila quinaria. The sequence goes on along the minus strand of JAWNPO010000455.1, from coordinate 6,751,364 downwards.
ATATCTTATCGTTACATTCACTGGGTGGCGATAATTGACAGACCATTAACGTTAAGATTGTAAAGGCTAAAGTGGCAACAGTCCCAACTCTGACCCCAAACATCTGCTGTTCTAGCCTTAGCCCCAGAGCTATGCTTACTTGTGCCGATTCACGTTATAACGAATACTCGTAGTATTTGCCACATATGCATGCCAAGTATACTGCCCTGTCGTTAAAGCCAACCCATCGCACTTTTAGTAATCCAGCACCTACTTGCACCTCTCCTCTCCCCTCTCTTTAGCATATAAATATATATATAAGTATTCTGCATGTGTCTGACTTGTGTCTGAAAGTCAATATCGATATTCTTGTACTTCGGCTGCCTTTGGCTATTTTTGCTTTCGATTTGCTCTGCTTTGAGTGCTGTACATCTTCATGTGATTTGGAATTTTGCAATTGATTTAGAAAGGCCATTGAAATGCAGACGTGGACACAGACAGATAGACAGAAAGACAGACGTCCGAAGCGGACTAAGAATTAGGACCACTTTGCTCTCTCTCCTCTCTCTGTTTATGTTGTGTACCAAACTATCCATATGGTACAATGTAATGGAAACAATGTTTTTAATTTATTAAGGGAAACAACTTTGTAGCTCATTTATCTTAGCAATTCGATCAATTGCACATGACCTATTGTTTATAAAATATAAGGACGGATGCTGGCTTAAATTTAACTAGTCTTAACTTTAATACACAGAGCGAAACAATAGAGTATGTCGTTTATATTATAAAAAAATCTTAACGAGGTAAAAGTCTAGTGACGAAAGCATTTTAGTTCCCCAAAATTTTACACATAAATTATTTTAAAATTTTGTCACTGGGCACATTGCGCTAAATTTTTCATACCTTATAAATAATACTTTTTTGCGCAGTGCCGAGTCACAAAAATTATATTTTTAAAATTTTAAATGTTAAACTTAATATTATTCGTCACAAAATTGGATATCAGAAATTTTGGGTCATGTACATATTTTCGTCACTAAAAGAAGTTTTTAAAGAACACATCAGAGATTTTTACATTTGCATTATTTTTTGACAGTGTAACTTTTTGAAATGGTGTTTATTTTTTGTACAAGGAAAAACAAACTGTCTGGCAACACTGGTTCCCTTTACTAACTCACGTGCCAACATGCCAAGCGCCAAATCTATCAGCACTCAAAAACTCTGGCTGCTATGACACTTTGTTGCTGCCGTCCTATTCCTATTCAAAAAATCGTATATATTCAAATCATAGATTATATCTTCCAAACCAATCAACACAAATTGATGTATGATACATCAAAAAACGAGCAATTTTGCAAACTACCACATATTGAAAATTAAAAGAAATCGTTGCCAAAATGTGGGGAAAAATACCTTATGCTACCTGTAGCTTTTAACTTTTTTACTTAAAATATGCCTAAGAGTCCTTTTTAATACCTTTTAAACGATGTGTAGACCACATTTGTAGCTTCTATCGTTTGGATGCTATGGGGGTTTCAATTTTAGCTGTTTTAAGCGATTTCCCGCTAAACTAGCGTTTTCTCGAAAAAGCCGTACAAAAAAAGAATCTAGATTTTTGATCGGGAACAAGACTTCATTCACCGATTCAAGATATTTCAATTTCAATTTTAAGCAAGCGAACGCATAAAAGTTATTAGAATTAAAGATCTGGATTAATAATTTTGAGAACTTTAGTTGTTAGTCGCACGATCTTTTATAATGTCAAGAACCATTAACTTTTAAGGTAAGAAAGTATACAGTTCTAGAACGAAACATTTTTCGGAGTGGGAGCCTTACTTGATTTAATAATTTTTGTATAATTGATAATATTTTGCGCATTTGTCAGGGACCGAAACTGTTATGAGGAATAAAAATAAAAATTACTTTTAATACTTAAAGACTTTTACTTTTAAAATCGTAATTAATAATTATTTTTGATTAGAAAAATAAAAATTACAAATAATTATTAAAATTGATTCTAATTATATCCTTCAAAAATAATATTTAAATTTGATTTTTTATTAAATAAGTCTTTAATAATAATTAATACTGATTTTTATTTTTTTAGTATATTATAAGAGTTATTTAAAACGTTTTTGAATAAAAGTCTTCAAAGACTTTTACTTTCGTTAAAAAAAATAAAAGTGTTAAAAGACTTTTATTCGTGAAAAAAAATAAAAGTCTCAAATAACTATTATTTTTAATTTGAAATCATAAAAGTCTTTAAAGACTTTTATAATTTAAAAGTCTTTTTGAAATATCTTTGTTAATACTAAAGTTATATATTTGAATCTTTCAACATAAGTAAATTAGGTTATCATCTATCTGCGAAAAAAAAAGCCTGGTCAGATAGTAAACACTGAAGGAATTTCATCTCCTTCTTCTGCCAAAATATCTATAACAAAACCTACCATTGCACATCCCTTTTTTTGGCATAAAGTCCAAAATTGTTTTCCAATATATCTTCAAGTTGAAATAATATTTTGAAAGGGTATACATTAAGTATATCAAATCAATAAAAATTTTGGTGGCATGTTGTAATTTTGCCGCGCTAGCAAAGTCAGATGTTTTGTCAGCTGACTTTCAGCCGAAATTGGCGGGAAGCTTTTATTCAACTTTGCGCTTCTGTTGTGGAGAGACCAGTTGTCCAAATGTTTTTTGAAAATATGGAAAATAAAGGTCAAGGTATGCCATATACAATTATTATTAAGTTATTTGAAATAAGTGTTCAATGTTGCAGTTGTGGATTGTCTATGTTATGTCTTATTTAAAAAAAAAACTAACCGAAGAGCTTGTGTACCGTGGAGTAAAAACCTACTTTCTGCCAAAAAGTAATTATGCAAATGTTTTCTCTTAACTGTGATCTTAAACTTGTCATTAATACTTTTTGCACAATTTTGCACATTCTCTTTAAAAACACATGTTGCAACCGTATATTTATGCTAAAAAAAAATCGGTTTTTTTTTCTGTAGTCATATAGGGGAGGGGGGGGTTAAAACAAAGGTTAAAGCATTAAAAAACTAAAAAAATTGTAAATTCTACTTTTGGCTGATTAGCAAACATTCAAAGAATTAAATGTTTTCCTCTATATTTGAGGACAGTAAAAAATATTTACTTTTCCAATGAGTAGGAAAATAGAGGTGGGTTGAAGACAAGGTCAAACTAAAAAACAAAAAAAAAATTATAAATTCGACTTTAGCCTAACTAAGATTCATGCCAAATTTCAAGTTTTTTGGATTTTCTTAAAGTATATTACATAGGCGTGGTCGAAATCCAAAAAAAAATCCAAAAATCTAAATTAGTCTAACTAAGGTTCATGCAAAGTTTCAAGTCTCTAGCTCAACAATTAGACTTTATGCCAAAAAAAGAGATTCTGGTCCAACGTGCATTGGGAGAAGTTAAACAATATTTAGATTCGAAGTAGAAGTCGTTAACAAAATCAAAACGGCGATGGTCAACTGATAGTTTTTTGGTCTAAGTAGAAACACGCAATTTTTTTTAAATCAACTCCTTTTGATTGCAAAGCAGTATTTTCTGTTACTCGTTTGCTGCTAAACTGGACCAATTGTCTGTTAAAATAAGCAGTAGTGCCAAATTTACGTATGTTCAAGGTTGGAAATTTTTATCTTTAGTATTAACAAAGATATTCCAAAAAGACTTGTATAAAAAGTTTCTTTGAAGACTTTTATTCAAAACAGACTTTTATTCAAAAAAAAGTTTTGAATGACTCTTAAAAAAAAACTAAAAAATAAAAATCAGTATTAATTATTATTAAAGACTTATTCAAAAAAAATCAAACATAATTATTTTTTTTGAGGGATTTTATAAAAATCAATTTTAATAATTAATTTTAATTTTTAATTCTTAAAGTCTCAAATGTAAGTTTATTGGCTGTTTGCAGAGATACTTATTTTACAAACAGTTTGATGTACTTTGAACAAAAATCGCATTAATCCTTATATGTGATTCTGTTAGTTGAAATTTCGATCAATAACAGTTATTTTCGGTCCCTGGTAAATCGTAATTAATTCAGGTATGGATTTTAAGTATCGCAAATATTTCGAGATTATGTGAACTTGATTTTAGAATGGTTTTTACTTACTGTGTGCAACTTAATTCAATTCGAGTTATTAGCTTTTGTGGCGGTGCTAACTGGGCTGTCTGGTTGACGCATGCAGTTAAGCAGACGGGCTGACAGGAGCCCATTGTGCAGTCAGTAACAGCATCACCATCAGCATCAACTTCAACATCATTTCGCGAGATGATGATGATGATAATGATGATGATGAACGCGTTTGCGTTTCGCTTTCAGCGGTTGCCACAAGTGCGACATTTGTGGGGCTTGAGCGGCAAGGCTTGGCCCTGCTTAGCCCACGGTCGTGACATTATCAAAAATGTTTGAAACGGGGAAAGAACCAGCAGCAACAGCAGTTCAAGTGCAAAGTGTAACAAGCAAGTGGCAAACAAGCAGCAGGGAAGAAAAAACTATAAGAGAGTGCAAAAAAAATATGTTGAATGCGTTTAACAAAATTGTGGAAAAAACTTTTGTTGACGTCTCGCATTACAGGTGCGAAATGGCAACGTTGATGTTGAGTGGCGATAGTTGGCCATAAATGGGGCTATAAGAGGGAAAGAGAAGGTGCAGGAGCAGAAGCAGAAGCAGGACAGACTTTAAAAAGGGCAACAAAAACAGAAAGAGGCAAATTTCTTTTGCTGGCAGTTATTTTTTTTTTTTTTTTTTTTTTTTTTTTTGATTGCATTTTAGTTGTGGCTCGGCAATCCAGTTGAATCCTCAAATGCCGCATGCCACAACAATTGGAGCACAACGGAACAAGGAGAGAGACCGACAATGGGACAGTGGGAGAACTGTTAGGGCATCGCATAAATATTAAACAGTCGTGATGCCTGATAAGCTGTTGCCAAGCCAAGTATTTGTGCCGCAGAATTTGGGTCTTGATTAGGCCAGCGTCAGTTGGCCATAAGTTGTAAATTGTATGCCTAGGCAAACAAGGTTCAATTCACTGCCCCTTCCTCTGACTTCTGTCCCCTAATCTCTAAGCCTTGGTACGGTACTGTCGGAAACTGGCAGCAGCTTCTTCAAGGTTCAGCGAACTAAAGTTAAATCGAAAAATAGTTTCAATATAAGGAAAATACTTATTAACATGTTTTAGAACCATATCTTTGTATATGAGTGTGTGTGTATGTATCTGTGACTGTGACTGTGTCTGTCGACTTGGTTTGCTTCATAAAACTCAAATATTTTGGTAAAAGGCAAGAAACTTCTGCTCGAAACTCTTTCAGCTGACGCTGTCAGTCGCAGTCGACTTTTCAGATTCCGCCGGGGATCAAGGGGAAACGGGGAAGGGGGAGCGGGCCGTGAAGCAATCAAGCATGGGATCCATGTAGATGTGGGTTACTGTGAAGCCGTTTCAGGTTCACGCTTAAAAACTTTACGCCCGGTAAACTGCACACCCAACAAATTTTTCAAATTTACCAGTAAAAAATACAAAAAAAAAAAGAGGAAACCTATTGCCTAAAAGGTTTTTGTCTTTCTACTTCATTGCCCTGCGAGCTCATCTCAACTTGCCGCAAACACACACACACACACACACTCGCACACATGTGTGCTTTGTGTATTTTTGACTTTAAGGTAATAGATGGAAATGGACAGGACCCAGAGTCTACATGCATAAGTATGTATTTCAATATTTTCACGCCCGGTTGGCTATCCAAGTCAGGGTCTGACTCGACTGACTCTAGGACAAAATCTACCAAATACCCTTGGTGTGACAGGAAGAGGTATGTTGTTTCGGCTACTCTTCACTTTTAAATATTCTTCATACTCATGTCACGCTTTGGGTGATTTCCATGCGTATTCCATTCAATTCAACTATTGATTACATGCAACTCCTTGAAAGTAGTTTCCATATCACAGGGTATATGTAAGTATTACAGCTAAAGGCACTTAATAAGCAGGGTTCTTTTCTGTTTCGCTATTGGCAACAGGAATGACTACTTGACTGAGTTTGTGACGCGTGAAAATGGACTGTTGGCCAAGTGCAATATGCAAATATTTCTCAGAATTGATTTATATAATTACATATGTATATGCACAGATGGTTGTTCAGGATATGTGTGTCGGTAAATAGTCACTTTAGTTTTTATTTATTTATAAATTACAAATTTTGACTCTAGTTGCTAATAATTATACAATCTTATATTGAAACAGGTTTTGTCTTTACAATTGTTTTTTTTTTTTTTTAAATGCAATAGATTACAAATAAAACCTTATTATAATAATTATTAATAATTTAATTAATAATTTATTAAATATAAATTCATGAATTTAACATAAAACTTCAATTTTTAAAAGCTGAGTTGAGTCAAGATATACTGAACCTGGGAATGCCATTAATATAAATACCTAAAATTAAAAACTGATAACTATAATAATGTTGAACATTTTTAGAAACATTTAAGATTACTACTTTAACTTTAAATAGTTGAAGTACATTTTAAAAGAATTTTCTTATAAGCATCTATAAAGTATTGCATGAAAAACAAAACCGAGCACCAATGACTAAACCGAGCTCTTCTGAATTCCACTTTCATTTTAGTTATCGATACCAACTTTCGGAATCGAAAGCTGCTAGAGTTGCTTCAATTGAATAACAAAATTGGACAACGAAGTTTTAGTCTAATTTAGCTTCTATCTGCTACTTTCAACCTGAAATGTTTAAAAAAAATTTTCAAAAAGAATTTTAAAGAAATCTAATCGTATTTAAGATACAAATTGAAGCTTGAATGCTTTTATTTTTGAGTTGATGACAGCTCTGGTTCTCCATAATTGGATCATCTGCTTCGTGTCCTGTAAGCAACCAATACCCATAGCTGATGACATTTTGAAAAATTAACTTAGCTTGTTGTTATTTGAGCAATTTCTTCCTCTTCATGACAGCTGATACGGTCGATGACTTACTGCTATCGAAACGTTTTCGAGACCGAGTTCGAAAGTATAAACAAGTTATTTTCGTTCGGAGTTCAGTACCGCAAATAGTAAAACGTTCGTTTTCTTTTTTACTTTTTGAAAACGTTCGGAATTCAGAACAGGCCTGATTAAATGCAAATATTTTAGCATTGCTTTTTTAATTTCTCTCTGCTACTTTAAAATTTATAGGTTGAATTGTTTTTGTTATTTACTTGTGTAAATAAAAGTTCAAAAGTGTTGGTTGCTGATATTGACGTTTTTATGCAATACAAACCGAAGAACGGATCTGTTATTATTTGACCTAATTGAATTTGAATTCAAGTAAATACATACATAGTTTTAATCGACTTTTGCTTATATACAGGGGTGGTCAAAAGTATTTACACAACACTTAAAGTTAAATCTACTCGTAATTTGAACTTACTTCATGAAAAGTTCGGTATCAATGGAAAGGTCTTTTAAATTCCTTTCAAATGATACAAAAATTTTCTTGACCCATTAAGTTCCCATTGATTATTTTAAGGGGGTCCTCTGGTAATCCGAAAAATTTTTTTTCCATTTTTTTTTTTTTTCATATTTCTATTGCTCAGATACTCAAAAACATTTTCCCAAAAGAATTTTTCAAAATTCGAAATAGTTTAGGAGATACAGGCAAAGTATTGTATTAAAAAAATATGTGTTAATGTCATTTGTGTGCCTCAAAATTGAAGTCAAAACTTTAAACGCGTTTTTCTCGAAACCATGTTTTTCAAAACTTTGCGCACGATAACTCAAACAGTTTTTGGCCGATTTTGATATATGAGGCATGAAACGACGCAGAATTTACGCCGCTATAGCCCCTACCTCAAACTTGCCGAAAAAATAATGTTTACTATTTTTTTTCTACACTAGACTACAAAAAAAAAGGTCGAAATTCGATTTTTCATTTTCAAAGTGGCGGCTCCCCCCCTAAAAAAATTTCGATTTTTGTTTCCGAGGTAGGGGCTATAGGGACATTCATTCTAAGTAACTGAATATTTTTTTTTTTTTTTTTCACACGATGTTTACTCTTGGAATCGTGCGCAATTTGGACCCACATTTTTTCCGGAGAACCTCGTTACCAGGCCGAGAACTTTCTGAACGCTCCATAAAATCACTTTTTCAAAATTTTGTATTTTTTTCAATAAATTAAGCTACCCAAATCAAAAAACGGAACTAAAATATCTTTACTCGTTCTCTTTCCACAATATTTTGAAAAAAGGCTAAAATTTGGCATAGATTACCAGAGGACCCCCTTAAGTTTTTGTAAAAGTGAATTTTTTTGACTTTTTTCCTGGGTCTCAAACAAAAAATGTTTTGATGGAGGAAATGAGGAAAAAGTGCCATTTTCGCCATTTTCAAAAAATTATAAAAAATACTAGTAATACTTGAAATGGCGAAAAAGGCACTTTTTCCTCATTTCCGTGCAAAAAGTGCCTTTTTCGCCATTTTCAAAAAATTATAAAAAATACTAGCGAAGAGATATTTGAAACATTTTTTTTTGCAGTTACTATTTAAATTGTTTAAAGAAACTTTTTGCATCAAAACATTTTTTGTTTGAGACCCAGGAAAAAAGTAAAAAAAATTCACTTTTACAAAAACTTAAAATAATCAATGGGTACTAATGGGTTAAGAAAATTTTTGTATCATTTGAAAGGAATTCAAAAGACCTTTCCATTGATACCAGACTTTCAATGAAGTAAGTTCAAATTACGAGTAGATTTTACTTTAAGTGTTGTGTAAATACTTTTGACCACCCCTGTATAAGTACTTTTCATGTGTTTTATGCGTCTGATATGCATTGAGAAAATTAACAGTTGATTGATTGTTTAATAGACTGATTGTTAATTTATATCCTTGCTTACATTAACTGGCAGATGATAAAAAGAGGAATGATAAATACAGAATTGACGTATCCAACTGTCTAAATGTGGGCACACAGTGGAACACTCGACAGGCACGACAGCCTGGCAGCCCGAATCGAGTATTTCGACTAACTGACAACTCTGGGAAGGCAGAACAACTTAGTTAGGCGCCAATGAGTGAACAACAACAAGAATCGAGGACGATACATTATGTTGCCGTGTCAGGTTTGGTTTGCCAATAACACCTGGTTGGACCTCAGACTCCAGACTCCCGGAGTTTTGGCCAAGACAGGCTGTGGCTACACTTGGACAAAGTTTGTGCATAATGCAGTCAGACAAAAGTTAAGCCGCCCATCTAAAAGCGTTACGAATAATTAATAAGTTTCCGTTGCTGTTGCCAACTGGAGGTGTGTATTAATGTATGTATCTGTGTATTTGTTTGGCAATATGTTTGCCATTTTGCGTGCTGTTGGCACACACTGTGGATTGATTTATTGCGGTTGGGCCCCGCTGCGTATGCGTAACGTAACAGTTTCCCTTAAAACTTATTTAATTTTCTTAATTTTGCTTTGCTTTGTAACTATCAATGCTTAAAGTGGTTGCACGTGCTCTGCTAATTGATTGACGACTTGATTGATATGGCAAAACCCAAAATAGATGGGCAGGATAACAAATCATAAGTCATGAAGTCACGGGCCAAGTCCCATTTTGACGCCCAGCCTCAGTCTTAGTTGGAGGCGGAGTCAAAATGTTATTGTGGCCATGGCGAGTGCAATTTAGAGACAGAGAATCAAGCGCATGTTGTGCATTTTGAATGAGTCTCGACCGAGTCGGCCAAACGACCAAACGATGTCCTTGTTGATTTCATTTGGTATGATATCTAAAAGTTGTCCTCTCTTGTACAATATAAGTATATTCCACCTTAGACTGGGACAACTGGTCTGCTCTTTGCATCTGTTCTACTCGGAGCATAGCTCCAACTATTATTTATTAATTTTAATATCCTTGTCGTCGCCAGTTGTTATCCCATCAGCATCGCCACAGGCCACAGACCACAGACAACAGGACACTGCTCACAACTCTCTCTCCTTTTAGCTTAGAATTCACAGAACTCTCACCTTCAATTCCAGCATCTTGTCACAACTGAACTTTACATTTTGAACGCATTTCTCCATCTTCCTTCCATTTCCGTTTCCCTCCACATCCTTGTCCCATGTTCTGTTTGCCAGACGACAAATCCAATGAGCTCCAAATCACGCCAGAGTAAGGACATCGTTGCCTGAATGATTGCATGAGTAAATGACGCCGAAGCCATTTGAAATGCATTAGACTTGTGATACGCTAGCTATGAACATTATGTGTTCAATTATGCAATGACAATATTATTAATAGTATTCAGAACAACTCTGTTGAAATCATATTCAAGCAAGGGATATGTTTGGATATTCAAACAACGATCAACATCCATTAGACAGAATTGTAATTATGAGATAAGTTAATTACACATGCAATATATTTATATACAACTTAATTTTTTTTTTTTTATTTTCTTTTAGTGTTTAATTTTTGATGAAAATTAAAAAATATTAATTTGTAATAAATATATTATTTTAATAATATTTCGTGTCGACTGCTTTTAGTTGACTTTAAATTAATAAATATGGAGCTGAATATATCGCAGTATCGAATGACATGCAATAAGAAATAATTTTACTGGGCATTTATTATGTCATTGTTTAAAGGGTATTTCATGTTCACTATGCAAAATGAAACTCATTCTTGGTACATGACTCACACACTTACAGACACGCACTGGGAAGTCGTGGCAACCAATTGGTTGCCATTTCCGGTGCAATTTTGATTGGCATGCGAATCGAATATCGCGAGTTTCACGCACAGATTTGCAGCTTCATATCGATTTGGTTGCTACATAGCTGTGAGTGACACGGGAATCGGTCGTGAAGCAGATCGAGTTACTAATGGAAGCAATATGCAAGCTAAGGGCTTTGTTCGTCGATGGATCTGGAATTAATTGGATTTCGAGCTATTGGCTCAACGGAGACAAGTCCCTAGCGGCCAGTGTTGCCAACTGTCCATCTGTTCAGTCTTACTATTTATTTAGTAACTCGAGATAATGTTATCTTTAGAATTCAATACCAATACAAGTGAATTAAATAAATCAACTTCATCTGAGTTCATTAAAAATACATATATGTATATGTACAAACATAATTTTTAAAACGACTTACTATTTTTATTTTCTTAGCATTGCCTACACATTAAATTTTAATTTAAGAGACACTTAAAGTATCGGATATGTTTGTCGATCTACCGATCTAATTTTCTTAAAGTATTTTGAACAACTTTGATTACATCAATTTCAAAGATTCTTTTTTTTTCATTTTTAAATTTTTCTTCGTCATCTTTTTAAAATCAGTCAAAACTATTTTAAAATCCAAACATCCAAAATTTTAACTTTATCTTGTTACGTAGCAGCTTAACATATCCTTCAAATAAAAAACTATGAGAAGTTTACAAAAAATGAATACTTTAACATATTATTTAAATAAATAAAAAAATAAATCGTAATTAATTTTAAATGCATGAGCTAATAATTTTAGAATAAAACTAATAGTAATAAGTATTTATAATCTCCTCATGAACCAGATTTCTCACTAGACACTCAACAATCGAGAGCGAAAGAGACCGGGAAAGAGAGAAGTCGAGGGAGCTACAATACATAAATACATATGTAAATAAATAAGTACCTAAAATTCTCAGCAGGGATATAAAAAGCACTCGCTGCAAATAAAATTGTACATGAATTTGCTATAAAGTGAAACCCAACTCAAGAAACATGGCCCGTGTCCCGTGTCCCGTATCCCGTTTCCGACGCCTGAACCGATGCCGTTGGCCAAGCACAAGCACAAGGACAATGACAACGAAAAGGCCATGGGCTCAGGGGTCAAGGGTCAAGGGGGAGGCAGATAGGAGATGGGAGATGGGGCTGAACCCAAGGCGGCAAGAAGTCACCAAGGCGCATGCAAAATGGAACAGTTACATAAATGGCACACTCACACATACACAGACACACAAACACACACTGTTATATTGGTAGTAGGTAGTAGCCGCATGCAACAAATAAGCTAAGCCCCCAGATTGTCTTATCTCATTGAATTAGGTGTCTAACCCTTATTTCAACTGCCAGAAAAACTCTGACATTTTAACGCTTATTCTTGTTGCTTTTTTGTGTTTTGTGTTTTATTTTATTTTTTATTATATTTTTTTCGTTTGTGGGTGCCGCTTTCCATTTGGGTTGCTGCTGTTGATTTGCTGGCATGTACTTTCTCCCCTTGCCCCTCATCGGGCTTTGGGCCAACTCGCCAAGTTGTTGACACTTGGAGCATTTTCGGTGTTGTCATTTTGGCGCTCGCTTATCGCTGATGCAGGCAAAGTAAAGGCGACAGACATGAAAAGTGGCAAGTGAGGCAACCATTTAAATATTTATTACAATGAAATGCTTTAAATTGTCAGCAGAGGAACAGGAACAGGAACAGGGCAAGGAACACAAACAGGAGAAGGACGCGCGCGTTGCATTAACAATGCTTACACAGAAAAAACCGGGATATTTAGCCCGAATTCAATACGAAACGATGTCAGAAGTGGGGTAATCTCGGATTTTCCTAACCAAGCATGAAATACTTGACTTTTTCAATCCCGAATTCTGAAATTGTGTAATTCAGGCCAAAAAATTGTTATAAATCAAAATGTTTTTTTTTTTATAATTTTTTTTCATTTAATTTTTTTTTACATTTTTTTTTGGTTAAATTTTTGTTTTACATTTCTTATTTTTTTTTTTAATGAAGTGGAAGTGACAGGTCGGCGACTTTAACCAACCACCGGACCAGTTGAAATGAGAGAGACCTAGAGAGAAATTTCTCTCGCGCTCAGCAGATGTTGTGATCAACGGAGCATTTTAAGAATTTTTTAGCTTGAATCAAATAATTTGGGCTTATTTTCCCATCCTAAAACAGGCTTAACTGCTTAATCCTGATTACATACTTAAGAAATCCATACTTAAATTAAGTATTTTATACTTCATTTTAGAATGTCTTTTTCTTTCTGTGTACAAATTTAACGCAAATTGCCGAACAGCGGGACCGATGTCAGCAATTATGCAGGTGCTGCCCGTGACTTCCACTATGTCAGCTTTCTACTGCCGTTTTTTTTGCCTGCCACGCCCACTCTGACGGCAACACACACACGTTGCACCTTTATCCATTTGCTGTACACGTGGAATAAGCAATAATTGTAGTTAGAAATACCGAGACACAGTACGATCTCATACAGAGAGAGAGAGAGAGAGAGAGAGAGAGAGAGAGAGAGAGAGAGAGAGAGAGAGAGAGAGAGGGAGCGCGAGAAATATGAGCAAGAGTGAGAGAAAGCAGCTGGGATTTTACTCCATCTAATTGCTTGCTAATTGCCACAAACATTTTAATTATTGGCTGCTGCTGCTACAAGCAAATGATAAATGAAACTAAATGAGACATACAGATTTGAATCCCGCGTGACTCCAACGGCAACTTGCCACGTGGCCTGTGGCATGTGGCATGGGGCAGGAAGTGCAGCTTGAGTTGCGATCAAAATGGCGTTTCAATATGCGTTGCAACTTTGCGGCAGTTGCACACAAAAAAAAAGAAAAAACAAAAAAAAAAAACGAATAAAAAAAAGAAAAACAAATAAATGAAGATGAAAGTTTGCAACAGCAGTCGACGGACAAATTCGCTATGGCGGCTGTGGCTGCAACTTTTTGCGCTCACTTCCGCCGGAAGTCGGCAAAGTGTACGTACTAAGTGCTCATCAGTTGTCGGCCCTCCACTGGCTCCCGCTTCCCCTCTTTCCCCGCTTTCTCTCACTCTCACTCTCACTCTCCCTATTTCCCACTGGGAAGTGCGACTGCAGTGCTCATGACATGATTTTACGGCACGTTTAGGGTTGTTTTTAATGCAATCAGTTCGACGGTGGCCCATTCCAAAGCACCACACACACATACACACACTTCCCCATTTCTATCTCCATCTCTGTCTCCGAATGTATTCCCATTCTCCTTACCCTTACCCTTCCCTTTGCACTAGCATTACCGTGTCATATTTGCTATTGGCGGCTGCTCCTTTTTTTTTTTTTGTATTTTGGCTTCGTTTCTGTGGCTGCTGCTGCCACAAATTAGATTTAGTGGCAATTTATTGCTTTGTTAGCATTTCCACGTTTCACGTCCGCGTTCTATTTCCCCGCACCTCCTGTCACCCTTCCGCAGTCCACCAAAGTTTTGTCAAAATATGCCCGAAAATGGCGGTGCTCTCATCTGACGCTCGAGCTCGAACTCGCACTCGTAATTTGCTGTGAAGCTGCTGTTGCCCATTTCAAAACGTATTTACTTTTTAATAATGTGTTCCAAGTAATTCTTTTTGAATTTTTCGTTTTTTTCCCCCATTTTAATTTTCGTTACTGGTATTTTTATATTTTTCCAATTTGGTTCCAACATTTTTATTGTTCACTTGTTTTATACCCTCTACACATTACTTGACCACTTTTTATTAAATCCACTAGAACTGACAAACGATTAAATTAAAAAAAATTGCAATTAATATTTTGTATTTCAATGGTAAATTCGATACAATTAACAGTCCACAGATATCGACAATAAGTTCATAAACAAAGATGCTTTAATAGAATTTATTAATAGTTTGCCACTTTCTCCTACAGGGTATCACTTAGTTGTGCAATCTACACTGGAGTGGTCAAAGTCACAGGACAAGGGGAGCGAGGGACGAATCTTTGGCCAGTCGGCACACACATTAAGTAATTGAAAATTGATGCTGCTAGAGGAAGATACTAAATGCCACAAAGTGAGAAGCGTGAGACGCGGAAAGAAAAAGGGGGCGGCAGGAAGAAGAAGAAGAAGAAGAGGGGGCATATACAGTCTATTTAATAAAGCGCCTTCATTTGGTGCGTAAATTCGAACATTTTTGGCTTCAAGTGGTTGGCGAATAGAAAAGGAATTCACTTTCGGCAACTTTTTTTTTAATTCCATTTCGGTATCAAACGCTTGAGGAAGTGATTTTCCTCAACCGGAAAATACATTTTTCACACTGCACGCTGCTGCAGTTCATTTGACAGCGACAGCTCATTGAAAATTTAAATGGAAATGAAATTCTTGTTGAGCAAATAAATTATATGCAGTGCGGTGGAAAGAGGAGCGAGCAGAGAGAAGAAGGTTAGAGGAGGCGAAGGAGAAGAAGATTGTATACTAAACTGTTGACTATTTAATTAATTGCATGCAACAAAACGCGGCAACTAGACGATGCTCTACGTACCAGAAAGCCAAGCGACAAACTTTGTCGTTTATTTTGTTTATTGCTACAATTATTATGATTATTGTTGTTGCTGTTGTTGTTGTTGTTGTGCATTTACTGTGGACTCAAAGGAGAGACAATCAGTGCAAGGACCGTGTCATTTAACTGATTCTGCCAATTAGCTTTTCATATTTTAGTTCATTTATTCAGTCGCACGCACTCGTTGTAGGGGCAACTGATAGACTACATATCAATAATCGTTCCACGTATACCCTATGATCATGTAAAGCAAAAAAAACCAGGGACTGCAAATAATGATGGTTTGTTTTTTTTTGTAATCAAAAAATCATTCACTTTAAGAAAGCGAGAAAAATACCAATATTCTTCTCTACGGCTCATTTATGCATTTTCACCACTATTAACAATTTTTCAAGTTTTATAGATTTGTTCACAAAATACTGATTAATTTTAAGTTATACTTTACTTCTCAAAGAATAATTATTATTTTTTTTGCTCAAAATAAAACTCAAATTGTAATTTCGACAAGGTCTAATTTGATGCTCAACACAAGAAATTGTATTTTTTAAATGGATTGTCTTGGCTTATTGACCAGGAATATGTATCATTCTTGCCTTTATTCCCTAAGAAAAAGCCGAGACTTTAACTTGAGTTTTATTTTGAGCAAAAAATAAAACTCATGCAATAATTATTATTCCATAAGTTTTATTTTTTTGCTTAAAATGATTAATGATTACACTGTGCAAGTCCAAAAAAAAGACATGACCAAACTCAACGGTTTCCCCCTATTTCGGGTCCTAAGAATCGAACAGCATCATTAGTTTTTTGAGTTACAATGATGGTTTCATACAAAATTTTTCGCGCAAGTTTTTGAACAAGTTCAGGCTGTAGCTTGTACGGTATTGGTTTTTTTGGTTAACTTTCTTCAGCAAAGTTGCCTAAAATAGTTCAGGCTACAAGTTTTCAGAGCATACGGAACCTCCAAACTGTTGTTTTAGAGGTGTTTTGGGTAAATTTGTCAATTTTCTGAAAACTATTGCTTACTTTTAGGCTGTGTCAGAAAAATCACAAATTTACCCAAAACACCTCTAAAACAACAGTTTGGAGGTTCCGTATGCTCTGAAAACTTGTAGCCTGAACTATTTTAGGCAACTTTGCTGAAGAAAGTTAACCAAAAAAACCAATACCGTACAAGCTACAGCCTGAACTTGTTCAAAAACTTGCGCGAAAAATTTTGTATGAAACCATTATTGTAACTCAAAAAACTAATGATGCAGTTCGATTCGTAGGACCCGAAATAGGGGGAAACCGTCGAGTTTGGTCATGTCTTTTTTTTTTTTTGAAAAAAACTATCACAGTGTTATTGGTTGAGAAATAAAGTATAACTTAAAATTTTAAACATGCTTTGTTATTGTCATCAAATCAATTATGTTCTGAAATTACAGAGTATTTATTGAAACTTTCCCAGTCGAAATGCTAAAATTATAAAGGAATTGTCGCAATAGAAACAAAAACATACTGTGGCTCCAAATTCGTTGTAAAGATATTCAGGCCTGTTCCGGTTTTCACTTTTTAGCATTTAGTGCTAAGCATTTATTCATTTTGAATTTAGACTGTGTTAGACAATGATCATTTTTCGCTTTATAGGACTTAAACTCATCAACTCAAAGTGATAATAATCCCATGAATATAGCCGAAATGGTATTAAAGCAGGTTAAAAAAGTTCAATTCCGACAAGTCTTACCGGAAGTGAAGTTCGGAACAGGCCTGATTATTAATAAATACAAACATATATTTTAAATAATACCAAAAAAAACCTTTACTTCGAGCTAGCAATTATTGTTAATACTTTTTGAAACGTGGTCTGATTCTAAAAGCTGTTATCATAGTTTTGGTAGCATAATAGCCCATCAAAATGCTATGTACAGAACAATAATTAACAGGATGCATTCAAAAATAGTCAAAATTAGTCATTATTGCCAGATAAATGGAAAAATTCTCATGCTCGTCTTGCTTGTTTGTAAATATTTTTATATGCTGAAATTCGTTTGGTTGTTTACCTGATCAACTGTTAATTCATTATTAATTTAGCTAACTTCTGTAAAGTTGTTGCGACAACTCAAAAAATGGAAGGCAGAAAAATGAAGGGCACCTAGTTACGAGTATTACCAAAAGTATCCCAGGCTTTGTTTATTTTGCCGCCGGAGAATCTAAAGAAAGAAAAACCCTTTGATATGGTTGAAAAGTTGGCTCAGCGCAAACTACGCGCATCATTTTCCGACTTGGCAAAACATAAACTCAGCAAGGACAACGGCAACAAGGATAGCAAAAACAACAACAGCGTCAACGAGAATGGGAACTAGAGCTAAAAACGCGTCGAAATGAAATTTAAGAGGTCCTTACCACGAAAATTGTGCAGAAACATAAAAATAATATTTAACTAGCGAAAACTTTTCATTTTCATTTCGGCTAAAATGTTTAATTAGTCGACTTTTCTGCATGTATGTATGTGTATGTATATATCTATCTCTATCTGCCAAGTTATATCCTCGAATGCTCTATCCCCCGCTCATGTCCGACTTCCACGACAAAATGTGCCAACAAACACAAAGACAAACAGAACGCATCAAATTCTAAATATGAGACATGGCGAAAGACAGAGACTGAGTTGAAATGGCTCGGAAAATGGGACGAACCAAAAAAAATGAGCAAACAAAATATATATATAATAAACTAGATGGAGCAGTTAACCTTATCGTTTCGAATAATAAATACTCTTATGGCGAAAGGTGATTTATACGATAATCCATTTTTAAATATTAACATTTGGCTGATAGACTTATTGGTATTTTAAGTTACAACTCATAAATTTGATCATTAAGAAATAAAAATAAATAGACTTTCAGTTAGAGCATTTAAAATTCACATTCTTATGTGGAAAGGCAAACAAGGAATAAACATAATTTTCTGCAAGTTTTTCTTTAATGATTTGCTTTTGTGTTTGCATTGTCGCACAGACATGCACACATACACACGTATTTAAATATACATACATACATATATCTAAGTGCTTACATACTTATGTATGTCTATACTCAGACATACGCTTTACAAACATACCTATATGTGAATCCAAGTATTTGCCCCTTTCTGCCCCAACCGAAATTCCCTTTGGCTATTCGAGCTCACGTCCTGCACAACGTGCGCGGTACATAAATGTAAATCCCTATTCTGCTTCCGTATATTGCATACCCTGTATCCACTGGGTTATGATTGGTAGATTATAGGTATATAACGTAACGGAAATCAAAACGATAATCGACTCTCATCGTGTCCATGTAAGTATTAATTTAACCACATATTTGTAAAATTTATTTAAAATTTAACCGGCTTGACAGGTAAAGTATTCTAGAAACAGGATAGACCGTTATTTTTAATACGTATTTTAAAAATATATGTAATATAAATGTTGAAATACGTATATCTTCATTTATTTAGATTTTTCATGTAATTTTTGATAAAAAATCTTAAAGTTTAAAAAACCATTTATTTCCGAATAATAGCACTGTACACAATTTTAAATATAATTCTTAACCAAATCAATCCGACAAAGTATTTTCCGAGTAAAGGGTATCTATGAGTCGCTCCACCAGCACTCCAACTTTCTCACTTGTCATTTTTTTCTCGTCGCTGCGGAACTGTACCAAATATTTTTGTATCCCTTTAACTCCGCATCCTGACAGCCATGGAATCGTACGTGAAGGCAGCTCATGTTAAAATGCAACGGGAGAGTTTCTAACGGTTACCTTAATGACTTTAAATAGACGTGATTCATCCAAAAGTGAGTGGGGGATGGGGAGGGAGAGGTATTGTAGGGGTAGGGGTAGGGGTAGAGCTGAAGGGTCGTTGTCTGGAAGGAGATTTGCGCCAAATAATCAGCGGCACTTTTCCATTTTTAATTACATTCTAAGCCAAGTCAACATTTGTTTGCCTGCCACTTCCGCTCGGAGGGAAAGTCCTACCCCTACCCTCATCTTTCTCTTTCTCCTTCTCCTCCTCCTTCTCGTCCTCCCACTTTCCCATTTTGTATGTCGGGTCGGCATCCTTCATCCACATCTCGAACTCAAATTTTGTGTCTGTTTGTTTTTTGGATTGTGTTAAGCCGGAGTCGTGGCAATTTTTGCAATTGCCAAAAATAAGTACATGCTAATGTCACGCCCACTTCAATGACGCCCACTCCCATTTTCAGCTCTTGCTTGTTTCTTATTATTATTTTTATGTACTTTCTTCTTGAGCTTTTTTGTTCTCTTTTACTAATTAACAAAGGATTTCTGTTTGCGCAACGTCGCTTTCATTTTCTTTCGATTTGCGACGCATTTCAAAATGTCGCACAACAAAGCGAAATGAAAATCAGATAATGTGGATTTTCACAGCCTAACAGTGTGTTCAAGAAAGCAAATGGGGGAGCATTACGAGTACTCCCCAAACAAATCAAAAATAGCACCAATAAATTGAGTTAGCGATTGCCGACAAAAAGAACAAAATAAAAGGGCAAACAGAAGGAGCAAAGCTTTTAAGGCTGTTAAACTGATGTCTCTCCAATTGCCACAACAACAAAAGCTACATCAAGCACATACACACACATATCACACCCTCTCAAAAAGAATACGACTAAGAAGAATGAGAAGAGGCAACAGGTAGAGAGAAGTCTCAATATGTTGGACGTTGAATAATACCATTAAAATTGATTATTTTCTTGATTTTCAGCAAAGTCTTTCCTATCCTAGACTCTAAACAAGAAAATTAAACCTAGAATGCAATTTTAAAATTCTTTATTTTAGCGTGTTTTTTCTTTATTTTATTTTATTTGTTAATCTGCACAGACTTGGCTTATTTTAAAAACATTCCTGACACCGCATCGCATTAATGTTTTCGTGGCCTTCTGTTTATTTATATTGAAAATGCTTAAAAAGGTATATTCGATTTGTGTGGTGTATGTAACAGGCAGAAGGAAGCATCTCCGACCCAATAAAGTATATATATTCTTGATCAGCATCAACAGCCGAGTTGATTGAGGCATGTCCGTATGTCTGTCCGTCCGTCTATAATAGTTAGAGACTTCAAATTTGGTATGTAGGTAGCTGGATACCGGACGCAGCTCAAGTTTGTTTTTAAATTTGGATCGGACAACTATATAGCTGCCATATAAACGAACAGTCAAATATTAAGTCTTGGTATGAAAAACTTTATTGTTGGTTGAGATATCTCAATCAAACTGACAGATAGATACATATGCATACAGGATGGTCCTTGGCAACCTGACCAAATTTGGTTGTAATCGGACCACTATATCATATAGCTGCCATAGGAACGATCAGTCGAAAATAATGTTTTAGTATGACAAACTATTTTACTGTCTGAAATATCTGAGCCAAGCTGACACAATGTGCATACGAGATGGTCCCATACATCCTGGCCAAACTTGGTTAAAATCGGATTACTATATCGGAAGCAAATTATGTTTTATATGCTTAAATACATATTACTAATTCTTTTAAACCAATATTAAAATTTATGGAGACTGGCACAGGGTATCCAACAGTCGAGCATACTCGACTGTACCCGCGCCCACTTGTTTTTGTTGTGCACAGTACATATTGGAATCAGCTTACATTTATGCCGTTTTGCATTCCTAAAATTAATTCGACTTGGTCTAACAAACCTTTCAGGTTTTCGAATTAATGCAAACTCAGAGTTTAAGAAGTTTTTAAATATTTTAACAATAATAATTAATCGTGTACACTGTACATCTTGATTTAGTTTAGCGAGAAAAATTATTGTTCATACCAGCACTATTTATTATGCCTCACTACACTACATAGTTTAAAAAGTGTCGATTTTCGAACAATTTACTGTGCAGATTGTCAAGTCAGAAATAGTTACCAAGAACTTAAAGAAGACTGCAAGATAAAATCAACCTTGAGAATGATGCAAATAAAGAGACTTTAAAGTGAAATGTGTACTCTATTAAGGGGAGGTTCTTTTGGATTTTTTTGAAAAAATCGATTTTTTTTACATAAAATGAAAGTTATATATGTATAGAATATATGTGTCAAAATATTTTTCAATACGACGCGTATTTCTTGAGCCAGGGCGTGTCAAACGTGCCCATGTCACGTTAAACGAGTTTTTCTCGAAACCATGTTTTCTAATCTAATTTCAAGTACAGGTCTTGTTCTATTGATCCGATTTGCTTCATTCAAAAAATGTTTTAAAGTATATACTTTTTTGTATGGCTTATACCTAAAATTGGCATGAAAAATTGTTTATTTATAATTTTTAAACGAGATCAAAGTAAAAAAAAGTGTAAAAATTTAAATTTTTTTTAAACGACCATGAAATTGGTTTTTTTTACCAAAATTAGTTGAAGTTAGGTATAAGCCATAGGAAATTTTATCAACTTTAATAAATTATATACATTTCTCACTTCAGTTTACTATCAGAGGCCCAACACTTGAAGAAGCAGATCGATCTTTTGAGTTTCGAGGTTGACGAGATCCGCCATTTTCAAACCGCCATTTTGAATTTCTCAAATATCAAAAATTTTTTTTTAATCGTCAATAAACAACGAATCAAAGTTCGAAAGCAGAAGTTCGTATGTCTTTTCATTTTTCCACAAACCATTCTCAAATTTTGCTTGACCTTCGGCCAAATCCAAAAGAACCTCCCCTTAAGAGAGGTAAACATAGATATGTGCTAATGTGAATGCTTGTTTATGTTGCTAATTTGTAATATTTGTATTCTTTGATTTGTGTATGTGGATAAGCAGCTGTCAAATTGATTAATAACTAAGTAGCTAAGTAGTACTTAAGTTCGGCACAAGTACAAGTATTTCCGCAAACAATCCAACAAAATAATGGCACCTAAGGTCGAGCACTCGGTCGAGTCTGGTCTGGTCTGGTCTGGTCTTGTCCTTGATCCTTGGTTTGGTCTTGTTTCATTTCGTTTGGTTTGCATTGCATTTGGTTGCCGTTCCTTGTAGGTCAGTCCTGTGAGATTTGCCCAAGAGTCAAATGTCAATCGTCGTCGGTAAAGAGAGCAGTCAGGAGGACAACAAGTCAAAGTGAGGGTGTAGTGGCATTTAAAGGAAATGAACAAAAATTTTCTCATTTCCTTTTGATGAGGCTGTTGCTGGCGCCTCTGGTCAGCCACCAGTCAGATTAAATTCTTGAATGTTAAATTCCCTCGATTTGCTGTGAATTTCACTTACTCGCAATGCAACAACTCCACAGAGTTTTTTCACGAATTATGCAAATGACGCGTATAAAAGTATGCAACACATTTTGAAAGTCCTCTCCCATTTCTCACCTTTTTAGCACTTGCAATAGGGGCAGTGCGTCATGTTGTCGCACTGTCACCAGCGTAATTATTGTCATATTATTGCCATCTAAAGAGTGCCACTGCGACTCGAACTTCCCTTCCTGCACCCCCTTCACTCCCCAGTTGCTGTTGTGGTTAAAAAAGTTAAGCTTTTATAGTGCAAAGTTTCCTAAGTACTTGGAATGAACACGACGCTGACACTGATGATGTTGATGATAATGATGAGGAAAGAACAACTCACTCTTTCTCCATCATTCCCTCTCTCTTCTAGCGGCTGTCAGGCTGTCATTCGCTCACATTAACCGCGACATATTCAGTCTGCAGTTATGTAGTTAGTTGGTTGACTCTCTTTGCCATCCGTCCCACTTCACTTCACTTCACTCCAACTCAACTCTCCACCTCCTGTCTCTTTGGCCTTCCGATGCGGTAAGTAGCAAAAAGTTGTCATGCAAAACATTCACCCAGTTAGTGTCGCCACTCCCCCCTTTCACATTCTGTGACCCCATTGTTGTCGCAGTCATAGACCGACTAAGGCTTTGCCAGCCCACACGTACGTAATTGTTCGCAAAAACTTTGCGTTAAGAAAATTATGAAAGAATGTGCCTGAAAAACCTGATGGGTTGGCAAAACTTTTTTACATGAAAATTGTAGCCTGGCATCAAGCATCAGGCATCAGGAACCAGGTATCAACGACTATATATCAAAAAAAAAAGCTCAACAATTACGCTTTCAGCACATTGCAAAAAGAACAGTGTTAAAAACTTTTTCGCATTGCAAATTTAATAAAAACGTTCTCTGTAATTATTCAATTCATGTAACTTCATTTAAATCTGTCCAATAAAGCACTTTATTAAAGAATCCATGAAAATATTACAAGTTTTACAAAGGAAAAGGGATGGAAAGAAAGAATTCTCATCTTGTTTATGCTTATGATTCTGACAAATTAAATATAACGTAATGTAATTGGTTAAATTGTTTACATAAAAAGGTAATTTTAATTCAGAAAGACTACTTTTTGTTATACCCTATACTAATTAAAGTTTTTTTAGGACTTGATAGGCAAGACTGAATTCCTATGAATTGGTAGGCTAAATAAATCAAAAGTCTTTGACAGTAATAAATACCATTAATCTTAAACTACTATGCTCAACTGATTGGAAAAGTCTACTGTCTAATTTTACCTAATTTGAAATTAACTTAATTTGATTTATTGATTTTTCCTATTCATTTTTTAATTTCAATTATAAGATTATGAATTATAATATGCCTACATCAAGTGACGCTAGTTGATCCGAAACTCAATTGTTTCACTCAATTCAACGCCTTCAAGTGATTGCTCGACTGCGAATCCGAGAACATCGACTCCGATTACGGAATTCTGTGCGAGGTTTTGACTTTCATATTGTAGCTCGCGGCTGAAGCACAAAGCCAGTGAAAAATTGTTGAAAAAGCAGCAATTTCCTTGATTGACGCTCATCAGCGGATTGGAAGAAGAAGCATGCAGCATGCAGCATGCAGAAACAAAGAGAGAGAGAGAGATATTGTGCAAGCGAGAGTTTGAGTTGAGACAGCGACAGACTGAACAGCATTCGGCACCGTTGCGTTTTGAGCTCTGATGCAGTTAACTTGGGAGGTGAACTGATAGGGAATACGAAAGAAAGTACCCATGGGATGAGAGAGAGAAAAGAAGATAAGAGAAATGCGGATAGCGAAAGCGAAAGCAAATGCGAATGGGAGTGGAATTGGATGTGGATTTGAAATTGGGAGTGGAAATTGGGCTTCTTTAACTTCCACTTCAGCAAACATTTCCGGCGCCATTTCGCATCTTTTTTTGTTGGACTTTTATAAAATATATATGTATAGTATGTATGCATGTATTTTTGTGCATATGGCTTCTTTTTGTTGTTGCACTTGTTGTTGTTGTTTTGAGTGAGTGACTTGACTGCTTTGTTTTACTTTTACTTTGCTGTGCGTTTTGCTACATTTTTGTCTTAAATGATTGCCATAAAAAATAAGTGCACATTATTGTAACAGTGAGCTGCACACACACACACACACACACAGTGAGAGAGAAAATAAGAGAGAGAAAGGCACTTTACAGTCATCCATACGCGTAGTGTAACAAATGATTTTCACAGCATTTTTGCTTTATGTTCTTTTTAGAGCACCTACGTGGCGCGAGTCGCGAGCCAGTGAGAACTCTTAAGTGATATACATGGCTTACTTTACGGAAATGCAATAAAAGCGACCAACACCAACAATCCAACAATGACTACAATAAGCCCTATGCCCATAATGCTGAATGAATATGAAAAAAGCTCAAATTTTGGGCGCCTTTTAAGTTTTCAACTTGCTTTTTATATATCATAATTTAATATACATTCTTTTTTTTTGCTATTTTTAAACACATTTCTCTTTTGGTTATGGTGGGCGTCTTTTATTTTTAGACTAGAATGAGCTTAAATATCTGCTGATGCGGCTTTAAAAGATTCTAGGAAGCGTTGGCAAAGAAGCTGGTTGTGAATTCGATTTGTGTTGGAGCACGTACATATATCGCAACAGGGTTGCGCGGTGGCAACCCTCATTATCAGGCATAGAAGAGCTCTTCTGATAGCAATTCAATTGGATTTTTTTAGATTATGCATTGATGTCCCTAAGCAGCAAAATTTAAAACCTTTAAATTGAATATAAATATCACAAATGAAATCAATACAGAATCGATTATTATTTTTGTTTAATAATGCTAAAAAAAAGGGCAGAAATGGCATATTTAATAAATTAATTAATTCTGAGAAGAAAAGTTTAAATTAGTGCTAATATTTTGACCAGCATCAATACGAGTACAAATAATAATTCGAGTGCTACTTTAACTAATAAAACAAATGAATAAGTACTCGTAGCTTATGTCTGCAATTTAGTTCAATTAATATACATTTAACTTAATGATGGCCATGTTTTCAATCGACTTAATTGAGACCCACTGATAAATATCTGTTCATTCCACAATTTCTGGCACAATGTCAAATGGGACATTGTGAAACAAGATGTTTGGGACATAAAAGCTTTTGAAATTTTGGCCAAGTATGATAGGATCCTGTCTCCCTGATTAGAGCATTTTTCGGGCCATAGTGAGATGCAACGAGTTGCAGTATCTGGAGTTGCATTTAGGGCTCACCTAATGTGCCACATCATCGACTTTGGGCCAGCCATTGGCCAATGCATTGGCCTCTTTATTGTGCACCAGCTGAGGCAGCATCAGCTTTTGGCATTAGTTGCACAACGGCAAGTGGGCAAATCGGCAAATCGGTTGAGGCTTTGTGCGACTCACTCAATACCATCGAAGCCAGGCAAATGCCAAATTCAGGTTCAGGCATTTGCCATGGCATATTCCGAACTCGCATTCAAGTCATCTTGCGGCTCTTTTGCCGGATAAGCGTCTGGTAATTTGAGGGCTTTGTCTTCTCAATATTGCAGCAACATTTCTGCCGTTGCCATTTGTTAAACAACTGTGCATTGAAGTTGCTAGTATAATTTTCAGCAGATCATGAAATACTTAAATTGACACTATATTGTAGAAACATTACGATCTTTTTGGTATTGTGGGCGCACACGGCGCATGAGTAATATTCCACATACGCATCGCCGGACATCTATGTTTGTTAGGTTGTTTAACTCAATAGTTTATTGATAAACGAGTATTAAAAATAGGAATGTTGCAATGGTTGGAATTTCGAACTCGAATTATCGACTGTTATTATTGTTTCTTCTTCAATTTTGCTGTTAGCTCTCAATCATAATTTAAGTCAACTACCAAAAAAAAAGTAAGTAATCATACTCTTGTAGAAAGAAGTCGACACCGGAGTTAAATGCAGAAAACTTAGCATATAGGAAATCTTTGATTCCAATTTTGGATTTCTTTCTACTAACTATGCTAAACTTCCCTGTCTAGTTTTATTTGAACGCAGAGTATAAAAAAGGCAGCCCGAAAACTCAATTAAAATTTAAAGATTTCCATGGACACACAGAGTGACAGGCCATAATATATAAATGCTTGCTGTCCAAATAAATCATTAAACATAAAACATAAACATGAAAAGAATTAAAACCATTTATTAAAATTCAATTTTCAATATTTTTTTTTAGATTTTCCTTCATGACATAAATGAATTAAAAGTCGATACACAGCTAAATGGCAAGAAAACCGATTGAAATAAATGTTTTATTTCGAACTTAGTTTGCATTTTCAAGTGCAATCGATATGTGCTAATAACGGTGTCTTGTACATACATACATAGATACATACATAGATAAATGCAGGCAAACTCACTCGATGGCACACACACACATTGATGTTTGTATTTGTTAACATAAGTAATAAAACCATAAAATGGACTAAAATTTGTCTGTGGGCGGTAAAACGTACTTGAGAGCAGTCCCAACTCACGCAGATACAGTGACTCTCAATCGTATGCATGCACGAGCACAGACAAAACCACGCATAAAAATCATACAAATTTGAAGCATTCAAAACGTCAACAACATTCGCTAAAGTACCGTTAAATGTTAGTAAAATCGCACACACACACACACACACACGAAGGCACATATAATCACACATACTATTACAGCTGTCAAAGCACCAGCAATTTTTCGAAAAATATACGGTAATATTCTACAGCTTTTTATTTTACTTGGAACTCGCTATTAATATAAATATTTATAATAATCTCTTTAACGTATTCCGTATAAAATCGGACAACATTATTGATAAGTGATTTTTTTAAATTTTGCGACTCAAAATTCTGTGCTTTATAAATTATATTTCGTATAAACTATCCTAAAATTAAATGACAAATAATTCATTAATTATTCTAATATTATTATTATTATTGTTATTACAACTCAATTATTTAGTTCAATTTGCAAACAATTCTATATCTCTGTATGTCTCCCTCTTCACCGGTGCCTATCCCCTCACATTATAGGCAACCCTCGTCTGTTATTAGTTCCCATGATTTCAACCTCTCTTCCCCAACATTTTATCGCTTCTTCCGAGTGCTCTCTGCGTGGTTTGTGGTGTGTGTCTCCAGGCGATTGCCTACGTGTGTGCATTGGTATTGGCCTTGTCAATCTATGTGTGTGTGTGTGTGTGAGGCAGACACCGAGAGAGAGAGAGAGAGAGAGAGAGAGAGAGAGAGCGTGCGATCACGAAGCGCATAAATGGCGTTTGACACGTGACAAAAATTTTAAATTTTAATATTTTTCCCATTGTGCACGCAATGTTCCTCTATTTGTATCTCTCTGTTTGTCTTGCTCTACTCGCATTTGTCTCTCGCTCTCTTGCTATCTATTTGTGTGTACGAGTATGTGTGCTTGGTTTTGTGCTGGTTAAACGGAATTTCATTTGATTATTCCTGCCGTTTCATTGTTTCTTGTCATACTCCACACACTTTTACATATGCGTATTTGAACTCATACTTATATACATATGGACATTTCCAGAAAAAGGTCCACCTCGCCCAAAAACGTAAAATTGATCAAAAACTCACAGCTTGTGAAATTGTATTCCAAAAATGTATTCAAGTTATTTATTTAAGCAATATACGCTAAAAGTAACTCTATAGGATGAACATATAGATCCTATATTGGAATAAATTCACTTTTTCTATATTTTTGCCAAGTTTATTAAAAATTATGTTCCAAAATGGACCATTTGTATTCTAGCGAAGTACAAAAAAAAGTAAAAACCATTTTAATTCATAGAAATATAATGAAAGTTTAATTTAAAACGAGTTTAGTCAGAATTAAATCAATTTTTTGGCCCAACAAAATTTTTTTCCCTTGAACCTGTCTTTTTTGTTTACAGAAAATGTAACACATATTTTATTAAAATTGTATTAAAATGTGTTTTAAATTTTTTGCAAATAAAAAACACAGGTTCAAGAAAAAAAAATTTTTTTGTTGGACCAAAAAATTGATTTCATTCTGATTAATTTTTAAGGATAGAGACGAATCGCGAAATCGTCATTCCAAGGATGAAAATGATGTTAAAAGAACATTTTGCCGTTTGATGCTGTGGAGTTTTAAAAGTCCTGGTCCTAACAAGAGTATTGACTTCAAATTTGTAATGATCGGTCCATAAAAACCCAAGATATATGTAAATGCTCGAAAAATTACATTTTTCAACTCAAAAGCGCGGACCAGGAATTATTTTAGAACTATGGTTTCTTGGTGAAAACATCTTAGAATTGACCGTAGATTACGAAAATGGGTTATCATTTTTTTTTTTAAATCGATGCACTCTAATAGACATATGTATATGTCTATTTAAAGGAACTTCTTAGTTTCGTGCATTTGGCATTTGTTTTTTTTTTTTGTGTAAAACCAAACGAAAAGCTGAATTGGTGAAAAACGAAACCAGGTTCAAAATTCACAACTCGCTTGAAATTTGTTTGCTTTGCCCGTGTGGCCATTTTGTGCAAATGATGCGACCCAATAACTGACAGTCGCCCATTGGCGAACTCTGCCCCACCAAACAAACTTCTCCATTAAATTTTATGGCAATGCAAACGAATCAACAGCAGCAACAACAACAACACCAAAAACAGCTACTTTTGGCATCCACACAATTTTGCTTTGGCAACATGCCGACAAATAAAAGTGAAAATGGAAATGAAAATGAAACTATGTATTTATAACATATACATAAATGAGAATGACTTTGTGGATCACAATCACACTAGCCACAACAACTACAACAACAACCAATTATCTTGCTGCATATTCAGTGTACTTTTGGTGAAAATTTTGATAGTCACTACGCATTAACTTGGCCATTTGCCAATCAATTGCTATGTGACTCGAGAAAAAAAGAAATCGTCAATAAAGCAAATAGTATATACTATTTATAAAGCAATTACTAAAGGGTCAAGATGTCAACTCTTTAGGGAATGTGCCAATTACTTAGTATAAGAATTAAATACCGCAATGACTAGTATAAAGCTTACTTTTGTCATTGTAACCAGATTTTTAGGCGATGCATAAGTCTTGCAGCTGCTTAGAGTAATATTTTAAAATATCTACAAAAAAAAAACTTTTATAAAATAAATACAAACTTGTATTATGATGCAGTCGGATTTTGACGGTTTTAAAAATATGCAAGTCATATTTATACCGATTTAAATGAAATAAACCAAGAGACAGTATATATTTTAGTCACAGATTATGCGAAATCTTAAAAATTTGAGTTTAAATTAAAATCATTGTGTAACAGATAACGTATCTAAAAGATTTAGAGTACGCTACGTCGGACGAGCTGATGTTATTTCTGCGGTGATCGGAGCACGCGCTTGTTTCCGGCTTCTATGTAGTCGGTAGCTAGGAGTGGGCAGGGTAATGAAGATCCGATTAGCAGAGGTGCTCGCTGCGTTAAAATATTATATATTAAAATATTCGCGTGCTAGTGGATAAATTCCAGTTTGGTTTTTGGTTTCCAAGAGGGGAGAAAGGAAGACAACACAGACAAAATATGCGGACGGAAAGACTGTAAACACAACGCCTTGAATTATGGAGTTGCAAGATGTTGTAGCAACCCTTCATGTGCCCACCCAACCTTGATCACAAAGTCCTGTAACAAAGAAAAATATTGATTGTGATCCCAAAAAAAAATTCGAAGGTAGTTACGTCAGAGTATGTTCACGACACATGATTCCCAATAAAAATAATTAGTAGATGTACATCATAATATAAGTAATTCAGTTTAATAATATTCAGTTACTATGTCTCCAATTAATTGACTAATCATTACAAAAGCGAACAGCGAGAAAAATTTCAGAATAATTTCATAATATAATTTATAAATTTAATAATACGTGGTATAATAATAATTATAAATAAAGAAAATAATTTTGGTTTTCTTTTTAAATTATATTAATTGGGGTATTTAATAAGAGAAGAGTGAGATCAATTCAAAAATATAAATGCGCATGCCAAAATAATACAATGTACCAAAAAAAAGGTACATTGCAAGTGTACAAGCGTACACAAGGGTTAATGCAGACTGCATGTATGTGAAACGAACGGAGAAAAGGAAACGCAAAACTAGGTCAGTGTTGCTGAACCGCTGATCGGCCTTGGCCTTGAATTGCCGAAAGTATTCTTTTCTGATCTCTTTCGCTGAGCGACACAAATAAATGGAGAGAGGATGCACAGATAGAAAATCATAAATTTTACCACTCACGTTTTGTTGTTAATCCATCGATGAAAGCGCTTCCATGATTGGTGATTGCTGTGGGTTTAATTTTTGTATTATGTTTAAATCACTCACTTGGTTTATTTGTGTTGCACGACCTGTTTAACATTTAAAAAAATTTATTTCTCAATTTTAATTTTTTTTCCAGCACTTCATTTCTTGATTTTTTTCTTTCTTTTCTATGTAGAAGGCCACAAAAAAATGTGTAAGAGGAGAGCGTAAGAATCTCACTCATACAACCACAACGAAATAGGGGGAAGTTTCAAAAATGGGCTTTTTATATTTTTTTCTCTCTCTCTCTCTTCACTTTGCAATTACTCATGACACTATTCAATTTTAACCTCACATTCCAATTCTTTTTTTTAGCTCACTTACTACATGATTATTATGCTAGTCGTATTCTATTATATATATATTTGTATTACATTATTAGGGCTTCGATGCCCGCAAAATTGAGCGCAACTTGGCGTCGCGGCGTTGGCCACCTCTGGCACGCTTTTTCTTTTCACAAGGAATATCGACTACAATTGCCACTTTTTATGCAATTCTCTCTTCTTGGGGCACTTGTTCCACAACACAATAAAAAAAAAAATTGCAAAAGATGCAACGACGCACAGTGGGGCCTTTGCTGATTTTACTTTGCAAAAATCGTAACTTTTGAACCAAATGAGATAACCGAATAATTTTAATAGCATATGATAGATAACTCTTCAACCTATGAAATTAGCACTTAAAAAAGGTGCCACGCCCCCTACATACTTAATTAGGGGCTATCAAAGTTGAAATTTGTGAAATTTGTGAAAAAAATAAATTTTATGGCACCTAAAAATAAATATTTTTTAAAATTTTTGATTTTATTTGTTTTATTTTTAAGGTTTTTATATTTAAAAATTATTTTCAAAAAATTTCAAAACAATTTTTTTTTTTCAAAAAATTTTTTTTTGTTTTTCGGTGTGAATTATCAGAATTTCATATGTCGACCCAATTCCTATGACATCTATATGATATAGTAGTCCGATTTCAACCAATCTGACATATTATGAAGCTGCGGTAGTCTTCTACATCCAGACCAAATTTGGTTCAAATCGGACTACTATATTATACAGCTGCCATAGCAACAATCGGTCGAACTTTGAAATTGCGTGGGTGTTTTTATTGTGAGGTTGAATTAGTTTTTTTTGATTTAACCTTCTTAGGCGGGTCCGGGCGGGTCTGAATCCATATATAGCTATAAAGAGAAATCAATTGTGAAGCGTTTTTTAGCTATGGGAACCCAATGCATTTTAATTGATGAGAGTTTTCGTCTACCAAAGTTCAAAAATAGTCAAAATCTAGTGTTCTTTAAAATTGAATGGGTCAACCTTCAAAGGTTGTACTATCCACAATTTTTACTTGATCTAAAAATCCTTTTTGGATTCTTAATCATTGAAGAATTCTCTATCGAATCCGTATATTACTTTTTCCGAACGCTTACCCAAAAAAAAATATTTTTGCCAAGTTGTTCGGCCGGCGGTCCTGCAAAACACTAGATTTTGACTATTTTTGAACTTTCGTAGACGAAAACTCTCATGGATCGAAATGGATAGCAGAACACTAACTTAAAAACGTTTCGGTATTCATTTCTCTAAGTAAATATATATGGTTATATACCCGGCTGGATCCAATCTTTTACGTAAAATCTAAAAAACTAATTCAACCTCACAATGAAAACACGCGGCATAATTACATAGTTCGACCGATTGTTGCTATGGCAGCTATAAGAAATAGTGGTCCGATTTGAACCAAATTAGGTCTGGATATATAAGACTACCCCAGATTCATAATATGTCAATTTAGTTGAAATCGGACTAGTGTATCATATAAATGCAATAGGAATTAGGTCGATATATGCAATTCTGATAATTTACACCGAAAAATACAAAATAATTTTTTCAACAAAATCTTAAAAAAAAATTTTTTTTTTTAACTTTTTGAAAGTAATTTTTAAATATAAAAACACTTAAAATAAAACAAAAAAATTCAAAAATTTTAAAAAAATATTTATTTTTAGGTGCCATAAAATTTATTTTTTTTCACAAATTTTACAATTTTCAACTTTGATAGCCCCTCATTAAGTATGTCGGGGGCGTGGCACTTTTTTTAAGTGCTAATTTCATAGGTTGAAGAGTTATCTATCATATGCCATTAAAATTATTTGATTATCTCATTTGGTTCAAAAGTTACGATTTTTGCAACGTAAAATCAGCAAAGGCCCCACTGTGCGACGTAGGTGCGGAGCGAGAAAAAAAAACAAAACCAACTCCGGTGATCCGTCCGACTTCTGTGCTGTGCTCGCGGCAAGGGCAAACTGCTGCGCTCAGGCTCTGGTCGCTGCGTCAGAAGATCCCAGCTTCTTTTGGGGGAAATTTTTCTTCTCCTTTCCCGTCTCTCGCAAATCACACGCGGGAATGCGGATATGCTCTTGGAAGGCACCGAATGAGTAGAAAAAAGGCCCAAGACAGGAATTCCAAAAATTATAAATTTAATTGTAGCAAGTGCAATTATTTAAAAATTGCGCAGATTGCCAGCCAAAGAAAGTGTACGCTTAGTACATGGGGCCAAACCTGCAAGCAGGTTAAAGACAAAATCATTGTAAAAATTTCATGATTTTCTCGATCGAAAAAAAATTGTTTAATCTGGAGATTCTCACTCACCAGTTTTGGTTTGGCCATAAAAAAAATACTTCTGCTATTCCAGTAGATATGTTTAGAGTTCTTTTCTTTTCACTTCACCACAGCTAAACTTCGCTGATTTGAGTCACTTGGAAAGATACTATGAGTAATTACGTCTGCTCCGTGCCACGTTAGAAGTTGAAAAGACAGGTTATTTCCTTTTCATTAGTCTTGAGACCCTAACCTTGAGTTGCTACCAAAATTGACAATTGTGTCTGTTAAAAATTTTTGGATACTTTGTTTTTGCAAAAATTTGCAGCTGATTGGTTAGGCAAGCAGTGGTTCTTAATTGGTTGCCTACTTTCAGGATCAGTACAAAATTTGGTTTTTAAGGAGAGACAGGCAATACTACAATTGTGGGAAATGAACATGTCAGTGAAATAGTGACAAAGTTGGCTTTTTGGAATATTTCACCACTAGCAAAACTAGACGAGAAATAACAAAGTTCTTTTTGAGAAACGACAAGAGTAAGTATAAAAAATGTTCTGCAATAAAAATAATAAGAAAATTGTATATGCTTTTGTTTTTATTAGTGAACAACGATAAGCAACTGAAAAAGGCTGCACATCCTGCAGTAAATAACAATGCAGTCGATTTTAATATAGTGGAGGCCATCAGAATCGAAGATTTGGGAATATCATCCGACTCGGATGAGTACAACTCCGAACGGCCAAGCCAGAGGCAAAGACTTGGCCAAAAAGCGATGCTAATGAGTCGCCTCGATGAGTCGAATCGGATCAGTCGGGAAATTTCAGAATCACTTCGAAGCTTGAGCGAGACCTCTGTGGAGCGAAACAACATTTTGAAAGCTTTAAGCGATGGACTTTCAAAGCTCTTCGAACAAAGTTTGGCACAAAACCTAAACTAACTTATAACTAAATGATGAACAAATCACATTTTCATGTTTTGTTTTTTTTTTAATAAAAATTTTTATTGGGATTTCACTTTGTATGTTTAATTTAGAGACCTGCTCCATTTGTGGGTTGATGTTTATACCTTGTGAAAATGGGAAAAGAGAACCCAAAGAATATACAAGGTAATGTATTTAAGTCAATTTCTATATGTTCCGATCGAACACCTGCATCTTAGAGATTATAAGGATTAGAGCAAGTGAAATTCGTTTGCTTAAACTGAGAATATAAATAAGATATACTTGTAGTTAGATATGTGTAGCTTAATGCACTTCCAGATAGTTTTTCCACTTTTCCTTTAATTCTTTTATTTATCTATTTTATCTATTGTCAGTAAACTTTTTCTTCAGATAAAGATTATTTTATTTGATATAAAAAAGAAACTGTCTGAAGATTTCCATTCCTTTGTGTATTTATAAAATCAACAATGAATGGCAAAAAAAAGTTAACGCTAAATGTGTCAAATGAAATGAAATGCAGAGTGACAAATACTAGTATAAGCGCGAGTTGGCCGAGATATACTGTACATCTGTACATACATACATCTGGTAATACACCTGTCACGTGTAGGCCAAATAAAATTGAATTATTCAAGACGTCCGCGACGAGACGCGGCAAGAGCATAAACTGCCAAGTGCCAAGTGGTTCTGTGTATCCAGTGCAGGATGAGCAAGTGGATGATGTAGCCTCATCCTCATCCACTGCTCCTCTTGCAAACTCGCGCACTTGTGTACACAGCGAGGATGTGGAGGAGCACGGAAGATGGGACGAGACTGCGGTCTCTATTGACATGACACGAGTTGACGCGACTTTAAATTTGGCAACAACGAGCAGACGGAAACACAGAGCAGTTGACTAGCGCTGCATATTTAAAAATGTCTAAATGGAACGACTGTTTTTCATTTAGAGAAAGAAAAGAAGATAGAGATAGATAGAGAGAGAGAGAGAGAGAAAGGCAGAACACAAGCTGAGACTGATTAAAGTTAATATGCACTCATATTAGATTATGAGTGCCGTCAAATGAGTCTGGCCAAGGGACTGAGTATGGATTACAAACTGGGCTCCAACGCGTGGCGACGACAATCTAAGGCACTCAACTTGAAAGCCAAAGAAAGCCAAAGATATAGACCGAGGCAAATGTGTCGCAAGTGTTAATGTTGTACAAGCTCTTGCTATACCTGTTACTTATAAAAAATGAAAGGGGATATTGTTTTCGTTGCAATGTATGTAACAGGGAGAAGCAAGCATCTCCGACCCTATAAAGTATATATATTCTTGATCAGCATTAACAGCCGAGTCGATATAGCCATGTCCGTCTGTCTGTCCGTCCGCCCGTCCGTCCGTCTGTCCGTCCGTCCGTCTGTATGAGCGTCTAGATCTCAGAGACCTTAAGAGCTAGAGCAATCAAATTTGGCACACAGACTTCTACAAACCCCACGCAGGTCAAGTTTGTTTAAAATTTTTGCCACACCCCTTTCCGCCTCCGTAAATCGCAAAACAAACACCACACGCATAGTTTTCAAGATATTAGGAATTTTTTTCTAATTTACGTCAACTGCTACTATTACTTATTATCATACTAAATCGTAACAAGAACGGAAAAATAGAAACTAATTAAAGTTTTTGAAGAATATAAGTGCCTAAAAGCATGCAATAAAAAATATTTCAAAATTCATTAAAATAAGTAAGGGGTATCCGATAGTCGGGAGCTCGACTATAACCTTTCCCACTTGTTGTTGTTGTTGTTGTTGTCGTAATAGGCCTGGGTATATGACACAGTCAAGAAGTGAAATCAAGTCAACTGGCTGCCGTTCAACCACTCAGGGATACGTCAACAACTTGCACATCAAACAATGTGGCACACACAGACAGAGAGAGAGAGAGAGAGAGGTAGAGAGAGAGGGAGAGAATGGCGTATGTAAAAACACATGTTTTGTTGGCCCAAAAGTAACTAGAACGCAAGTCTGGCAACACATATACAAACACACATATGTACAATGTACATACAATACATATAAACAAGTGGCTTGCTTTGAGCCAAGTTTTAAAACGCGATAAGAAGCCCAGCACAGCGTCATCGACTTAGTGTGAAAAATTAACTGCTCTTGAAGGAAACACCATCGTCCCACAAGCGGTAACAACACTTTAATGCTGACGGGCGAATGAGGGGCGTGGCAAGAGGATGGAAAGAGGGAAGAGGGAAGGTGTCACGTGTGCGTCATTTAAGACTTATAAAAAAACCTCTTTACGAGGTAAAAGTCTAGTGACGAAAACAGTTATCTGCCCCAAAATTTCTGATATCCAATTTTGTGACGAATAATATTAAGTTTGACATATAAATTATTTTAAAAAAAAATTTGGCACTTGGCACATTGCGCTAAAATGTCTTCTTCATACCAAATAAAACTCACTGTTTTGCGCAGTGCCGAATGCAAACATTTTTTTTAAAATAATTTATATGTCAAACTTAATACAACACGGAATACAATGCAACACGGAAAAATAACAAAAAGTTGAGTGGTAACTCTATGCGTCAACAGCGGGTAATTTCAAATATGAACATGCAGAACTGATTTGGAAAAAAGAGGAGAGAATAGGCAATGAAAAATTTCAAAATAAGTTAGTATAGGAGAAATATGCTATGGCACGCAAGCGAAGCGGGTATTGGGTGCACCTATCGCTTTTGAACTTTTTATGGGGATTCTCCTTCTATATTAATGAAAATATACAAAACTATCTACTTTATGTATATAATAACAATTTTAACTTTCGTTCTTGCTTATAATCTACCAATATTGTCGTCATTATGGTCAACGTCACTATTTTTGGTCAAAGTTTCGGCCATATACCCAGCGAAACTCTAAACAGTTCGATGTTTCGCTGGGCCAGTCAGCTGTTTCAACAGCGTTGCCCATTCTGTTCATTTACTTAACAGCTCTGTTATTTTAGTTAGAACTGCGGATGCCCCAGCGTAGCTAAATGTCAAGTTCTTCTTCTTCCCCTTACGCCAGCGTTTTTTTTATATGGAGTTTGGGTTTACGCTGGGCCATTTTTTTTTCATGAGTACTATGCTAAACACACATGCCAAGCGCAAAAGCTAGTAGCACTCTCAAACTCTGGCTGCTATGACACTTTGCTGCTGCAGTATGCATGCTACTGCATATGTACATGCAGAAGTGTAAAGGTAAAAGGTATATTCAGTTAACAGGTAATATCTTGCCCAAACGAAATTTGACGGCTATGTGTTATATGTCAAAAACGCGAAATTGAATTGCTACAACAAATAACATATTTAAAAGTTATTTGAAACGTAGATTTTTCTAAAATCTCCGAAATGTGGGGAAAAAAAACCTTATTTAACCTGAAGCTTTTTACCTGTGTTTTAAGCAAAAAAGTTTACAGTTTCTATTTTTAAGTCTATAATCATGTTTTTATTTTATATCACTACGGACGGCAGTCCGCGCTAGTGACGAAAGCAGCACGAAGGGTGCGAAGGCGACTAGCATATATACACAGGAAGAATGGAAAATTTGCTATGACTGTCCGATCGGGTCGAGGTATATACCGATCGAAAGGTATCAATCTAACTTACAAATGTGCATACTAAGACTTTTGGAAACTCACCTGGTTCGTGAGATAAACAGGTGTTAGTGGGAGGGGAAAAATTTAAATTATTGGAGCAAATGGGGAAGTTGGAGCCTTATTTTTTTTTAATTTTTTAGTATTTTAATTAAAA
This sequence comes from Drosophila quinaria, assembly GCA_035047525.1. Taxonomy (NCBI): domain Eukaryota; kingdom Metazoa; phylum Arthropoda; class Insecta; order Diptera; family Drosophilidae; genus Drosophila; species Drosophila quinaria. The sequence goes on along the minus strand of JAWNPO010000455.1, from coordinate 6,713,112 downwards.
ATACGCGTCAAATGACACCTCGATCATCGAAATCCGACCACTGGTTCAAAAGATATTTAATTTTGAAATTTTTAGTGGCCTTCCGAAAATGAGATGAAAAGTTAGTCTGTTTGTTTGTTTGTTTGTTTGTTTGTTTGTTTGTTTGTTTGTTTGTTTGTGTGTTTGTTTGTTTGTTTATTTGTTTGTTTGTTTGTTTGTTTGTTAGTATCAAAGCGTTGATTTAGCTTAAAAGTTTGAATGAGGACTTGTTCCCGATGAAAAATCTAGAAACGTTTGTTCTACGACTTTTTCGAAAAAACGCTAGGTTAGCGGGAAGTCGCTAAAAACCGCTAAAACCTCTCTAGCATCCAAGCTATAGAAGCTACAGATGTGATCTATATATCGTTGGAAAGGTATTTTGAAGGGCTTTTATGCAGACCTTTAAACTTTTTTTTCTAAAGTGCATAGGTAAAAAGCAACAGGTGAAATAAGGTATTTTGTCCCACATTTTGGCAGTTTTTGAGAAAACGACGCTAACGTTTTTTTTTAGCTTTCAATATGTTGTAGTCATACCTGTTAAATTTCGATTAGGATAACTAATCAATTAGATTATTTTTGGAAATAATCGTAGTGATTATATAATTCACTGTCGAAAAATTTGTGATTATTTAATGATTACGATTACCAAAAATCAAAAAAAAATCGAAGATTATTACAATTATTCAAAAAAATCAGATATAATCAAAAATAATCAAAAATAATCGTTTTGATTATTTCCGATTTTTTCCTGATTATTTCTGATTATTTTAGCTTTTTTAGATTATTCATGATTTTTTAGTAAAAAACCAAAATATTTTCAATTTTCACAATCAAAGTAGCCAAAGCTTTTGATTATAGTTGCTTTTTGTGCTGTCTAAAAGCATTAAATTTAGAAGAAAGCAGGAAGCAGCTAGAAAAATTCCGTAGCTCACTAGTTAGAGTTGACGACCTGTTATACTCCGAACTTTCAATATTGAGGTTCGATTCTCCTGATGTGTGAAGACTTTTTTCAAAATGTGTAAAAAGTGATTTATTTTTGTCGGTTTTTTTGAATCATCGAAACGTGTAATAATGTTTGTTTAGTATTAATGGCGGAACAGGAGGAGCTCTCAAGAGGTCCACATTTATGGCGTATACACTCGAAAACAAGATATTCTAGTGGTTGGATTAATATCCGCACAAAAAAAGTCTTGCCGACTATGTACATCTGCAGTAAGTTCATGCAAGTGATTGTACAAGTACAAGTAATGCCCTTATTACAGGTCAAATGCGAATGATCAAATTTACATATGTAAGGGCTTTATTCAACCAGTACAAAAGCAACTATAATCAAAAGCCTTGGCTACTTTGATTGTGAACATTGAAAATAATTTGATTTTTACTAGAAAATCATGAATAATCTAAAAAAGCTAAAATAATCAGAAATAATCAGAAAAAAATCGGAAATAATCAAAACGATTATTTTTGATTATTTCTGATTTTTTTGAATAATTGTAATAATCTTCGATTTTATTTTGATTTTTGGTAATCGTAATCATTAAATAATTGAGCAAAACCGAAAATAATCGTAATTTAATCATTAGTTCGATTTTTAAATAAAAATAATCTAATTACTAATGACTATGATTACTAATCATTATTTAACAGGTATGGTTGTAGTGAATAAAATTTAATTTAAAATTTACTTATTAACTGAATATACTTTTTATACGTATTTGTTGTAGCAATTCAATTTCGCGTTTTTTACATATAACACATAGCCGCAAATTTCGTTTGGGCAAGATATTACCTGTTAACTTTTACCTTTACACTTCTGCATGTACATGTGCAGTATGTACACTGCTTGCATCGTCATGCGGAAATACTTACTGCTTGTAAGTTGTGAATTCTTTTTTCGGCAGATAAAACATATTATAATTGCGAATATAGTCGAATATTAGCCGATAATAGCTGTTAACTGAATACAGTCGAACTTCCGTATCTCGAACTTCCCTAACTCGAATTTTGTCTAACTCGAACAAAATCGAGTGGCAATAGCGTTTACTGAGCAAATTTCATACAATTCTGCTTCCCTAACTCAAACTTCCATAAGTCGAATTTCTCCTTAACTCGAACAAAAATATTGGCACGTACTTCTGTAAGTCGAATTTTTCGGGAAAATTACCAATAAATTGCGTTTTATTTTTGTTTCTGTTTTATTTTGAAGTTACTGTTTTCTGTTAACAGCTCGTTTGGGTATGTTAAAATGATGTACATTAACATATCGTGCCCTTTTTGCGGATATAACGTAAGCGACAAAAAGCAAATTTTACAAGAGAGTTTTTAAGATTTCGTTAAGTGAATTTTTTCGTGTCGAGTGTCGCTTACGTTATAATTGACTGGCCAATATCTCCGTAAATAGAAAAAATTAAAGTTTAATGTTTTGGGTGTCGATGCTGTTCGTATTAATGAACACAAAACAAATTTCGGAAAAATGTCGTTTACGTTATATCCGCAAAAAGGGCTCGATATGGTGATCCAATATAATAAAATATTGCATAAACAATTCTAAAATATCCTTAGGAAAGACACAGTTTACAAGTGATGACCACTAAGAATATTGGGCCTTAAACAAACTAGAAGCCCTTTTTTTTAGAAAATAATATAAAAAAATAATTATCAGACCCTAATTTCCGATTATTTAAGTTCTGTTTAGCTTGAAGAATAAGAGAAATTTAAAAGTTAAAGTATAGTAAGGTAAGAGAAAAAGGAATTTGAAGCGAATGAATTAATGTAACTAATTTCTGATTTTTTTAGTTTTGTTTAACTTTAAAGATAAAAAACTTAACAGCTCGCAATTTAAATGTATATGTTTGTAGTAACCAGTAAGTAAGTAAGCTTGTAAGCCCGACAAGACAAAAAAAAAACAAATTAAAATGTTCACAATTTAATATGAATGAGTATGTAGTTTCATTTAAAAAACTAAAAAAAAAAAATTCCCTAACTCTAAGTCTCCCTAACTCGAACTTTTTTCTTGGATAATGGTGGTTCGAGTTACGGAAGTTCGACTGTAGCAGAGAAAAATTGTAACATGAACCATTTTAATTCATAGAAATATAATGAAAGTTTAATTTAAAACGAGTTTTACACGCGGTTTTCGATATAAAAAATAAAATTTCATGATCTCTTCACGTTTACGATGTCGAGTTACAAATTACTTATAAAACTTGAAAAATAAATAAAATGATAGTAACATATCAAAATTCTTTCCAAAATGGAGCTACATTACATTATTACTACATTATTTTATTATGGTTTAAGAGTATTTTCTTCCAAATTACTTGCCAGACTTCGCAGACTTTCTCATTGGTCAAGATGAAGTCACACATGACTTCCATTTTTCGTTGCTTTCGCGATGCATTGTTTTCTAAAAATATATAATTCGAAAACGAAAATTAGTGTTGATATAATGCATTAAACACGTGAGCAAACATTTTTGAATATGTCAACTTTTGCCATTTTTTTTTCTTTTTAAAGACGTTTTAATGTAGCTTTCTCGATTCTGGAAATACGCATATGGTATGCTGAAGTATTGTTTTTCTGCATTGATTTCTTCCGTTTTGTTGTTTTTGGTTAATTATGTCGCTACATTTTTGATTGAATTGTCAATTATTTTTTGGGGGTAACTATTTCTTATTAATGTTGTTTTTAATTTTATGCTTATCTTCAGGCTTTCTAGTGATGTTTCTTCATTACAATTCATCGATTTCAGCTCTTAAAATTTACTTTTTGATTTTATTTAATTTGGCAAAACAAATAATAATGAATGAATGGATAGACCTGAATGAACACACAAAGATACCAAAGACAACAGTAAAGGAAATAATGGAATTCATCCTAATTGAAAACAATTACTTAACTTACAATAAGACAATATCCCATCAAGTGTTTGGTATGCCAATGGGCAACCTACTATCACCTACCACAGCCAACAAATCTTAGACAAAATTCTTGACGACGCGACTGAAATCCTGGCAAAAAAGAACACGCAGACTAAACTCATAGTAAAGTACTTGGACGATATATTATAAATTATAAAGAAAAAGGATCCGGAAGAAATATTAAAAACACTGAAAAATCAACAACCAAGAATACAATTCACGTACGAAACAGAAACTTACGGCAAATTAGCATATTTGGACCATGAAATATATAGGTCAAAGAACTGAGAATTGAAATTCATATGGTATGTGAAAAATATATATCTATCGCACCAGCCACAAACCTAAAAAAATAAATACAGCGAAAAATATGATACAAAAAGTGTACGCACTAAGTGACTAAACAAGTTAAAACATCGCTTTAATAGCATACTTTTATTGACATTGAAGACATTCTCTTAACCAAGTAGCTACTTTACTCTTAAAGGCAATACTAAATTTGGCTCTTATATTTCAACTTTATTTTTATAGCCGACTCATTAGCATCTCGATAAATCTCCTTGTTCCGGTCATTAAATGTATCGATATCAAATGGTAATTTACTGAGTTTAGCTAACCAAGATTGTCAGCACTCAGTTTGTCCTAACAGCACAAGAAATTTAATTATGGTTCCTCAAAGATGGTAAGTATTCCGTTATCTACTGTATGTTATGTTTATAAAACACAGCACGGGTGGTACTCAAAGGTAAGAAAATTTCATATGGCTGATTTATGCATTTTCACCACTATTACAAAATTTTCAAGTTTTATAGATTTGTTCACAAAATAATGATTAATTTCAAGTTATACTTTATTTCTCAACCTATAATCATTATTTTTGATCAAAAAAATAAAGTTTATGGAATAATCATTATTCCATGAGCTTTATTTTTTTTTTCAAAATAAAACTTTTTTATATTAAATTATATTTTTTAAATGGATTATTATAATGATTTGTCTTAGCATATTGACTAGAAATATATATCATTCTTGTCTTTATTCCCTAAAAAAAAGTTTAAACTACAACTTGAGTTTTATTTTTTGCTCAAAATAATAATAAATAATGATTATTCCAAAAAACAAAACTCATGAAATAATGATTATTCCAAAAAATAAAACTCATGAAATAATGACTATTCCAAAAAAAAAACTCATGAAATAATGATTATTCCAAAAAATAAAACTCATGAAATAATGATTATTCCAAAAGTTTTATTTTTTTGCTGAAAAGTAATGATTAGTGGTTAAGAAAAGAAGCATAACTTGAAATTAATCTTTATTTTGTGAACAAATCTATAAAACTTGAATATAATTATTATTTCAAAATTTTTTTGATATCACTTATAATGATTACAGTCCCTGGTATTTAGTTTAATTTAAACATTGTTTTCATGGCGATTTACACTCAATACTTTAACACTAAACATTTTAGCAATTATTATTTACATGATTTCTTTTTATGAAGCTAAAACATTTTTATTTAATATATACATACATACAATATGTACTAATAATGTCAATATAAATTATTACTATTATAATTTTTTAATATTATTATTTTTTTAGTGTGTTTGAAGGGTGTTCCTAAATTTTATAAACATATTGAACTGGAGTTGAAGTCAGCTCCTATTTACTCACTCCCTACTCACTTAAACGTATGACGATAACCATGGCACCAAAGAGAATGAATGTGTTTCGCACATCGTTGATCCGGCGCTTTGCTTCATCTTCATTATCAGCGGCACGCTAATCATTGTGTCTAATTTTTGTTTTTTTATTTTCATTCTTAATGTAATTTTCAAGCAAATATATATTTTTTTTAATTGTTGTGATGTAGATTGTCGTATTACTTATTTAAATCGTAATGAGCACATTAAGTTCGTAAAACTTTAAATCTGTCAGTGAAATTCACAAATATGTTGGCACACTTCGATTGATGCTTCCTGAGACCAAGGTGTATTTACATCTTGCCTGAGACTATATTAGTTAATGGGAGTTTTTAAACTCAGCAGTTGTATTTTACAGGTCAAGATCATGCTAAGACGAAATTAAATTATTCTTTTAGAATTATGGCCACCGGACGCTAAAAATTATTAGCAAATAAATCCCTTAATTAAAGCTTCTCAATATATGAACGCTGGTAAAGAGATGTTATTAAGAGGTAAACCCAACTTTTTTTATTGCTATTATTACTTCTTCATACGCTAATACCATAATTTGCTTTCAAACAGGTGGAGTTTAACTTTTTATTATGTGGCTAACTATAATTTTACACATTAAATACAAATAATTTAAATAGAATACTTTTTTAACCACTTCTTTTTAGTTAAAAAAAGCAGCAGAGTGTTTTTATTAATTAGTGCAATAACATAGATATTCCTGTGTGTATTTATATAATATTTTCAGATCATTCTCCGATATGAGTTTATTGAATCGAAAAAGATTGTGGTCAGAGAAAGTCGCTTAAAATTGCGTAAACTTGATTTGTGACTATCTGCCTGGCCAAAACGTCTTAAAGGCTTTGTGGAAATATTTGATTAAGCAAGTTCAAGATCAATATTTGCTATTGTCAGCAGTGGTAGCAGCAGCAACAGATGGGATAAAGTAATTATTGATGTGGTTGATGTGGCTGCCATGCTCTTGATTTAATTACAGAAACTTTTTGGCTTTGCAATAAGGCAATAAGCCAGCTTCAGCGCCAATGCCAACGGGTGGCATGATTGAATGAGAGAAGAGATGGAAATTCAGGGAGAGAAGGAGAGTCTCTGGTAAATGTCGTTTGTTTGGTTTGCACTTGACTGCAATTTAAGTGAATTGTTGCCACATGGCAGCTGTTGGATGGCAGCTTTCTGGTTTCCGTTTTCTGCTTTCAGGAGACAGGAGTCAGCATTCATTGGCAGCCGACAGTCGCCTGCCATTAGCCATTAGCTTGCATTTAACTATTTGCATATAACGCATACGCGACGTGGTGCGGTGATTAGAGCAACATTAGTCTGACTTACCGGCAGGAATAAAAACACACTAAACAAAGTTGCCTTGAGTGGCTCCTTGGCGACCTTGACTCAGGTGCAAAAAAAACACAGCGCCTTTGGCCTTTGCCAGGCAAATTTGTTGGCAGCTAAAGCCGTAAACGCAGAGCGTGAGGGAGAGGGAGATAAAGACGGAGACGGAGTCCGTGTATCGTGCATTGTGCATCGTGCATCGTGTTGCTTGACTCACCTTGCACGCTAAGGCTAAGGCTTGTTATGGCCCTGAATTTGCCTTTACTCCATGCATTGTACATCTAATGAGCGGTATAAATCAGAGAGTCAGTTCATTCTCTGACCCAGACCCAGACTGGGAACGAGAACGAAAACGAGAGCGAGACCGAGACCGAGACAAGTGCGCCAGGCACGCACAGACATGCACATATACACTCTGAAAAAAATTCCATCTGAAAGTTAAGTAAGTAATCAGAATGTAAAAGACCACGCCAAAAATAAAATCTGTCTGCTCACTTTAAATACGAGAAACAAGTTTTTTGCATGCTAAATATTGTTATTTTAATACTTAATCCAGTATATTTAAAAATTGAAGTAAACTTTAACATAAGAAAAGTTGAATTTGTCTTATATATTTAAAAATTTAAATAAACAAGTACACTTTGAGATAAGTTTTTTTTTACAGACCAAAATTCATCCTTAAACGTACTTCGGTATCCTAGAAAAATTTGATTTTACCATTTCCTGGATTGCTAAATGCGAACTTCGTTTGCTTTCTTCGTTTGCAGTTTTCAAAGTTCTAAACTCAATCAGCTTTTGAAATCGTTTGTATGTATCCCCTTAATAATGTGTTGTTTTTTTTGAGTGTACACATTGTGTAGTCGGTTATCCCGTAACCTCTTATTGCTGCCTGTGAGCGTGCATAACTCTGAGCTGTTAACAAAATACCATTTGATCGCGTGACGGGATGGCGGTTGGGCGGCTGGACGGGCGCCAAAATGTCGGACGTCGTCAACTAATCTCCATATTGAATTGCTTTAAATATTTCAATGCGAGAGCGCAACGTGGCGTATACGTGACTCTGCTTTAAATGAAAAATGAAAACTATTTGCATAGTTTAAGCGGACTTGTTGTTCTCTAAATTGCTTCCCTTGTTGTTGTAGTAAGAGTTGTTGTTATTGTTGTTGTTGTTGTTGTTGTACACAAGCAATAACTAATATGAAAGCCGAAAGTCAGACAAGCGCGTAATGAGCCCAGCTGAACTGAACTGAGCTGTCTAACAGAGCAGATTGTCTAGGGGCAGATTGGCAAAGAGAATGGGAAAGGGAGAGTTACAGAGTAAGGCCATAGAAGGGAAGGTAGGGGGTGGGGAAAGAGGTAGGGGGCAAGGGACACAGGTAGCTGGTTCGATAAATTTATGGCATTTGTTTCGTGATCAATCGCTTGTCATGAGTTGCCAGCAAATGGGAATTTGCGGTTTCGGCAACTCTGTACGCAGTCAAATACATACGTAAATAAAAGTATGTAAAATTGCAACAATTGTTCAATATGCAGGTACGTAAATTGCTACCTCCCCCTCCACTCAATTATTCCCTTTGGCATTTGAAATGCCGCTATATCTGTTTGACTATTGTGTAAAACATACTGGGCATTATTATTGTTGTTCTCGTTGTTGTTGTCGCTATGGCATTTTAACCTGTTAAGTCAAGAACACATCTACAAAAACACACACACAAATACACACAAACCTATACACACATGTATTTATTATGGCAGCTGTAAAAACTGCGGCTAATTGCATTTTTTTACAGTTCACAGATTTGCATAAAACGCAAAACGTGTGCGAATGTCTGTGTAATTTATATTCGTTTATGTGCACATGAATACATTAAATGGACAGCTATGTAGAAAGTACAAATTACATTGCAGCACACACACACTCTTGCACATTCACACACACCTTCGCATCTGCGCAATTTAATAAACCTGACTGCTGAAAACCAAATGTTAGATCAACACACACACACACGCACAGACACATATACAGATATTCGATATCTTTGTCTGAATGTGTTTTGACTCCTAGTGCCTCTTTTGTAAAATTGTAAAATTGTAAAATTGTGCCAAATCGGGGGCAAAAAATTATGCACACAAAATTTTTGTTAATTTTTTTAGCTCACTTATACGAGAACTTAAAAATATTTTTAAATATTATTATATTCCTCCTGGCCACAGCATTCGGTTGGAGGGGTCATTCTGTAGTGTAGAATCAATTAATTGTTTCTTGGAACAGCACTAGAATGATTTATTCTTACCTAATTGTTGGGCGATTAGCCTTTCTTCTTACTTTCCATTTTCAAGAGCATCCTCCTTACAAGTTGATTCTAAGAAAATACAATAATTAAAACAAATTTGTCTATTGGTTATATGTTTGATTTACTTACATGTGATGCTCTCCTGGACTTGCTTGCAACAGCTATGTTCCTCATCATCGCTACATCTATAACCAGAGCTCGCAAAATTTGCTATATATATATATATATTAGTTATATATATTATGCATTAATAATTTGTAATATCTTACTTGATTTAAATTGAAAATACGGAGTGCAATTCTTTTTAAATTTTGTTTAGCCAACACTTTTTGCTATTCGGTTAAAATTGCATTGATCCGTGGGTCCATATAAATAGCAGACAACAATGCTTCGTTTTGAAGCAACTTACACTCGCGCCCTTGAAGTTGTGCTAATAACTTTTTTGTAATGATGTTTTGGCTTTTCTGACATTTCAGCTTTAGCTCCATCCACAGTATAAAAAAATCGCTGTATGCAAGTTGCTCTTGTTGTAATTTAAGTGTTGCTTCATATGTGTCCTTAAATGCTTCAAGGTATAGCTCAACCCAGTCCCAGTCCATTTTAATATTGAAATTATTTTGCGCATTAGTAAACTCCTTCAAGTCGAATAATTTTACTAACATTAAGTAAGTCGAGTTCCATCTAGTCGTTACATCCAAGGTTGGAATCTGCTTCTTGTTCTCCATCAAGGTACGTCTGCAGAAAATCAGATTTATCAGATGTGATCGGAGACATTTCAAGTGCATTGTAAATAGGGTTTAAAATTTCTCGAAACCCTTCGCTGTCCAGTAGTAAAAATGGTCTGCCATCTGTTGTCACAATTTTTACCATAGAGGCAGTTATTACCTCTTCGCTTGCTTCGTAGGCGATTTTCCGTTTTTTTACATTTTTTTGCACGTTGTTATTTAAATCTGGCTCATTAAATGCATCGAAAATTTCCTTATGCTTGGCCGTTAAATGTCGCCTCAAATTTGTAATATGGTGTCCTGATAATTTTGAGGCACACACATTGCATTGTGACTGATTTAAATTTTTGTCAATTTAAAAAAAAAAAATGAACTTTACATGAATCTCGACCCATCGTTTTTTTTTTACGCACGTTATTGTAATGCTCAAAAAAATAGCAAAAAAACACTTTTTAAAAATTTTATTTATCGAAGTGTCTCAGTTGAACGATAACATGAAGTGAGCTACAAAATATTTTTGTTTTTTTATCGTTGATCGAATTGAGCAAGGTGTATTTATAAATACATCTTGGAATTGAGCACAAACGAAATTGAAGTGTTACTTCGATTCCCTTTGCCTGAGTGTCAGCTACAACCAGGTTTTTTCATGACTGCCTACAAAAAGGGACCACTTTTTGCGAGCTCTGTCTATAACGAAAATAAACATTAATTCATAGATTCATAGTTAAAACTTATCTTATTTTACACTTTCTGCACAATGATCAAATACGTAAACGAAGGGCTGCAATGTCTTCGATAGCTGATAATAGCATTGCCAGCCCTTTGTATTTATCAATGACCGCCACGATATACGTAATAATATTTGATAATTAAAACATTTTACCATATTTGAAAATGTTTAATAAATAAAATAAGTTTTAAGAATTCATAATAATTGCTATATATATTTATTATGAATTCTTTTAACAATACAGAATTACAGAAAAGTATGCATCTTACCCCCTTACCCCACCCTCTCACTCTCACTACCTTCATCGTTAACTCTCCCATTGCCTATGAACATATTTATTCAATCGTTCGTTTGTTTGGATGCAACTTTTGTCGTTTGTCCGCCCGCAGGGCTAACAATAAATTTGTCAAACTCACGCAGCTCACAACAACAACATCCACCACAACAACAACAACAACACCAAATGAAGTCTGTACAGTACACAGTCTTAAATGACTGCTAGTTATTGGAATCATACTAGTTCGTTTCATGAATATACTGCAAATATTTAAAGCCGATTTATTTCATTTAAAAAAATTTTTTTTGTTGCAAATTTGTTTGATTTTTTTCTTTTTGCATTTGACAGTATAAAATATTTGCATTATTTATTTGCAATACACATATGTACGTACAAACAAATATTCATGAATTAAAACAACATGTCAAAATATCATATTTTGATTATTCGAACTGACATAAATTCTATTTTTTTAATAAAAAGTAAAACAATCCAACTTTTATTCAGATGTGCTTCTTTTTTCTAAATCAGTATAATCTGTATGATTACTTTTATAATCTGCGTAACGCATTAATGGAAGCGTAGCAAAACTCGTTTATTATATATTAGTCAAGACAACGACATGAGTCGATACTGCTATTTCTATAAGAACTAGTCGCATAGTTTTGATGCTATCTCTGAAATTATTTCTGTATTTCCAACTCCCGTATAATAGAATAGCCACTTTAATTTTTTGGTCCTGTTTCGAATTTTTTAATAAATAAGTTTAAATATTTCTTAAAGCGATAATCATCTTAATACACGTGATGCTGCCATGGTAAATAATCCTGCACTGATGCGCCGACAAAGAAGTACATTACGAACATCTTTTCCATAGCAATTTCACAAGCCTAAGTATTTGTTGATGCAATATTGTATCAAATTGTATCAGCATATGCTAATGAACATCAATATCAAAACGAGCCGGTAACAAAAGCATTAAATAAAATCGAAAAAAAATTTCAAAATTCGACTTACAGAAGTACGTTACAATATTTTGGTTTGAATTAAGGAGAAATTCGACTCATGGAAGTTTGAGTTTAGCGAAGTTCGAGTTAGGGAATTTCGACTGTATTTTGGGACTTGTGTTCATGTATTTGGACCTTAAGAACACGGCGTAATGAGCAATTTGCATGTGGTTTAGTACTGATTAAATAAGCCGTCAACGGCCAAAGGGGCAACACTTGCAATTGGCCAAGTGGCAGTAGCAGTGGCAACGACAATTGGTTGCCACAACCGCATTCAAAATTCGAATACAAATCTGACCGGCCGACCTCAAAGTGTGGTCACTTTGGGGCTGCCCTTTTGTCATCATCAGATGTCATCGATGTTTGCACACACATTCGAGAGTTACGAGTCCCAATCTTAGTCAAAGTGTGAGTGTATTTGCGAGTGAGGGTGTGAATGTGAATGTGAGTGCCTTAGCATAACGGTATACATTGCAGCATTAAGTGCATAAAACATGTGCAGACAAGCATAATAAGTTGGTTGGGTCCAGCTGAGTTCAGTTCATTTGAGTTGAGTTGAGTTGAATTGAGTTTCTTCCAAGACCCAGAGATGAATGTCTGACAAATCATCTAAGTCTATTTACAAAATAAATCTTGTTACCATTTCATTCGACAGTTTATTTGAGTGAGTATAGCCTGAAGACTTTTCCATGCTAAGTTCATACAATTTAATATATTGTACTTATCAAATTTATTGTCCATTTTAATTTGACTTGTATTTGGTTATAAATTAACTTAAATTACCAATTTCCCATGAAATTTTCAACAAGTTAAACATTTTGCAATTCGGCCAAAAGGGTTTCAAGGTCCTCTAGGCATAAATTTATTTAATTGGATGACACAACATGGCAAATATGAGCACAGAGCAGCAATAACAATGCAATTACAATGGAAATTTCCTATTCCAGAAGCAATTTCTCGTTAATCGCGACTGACTGACTGACTACGTAATACTCGGCCAGCACAAACTCTCTAATAATTTAATTAGTATTCTCCAGTTCCTGTTAAAACTTCTTTAATGAATTTCAAAACAAAAGGTTTCTTTTATAGAGAAATATAATAGTTGTCCTTTATCCAGACTCCATAGTATTTCAAAGGCATAATTAAACACAAAATAATAATTGTTGAAGTTTCATTTAAATTGACTGGGAATTAAATAAATAATTGGGATGCTGACTTTTTGATTCGTTCGTATATCTGCACTAATATTTGTGTACTTCAATATTCGCCCTAATATAGACTTTGTGTTTATTTGTGAAATGGTAAACATAAGTACGTGCCCATATATAGATACATACTATACTTACAATATTATTAAGAGCAATGCTTTCCGTCTGTTCAAAATAGTAATTAAGCGGTAATCCGAGTTGATGAACGTACTCGTATTTGTGCATTTCTCGACTTCCATCATAATGAAAAGGCACTAGACACACCAAAGTCGCTGCAGTGCCAGTTGCAATTGCAATTGCAATTTCGTTTGCTATGTCGAGTGCCGCAGACAACAACTTAACCGAAACTAAATTCATTCAATTAATGAAATTGCAATGCATACACAATAACATGTCCCCCATTATCCTTCCCCCAGAGAGTAACCAGCACCAACCTGAATGCGATAATTTATCTAACAAATCCCTCATTGTACACATTATAAGACTAGAACCGAATATCAATACTTATGCACAAATATGTAAATACTTAACACATACATTAAGTTCCTGCTAAATCGAAATTCAGCTTAACATCAATTGCTAAAAATTCTCCAAAGTTCTTTGCATTTCTTGCCTGAATACATAAATAGTTATTTATTTGATTATAGAAAATTTATCTTGCACAATTAAATAGTTTTATATACACGATTATTTCAAGAATGTACATACAGTGAACCACTAATGTCTTCATACACCATAAATTTGTAAAATTTGCTTATAAGAAAGATGTTTTGACGCGGTTTTTTTATATTAATCTTTTATTCACTTAAACTCCGTTCGAATGATAAAAAAATTTCTTGAACCCATTAAGTACCCATGGAAAATTTTGAATTTTAAAAAAGTCGATTTTTCAACTTCTTTTGTCGATTTTTTAAAAAAAATATTTTGATGCAGAAATAATAGAAATAGAAATAAGTTTTTGAAAGTTGCTAAAAAGCCACTTTTTGCGTGAAAAGTAGGAAAAATGGGTTAAAATAGTAATTTTTAGGATTTTCAAAAAATTATAAAAAATACTAGCAAAAATATTTTTGAAAATTTTGCAGTCACTCTTAGAATTGCTTGAAGAATATTTCTGCATCAAAATATTTTTTTTTAAAAATCGACGAAAAAAATTGAAAAATCGATTTTTTTTAAATTCAAAATTTTCCATGGGTACTTAATGGGTCAATGAAATTTTTGTATCATTCGAACGGAGTTTAAAAAGAATAAAATAAAAGATAAATATAAAAAAAACGCGTCAATACATCTTTCTTATACGCAAATTTGACAAATTTATGGTGTATGAAGACATTAGTGGTTCACTGAATATGTATACAGACAAAAAATATCCATAAAAATTACATATATTTTATTAAACAAAAACAATATAGTTAAGCATTTATTTAAGTTGAAAGAATTTATTGACACTATCAACTAGAGATGGGCACGGGCCTCATTTTTTAGGCCCAGCCCGACCCGAGCCCGAAATTCGTAATGAAAAAAAGGCCCAAGCCCGCCCGATATTTTTGCTATGGGCCCGAACCCGCCCGGCCCGAAAAATCAAAATAAAAAAATAAATTGAACGAATATCAGGTCATTTGTGAACATTATTGTTCATTTCGCTCAGTTGACTGGGTGTTCATAAGCGAAATGAGCTTACGAGCTTGTTCAGAAATTAAATAAAATAACTCACGGATATAACGGAATTTTTTGTAGTGTGACCAAATTCGGGTAGCAAAATATTGCAATAGATTTGGCGTGCTCCGGGCTTTCGGGCTTTGAAGTTAGGCCCGAGCCCGGCCCGACCCGACCCGAAATGACATTTTTCGGCCCGAACCCGAAAATTTTGTAAAAGGCCCATGGGACCCGAGGCCCAACCCGGCCCGTGCCCATCTCTACTATCAACTAAGAAAGGATTTTAAAACTGAAATAATTGACTTATGGAACTTTGCTGCTTATCATCCGATTTATACTTGTCTGCAAGAATATAATTTGAAAATTATTCACCAATAAAATATATACAGTTTGCCAAGAAATACTTTACACACCCTTAAAAATTTAATATTTTGTCTTTAAATAAGAAAACAATAGCTTTTGTTATATATTTGGAAGGGTCGTTCAAATTCCGTTCGAATGATGCAAAAATTGCCTTAACCCATTAAGTACCCATTGAAAAATTCGAATTTTTGTAAACGTCTACTTTTCAAACCTTTTTCATCGATTTTTTGACTGAAAAAAAAAATAACCTTTCGAAATATATATATGAAGCTATTATTTCTTATTTAAAGTCAAAATATTACATGTTTTAGGGTGTGTAAAGTGTTTCTTGACATACTGTATTTAATCAATGGGATCAATACTGAAAATGTATTTAAAGGTCAATCGGATAATTTAAATTCTTTACTCTTTGAACTTAAATATGACTAATATAAAAAAGGCATTTGGAAAGAAAAAAAATAAGTACATAATAACCTTAATAATAATCTTAAATGATATTCTAAAAAAAAATAAGAAAACAATTTTAAGAATATTAAACACTTTTTTGGGATATAACCATCAAAGAATAACCAATATGGGAAATAATATTCATAAAACGAATAAGTTGGATTCGTAAAACCAATAAGCATTCTAAACCAAATTCTTGAAATTTGGGCTTATCGTAAAATTAGGTCATAGTTTTTAATTAGTCGTAATATACTTTGGTGAGGTCGACTTCGCTTGAGAGCAGCACAGGTAGCTACAGAATATATCTCTGTCTAGCAAACTCGACTCTTGTGTACATCTATGACAATTTATAATTGTTTTTCTTCTTTTAATTAAATACCTCGATAATTTCCGCACTGTTGATCGTTCTTATGGCGTATGGAGAAATGCCATTTAAATGCTCCTCTTGTTGGGGCTGAGTTGTTGTCCTGGCAATGTGGCGTAACGCAAATACCTAACTGTTAATTAGTAATGAGAGATAATGCGTAAATTTACTTAACAGCATTCCACACTTGTCCCACTAATTGTAACATACATACTAAGTATATGTGAGGTAAGTGAGTATTTGTGTGTGTGTGTGTGTTGCAAGTTGCAAGTTTTTACAGCAATATATTTGGGAATGTTGCACGCATGTACGCATCATCTCTTATTGCCGCTTGTTGCAATTCCATTCAATCAAACAGTCAATCAAACAAATGGCAATCGTTATGCTCGGAATTCAATATGCTGCCACAAGGGCGTTGCAGCATGTCGATGCACATTGCACGGTGGAGCATCATAAAATATTGTAATACATACACATACATATGTGGTGTTCACATGCGAGTATAACCAAATTATGAGCTAACACGCGTTTTTGCTGTTTCACATGCTCCATGTTCCCACCTACAATTCAAAGGCAAAGCAACCCAACTTCCATTTTCCATCTACATCCCCAACCTGGAGACTTTTCCCCATCGACTGTCTCTGAGTGCCTCAGAGTTTGCTGTAAAAGACGCCATTTGTTTAGCAACACCATTTTGTTTGAGTTTTGCGGGCTGCTTCCTCCAGCAACTATCAAAATGAAATTGTTGCCAATAAAAATGTATACAAATGCGGATAGACAGGTGAGCTGCAAGGTGGCAAGTGGCAGGTGGCAGGTGGCAGGTGGCAAGTGGTAAATGCTGCTTGGACGGCAAGGCAACTCTGCTGCTGCCGGATGGTTGTCAGCAGCATATGTCGGATGCCGAAACCGAGGACACCGGAGAGAGTAAAGCACAAGGGCAAGAACGAAATCAGAAAATGTGTGGAGCGGGGCAGGAAGTTTTGTATCTGCAAGTTTGCTACTCGTTTTAGCGTTTCACTGCTAACATTATTTATTGCCTCTGCTTTGGGTGTGTGAATTGGAATTTATTTAAATATGTTTTTGTGCGCCCCATCCCCTTCGCCTCACCCCCACCCTGGTACTTTTGCTTTTTCCATTTTCCTGCTTGCCATTCGTATGCTCTTTGATGTTCATCGATGTTTCTGTTTCTGCTTCTGCTTCTGTTTCTGTTTCAGTTTCTGGCTGTCTTCCACTTTTGCACCTTTTGCAAACATTTTTATGGCCTGCCATTTGCAGCTGGTGTGACGCAGCCTCTGCCATTGTTTCTGCCCCAGCAAGTGGCACTGTGGCACTGCCCACATCGCAACGCATCGACATTTTGTTTATGCCCCTCCCCCCAAGCATTTTATTGTTGTTGTTAAACACCAAAACACCGGTAATAGATTTCGTTGGCGCAGCCTCGACAGCAACGATATTTCGCAGTCGAAAACTACTCTTAGGCCAAGCCAAAAGTATCTCAACTTGCAACTGAATTGGAAACGGTAACAGCAACTTGTTCTAAACAAGTGTGCAATTGCTTTTGCCAAATAAATCACCTGGCTGAAAACAAGGTTGTCTTTCAGTTGGCGAACATCAAGTCTAGAAACAAATGTGTAACAAATGTAACAAAGATGTCAAGCTCCAATTACTCTAGGTAACTTTCATTAAACCAACTTTTTCTGGCTCGTAGATGTAAAAAAAAACAACTTAAACCACTTTTCTATGCTAACAAATTTTCAAATCTTAAAGTCTAGGGCTGTAAAAAGAGCTTACGTTGTTTTTCATTACTCGAGAATGACTCGCACAATTTGTATTTGCTTTAGGCTTTCTGTAAGCTAATAGATATATCTATTGACTATCCACATTATCTTATTTGCAGCATTTTTAAATTTAATGAAAGATATGTAACATTTGTAAAATTTCCTTAACAGTTATTTATATATTTATTGAAATTACAAAACTTAAATCTACTAAAGGGGAAGCCATGGCATCGGGGGCCTTAACAATTAATTTACATTGTAATTAACAAGATATCAACCATTGACATCGATGGAAACAAAAATTAATTTAAGCTATTTTAATTCACGTATTCACTACTTTAGGATTGATGTTAAAACCCTTTATAAGAGAGTGATGGAAATCTTATGCCTAATTTTGGATATTTACTAGAGACTTAAAAAATTTTAAAGAGTTCCAAGACTTTAATATGCATTTTTAATGTTTTGTTTGGTATATATAGGTGAATGCTGAAAGTCGAAAAATTTTACTTAATTACTTATTCATAATAGACACGACCTTCATTATTAAGTCTTTTTCAATACGATTTAGTATTAATCCGATATTGCAGTCTTACTATCAAAATATAATTAAAATGAGGCTTATAACTTTTCTCACTCAATATTCAGCAATAAATTCAACGCTTGATTAGCATTTTAATTTCTCATAATTCGAAGGAAGAAAATAAAAGCCTGAATATTAGGGTGGGTTAACTTTTTTCGACCCAATGTGGGTATCAAAATCGTAATCTACGGTGAATTCTAAGAAGATTTGCCCGAAAACCATGGGTCTAAAGTCAAAACCGAGCTGCCGATTTTTAGCGTGAAATATGGGGAATCGTATGAGTAGCCAAAAATGATCATAATTTCTTGTTAAAAATCGGAAGCTCGAAAATGATTTTGGACCTACGTTGATAGTGATACCCGCAAGATGAGCTTTTTTTGGTCCATACAAATTGACCCACTCTAATGAATATATTTAAGACAGCTGAAAGGAGTTAGATTAATGTTTCAGCTGAATGTTTTGGTGCTATCTGTTACTGAGTTGCAGATGGAACCATTTTCTTTTGCATTCTCTCGTTTTCTGGTTTCTCGTATACGAGCACGGAACACAAGTAGATAATGAGCGAAAGATAAAGTTTGTAGTGAACTTCTACTTGTATTCGGGACTACTGAGTCCGTTAGTCATTTTACATTTAACATTTTATGACTTAACTGTCACTTTTAGCTTTTGGGTTGAGCGGCAGCTGCTTCCGCCCATGGCCAAGGGAAAGTTTGATAATCGCTCATTTGATTACAAAAGTAGTGCGCTTAAAGTTTGTAATTGAGGTATTTTTCTTTTGAGTTATTTATCTTCATTATCGCTTAATACTTGACCAACTTGCTGATAGAAACTTCTGCTCAAGCTACACTTTGAGAAAAGCTACTTACTCGGTAAAATTAAATAATATTATGCCTGCCTTATGAACTTATCATACGGTTTAACCTTTCTTCAATTTAATTTGAGGTATTTCTCCTGAGTTTTTAAAGGCTATGGTTGAAAGAAAAATAAGTTGTTATAATATCCAAAAAAGTGTAAATGTCTCGGTCTAACAACCGTTGAAGGGATCTTTTGACAAAAAGGCAAAGAATTTAATGTTAAAATTGAAAATATGTACCACATTATAAAAAAAGGTCCTTAAAGTAACATATTTTCAGTTTCTTTTTAATTAAAATAACTTTCAATACATATATAATTAGATTGTAAATGCTGTTGAACTACAATAGCTCGAACTTCGATGACTCGAATTCTCTCTAACTCAAACACAATTGAGTGGCAATTTCGTATACTAAACCGAATAAAAAGACTTCCATAAGTCGAAGTCTCCATAACTTGAACTTTTTTCTTGGATAATGGTGACTCGAGTTAGGGAAGTTCGACTGTACTTAATATCATACTCGTGTGAGTGAGAGTGCTTGCATGAATACTCGCCTGAACACTCACGTGAACTCGTTTAATTGTTGCAGTGTTGCGGCAAGTGGTGCCACATCGTTTTGGCTTGTGTTTGTTTGCTTTGTTTGGCCGTACAACAAGTTTTGCACTGTTTTTGCTTTCGGTGGCTCTACACAAATCATGCTCCGAAAATCCACAGTAGCCATCAACGTCACAAGCGGCAATCAAAACGCAACAGCAGGAGCAGGAGTGGAATTGTGGGAAACGGAGAAGGTCCTGCCAGTTCCTAGGAGTAGCTACTGGATCGCGACTCTACTCGGACCAAACTGACACATTGAACGAGTAAGTTGTAATCAAGGCATGTCGCGACTTGACTCGACTCGAGACTCGAGTAGACAAAAGAAAGTCAAACTGAAAAAAGTTGAAAAGTTATTAAAGTTAAGCCAACCACGATTGGAATATCAACTAAGTTTTCCTTTTCTTTTCATTCTATTTTTTGGTTCAGCATAAATGAGAGCCAAAAACCCGTAGTCAAAAAGTGACGGAACGGAAGTTGTCATTAATGAAATTTTTGATTTTGGTTGGCAACAGAAAAATATATATATTTGTAAAACACAGTTTGCACTTTTTAAAAACTCAGTAAAACGGGGCTAAGATTGGGAGTGGGATGCGAACTGAAACTGGTGCAAAATTCATGCCAATAAAAGATATTCATTGGGGTTATTTTGCTGTTGAATATATTTTTAAAGACTTTTAACCCATTTAAGGCTAATGGGTATTTAAATACCCAAAAAAGTGTTGACACTTAAAAAATTCTAGCACGGGGAATGTGAGAGATATCGGGGAAAAATTTATTTCATAGTAAAGAGAAATAACAAATATATAAGTATAAAAATTGAACAGTTTAGTTATCCTCGGTATACCTGTAGTTTTTTACAGGTGAATATCTAGGTTTTTTTTTCATAGAAAATATTGTCGAAAAAAGCTGAAAAATGTATGGAAATCGGAAAAATTAAATTTGAAGATAAAAATTTTTTTTTGTTTCTTTCAAATTCTATGGTCTTCTAGGCACACGTTTCAAAATTTCGTCAAAATCGTACCAGCCGATCTATGGGCAGCCTTTAATGGGTTAATGATCTTAACACTTTTGAAATAAAGTTAACTGTCGTAATTTATTAAATTAAATTGGTTTCAAAGTAATGTGCAAAATGCAAAACTCTACAGCAGTAACAGAAAGAAAATCTAAAGCTTTCCAATTTGTGTAAATTGAAAACAAGTTGGTTTATGTTTAAGATTTTTTAATAAAAATTATTTTCGTTAAATTTATTTGAATTTTGCAATGCGAAATCATTGCCAATTCTGCTGACATTTAAAGTAGAAAATATCCATTTTGAAATGATGCATAAACTATGCCCAAATGGCAACTAATTCAATTCACTATACTTGGGGATTACACCATGGTTCGATCCCCAAGCATACTATAAAATGGTGTGCCTAATGAAGTGTGCAAGTTTTTGGAAAGTTTGTATGCTTTTGCCATTGATACGCATTAAAAGTCTTGTCCATGGACAACTTGGGAGCAGATTTAAAGGTGGAGGTACATAGTAGATTCAAAAGGCACAAGGACGGATGGTGACTTTGAAGTACTCATCTCTGTCTCTGCTGCTGCTGCTGCTTCTGAGCTGAACATGAAATATTGAACAGCTTAGACCGGGCACGGATCCGGTCAGACTGCTGCACACACTCAAAATCTTTAATCCCAAAATAATTGGCAGAACATTTTATGGTCTTGTGTGGGCACAGGACTAAAAACCCAGTCTCCCAACTGGAGTCAGTTCAGTTCAGTTCGGTTTAGTTCAGTTCAGTTCAATTTAATTTTATTACATTGCGTATATGCCATATTAATTTTTGTGTACTAAAATCAACAACAAACTGCACAAACTTTAAGCTATGCCCAATACAAAAATCTTAGTCTGCAGAGAACCAACCAAAACGAAACTTTTCAAGATTTTATTCGGTATTTTGCTTTTGTTTTTGCGCCTGTGACTGGCAAACTAAAAAGTTAGTAAAGAAATCAACAACGACTTTTACATCCACATCTACATCTACATCTTAGTCTTCATCTCCAGCTTCTCTTTATTCTTTTAGCTAACCACCCATGAAAACTTTTTGACTGAAATGCAAATCTGTTTCCAATGTCTACACACGGTGTGTGTGAAATGTCCTGTGACATGTGTGTATCTGTATCAGTCTGGGGTGTGTGTGCGTGCGTTTAATTTTTGTTGAATTTAATTACTCAATGCCACAAATTTTCATTTCATTTCATTCCATGCACACAGGCATAAAATTTTCCTCCGTTTCTCCCGAAAATAGCACAATATTCTGACCTTTTCGGAAAATAACCAACAAGCAAGCAAAGATTTTTGTGTCTCTGATATGCAACATATATGGACGTGTGTATTTGTGTGAGTTTTATAAAATTTGTGGCATTGACACATGTAAACTAACTTTTAAGGCGTTGTGCTAAGAGTTGCTCTACCCATATTAATTCCGTATTAAGCACCTGCCAAAATGTCTGGCTAAATATATAAGCTTCCGCAAAACTTGGAAAATATATTTAAATGTTTTATTGAATGCAAGCAAAAATATTTAATATTTTCTTCATCTAATTTACAAAAATTCTTAATGAAATATTAAATGGTTAAGTATTTAATGCAAATAATATTATTAATAATATTATTATTTTGATATTTTACTATTGACATGATTGTTTATTTTGGATATGACACATCAACAAGGCTCTAAATTCAAATGCTTCAATAGAAACAGGATGTAACTTCTTTTTGTGAAGCTGTTTCCGAATAAATACGTGACTTTAAAGAAGATATCGGCGCGAAAACTTTCGTGGCGACTGCCCTGTCGCTCACGTACACGTCGCTGCTACGATTTTTTTCTGTTACATAGCTGTTATTCCGCTGTTAGGCGAACAAAAATACACACTAACGTAATGCAAACATATGAATGTGTAGGTGCCGACCACTGCTTTAAAGTCTCCGTCTCTACGTCAAGATTAGGACTTTTAAAGCCTAGTGTCTGCTCCGTAATCGAAGTAGAAGTCGGTGTCTAGAAGTCTAGTGTCTGGTTGTCTTATCGAGATTTCATAACGTAAAATTGCTCAGTTTGACAAGTTGACCAGAGTTTGGCAATTGTTTTCTTTCCATGTGGGCATTTCCAAAAAAAAGTCCACCTCGCCCAAAAACGTAAAATAATCAAAAACTCACATCTTGTGAAATTTTCTTCCAAAAATTTATTCAAATTATTTATTTAAGCAATATACGCTAAAAGAAGGATGAACATATAGATCATATATTGGAATAAATTCGCTTTTTCTATATTTTTGCCAAGTTTATTAAAAATTGAATTCCAAAATGGACCATTTGTATTCTAACGATTACACTAAGTAATACAAACAATTTTTAGCATGAACCATTTTAATTCATAGAAATATAATGAAAGTTTAATTTAAAACGAGTTTTACAATCGGTTTTCGATATAAAGAATAAAATTTGATGAACAAATTCTTGGAACAAACTAGGTGAAAATCTTGTCACGTTCGCGATGTCTCGTTACAAATTACTTATAAAACTTGAAAAATAAATAAAATGATAGTAACATATCAAAATTATTACTCGCCACAATTCGCAGACTTTCGCATTTGTCAAGATGAAGTCAAACACGTATTCCATTTTTCGTTGCGTTCGCGATGCATTGTTTTCTGTAAATAATTCGAAAACGACAAGTCTTCGAAGTTTGTCCTTTATAATAAAAATAGTGTTGATAAAATGCATTAAACATTTTTGAAAATGTCAACTTTTGCCATTTGTTTTTTCATTTAAAGACGTACAAATGTCGCGTACTCGATCCTGGAAATCCGCATATGGTTTTCATCTCTCTGCAATTCGTTTTTTAAAACTTAGTTAAGAGGCTGCGCTTTTCTTCTTTTTTATATTTGACAAAAGTTATCTTGACAAATGTTGCAAAAATTGTGATAGTCTCACAATATTTTTTTTTGTGCCGCATTGGCCAACGAACTTTGTTGCAATTTGAGCCGACAACAAAGTTGCGCCGACTCTCGCGATACTTTTCCTTTTTTTATTTTCTGTTTTGCTGACGACAAAACAACAACAAAATATCTAGAGTTTCTCCTGCATGCCATGTTGTATCTAGAAATTGTTGAATTTGCTCCTATTGTCGCTGTTATCGCTTACATTTTTCGGCCGAGCTTGACGAATTTAGAAAAACAAAATAAATATGAACTGAAATTAGACAAAAAAGCTAGAAGACTCTGTAAATGGGCGCAGGTCGAAATTGATTAGTGGGTTGTTGATTTGGGTGCAATACATTAAAGAATTTAAGCACCTCGCGAGCAAATTATTGAAATATAATCTTGAATACTTAGTTTCCAATAGTCAATGAGGCAAAAACTAAGCACAGAGAACAACAAGATCATCTCTTTCTAAGTATCATATCTGAATTCTGTGTTGAAAGAAATTAAGTTAGCATCTTGTAAGTGACCGTGAAGACACAATCACTCTCCGTTCTACTTGCTTTAACTAAATAATGTAAAGCTCACTTTTTTGAAAAAAAGAATAGTTGAATATATTTCCTTCAGCTTAATATATGTATTGTAAGTACTTATATAGCCCACATTGTATCAAAAATAAAGAGCGTAAAAAGCTTTTTTTTTTTTAATTTTGACAACCCGACAGTCGAGGCACAAAAGTCTGCAACACATAATGTGCGATACTTCTACAACACACATACACAGACTAACACGAGCACGAATTCACATATGTATAGACAGACAGATGCACAGAAAGAGACTGCGATTGAATTTACGCTCATGATTATTTACGCAAAGTGGATTAGAAAATTTTTATGGTTTCGATAAGCCGCAAATTAATTTTGCGCAGCAGAACGAAAATGGGGAATGAAGAATAGGGCGTGGCACAGAGCTTACAAAACTTTTCACCATGGGGAATGTAAGTTGTATACATCTACTATATAAATTTGGCATAACCAAAAATAATAACCAAGCTAAAATGTTTGATAAATCATCTTAATTCACAGTTGTGTCTTTAGCATTCTGATCATATTTGTTGTAATTCTACTAGTTTACAAGTTATGCTTGATTTAGGTTTTAAACCAACGCAAGCCTCTAAAAGTATGCAATAGTTTTTATAGCATTGTAATTAAAAATTAATACAACTAATCAGGAATATGACAGGAGTTTCTTCCAATGAAAACATATTTTTTGACAGCAAATATTCCGTTTGTTCCACGGTTAACGGTTAGATGAACAGCAGTTATCAAATACTGTAAAAAGTTGGCTGTAGGCTACAGCGAATCCACCATACAACATTTCAATGTATCTTTACCAGAAGTGTATGTGTGTATGTGTAAGTGAGAATAGAAAGTGGGCAGGAAGGTTGAGCAAGCAGCGGAAAGTGAATACAAGTATCATTTTCATTTTTTAATTTAAAAAATGCTTTATTTACAATTTTGTATTTTAACCTTAACAACTTTAAAGTAAACTAAATACCCAAACAAAATTAACAAATGTAAGTTGAACAACTTTCAGAAACTTTGGCCAACAAATCAGCATAGTTTTCTATATACAACCAGAAGCAAAACTATTTCAAATTCTGTATTCGCATCAATTTCACATAAATAACGTTGGTCTGCCTTTGGGTGTGGCAAACATGCATATGTACACAATAGTTTTCCATAAATTTCAAGCAATTGTCAATTTAATAAAATTGTTTTGAGAGTAGAATATGGAACTTGGACAATGATTAAAAAATCCCCAAGAATTTCGATTGCTTGTTTAATTTATTGGGACAGCATGCAACATCAAGTTAAACAAACTAAAATGCCAACAACAATAACAATTTCCTAACAACACCTAAGCGTTCCATTAAAATTACGTTTTACAGTTTTAAAACACAAATTACCCGCTACATAAAACCAAAGAGTTACATGGCATCAGGTGGCAGAGGGAAGCGAGAGAGTGAGAGAAGAAGAGGGGAAGAGCGAAGTGTGCGAAATGGCAGCAACAACTTTATTGTAGCAAACTTGGTAAAGTTTTGTATTTGAAAATGATTTGTAAGCCAAAGGGGGATGGGAATGGGAATAGGAATAAGAATGGGACTGAGTCAGAGTCAGAGTCTTGACGGTTCGATGTGTGCGGCATGCCGTAAAACTTTGTTGCCAAATTCGAGAACAGCAACAACCAACAACGAGTAAAACAAGAGCAATAACATGCATAACAACTGCAGCAACAAATTAAACAAATCGAAACTTTTTGGTGTGACCAAGTCAGCAAACAGTATTGAAAGCGAGAGAGAAATAGACGGAGAGACAGAGAGAGAGTGAGCGTCTGAGGAAGAGAAATAGAACTATAAAACACACATAAAAATCAAAAAGGTAATTTCACAAAAACAAGGTTGTTAACGTAGAAATTTAATTGCCGAAATAAGTTCTTTCAATTTTATTGAACGCAGTTGCTCATGAGACTTTGATTCTCGATTTACTGTTTCCATTAGAAATGCGCATATTGTATCTCAACTACATATAAACATACAACAAAGTGTTCAATAAGCATCGATACAACTATTTATATTTCTATTTGAATACTTGTGAAGTTCTTGAAGTATCGCATTCACAAGGAGACACAAAGAGCAAGGGATAAAGGGCTCCCAAGTTGACCAGGTTAATAGGCAGCACCAACAGTAAACTAGTCTAAATAAATACAGACTGGGCATGTAATATATGTATAGCTATATGTATTTGGGCAGACGGACAGAGAGCGAGGCGGTCAGACAGGAAAGAGGATAACTGTGGAAGGGCATTTGTGTGACCCGCATTAATCACATGAACCCGTCCGTGGCCCAAACCGATAGCCTTTGCCGTAACCCGAACCCAAATCCGAGCCCAATGCCAAACTCGAGCTCGAACCCAAAAGACGTAAGAGAATACAACGTGATAGCGTCGCTTTGAGCTCAGATGTCGCACCATTAGATCCAATAACAAATCGCTACAAAATCGCAACGAATCGAATTTAAAAGCGAATTACAATCAAATGTATTTAAGCGCTAAGCCGACCAAAAATTTAACCTCTCAACCAACTTTCGAATCCACCCACAATCACATATATATTCGCACACACACACACACACACACATCTCTCTCAATCACATACACACACACACCCACACATGCTCTATAGTCGAGGGAGAGACGCCACCCAATTGACTTTGGTTACACCGAAAATAAAAACGACAACATCCAGACACTTTTTATGTATATATGTATATGTGTGCCTGTATCTGTGTGTTTGTGTGTGCCAATTGTTGACTGACTCGATTGAACTTTATCTGTGTGTTGTTTTGCCCTCTTTGCTCCAATTGTGTGTGTGTGTGTGTATGTGTGATGTTTTTATATAGTGCTACCATCGTCAATCCGTTGTCGTTGACGCCGCCGGAAGCCGTAAAAATTCCCAACCCAAACACACACACACACACACACACACACACTCACACAATCATACACCTATAATAACAAAAACAACAAGTGCATACAAAGAGTGAACCTTGAATAGGCCGTTACGAGGAATTGCCACAAAAAAACGCAGCCACAAAGCCGACTTTGCATTGCCAAAATGGCGAAATGCTGAAATGGTAAAATGGCGAAATGGTGAATTGACGAAATGGCAATCGAGGCAAAAACCCCCGTACATGGAATCATTGAAATTACCTCTCTGATGGACTTAAATAAGTTTTCAGGTATGCGACGGGTTCGCCAAGCGTTGCCATTGCTGTTGTCGTTGCCAGATTGTCGCAATCACACAGACATCATCATCAGTCGATTTATTATCTCCTTTTCAAATACTAAATCAACTAGTAATTTTAAGCAGGAAATGTAATCATTATAAGTGATATTAAAACAATTTTCAAATAATGATTATTTTCAAACTTAATAGACTTGCTCACAAAATAATGATTAATTTTAAGTTATACTTTACTTCACAACCAATAATCATTTTTTTCAGCAAAAAAATGAAACTTATGGAATAATCCTTATTTCATGACTTTTATTTTTTGATCAATAAATAAAGAAAAGAATGTTATAAATTTCTAGTCAATAAGCCAAGACAAACCATTATAATAATCCTTTCAACAAATAAAATTTCTTGTGTTGAGCATCAAATTAAGCCTTGAGTTTTATTTTGAGTAAAAAATAAAACTCATGTTTTAATGATTATTCCATAAGTTTTATTTTTCTGCTCAAAAATAATGATTTTTGGTTGAGAAGTAAAGTATAACTTGGAATTAATCAAATCAAATTAAGCAAATCAATAAAACTTGAAAAAATTTTTAATAATGGTGAAAATGCGTAAATGAGTTATAGAGAAGAATATTGTTACTTTTCATGGAGACTTAAAGTTATTATAAGTGAATGATTTTTAGATTACAAAAAAAAAAACAAATAATCATTATTTGTAGTCTCTGATTTTAAGGTGGAAATTGTCATGTTGACTAACATGTTGCACTTGAGCATCGATTAATGTATAGCACTCGCCTTAAGTAATTTAAATTAGAGTTAAGTAATCGTCGACTAAACACTCGAACCACTCTGCCAATTCCATACCACAAGTACTCGAGTTGAACTAATTAGTCCTTATGTAGCAGTGAAGTGAATTCCTCGAAAAAAAAAGTCACAAATGTATAGCATGGCAAAAGTAATGTTAATTAATAACACTAGAAGTTACAGAAAACAGAACTAATTAAAATCTTTGCAAACTAAAATAAATAATTTACAATCAAATATTTTAAGTTGAACTTTTAATACAAGTTAATACAACTTTTAATATAACTTATAAGCTGTGATTATTCAAAATAAATACATTAATGTATTTCATCAACGAAAGTTAGAGCAATAAGATATATACAAAGTAAATATGGAAATTTAAAAAGTTGTCGAATTGGAAGTTAAAAAAGATTGCGAGTACTCAATTCTCAACCATACATCCATATGCATTCGCACCTGTATGGATATAGGTACTCGTAATATCACTCAACCGTCAGTTGTGTGTTTTGTATGCGAATACGAAAATGTATGTTGCTTGAGTTCGAGTATATGTGTTGATTGGCACCACAAAGCCGGAAGCTTGGACTACAGACACCCTACCACACACACACACACACCCACACATACACACACACACACACACACATGCACTTACACACTGACATGGACACGGACATAGTAGAATCAACAGAGAGGCAGAGTCATCGACATGGACAGAGACATGGAAAGGCGCATGAAAACCAATAAATATTGTTCATCCACTCGAATGCTTTTTAACTGAAAACCGTTGAACCCTTGCCGCCGCCTAAAACACAGTGTGAGTATGTATGTATGTACGTATGTGTGACATATACATACATAGACCAACACCAGCTAAATGCGGCGCAATGGAGCTTAGCAGATACCAGAAACCAGAATACTTCTACCAAAAGCAAAATCAGGTCATAAAAAAATCGAAGAGAAATTTAACAAAATCTTAAGCTTGGTCCGGCAAATGAGGAAAACTGAAAACTGTTTTCATCAGATGCATCAGATGTTTTCTTCTGGTTCTGTTAGTATATACCAAATTTTAAGCTCATCTGTTACCTGAAGGCATTCAATTGTATCAGGTTTTTTGCTCAATGGTATCTTAAAGCCTTAGTTAGCTTTTGTTCCCTTGACCTCCTCTTCTCTCCTCTTTTGTTCTGCTGTCTTCGCCCTGAGTGAGTCAGGAACTCGTTTTTCTCATTAGTCTACCCAGTGAGGGATTCCTTCAACCTAAAGAACGCTTCAGTAATTAATCATGGTGACAAAAAATAAAATAGCACTACATAAATATAACAATATTGTTATGTACACACCAAATACCCTGTTTCTAGAGATCCAGATTTCAAATTACGACAACTTCTCTAATTCGGCTATGAACATCGACTGATTTGAACACTGAATTTCACGAAGGGCTAAATTCACAATCATAATCTATTACTGTTTTCCAATAAATTGTCTGATATTTGACAAGGGTTCCAATCTATAAAAAACTTTTCTTTTTCAAACCTATTTTAAAAAGCAAACTTATTATGCACCTACAAAATTATATCTATATACATACAACTTTTTGTGTTGACTGACTAACTCACTGAGAATCAAACGGCCCAAACGGTAAAAGATAGAAAGCTGAAATTTGCACACAACATAGATGAGGTAATTTCATTGTGCAATAAGACGGCGTTTTGCGGTGTCAAAAGTGACGGAATTACTTAGTATAGATATAAATCTCAAGCCATTATATTGAAAATTATTAAAAATTGTATTTAAAAATTATATTAATTATAATTAAAATCAAATTCGGTAATATTAATCATAATATACTTTAGAATAATTGTAATTTTAGCAATGTGTAGCATTAATTGTGACTAGTGCCATAATCATAAGTTCTTTACAACTTGTAGCACTAGGATGTTAAATAAATAAATTAATAAATAAAAACGCATTACCAATAAAGATTAAAATGTGTTTTGAAAAATGGTTATCATTCTAGAATTTCCTTCTTTTGAACTGATGAAAAGAAACAAAATCAAAAAATGAAAGTGTTTGTTTCTATCTATATTTCTTTTTTCTTTTTAGTAATGCTTAAGACTTTAAAACCAATGAGGGGCAATATCGAAAGCATTTAAGACATACTATTTATCTTTGGATAAGAGTCTTAAAGTATTTACTTTCACCTATTTAATCAAACAAACCAAACCCCTTTTATGTGTAGAGGGTATAATAAAATAAAGTAAAAAGAAAATGTCAACAAAAAATGATTTTAAAATGCCCCTCGGTGATAATTTAGCTGATGCTCTAAAATAAATTATAGCTAGGGGAATGGCTAAAGCGTGACACGCCGTGATTTCAACTGGAAGAGTGGAGATTGTGGCAGAAGGAGACGTTGGAGGAGTTGGAGGATTGGGTGGACTGTGGATTAACCAGGGGAAGAGGGGATTGATGGCTTCTGAATTTGAATGTCAGTAGTTGGAGAACGCTGCGATTGGCAATGTTTTGTTTGCTTGCTTGCCTGTTTGTTTGGTTGTTTGTTTGTTTTGCGACATTGCAATGCCAATTGCATAATAAATGAGCCACTTCAAAGGGTTCAAACAGCAGCAGAAGCAGGAAGTGAAGCTGAATCCGGGAATAGCAATACTTTTTAAATTTATAACCTTATTGAAAATTCCAACGATTTTCAAACTGAGAAAGCACATGATGGGGAATAGTGGACTGGAAACTGAAGCTGTAGGTGATGCAGCGCGACGTCATTGTGGCGGCAATAGCAATAATAAATTTTATAAAAGTCATTAATCTTTTTTGCAGTTAAGAGTGCTTCTGCTGAGCTGGACAAGTTCCGTAATGAAGGACGGAAGAGGCAGAAGCTGATAAAAGGAATAAGCAAGAAATCTTTGGTATGGGGGCTGCTTAGCTGCCACTACTGTTGCCGCTTGATTTCTTAGTTGGCAATAAAACAAAGTAATAAGATGTCCCGACGCAGCACGTCCCCTCCCTCCTCCCTCCTCTCAACTCACCCCACTCTCTTGTCCTGGCAATCTTTTGCTTCTGCTGTTTGATATATGTATGCATGTCCTTGTATGTTGCTATGTATGTGTATGTGCATCAACATTTTTGCGTTCGCACTCGGAACTTTTTAATATGGCTTGTTAGATGAGGATTTTCAAGCATGTTTCTTCAGAGTTATGCGCCGAGTGGGACATGCGGCATGCGGCATCCTGTATGCGGCAAGCAACTAGCAAGAAAGTCGTCCTGCTCAGAACGTCAACATGTTTTGCCGCTTCTACAAAGTGCGAGCGATCCATCAAAGTTGAGCGCTCAAGTTGAAATGAATCCTTCCACTCGATGTAAGTTGCAGCTCCTTTTCCGTCGGGGTCAATTAGATCGGCAACACTTTCAAATGCGTCCGACTGGGTCTCATTTGAACTTAGTGTATTTCTCATTTCCCATTTCGATTGTACACTATCGACATTTCGCTTAATAAAACGATATATCAAGATGTTACAAAAAACACAGATTTTAAAGAAATCGTTAGGACGTCTTGATTCTCAGCTGACTGCTGGGAACTATAGCTTTGAATCCGTCAAGGAATATAGTTCACTTGCAACAATGTCAGCCTGGAGATTAAGCGGAGAATAACACTTGCCAACAGATGCTGCTTTGGACTGAGTAGCCAAGTCAGGAGTATAAAAAATAAAATACCCAACCATCTCTGGAAAAAGTTGCCAAATGTTGTCTAGAGGCTTCCTTCAAATTATGAAAGTACACTTAAAATGTCCTGCCATATCTTAAAGAGTAGCATATTAAATGAACCGACAATTTATTTTTATATTGATGTTCTAATCACAAACCAAAGCCCATCCCCTAGATACTGATTATAATCATTTAAGGTTTGTTTAGGCTCTAATGGCATACAATTTTGGGTCCGAGCTGTTACGCTAAATCAAGCTAATGAAGTGTTAATTAGCCTGAGATAGGTCAGAGGGTGGAGAAAGGGGGAAGAGCGGGAAGTTGTCAGTGGTGCGCACTTTGGTTTTGTGACATATTTATGAGTGCGAATCTTTTGGGGGGGCATCCATTGAAATCAATTTTGTAAATAATTAAAATGCCATTTAGTTGAGGTGTGGCCCAAGGGAAACGGGCAGGCAGGTTGGGAGGAGAGAGACTTCTGTGTTAGTTCAGTTATTTATCAGGCCAATGGCATTACACTTTTGCGGTTTCATGGCTATGGTTACGGTTAGAAAATCAAATTAAATATGAAACAAAATGCAATGTGTGTTTTTAAATCTGTGTGACAACGGAATGACAACACAGCTCATTGTGAATTCATTACATTCATTATATGTCTACGTAATCATATCATATTAACATACTTGCTGCTATATTTTACTACGTGTCGCATAATTCGACAGCTATGTTATACTAAATACATTAGCATATTAGCACATAATTTTCTAATTATGGAATTGATCAGATGTGAAAATGAATATGGAAATTCGCTTTGGCTTTGGACTTAAGCCTTATTTTCAAAATTTAAAAGCTAATTACTGAACGAAATAAGCTAGTTTCAATCAAT
Source organism: Drosophila quinaria (assembly GCA_035047525.1). Lineage (NCBI taxonomy): Eukaryota > Metazoa > Arthropoda > Insecta > Diptera > Drosophilidae > Drosophila > Drosophila quinaria. The sequence continues at coordinate 6,680,093 of JAWNPO010000455.1, read as the reverse complement.
TCATAATTAGTTTGTCAAATCTGAAAATGTGTTTATTTTCTTTTTCTACTTTTTATTTTAGATGTTATTTAATTTCAAGCTATAAAAATTAAAACAAAATTATTAAAAACAATTAAATGTAAAGTTTAAGTACTTCATCCCTATAACGTCTTCGATATTTCAGTTATGAGAACGGCATCGGTTTTCTAATCTCTTGTAGAATCCTATTATAGTATGTCAAAATAGAAGGCAATATTAAAATGAAATGTAAGCAAAACGTACAATAAGTCGATTATCAGTCGATAGAAAAATGAAGACTAAATTTACGTAGTACCGAAAGTTGTTTGATGTTTTTGATGAATGAAATATTGATACCATTGATTTTTACTGAATGAGGCAAAAGCCAAAAGAAATCTTGCCTCAATTATGTGGCAGGCTCCATTGTGTGGCGCATACAAAGTGTGGCATTTGTAACTGATTACTGAGTGAGTAGGGTGAGGGAGGGGAAGAGCAACAAAAGACACTTTGAAAGCATTCAACTTAATCAAAAATGCATTGCATTCAATTTGAGTTAATACCACGCTTAAGTCGCACTTCCTACTAAATTAAACGATGTCTTTCATTTGAAATGCATTTCAATTGCCACTGCGAATGCGGCAGGTGAAAGTGCAACGCGTGGACTGCCCTGGACTGAACTAAACTGGACTGAACTGAACTGGACTGGTCGGTGCCGCATTGCCAGAAGCCCAACCAATTTAACCGGTTGACATGCTCCAGCAGCTTAGGCTAAGAGCTGACCCGTTTTCATTCCTTTCCCTCATCCTCGTCCTTTCATTTTCTGCTCCTCCTGCCTCATTGCCTTGGGGCACGTTCACGTCCGCGTTGGCCATTGTGGCACATAAGAAGCATAATAAATTGTATGTCGCTTTAGTTGGCCGCACAACTCACACTGCAGCTCCAGAATTGACTACTGACTATACTGAATGAACCCGCGTTGTAGAGATGGGGAAGTGGAGGCAGCCTGGCAAGATGTTCATTTCATTTCACAATTTGTGCTGTACTCGCTTCACAAAAGCGGACTGCAAAAGGAGAGTTAGCTAGCCAAGAAAGCTGCTTATGACGGCAACTATCTCCGGATCACGGCTTAATCTTTTGCTGCCTTGCCTCAGTCACAAGCTGTTTAAATTTTTTTCCGGTTTGCGGCAACTCCAGCCACAATCGCATCCAAATGAAAAAGCAAGCAAAGCAATTAATTACTGATATTAAATCAAGGCTTCTAGCTTCCAAATCTATATTTAATTATCCTAAACCAAATAGAATAGTTTATTTGTTGCTAACAGTCGATCAACAATTTTTTTGCAAAACTTCCAGAGTAAAAAAATCTTAAAAAATCACATTAAAAACCCAGCCTCATTTTCCTAATTCATGGTAATACACAAACGATTAAAACCAGGGATCGCAAATAAGAGTTATGTTAAGAGTCGACAAAAAAATGATAGGGACATTGAAAAAACTGCACAAATGTACAATATTCTAGGAAGGACTAGACAGGAACAGGATAAATTTCCAATATATATGTTTTATTTTTTTTAACTTTTATTTTTATTTTTTACTGTAAATATAAAAAAAATAAAAGTGACTTTTAAATTTTTTTATAAAAATCAGGAAATAATTACATATAAAACTTATAATAGTTACTTACCCAGATTAAAACTAAAGAATGTAACCTCACTCCTTAAAAATATAATTGAGGTGTTACCTAATGAAATCACTTACCGTTAGAAGAGACAGATACATCTTATAGAACAAGCTCGTTGGACACCTTGAGTCATAATTGGGCACCAGATAAAATTCGACTCACGAAAATAATGTAGACTCATTTGCCCTATTTGATGCTTTATTTTAAACTAAATTGTAGTTTTCTTATTAAAAAAAAAAAATTAAAAAAAGGTTTATATATTATTATATTCCTCCTGGCCACATCATTCGCTTAAAGGGGTCAATCTGAAATTTAGAATAAATTAATTGTTTGTTGGATTAATTCTTACCTAATTGTTGGGCGATTTGAAGAGCCTACAAGTTGATTTTAAAATACAATATTTAAAACAAATTTGGGGTCTAATTGGTTATATGTTTCATTTACTTACGTGCAATGCTCTCCTGGACTAGCATTATGTATGTTCTTCGTCATCGGCCAATTAAGGCTGGCTATCTATTTGGTTTCAAATAAAAGTAAAATAAACATTTATTTATATACTTATAGTTAAAACTTACCTGCATAACTTATCTGCATAATGACGAAATACACAAACGAAGGGCTGCAATGTCTTCGATTGCCAACAATAGCATTGCCAGCCCTTTGTATTTATCAATGGCAGTGACGATAATAATATTTAATATTAAAACAAAATTTTAACATATTCTAAAAATGCTTTTTAATAAAATAAGTTTTTTAATGTATTACATTTATCTTATAAAAAAACTTCTTTACGAGGTAAAAGTCTAGTGACGAAAACATTTTCATGCCCCAAAATTTCTGATATCCAATATTCTGACGAATTATATTAAGTTTTACATATAAATTATTTTAAAAAAAATTTTTGCTAGACGGGTTTTAAGTTTAGCGGTTTTTAGCGATTTCCCGCTAAACCAGCTTTTTTTCGATAAAGTCGTAGAACAAACGTAGAACAAAGTCCTCATCCAAGCTTTTAAGCTAAATCAACGCTTTGATACAAACAAACAGACAAACTGACATTTCATCTCATTTTCGGAATGCCACTAAAAATGTCAAAATTAGTCATATTTTGAACCAGAAGTCGGATTTCGATGATCGAGGTGTCATTCGACGCGTACGAGGGCTGCTATATATATTTCTGGCCTAATAATGAAAATGCGAATATTTATCATCAAAAATTGTTTTATTGTTTTTCAAAGTATTCTCCAGCCTGATTTATACACTTTTGCATGCGCTCAAACCAATTGTCGAAGCACTTTTTCCACTCCGATTGAGACACCTCCAAAACATGGTTTTTGAACGCTTCAACAGCATCTTCTGGGCACGAAAATCGTTGACCACGCATTTTTTTCTTGATGTGCGGGAATAAAAAGAAGTCATTAGGTGCCAAGTCAGGGCTGTACGGCGGATGACCCATCAATTCGACGTTTTGGCCGGTCAAAAAGGCGCTGGTTTGAGCCGATGTGTGAGAGCTCGCGTTGTCATGGTGAAGAATGATTCGTCTTCTCTTGTTTGTTTTTCGAATTTCTCCGAAGACTTCAGGCAAACAAATTGTGGTGTACCACTCAGAATTGACCGTCCTTCGTTGCTCAAGCGGAACAGTCGCCACATGACCAGTTTTGCCGAAGAAACAGGCGACCATTTGCTTCGAAGTGCTTCTTCCACGAACAACTTTCGTTGAATTTGGCTCGTCTTCGAAGACCCACACGGTCGATTGTTGTTTTGTTTCGGGCTCATACGCATAGATCCAAGATTCGTCACCTGTGACGATCTTATGAACATCTTTTGAAGCACCGCGATCGTATTTTTTCAACATTTCTTTGCACCAATCGACACGAGCCTTTTTTTGAGCGATTGTCAAATTGTGCGGGATCCAACGACAACAAACCTTTTTTTTGCGGTCAGGTGTTTATGTAATATCGAATGTATGCTGGTGGGAGAAATGCCCAAGGATGCCTCTATCTCCCAGTATGTTACATGACGATCTTGCATTATTAGTTCACGCACGGCATCAATGTTCTCTGGCACAACGGACGTTTTTGGACGACCTTCACGGAATTCGTCGTTGAGCGAACTGCGACCACGATTAAATTCGTTATAGCAGTTTTTCACGGTGCTATAGGATGGTGCTTGATCGCCATACAAAGACTTAAGTTAATGGCGACATAGATTCTTCTTTTCTTTTAAGTCGTCTTAACTTCTCTATTCCGTGTAGACCTACTAGAAACTTTCTTCCATTATCTCTTCCTATTTGCACCACTGATTATGCATTGCACAATCCATTTCGTATTATATGTACCTTCTATAACTCACTTTTTCATGTGTTCGCTTTGGAACACTCTCTGTCTTCTATTAAACTTTCTATTCTCTGTCATCTTAGGTCTACTTCTGGCCAACTCTAATTGTGTGTCTTGCACCTCAATTCTGTCTTTATCCTTTTCCTACTTCTTCATTGTGTTTACACTATTTTTCGACCTCCTATCTTTTTATATTTCCTATGAAATTTGCAACCAACCTCAGCTGTGAACAGGGGCATAGCTTGCCGGACCGGCTAATAAAATTCCCCCATCGGGTTGCACGTTTCATCCTTACTCTTCCATTAATTTTAAGTTATATACTAAGTCTTATTTATTTATTCTACTTTTATCTCTTCACTCTTCCTATCCAAAAGTAGGTTCTAATAACGCCACTGACAGACCTTGGCTGTGAATAGGGGCATAGCCCGCCGGACTGGCAAATAAAATACCCCCATCGTGTCGGTGGTGCTATTAGATTTAACTTGTAAGTTCATTTAGGCTTTCTTTTCTTTTTAATTCCGTATCTATTGTAATTATAATGTATATTTATATTGTAAACTAGAGGCAGCAATGTTTGCTATTAATAAATAAATAAATAAAAAAAAAAATAAAAAGTTCATCAATGCACTCTTGTCTGGATAATCCACGTCGAAAGTTGTGAAAAATGATCGCACGAAAATGCTCACGTGTCAATTCCATTTTTTTTAACGGAATTGAATTGTTCAAAGCTCTGTAAGTTTAACAATTCACGATTAAATGACAACACGTTCTGAGTGATGTTATGCTAAAAAATGTCAACCTTTCCAATGGAAATATCAGATTGCACCTGACAACACTTATTGTTGCCTAGGCCAGAAATATATATAGCAGCCTACGTATTTTTGATTAGAATAGTACAAAATTAAAAAAAAATCATTAAGGCTCCAACGGCCCCATTTGCTCCAATAATTTTAATTTTTTCCTCCCACTAACACCTGTTTTCCTCAAGAACCAGGTGAGTTTTCAAAAGTCTTAGTATGCACATTTGTAAGTGAAATTGAAACCTTTCGATCGGTATATAACTCGACCCGATCGGACGGTCATTGCAAATTTTCCATTCTTCCTGTGGATATATGCTAGTCGCCTTTCGCACCCTTCGTGCTGCTTTCGTCACTAGCGCAGACTGTCGTCCGCAGTGATATGAATTCTTTTAACAATACAGAACTACAGAGAAGTATGATTTAAAACTCATAATAAGTGTTTTCGATATTTATTGCCAGGCGTTGGCAACGTTAAGTTAGCTGCACACACTTTTTTCTTGCAGCAAAATGTAGAAAATTTCTACACGCTTTCAGGGATCGCCCTGATGCCTTAGTAGACTTTGGCCTATAGCTTTACCCCTGAATCTTTCCGGCTGAAGGCTGTGTGTCTTTTGTTCACCACATGCCATCAGGTTCTATTGGGTTACTCTTATTTGGATAATATAATTAAATGGAAATAGTGGCCTCCAAGTACTAAAGATATTCAACAGCACTTTGCACTCAACTGCAAAATAGGCGACAACTCTGGCAACCCACTTACACATAACGTATAATGGTACGAGTATAACAGAATAAAGGACATATATGTATACTTGTATCTGCGGATGAAGAAACTGTACATTAATATCGCATGACTCTTCATGTTCATAAGTTGCGGCAATGTGCACTCAAGTAAACACACATACTTACATACGTACATACACACGCACACACGTCGAGAAAACCGAGATGAAAAGCGTATGTAAAATATTTTCACGCGCCCAAGTGAATAATTCAGCGTCTGACAGCGCACAGTGGGGCCATTGCTCATTTTGCTTTGCAAAAATCTTAACTTTTGAAATAAATGAGACAATCGAATAATTTAAATGGTATATGATAAATTACACTTCAACCTATAAAAAAGGGGTTCAATAAAAGTGTTACGCCTCCGAGATGCTTACTTATGGGCTATCAAAGTTGAAGTTTGTAAAAAAAATAAATTTTATGGCACTTAAAAAAAAAAAAGAAATGATCATCATAGATCATCATAGATTCTATAGAAATTAGGTCGAAATATGCAATTTTGATAATTCACAACAAAAAATAAAAAATAATTTTAAAAAAGTAGTTATTTTTAAACTTTTTCAAAATAATTCTAAAATATAAAAAACCTTAAAAATTAAGCAAAAAAAAAACAACAATTGTAAAAAATATTTTTTTTGGTGCCATAAAATTTTTTTCACAAATTTCATAAATTTCAATTTTGATAGCCCATAAGTAAGCATCGGGGGCGTGGCACTTATCTTGAATACTTGTTTTATAGGATGAAGGGATATCTATCCTATGCCATTTAAAGTATTCGATTATCTCATTTGATTCAAGAGTTACGATATTTGCAAAGTGAAATGAGCAGTGGCCCCACTGTGCAATGACGCAGTGGGCGTCGTTGTTGACGGTTCCGACGAGTCCATCAAGTGCCGAGCCGAAAATGAGTTACTTTACATAACTAAGTAATTGGCGGCCTCAGTGACAGCGACTCAAACGTGAAATTATTATAAACAAACCATTCGGCAGTCGTAAAAAAGCAACAAGAGAATGTTCTGACTGACATAAAAAACGGCGGGAAATTTCTTCATTATGCAGACGAGCGTCTACTAAAAAAAACAGAAGTGCCAAAGGGAGCTGCCAAAGTATAAAATATATAACATATTTAAATGCAATAAAGCAACAGGAGACATACTTGTACTTTTATACATACATACATAAGTATATACCTACATTAGGGTGGGTCAATTTTGTTCGACCCAATGTGGGTATCAAAATCGTAATCTACGGTGAATTCTAAGAAGATTTGCCCAAGAAACCATAGGTCTAAAATCATTTTTGAGCTTCCGATTTTTAATAAGAAATTATGATAATTTTTGGCTTTTCATCCGATTCCCCATATTTCACGCTAAAAATCGGAAGCTCGGTTTTGACCTTAGACCCATGGTTTCTTGGGCAAATCTTCTTAGAATTCACCGTAGATTACGATTTTGATACCCACATTGGGTCGAAAAAAATTGACCCACCTTAATATACATACATACATGTACGTATACACCATGCCAATCATTCAACTCATAAATGTAAGTATCACTGCGGACGGCAGTCCGCGCTAGTGACGATAGCAGCACGAAGGGTGCGAAAGACGACAGTAATTTTGAAATTTTTAGTGGCCTTCAGAAAATGAGATGAAAAGTCAGTCTGTTTGTTTGTTTGTTTGGATCAAATCGATAGTTTAGCTTAAAAGTTTAAATGAGGACTTGTTCCCACTCAAAAATTTCAAAACATTTATTCTACTACTTTTTTGAAAAAACGCTAGTTTAACGGGAAATCTCTAAGAACCACTAAAATTAAAACCCCTCTTTACAAGATAGAAGTCTAGTGACGAAAAAATTTTCAAGAAATCGAGAAACCATCGAGAATTTTATTTAGATTTAGTGATTTGGCGCGAAAAAGCTTAATTTGGCGAGAAAAAGCTAAGTTTGGGGAAAAAGTCAAACTTTAGCAAGAAGAGTTAATCTGTGAGTTTTGTTTGAATATGGAAATGGGTATGATCTATGGTCAGGATGTAAGAGACAGTCTCAAACATATAGTCTGTGAGTATTTTTGAGATATATTAAGAATCAAAGGAGTTTTCATACCAAAGATTACTTTTATCCGATTAAACTATCACGAAAATTCTCGATGTTTTCTCTATGGTTTTTAAGAAATCGAGACAGTGACAAACATTTTTTTTAATAATTCATGTGTAAAATTTAATATTATTCGTCAGAAAATTGGATATCAGAAATTTTGGGGCATGAACGTTTTCGTCACTAGACTTTTACCTCGTTAAGAGCTTTTTTTATAAGATTATATATAGTCGATATAGTCGCTGTGATATTATAATTTCTTTATACGCACTCCACTTACAATTTATCAGCACTTAAAATAGCTTTAAGCTTGAACATTTGACATCTATACTTTACAACAAAATAAAACGATTTCATGTCTTATGCCAACTCATAGTTAAGTTAAGAGTAGATGATGATTACAGTGAAGTATGCGATATGTGTGTTCTTTTATGTTATCCCTCTCCAACTTTTTGTTGTTTAGGGCGTCTTTTTAATAGTTATCAAGCACCTTATTAAGACATTAAAAAAAATGGGCGGTTATGTTATTTTGTTATAATAAATAATAGTTCAATAAAAAAACAAGTGGGAAAGGCTTACTTACTCTAATAAATATAAAAAAAAATATTGCATGCTTATAGGCACTTACATTGCTTAAAAGCGTTAATGTACCGATACCACCTTTCTATTTTTCCAAGCTTGTTACCATTTAGGTGGATGATAGCTAATAATATTAGCAAACGTTAATTAGTAAAAAAATTCGAATATCTTGAAAACTGTGCGTGTGTACTGCATGTACATGTAATGCAACGAATACAATATTCTCTTTTACTTATTTTTTAAATAACGGGTATTAAAATGATTTAATACTTAACTACTGGGATTATTATCAGATAGCAATACAATTGTAATAACCTTACTTTCAATGTTATTGCTGTACATACATTCATGCATACTCATATATATTTAAAATATTCGAAAATCTTCACAACCATGCACAATTTACTTCAATTAAGATATTTAAATTATTTTATTAATTCGTGGAGGAAAATGCCAAGCGCGAACTGAGTGAACTTTGAAGTGAAAATCACAAATGCTCAAAGTTCTCTCGGCGAATGTCTAGGGACAGAAACAGATGGAGGCGAATGGAGCACGAAGAGATTTTCTCTTTTGTTTTTTGCGGGTCAAAATAAAGTGCGTTTGGCCCGATTTTCGATGGTTTTTAGTTGAACATTGTTGTCGGTTGGCCAGCTATTTTGTTGTTTGGTTGCTATCCACCCATCCCATCCCACTCCATCTAAGAGTACTCGTTTTGCCCCTCACTACACACCTCGCGCTGTTCCGTAAAATTCGAAATGGCCGCGGGTTGCGTTGATTGTTATTTTATTGCCAGCGCATGCACTATAGGTCAAATGGACCCTTTTTCTGATATAAATAAATAACTCGAAGGTTTTTCAAGTTTTCCGTGTAAAGTTTTTTTGGATACCATTCTAGGTTGCATTTGGAAATAGTTTTAAAAAACTGGGAGTGGCACTGCCCATCAACGCCCCTAAAAACTATTTATACAAAAAATAATTTTTTAATTTTTTAATAAATATTAAAGTAATGTTTTTTTTATACTTTCGAAGTATATTTCAAATTTCTTTTATTTTATTTAATATTTTTAGGAGCACATTTTGAATCTTATTTTCGAAGAGTAGTTAGCCTGTTACTAAAAAATCTATGTTTTATCGTTGTCTGTGTGTCGTAATATTAATAACTACGATATACCATTTAAAATAACGTACAACAGCATCCACTCCATCAGTTTTTTATTTATTTTTCCGTTATGCTTTAAGCGATCCGGCATTGCTTACATAAAGGTTATGTGCTAAAAAGTTTAATTTTGGACGAAAAATCGGAAATAAACTAAGCTGTTATGAGTTGACAAGAAATTACTCTACAACATGTAAATAGTCGCTTGGCTGACAAGTCTAGACATTTTTTTTCTTTCCAAAGAGAACATCACTTTATGGACACTTACTACAAACAACACGAACAATACCAACAGCACAGAACTATCAACATAAAGTACAAACCACACTGATCAGTATTCATAGTGAATTTCATTAAAAAATTGAAGCCACTTGAATCTCGCCAAGATTGTTGCACAATTCCTAAGCATGCGCTTTTGGATTAAAACAGCTGTTTTAACTGCTGGTAACTTAACATCAGAGCGCAATGTTAACATTTCTGGTATACAACATTACAGTTTGATGTATTCCCAATAAGAATGTTAAAAAGTTTGTAATTTGAATACTTTTAAAAAATGAGTTTATATCAGAAAAAGTATCGATTTGACCTATAGTGGCATGGAGCGTCATGGGCCAAAAGCAGCAATTGTTTGCTGCTGTTTGCGGTTGAGATCTCATTTCATCGTGCAGGCCTCGACACCACAATATACCACCACCAGATTCAGCACCACCACGAATCTACGTCTGTCTGTCTTTGCCTCGAAAATTAGCGAACAATTTTGCAATTAAAATGTGAGCACAAAAGTTGTACGAAATAAAATTTGAAAACATTTTCTGCTAATTTATATAAGTAATCCCAGAAATGATAGTCTGTCAAAGCAAATGACTTTGAATTGCACACATTATTGTTCGAACGCTTGAAAAATTCATGAAACTAACTAAATCCTACCTAATAAGTTTGAGTGCTCTGCAACATTTTGCTAATTATGTACATTAATAGTTTAAAAACAATAGTCGAAGCATCAATTACGTCTACTTTAAAAAAGATACAGTAACGAAATGATATTTAAAGTGAATTTTTGTTGACCATCCTCTATTCCTATTCTTTAAAGAGTGTTATTTAAAGAAATCGGATCCTATCCAGTTAATTCAAAAAAGCCAAACACTTTGCGCACTAAAATTAAAAATTTAATGTAATGAGAAACTAAATGAATAATGTATTAATTTGACAGATTACAATCGATTGTATCAATGTACCTGAGCATGTATCATAAAAATTGAATGCCATTTTGTTGGGACTCTGTTACCTTTAGTAGTTATAATCTAACAACTTTGTGTGAATATACTACAGTCGAACTTCCCTAACTCGAATCCCCATTATCCAAGAAAAAAGTTCGAGTTAGAAAGACTTCGAATTAGGGAATTTTGTTTTTTTCTGTCTTTTAAAAGAACTACAAATTAATTCGTGTTAAATTATGAACTTTTTAATTTGATTTTTATCTTAAAATATAAAAAATTTGAAACTGAACTCCTACGTTCAAATTGCGAGTTATTTCATTTTTTATCGTTAAAGTTAAGCAAAACTAAAAAAAAAAGAAATCAGTTACAAAAAATCATGCAGTCCAAATCTTTTACTCTTACTTAAACTTTTAAATTTTCTATTATTCTTCACGCTTAGCAGAACTTAAAAAATCGGAAATATGGGTCTGATATTTATTTTTTTATCCGGCCTGTTCCGGTTTTCACTTGTTTTTTGCTAATTTCAATTCGCAAGATTTGACCGACATTCCCTTAAAATTTCTTTACATTTCCTGCGAATTACCCTCCTTCCACATTGCGTTGAGTAATTTTTACCAGAACAGTGCTGGAAAATGTTCTGAGTAAGTCAGAGATTTGCGTCAAAAGAATTTCCGTCTATCAAAATGTGTAATTAATTCATCAAAAATTTATTTAATCATAAGTGGAAACATTTTTCAAATATAAAACCTACTTTCTGGTTTTAGTGTTAAGAAAGAGCAGCCCTAATAAACTTCCCATTTATTTTCACAAATACTTGCGGAAATTAGAACAAGTCGAACAAATCCGACAAAAATTTTAGGTTAGAGTCTTATCGATTTTGATGCATGATGAAATAAAAATTATTTTAAAATCAAATAAATTATTTTTTGTTTATCTGATGATCTTACTGTATTCCTAAAACATTGGAGTATCTTATAAATATTTTGTTATCACTATAATTTTATGCTAAGCGTGCCAAAATCATCGATTTGTCCCTTCCGAATTCAAACTCACTAGCTCAATGTCAAGTGAATTCAATTCGCAAAATCCTACCGAAAGTGAAAACCGGAACAAGTGAGGGAAAGTCATTTTCGCTAAACCTTGCCGAAAATGAAAACCGGAACAGCCGGTAACAGAAGACAGTAACAGTAGAACAAAACAGAAACAAAAACAAAACGCGATTAATTGGTGCTTCCACCGAAAAATTTGACTTACAGAAGCAAGTGCCAATATTTTTTGTTCGATTTATGGAGAAATTCGACTTATGGAAGTTCGAGTGACGGAAGCAGAATTGTATAAAATTTGCTCAGTTTGCCATTGCCACTTAATTTTGTTCGGCTTAAAGAAAATTCGAGTTAGAGAATTTCGAGTTAGGGAAGTTCGACTGTAGTTGGTTTTGATAAATGTTTTGTATTCCCCAGAAAGTATGACACGAATAACATTTTTGTTATACTCGTACCAGGTTCAAATTATGAACCAAGTAAGCACAAAAATAATATGTCATATAGATATATTCAATTATTGTTACACAGTGATTGATTAGTGTCCTAATTTATACATGTTTAATGCAAATGTAGATAAATAGTTGTCGTTGTACGTAGCATAGACATTCAATAATTGTTAGCCTGTGATAAATTAATATTCGGTTACTTTATTGAAATACAATTAATTAAATATTTGTAGTTGTAGTAAACATACATATGACGGTGGTTTTATAGTGTCATCTTCGCTTCTTGCACCATTCATTATTTTTTTTAATTTTTGTATTCCTTCTCAAGGTCAAATTAATCAGTAAAATTTATGGTGCAAAGTATTATGCTTAACCAACAAAGTTTAATTCTTACAGTTTTCATTAAGATATACTAGGCTGTCTGATTTCAATGGTTGTCAAACACAGATTAGTTGAAGCAGCTTGCTTTAAAAATTTACAATATTCAAATTACTGCTTGGAAAATTCAACAATCACTGAGTTATCAAACTTAAGATCAGACAGCATAAATTTCGGTGCGTATTAACCGGATTAAACAATTGCATATGTATGTATGTGCTTAGTTATCCGAATGCGAACTAAGCAAACAAACTGCAAATTAATTTGAATATTTGCATTATTGTGAAACATTTCAATTTTAACTGAAAATTTTCGAGATACATTCCACGCCATCCTTGAGCTTTTTAGAAGTGTGTGAGTGTGTGTGTGTGTGTGTGTGGGTATCTGGGGCGGTTGTGCGTGTTTGGGCGTGGCAGTACGCCAATGAGCATGTCAACATCAATTTGAGAGCCGGCACGAACAAGTAGCTTAAAAATTTTGAGGGTCACTTTATAATAACTTGTTGACAATTCAAATTATGCAAATATGTTTGAGGCATCCACAAGCTCCAAATGTGCTTCTAAATACGGTTTAAATATGCATATGTCCAGCAAAAACACACAACGAAATACTCGTAAATTATTAAGCATATATGTACAGTTGTAGCTCGTTAATTACAAATCTTTAGGTTAAATCTACCAAAATTAAAAATATGAATAATTTTTTCAGTCTTAAAAAATACTATTAATTATTAAAATTATGAAAATGCACAATGATAAATAATTGCGAAACACAGAATTTCAAGTGATTTTTAAGAATTTTGAAAGCTTCCGAGCTTAGCCATCAAAGAAAAATTTAATATGTGGATATATATTTATGTAGATATATGTACGCACTTGCATAAAGAGAGTCAGGGACAAAGAGAGTATAAGAGAGAGAGAGAGAGAGAGTCCGTTTATTTATGGTAATTTAAATCAACATGCAAAAATTAGCGCTTGACATGACAGACAGACAGACAGATATGCAGATGTACAGACAGACAGCTTGAGAGACAGATGGACAAACAGATAGTTATGTACATATATAGAGAAGAGTTCACAGAAGAGAGAGAGAGATAGAGTGAGAGGAAAAAGGAGAGAGAAGAGTTGTGTGCATTTGGGTAGGCAGAAAGCATTTAATTTAGTTAATTACTTGGCCCTTGATTAACATATTTAAATGAAATGCCGCAACGCTGGCAAATAATTTCACTTAGACAGGTGATGTTGTTGAATGCGTGAAGCGGGATGCGGGATGCGGTGGATTCCTCATATTGTTAGTGCCCATAACCTGATGACACGGCTGGACGACGGGGGCGTGTCAACATAATGCCCGCCTGATTGCCATCTGGCCCAGTTAACAGTTAACAGACTCCAAATTGGTAGGGCCGCTGACTGAGCAGTTTTCGAGTGGCCTGCCTGGATTTCAATTTGGATTTGAATTTTCGCTTCCATTTTCGGATTGCTGTTGGTCTATGGCCTCTCATATTGGTATTCACATCGAGAGTCTGGCCACAAATAAATTTGATTGAATTTGCATTAATTAGCCCAACATTGCTCTAAGGCCCAGAGGCCCAACAAACAGCAAATGCTTAGCTGAATTAGTTAATAGAGTGTGAATAATTGCAAAATTGATAACTGCATTTGCATCAATTTTCACTACTATAAAACCAATAAGAATTTATGGATTTATTGAAAATATGTAAATAAATAAACAGTAAATAAATCTCTATCTTTCTCACGACTGCTCGTATTAAATGTTATCAGTGCTTAAAAATATTTATAGTCTCTCTGCTTGTTACATAGGTTTGCACAAGAAAGGGCCAAGTCTTAAATTTTTCTCGGAGACAAAGCAGTAATTAAAATCAAAAACAAATCAAATGCAAATGAAGGGAATACTAACGATTGAATGCGAAACAAAAGTCACCAAATTGCCAATTGGTAACGTTACAATGGGATTATAAAATGAGAAAGTCGAATACTGCTGGCAGTAAATGTGCCTTTCGTTTAGCATTTGAGTTGGCAGCAAAGCGTCCGCTTGGCCAAACCCAGAGCACCTCCAAACCACGGAGACCACTCGGGGACCACTCAGAGACGAGCAACAACAAGTACTATAAATGCGATAAGACTGGTCGAGGACACGCAGGCAATCCGACAAGACCGAGCACGGCTAAGGACCAGGGTCCTCTTTCTGGCTAAGCAGATTAAATGCTTTACGTGCAGGTTGTTGCCTGTTGCCTGGCAACCAGGATCAGCCCCAAATGATAAGAATAAAAATAGAAAGTCCGCGAAGGTCCGGCACGGTACGATGATGATGTCATTGTTGATGGCTGAATTCGCTGCCAGGTAGAAAAAGAACAAGTGCATATGTACATGTACATATGTAAGATACATTTTACATGCGAGTATTTACACAGAACAGAAAATTCACTCTATTTATTTTTTGGGTTGCCACTTAAAAATATCTGATTGAGCCAAAATCAAACAACAAAAATAGCCAAATTGACGAAAAAAGAGCCAAAAATTTTGTATTGCAGTTCATGTGGTTTTTGCATTTAATTAAATAAAAAATATTTCGTTCAAAAACTCTTAAAGCAATAACACATATTTCCAAAGTATTTTACATTTCATCTTAATGTAGTGATTATGTTATCAAATAAAAATAAATAGTTACACAGAAAAAAAATCTGGGATATTTAGTCCGAAACGATGTCAGAAGTGGGGTAGTCTCGGATTTTCTTAAACCAAGTATGAAATACTTGATTTTTTCAATCCCGAATTTAATACTGAAATTTTGTAGTTCAGGCTAATAAATTTTTATTATATAAAATGATATTTTTTTAACTTTTTTTTAACATTTATTTTTTAATTTAATTTAATTTAATATTTAATTTTTCTTCACATTTCTTTTTTTAATGACGGGAATGTTTGACTACAATTGGCGGGAGAATCGAACCCAGGTTTTTTTTAAACTGGAAGTAACAGGTCGTCGACTCCAACCACTGAGCCACCGGACCAGTTGAAATGAGAGAGGCCGAGAGAGAATTTTCTCTCGCGCTTAGCAAATGTGGTGATCAACGGAGCATTTTAAGAATTTTTTAGCTTGAATCAAGTAATTTGGGCTTATTTTCCCATTTTAATCCTGAAACAGGCTTAAATTTACTGCTTAATCCTGAATACATATTTAAAAATCCATACTTAAATTAAGTATTTTAAACTTGATTTTAGAATGGCTTTTTTTTCTGTATACTAGTACTAGTACTTCAACCTAAATCTAAACAAAAAAGCTGATTCTGAACTGATGAAAAAAAGAGCCAGATCGAAAAAATAAGTGCCATTGCGCCAACAGGAAAAAAAATAGCCAGTTTTGGCGCATAAACTCCAATTGTGGCATATTAAGAATATTATTGTTAAAGTTACACAATATGCGGATAAAATGGCAATCTGTTAGCATTTCACTGCACAAATTTGTATCGAAATATTTGCGGAGAGGGAATTGAAAAATCTTACTTGATTTAAATATTTCGCATTCGATTTTATCCCGTACTTGATTTTATCCCGGAGTGCCACACCGTTTTTTCTGTGTATGTATCTAGTTGGATGTGTATGACTGTATGGAAGCAAGAGGCATACTACGTCTAAGCTGTCGATAGCCGGAAGCATGGCCAAAGGACACAGGACACAGAGCACAGGAGGCGACACACAACATGCGACCAAACAAGAGCCATAAATAAATTTAAATTGCGCCAAAAATCGCACGCTATTATTATTATTTATTATGTAAGCAATTTGCTGGCATTTTGTTTGTATATTATGTCTGTATGTATCCGTAATTGCTATCAAACAAAGTTTATTAGAACTTTGTTACAAAATCTACGTTGAACAACTTTAGGGAATTTAATTTCTCGCAATTTACTCTGCCAATTTCTCTGCTTCTGCTTCTGTTTCTGCCAACGCAGCAAAAGTACAAATTACAGAAGCGTCATGGGCAGGAAGAGAAGTGGTGGGGCAAATGTTCTAGATACCAGTACACTTTCCACTAATTATAATAACAACGACAGTTGAACATGCAAGTAAACTACAACATGCATTACAGACATTTGGATTCCCTTTAAAACGAATATTTAATAAGAAAACGAATATTTAAACTAAATCAAAGCTGAACCAAATAAAGAAACACAAAATTACATACATAATTAATTGAAACGCTTTAAACTTAAAATATTTAATGAGAACTTTCAGTTTGAATGGCTGGGATTCGATTCTCACAGACGCCAAGCTAAAAAATCGTCAAAAATTAAATAATTAACAATTATCCGTTAAGGTTAAAAGCCATACAATTCACTTTTTGTCCACAAGGACAGATATAATAAAGAGTAAAAAAAAATAAATAATAATAATAATAAATAACAAAGCATCGAATAATCAATTTATCACAATAAATCTAAATCAAAGCAGAATAAAAGTACAAATATATATTTTACTAATTTTTTTAATTTAAATTATTTGGAATATTCGAAAAATATATTAAGAAGGTGAATATAATACTTTGATCTTTAAGCACCTGTATGAATTTCATGGGTCATTTATGTTATACCTGCATATGGTAGTAAGATGAACATATGTTTCAACGTGACCAGCCCAAAAGAATGAATCAGAACTAATTAACTTTTTGCTCTGGTCACTGGAGGATGCCCAAGGCTCAAGCCTAAAATCCATGTATTCTACGTAGTAGTTGGCTAGTTGGTTCCAGTCTGTTGGGCCGATTGAAATTACTATATAAGATTTATCTTTGGTAATTGAAATGCATAAAACGTACACTCAGTTATTGAATTTATTTCATTTTCATATGTATACAATATTTTATATTTTGTCGACAATAAAAATAATGTTGGTATCTTGACATACGAACATGCTCGAGAATGTAAGCATAGTTGTGATATCCGTCTAATTACTTATTTATATTTATATGTATAAGTTTTTTGTTGTATATGTATATTGTATGTATATTTATTTGTTTAATTATACTTTTATGTATGTATATATTGTTGGACTCTAGGACTTTTAAGCCATAGATCGTTTTAACTTAGTTTGTTAAAAGAAAAAAAAAATAAAAAAAAAAAATAATAAAATTCAACTTAAATGCATTGGCTTTAGCTTTAAATATTTTCGTTTTACATGTATTTATACATATATGTAAAAAAGGCGCTATTGACGCTTAAATATTTGTGCATTTGTTTTAGATATTTTCCATTGTCCGTTTTAAGATATTTTTTTATTTTTGCTTTTTGCTGAAGGAACCGGTTGGTAAATCATTAATATTAATTTGTATTGTAGGATTTGTGTGTCGAGCGTTTAATTATCTTTTAAGTATTCAAGAAATATTTAAATGATGAAGCTAGTTGACATTAGATATATTTAAAGATATTATCAACTGTTTACTCACATCTACTACCAAATTGATTCCACATGGGAATTTTCTGGCATTTTGAAAAACTTGATAGGCATATGAGAGTAGTATCTGTGGTCAGTGATATGCGAAAAACATTCCACGAGTTAAAGTCGGTACAGCACAAGGATTTCATACTTTTGGTGTTATTAGTTTGTTATTTAGATCTTTAGTTTCGTTATATACTTCTACTACACACATATCATTGCTGTGCATTCTCATTGAACATGATATGTGCATGTCGCTTTATGAACTAGAGAAATTGAGTTTTCGGTATTTTTCCTTCATTTAAAATTGTTCGTAGATACTTCTAATGCATTTAGATTGGTGTTATCTTGTTCTTTGATCATGTTTATTATACATATATTCATACACACACATACAAAGGTTTCGTAATAAATCATAATATTAAAAATTTAAATGTTGAATAAAAAACTTACTTATATAATTATTTGACATTTATGATTCAAGTTGCTTAACTAATCACACCAAAAGTTATACAAAGCCCCATCTTATACGAGCCCAATCCACTATTAATTCGTACTCCCTTTTTTTACTTTAGCAGCTGTGTAAGTCAAGTCATCACAGTAATAAAAGTATATTTGGAAAGGTCTTGTAAATTCCGTTTGAGTGATGCAAAACTTTCCTTGACCCATTATGTGCCCATCAAAAATCTCTTCGCTATTATTTTTTATAGTTTTTTTAAAAATTTCTATTTTAACCCATTTTGCCTACTTTTCATACAAAAAGTGCCTTTTTAGCAATTTTCAAAAAATCATAAAAAATACTAGCGAAGAGATTTTTGAAAATGTTTTTTGCAGCAATTCTTTCAAGAATTTTTCTGTATTAAAATATTTATTGTAAAAAATCGAGGAAAAAAGTTAAGAACTTAACACAAAGTGACTTTTTTTAAATTAAAAATTTTTAACGGGAACATAATGGGTTATGGAAAGTTTTGCATCATTCAAACGGAATTTAAAAGACCTCTCCAAATAATCTTTTATTACTGTGATGACTTGACTTAAAAAGCTGTTAAAGTAAAAAAAAAGGGCGTACGAATTAATAGTGGTTTGGATTGTATGTGGGTCCGAATAGTGATTTGGTATTAACTACCATAACTAAGTTTATTAGCTTTAGTATATAAAAAATACAAATTGATATTTGGTATTACAAATGTTCGCACTTTGGAGTTTGGCAACGAAAAGGCAGAAGAAACTGCAAATGATCTCTCTCTTTCTTTCTCTCCCTCCCTCACTCTCTCACTCTCTCTTTGTCTCTTTCTAATCCGTACATACATACACTTGCACACTTGCACAAACACACACACACACACACACTCAGGGGAGGAGGAAGAGATTCTCGTTTCCATACACATGTACTTGAAATATTCAAATGGAGATGACTCCAAGTTCTGTTTGTTATTTGTACATTCAATATACATAAATAGTTATACAAATAGCTAGTTACACAGTTATATATAGCTGGCCGACTTTGGTCTGCCGCTAACAGTTACAAATTCTATATATCTACGAAACACATACATAGCTATTACATACACATTCATATACAGATCTGCTCGTTCATCCGACCAACTTTCTACTTTCCCATCAATTTCAAACGAAAATTTAAATCACACTTTTAGGCATATTTTAAAAAACTTTTTTCAACTACAGACCCATTTTCATAGGTTCGATGAGAATGCGAAATTCGGAAGAGATCTGTTAGTATCTTAAAATAAACGAAATATTATAATTTAATATTATCTTTGATGTTTAGTGAATGCAATTGTTTCGGCATTGTTTCTCTAAGCCGCACTTTAGGTTGTTTGTTGTTATATTTACTGTTACTGTTACTGTTGTCGATTTGGTGTTGCTGTTGTTTAAGTCTCGGCTTTGGTATGTTTTGGCCCAGGCTCTCGGCTTATAGTCGGTGAATGCCCGTATCCATAGGTTATACAATCGGTTTATCGTCAGATATTCTTTCGTTTACATAGGCACAATGACAGACGTTCTCAATAGTTAATACAATTAAAGTTATTATTTATTGTACATAAACTTGCAGATTTCTGTTTCACATAGCAGGCTAATAAAATATATTTCAAATAAACGTCAATAAAATCTAATATTCATAGTAATCTATTTGAAAAACATTTTATAAGACCTGTTTACATTTTATCTCATAAATTACATTTTCATTTCTTGATGGAGCTAGTTAAAAAGTTTTAAAACAACAATATATTAACATAAATTATGTCCTTAAATAAAATTTCACAAATTATTATAAAATTCTTTTGTTACCTAATCAAAAAATAAAGGTCACTTTGGAAGCGGACTCTTCTAAAGTTGTGCATTGTGAAAATATTCATTTCATGATCTGCAAGATTATAAAAAATTATAGAGAACAAAAAAATAATATATATGTAGAACACATATTAATTAGCTCTATTAGCCTAATAGACAAACATTATCTATTTTACCACATTTCTATAAGATATAGTAGTTGTTGTTTCTTGTGCGGAGGTTTTTTATAGGGGAGTCTTTTTTTATGGTGTTTTGTTTTGTTTTTTTGTTTTTTTTGGTATCCTAAAATTTTTGATATTTCGAATTCTGCGAGACGAGACGTCCTGAGATCTGTTGTCGTTTACCAGACTTCGCATTTTTTGGTCGGATTCATGCGCTTGCCGGGCTTACATTGAAAAACCTCGGCGAATTCCTTCATATTGGACAACGTGCCAATGACGCGAAACTGCGATGGCGAATGCGGATCCTTCTCCATTTGCAGGAGGTTTGTCTCATCCGTTGTGCTGGAGCACCAAACCTGTAAATCGAATTTGATTAAGCAAATGCCAATCAGTGACAAGTTCACACTTTACTCACCTGTGCGAAGGAAACAAAGAAGAGCTGCGGATGTGTTAAATTCAAGCCCGGCAGTTTAAGGATATCCGCATCCTGCTCGGATTTGGTTCGCAGATACGCATGATAGGCCGCCTTTAGTCCACCATTGTCCGCTATATTCTCGCCTACAGAAATAGATTGAGATCAATATTTTCAAACGAATCAAACAAGTTTTTCAATCTTAAGATTATTTTGAAACACAAAGAACCCGTAACTTTCAATTCAATCATGTTCCAGAATGTATGCTATAGAAATTTTTGTGAAATGTGCTCTAATAAAAGTATCTGACTGTCAACTTATATACAACCATTGACAAACATTTAAAACAGGGTATCAAACCGAACCGAATATCGGTTTCAGTTAGAGCTTCGGTTATATTCTGTTTCGGTTTTGAAATACCGGTATGATTTCGGATCACAAAAAAAAAGTTTGTTTTCATTTTTAACAGAAGAAAATGTTATATATCAATTTAAAGCTTAATTTTTCCGTTATCGCTTATTTCGATATGAATAATTTCGGCTAATCGGTTTTGGTTTCGGTTTTAATCCCTGATTTAAACACATTTGTTCAACATAATCAGGTCTGTTCCGTTTTAAGAACGTTTTCAAAAAGTAAAAACGAAACGAAAACGAACGTTTACTATTTGCTGTTCCCTGTTTTGATCGAAATGGGCTTATTTTTACTTTTCGAACTTGGTTTCGAAAACGTTTCGAAGTATGTATATCAGGTTGAGTATAGCAGATAGACTAAAACTTCGTTATTCGAATTTTGTTATTCACTCTCTAGCCGCTTCGATTGCGAGAGTCGATAACAAAAATTAAAGTGAAATTCAGAACAACTTGGATTTGTTTTTAAAAAAAATATTTTAAAGATGCTTTTAAAAAAATTCTTTTAAAAAATACTTCAACTGTTAAAACTTGAAGTAGTAATGTTAATCGATTCTAAAAATGTTCAACATTATTAAAATTTTCAGTTTATAATTTTCGGCATTCATTTTAAATCTTTAAATTGCATTTTCTTTTTAAATCTGGTGACTCTACAGCACACGTTTCGAAAACGACAATGATTGTCGATTTTTGGAATTCGACTCGGAATTCGGAACAGACCCGATTAATAATAATAGATAAGTGTGGGAGTCACTCACCCAATGTTTGTTTCCCATTTAAATTGCGTCCATTGAGCTTAAATCCGCTGTACTGCTGGGCTATGCACTCGGATTTCTCGTTGAATCGCTCGATGCTCTTGGCATCCCACCAGTGATTGATGTTGCCAAACTTGTCGTACTCGCGTCCCTGATCATCGAAGGCGTGTGTTAGCTCATGGCCCATGACTACGCCCATGGCGCCAAAGTTGAGACTTTTGGGATTGTTGATGTCAAAGAAGGGTGTCTGCAAAATGCCGGCGGGGAAAACAATTTGATTTTTGGTGGGCGTATAGTAGGCATTCACCGTTTGCGGGGTCATGCCCCAGTTGGTCTTGTTCACCGGCTGATCGAGTTTCTTCAGGTTACTCTTTAGATTGTAGATGGCAACTTGGATGTTATTCTCAAAGTATGCATCGGCCGTGATATTGAGATCGGCATACTTTTTGTCCAGTTCCTCGGAGTTAAGTATGTAGTCGGGAAAGCCAATCATATCTGAGATCTCGTTGGCCTTCTCAATGGCGCGCTCACGCGTCTGCTTGTCTACCCAGCTGAGATTCTGTAAATTAAGTTTAAAGGCTTCGCGTATCTCGCCGATCATTTGCTCTGCCGCTGGCTTGGAAACGCCATGGAACGCCTGGCGCACGAATATGGCGCCCACTGCAAAGCCAACCACATTGTTCGTATCGGAGACGCAGTAGCGCCACACCTCCTCACCGCCATCGGAGCCCATCAACGCCTTACGCACGCCCTTATAGGCATCCCGGAAGGGCTTGGACAAGCAGCTTGTCAGCGTGCGCACTGCCTGCCAGGTCAGATAGTTGTTCAGAGTGCTACAAGAAATTAATTATGAGCATATGTATATATACAGGCCTGCCACAGAAACTGCAATCGAAATAGAATTTCGCAGAAAGCAATTCCGCACGGAAAATTCCGAGGTGCCACAGAACTTCGAGAGATTGAATTTTTTTTTAGCAGTTTCACCAACCTTTTCAAACTAGGCTGCTAAGGGTTGACAACTTTTCAAATTAAATTACCCAAAAGTTTGATTAGCAACTTTTTCAAGTTTATCATGGAAGAACATTAAGCTTTTAATTTTTTTCTTGTTTAACTAATATAATTTCATTTATTTATGTAATAATTGATTTTGTTTAGCTGAAAAAAATTTAAAAGTAACTGGCGCGAGAAAACAAAAGTAACTGGACAACTCTAGCAACTGTCTGCCATTAGAGTGGCAACTCTTCGTGACAAATGTTTTCACAAATTTCACAATTAGTTTAAGGTTTTTTTCGATAAAACTTCATTTACCTCAAAAGGAGCTTTTTTTTACTGCTTAATTTAAAAAATACTGAAGTGGTTCCATATATATTTTTTAAATACCTTACTTTGAATTTTGACTAAAAAATGTGACATCGCTGACCCCGACTTCGAAAATCTAAATCAGACTAGGTGGCAGCATCGGTCGCCAGCGGACTTAGCGCTAGTTCGATCCGCACAAAATTATTCTACGATTTGACCTGTGGCACCGATGTGAAATTCGAGCGAAAGCGATTTCTGTGGCATCCCTGATAGATTACGATATTATTAGGAAAATTCCTCTTTACAAGCGAAAATTCTAATGACGAAAGCATTTTCATTCCCCAAAGGTTCGATCTCCAATTTTGTGACGAACGACATTAATTTGAATTTATAAATTATGCTTTAATCGAATTAATCTTTAATCATTAATCTTTATATCTAATTAAAAACAAGTGGGAAAGGCTATAGTCGAGCACCCGTCTACAGGATACCCGTTACTTATTTTAATGCATTTTTGAATATTTTTATTGCATGCTTTTAGACACTTATATTTTTTAAAAACTTTAATTAGCCATTACCACCTTTCTATTTGTCCGGTATTTTTACGATTTAGTAGGATAGTAGGTAATAATAGTAATTAACGATACTTAGTAAAAAATTCGTAACATCTTGAAAACTGTGCGTGAGGTGGTTTTTTGCGATTTACAGAGAGGGGGTCTATAGAAGTCTGTGTGCCAAATTTGGTTGCTCTAGCTCTTATAGTCTCTGAGATCTAGACATGGCTATATCGACTTGGCTGTTGATGCTGATCAAGAATATATATACTTTATAGGGTCGGAGATGCTTCCTTCTCCCTGTTACATACATTGCAACGAATACAATATCCCCTTTTACTTATTTTTATAAGTAACAGTTTTTTCTTAGAATAAAATTAGTGTCGTTCGCCACAGAATTTGAGATCGAAATTGGATTGATCGACAACTCGATTCTTTTTTATGGCGATTTATTTATAAATATATAAGATATAAACTTACATTTTGCCCGCCTCCGTTTGCTGCATGCTTATTATAATATTAGAAAGGTTTTTGAGGAAGTCAGGTGCGTAGACAACGACAACCTCTTCCTCGGTGACGCGTCTGTTGACCAATTGCATGGCATTGTCAAAGTGATCGGTCCAATTGAGGAAGGGGGCCAGCTTGGTGAGCTCACTGAGTTTCATGGGATGGTACATGGCCTCCTCGTTGCGTCGATCCTCCATCGGAATGGTGATATTAGCCAGTTTCTTTTCAAAGTTGATAACATCCTCCATTTGTGGACGTGCGTCTGTTTCATTAGCACCCAGTAGCACACAGATCTTGGTCATATATTCGATATACTCGCTGAGTACCTTTCGGTGAATGTCCGTCTTGTTATTGTAGTAGTCGGCAGTGGGCAAAGTTAGTCCGCCTTGGTCAATCTGTATGACATGACGCGTCGAGTTCTTGTCATCCTCGCCAATGGCCCAGCCAAACAAGCAGTTAAAGTTGTATCTAGAATATGGGAAGTTCAAATTAGTATGTATTTACCAGGGATCGTAAGTTATTATTCAACTTTTATTTAAAAGTTTAAAAAGAAGACTTATTTTCAATTTTTTAAATAAAAATTAAAATAAAAGTTGAATTGAAATATCATTCGATCGGGAGGGCCCATTTCATTAAATGGCCAATATATTTTATCTGCACTTCATTACCTATCTATCTATCATCATCTATCTATCATGGCCCATAAAATGATCATACCTTCATTCATGAAATGTGCCTTCCTGATCAAAAGATATTTCAATTCAACTTTTATTTTTGATTTTTATGATAAATGTTGAAAATAACTTTTATTTTTTATTTATATTTTAAAAATTTAAAATAAGTCTTATTTTTCAACATTTTAAATAAAACTTGAAAAATAACTCTTATTTATAATTATTATCGTAAAAATTAAAAAAAAATAGTTAAAAATAATTTTAAAATAATAATTGGAAGTAAAAGTTTATCCTGTTGATGGAAAAACCTTCCAAAAAGAAAAGCATATGTAGAATTTTTTCGATGCCCCTGTCATTTTTTTATTGCTTGATTTTTTTCCGCCTCATAACTCTTATTTGCAATCCCTGGTATTTACATACACATATGGGTACGATCGAGAACGCGACATTTGTACGTCTTTAATGAAAAAACAAATGACAATAGTTTACATTTTCAAAAATGTTTTCTGCCTGATTAATGCATTTTATCAACACTATTTATACTAATGGAAGTCATGCTTGACTTCATCTTGACAAATGCGAAAGTCTGCGAAATTTGGCGAGTAATTTGGAAGAAAATACTCTTAGACCATTATAAATTAACGCAGTTTTAATTTTAGAAATAATTTTGATATGTTACCATCATTTTTTTTATTTTACAAGTTTTATTAGTAATTTGTATCGCGACACCGCGA
The DNA here is from genome assembly GCA_035047525.1 of Drosophila quinaria. NCBI lineage: Eukaryota > Metazoa > Arthropoda > Insecta > Diptera > Drosophilidae > Drosophila > Drosophila quinaria. The sequence goes on along the minus strand of JAWNPO010000455.1, from coordinate 6,654,322 downwards.
ACGTGACAAGATTTCCACCTAGTTTGTTTCAGAAAATGTTCATGAAATTTTTTTAGATATATCGAAAACAGCTTGTAAAACTTGTTTTAAATTAAAATTTCAATATATGAGTATATTTGGAAATTTGGAAGGGATTTGATTTTGTAATTTCAGAGGCAATTTATCTGAAAATCGAACAAAAGGATGGAATGACATTCGTAAAATATACATGAAAACCGGAACAGGCCTGATAGTTAAACTCTGGGCAGATCCCTATGCAGTCACTCACTTGTTGTGCAATATCTTCAGGGCGCTGCCCAGCTTCCATTTGGTCACATTGTAGCCACTCTGCGTCACATTCCAACCGCCAATCTTGGTGAGCAGATCATTCATTGGCTTTGCGCCCAGTTTCTCCATGTGCTCGTCCACATCCAGACATGACTCGTAGTAAACTTTAGCCTTCTTTTCCGCATTCGACTTGAAGCTTTTGGCGGGTTTATCCAAGACGTTTCGAATAATCAGCTGATTCATCTGCTCCAACTTCCCAAAGGTGCCCCATGTGGATTTCCCTTCAGGTATGGGATTATTCTTAATCCACTGATTACTGCAAGAGAAAAAATACACATTTAAATTGGCCTTCAACTGATTGACTGTGAGCTTCCGATAGAACCCAATTAAACTTAAAACCATTCATCATGTCCGAATTAATGAAAAGCAACAATATCTGCTTTCCATAATGAAAATGTTAGTTAATCTAAGGCTCGTTTTTTCAATGTCTAAATAAGGTGCTTGATAACTATTGAAAATTATTTGTTAAATAAAACTTATGTGTAAATTGAAAAAACGGGACTAAATATATTAACATATATTGCAAAGATACTTTTGTCTGTAGTATCAAGATTTGATGTCTTTTAGTAATCATGAGATATATTTGCTATAGTATCTGTAAGATACATTATTCACAAATTCACAAAAAAAATCCATGGTTTTAGCTGACAGATTTCATCTTTTTGCATATTTCCGATTATAGTCTGACAAAAGTCGAACACAGTTCCGAATCTGGAACTTCTTTCCTTACCACGCATATCCATAAAAATCGTCGCAGGGATCTACACTGACATCTATAGACTTAAGTATCTCACTCGAGGCAAATATGCAGTGCTCGTTGAGGCAGGGTAACTTATTGGCCGACAAACAGTCTGCAATCATATTCAATTAGTACGGCTTTCAATCAGTGATTGATAGATAATATCAAGCCTTAACCATGACAAAACCCTAAGCAAATTGTATTGAGAAATATGTTGTTTCTAATAAATTTCACGAAGTATTTTTTGTATTATTACTTAAAGGAACACTCTCTGCTTAACAAATTTGCTATTAACGATTAGGTTATTGTCATGACTAAGGATCAATATGATGTTTTACTTACCCTTCTGGGGCTGGACATGGACCACATGCTTGGTGTTATCACTAGATCCATTCGACCAAATCAAAGTGAGTAGAGTCAGAATCACAATGGACATCACAAAAGTGGTAATAAGAAGCCATTTTTCAGTTTTATTCCGTGAACGCCAGTTCCATGTGGCCTGTCAATTGTCAACAACAAAGATTCAGCATATCATTAGCATTATTGTGTTACAAAGACAACGCGAATGTTTGAATTGTTAATACTTTAAACCAGCGGTGGGCACGAAATATGAATTCGTTAGCAGCCGCTGGCTTCCGGAGCCATTGCGTGCCCACCGCTGCTTTAGACACGAAATTTCGTAAGGACTTTAAAGCACCAAAAGATTTGTTGAAATCACTAATAGTATTTAATGACCTTGGAAAGCAATTTGAAAGTATTTATTGTTATATTATTATAATTTAAAATCGATGTAGTGCTTTAACTCAACTGATCGCATGAAGAAAAAAACAGTCTCGTACTCCTCTTTGCTTTGGGATCTATAAAAATTCTATGTGTCGTATGAAAAAAAAAAAATCGCAATTAAAAGTTTATCGCTCTTTTTTAAATTGTGCACTCACCATTCTGCTAAAAACTAAAGCAGTGTACGAAATTATGAGATTTCTTGAAAACAAGCGAAATTATTTGCAACACTTAAGTAAGAATTGAAATATTGCAGAATTAGACAAAGAAATTGAGGAGAAGCTTGCACATATGCCCCGTAAGAAATGTGGAGCACACAAAGTGTTAAGTGGCAGCGAGTAACCTTCAGACTAATAAAATTGTTGACATTGCTTTTTGGGTCATTGTCATGTAGGGGCGACTCCCCTCACCCACTGTATCCAGACAAAGAGAGAGTGAGGGAGAGAGACAGACGAGCGAGTAAGCAAACAGATTATTTAAGTGGATCGTGGGAGCAGGTATAGTAGTTGTATATATATAGATTTATATCTGTATCCGTATCTGTATCTGTAATCGTACTTACCCGAGCCGTGTGATAGCGTATCTGCATGCCTGGGTGTCCCGTCGCCTCGTTCAGCTGTATGCCTCCAATTGAACTTGAATCATCTTCCGTAAATTCGGTCTGTTTGTAGCGTGTCATCTGTTGGAAGCGAATAACAGAGATTCAATGTGATTCGGTTGGTTACAATCTGCATTATGTTAGTACAGATGCGCAATGATCTAGATTAACATCTAGCTATAGTCGATGCGACTTTAATTAAGTCGATACAATACTTATCCAAACGGATAGAATCAGTAAAGAACTTCCAAAAGAAGCGTAAGAACCCTCTTAAAAATTAAAACAATAAGACACTTAAGAAATAACTGCATATTTTCTGATAGAGAATACTACAATATAAAACCCAGGGATTATGTACGCATTTAGGTTTTCGGTTATCGGTTACGCAAAATCTTTGAAGAAATCTTCGGTTTTGAAATATAATTATTTTAATAACACGAAAATAACAATTAAAAATGCCCTACTTTTTTTAATGTTTCATTCACACAGTTATTTGATGTAGTTTTGTTAAATTTTAACAATTTAAATATTTCATTCAACAAAGTTATTTTATTTTCGCTTATCACAAATAAAAATTCAAAATTAAACATTAGAAAATTTTTATTAAAAATCAAAACTAAAAATGAAAAATATTTGTTTTTTATGTATTAAAAACCGAAATTAACCCCTATAAATGAAACGGTTACTAACTGTTATTTCGGTTTAAAGGTTTCGGTGGAATGAAATTTTTTTTTTCGGTTACTGTTTCAGTTACGGTTTTAAATTACTAAAGGTTTTTACCGGTTAAAGGTTACGGTTTCGGTTAGGGTTTTTATCCCTGATAAAAACTTTGATTAAACCATTCTAACATGATAGCAAAAGGTAAATATGATAACAAAAAAGAATAAAAAAATATATAGTATATATATATGTAGTATGACGTATTATTTGTACTCAACTTCAACACTCAATTCGCACAAAATTACAAAGTAAATGAAATTTGCATCCCACTGTAAAGTTAGAGGGCATATTTGTATATCGTACATATTAAATTCTCTAGCTGTGTACTTAAGTGTTGTTTGTTTATTTATTGTAGATCTGATAAAAGAGTGAAATACTCAAACTTATCAGCACATTCACATACATTCACACATGTAGGAATATTAGGGAGATTATTTAGTTTTTATTATATGGGCTTTTGCTTCGAGTACAAACGGGCTTTTCATTTGTTTGCTCTTCCTCTCGCTATTGCTCACTAACGATCTCTTTGACCGGCGCACTGGGGCTCGTTTCCCGAAAGCTCGGGCAAAAATCAATTTTCGAGTTGTTCCGTTTGAGAACAGTGTTTATATTTTTAAACCAAGAAATAGTTAAAGTATCTTTAACTATTATTATTTTTTTTATATTAGTTGGCTTATTATTAAAACTGAATGCATGTAAGAAAGAATTAAATGTAATAGAGAAAATAATAAAGGTTTTTTTTTCTATGCATTATTTTTTTGGGAAAAAGGACGGGTGTACCGGGGAGTTTTAGTTTTGAATATGATTAGGTACATATCTTAGAAGGTATTTAAAAAAAAACAATTGCCACAATTGAAATTTGAAATATATATTCCCAATACTTCAAAGAAATTTTTGAAAGAAAAATTAAAATGGACGTGTTAGTGAAAAGGGCATAAGTTGGCTGTCTAATACGCTAAGACTTGAACGAGTGCAAAAAAAAAAATATTTTTTCCAGTTAAAATTTTATTAAGAAAATTAAAAATTTCTGAAAGTTTAAAAAAAAATTGAAACATAAAATTAAATTTTTAATTTTTTTTTTACATTTTTAATCAAATTTAAAAAAGCAAAAATTACAAAATTGTGTATGACTGTTACCTTACGCCCTATTCAGTACCACGCCCACATTCATTTTTCTTTCATAAATTTCTATGATGTATTGGGAATATATATTTCCAATTTCAACCCGATATTGCATCTTGTTCAAAAGTTACAGATTTCTATCACCGACTTCGGCGAAACGATCCACAGTGCGGCGTCTTTATAACTTGTGCTTTTTCTCACATTTTGTTCGCCAACCCCGCTCACTCTTTAATGGCCTATAACTAGCCGCTTTGTTAAGATTTGGCATTTGTTCAGGTCAAGTCTACGTAATTTTAACCCATTGTTGTCCCACATAAATTACTTTGCATGTCAATAGAGACAGTTGATCTCCAGATCATATACTGAAATGGACAAGATCAGCACATGGAAATAATATATATTCAAACAACAAATATTTAATATATTTTTATATTTATATATATAAGACATTTTATTGTGGTGCTAACTAATGCATTCTATAAACAAATAGTTGTGTATATATCGAGAATATTTATACATAAGTACGCAACACAATCAAGGGAATATTACGCATTACATTTGTGGCGTTCTTAGTTCTAAATAGAAATCTGCAAGCAAAAAAATTTAAGTTCAGTAAATAATTGTTAAGGAACCAATTTTATTAGAAGTGCAAGTGCACATTATACATTAACAAATTAATAAATATTGATTGAACTCATTTAATAATAGAAAATCTTAAAAGCCCTAAACTCAGTACTGTTAAATTGATGTATATACTAGTAGGTGTAAATTAGAAGTCTGCGAAGCATTATTTGCATTATTGAGGACGAAATTAAAATGAAATTAAATGTGTAGATTATTGTTAGATGGACGTGACAATACAACAAATGCGATTGTATCCCCATATGCTTTTATTACCTACATATATGAGTATTTATATCTATATATCTTACGATTTTATCGCTATTTGCCCATAAAAATCTGAATGCAAAGTGTGCTCATAACAGTTTGATAAGCGAAATATCCAGTCACAACAACACATAGGCACACACACATATACACACACACACACACACACCTACCGTGCGGCAATCGGTGAGCCACATTTTCAGCAATTAGGCGACAGCTTCAACAAAATTAACAATGAAAAAACTGAACTTGATTAACTACAAGCCAAAAATACTCTCAGTTTATATTGTTTATTTAGTGTATTTTTTTTTTATAGTCTTTTCGTTGTTGGGCAAATGTTGGCACGCGTAGGGCTAATTGGCTGGGCGTCTAGATCTTAGACTGGTCGAGTAAGGGAGGCCAGAGATAACGCGCGTACACAATATCCGATGTTCATCCCATGACCGTTGAATGTGCACTGAACGATGCCGAGCCGCCTCGATACCGAGCTGCCTCGATACCGATGAAAATACCGATGACGATGGCGATACCCACAAACGAGGCGAATCTGAAACTATAGCCACATACTACACATATATATACATATATAGTATGTATGTATTAGGCTCCTGGGCTCGGGTCTAGAATTCAAATAGTTTTGCACCATCAGCAAATTAATTGACTCAATTGTGTAACTCAATGTTCGAATGAGTGTTTGAGTGAGTATATTCGTATGTATCAATGTCCAAGCACTCCCTTAAACTTGATTGTATATAAAGCTAAAGAATTCGCTAAGCGAAAGATCACAATAATTTTAATTGTTATTACTATACAATTGATTGGCATGCCAACATCAAAATTGACGCTCTCAATCCTCAATTGATTTAAGGAACTCATAACTTTTCTGCAATGAACACATGTAAATTAAGTACTTATAAACGAATGTGTCAGACATTGTGTGCACCAATAATCTGAATGTGTATAGAAATTAAATAACCTATCCCACAATATGAGAAGCTACAGGACAACAACCAGCACTTGAGGAAATAAAGGCAGACCTCAAATTGGATAACTTATTGGGAATATAGTCAAAGACAATATTGAAATATTTAAATTAAAATTATGATTCTGAAATGAGTCAATATTAAATTGAATATGTGAATCTGTTTTTAGAAACAGAAATTAATTAAAAATAATTCAGATTGTAAACTGATTTAGTTTACTCGAATTGTTGGCCAAAAGTTGATCTAAAAATTACTTGCGAATATAATCAATATTTACATACTATAAATATTTAAATAAATATAATGAAATTAATAACCCGAATGAATGTAAATATTTATTTGGAAAAACATAATTTAAGCCGAGATCAATGCGGCTTTAAGGATTTGATAGATTGTTTAAAAATTAATTATATAATTATTTTCTGTATTACACACCAACAAGAAATTAAATAAACTTTTAAATCTGAATTTACCCATTCTTATCAGTAAGAAGCGGTATTTATTCTAATGTCGCTATATTTGTTACAAAGAAGATCGATTTACCATATGTGAAAATATGGGCTATTAAGAAATTATCTAATATACATATAATGACATTGCATGCGTCACATGGGCAGTGTCCACTGTATTTATTTTGTATGACTTACAATATGCTGGCAATGCCCATTTATCGCCATCGACCGAACATGAGTTTTCCGACCAAATGAAAACTGTTGCGCAGTTAATTTTTTTTTGCGTTTTTCTTTTGGCTTCCAACTCGGTTGTTTGCGAGGGACGACGACGTGTTCGTCACGGGGTGCAAGGGCAATATTTGGCCAAAGTTTGCCCCGACATGCACTGGAAATGTTGAACCCGTGTAAACACACAAGGAAAACCTGCAACTATCCAATGTAAACAGATATTAAATCCCATTTGCCTTCCCATAAGACATTTTTCGATTGGATGAAGGCCAAACATGACGATGACACTCAAACTCAATCGAATCGAATCACAAGCTGAAATGAATAATTTGGGATAGAGAAATGCAAGAAGTTGTTTTTAGAAAATTTTCGTAATCTGGATCAACATACTCGTAAGCTTTTTGAGCACACACGTTTTTGTAAATTAACACCAAGATATCAACAAGTGATATGTATGTTAGTTATATGTCAAACTGACAAATACTGAGTCAACTACAGATTCGTACTGCACCAGATTTGCGCCATACATTCAAGAGGTGCTAAGCAGATAAAAAAGTGAGTCAAATAAATCGTAACTAATTGAATTCCCAAGCATTATAATTATTTTAAATTGAATGGCCATGACTATGCATATTGTTTAATTGCAAACTTCATCTATTTAATTATTGCCTTTCAAATACACTAAAAAACCGAAAAAAAACCCTGTCAAATTATATATTTTTGACATTAGATGAAATTTTAATTGAAATCAACTCTTTCATAACGCTTCCCTGCAGTAATGGAGGTGGCGATTGGCCATGCTTGAACTACCTACCCCACTACTCCCTACATGGGTACTTACTTACTGACCCTATGGTAAGCGAACGCCGAACCACCGAGTAAAAAATATGTGCGCTCGAAAGCGAAAACGAAACGTAACGGATTAGCATCGCATTTGTTTTTGTTAATTTGCGAATAGGACATAGATGACCGAAAAAAACATAACTTCGATTATGCTTTCTGTCGCTGTTTGTTTATGAATTTACAAAAACAATTGTGATGCTAGTACCGTTTGTTTTCGTGTTGCTTTCTGCTCTTTTGCAATGATCGAGCGCTGTTGCGTTTGCCGGTTGACCAATTTTGTGAGAGCATTGAAGTTGTCAAGTTGTTGGAGTGCAGCAGAAGTCAAGCGCAAATACGAATAAAGTGCAAATTTAATTAAATAACATAAAACAAAAGTGAATTTATCCTTATATAAATTAACAACAAAGGTACGACAATAAAATGTCATTCGAATTAAGAACACAATATGCATAGTGAACGGCATATAAGAAGACTTAAACAGCAACAGAAAAAAAAATATAAAGACAAGTTAAATAGTGTCGCAGCAGAAGAAAATGCGCTTGAAAAGGAACAACAAGGCAACAATGACGGTGAAATCGAAATGGAAGTGGTCGAGGAAATAATAAATTCAAATAATATTGGCAGTGAAAAAAATAACGAAAGTGACAACAATAATAATAATTTAAATGACGACTTAAAAAGGTGGTTCTTAAAGCATAGGCCGACCCGTGACTGTGCAATTGACTTAGTTCGTATAAATATTTTTTTTTACTTTCAGCTGAGACGAAAGTTCTTGTGGAAGAAATTCAATCTTTAAGAGGTATAAGTATGATTATTAAGACCTTAATCAAATATGCATACATTTATATATTTACATATATTCTATATACATATATTTATATTTAGCTGACCTAAATGCGACGCAGGCTAAAATCGAGGTCCTTGTGGAAGCTGCCTCGGAGCAAACCGCCACTATCAAAGGAATAACGAAGCAGCAAGGACAAGGACAAACAGTGGCCAGAAAATTTCCGATTCAGACTGTAAAGGATCTAAATCAGATGAACATGGAAATTAACGACACAAACCGAAAGCTTTATGTTAGTATGGATTCAGTTAAAATGTTTCCTGTAAGTTTAATTCTTATTTATTTTTTACAGATTGATGCAATTAAGATCCACATTATGCATGGTGGAATTATAAAAAATCTAAAAAATGTGTTGTCCAATACTGTTGTCTTGGCTTATAATGTTGATGGCGTCCAAGGCAAAGCTGCCTTGAAAAACGAAAGCAGTTTTTAAGGAGTTTTGCTTGGTAGGTTTTATTAAATTCATTGTAATAGTAGTTGGGCATGTATAAATTAATTTTTTAGCATAAATTAATTTTTTAATTGATTTGTCGATTCATTTAAGACTAATGGAATTTCTTTTTATTTTTTTTTTCCAGATGCAATCAATTTGGTAGAAGGGACTGGATCAGCTGAGGACACTCTACGAAAGGCCTTGCAGCTGCAAAAAAAAACGCTATTTTAAAAACTCCAGCTGCAACAAAAACAAAATTGAACATGAAATCAACAACAACAACTACGTATAAATAATAATAAGAATATATATATTTTAAAATAATTAATAGTTTTGTTTATTTTACCTTTTGGTTATTGAAGAAAATAAAATGGAATTTTAGATAATAAAAAAATTGAATTATAAATTATTTAAATTTTTACTTTTGGGGACCAATTTCACCACCCTTGGGTACCCATGTAAGTACCCTTTTCATGGGTACTCATATCACCACCCCTAGCATGGGTACCCTTGTAAGTACCCTTTTTATGGGTACCCATGTAAGTACCCTTTCCATGGGTACTCATATCACTACCCCTAGCATGGGTAGCCATGTAAGTACCCCTTTCATGCGTACTCATTTCACTAGTTCGCGGTAAACGATGTGGTGGCGATTGACCCTTTTTTGCGGACATTTCATACAAAAAACGAAATGATGAAACGCATTGCTTAGTGTTAGCAAAGTAAGTAGAGGTGGTTCCCTAGTAAGTACTTATTTCACCAGTTTCGAACTAGTGTCCATTACTGAAGGGTTATGCTCAGTTTAGACGAGCACTTTTTCACCGACACTTTTTGTAAAAAGGCTGTCCGTGTCGGGTAACCACGCAAAATTTCAAAGCGTCGGTGAAAACCCGACGCTCACCGATGGAAATAGAACACGTTCTATTCCATCGATGATCGATGGTGAGCGATACGGACACGAAAAAATCGCTTTTTGACAAAAAGTGTCGGTGAAAAAGTGCTCGTCTAAACCGGCCTTTAATATTCGCATAATGCTCGATATTGTGATTTAGAAGAATTTGTTCTCAAACCTGTAAACTTCTCTTTGCTAATGAACATTTTCAATTTCATGTATAATGTTTAAGTATTCTAAGAATATTTTTCAAAATTTAAAATTGTTTTTTGAATAATTTCTAAGATTATTATCGAATTCTCTATTTTTAAAATAACTCTAGTAATTCTTTTTTTCCTCAATAAGTGGGCAAAAGGCTTTGTGATGAAATTATTTGGACACATTGATCCCAAGATTTTTAAATTACTAATGTGTGTTAAGTTTCATGTCTACAGCTTTAAAAGTGTGTTTTGTATTTGTTGAAGAAAGGGGCATATAAGTATGAATACAATATTTGAAATTTTTAAAAATTTATATAATTTATAATTACAATCAAACAAATACCAAAATTTGCCAAAAATTTCGAGTCTCTCAGTTTTATCCAATGTGCTTTCCACAAAAAAAATCCAGAAAAAAAAACAAAAATTACGCAAACAGAATGCTCAAAATATTTATAGGAATAAGCTGAAAACAAAATATTGTACGTCTTATTAGTCATTCACTCGCATATTTAGAGAAGCACGTGTATAAAAAAAAACCCAATTCTTGTAGCTTTCTACAGCTCGTAAATATTGCCAGAAACAAAATTAATAGTCAAGAATTGAAATAGACTTTGTCTCTCGAAAACTAAATACTCTTACTTCATTATTGAATTTTTAACATATTTAATTTAAATAGCAGTATAAATCGGTAAGGTCTGAAATTTTAAGAAGTGTAATAAACAGATGTAAGATATTGAGTATATAGTTATTTATAAAATTACTACATAATCATATTACCCTCAGCGAGAGTATAAAGTACAAACAAATTATTAATCAGTATAGATTTTGGCAAACTGCGCAAAATTTCTGGATGGACGTATGTATACACAAACTTTGCTCGTTGGCGGATTTGTGAGTGGCAAAGATGCCTGGCGAGTGATAAGGGGAAGGGCGAGGGGTGAAAGAAATGCGGGGGGGTGTGTTTGTTAATAGGACCTAAAAATGCAATTCCCAGCACAGCAACAGCATCAACATCAGCAGCTGTTCATGCGCCAAATTGCATTTGAGGCAAGTTCAACTTTGGTTGCCATTGCATAAATGTAATCGAATTCACACACACACACACACACAACGCACACAAACAAAGACTTCAAATTTTACCGCTCTCGCACTCACTCTGTGTCTGTCTCTGTCTCTCGTACGCTCTGTATAGTCTGTTCTTCTCTATTGCTCTTCGCTTGACACTGCTTAGCTTTCGTGACATATGTTAGACATATGTCTTGGATCGAAATGACTGCAGGCTCCGTTTACAGTGCAGGCTCTGCAATTTATGTATACCACACGCACTCCTTTCTAATGGTGGGCTGACTGCCTTAAGGGGGCGTGGCAAAGTGTGTGAAGTAGTGTGTTAGTTGTTGTTGTTGTTGTTGTTGTTGAGGTGGAGGAGGGGGACAACTGCATGCTGATAAAATTGTGAAACCAATTAAATATTTCATTTGGTACAAAATTCATTTACGCTATTGAGAGCCAAGGGAGGCAGCAGGAGAGTGTGAGAGAGGGAAATGGAGGAGTGGAGAAGAACGATAGTTCAGGGGGGTCATAGTTGCCAACAGCAGCAGCAGTCGTTGGCCTGCAGCATTGTTGATATCGCACACACACACACACACACACATGCACATAAAAGAGAGACGAAGCGAGAGAGAGCGCGAGAGCGGCGTGCGCTCTTTGCCTACCTTTGCGCTCATTTTCTTTATGCGCCTGAATAGATGCAATAAACTTTTTTCTTCTCTTGCTGTTGCTGCTTTTCACTGTTGTTGTTTGTTGTTGTTGTTGTTTTTATTGTTGTTGTTTCGTTTAATTGTTTTGTTTATTTATTTGTTTTGTTGTTTTATTTGATATGCTACCAAGCTTTACAATTTCTGCGCTACTTTTCACTTATTTGTTGATTCCACTTCATTTTCGGTTTGATTTTTGTTTATGTATTTTTCTCAATATGCTTTGTTATTGAATTTTACTGTTTATTTATTATTATTATACTTTTTTGTGCTTTGCTACTTGAGCTTGCGCTGGCCAAAAGCGTTTAATTCAATTTCAGCCACATTGTCGTTGCCCGTTTTGTTTATAATTTTCAATTTGCAACGAATAAAGGATTAGAAAAAAAAATATGCCAACTGATTTGGCTGCCGCTGCTGGCGCTTGTTCTGCAACTGAAATTCCACCACCGGAGCCAGCAGACTAAAGCCTCCAAGAGCCAAGTCAACGGCGGCCCGAGCCGAACAATGTCACTATCAAGCCGAAAAGTGAAAACATCCATAAACACACATACGTGCACAGACACACACACACACTCACACACATACACACACACACACAACAAAAGCTAGCGGAGCGTCGATGCTGTGAAAAGCTACCGCCACCCATTGGATAAACAGCAAAATAGAAGAAAACAACAATAACACACGAGCGTAGTAGAAGCGCTAAGCACACACACACACAAACACACACACACACAAATATAAATACACATAAATATACCCTTACCGAGTTCCGGGAATCGTTAGAGGGGATGACCTGCCCTACTGGAGTATTGCCTTCTTGGTTTTTGATTACCAGCTCAAAACGACAATGCGCAGTTGCAGAACAAGTGACCAGTGGCAACGCTTATCAGTGTTGCCATATCTCTGATTTCAATCTAATCACCAGATGGCGCTGCAATACCTGTCACAAATTTAGCAAAATATAAAGGAACGTATCTAGTGACGAGGGCAGCATGAAAAAAAAGAATGAAAAACTTGCTATGACCGTCCGATTTGGTAGAGTTATATACCGATCGAAAGGTATCAATTTAGCTTACAAATGTGCACACTAAAACTTTTGAAAACTCACCTGTAAACAGGTGTAAGTGGGATTGGCAAAATTTGTTTTGAATTTTTTACTATTTTAAACATTTTTTGTTTGTTTGTTTGTTTGTTTGTTTGTTTGTTTCATTGTTTGTTTGGAGCTTAAAAGCTTAAGTGCTCAGAGATCTAGAAACGTTTGTTCTACGACTTATTCGAAAAATCGCTAGTTTAGCGGGAAATCGCTAAAAATCGCTAAAATTGAAACCCCCAGCATCCAAACAACAGAAGCTACAGAAGTGATCTATATATCTATATTGAAGGGCTTTTAAGCATAGCTGTAAACTTTTTTGCTTAAGAACACAGGTAACAAGCTACAGGTTTTTTCCACACCGCTGTTATAGACAATTCAATTCCGCGTTTTTTGACTTATAAATCATATCTGTCAAAATTCGTTTGGGCAAGATATTACCTGTTAACTGAATATACCTTTTACCCTTACACTTCTTTATATACATATGCAGTATATACACTGCTTGCAGCGCCATGCGGAAATATACTGCTTGCAAGCAGATAAAACATATAATTACGATTACAGCAAGATCGGTATATATTTAGAGTTACTATTCCTGATTTTGTCGAATATTAGTCGATATTACCTATTAACCGAATATATATATTTTACTTAGAATTGTGCTTGTAAAGGGAACCAGTGTTGCCAGACAGTTTGTTTTAGCTTGTACAAACAATAAACAAAGTTGACAAAGTTATACTGTCAAAAAATCTTGTAATTTCAAAATTTCTGATATCTTTTTCAAAAATTTCTGATATCTTATAAAAAAAACTCTTTACGAGGTAAAAGTCTAGTGACGAAAACATTTTTATGCCCCAAAATTTCTGATATCCGATTTTGCGATATAAATATTTAAAATAACATTTTTCCATTCGAGACTTCTCAAAACAGTGAGTTTTATTTGATATGAAGAATTGAGACTTTTTAGCGCAATGTGCCGAGTGCCTAAATTTTTTTTTAAATAATTTATATGTAAAGCTTAATATTATTCGTCTCAAAATTTAATATTAGAAACTTTGGGGAATAAAAATGTTTTTGGGAATAATTGTAAATGAAACACAGAATTAATAAAAATCAAATTGTACATTCTTCGTAATAAATTGACATGAAGTTTGTTTCAGAGTGACTCTATGAAATTGTCTGCACTTAAGATTAAGCAAAAAAGAAGATATTCAGAAAATATTAACTGAATGGACATAGTTATATTTGAATGATCTAAATCTACAATACTACAATACTGTTTTATTTATGAACTTAAGTAATCGACATTTACAAATAATAGTTTTAATAAAAAAAAAATCCGAGATCCAATGCTTGCATAAAAAGCAACTTCAATATTTCAGAGCATTGGATAAAAAAAAGCTAAAAACTCCAAATATCTCGTTACACTTATGAATAAATGGAAAACAAATTTGAACCTGAAAGAAAAAGACTCGAAACATAAGCTTAAAAATGAGCCAAAATCACGCCAATCTGCAAAGAAAATACAAGACTTTGCAATAACTCGATTGTTAAACCTGAAATCAGTTATTGATTTCTCTCCTATTATTCGTATATAGTAATGTGAAGTATCCATTCGGTTCCCGGTTCTATTTTTACCAAAAAGTCTCTAAGTGATTGTGGTTTTATATTCATTACCGCTCTTCGTTTTTAAAAGGAGACTAATGGACTGTATTAATGAATTACTTTAATAAATGGCAGTTTAGACATGTTTTTATATACAGTTGAGCTTTTATAACTCGAACGTCTAAAACTCCAGTACTTTCTAACTTAAAGATTAAGACATGTCGAGCTTTTTTTTAGCTTAAATAGCTGACGTATTTTGCAAGATTTCCTTAAAATCTTTTATGTGTGCCAATAAATATAAATTGTTCGAAAGTTTTCGTTCATTTTAAATAATTACCTGTCGCTACAAAATGTCCAAAGCGCTTACAAATTAAAACAAATTAAATGACAATAAATAAATGGACAGACAAAAGTATGCAACAATTATACAATTATTTTTTTCTCAAAATCGGTAATTTTTTATTAAATTTTTATATATTCCAACAACAAGTGTTCTGCTACCATATGGCATCTTAAGCTAGTTTTACATCAAAGACAATTAAAAATGGTGATTATACGCCTGCCACTTCGCATCTCAATTATTTGTATCGCCCAAAAGTATGCAATAAACATTTTTCTCCTAGCAATAATAATTTTACTATAACGACAATAGTCCCTCATGTTTTTTGCTTAAACGATTAAATTAAAATGATTAGCTCTATTCAAATTCAATCTATTTGCTAGCTTAAAAGCATGACTACATGAAGTTAGAGAGTCTCATGTATATGCAGACTCAGTATATACAGGCATAACAAGACAGACAAAGTAAAGTTCTAATTATTGAAATGAGCCAGCTAAAGACAAGATTAAGATTAAATTGGTCTTAGATTATAAAGCAGTAGTTAACCGGAATTATCTATGTTTGCTTCCCCTCGCTCCATAGCCTGACCGATATTGCTCTTCGTCTTTTATATCTTTTTCACGAGATTAACGTATTTTCATTTGCGATTAAATTTCTTGCCACACCTTTGAGTTTTGTTTTTATAACTGAGTGCATCACGAAACTTGTTAAGTTTTCAGCTTTACTATCGATTTCTGGTATTAGTTTTAATACTGTATCAATAAATTCAATATTACTTCGAGTCATCTTTTATTTTTATTCCAGATTTTCTAAAGATGATCCATCAACTAAGTAATTTCATGTTCATATTCACAAAATCATTCCCGTATCCAGTCTTATTTTCTCAATTTAAGAGTACACAATATTAGTTTAGCTCTTTAATTGTAATACTAAAATAATATACATATATATTTAAAATGAAATATTTTAGAAAGAATAAGTTTATTTTTTATTTTAAATATGTACATATGATGGTACTTTTCATTTTATATTAAATTTATTGAATTTGATTTTATAATTAAAGTGCATACACGCTGGGTAGCTAATTTGACACAGGGTAAAATATTAAATAAATTCATAAAATTAATAAAATAAATTTTAAGTAATCTAAATTTGCAATATGTAAAATAAAAGAAATGCAAATTTCTTACTAAACTTTAGAAAATGAAAATGAAATTATTTTAACACTTTGTTGTGTACTTATCATTTTGACCATAAGTTGACTTCGTAGAAAGCAAACAAATGTTCGCGGCCCGTCGACAATTGTTGCAAATGAGTAAAACTGTAAATATTTGGCTTTTGCTTTTTACAACAACGCGAGTGCATTGTGTGCGAGTCTGAGTCTTAAACTCAGTCTTAATTTCAGTTGCGTTTGAAGTTGGCAGCTGTTTGGTGGCTTCTCAAAGCTGGTCATAAACGAAAAGTGTTAAAAATTCACTGTCTCACTTTAAAAATAAAAGTAAAAGTAATGCTCATGCAGTTGATTTTGTTGTTGTTGTAATCATTTAGAGTTTAGCCATTGATATTTCGTATATATCTGAAACATTTGTCAGTTGTATATGAAATCCAATTTGCTTCTGTCTCTATATATTTCCCTGTCCCTGTCCCTATCCCTGTTTCAGACATCTTCCATCGCTTCGTCATGCATATCATTAATAAGCCAGCAAATTAACGTGTTCTATACCGGAAAAAAACTTGCGCCAATTACAACAACAAATCAGTTTTGCACAATTTTGCGTGTTCTGTATTACAATAACACGAAAAAAAAAAATGTTTTATTTTTGTAAATTTGAAATATGTTTACTTGCCAAGCCGCAACTTAAATACTCTAAGAAATGTATGAAAAATATTTTAAATCAATAAGTACAGGAAAAATTAAACATTTTGTATAAACAATAATTTTAGGCGAATATTAACTTTATAAGCTGATGAACCTGAGCCTGAGCATAAGCCTAAGCAATGGACAATGAATACCAAAAAAATCTAAGTTTCCCCAACTCAAATTATTAGTATAAATCATATGTTCGCATTTAGGTTTTTATTTATCGGTTACGAAAACCTGTTATTAAAGGTTTCGTAACGGTGAACCGGTTTTTGTATGTTTCGGTTTTGAAACACCTTTATGGTTTCGGTTCACAAAAGAATAAATTTCGTTGCAATAATGTGTGTATTTCATTTTACAAATTTATTTTATTTGCGCATAATCAGTGCTATACAAATTCGATCATGAATATCACAAATAAAAATTGAAAATTAAACATAAGAAAATTAAAATCAAAAATTTAAAAGAAAAACTAGAATACAAAACTAATAACGAAATATCAGAGATAGACAAAAAGACTTATGAGTCGGAAAAAATCGAAAAAGTTAAAAATTTATCGTTTAAATTTATTATTTACGTTACTTATAAAAAAAATAAGTAAAAGGGGATATTGTATTCGTTGCAATGTATGTAACAGGGAGAAGGAAGCATCTTCGACCCTATAAAGTATATATTCTTGGTCAGCATCAACAGCGGAGTCGATATAGCCATGTCCGTCAGAGACTTTAAGAGCTAGAGCAACCAAATTTGGCACACAGACTTCTGTAAATCCCATGCAGGTCAAGTTTGTTTTAAATTTTTGCTACTCCGCTTTCCGCCTCCGTAAATCGCAAAAAACCACCACAGGCACAGTTTTCAAGATATTAGGATTTTTATACTTATTACTATTAACTACCATTATTACCTATCATCCTACTAAATCGTAAGAAGAGCGGACTAATAGAAACTTGGTAATGGCTTTTTTTTTTTTTTTTTTTTTTTTTAACAATAACGAAATTTCTTTTATTTGGTAAGTGTGGAATCCGTACATACAAATTAGCAACATAACCAACACAGATTTGGTATAAATATAATAAGGACCAAACCTCTTGCGTAACGCAAAGGACTTGCAAAGAATATCAGATATTATGAGGGCGCCTGAGGGATTTGGCCAATTGTTTTGGCGAAGCCCAATCTTTTTAAACGCCTTAAAGGCCTGGCTGGGAGAAGTCGTCTGGCGAGTACACTTTGGTGTCTTATCAGTCGATCACTATATCTGCTGGTGTGCCTTCCGATCTGCTCCTCCACTGTGTGAAGTTTGAGGTCACGGTGAAGAGTGGAGCCACGTACATACCAGGGGCAGTTTGTTATTTGTCGCATTGCACTGTTCTGCAATGTCTGAATGCGCCTGTAGTTGGATTTAATTTTTTAGAGAATACAAAAACTCGCAATAAAAAAAATATTTCAAAATTCATTAAAATAAGTAACGGGTATCCCATAGTCGGGAGCTCGACTATAGCCTTTCCCACTTGTTTTTAACTTGCTTTTTAAATTTTTATTTTGTTTTTGGATGTATGAAAAACCCGAATAAACACTTATAAATGAAACGGTTACTAAACGGTTATTTCGGTTTACAAAGTTTCTGTTTTAAGGTTTCGGGCAAATGAAAATTTTTGTTTTTCAGTTACGGTTTCAAATTTCAATCGGTTTTTACCGGTTAAATTTTACGGTTTTGGTTAGGGTTTTAATTCTTGGTATAAACGAATTACAGATTGACTTTCTGAAAACGTAAAGCTATTAACAATCGGTCATGACATTCTCGAGTAAATTTAAAAATTAAAAAAAAGGTATTTAAAAAAAAGAAGAAAAAAGGTTAAATTCTCTTACCAAGTGTATTTTTTATATTTTTTTGTTTACCTTTTATAGATAGACAGCAAACTTTTGTAAAAGTGTATTTCATCTTGAGTAAGGGTACAATGAGCAGGTAAACAATTAAAAGCAACAACAATTACAATTACAGTAACAAAAAAAAAAAACAATAACAAAAGTAATGATGACTCGCTGACACAACAACAACATTTGCAGTCGCAGTAGCAATAAACAAGCTTAGAGAGAGAGAGCGAGAGAGGGAGATGGAGTAAACTCTGGGCTGTGGGCTGTGGGAACCAGTTTAAAACCGTTGACGTGATGCCGCCAGCGAATTAGTTGCAGTTAGTCGGCCAGGCCTTAAACATGTCTCAAAGCGATCGTCGGAATTGTGTTGTTGTGATTTGCCTTTTGGCCGCCTTGTCAGCGGGTGAGTGCTCTCCCCAGGGATGAACCCAAATGAACGGATTACCAGTGTCAGGGATTAAATGAAATATTAAATTATTCTGTTACCGCAGTGTACGCCCAAGGCGGAGGCGTTACCTGGGGCGGAGGCCAAAATGCCGGAGCCGGTGCCTGGTCCAATTCCCAGCAAGGTGGTCCCGGCATGCATCCACCCGGTGGTCTGGGCAGCCAGGATCCACAAATCAGCTACGGTTACGGGGGCGTCGACTCCCGCGGCAATACGTACGGCGGTGCCGGTGGCAATGGTGGATACTATGTTAGCGGGACGGACGAGCACGGTCGTCCCTTCTCCTACAATGGCGGCGTGCGTGGACAACCGCTGCCTGGTCAGCCGGGTTATCCCCACAACTACTACGAATCCAGTGGAGGCGCTACTGTCAGTTCTATGGGCGTGGCCGTCGTCATGGCCGTGGCCCTCGTACTCGCCTCCAGAACCTAATCGAACCTCACATTCCGGATTCATATCCCATTTTTTTTTTTTTATAGTCTATAAGTTTTATTTATACAAATGATATACCAAAATTATTGTGATTTGTGAACAATAAAAGTGCTTTTTTATGCTAAGCATCCAACACGTGTATTATTACACAGAAAGAAAAAGCCATTCTAAAATCAGGATTCTATATTCAGGATTAATCTGTATAACTATGCCTGTATCTGGATTAAAATGGGCAAATAAGCCCAAATTACTTGATTCAAGCTAAAAAATTCTTAAAATGCTCCGTTGATCACTACATTTGCTGAGCCCGAGAGAAAATTCTCTCTCGGCCTCTATCATTTCAACTGGTCCGGTGGCTCAGTGGTTAGAGTCGCCGATCTGTCGCTTCCAATTTGAAAAAAAACTGGGTTCGATTCCCCCCGTCAATTGTTGTAGTCAAACGTTCACGTCATTAAAAAAAATGTTAAAAAAAATTAAATAAAACGTTAAAAAAAATTAAAATAAAAATTTAAAAAAATAAAAAAAAAAATTTTAAAAATTTAAAAATAATTAAAAAAAAAAGTTAAAAGAAAACTGAAAAAAAAAAATTTTTTAAAAAGTTAAACAAAAAACTAAAAATAAAATAGAAAAAAAAAGTTTTACAAAAAAATACCATTTTAATTAATAAAAATATTTTAGCATGAATTACACAATTTTAAGATTGAATTCGGGTCTGAAGAAATCAAGTATTTCATACTTGGTTTAAGAAAATCCGAGATTACCCCACTTCTGACATCGTTTCGGATTAAATTCTGGATAAATGTCCCGCATTTTTTTCTGTGTACCAACTAAAAAGGCCATTTAATTCCTTTTTGAAATAGCGTAATTAACTCGCAATTGAATGTCTGTTTTTTTTATATAATGAAATTCATAATTAGCGCAGTGATTAAGTACAGAGTAATTAATGGATTTGCAAATTGGTGAAAGAACACATGATTTTTATTATTTTGTTGATAAAATATTGCTTCGTGTTTTATGCAATCCTTAGGCTCATTCTTTTGTGTCATATTGCATTTCCACATTTATATTTAATTCAAATGACATGACCATTAATTAAAGTCAATTTACGAGCCCTCAAATAATGTAAATAACGCGAGGCAGTAACTGATATGACTGTACGTATTTACAGACAGGAAGTGTTCTTGAATTTATAGTCTGTATGCACGAAAATGCCGAAAACGTGTAAATTAATTATACATGTATATAATATAATGTACAAATACTTTATTATTTATATTGATAATCGTAATAATTACACAAAAATATAACACAAATTGAAAGTAAGTATTGTAGCTATAATATTTACAGACATGACAAAATTTAAAAACCAAATCGCTATAAGTGTTGTGTCGCGAATAATATTTAAATTAAGAAACATATAGATATCTTATGTACTCAGAAAGTCTGTAAATTTACGTACACTTAACCGAAAATAGAAATTCTTATACTTAAAACAACATTTTTATATTCAGTGTTCTTAAGTGATAGTTTTTTTTTAAATTATTAATTCAAAATTTCTTAAAAACATGTTCAGAGTGAAGTCACCAGCTAGTTTATGTTTAACTTGATTTCAACTAATTTTAATTTGTTTATTAATGTAAAATATAATTTAAATGAATTGTAATGAAATAAGTTTTTCGCCATTTTGTGCTCATTCTTCAATTAAGAATCTCTCTCTTTTCCACTTTCCTTTACATTAGTTTTCTCATCTCAAAACCTGTTTTAATTACTTGAATAAATAAATTCAACAAAATTTTCTCATGAACAGCTTCTAGTTCGTTTCTGAAGCATTTTCATCAAACAGTGTAAATAAGTTATTAAGAAGATTTTAAATCGAACTTAAACTGTTTATGTAACCCTGACAATAAGACAAATTTTAGCATCATAGCTTAGACACCTGTCAAGTTATAAATAGTTTGTAAAACAGTCTAGGGCTGTAATTTCCCACGCAGTTGCACAACTTAAACGACTGTCAACAACATCGTCACCCACAACATACTACTAGATACTACACTCGATGGGTATGAGTCGTTTAGCCCAGAACCGCCCATGTAATTAGTCCAAAACGACGCGAGCACATAAAATATTCTAATGTGGCCCAAAGAGGAGCTTGTAAACTGTAGCAAACACCTGTTGATAAAGCACGAGCTGCGAAACCTCAACTGAATCATTCAATTATGAGCTCATCTATACAAAACTAAAATGAAAACAGAACGCCCAAAAAAGATATTTTGTATCTTTATACGACTATACCAGATGCACGAATATTTATTCATTTAGATACTAATTGGTGGGTACAACTGCGACACACACGAATACGAATACGTACATAAATGTATCCGAATACGTTCGAGTATGCGATTGCGAATACAAGTAAGAGAATTCTAAGTGCTGAAATGTACTATGGAACAAAGTGTAAACATAGTGAAGGTATAAATTACATTTTATTTATGCATAGTTTTCTATCAAAAACTACATTTATTTAATTTCTAAAATAATATTAATATCATTCATTTTGTGAAATTTACGTGATATGAATAGAATATATAAATTTAAAATCAATTTTCATAAACATGCAAATCTACAACTAGTATATTTTAATATCAAAATTTTGTGTGTTAGCCAAAAAATATTTAAAGCATGTCAAGTTTTATTTTAATATAACGTGTAAACTAAATTACTAATTATCAAAAGCTATTCAAAAAAAAATTACATTATAATGTTATAAAAAAATTTTTAAGAATTTCCACCAGTGATAATAATAAATTTTTATTAGGTAAATTTATAAAAACCAATTTATAATCATTATATTTGAGTGAAAAAAGTTTAAAAGGAAATGCAAGCATTATTTATGATTATTATTGTAATTCATTTTTTTTTTTTTATCAAAACTAAAATTACTTTTAGGTTTAGTGCGTATGGGATGGACTTTTTTCAATATTGCTGGATGTTTTTATAATCAATATTATATGGTTGAGTGATCTACTTAGTTAATGAACATTTGCTAGATCGATCTTTTGGCCCCACTGTGCGTGCGGGCATAAAGCTTGACAAAGCTGCCGCTGATTTGTTTGTATACACTGAGGTAATTGGCCTGAGGTTGTGAGAACATGAAAATGAATTGCTGACTTTCTTTAAATATGAATAAGTAATTTGCCTAAGCCTGAGAACATGCCAAAAAACGACAACAACAGCAAAACAAGCAAAAACAGCAACAGCAACAAATGTAGATGCGATTAAGTTAATTGCGGTCGCAACTAATTTCAGTTTGATACTCAAGCTTAGAGGTTTCACAAAATGCGTCAGTCGACCCGAGCTCACCAATGTCAAGTCAACCCTCTGACCAGGGGGTATACTCCATAGAACTACGTGCAACATTTACATTTAACTCAACTTAACTTAACTCCCGGGCTCTACGTGAATTGGATGATTATCAGCCTTGACTAGACCGCCGCGGAACTTTGTTGCGGACGTGCGTGACTGACGACTAATGTGCTAATGTATCTGCAGCTGGAACTGTGAATGTGAATCTGAATCTGAATGCGGTTTCTCCAAGTACTCGTACCTCCCCAACAGCCAGTTCCTCCCGGTGATTCGTGTGAGTTGGGTATGAACTTGACATGGCTGCCATTGCATCCAAGGTTGATCCATGCCTATCACATCCACTGAAAACCAACGCAAATTACAATTTATTTACACTACAAATCAACTTGATTTTTACAAAATACTTTCAGCTAAACTGATTTATCTTGAGTCAAAAGTTGGCAAATTTCACGAATCAAAAAATATTCGGGAAAAGTGATACAGAAATATGAAACCAAGTCCCAAAATTTTTATAATATGTATAGTATAATTAAGAAACGCATTAAATCCAGAAATTGCTCATTTTAATTTTAAATTTCCAGACATAAATTTGATTATAATCAGTATTGAGCAGAGGTGGGCACGCAAACGCTCCGGAAGCCAGCGGCTGCTAACAAATTCAGATTTCGTGCACACCGCTGGTATTGAGTATCAATGTAATGAGTTTAACAAATAAAACCTGAAATAAAATTATCTGAACGTTGAATCGTTGTTATATTATTAATAAGTAATAAAGTTTGTTTGTTTTTATTCCCCAATAAGTAATAAATATAAAAAAAATTCCATTATCGCCCTCCAGATGAAAACCAGTTTGCCAAAAAATACATTTATTTGTCTAATAAACAATATTTTGATTTTTTATTTACCATTTTCGTGTTATGACTTTTAATTGCTGAATGTATTACTTCGTTCATAAGCATTGTTCGAACATTTCATTTGCTGTTGACAACATTTAAAAAAAAGGGAAACAGAAAATCGCTTTTGATCTCATTTGGGAAAATGGGGCAATTGAATTGATGCCCCATGGTAAATGGGCAGCACAAAAATTCAACTTGATTTTTGATTAATAAGTAGGTTGTCGAGTCCATACATACTATAGTAATTATACAATAATATTTTTGCTTCATATACACACTGTTTTTTCTTCATAAATAGAATATGCATTTAACTATTTTTGGACAATTGGAAACAAATTACAAAATTTCATATATTTATGTTTGTATGAGAGTTGGGCGCGGGGAATTTTAGGGGAATGGGGAAACAATCATTTGATTTTGGTTTCATTTTGGCTACTTGCTATAATTAATTGATAACATTCGTTTTAAAAAACCATAAAATTTTGTTAATTTACTCATTTTTGTTACGTTACATTTTGTAGATTGGTATTTTCATTTTACTTTCTTCAGGCAATATTTGTGTGTTGTTGTTTTTGTGTGTGTATGTGTGTTTGTGAGTGTTTTGTATTGACTGTACCCAACTTGTGCCGTTATTCATATGCTGATCAAACGCAACATTATCAAAAAAAACTTACTATTATACAAATATATGAGTTGTTTAACTGTTTTTAGTTATTTATTTAGTATTTTCTTGTTGTTGCTGTTGTTGTTTTAATTATTTGTTTTTTACCCATTGTCTATATAAATATATATATTTTTATATGTATATAGTGTTGTATATGTCTGTATATGTATTGTAGACCTGGCCAGCATGCTACTCTGGCCCAATATATGTATGTATGTACTTGTTGTAAGTGTGTGTTGCATGTATTTATGTATCTATGTATTTATGTATGTATGTATATATGGAGTACACAATATCGTACAAATATAATTCGCAACTTTTAATTTATTCTTATATTTTGGCTAGTTTCTTGCTCTCTGTATAACTCACATTGTTGTAATTGAATTAATTCTCCTGCTCCTGTTCGAATACATTGTGCTGGACCATCGTTCATGCCCCTACCCATTACCAAACAAATTATATCATTACCATTCCCTATATGGTCCGAGTTGTAAACTGTTTTGTTAAATTTGTTTTCTTTTTATTTTTATTTTTGATATAGTATTGTATATTTTGTATATTGGTATACATGTTTCATATGTTTCTCCTATGCTCCCTATATACTTGCTTATACTTTATATGTATGGTATGTGTATATATGTGCGTGTGAGTGTGTGTGTGTGTGTGTGTTTGTGTATATATATTTATATATAGTCGAGCGGTCTATCTTTATCGCATTTCTATTGCTAACACCTGTCTAAGCCACACACACACATACGATTATTCGTTTTTCTATGCTCTCTACTGCTCTACATATAGCTCTCGACACGCCTACTTTAGCCCCCTACATGCTTATATGTATGAATGTATGTTTGTATGTAAATGCCTTATGCTTGCTACTAATTTTCTTGGCACACCTTTAATTAAAAAATGAAATTTTAAAAGAAAAGTTTCGTAAGCCCTTGCAGCCTAAAAGTATGCTATAACTGAAAAAAAATCATAAAATTAAATTTCTTTCAAATAAAAATGAAATTATATATGATAGGAATTATAAAGTTTAAATATATAAATATTTTGTATTAAAAATAATGTCAAACTACAACAGAGCTACAACTCAATAAACTCTCTTCGTGATTTAAACATTCAAACATATTTTGCAATTCTCAAACAACGTAAAAACAATTACCAGTATTTCTAAAACACGCATTCGTTGCTTTCAAGTGTCAAAGTATTTATTAAAAACGTTCATCAATTTTGACATTTTTGGAACTCAGAGATTTTATTCGGTTGTCATCTAAATCTCTAGAGATTTTTCGCACTTTAAATAAATTGTACAATATAGATACTAAATAATTTAGAAAAATTTTAAAAACTATGCCATTTAAAGCAAAATTAAGAACAGGTCGGCATAATTTTAAACAGACTGTTTATAATTGCTTCTCGACTAAAATCGTTGAATTTCAAGGCATTTCTAAGCTACTGCAGTTTATTATGATATTGCCAATAATATCTAACAAATCTGAAATTTTTCATTAATGATTGATTTAAGAACTTAATTAGTCAAAAAATGCTGCAAAGATCGATTAAAATGGATTTTTATTTAGGGGATTTTGTTTTAATAGCATAAAAAAAAAGAATTTAGTAAAAAATAATAATGATCATAATATTAATAATAATATATATAATATATAGATAATACGCTGTATAAATGTATACATGTAGTTTGTGTGTGTGTTTTTTAAATTAGGTGCATAAATTATTTTGTATTTGGTATAAAACAAATGATTTTCAATTGCTTACTAACTAAAAACGCTAAGCATTACAATTAAATAATATAATTAAAGTACTTGTTGTTAATGTATGTGACTTGTTGTTGTTGTATTTTGTTTTTTTCTCATTTAACTTTTTCTTTCGATTGTTTATTAAGGATTTTTTTTTACGAAACTTAACGATAATGCTTCAATTATGTTAAGAATATTTATAAATATATATGTATGTTTATATATAATAATCATAAAAAAAATTGTAGTATATGTACTTAATTTGGTCTAAATTATAAAAACTATACATAATTTGTTATAGAAATCAAATTTCTCAAAGTATTTTGCTCAACATAAACTAATAAACAAAAAAAAAATATGTTGTTTGTATAATTATTTTTCTCTTTTCTTTTCTTTACTGTAAATTTCTTTTGTTTTTTTACGTTTATATTTTTTGCTTACAAAAACTAACAACAAAAAATACAACAGCGCGTAGAATTCTTTTAAGTTTTTTCTTTTCCATTTTCTATCTCTCTCTTTTGAATTCTGTTTCATAAAGAAATCTCTCTCTTCTCCAATTAGCAGAGCGTGTGCGCAAAGTATTTGCCTGAGCATTAATTTTGTAGAGTAGTGTTAGTTTAAATAATAATAATTGAAATTGAAAACAACGAGGGACAAACAAATAGAACAGAGTGTAAAGAGTGTAGATAAAACTTAAGATTGTTGACTAAACTCAATAATAAATACAATTAACTTAATAACAAATTATGTGTGTGTATTTGGGCGTGTGTGTGTGTGCGTTGGGCGCATAATAAATAATAAATTATGTAAATTACATATACAATGTAAGAACCGTTGAAAATCTGCGTGTTATTGCGCACAATTTCAGTAACATTTCCTTTTCTCATTGTCCATTTTCATTTTGCTCTTCCCATTTTGGTCGTGTATGTGTGTGTGTGTGTGTGTGTGTATGTCTGAGTTTTTCATGTCTTGTTTATGTATGTATTGTTGCAATTCTCAACAGTTGATGGCTTAGCATCGATTGACCTAATCCGTGCGATCAGTCATTCATTCCACCGCACTCTCCTCTTAAAAGCTAATGAAGCAAACGTATCCTAAGTTGTCCATATTGTTTTTCATTCAGCATCTGCAACTGAGTCTGCTATTGTTTCGATTTCCATTTCTCTTACGGTTTCCCGTAAGTTTCCGTCCCATACCAATTCATTTGGCTGATTAGTTGTAGCCCGGCGCTAGCTGCACACAAGCGCGTTCTTCTGGGGCAACTTGAGCAGGCGACGCGTTCGGAACTCGTAGGCGCGTCGACAGAACATGACCAGCTCCGGATTTGTGTGATCCGGCACAGTCCGTACCGTAAAACAATTTGCCGTATTGCTGCGTCGCGGCACAATGCTCACATCTTCCACATCCTCCTCGGCGGCTCGTAGTCGTCGACGATACCTAATCAAATCAAATGAAATCAATTTATTTAATTACACATCTCTTTTCATTTTAAAAGCCGAAAGTCAAACTCACCGGCAGTACTCGCTAAAGGTCAGCACGTAGCACTTATCCTCAATACAGGCAACCGAATTGTGATCCCGATGACGAGACGCATACACCTCATCCGGACAGTCATTGCGCTGCCGACCCTGATCCGTGTGCTCCGGTCGATAGTACCACAGCAGAGACATCATCATCTCGCCTGAAATTGTAATGAATAATTAGAAACTTTGTTGACAATTATAGTTCATAAATGAAAAAGTAAATGAGAAATTCAATTAAAATTCAGTAATTCATCATATTTCGACTAACAATTATTCAATTAAAAATTAATCTTTGGTATCAACTTTGAGATTATAATTATTTTGCATAACATGTAAAATATTGTCTATGACGAACTCAAGGAATTAGTTTCCCAATTTAATTGAAGCACTTAAATACGATGACTGGATAAAGTGAATTTATCTAATATTTTTTCGTTGAACCTGTTTTTTTTAGCGGAAAATGTAAAACATATTTCAATACAGTTTTAATTGAATTTTAAAAAACAATTTTTTTTTGTTAATAAAAAAGTACAGGTTCAAGGGAAAAAAAATTTTTTTTTCCCAAAAAATAACTTTAATTCTGACTAATTTTCTAGGATAGAGACGAATCGCAAAATCGTCCTTCCATGGATGAAAATTATGTTTAAAGGACATTTGGTTCTGTGGAATTTTAAAAGTCCTGGTCCTAGCAAGGGTATTGAGAATCAGACCGTAAATACCCAAGATATCAATTTTCAAAAAGAAATAAACTTTTCAACTCAAAAAGCGCGGACCAGGAATTCATTTTAGAACTAATCGTATAATTTCTTGATGAAAACATCTTAGAATTCACCATAGATTTGAAAATGGGTTTCCATTTTTTGTGAAAAAATCGATGCACTCTAATAAGCAGTGTTTTTGTTTTTAATTTTTATAGTTTTGATTTTCTTTTAAATTTTAAAAATAAGTTTAAATTTTTAAATTAAAACAACCACTAAAACCACTATTTTTGTTTGGTTATTTTGATGCATTTAAATTAAGTATTTTAGACAACATGAACATTAATGAGTATGAGCTTAGTACATTACACGGCAGCTTACCATCCTCCGGATTCTGCCAGAGATGCGCAACCTTGGCGACATAGGGCAGCTCGTTGTCCTCGTTGGCCTTGAGCAGGACACAATCCCGCGTCCTTATGATATCGCCCTCCACATGCCGCATGGCAGGGTAACAGGTGCGCAGCACCAACGGATCATCGCTCTAAGAGTGTGAAATATGTACAAAAAGAGACAGAAAAAGAGTTAGAATTTATACATGTGCATATTGTAATTGTCAGAGCATTGTTATTAATTTTCATCAGGCTTGATTTTATTTAATTTGTTAATGTTGCCTGTTGGCCATTTGAATCCTATTCATATATTTAAAAGCATTTTTAACACTTTTAAATTATTTTTAAATTTGATGCTAAATTTTCCAAAATTGTATGCTTTCAATAAATAAATAAATTAATTTTATTAGCACTACATTTTCTCAATGTTAGTGATATGTGATTTTCATTAGCAGTATTTTATCCACATAATTAGTTTTTTCCAATAATTTGGTTATCCGTGATAATTAAGCTAAGCTATTATTACAAATATTTGATAAGAAAAAATTATTGAAACTAAAATGTTGAAAAAAAAATAATATCATTACTTTTAAAAGTTGATAATAATAATAATAATATAATATGTATATTTAAAAAATAATTTTATCAGCATTACTTTTTCTTAATGTTAGTGAAAAGTGATGCTAATTTATGCATTGCCAATGAATTGACAAAAGTAATGGAAAAGTAGTTAATTGCCGCACACATATCAATATCATTACTTTTAATAGTTGAATTATGTATGCTCGTAAAATGTGATATTAATTAGCAATATTTATGCATTGCCAATGAATTGACAAATTTAATGCAAAAGTAGTTAATTGGCGCACACATATTAATATATCAATATCATTACTTTTAAAAATCATTTCATCAGCATTACTTTTTCCGTATGCTAGTGGAATGTGTTTTTAAATATTTATGCATTGCCAATGAATTGACAAATGTAATGAAGAAGTAGTTATGCAATTGCCGCACTCACGTTGAGGAAGACGGCGCCTTGAAAGGCTTTACCCGCCCACATCCAGCCGTTGTTCCACTTGGGCACCACATTGGCCCGCGTCGCCGGCGGCTGAGTCTCGTCCAGCTCGAAGCTGACGCCGCTGGGACGGTGACGTTGCTTCTTTCGATTGCCGAATTTGCAACGTGAACGTGCGCGTTTCGTGTGCGTTGTGGTTGTGTGGGCGTGGCGTGCTGGAGCGGCTGATGTTGTTGTTGTTGCTGCAGCTGCTGCTGCTGTTGTTACTGTTGTTGTGGGCGTGGTCGTTAACATTGACTCTAGAGGCGTTGAGGGCACCAGGAACTTGTGTTGCGCATCGGAATGTTGCTGAGGCTGTGTTGTTGTCGCTGCTGCTGCTGTTGCTGCCGTTGCGGTGTCAGCAGCAACTTTTGATATTGCTGTCGTGGTCGTCGTGTGCTGAATGGCTTCAGCAACTGGCACTGTGGGCGTGGCATTGCATTTGTGCGCTTGCAAGTCTGCAGTTTGATACTCATTATTATTGGTCTCGGCATCAGTTGCAGTTGTGGTTGTTGTTGTTGTTGTTGTCGCTGCTGCAGTTGTTGTGCTGTCAGCAACGATTGCTGCTGCTCGACGTCCCTTGACCGTCGTTGTCGTCGTCGTTGACCTGACCTTGGCCTTGACCTTGACCGGTTGCCGGCGCGACTTTTTGGTCGGCGGCTCGTCGCCAACTGAGGTAGACTGCGATGTTGGCAGCGTTGCGAAGGCGGCAACAGTTGCCGCCAGCGGTTTCTTAGTCTCCGACTTGGAGCGTTTCTCAATGGCAGGCTGCGATTGTCGTTGTTGTTGTTGCTGCTGTTGTTGTGTTGGTGCCAGCAGCGGCGATGGTGTTGTTGGCGCATAGAGACCAACTGTTGCCTGACCGCGACAACTGTTGCCGTTGCTGCCGCTGCTGTTCAACTCGGGATCACTGAAATATCCACGCGTCAACGTCGTGTCCAGACTCTCCAGCAGATGCAGTGCAGCAATTGCCTGTTTGCGTGGACGCACACGTTTTGGCGACGCACTCGGCGAGCAACCGCTGGGCAGACCCAATGTTGCTGTTGTCGCCTGCTCGCAATAGTTGCTGCTATCGCTGGTGCCCGTTGCAACAGTGGCAACAGTTGCCGCTAACGTCTGCTGGGCAACCTCCTGCAGTGAATGTTGCTCCTGCTGCTGTTGTTGTTTGCGTTGTTGCTGCTGCTCGCGTCGCTTGTCGCGCATACGTTGCTGCTGCCGCTGTGTGAGCAACAGTTGGCGCCGCTTCACATATTTGGCCGGTGTGCGTCCATAGCGACGCATCAATTTGCGTCCGGGGCACAAATAATTCTTTGGCTCCGCCTGTTTAATGAGACTCTTATAGCTATGCGGCTTGGGCTTTTTGCCTTGTGCTGACGCCGACGTTGACAACGACAACGACGACGACAACGACGACGATGTCAACAAATTGATGCGCTGCTTGTTGCCGTTGCTGCTGCTGCTGTTGTTGTCGTTGGCGTTGTTGCTGTTGCTGTCATTGTTGCTGCTGCTGCTGTTGGGCTCTATTAAACTGTGCTTCGGAGGCGGTTGTTGTTGTTGTTGTTGCATCTCCAATTCCAACTCTGGTTCGGTTTTGATTGTTGGCTTCAGATCCGGCAGTTTGCTGATATGTGTATTGCATGTTGCTGCCATTGTTGTTGTAGCAGCAATAACTGCTGCTGTTGCTGCTGCATCTTCGTGCTCGATTTTGATTTTAGTCTCCGCTTTGATTTCCGCTTTAAGTACAAAAGGCAATTGTGGTTCAGCTTCAGCTTGCTTCAATTGCAATTGCAAGTGCAACAATTGCTGTTGTTGCTGTTGTTGCTGCTGCTGTTGTGCTGCATAGACCATTTCTCTGGCCATGCTTTTGCCAATGCGCGCTTTGCGTGGCATTGTTCCAACGTTTGCCACGCCCACCACTGTGGCTGGGGGCGGCGTGGTGGCCGTCAAGTCATAGGACTCAATATCCTTTGATTGCAGCAGATGCTTCTGTTGATGTTGCTCTTGTACCTTTTCCTGTTCCTTCTCATTTTCCAATTCCTTCTCCTTCTGTTTATCCTTTTCGTGATCTTGCTCCTGATCCTGATCCTGCTCCTCGAGCAATTTATCATCGCTGGCACAATAGCTTTCGGGTGGAGTCGGTGGTGGCATCACATGCGCCTCATATTGCATTTTCGTCGTATGATTGTTGTTTTGGTTGTTGTCATTGTTAAGCTCCGTTTTCACCATTTGCATTTGGCACTGGGTGCCCATGTTGTTGGTGGTTGCTGTTGCCAGTGTTGCCACTGATGCAGTCGTCGTATTTATTGTTGCCGTTCCTGTTCCTATTGTTGCTGTCGTCGTCATTCGGATCTTGTTGTTGTTGTCGATCTTAGTGATGTTGTTGCTGTTGTCGGTGTTGCCATTTTTAACTGGGCCTCTACTGGTAGTCAGCGCTGACGATGTTGTTGTCGTTGTTCTCGTTGTTGCTGTTGTAGTGTTGCTGTTGCTGTTGCAGTTGCTGCTGGCAGTCAATGTGTTGCTGCTCTCGCTGTTAACATTGCTGCCATGCACAGCCATGTTGCTGCTAATGCTGCTGCTGTTGTTGTTGTTGCTGCTGTTGCTCGTAGCAATCAGCAACAAACTGTTGTTGTTGCTGATCGTCTTGTGCGTGGAACTGTTGCTGCTGTTGTTGCTGCTGCTGCTGCTGTTGCTGTTGCTACCAATATGAGGCCCAGTATGGACGTTTTTTGGACACGATTGTTGCATTGGACATGGGCACTGCGGCGGATACTCTACATTTTGAAATCAAAAAGAAGAGAAAAAGAAAAATATATGTGAATTTATTGAAACTTTAGAAAGAAAAATGTGTTTTTAGTTTCATTATTATCTGAAAGATGGCCTAGTAGTTTGAGCGTAATTATGAATGGGAAGACATTTTTACTTGGACGAAGCAGGCTAGGTACAATAAGATTTTCCCCTATAGATCGATATACTTTTAGAAGCCATAGCTCTAAAATCAAGCTTAAGTAATTCTTGTGTGATATCTTAACTAGGCTCAAAAGTGTATTAAATAAAATTGTACATGTAACATATGTCCTATCCTTTTTAAAATTAAAATTCAGTTATTATACCTAATGATCTAAAAATAAACCGAAACATTCAGGCCTGTTCTCAATTCCGAAAACGAGTCGATTTGCCACAAAACGAGTTGATTGCTGTTCCGAATTCCGCAAATCGACAATAATTGTCGTTTTCAAAACGTGTGCTTTAGAGTCACCGGTTTTAAATGTAAATGCCATTTAAAGCATTAAAATAAATACCTAAAATTTTAAACTGATAATTATAATAATGTTGAACATTTTTGGAAACATTTAACATTACTACTTTAACTTTAAATAGTTAAAGTGAATTTTAAAAGAATTTTTTTATAAGCATCTATAAAATATTGCATGAAAAACAAAACCGAGCATCAATGACTAAACCGAGCTGTTCTGAATTCCACTCTCGTTTTTGTTATCGATACCAACATCGCAATCGAAAGCTGCTAGAGTTGCTTCAATTGAATAACAAAATTGGACAACAAACTTTTAGTCTAATTTACCTTCTGTCTGCTATATTCAACCTGAAATATTTTTAATAAATTTTTAAAAAGAGTTTTAAATAAATCTAATCGTATTTAAGATACAAATTGAAGCTTGAATGCTTTTATTTTTGAATTGACGACAGCTCTGGTTTTCCACAATTGGATCATCTGCTTCGTGCCAATATGAATAAGCACATTCACAGGTCAATCAGATTGGCCTGCAAGCAACCAATATCCATAGCTGATGGCATTTTGAAAAATTATCTTAACTTGTTGTTATTTGAGCAATTTCTTCCCCTTCATGACAGCTGATACGGTCGATGACTTACTGCTATCGAAACGTTTTCGAAACCGAGTTCGAAAAGTAAAAACAAGTTAATTTCGTTCGGAGTTCAGAACAGCAAACAGTAAAACGTTCGTTTTCGTTTCGTTTTTACTTTTTGAAAACGTTCGGAATTCAGAACAGGCCTGATTAATTAACCGAATCAATCAATATAAAATCTATCTTTTTGGAAGTCAACAATCAACAAAAACAAAACAAAGGTTTTAATGAGTCCTCAAAATAGAATATGAATTTTAAAAACAAAATCCAAGACAACTTTACTTTTTTCAATATTAAAAAAAAAATTGGAAAATCTATTAATCTGTCTAATTTTTACGATGAATCGACAATTTAGTGTTTTCAATGGAGGTGTTAAAAATCCAATTTTTAACTCGAAGCTCAGCTTAAAACCCACTGTCATACGAATGAATAATCAAATACTGAAATATTTCAAAAAAAAAAAAAACAAAAACAAAAAATTCGTACTTTAAAACTTTATAAAAATCCACTGTAATCTGAAAGTGTATCGATTCAATTTATCGATAGCCCAAAAGAATTTTAATAATACAAGTAAATGGATTGAGCTAATTGAAGAGAGGCCACAGTATTTATCAAGCTTTTCCTTGATTCGATGCCGATTTTTTACGCAAAAAATAATGATTAAAATCAGCAAACGGAATTCACTTTTATCCATTTTCGTTTGCTTTCAATGGATGTTAAGCACAAACTAAATGACGACGCAGCTTGTTCAACAATTTACAGAAGTCTATTAATAGATGGCAGTTGACGGGAGCAGAGTTGCATTTAAATTTTCTACGCGGCAAATTTAAAAAGTAACCCTCGGATTTAATTATTCTCTTCTGACACTGGATTAAATCACAACTTTAAAAACAAACATGTGAACCAATAAATTGGGGACAATTTGGGAACCAAAATAAATAAACATTCTTAAAATCTACTTCAGTTTATCATATCCGTACTAAATATGTAAGTATATATATTTTTTTTTAATTTTACCTACAATTTTACTTTGCCAATTAAAAACATGAAAATATGAAGGCTACGATGCATTCGAATTTTTTCAAGCAATTCAAAAATATGTAATGTAAAAAACGCAAATGAAAGAATACGCAAAGTTTAAAAAGCTTCCATTTTGAAAATAAGTGATGCAATGTACCAATGAATAAGAAATGTACCAGTTGTGGCAGGTGTTTCGAATGGTTTGCAACTTGAATGTTTAGGGCTTCTAGTAACTTCTGTGTGGGTGATTATCGGTTATCGACGTGCTGCCAATGACCCAAATGTGGCAAACGTTGCCAATGGTTTGGAATTAAAATGAGAATACCTATGGTTGGTTTCTAGGTTCGGTTATCGGCTATCGATCTGGATCTAAAAGCTAAGTAAAAAAAGTGATTCAATGTACCAACGAAGAAGAAATGTACCAGTGCAAATGTACCAAATGTTATGTTAAGGGATCTAGGTCAGTGATGGGCACGAAGCAATAACAAGAGGAGATCTCGTCGGCTGTCAAATCGTTCGGTTTTTCTCCCTTGATGCTTCAGTGCGGTGCAATTCGGTGCTCTCTATCCCTTTCCCTCGCATCGATTGTCAGATAGTCAAGGGAGAGCTTTTTGCCGACGAGACCTCCTTCTGTTATTGCTTCGTGGTGATGGGCACAGTCTTGCACGCGTGCGAATCAGCTGTTCGATTTACTAATACACACATAAATCCCGAGCGCAGCGAACAGAGTGAAGTCAGTCGCAGCTAGGACGTCGAACGGAGAGGCTATGCGCGCTTGGCTCATTTTATGTACTGAAAGAAATGGCTGGCCAACTCTATTTGATATTCAAAAACTTTTTTTGCTAGAATTTTTATTGCAAACCACAATTATTGGTTTGTGGTAACGTTTTTTTATTGCTATATGGAGTTTTAAGTTAAGAGGCATAATTTTTGGTGTCATTTGGAGTACGAAAATACCGACCGCAATCTGCCACATTGCAATGTCGCAGAAGTTTTACTTTTTCTTTCAGTGCAATGCAAAGACAACTTGAGAAATCAAGCGACGGCAGACGTGCTCTCGCTGAAGGCAAGCTGTGCACTGATTCAAATCGAGCGTTCGCTTCAGCTTTCGGAAAGTGTCGGCTCGTGTCTGTGTGAGCAACCGATAACGATTCGATAAACGTGCCCATCACTGATCTAGGTTCTTCGGTCTGGGTGATTATCGGTTATCGGCTATCGATGTAGATCTAACAAGCTAAGTAAAAAAGAGGATTCAATGTTGCAACGAATAAGAAATGTACCAGTGCAAATGTACCAAATGTTATGTTAAGGTATCTAGGTTCTTCGGTCTGGGTGATTATCGGTTATCGGCTATCGATGTAGATCTAACAAGCTAAGTAAAAAAGAGGATTCAATGTTGCAACAAATAAGAAATGTACCAGTGCAAATGTACCAAATGGTACGTTTAGTTTTCTAGTTTCGTCTGCCTGGGTGATATCGGTTATCGATGTCGCTATCGATCTGGATCTAATAAGCTAAGTAAAAAAAGGGAATTCAATGTAGCAACGAATCAGAAATGTACAAGTGTAAGTGTACCACATGTTATGTTAAGGTATCTAGGTTCTTCGGCCTGGGTGATTATCGGTTATCGATGTGGATCTAACTGAGGGTAAGAACCATACTTTTCCTTACCCATATACGGACCCTGCAGCCCTCTCGTGTAGCACTGACCGGCGCCACTGGCACCTCCGGGGCTGTATCCGGCGTAGTAGCTGGGCGGACCCGGATAGTGTTCCAGATGCTGCGGCTGGTGCGGATGGGCCGGCACCAGTTGGGTGCCAGCTGGGGCGGTCGTGGCACCCGCTGCGGCTGCTGCTGCAGCTGCTGCGGCGGCGGCAGCGGCGGCCGCGGCAATGGACACCGGCTGCTGTTGCGGTATTAGACCGCCCTGGGGTGGCGGGGGCGGCGCCTGTTGTTCGTAGAGTTCGGGGGGCGGCGGATGCGGCGGCCCGGCGTGCTGATAGTACGGATAGCGTCGATAGGCGCCCGGCGGTGGCGGTGGCGGATGTCCACCAGGATGAGCCGACGTCGGTGGTGCAGGTGGTCCGCTCTGATAAACTTTGCTGGAGAAATAGGGCTGATAGGCGGGCGGGGAGTAGCACATGACCTCACCCGGATACGGCGTATAATAGTTGGGCGGATACGCCGTCGAATAGTGCATCTGCGCCGCGTGCATGGAACGCGGATACGGCACGCCCGGATGACCGGCTGCAGCAGCTGCCGCCACGGCACTGGCGCCCGGATACGGCTGCTGCTGTTGTTGTTGTTGTTGTTGTTGTTGCTGCTGCTGCTGCTGCTGCTGTTGTTGTTGCTGTTGCTGTTGTGCTGTTGCTGCTGGATCAACCTCAGCAGACGCTGCCTGCTGTTGTTGTTGTGCCTGCGCAGCGTCGGGAGAATCCTCCTCGGGTAGCTTCTTGACTGGCTGCTGTTGTTGCTGTTGATGTGTTGCCGCTGCGGCTGCTGCTGCTGCCGCTGCTGAATTTGCTGGTGGCGGCGGCGGAGCAATCACATGCGGGGAGATCAGCGGACCCGCCGGCTGATAATAGCCTGCAATTAGAAAATAGGAATAAACCAAATAAGTCAATGCTTCTTCCAATCACGACTGCTTAGCATACAAAATTTGAAGCGAGCGCGAGTTCTGTTTTTTTTAGTTAATTTCTAATTATTATTTGTGTTTTGAGTTTGGATTTTTTTACATTTCCTAATATTTTTATATTCAAATAGCTTATATTTAGAGTCTCTCAATCCAAGGTTTTGGTTCGAGCCTTAGTTCCATTTAAGAAATAACAAATTTTATATATTTTCTCAATTGTTATCCATTTTTTTTCAAGCTTATAAAACTCTTTACATACTTATGTCCAACATTTTAAAGTCCTTAACTTAAGATTATGATAACACTGTGTTACACTCAAAAAACTTCTAAGATGCAACATAGCGTAGGTTGTATTTAACATTTTGGCATACCAGAATTTTCTGGTGCAAATCAAAATTTCAAATTTTTTCGGCATCACACGCATCCAGTAACACCTTTCAAGTGTAAATTACACTGCAATCTCGGTTTGCGTTTTTCGCGACTTTGCACTATGGGGTATTTTACAGAAAGTGTCATTTATTCATTTTTGACAAGTATGCAAATGTAAATAATACAAGTAATACAAAGCTTTGTAGCAAGCAATTTATTTTTGGAATGCAGTGTCAAAACACATTTAATTTTGCGTCTTCTGAACTTTAGATCGAGTAATATTTAATTGCGCTATTAAAATTCTTAGGAAAAAAGTCATGGAAAAAACTCCGTTTTGTTATCTACGCAAAATGCAAATGGAAAATTTTTGCATACTTTTAGGTGCTATAATGGCGCGAATATCAACATATTGAGCAATTTCGTTTTCGAAAATCTTTTATAACTTTGCTAACTATTGACTGATTTTATAAAATATTTTCGTGAAAATGTGTTTTTTTAAAATAATAATACAAGTTTAAGGTTTCCAATAAAATAGTATTCAAAAACGTCACCAAATTCAAAAAAACATAAAACAAAATTGTTTATAAGGGAATTGAAACCTTTTATGTCAAGTATGGCATTTAAAAAAAAAGTTTTGTCACTCGGCACTGCGCAAAAAGTAATATTTATTAGGTATGAAGAATTTAGCGCAATGCGCTTAATTTTTAATTTTAAATAATTTTTGTGTCAAACTTAATGTTATTCGTCACAAAATTGGATATCAGAAATTTTGGGGCGTAAAATGTAAATCGTAAAGAGGTTTTTTTTATAAGATTTAACTATACCTACAACCTACGCTATCCCAGAAGCTTTGTTTTAATCTTTTTTTGTAACACAGTGTAATTAATAATTATTTTTTTGGTGTTGTTATTTGAGTTTCGTTACCAAGACAACAATATTTATTTTTATATTGTATATTAAATTATAATATTAAATATAAAAAGTTGTTAAATGTTTACAACAAAAATAACTTAACATATTTTTCCAAATAACATTGGTAAGCTCAATTTATTATAAAAAAACACGTTCACCATTTGTATAGTATACTTGTATTATTTATTGTTAAGAACAAAGATACAACAACATGGTTTTCCAGAATCAGTCGAGTCCTGATAAATCGGCAATGTAAGCTGCCGTTCCTTCGGAACTATCGGCTTTCAAAGCCCTTCAGAATTTTGACCCATGTGATTTCCTTTTCATATTTACTTTTAAAATGGAATATTCTATACTCAACATTTCTGTTTACCTGGCCACATCTGAACGTTATAGAATCTGCTGGCACGTGACAAAGTGGACAATTTTTGATTCCGTCTTTTTTTATTAAATTAAATTTTCCCATAATCTGTCTATACTCCATTGGATTAAGGTCTGGATGATAGGGCCGATTATGTGTGGTTTGGTTCAGAACAAGTTTGCAGCCTTGCTTCTTTTCTTTTTAATCGGTTTCTTCAGTTTTATTTCCATTTTTTTTTTTTTTTTTGGTTGCGGTTTTGCCAAGTGAAATGCGGCAACGAAGCATAAAGTGAAAGTTGGTTGGTTGGTTGGCCAAAAAAAAAAAATAAAATAAAAAAAAAAAACCAGTTGAGCGAGCCGCTTGGCCACAGCTGGTCGTGCAACAATCTCAGCCTAGCATACCCTGTTTCCTATGCCCCTCTCCCTCCCCCCCTGTTAGCCACCCGCACTGCCCCCTCCCCCACAACTACTTGTTGTAGTTGTTGTGGTTGTTGTTGTTTACCTCTTCCCAGCATGTGGGCCGCATACAAAATGTCGCGAAAATGATGCGCCGCATGTTGTTGCAAGAATGTAAACGACTCGGCAATGTTTGCCGCAAGCGCCGCAGCAGCCGCTGCCTCGTCGCAGCTTGCGGGCAACGTTGGCATCGTCGCTGGCATCGCTGGCATCGCTGGCATCGCTGCCATTGCGGCTAGCGGCGACAGCGCTGCTGATAATGATGATGAGGATGCTGATAATGATAATGATGATGCTGATTGTGTGGAACGTTCCGTTTCACAGGTGCCGCTGCTGCTGGTGCTGCCGACGCTTGAGCAGCGCTGCTGCAGTTGCTGCTGTTGTTGTAGATATTGTTGTTGCTGTTGCTGTGATACTGTTGGCGGCGATATGCGCAGCGTCTTAAACATATCGCCCGTCAGCGGCAGCGGCGTCGACGTTGCGGGCACTTTTTTTGTGGTTTCTTTTAGGCGCATCGCGTGTTGGTTTTCTTATTTAATTTATTTTTTTTTTTGTTTTTTTTTATTATTATTGTTACGGTTGTATTAAAAATATATATGTATATTTTTGTATATAATTAAGTGTGTATATTTGTTGTATATATAGATATATATGTATGTATGTAATGTCAACAGGGAAGTTTCATTATTAAGGCAACTCTTTTTTACACTTTTATTTAATTTGATTTCATTTGATTATTGCAAGCTTCTCATATTGCTGTAAAAATACGAAAAATCCGTCGATAAGTTGAGATGTCACACACACACACACACACACAGACACATATACGCGAACGTGTCGTTAAAGTTGCAACACGGTTGTAAAATATTTTCATTTCGTTTTTTTTTTGTAAATTTTTTTTGTTGGTTTTCTTGATTTTTCATTTTGTTACCGCGTTTCACGAGCGTTTCTCGCGCGATTTTGCTCTGTTGGCTGTCTTTTTGATGCGGTTTTGTGGGCGTATGTGCATATCATTTTGTTGTTGACCCTTTGATAAAGTGCTATGTATGTATGTAAATATTCCCCTTTCTCCGCTCGCCTTTCACAGCTTTGTAAACATGGGCCAAATAAGTTTTTTCTAGTGGAAAACGTATATTAAAGTCACCTGGCTGTCAAATATTTGGTCAAAGGCTTGCGTATTTGGAAACCAGTTGCCGACAGGTGGCGCCACAGTGTGAATTGTGGCTGCAATACAAGTCCTTAGCATAAATACAGATATGCAATATGTCCCAGCCAGCAATTGGAAGATCGTTTTTAGAAAAAACCTTCTTGAGGAGTTTTTTTCGAGTCGCCTTGCTGTTTGATGAACGATTGGTGATCAAAAAAAGACTCAAAACTGACTCGTGCAAGTGGTCAAAATATGATTCATTGAAATTACACTTACAAAATGTAAAGCAATCGAAAATTCATCGCTCAGGGGACTCAAAAATTATTTTTTTGAGTCTAGCTTTGCACACAAGTTCGGACGGCTTCTTCTTTTTCTAACGGCGCTTTTTTCTGAGCTCATGTCAAATTCTGCATTTCTCTTCATTTACATATGAGTTGAAAAGTGAAGGTCAGCGAAGTGTTGCGTTTAAATAATATATAAATTATATATAATTGAATAATTTTTGAAATTAAATTCATTAAAATTATAATTACTTAATATAATGTAAGCTGAATAATTAAAAAGATTGGCAAAAATAGAAGCTAAAAAATTGTAAGCAAGAAATGTTGCAATAAGTGCAAATAAAAATGTGCAAGTGGAGTTGATACCAAGCCAACCAAGATGTTCAGCAACATGAAGAAAAACTGACGCAATTTTTAAGTAATATATACATACATATTAATTCGGCTATTAAGTATACACAAATTTTCAGAAACGATTCATAGCAAAAAAAAAGTGGAGAACGACCCATACAATTTTTAAAAGAAGCAAGTCGAAAGGTATTGGTTCAATTGGCTTCTGCTTATTGCAGGAAAGGGACCAACACTAAGCCCAGCGCTTAGAAATACTTCCTTGTGACTTCTATTAAAAGTAGGTACATACTTATGTTATTGAGAAAATAAAATAATAATACATATTTCCTTTTAGATATGTGTCATATCAAATTTAAATGTACTCACAAGGACATGGACGCTGTGTTACAAAAGCATTTTGTCCACGCCAAAGATAGGCTGACAAAAAGAAAACGAAATGAATAAAATGTTGATTAATTCAAATATGTATAACTCTTTAAGAGGAGTCACGGCTAGGGTATCATTTTCTCCCGAAGGGACAGTCATTTCGTACTGGAAAACGAACCCACTTGTGACTATTTTAATCAGTTAGAGGAGTCGAAAACGACTCGAATCTGATCAGAAATTTCTTAAAATGCTGGCTGGGGTACAACATGTGTATGGATGTGTATGTGTATGTGTATTCGTGCCATTGACTGGCTTCACACTCGCACAACGGCAAACAGCTGTCAACTTCTTAGCTCTCCGACACTTCTGTTTTTCTCTCGCTCTTACACTCTCTGCGCCTCTTATTCTCTGCATTACTGCGCTCTCTGCGTGGAAAAATCGAGAAGCCAAAAAGACAAAAACACAGACACTTTCAGGCAGAACTCCTCCACAAATAAGTAAAGTTAAAAGTAACAACAACAACAACAACGTGTCTGTGATGCATTGTGTGAACATCGACGCCAAACGCATATCGCACAGTGTCAACAATACACAAAGTATAACAAATAATCTGGTATAGTCTGGAACTAAATTAAGAGCGTTGTTTACTATCATTAACAATCAAAATAGGCGACGTTTGAATTTCATAGATGGAATTTTTGAAAAATAAAAAAAAATCTGTGATTTCGGAAACCATTTGCACTGGACGGGTGTCCGAATTTCTGTTATTTAAGTACAGATTTACATTTCGCTCTTAGCAAATATTTTGATCATCGATATACATCTTATAAGAATATTCTACTTGAATCAAATATTTTAAGCATATTATATTTTATGCCTATTTTAATGCTAAATGATTGCTGTTTCATCTGCATATCTTTTAAAATTAGCAATTAAGCTCCAATATTAAAAAATGTATAGTCGAACTTCCCTAACTCGAATCTCTATGATTAAAAGAAAATGTTCGAGGTATGGAGATTAAGTCACATATCTCCATACCTCGAACTTTCTTTTTCTTAAGTTTATTAATATTACTGCCACTCATTTAACTCGAGTTAGAGAGAAATTCAAATTATAGAAGTACGAGTTATAGAAGTTCAATTGTGTATGTACTAAGATCATAAATTTTAAAATTTCAATTTGAAATTATTTTCTTGAATACCATCTTAAATATGATAGTATGAACATCATCTTACATCGATTAGCATTCACTGATTTTTAGGACTCTAACCTAACTTTGAATACATTTGCAGTAAATTATTTGTATTTGCAAAATGTTTTCCATAATCACTTTGTGCATACCAACCAATATAGACTTCTCACATAAGCATTCAAGTGTAACGAAATATTTACAGATACTTTTATATCTTTTGAAGATAAGCTGCTTAGTGAGCTCGCACATATGTATGTATGTACATATGTAGATACTTTGTATTTTTGAGTAACTGCAATTCAATAGAATATCCTCCACTGTGCAACGGCATGCCCAGAAGCACGTAGACAAGCGCAGACAGAAGAAGCAACAACAAGAACGTTCTCAATGCAATGACAACAACAAAAGTGTGCTCACAATTTTTCTGGTCGCTCTCTCTAGCTCTCCTACTCTCTCTTTGACATGCTGTCAGGCGACTGCGTTCTGACGTCACTGAAACGATGACACTCCAAATGACAATCATGCTGGCGTTGATGCTGACGCTAATGCTAATGATGACGTTCTGTCATAGCTTACAGCTATACCACAGCGCACTGTTCCGCCCACCCACACTCTTTATGTTTTAAAGAGAGAAAAGCTTTGGACGTTTTGAAGCGCATTTACTTAGCTCGAAAGCTCAGTCAAAGGGCAGTCAACAAGCGATTGAAGGAGCGAGTGGAGGAGCCCGCGAGAGAGAGAGAGAGAAAGGAAGGAGCTGCAAACAGTGCTGATATCTTAGCTATTTTAGCTGTTCTCAAATTGTAAAAGCTATAAATAAGAAGAGTTTCTGTTAACAAAATCGTAATATTTCCAAACATTGGCCGCGTTCATCAGAATTAATCGATCAGTAATCATGTATCAGAAATCAAAAAATTGTTCATGGTCTTCTGGTGAACGCTTTGATGAAATTTTGAGGCAAAGCCAAAGTTATTATTTCTTTTTTGTCACTGTTTTTTTTATTATCACATAATGTAAATCATGTCAAGCATGTGTTTACCATTCAATAGTAATAAATAAGATAATATGTGGATCAAATTGCAGCCTTAAAAACAAAGCCAATTCGCCAAAAATATTTGATTCAAGCACAAAATACCTCAAATAGCCCCGATAGAAGTGAAAAGCCGAACTAGAAGCGAGTATACTTGGCTTAAGCAAATTTGAGATAACCGAACTCTTGACACCCAATTGTAATTCATTTTATTCAGGAATATTTATAAATACTATAAGAGCCACTTGGAACTCAATAAATGCTTCTGTTATAAGTCGGAAGTGTGGTCATGATGATAATTGTAAGCTTTCTTTGGACAAATGCTGCCCTACAACACAAGTATCTTGTGAATAATTGAAAACATGCTGTAGCA
This sequence comes from Drosophila quinaria, assembly GCA_035047525.1. Taxonomy (NCBI): domain Eukaryota; kingdom Metazoa; phylum Arthropoda; class Insecta; order Diptera; family Drosophilidae; genus Drosophila; species Drosophila quinaria. Next base: position 6,610,148 of record JAWNPO010000455.1, on the reverse strand, counting down.
TTTTGTACAATCTTTTTTTTTTTTTTTTTGCTTTGTTCTACTGCGTCTAGTTATCGCTAATGTGCCGATTATGAATCAAGTGAGAACTATATAAAAATGCAATAGAGGGCAGCACTTAGGGCGGCAACAACACAAACGCACGAATTTATTCCAAAAATTCAAAACAGTTTGGCGCAAATGCTTAATGTAATAAGAATAAACACAGCAAAAGGCTAGATTTTAAATAATAGATGTTTCATTATACAAAAATTAAGCCAATATTGTATGTGCATTTAATATTTTATATAAGAAAGTTAAAAGCAACGTCGTCTTTTTTTTTCAGACCAAATTAATATTAATCACTTAAAACTTTCAACTTCAAGAATAGCTTCGAAATATATAACTTCCAAATATAGCTTTAAAAAAATAACAATATATTCTGTATCGAACAATAATGAGTATAATTCTACGAATATGACAACATTTAATATTTAAACCAAATATATAATATTTTTTACTTTAAATTAAATTAAATCATTATGATTAAACAAGAAAATTTTATTGAAATCAATCGAAAATAAGGGAAAACTGCATTTGTGTCAATGTGCATTGCAATTGTTCATCACGGTAAGTAAATCCGTAAAAAAAATTTAAATCGAGTAACAATTAATTTATTCTGAAAGATAATATCAAAAACAAAATTCGATGTTGAACTATTTTAAATTTTTAGTTTCGGTTGACTTTTTCTGGAAGTGTCTTTATTTTATTACGATTCTAAAAAAACTAAAAAAATTAACATACTGGTTTACAGCACCTCACAAATATCCTGCATTGTCTTATAAATATAAATATATATTTAAAATAACTAGGAAATTCCAGGTATTTTTTAATTAACAATTTAGCTATTTTAGCTCTTGAAATTCTGCCAACACTGGCTGCAAAGGAAGACTTTGACGCTTGTGGATGGTTCATTGCTGCCAATGTAGGATGGAGGAGAAGGTATTAGGGAGAAAGGAGAACTGTGGGATGGTGGTGGTGAGTTGCTGATGGCGCCGTGAGTGTTGCTGTCAGGTGTTATTATTTAGTGTCGGCGCCTGTCAAATGCAACAAAATTGTATAAGACGCATATAGACAAACAATTTATCAAAGCTTGCACTTGACCTACAACCGAAGCAGATTCTGTCTGCGACTGTGTGCGCTTGTGTGTGTTCGAGTGAGTGACAAAGAGAAATAGAAAGGGATAGAATGACGAGTGTCACGCACAAATAGTATATCAGGTATATACTAGTAATACAAGTAACGGCATTTAACCCTATATTTTTCATTCGCCTCTCTACTGAAACATGCTATGCGGCTACTGACACTTTCAAGGCCCTCTCTCCCGTTCCCTCTCTGTCGCTCTTGTATCCTATTTTTTAATCAAATTGAGTGACAGCAATATTGAAAATACTATATACCGATAAGCAACAATAACGAAAAGCACACAAACTAAATTCAATCCAAGTCAATTTACCAAACACGTTTGTAAATAATCGATTCTTCGTTGATAAATGGAATGACCTACAGTCGATTATATCTCATAATAGGGAAATACTGATACTAATTAGACTCATTTTGTCACGAATCTGGTCTAAAATATGAATAGTAAAAAATAATAATACTCCCATATCTTAGTATTTCTCATTTCGGGTTTAACATAGAGTTAACATTGTTAACTGATTAGCGTACGCTGTTAAAAGCAGACTTTGCTAAATATTAAATATATTTTTAATAAAACTGTTTTTTTTTATCACATAGTGTAAATCATTTCAAGCATGTGTTTACCATTCAATTGTAATAAATAAGATAATATGTGGATCAAATTGCAGCCTTAAAAAACAAAACCAATTCGCCAAAAATATTTGATTCAAGCATAAAATACTTAAAATAGTGAAAACCCGAAGTAGAATCGAGTACTTGGCTTAAGCAAATCAGAGATAACCGAACTCTTGACACCCAATTGTAATTAATTTTATTCAGGAATATTTATAAATACTATAAGAGCCACTTGGAACTCAATAAATGCTTCTGTTATAAGTCGGAAGTGTGGTCATGATGGTAATTGTAGGCTTTCTTTGGACAAATGCTGCCCTACAACACAAGTATCTTGTGAATAATTGAAAACATGCTGTAGCATTTTGTACAATCTTTTTTTTTTTTTTTTTGTTTGCTTTGTTCTAATGCGTCTACACTGAAAAAAAAGACCACTTTCTAAAATCAAGAACATTCATCTTAAATATTTTGTTCTTGAAATAAGAATATTTTAAGACCAAATTACTAAAACTAAGAATATTAATCTTAAAAATCGTAAGTTCTTAATATAAGAATAAAATTCTCAAATTTAAATATTTTGTTTTTAATATAAGACCATTTTAAGACCAAATTACTAAAACTAAGAATATAATTCTAAAAAATCTTAAGTTCTTAATATAAGAATAAAAATCTTAGCTCTTAGATCTTTTTTTCTTAAAATAAGAACAAAAATCTTAAAATTTTGACACTTTTTGAGACCTAAAATTCACAACTGGTTCTGGCGTCTCGAAGATGACATTAGGCTTGGATCGCTGGTCTAGTCAGCACAACGGTACTGATGATAGAGATTGGTATCTCTTGAAACAGCTGTATACCAACCCATGCTCCTTGTGTTCGCAAGTGTTTTTGTGTTGTTGTTTGTTGTTAAGTGTCATATTGACATTACTAGACCTCAAGTTAACTAAAATTACTTCATTCTTCTTATTCAAAACTTTTTGGTCTATAAATAAAAACATATAATCTTAAAAAAATAATAAGTTTTTTTCTTATACTAAGATTTGTGGTCTTGAAAATATAAGAATTTATGATCTTAAAAATAAGAACTTGGTCTTAATTGAAATGTTCTTAGAATCAAGATGTGTTTTCTTAATTCAAGATTTTCATGTTCTCGACGCATTTTTTAGACCAAAGTTCTTAGTTCTGAGACCAAAATCTTAATTTTAGATCCTTTTTTTTATCAGTGTAGTTATCGCTAATGGGCCGATTATGAATCACGTGAGAACTATATAAAAATGCAATAAAGGGCAACACTTAGGGCGGCAACAACACAAACACACGTAAGACACTTTTATGGAAAACCAGATCCGTCTCTGGTTCGGGGTGACCACTGAACAATTAGCAGGCGGCGCGGCGGCTGTGGCAATTAAGATTCGTGATGAGAGGCGGCAAGGGTCGAATATGTTGGCAAAACAACCAAAGTGAATAATTACGCACAATTAAATGCACGCAAAGACGAAAGACGCCTCTATCCCCATCGGACCCATATGTTCAACTAGCCTAATATAAGTACACACACAGAGAGAAAAAGACGGGGAAATTGCAACAACCCACACAATTGCACCTGTTGCAGCAACAACAACAACAGCAGCGTGTGAAAGTCACCGCCTGCTCATTGCATCCACGTTACGTTCCTGGAGCGTGCGGCAGCGTGTGGAGCCCAAAAGTAACTTTCTCCTTTCACAGACATCGGTAAAAAAAAAAAAAAACCGTCAAGAAACGAAATTTATAACATGCATTGATCGGTCGGTTTATGGCCGGTGTGGTCTGGGTGAAAGGTAAAAAGGGGGTCGACCGATTGCAGACGCGTTGCAACTCCAATTACAATTGGGCAACACCAAAATCGTATACTCATCCCGTTTGAGTGCCCCTCAGCAACAAATTATAAGCCCCTTCCTTTCCACCGAAATCAATGGGAAACATTCCATCTTCAAACTAAAATGTTGCCCAGTGTTTAGAAAACGTTTCGGATACAATTTTCTGATAAAGTCTATTCATTTCCGATTGACTGCACGTTTCAATTCTTCCAACTGTTGTTGCAAAATAAAAATTAAATTCAATATCGCAAGACTTTATCTTAAAAGTACGCGTATGTTTTAAATTAAAGCTGCAGTTGGTAAAATTTATCTCAACAAATGCTCCTTTCGATTTTATGCTTTTTTGAATATAACTCACAATCGATCGACTTAAAAAAAATCTGCAATCTTATCTTTAAGATTTCATGTGCCTAAGTCCATTTTTAGCAGTCTATTTAAGATCTCATTTAAGAAATTGTATGATATCTTCACGTTAAATGAATGTCAAGTTCAAAAAAATTTCTCTCTATATATTGAATACTTTAAAGGTTTAGAAATGTAACAATTTTAGAAAAATTATTGACTAATATGTTACATTTATTCTATATATCTATATATTTAATAACTCTCTATGGATAACTAACAATTCTTCTACATAGTATATTTAACTCTAAAAATCAAAAAAGTTGAACATATAAAAAGAATTATAACTTACAATTACACTTCTCTAATTATTGTGCAATTATAATTAAAAGAAAATAATTTTTTATCTAATCTATTGAGAATGAGTAGAGATTTTCGACAATTAGCCAAAAGAAGAGTTGAATACTCAACGCATTTCCACTGAGTTGGCCAATGTATTTAGTTAATTTCCAGCAGTTGGCTATGCGAATTTCTCAACCAAATTAGGCAGTAATACAATTGAAAAAGTAACAACAATAACAAAAATAATTATAATAAGAACATCAGCAATTCATAAAGAAGATAAATGAACGGAAGCCGCAGTCTACGAGGCCCAGAAAAGTCTAAAAGCAACAAAACAAAATACAAAAAGACGGCTGAAACAAAAAGGAAAACTTCTACCTATAAGCAAGACCAGAAAGCGGCAACAGCAGGCAAAGTCACCTTCCTCTTCCTTTCTGTTTCTGTTTCTTTTTCCCCTTCATCATCATCTCTTTAGCTGTGGTCGTTGGCGTGCAGTCAACAGTAAAAGTCAAATATTGTAATTATGCAAAATACATAATTTACTTTGAATTAACAGCTGAAAACGAAGGAAGCAGCAGCAAAAAAAAAAAAAAAAGAAACTAAAAAAAAAGAGAACCAGGAACCGCCGCATAAAATGATATTGAAATTGGCCAAGAGATAAGAGGCAGAGGCAGCAGCATGGGGCATGGGGCATGCGGCAAGGCAGGCGGTCAGCAACTGAGGCGTTGCCCAAATGCCGCTCGAGAAACTGAAATAAAATTCAATTAAATTGCAAGCGGGCCGCAACGCTCCGTCGGTCAACAGGTAACAGGTAAAAAGGTTGCGGTTTCATTTGTGCTGTGTGTTGTGGCACCTGCCACAAGTCAGTGTCGAGAATCGAGAGTCAGCTGTGCCGGCTGAAACATGTGCGAGGATCGGGCGGGCATTGCCCAGAGCCAAATATATCAGCAACACCAACAGTACTACCATCACCATCATCATCATCATCAGACAGCTGCGATTGAGGTGCCCAAAACAAAAAAAAAACAAAGTAGAAGGGGCGTGTCTCACTTCATTATTTACTTGATCCCAAATGTGAATGAGTTAAGTACAAGGGACACAACAACAACAACAACAACAAAGTATACTTCAAATGTCATACAAGCAAAAGTAGTATTTTAATCCAAAATGTGAGCGGAATTAACCTCTCCAACTCTAACTTGATCGAGTTCAAACTCGTGGCAGAGCTAATAATTCTTCTTGGTATGAGTACTTATGTTAATGTGATATTAACAGCGTCCCAATAACAGTGCTGTTGGACATAAAAAAGCTTTTGAATGCCAGACTTCAATAGATATTTTAGAATCTAAAATTTAGATAATCATACAAATATATATAAATAGTAAACGATGAAAGTCAACTCAATCGAAACGCTTACGACAAATTTAGTAGTGAAAACAATAAAATCAATCCATGAAGTATATACATAAAACTGTGAAATTTGCGTATAATAAAGATGTTTTAATGCAGTTTTCTTATATTAATCTTTTATTCACTTAAACTCCGTTCGAATGATACAAAAATTTCTTTAACCCATTAAGTACTCATGATTTTTTTAAAAAATATTTTGATGCAGAAATATTCTTCAAACAATTCTAAGAGTGACTGCAAAAAGAAATTTTCAAGAAAAAGAGGGAAGAGATTTTTGAAAATTTTGCAGTCACTCTTAGAATTTTTTAAAGATTATTTCCGCATCAAAATATTTTTTTTGTTAAAAAAGTTGAAAAATCTACTTTTTTTTAATTTAAAATTTTCCATGGGTACTTAATGGGTTAGTGAGTGAGTGAATAAAACATTAATATTAGAAAACCGCATCAAAACATCTTTATTATACGCAAATTTGACAAATTTATGGTGTATGAAGACATTAGTGGGTGGTTCACTGTAGATAATATTATCGCTGTGAAAAGTTTAAAGTTACTTTTTAAGCAAATAATGGATTTTGAAAAGAAAGATTAAAGCAAATTATTACTAAAAGTTTTAGTCTAAAACATTAATAAATTGAATAAAATGTTTACCAATTATAATATGAATTTTTGGTTTCAGAACTTCTGATTTGAAGTCTTAGATCAGTCTTAGGAGTCTTAGATCAGATCAGCATAGTTGATATTTCATTCTTAACATAAATAGGGTTAATTATTCATTTTATGTAAAGTAATTCTAATGGAAGCAAAAGTGTTTTGACAAGCTAAAGAGTAAGAACACAGAAGACTTAAATATGATGGATGAATAAAAAATGTGATATAAAATCGGAAGTTATTATAGATTTAGAGCACATTATGAAACCCCTTTCTGCAATAAGTGAATAAATGTAAAACACCATTAACTTCGGAAATTCATAAGCCGTAAGTTCGTCTAAAAGTTTATTATAGTATATCGACTGAAAATTAAAATATCTCAATGAATCTTATTCATTTCGATATTTTAAAAATAAATATCGGTATTTGTTAAAAAGAGTGAGAGCAACAAATAGCTGAGTATGCTCAATTATGATAATGTTCCACTTAAACAAATGCATTTATATCGCAGCCTGCAATCGTTTTAATTCACGAGTCCCCGTGAATTTTGCAATCTGCTTTTCATCTGCTTCTTAGTCCCTTCGTCTGCTGTTCCTAACAATTGAAATGATTGCGCTGCGAATCGAAGACAGGTGCAAAATTGTTACCAAAAAAAAAAGAGCACACAAAAAAAAAAATAAGAGAATAGGAAACAATTTGCCAAATGAATAAAGCACTGAAAAATGGCGAGGAAATAAACAACTTGAGGGCGTGGCTGGAGCAAAGCGTATGGAGGAAGGGCGAAGGACGAGGTGTTGGTCGGGAAATAAATAAATGGATAGATGCGATGGATAGATGGACAGTTGTGTGGATTAGTTTTTAGTGATACAACAACAATCATAGGTTTAATAACAACAACAACAACAATTTATTTAAGATTAAGAAGATGAACACAGGGAGACAGAAGACGAGAAAATTTATACGATGACCAAAATACTCACACAGCAGCTGTCTCTTTCTCGCTCTCGCTCTTCCTCTCTCTCCCACACGCCCACTCTCCCAATTTGTCTCTCTTTCTTGTTGCTACTCTCTCTCTCTCTCTCTTTCTCTCACTGTCTTTTGCCCCTTGTCGCTTCTCTCGATAACTGAGATCTTTTTATTCGTACTCGCGACTTTTTCACTGTTTTGTTTGTTTCAAATTTTATTTGTTTTTCTTTTTTATTTTTGAGCTGCAAAAAAAGTATTCGAAATATTCAATGAGTGTGTGTACGTGAGTGCTTATGAATGTATGGGTGTGCGTGTGCGACTTTTAGGCCAAGTAAAAACCGCATGCAAAAAAACAGCAACAACAAATTGTTGCCCATTTTGATGCGCGCTTTTTTATTGCCTTTTTGTTTTTTTTTTTAACTATTTTTTTTTTTTTGGTTTTAAATTTGTTTAGTTTCTGCTGCCGTTGGTTGTTGCTAGAATTTATTATTGTTGTCCGTTTATGGCTTATATTTATTCATTAGCTTTTTCGTAGCTTTAAGTTATTTAATGTGCTTTGAACTATGCCAGAAACAAAACTTAGAAAACTAGATAAATAGATAGAAGAGGAACAACAACAAAATCAAATATGAAATAAAATAAAAGGTGTCGCCGTCTCGAATGAACCAAAAAAGTCGCACCGCTCAAATTCAAAATCAACTGCCTGCCAATCAAATTAACACATTCCAATTAGCATTTTGCACGCACACACAAACAAACACTCACACCCAATATACACACATACACTGTCTCTCTCTCTCTCTCTCTCTCTCTCTCTTGTATGTCCCACAAATTAATATACACTTTTTGATCAAATTGAACACGAGATTTGGCTTGAAAATGGTTTGCAATGCAATAAAATTAGAGGTTTTAAATAATTGTTAAACTTTAATGTTGATAATTTTAGTTTATAATAAAATTTATAAAGGAAAAATACCTTTAGTTTAAAAAACAGACAAATTTTATAAAATTCAAGTAAAAAAGTTTTAAATGGCACATTTTTGCATCCTGCTTTATTTTGTGCAAAATATTTCAAAAAAAAATCTTTTTAAATTTTTTCAAAAATTTAATTATCAAAGCAAAAACGGGTAATAAACAATTTATTGAAATTAGTTTAAGTGTGTATTCTGGTACAGCTAATTTATAAGTTAAAATAGTCATATTTTGCAATTTCTAAAAATTATAAAAAAAAATACAAGCGAAGACATTTTTAAAATGATTTCTTTGCAGTCACTCTTAGAATTGTTTGAAGAATTCTATTGCATCAAAACAATATTTAAAAAATAGAAGAAAAAAGTTCCAAATCGACCTTTACAAGAATTCAAAATTTTCAATGGGTACATAATGGGTTAAGGAAAATTTTGTATGATTCAAACTTGATTCAAATGAAATTTCCATTGATGCCAAAATGTTCATAAAGTAGGTTCTAACTATGAGAAGATTTAACTTTAAATGTTGTCAAAATAAATATGCCCTCTAGTGGTGCATTTGAATGATTATCGAATTAAACTTTAATTTTTTGAATTGAACTAACACTGTGATAAGTGAACACCCTATATTAGGCACTAACCAACTAATTGTGGTCATGTCTACATAAAAGTGTGCACTTTAAGTCTGCTTGTTGATGACTTTATGTTTTGGTTGTGGTTCAGTTTGTCGTTGAATTCTTATGAAATATTCGCAAGGTTAATCCACACGCGATTGTTAATGACTCTCGGGGGGCATAAGTATTTGTTTATGTTCTTTTACGATCCACCCAAAAGCAAGAACAACAACAACATTGCCAACCACAACAAGCATTAGCTCATAAATTCGCCAAAAACAATAAAAATAACAAAAAGTACGAAACGGAAAAATCTCAAGAAAATTAGAAAAATTAGAAAAAAATTAAAGAAAAAAATAACTAAAAAAAAATTTAATAAAAAATAACTACAAGAAATTTAAATATAAAGAAATTTAAAGAAATTGACAAGTACAAACATTTAAAAAAGGGCAATCCAAAGTTAATCCACATGGTAAAATGTTCGTGCATTGTTGGGCGTGGCAAAGATTTGTTTTTGTGATGCAGTTGTTATTGTTGCAGGTTGTTGTTGTTGTTGTTGTTGTTGATGTTGTTGTTGCACACGTTTTGTAGTTGTAGGTTTAAATATGCATTTGGCTTTGTTTCGTTTAGCTGTAGTTGTAATTGTAATTGTAATTGTTTTTATCACATTGTTGTTCTTGCGAGCTGTTAAATGTTGTTGTTGTTGTTGTTGTTGTTGTTATTGTTGTTGTCACTCGCCTAATCACCAAAAATAGATCCCAGAAAACATTTGAACAATAAACAGGCAGTCAGACATCAATCCATAAGATACTTGTACTTTTACAACTCAAGCAACAACAACAACAACAAATAAAACTTGAAATTGAAAATGAAGCCAAAGTCATCGTGTCTGACAGTGTGGCGACAATTTGTGCATAAATCAAATTAGCCTGTCAATCTGCTGTTGCTGTTGCTTCTGCTGCTGTAAATGTATCTGTATCTGTATAAGTATCTGTATCTATATCTTTAGCAGCGTGCGTAGCTGTATCTGTATCTTTGAAATAACTTCATTAGCATTTCGGCTGTATCGTCTTCAAAATTGACTGACGTGTAGTAGTTTGATTTAGATTTGTATCACAACGCGACTCCTATATACAGAAAAGTCTCGCTAAGACGAACCCAGTGTGTGCAAGTAAGTACTCGTTATCAGTAGATATAAATTGAAATAGTTTCTTACAACCTTAATAATTCTATTGTATACGATATATGTCTAACGATTATTACCGACAATTCACAAATGATTCCAATTTTGGGAATAGCTAAATGTGGATTTAAATTTAAACTGCATTTTACAACATGAATAGATTTTATAGAATTTATTGATATCAATTGTTTTTCATTCAAATTAAATATACATTAAAATAATGTTTATTATTAATTAATAATTAATTAATTGAATGCGACATTCGTACACATTTAAAGTGAAATAAAACATATGACAAAACATTATTTTGTTGTGACGAAAGGGGAAACTCAAAGGTCTTGATTAGCACTATAATTGGTTCTAAGGTTGATTTTGGCAAATTGTTCGTTTTCAAGATAATTGAAAAAATCTATGGCATTCACACGCGACTCAAATATAAGTAGTTTTTTCGGCGAATGTGAATTTATTCCAATGTAGAAACTGTATGTTCATCCCATTGAGTTTCTTTTAGCGTATATTGCTTAAATAAATATCTTGAATACATTTTTGGAAGAAAATTTCACAAGATGTGAGTTTTTGATCAATTTTACGTTTTTGGCCTCGGTTGACATTTCTGCGGAAATATTTGATTTTACATCAAAACGAACAAAAGTGTAAGGCCGTCTCAAATTTTCAGACAGTAGTACAGTGTAGGCAAGCTTGATTGTACAGTCGAACTTCCCTAACTCGAATCACCAACGGCAACAAAAGCTTAAAATAGAATCGAAAAAAATTTCAAACTTTTTTACAGATGTACGGGCCAATATTTTCTTTCGAGTTAAGGAGAAATTCGACTTATGGAAGTTCGAGTTACGGAAGCAGAATTGTATGAAATTTGCTCAGTAAACGCTATTGTCGCTCGATTTTGTTCGAGTTAGAAAAAGTTCGAGTTAGGGAAGTTCGTCTGTATTTGATTTTTTAGGTATATCGACTTCTAAGTGGCCCTTTAGCTGACATTAGGAGCTGGCGAAATTTACTATGATATTTCTCAATAGCACTTCACATTTTTGAAGAGACCAAACGCCGCTCACTTAAAGCGAGTTACTTTCTATGGACAGTGGCTTGAGGAGGTTACGAGGACAGCAGGGCAGGGGACAGGAAAGGGGAGAGGGAACTGCCGTGAGGAGACGGAAAAACATGTTTGGATCGCCGTTCGACTCTTTTTTTTTTGTATTTTGCGCTGGCTTCCGGTTTCGTTCGGCCGGCGAGTGCTTCGGTTCGGTTCGTTATTGTGGCTCATAGACTAAAGTAGCATTTGCGTCGCCGTTGCGTCGACTGTAAACGAATTAACATATGAAACTATGCGATAAAGCGTGGACTTGCTGCGATAGCAGCCGCCGCATTGCGCGAGTACTGGGATACACTTAAAAAAAAAACAAGAAGACAAAATGAACAACAAGATTCAAACTAGTTTCAATCTCTTTTTAACAGTTGAATTAACATTAGTATGTTAATTTTACAGTTGTAGGCTAACAGCTGATAACACTTTTATGTTGTTGGATATTATCAAGGCTGCAAGCCGGTCTTTTAGAACCGAGCTTCTGAAATCATTAAATCTGCAAAGATTCCGGGGGTTTATAAACCAAAAATGTTGGTGATTTACAGCCTTGAAAAATATAATAAGAAAATACAATTTTTGACCCTTTAAGCCGGGTATCCAGCACCGCGGAAAATAAAAATTTCGACCAAACTTCATATAAAAAAAACTGTGACCGTAATGAAAAGTCGTATATGATTTCGTTGCTTGAGTATCCAGCAACTTGAACGAAATCCACAAATAAATATCGATAATGGGCCTATCGACTGCGTGTGTGGATCAGCTGTTCTCTCAGTCAGGAATATATTGTCGACAATTACTTCGCTAGTGGCGAATGATATTATGGAAAAAAAAAACTGTCGGCAAACCGAAAAGTGAGAAAACACAATCACTTCATCGTCAAAGTTAATTTTTTTCAATTTTAAAATTAGTTGAACTTTCAAAATTGGCGCTGTTTACAAAACACAGCTGTTTTATTTATGTTCCAAGCACACGAAATAACTAGAAAATTGCTGACATAAAAATTCCGAGGCGCTGGAGGCAGGCTTTTAATTTTTTTGTTTTTAATTTTTTGAAAATTAAGATCCTCTGTTATTTTGCTCAGTGTAATGCTCATAATAAGCAATGCTGGCGACGACGCGCTGCTATGCGAAGGTCACACACCATCAACAACAGCAACAGAAACAACAACAACAACAACAGTGTCTGCCCAGTGGCGATAGTTGAGGGTTAAGGGGGCGTTTGATGTGGGCGGAGTTGGAGACGAAGGCGCTAACACTGCCGGACGCATTCAACGAGAGTTACTTTGCATTCCATTGTGGAAAATTTGTCATCAGGAAAAGAGAAAGAGACCAAAAGAAAGAGAGCAAGAAAGAGAAAGGCGGAGAGAGAAAGATGTGGGAGTGCGTGTGTGTGTGTGTGTGTATTTGAAAATTTTACAAAACGATGAAAAGAGACAATTGTGTGGCAAGTGAATGTACTCGTAATATTCACGAATGCTGAAGTGAGTATCCGCTCTGAGTGCGGACATAATCCATGTTAACTCACTTGGAACAGTTACGAGTACCCAAAACCAAATATTCACAGATTAATATAGACTTATGTCAATTGAAATGTCTTTGACGGCTTAGTAAAATGTTGTACGAATGAATTGAATGAGTGATTTATTCAATTGTGAATGGAATGCATGTGATTTTCTGATAATCATACATGACGTTTATTATTCATTCAGTATAATTATAAGAAATTTTGTGTGTTTATTAAAATCGAATTAAAATGATTTCAAACAAATACATTCACTGAGAGCTGAACCTTGTTGATCAATATACACATATTAATGCCAGCTAATTTGTTTAATAATTTTATTAGTTACAAATCTTTAAAAACTTATGCATTTTAATAATTGATAAAATGCATAAATTTTTAGTGAACAATTTATTTTACTTAATTTAAATAATGTACAATAATATTCAAGCGTGCTGTTGATAAGAAGCAACTTATACTGGATCGCTTTAAGGCCTGTCTCCAGCACCGCGAAAATTTTATGCTAGGAATTTGCTATTTATTTCGTGTGTGTGGGACATAAATAAAACAGCTGTCTTTTGTAAACAGCGCCAATTTTAAAAGTTCAACTAATGTAAAAAAAATTTAAAAAATAAACTCTGACGATGAAGTGATTGTGTTAGTGGCGGAATATATTGTTGCAAAAACAGTTTCATCTCACTTTTTGGTTTTGCGCACAGTTTTTTTTCCATTTTTTCAAACGACAATAGCGAAATAATTGTCGACAATATATTCCTGAGCTGTGCATCAGCTGTTCTCTCAGTCCACACACGCTGTCGATAGGCCAATTATCGATATTTATTTGTGGATTTCGTTCAAGTTGCTGGATACTCAAGCAACGAAATCATAAACGAAAAGTTTCGGCCACAGTTTTTTTTATATGAAGTTTGGCCGAAATTTTTATTTTCCGCAGTGCTGGATACTATGCTTTAGTTTTTAACATTGAAGTCTGATTATAATGGAAAGGGCATTTGAAGTAATTTTTTGAATTGTTATTTTAACAAAACTATTCTAAATTTTTGATAAAGTTCCTATTTTTAAGGTTTGTGAACATTTGCAACAAAATTCTCAACAGGTAAAAAATAATATGATTTTTAATAAAAATACATTTTAAAAATATATACATATCTTCATCTAATTTTACCTAATTAACAATAATGAATGAACTTAAAATTTAAAAATTTAATACAATATTCAGAATAATTTTAAAAATGTATTGAGATTTTTATATTTAGTTTAAATGCCAAAAATAATTTGTATAACGAAATTATTGCATGATTCAAAATCATTTTGGTATATTTAAAAAAAATTTAAGATTAAAATTCATTGAGCAAGTATTGAATGTAATATTTTAAAAATATGAAAGTCTAATGTAAAAATATATTTTTTTAACTCATTATAATATTGACAATAAAAATTGCAGAGTATTTGAAAATAGGTTTGTGTTTTCGATAAAAAAAATATGCATAGCATTTTTAATATCGGTAGCGTGTATTTCTAAGCGCGAGTAACCACAAGCTTAGAGCTTACCAATGGTTTTAACGACTCCCGATAATATCTAAATATATGCCCACATGCCCCTATATAGCGTTAACGATTTTATATTCACAACTGCAGACTGAGACACAGTTTTGGAGACAGGTGGGGAGGGTGGAGGGGCAAGTGGGAGAGTCGTCGGGAAGGCGGGTCAACTTGGAGCTGCTGACATTGCCGTGCAATTGCAATTGCGCAGCAACAGAAACAATAAAAAAATGAAAAAAAAAAAAATAGCAGCAACGGTTTAATTGCATTTCCAGTATTGCCACAGATATGTCGGAGTCGGATCTGAATGGCTGCATGTTTATTTATGAGTCGATTCGAGTCGACTTGAGTATCGACGGGGGCCACTCAGTTTGCCCGGCGAGTTGCGTTTGGTTTGCGTTTTGCGTTTGCTTTAAAATGCAAATTTTTGCCAACAGTTCCCATTGCAAAAAAAAAAAAAACAAAGAAAAGACAAGAAAAAAAACACAAATTTTTAAGTCGGCCTAGGGGCTGTACTAGAAGACAAGCAACTAGCAACACCAACATCAACAACAAAAACTAAAGCAAATTGTCGCTCAAGGACATTTTTAAAGTACGTCGCAAAATGTGAGCGTAAAGAAAACGAGTTTCAAATGTCATCCGAAGAGAAATGCAAAGAAGACCGAGTATAACCCTAAACACCAGCTGACAGCTGACTTTATACGCGTACTCACGAGTACTGTGTGAGTGTGCGAGTGTATTCGAATAACAATACAATATCGGAATATCGCATGGCACAACAACTGAGCAACGGGACAACCCTTAATTTCAATACATTTCGAAAACTTCTTGCCATCAAAAAAAAAAACTGATGAACCTTCCAAATGAACCAAAAATGCCAAATTGAAAGCTTGCGTTGCCAAAGGAGGTGCACATTCAACAGGAAAGGGGAGAAAGGAAAGGAGCCCGAGGTGCAGGAAAACAATTTGAGGCTTAACCCAAAAAGTGATCAAACTCATTAATTTTTATGTTGATTAGTTGGATACCCTGTACAATACACATGTAGCATATGTAAGGCATACTCAAAAAATCAAGTTGGGTGTTCATTTCAACCCCAAAGTACATTATTATGGTGTTAATTGGTTAGATACCCTGTAGCATGGGTATTTCTAGGATCGAGAACGCGACACGCGTACGTCTTTAAATTAAAAAACAAATGGCAAGAGTTGACATTTCCAAATATGTTTTCTCACGTGTTTAATGCATTTTATCCGCACTATTTGTATTAGAAAATACAAGCTTTGAAGACTGGTCGTTTAATTTGATGTGATACTATTATTTTTTTTTTATTGTATATATCGAAAACAGCTTGAAAAACTCGTTTTTTTTTTTAAGTACATTTTTAAGAAAATGGGCAAAAATATATAAAAAGTGAATTTTTACCAATATAGGATCTATATGTTCATCCTATTGAGTTTCTTCTAGCTTAAATTGCTTAAATAAATAACTTAAATATATTTTTGGAAGAACATTTCACAAGATGTGAGTTTTTGATCAAAAATTTATCGTAAATTATTGGCAACACCTAAACATATAGTATCTATAAGCAAATTTTCTCATGAAAACAATTTTAGCTTATTATTCGTAAGGCATTATAGAATACCAGGAAAAGGGTAGAGAAACATGCCTAGTCTATTTCATGCAGAGTATTTAGCTAGCCGAATACACATGCTATACGTTTTCTTGGTTGTTGTTTAGGGAGTGTTACCCAATGATCAACAATAACATCAATAATAATAATAACAATAATCATCATCATAATAATGATGATATCAACAATGTGCGCTGCGTCATAGGTCGAAAACCCACACTAACACACAAATACACACACATACACTCAGTCATTTCCACCCGTGCCGCATGTGCGGCATGAAATTGAAGCAACAGCTTTTTGTTGTTTCTCGGTTACGCATACGCTGCCTGTGTGTGACAACAACAACAACAGCAACCGGAGCAATAGCAACAACACTAACAACAGTAACAACAACAACAACATGGCCAACGGGTAGCAAAAGCAGGTAGCAGGCAACGGTAAACGGCTTGCAAGCATATTAGCGGCCGGCTTAAGTGCAATCTATTCATGAGCGGACAACTGAAACGGATAAGCGCCATGCGAGACGCTCAGAGAAAGAGAGGCAGCTAGAGAAAGGGAGAAAAGGAGAGCATGAGGATGAGAATAAGAATGAGAACAGGAACGGCAACGGGAATAGAGTAATGGGAATAAGAGCTACAAGGATGAGAATGCGTTCTTCCTTGCTGACCCTACAACGCACACTCTTCCTCTTCTTCTCTCTCTCTATCTCTATCTACCCCTCTCTACCCCTCTCTCACTGTCTAGCGCGCACTGTTTGAACACATGTGTGTGTATGTGACTGTAATGTTTTTTATACTTCATCTTATACCCTGTATCAAGATTATATTATAATTTTGTGCAAAAGTATGTAACAGGCAGATCCTACCACTGTAGACGATAGTCCACGCTAGCATTAAGCATTAAGTGTGTAAAATATGTATATTCTTTACCAATATCAACTCTAATATTTTTCTATTTGAATACATATTCCACTTCTATAAATTTAATAAAAAGTAACAATTGTAAAATCAGTTTTTAGAGTATTCTCACTTGAGGTTTCATAACGATCGGCCCGTAAATACAAATTTTTGCGAAATTACACAAATTTAAAACCCTTTGCAGTATTCAAAATATATTTATTTTTAGATATTTTCTCTTTTGCTTTTGAGTAAAAGTCCAAAATTCATTGTTCTTCATAATTATTATAAGTTCAAAATGTGTGCACAAAAGACAAATTTGCATTTGAACCCTTTACAGTATTTAGAAATGCATATTTTAATTTTATTAATAATGCAGAAATAATCATGTCTTTCCGGTAGATTTTCCAAGATATTGCCAATTTTAACTACTGCAATTGAATTGAAAATGTTAAACATTTGCTTCAAAGACCCAGGTACAGGGTATTATTATGTCGCGTGCGCTCGACTGTAAAAATTTCGTCGATTTTTATTTTGTTTGCGTGCACGTACTGCGCGCGTGCACAGGCGGCAGCAGCCTGACTTACTCTCCGTCGACTCTCTGCCTGACTGAATGACTGACTGACTGAATGACTGAGTGGCAACAACTGCCGCTTCTTATTGACATTGGAGGCCTTGTGGCTCGAGTAACACCCGGCGCAGATGCTAAATAAGAAGCAGGAATTAAACTGCAAAGGTGTGCGACAACAACAACAACAACAATTCGAGAGTAAAACATGCAGCAAGAGAAGCATAAAAAGAAGAAGAAGAAGCAGCAAAAGGAGACTGAGTGTAGATGTGAGTACTGAGTACTTAGTGAACTCACAATGCCAGGATACGAGTCAATATATATGTATGTGCAAACATATATACACATAAAGGCAACCAGGCGAATGCATTATGAAATATCCTTACACACACATGCAAATACATTGGAAAATTCGAAAGGAAGTTTAAAAAGCGCAGTTCAAATGCCTTTCAATGGATTATTGTTCTTCTTTCAAAGAATTGAATGCAGTTATTAATAAAGCTGGCAAAATCACGCAAAGAAAATTTTTAAAAACTATTTGTGCAAAATAAGAAACACAGCATACCAAAATATTGATGCTATGAAGAGATCGATCCAAAGAATTATATTAAAAAAAAGAAAGGTCAGAGGTAATGTTTGACTTTTCATATGCTGCTTATAACAGAAATGCCCAAATGATCCAAAATATTGATGAAACTCCAAATATTAATCAAAGTGATATCGCAGTTGCGAGATTCTATTCATAATTTATTTTCCTTTTAACTTAAGTCAACAAAGTTGTTAAAATTATTAAATAAAGAGACATCACAATATGAAAACTAACCGATTTTGAAAAGTAAAAGGAGTATATGTTAAAAAAAAAGTGCTTCGTTCGCACACGTTTCTTTATATAAATAAATTATCAAGAAATAATTACAGTACCCAAGAATAAATTTGCATAAAATCTAATTCCATCTTTAAGCATAACTAAAAATTTCCCAAAATGTTGTCTAGACTCCAGGAAATACCCAAGCAAGAAAATTCTGTTTTAGAATCAAAATTGTTGTCATATTTTTGGCCCGTCCATAAGTTTTTAGCTTATATACGTGTTGCTTTGACAAAATGCCTCGATAAATAGCAAACTGTATTTAGAAATAAATGCGCATTTGTTTCAAAGAAACAGTCGTGATTTTCATCTTGGAAAAGTTTTCTTTCAATTTCTGCATTATTCTTTTAATGGTGCATGAATAAGATATTGTTGGATTTTTTTTGGGAATGCTTAAAAGGCAGACAAAACGAAATTCATTGAAGCGTTCAATAATCATATCCTTCATTATATTAATTTTTTAAGGATGTTGTCAAGATTTTTGCATGTCCATATAAATGTACGACAATGATTAAGCTAGTTAAAATCCGAATTACACAAATGATGAAACTAAGCTAATTAGTTGAGTTTGTGTCGCTCAGTAGGCCTTGCATAAATTATATTTTTTATTATATTTGGTAAAATCCGGGAGTTTCGATACATACATTTTTATTTCATATAAAATTATGTAGGTTATTGTATACACATATTAAATTTTAATTTCAATGACAGTACGAGCTAAATACATTCGATGTTAGCTAATAATTATTTTGACTATAATCGCGAAAGTACAGACTTTATTTCTGTTATTTACGTCTTGTATGGCGATGACAAAGTCGTATGATCTAATTGGAAAAACCTCGCATATAAGTACATAAATACATACACACAAGTACTTACATATATATATACATATATGATTGGCTTTAAGATCAATAATTGCAGTTTATGAGTGAAGCTGATTGTTCAAATATACATACATATGTATGTAACAATTTATGAATGTACTTATATGTCTGATAATGTAATAATATTAGAAAAAAAACTGTTTCCAAGTATGTAATACGAAATTGGGCAATTAAGAGTTCCGCGAAATTGTTCGCCAATCAAAACAAACTCAAAAGCAACTTAAAACTTATGTAGGGATGACAGCTGCTTGGTTAATTTCATAATATTACATTTCTTAAATAATTCTGTTGACACTATTTGCTAAATAAGGCAGAAATTGTTTAATCTATAATATTATGTATATGTGCATATGTATGGATGAATGTAAGTCTGTATGTATGTATGGATGGCAAACTAAATTATACTAAACTCTATTCAAATTTCGCCAACGCTTTGGAATTTGTTTTTGTTGTTGTTGCTGCTGCTGATATCTCGGCAAATTTAGCGGGAAAAATAATAAAAAAAAAAAACTGAAATTCCATTCATTATCAGAAAGCACAGCACAAACACACTGGCATACATATGTACATGTTATGTATTTATTATGTTTGTATGTACATTAATAATTCGTATGTCTGGCTGTCAAATTTCGAGTAATTTCTCGTTTAAATTTTTGTTGCTCTGCTGTTGTTGTTGTTGCTCATGTTGCACGTTGCTGCAGGATGCACAGCAACAACAACAATAACAACAACAAAACTTGTTGCTTCTTTCTTGATGTTGTTGCTGCTGTTGCTGTTGCAGGCAGCAAATAAAATTGCCAAATAAGCGATGAAAATTTTTGTCAGCCGCAAACTTGTTGCTCCGCATATGTGTGTGTGTGTGTGTGAGCTTGTGAGTGTGTGTGTATGATTTTATGCATGTGCAACTGAGTGCGGTGTACATAAGTGTGTGTGTGTAGGCTTACTTTTAATTATTAATTGTATTTATTTGATTCGATGTTGTTGTTTTTTATTTTATAAATATGCACATTTTTTTAACTTTTTTAACATTTTCAATTTCATTTGTTGCGCACTTTTCACCAAAAACAAAAACCAAACACACATAAACAAACTTTATTTCGTATTATTTTTTGCATTTATTTGTTTTTTATTTTTTTTTTTATTTATTCTTTTTTTTTTTGTTATTCGCATTCGAAATGAATTTGCACGTCAAAGTCGTCACAACTACATGTGCTTAGTATGCTTATACATGTGCATGTGCATGTGTGTGTCTCTCTTTGGACAACTGTGTGTGTGCGACGGGGCGTATGAGCAACGGCCGAGGCGAAAACTTTACCACTTTGTTGCGTCGCCGTTTGTTGTCTGCTCAAAACAAAAAAAAAACACACAAACACACAAAAAAAAAACAGCAACAAAAACAAAACGCAAACGTCAAAGTAACGCGCAAATTTTTACACACTGACGTCGCTGCTGCTGCTGCGACCGCGGCGGCGTCGTCGTCGTCGTCGCGTTTTAATGCGGTCTCCGCTCGTTGTAAGCGATTCGACAGGTAGAGCAGCACTGAATTCGTTCGCGCTGAGCACAGCGACTAAAAACGCCGCGACACGACGTGACGCGACCAACAGCACAGAGAGAGAGAGAGAGAGAGAGAGCAGTGCAAGCAGCGTGCTCTCAGAGAGCCAGAGCACCAGAGCAAAAGCAAACGCAACAGTATTGTTGCTGCTATTGTAATGCCTTTTACATTGTGTGGTCCCCAAGTCGTTGTCGTTCAGCAGGCAACTGTAAATGTTTCTTGCGTTATGCAACAACAGCGACAACGATACACGAATGATTCTGATTGGTCGCAGGACGAGCTGCCGAATGCCAGAGTATGCCCGAACGTACAGAGCCGAGCTCACCGCTCTCATTCACACCATGCACAAAAGCCAATGTTGACCGCTCTCTCGCATACTGGTCAAGCAATTGAGCGTAAAAAGAGTGACTGAAGCTAAAGCCACTACCGCTGTGGGAGGTTGCCAGTTGCCAAGAGGGGGAAGCGTTTCACTCACAGTCGCCATGTGACCTGGCAACTGAAATGTCATCAGCATGTTGATATCGTCATCATTATCATAAGCAGCTAGAGAGGATTTGCGATCGAATTCTCTTTCTACCTATAGTCAACAAGTACTATAGGTAGAGGGCATATTTATTTTGACAGCATTTAAAGTTAAATCTACGCATAGTTTGAACCTACTTCATAAGTAACGTATGCGGAATGAAATACGAACAACTGGTGTAATACAAATAAAAAATGTGTTCCAAGTCCGGCCAACTTAAAGTTTTCATAAGTTTTTTATTAGACTATAAGCTATTTTTACAAAAATATTCGTGACCATAGCGTTCAGCCTTCCTTTTATTTTCGGGACACTTGCATAGCCTCCTGAATTCCCTTTGTCTCCATTTTAGCAAGCTCTCTTTTGATTTTTAACATCAAACAGTCGATGTTTTTTGGCTTATATTCCTTACTCTAAACATTTCTTTTTAGATTTGACCAATACTTTTTCATTTGCTTTAACTGAGGCACATTTGGAGAGTTTTGCAGATTTGGCAGGAAATCAGTGCTCAAGTGGTCCAGAGCCTTCAGAGTTATTCTGGCATAATGAGCGGACTCTAAGTCGTGCAAAACATCGTATTATTATTCGCATGATACTTATCAATAAATTTATTAAGCGCCGGATCGCAATTGTCCTTGTAACTTTGCGCATTCACAGCCAATCCTGCCTTAAATAAGATCGGATCGCTTATTCCACGCTCACTTAGGACCAGCCACAAAAAAACCTTTGTTTTTGTTATTTGAGTGACATTTTCAGGTGGTCAAGGTATTAGAAAGCCTAAAGTAATATTTCAGAGTCCCCTCATGACCCTCCATGCGAAATATGTCTCATTGTCCATTATGCAAACCTTTCAACAGATTGCAGAAAACAAATTTCTAGAAAGCGCACGCAGCCGAAGTTTAATTGTCTCTCTCTGTGGTTCTGTGACTTTAGGAACTGTTTTTTTTTAACATATCATCACTCCCATGTCATTTAAATACTTTTCCACAGTTTTGTCCATCACATTGTATTTTTTGGCAAACGCACAACTCGATTTATCTGTGCGAACCACAATTTCAGCCCATTATATTGCTCTAACTTAACACTGCTGTAATGGACATTTTCTTCTGGATCCAGGGGCTCTAGTCATTTTTTTTTCATTCTGAACATCCGAAATTACTTAATAAATAAAAGTTTTCTTAAAGCCCATAGCAGAAAAGTAATGAAAAATTTAATTTTACGGCTAAGACTGGTTATTTGCGCAATATGTGCAAATCAATTTTTGACGCTCTGCTTTGCTCAGAGACATTACCGCGACTCTGCATTATCTAGAAAGCAAGTTTCTGATGATATGCATGCTGAAATAGTACCATTCATTATAGTGTGTTTTGTTTTGCGCTGTCGATTATTGAAACTTATTGAGAACATGTTCAATTTTGTTCGTATTTCATTCCGCATACGTTACTAGCAAAGATATTTTTGAAAATATTTACAAGAATTCAAAATTTTCAATGGTTGCTTAACGGGCTAAGGCAAGTTTTGTATTATTCAAACGGAATTGAAATAATCTTTCCATTGATGCCAAAATGTACATGAAGTAGGTTCAAATGCTGTCAAAATAAATATGCCCTCTAGTGTAAGTAGAAATCTCAAGTCATTTTAGAAAAAACATTTAAAAGAAGAGTATTCATGTTGTTTGTTTTTATAAAATGAATTTTCTTAGTTTTTTTGTTTTCAACTGATCTTAAACTTATCAATAACTGAAATAGTTGATGGACTATAAATCTGCACCAGATCTTTAGATCTAGATCGATACGTAACTTAGCAGAGAAATTATTTATCCAAATACTCTAATGATTTTTATTTTTTGTTGATGCTTAGAGAAAACTTTAAAAAATTTAGTTGTTCGATAATATTTTCTAGTCAGTCTTTAATTAAGATATGTTTACCTTATAAAAATACGAAAAACTATGTTAAGCTTTGAATTCGTCATTATAAATTCCAGAAAAAAAGTATTTTATTTCAGTCTCAATGATGCAATCGAAAATTTTATCTGAATTTCGTTGTTCTGTTACTATTTCATCATACTACGTTTTCTAGAGATTTGTTTCACAATTTTCTGTAATTTAAAGTGCATTTTAATCGTTCCAATCACAATATTATTAAAAGTGATGAGCAAATTTTCAAATGAGAAGAGAACTTGAACAAAACTTTTATAAATATATCTGGCTCCAATATTTATTTTTGCATGCCAATATTTCCATTTTTCAACTAGCCATAAAATTACTAGATAATTATATTTAATTTCACAATTTTGAATTGCTTAGGGTAATAAATAAATATTATATTATTTTAAATAGAGCTATGCATATGTACGTCCATGACAAAGTAAAATGTACTTGTATTTAGTTAGAATTTGTTTGTTTGGGTGGAAGCTTGAAACTCGACACGAATCTCATATGGCGTTTGAGTTAACAGGAAGTGAATAAGATCTAGTCTGTTGTATTGACTCTGTGTATCTGTTTTATATCACACTCTCAAACCCAATAACAGCAACAACAGCAATAACAACTACAATAACAACAAGTACAAAATTCAGACAGCAATTAGCGATAAAGCATTCAAATTTTTTTTTAGTTTTTCGTTACGTTTGGAATCATCGCGTCGATATTTTTTTTTTGTTTTTGTTGTTTTGCGAGTTTTGTCACAAAGCAGCAAAAAGGTTTGTATTAAATTTGATTATTATTATTGTTGTTGTTGTTATTGTTGCTGTTGCTCGTCGAGTTGTTGTTGATAATGATAAACTGCGTTTTTCGTCACAATTGAATCTGTTGCTTGGTTTTTCAGTTGAAATTTGTTTAGTTTAGTTTTTTGTCTAACATTTTTTTTTAGATTTTTTTTTTTTTTTATTTTTTTTTTTTTGCACATTTTGTTGATAAGATAAGAAAACTTTCTGTTGGTGGTGCTGACTTGGTATTACCCGAGAAGCCATATAAAAAGTGAAATATACTGAACATTGAGCGCTCGTGCCACATGTCTCCCTTGATAACACAACAGGGGACAGTTTGGATGAGGAGAAGAAGGAGGAGCTGGCCTTGCTGTTGGTGTTGGTGGAGGAGTTCGATTAACCAGCCTGTGTGAGTCATACGTACATCGCGAGTCCATTAAAGGTGAATCATTCATGCTAAAACTCAGCCCATCAATTTGTTCCTCGTCCCCCTTTTTTTTTTTGGTTTTTGTTCTTCTTAGGCATTGAATGGCGCCCTTGACCCGTCGCCGTCGCGTTGCATTTGCCAGATACAGATACATTTTCGGTTGTATCTTTGTCTACACGAGTATCTCGGACATTAAGGGCAGCTACAAAATGTATGGTGAAAGTCGTCGCCTGCCATGAGTTTCTGTGAAAATGCTGGCCCCAAACTTATTTTTCCGCTTGTAAATTGCCAAAGCAACAGAGGAGCTCAGTGGGAGAGGAGGGGAGGGGGGGGGGGGCTTACTAGTACATCAGCAAATGCTGCTTATGTTTAATTTCTTTTCCATTTTCCTTCTACTTTTTTTTTCTATTCATTTTATTTATTTTTATTTTATATGCTCGTTTTGTTAGTTTGGCTCACGTTTTATGCGCCAAATTTCTTCGTGCTCTTGACCATGCTAGCAAACTTGTTTGAAAGCCTACACGCGACAGCGAGCGACGCTGTCTTCAAACAATGAGCGTAGCTACAGCTGCAGATACATTTACATTCACAGTTGCAGATACAGATACAAATACATTTACATGCACAGTTGCAGAAACAGATGCAATGGACAATGGACACTTGAACCTGGATGTGAATTTGGACTTTGCAAAGCTTGGTGAGATTTTCTTTTCTCGTTTTTTTTTTTGCTTTTCATTTAATTTTTTGGCACATATGTGTCTGGAAGAAAAGCAAAGCAGAACGGAAATAAAATGTGAACGCACACGAAGTCCAACAGCTGAGCAGGAGCAGCAAGAGGAAAGAAAGATAAATGCTTGTCGAGTAGTCGAAAGAGAGGGGGAAATAATAATGTCAAAATGGTCACGCTTAGTTGCACTTGGGCAGAAAATTGTGACCGTCACAAAAGTAGGAGAGTACGTCGTGAGAACAAAAGTCTCTTCTAGGGAAGACGCGTCCAAGCGTGCTAGGGCTGCCCATGACGATCAGCGGAAGAAAAAGCAAAAGACAGAGCAAGAGAGTGAGAGAGAGAGAGAAAGAGAGATGAAGGGGCGGACAACCAGGAGTGGGGTAATGAATGATTAAGTGTTGTGATAATCAAAACTGTAGACAACTGAAAAGAAACACTCGTACAAGTTCCTGCAAGTCCCAAGAAAACCAAAAAAAAAAAAAAAAAATACCCAAATTTCTTTAAACCTTAAAACCCAAGTTTTTAACCGAACACAACATACTCTATAAAGATCGAGTAATATATGTAGAGTGTACTCAACTTTCTATCATTTTAATGGATTTGCCCGAGCTTTCAGAGATATTGTTTGCGAATATTGGTGATTCATTTAAACAAAGGTCTTTGAAATTTAGCTGAAACTGATAAGATGAATGTTTACGAAAGGAATTTTCCATAATGGATTTAAAAAATAAAAAACCCCGTACGCTAGGAATTATTTAATTGATAAACCAACCAGCATAAATTTACTGATAACAAAATCTCATAAGATTTGATTGAAACTAACATGTTTCTTAAACTAAAACTATATTGTGACTTTTTTTATGATATAGATATTTGATATAACAATAAAATTACCCAACAATTTTGTGCAACTATTTCTATTCAAAACAATTTTCAATTATCGTACAGAATAATGAAAAAGAATCTAATATCATCCAAATCCAATATTTTAACTGCAACTTGATATCGACAATAAATTATTTTTAAATATCACTGATCATTCAAAAACTCTTTTTAGAATAAGCGTTAGATTTTCATTTCTATTTAAAACAGTTGAAGTTTTTTTTTTTATCGCTTAGCAAAATAAATAAACAGATTTTCACTACACAAAAGTTTACCATAAAGAAGTTCTAGAGATAAATCAGAAAAAAAAATTTGCTTGAAAAAAATTATTTATAATGGAGCTCAACTGTAAATTCATTGAAATCTAATAAAATATTTTTTTTGCAACTGATTAAACTGATATTATTTTATCAACACCTGTCAAATGGACACGTACTTACGATATTTTTTTTTTTATTTTATTCTCCCATGCTATTGATAAAAAAACGGTTTTAATCAGCTGCGAATAAAGACGGAACCGACGCAAACTTCAAGGCGCATTCGAAGTGAAATCAAGTACGAATTTATGTGCAAGAGATTAGTTCCGGCAGCAGCATCAGTTTCAGTTAAATCACTTCCACTTAGGGGGACAAGTTGGGAGACCTTGACACAGAATAAGCGCAACAGGCACAAGGACTTTCAACAAGGACAAAGACAACTAATTATATGCAAAATAGATGGAGAAACAACAATCTAATGGGCGTAACACTGCACTGACTGACCCGGTCATGTTTCCATCATCCCTGCCCTGCTCTCTACTCTCTTCCCTGGCAAGTACTCATTTGCCTAATAGAACAATTATCGACGCCCACGGGCAGCATGAGGCGTTACATAAACCTCACACTCAACGCTCATAATACTGATGATGATGATGGCCATGATGACGATAATGATGATGAGCAGCAATAACCACAACAAGCAACGGATGCAACAACAGGTTAGTCTGCAATTCAGTGGCGGTGTTTAAACAACAACAAAAAGGGTAACTGACTGTACATTCCTAACTCGAATCACCATTATCCAAAGAAAAGGTTCGAGTTAGGGAGATATTCGAGTTATAGAGTTCTTTTTCCTAAGTTTATTAATTTTACTGCCACTCATTTAGTTCGAGTTACAGAGAAATTCGAGTTATAGAAGTTCGAGTTAGGGAAGTTCAACTGTATTTTCTTTTATCTATTAAGACTTTTGCATAATATTTGAAATATTCAAGTATCTTATTTAAATCAGCGAAGGGCACGCAATGGCTCCGGGAGCCAGCGGCTGCTAACGAATTCAAATTTCGTGCCCATCGCTGATTTTAATGAAATTATGTTATGTTTTTTTCCCACATTTTTCCATGCAAACCAAATTGACTACGCCCATGTAGTCGGCTAAATGCGTGGCCAACTTAAAGGTGAAAGGAAAACACGTTCCGTTTCAGGCTTTGGCTCATCATCGAATCATCAAACCACATAGACATCGTAGAACTTGGGAAATATGACCACAACTCGCAGACAGTATAAGCGATAAAAAACTGAACAGCAATATAATTTTGTATTAAACGGGGTAACATTTCTATGATCGGATTTCAACTCGATTTAAGAATTTTCTGAGTACACAATGAAATTTAAAAAACAAAAATCATTCATTAAATAATCTATAATAATCATTTATCAAATTGTTTTATAAAATTATAAAATTCATAAATTGATCATTTTATTGGGAATCTAACTGATTTTCATATAACTTAAATAAATATAGTCTCTTTTATAATCAAGAGCCAGTTTTTATAACCACTTCTACTGCATGCAAAGAAAGAAGTAGAAGAGTGTCCAGCCTCAAGGATATGCTATTGCATTCCTTGCCCCAGATGCCACAGAGGAATGCCGATGCCTGGATACGCGTATTGCACCAGCAGACATTGTGTCATCTGAAATGGCAAGGAGCACATGCACTATGGTCCCGATGACGATTATTTTGGAAAAAAGTCAATTTTTAAAGTTGTTCAAATTATTGATCTTTTGATGGCAATACATTAAAAACACATCAGACAAAAATGTTACATAGTCAGAATTTTAACATTGCTCAGCAATGTTAAGCTACTAGCTCTTAAACAGAGATGATTTTAAAGATGAGCACATGCCAGTGTTAAACTAATGTTTTAGGTCAATAGTTCAGTGTGGCTTGTACTTTGTGTTAGTAAATCTCCGTTGTTGAAAATGAGCGGGCTTTGTGTTGTTCTGTGTGTTTTAAAAAGTTGCCTTAAAAATTAATTTTGTTAGCACTTGTTAGCAATATACATATCCATATGCATTTTGTAAGGTAATCAATTCTTGTGCTGTCCACTAAAGCTCAAGTCGCGGCTTTTCGAGGTTTTTCAGAAATTTGACTTTATTGCATATAACCTCTCTGTAAAAAGTATTGATTAAACTTAAATTCGGCAAAACGAAAGAATAAATCTAATTTAAAAGTTTGTGTTTTCTATCATTTTGTTGCTCGAATCAGTAGAAAAGAATATATTCTAAAGTAGTTTACCAGAAAAGAAAGCAAAATATACAGGAATAATATATTTTTCCATCCAAGACTCGTCTATACACTGATTGTTCCTATGAAAGTTAAATGCTTTAGTTGACCGATCTTGATAGTTTTTGGCCAATGAGTGTGGCTTATAATAAATCTCATGTATTATAAGTTTGGTCCAGATAACTAAGAAAACAAGATGATTTTTACACGAAAAAATTTTTTCAACCTATTATTCATATGGTTACTATAGTTGTCCGATTTGAATTATTTTTTAATAGAATGTTAAAAGCATAAGAACAAATTAATCGAGCAAGTTTGGTTCAAACAGCGTAAAAAACAAAAAAAAATTGTGCATATGCTTAAATGAAGAAAAAAGTCGGTGCCACGCCCTTTTTTTACAGCACCGATGCCAATTGATACTATTAGTCCAATGCAAAAAACTAGACCAAAATGTCGTCCATCGTTCTTGAGTAATTAATTTTTTCAAAAAAAAAGTTTCATCGGGACCATAGTGACATGGAATGTCACAAAGGTTGAGCATGTTGTGATGATAATGTTGGCAATTTTGTGGCATAAATAAGTTCGGTTGCCACATAAATCTTCAAAATACTTGAAAAAAGTTGCTCTAAAATTTAAGTTGAGCTTTTTAAATGAAAACTATATGACAAGACATGAAAAGCTCTTTTAATATTCATATTTTCTAATAAATACACTCGAAATAAAGTCCACAAATGACCTTTATTATTTCACAAAACTCCAAATAAGTTCCATATGATGTATACTATACAATAAATGTATTTTAGTCTGAATATACTGACTAAAAGTCTCTCTGTTTAAAAAAAGAAAAACACAAGGGTCTATTTAGTTTCTTAAAAGCAACAAAATTTTATAAAAAGCGTCCAACATCCAACTCGATAGGTTCCTCTATTTTCTTAGCAGATCAAGTTTGATATTCCACTTGGAATCTACTTATAATTTGCACACATTGATTATAATTTCTATTCGTCTTCAATTCGATTATAATTATACTTAGATTCAAAAAAGTTTTACGTTTAATCCACTTTTACTCCACCTGTGGTAAAAACACTAAATACGACTATTGGAATCTGCAAAATCATATAATTGTATACTCTGATGACAATCCCAATCGAATTAAGAAACTCTAAATATCGTTCACACTATTACTGTAATACTTAATATGTAGAATTCAAATGGTATAGTTACAATACACTTTTTAATGATCTCAATAAATCCCACATGGAATCTAACAGAAGTTCGATTATACCGCCCAAAAATAATCCACTTCGAATGCCTTTTTATTCCGCACGTAATAAATAAAGTAAAAAAGTGCATTAATTCGATTTTTTAATAATTCAATCCACATAATATAGAATCTAAAGAATTTCAAATAACATTCACATGCATAAAGTTCACATAATGAGTGGGCTGAAAATGGTATGCACTTTTTAATGGTCCCAGTGAGGTTCGCACATATTTCCACCCACAATGAATACAGTAAATGTGTGACATCAATTCGAATATCCAACATTCCACTTTCTTTTTGCTTTCAACTAAGGCTGGTACATCGAATATTTAAAGTCTGATATGGCAGATTGTTGGCTCTTTGGCAAAGGAAAAGCATTTGCCTTAACAAGCTGCATATGACAATGGGGCCTTAATGGATGGAACAAGTGGGCCACAAAGGGAGGCGGAGAGGCAACCAGATGCCAGATGCCACATGGCAAGTCACAAAGGCAGCAGGGACGCGGAATACGCGGATGAAACGAGAAGCGCATTGCATGATTCCTGGTTGCAAGGAAAAGCGAACGCAAATAAGCGACAAGGACGCGAAAAACGCCAACGAGGCCATCGGGCTCAAAAATGTCAAGGCCCTTGGGTTTGGTGGTCCTGGCAACCCTTTGCTAAACGTCAGCAAGGACAATAACAATCCAGTTAACAGTCTCTAATAGAAAAAAACCTTTGGCCCGATTTTGCCAACAGATTCATTGGATAACCAAATACAACACCAACGAAAATTAGCATACGATATTATATTCAAATTGTTGAACATTTGAAATGTGATCCGTACTACAGTTCAGATTGGAGAAAACAATCAATAAAATTATTCAAATGATTTGTTCAAAAAATGAAGTTAAGCGATTTCTCATTTTTATTTGCTTGTTTGAAAAAGATTAACAATTCGAGTAATGAAATTTGAGATATAATAGTTTTTTAAGATGATTTTAGACTTTCTAATAAGGTATAATTTCAGTAAATATAAATTTTGTAATAAAAATTAAACTGGTTTGATATAGTATAGATAAGCGAATAAAAACTTTATATGTAACAGGCATCTTTTAGCCTATTAAGTTTAAGAAAATATATAACTCTTAGATATCATCACTGATTGACTTACTTGATTCCAAGAATTCAAGTCGAAAGAAGTTTTTAATGAAGGGTAAGTTTGTTTTCAATTTTCGGTAAATAATTATCATATTTGATAAGTTTTTTACCTTTTTTCTTAAATTTAACAAAGCTATTTAATAAAATTATATATAACAAAAGTAAACTTAAACTTAACTATATTACTTTGACTTTTAAGTAAAATTTATTATTTATTTATTTATTATTTCATTACATGATTTTTTGCTTATATTAAAAATAAGAGTAAAAAAAGAATTTTATCTCAAAAATTTAAAATTCATATTTATAACATTTCTACGATACCTGATTGAAATATATTAATATTTAAGATTTTGCCATTGAATCAGCAAGTTTTATTCCATACATATTGAAGCGAATTGAACCAAATTTTAAGACAGTTTACAACTAGTTGCAATGTTAAGCTTAGCTTTTATTTAACAACAAACAAAGCTCAACAACTAGTCACTTGGAAACACTTTTAAACTACTTTTGAACTGGTTTAGAAAGCAGTATATGGCAAATTATTGAATTATTTGCAGAAGTATTCCAATTGATTTGGAAAATGAGCATAAGAAAATGTGTAGCACAGAATTTCATGTATGTATGTAGTTGTTGCAGTTGCAGCTGCAATTGTTGTTGTTGTGGCAGCTGCCGCTTAATCGTGTTCCAGCTAAAAAACACTTTGGCCAATCTTGCTCTGGAATATTTACACGCCAATCACTCGTTGCGCTGTCTTGAATAGTTTGGAAAGCTTCCTTCTAAGTCACATTCCCATCTCTCTTCCCTCTCACTCTCTCTCTCTCTTCTTCTCTCTCTTTATTTTTGCTGTGGCTTTGCGTGTCAAATCAGATTTTATAATTTCTGTTGTTTGCCACAACGCTTTTGTACACAATTCTTTTCGGCGGCTCAATTTCTGGCGTGTGTTCACTTTGACGCCTTGCACTGAGTGTGAGTTTGAGTGTGAATGCAAGTGTGTGTATACGAGTAGATGCGTGTGTTGAGATGTTTATCAAGAGCAATAATGTAAATGCTGGTAGCACTCGTAAATGGCCTGTTAATTGCTCACGGTTCTCTGAACACACGCATACAAAACCCAAACAAGGCGTGGCAACAATAAAACGTTAAACAAACCTTTAGCGAGTTGAGCCCACAGTCTACAAACCACCCACAGCTTCAACCTCACACTCAATCCTAACTCCCAATCCTAACTCCAAGTACACAGAAAAAAAAGCCCTTCTAAAATCAAGTATAAAATACTGAATTTAAGTATGGATTTTTTAAGTATGTATTCAGGATTAAGCAGTATAATTAAGCCTGTTTCAGGATTAAAATGGGAAAATAAGCCCAAACTACTTAATTCAAGCTAAAAAATTTTAAAAATACACCGTTGATCACCACCGCCTCTATCATTTTAACTGGTCCAGTGGCTCAGTGATTAGAGTCGTCACATAATTAGAACTTCCAGTTTGAAAAAAACATGGGTTCGATTCCCCTCGTCAATTGTAATCAAACATTCCCGTCATTAAAAAAAAAATGTTAACCCTCTACTGCATGAACATAGATCCAATAAGAATAACACATAATTTTATGCATTAATGTGTTTATTAGGCATATTATAATATATATTTGGACCAATTTTTTTTTTGGGTATATAGTTTAGGAAAAAATAAATGAAGAACCATAAATTTTTTCGCCGATTTTTGCAAGAATTAATATACATAATGCCTACCTTACAGTCAAATTATATTTTTTTTAAAGAAAAATTGATTTTCTTTTGGAAAAAATTATTCTTCAACAAAAGAAATGTTTTTTTTTTTGAAGATATAAATAAATAAAAAATTCACTTTCAAATTTACGCACAAATTCACGCGAGACGCATGAACAAAACTCATAGAAACACGAAGTGAAGCAACTCAAAAATTTTTTTTATATTTTATTCCAATAGAAAATAGTGCAAAGAGAATGACCAATAACAATCGACTTCGCTTAAGTACCGTTTTAACTAAAAGAAATTTCATTACAAATTGAAAGCCATATATGGCTCTGTATGCGGTTAAAAAAATAAACAAAATAAAAAATGTTCAAAAAATAATAATTTAAAAAAAAATTTAAAAAAAAATTTAAAAAAAAAAGATTAAAAAAAAGTTAAAAACACATTTTAAAAAGTTTTCAAAAAGTCTTTCATACTTGGTTTAAGAAAATCCGAGATTACCCCACTTTTGACATCGTTTCGGATTGAATTCGGGATAAATATCCCGGATTTTTTTTTCTATGTACAGCCCCAATCCATGCCACATGCCACATGCCCCATTAGCGAAGGTTTCACCGCTCGGTCATGGAAAATGGCAAACAACCGAAAGCAAGGCATGCAAATTTCCAAGATTTCACAGACTGTCGAATCAAACAGGTGCAGCAGGAGCCAAGCCAGCAACAAAATGGCGACCGCACGCCGGAAACGGAAACGACGCGACGCCAGCAGCGCCACCCCCGAAAACCGCAAAATTGAAACGTGCGTGCAGCGAAATTGCGTTTTCGGTGGTAACCACATTCACACGCACACACAGGCACACATACACACGCACACACACAGAAGCACATAGATTTCCCTGTCCAACCACTGACCCAATTAATGCAGTTTGTGTGTGTCCTTGGTGTCCCATTGGACTGACCAAAGGTCAGCTGCTGTTGCTCTTGCTGTTGTTGCTGTTGTTGCCTTCGTCATCATCATCATCATCCCCATCATCATCATACCCATTCCCATCATTCTCATCATCATCATGGTTCAGTGAGTTCAATCGTTTGCCTGCCAGCCACGTTCCAAAATGGATGATGGATGCAAATTCGATTTCATTGTTTTTGGATGCATCCAATCGAGAATCGTCCTGTCCTCTGGCTTTGGCTTTGGCTGTGCTTGAAATGGGGATGAGTTGATGAGATGAATGAGAGTTGCAGGCGGTTTTTCAATTGCATTTTGGGGCGATGCGTTGAGAG
This sequence comes from Drosophila quinaria, assembly GCA_035047525.1. Lineage (NCBI taxonomy): Eukaryota > Metazoa > Arthropoda > Insecta > Diptera > Drosophilidae > Drosophila > Drosophila quinaria. Next base: position 6,576,253 of record JAWNPO010000455.1, on the reverse strand, counting down.
CGTTAATTAGTGCATTGCAGTCAAATTTCAAAGAAATAAAAAAATTCAAAAAAAGACAGAAAACAAAGTGTAAAAACGAAAAAGAATAATGCATCAAATAATATATGTTGATGCAAATGATCGTATAAGCATAACTAAATAGACAAACAGAAGACAATTGCAAAAAAAAAAAAATAATTAAATTAAAGCCAATTAAATCGATAAGATGTGATAATTTATTATATTTGATCCTCTAGCGAAGACTGCGATTTCTTAAGCTGTTGAAGAACTTGAATTATCTTGAATATAAAGTGACTGAAATACTATAATAAATAATACTATAAAATATTTTTAAATTAAGTTTAAGAAATAGTAATTTTTAGGAGTTGACTACACAAACTCTCTGTTATGTTGACAACTTATACAATAGTACGTATAAGAAATAAGGTAAACTGGGAAATTCCAACAAATATCCAAATGAAAAGTATTCCAAATTATGAGTTATTGTGATACTTCTTAAGTTATCTCCATGTTAAGTTATAGCTCATTTTACACACTGTTTCCGTGTTTTCCCTTTGCCTGTTGAACACATAACATTCTTTTTAACATATGAAATAAGTTTTATTTCATGATTTCATGATTACTTAAGTAGCGTTGTCAACTTATGCTTACAATGCTTATTAATTAATTAAAATGAAGTTATTAATTGCAATAAATTCTCCTGCTTGTAAAAATTTTAAAACTAAATATATTTATATAATGCAGTCGAACTTTTTTAACTCGAATCACCATTATCCAATAAAAAAGTTCGAGTTAGAAAGACTTCGAGTTACGGAATTTTATTTTTTTCTGTCATTTAAAAGAACTACAAATTCATTCGTGTTAAATTGTGAACTTTTTAATTTGTTTTTTTTATTCATCTTGTAGAGCTTACAATCTTACTTAAAAAATAAAAAATCAGAAACTAGTGACAACATTTTTTATCGTTAAGGTCAAACAAAACGAAAAACATAGGAAATTAGTTACAAAAAATCATAAACTCTAAATTACTTTTAATCTTAATTTAACTTTTAAATTTTCTCTTATTCTTAAAGCTAAGCACAACTTAAAAAATCTGAAATTAGGTTCTGATAATTATTTTTTTATATTATTTTAAAAAAAAAAAGAGGACTTCGATTTTGTTCGAGTTAGAGAAGTTTGACTTTTTTCACAAAAAAAATTTTTGGACCGTCTATAACGTAAAGCATTTATTAGTTTAATTAATAATTTTAGTTCCAATTTTGTGCTATATTTTTTTTGTGTTCAACTTGTTTTAAGAACCATAAGTCAACTATAATAAGTTAGGAAAACTAAAAAAGTTATTTCTTTTTATGCATTTATCACACATTAAACATTTTTCCAACATTTGAATTATTGAAATTTTTGAACATAATGTTCTATTTATGCAACTGCATATGAGCATATAAGTGTGTGCGTGTGTGTGAGTGTGTATGTGTGTTTATGTGTGTGGCAGTATCATAGTCGAGATCCTAATAAACTGCCAGAGCTAATCATTGTGTCAGATGCTAACTCGACATGGGACATGGGACATGGGACACGGAGCAGGTCACGTACGTCTGTTGGCCAAGCTATCATGTCTACTAAATTTCTCCCAGTTGCACGGATAAATCCCAACTCCTGGCACCTCTCCCTGGCCACCCAATTTGGTGGTTGTTCCTCTTTTTTTTTGCCAGCTTCTCTTTCTCCCTCTGCCATTGCAAATCCACACTCACTTTTTTATGTGTCACGTTGAGTTATTTTCAACGCGAATTTTCGAAATTTATTTGTCGAACATTGGCTACGCTTTAGACCAGGGACGCAGTGTGTGTAAGAAAGGGGTAAGGGGGAAGGGGTAGGGGGTAGGGGAGTGCTAGAGCATATGGGAATCAGGTGTGGGGTATTAAGTTTTTTATTTTTCAATATGCATTCCCATTCGCATTCACATTCTTCTGACGCTGCTTTTCACTCTTCTTTTATTATTATTTGTTGCTTCTTCTTTTTGATTTTATTTGGTTTTTTTTTTTTTCTTTTTGATTTTGATTTTGTTTTTGTTTGTTCATTTTGTGCTTTGCTTTTTTGGACATTGTCAGCGATGGCATTTTTGTGGCCTAAATGCAGAAAGTTGGGTAGGATGGAAGGGGGGAGAGGGGGAGGGGGACGAGAGAGTAGGGTGCTGGGCTGGGCGATGCAATGTGTCAGCGCCAGTTGCCTCAATGAATCTGTTTACATTTTCCACTTTGATGTGGCTCATTCTCTCTCGCTCTCTCCCTTTTACTAGCTCTCGCTCTCTATCTCTCTCTGCTTGAGCTATGTTGGTATCAGTGCTGCCAGTTTAGCCATTTAGCAACTTTTAAAAAAAGTTGCAACTTGTTTTTTTTTTTAAATGCTAAATAGCCAGAAATCTAGCAATTTTTAATTTTTCTTTAGCAATTAGCTAATTTAGCTAATTTTTAATTTTTTTTTTAGCGGTTTTGCCTTTTTTTACCGCTTGTTGCAAATGATTGCACAAATTACGATAAATAATGGTTCACAACGATATCGGGACTCTGGTATTTAATTCAATGGCTCGATTATAAAAACAACTTGAAAGTTTTTGCTCACTCTTTTGCCGTCTTTTGTGATTTAAATTTTTTTTCTTGTTTAAAACAAAATATATAATGATTTAGCATTTTTTTTTGGCAATTTTTACATAATTTTTAGATATTTTTTAGTTATTTTTTTCGAAATCTAGCAATTATTAGAAGATTCTAGCAGCACTGGTTGGTATGTTGATTCTTATGCAGCACATGCCACATGAAAGTTGCACGACGTGCTTGTGTGTGGCTTGCACTGATAGCTGATAACAGTCAAGAGCTAACAGGAAAAACGGAATAACCAAAAAAGCAGAGCAATGCAAAGACAACCAAAAAGAAGAAGAAGAGGCAAAAGCAGAAGAGTAACAGAGAGACAAGCGGAAGACAGACTAAAGCCACCGCCCACTGGCGAAACTTTTTGCAAGCTTGCGAGTGATTCTAAAACACACACACACTCACACACATGCTTGACCGAAAAGCACCGTTAAACGGTGACAGACTCAGCACAAAAAGCAGTTGCAAGCTACAATAACAACAACAACAACAATGTCAAACAAAAACTCGAACGAGTTGCCGGCAGCGCAGTCGGCTGCCAACGACTTCTAATAAAAACAGGGACAGCAACAACGAAAGAGACGCAGCAGGAAAATTGTTCAAGAAAATTCTTATAAGAAATAAGCAAAAAAAAACAAAACAAAACAAAGACAAAGACAATAACAACAAAAACAAGAAGGAAAATCAACAACAAAAACTACAACAACGACGACAGCGATGCGATTTTCTGCCGTTAGCTTTTTTAAGCGGCGCGCAGAGCAAAGCTCCGAGAGAGTGCAAGATGGAGAGCGTAAAAATCTATACGTAGAATGAGAGAGACCAAAAGTCTAAGAGAGCGACACGCGGTCTACAGAGCGCAGCAGAAGGCGCGACTTGACTCGCTGCTATTGCCGCTGCACTGTGGCTCGTTTCCCGAAAACTCGTGGCAAAAATCTGTAACTTTTCAACTAGATGAGATATCGGGTTGAAATTTGAAATATATGTTCCCAAAACTTCAAAGAAATTTTTGGAAGAAAAATGGAAATGAGCGTGGCACTTTTTTTAAATGCATTCAGTTTTAAAGATAAGCCAGTTAATATAAATAAATAAGCTTAATACAAAGACTAAGTTCAATTCAAAGATGGACTACGCTAAACTTGCCCTTTTAAAACGTAAAATTTCACACTTGGCATTTCTTGGAAAAATTCTTGAGCTTTGACGAACTCCGCAGCCTACAAAACCGGAACAACTCGAAAACTCATTTTTGCCTAGAGTTTTCGGGGAACGAGCCACAGTGCGCTGTCGCTGCAGCGCTGCCCAACGCAGACAATTGCAGTGCTCACAAGTCAAAAAAAACCCCGACAAACGCGTCGCAAACGATCTCTCCATAAGCTTAACATTTAATCTAAACGCAGTCCGCTTCCGTTTTTCTATATAAAAGTTGGTATTTATACAAAATAGAATATAATTCATTCTTTATTAATTTCCATCTTTAACTAAAATTAATTATTTTAAATTAAATAAATCTATTAAAAAGTTTTCAGTCACAAATTTATTTTTGTTGTAAGATTAAAGAATAACTCAAATTTTTTGATTTTCAGATACTTTGGTAAAATAATTAATCTAATTAACATAGACTCGAAAAACCAAACAGAATCTTTGAAAATTTAGGTATAAAATGCATATCTTTTCAGCATATTGTGATCGAAATATTAAATATTATTAAATTTTAGCATTTACATTAGTTATCATGAATATTTAGCATACTTAAATCCATGTCGAATATCTCACGTAATTAACATGCATTATTGACATTTTTGTCGCCCTTGCCTGAACAAGAAGAGCAATTTTCAGTCACAAAGTCATTTTTGCAACGTAAAATCAGAAAAGGCCCCACTGTGCTTCGCTAGCCGGATGCTTTGCTAGCTTTTCTCAATAAAATGAAAGAATAAAATGCAAAAAAAAAAAATGTAAGGAAAAGCAACAAAACAAATGAATGCAAAGAGAGCGTTTGTATGTGTTTCTAAGAGAAAGAGAGAGAGGGTAGAAAGAGAACTCGTTGCAGTTCAAAAATTGCGTTGTTCATAAATCAGTTGCAATTAAAATTAACTAGAAAATGCAACGCTAATTATATCTGCGGTCTGCTGTGAGCGTGGGGTCGCACTCACTGGGCCTGAGAATGGGATTGGGATTTACACGGCGCCTGGACCCTGGACCAGTAGACGGTTTAAACACGGAACTCGGAGCACTGAACTGGCCATGCCCGGCACTTGAGCACAAACATTGAGCGAGGCAAGGCGGCGGCTTCGTATGACGACATACGGTGGCAAAAATTTCACAAATTGCAGAAAAAATAATGCGTCATTTGTTTAATAATAATAATAACAACAACGAGAACAATAACAAGAAGAAGAAGAAGAAGCAAAACGCGCCGACAAACGTACCGTACGAGCATGACAATAATTGCCAGTTGTTGTTGACTGCACTGACAACAACATGCAAAATGCCGACACGGCAAAAAAAAAAAACACAAAAACACCAAAACACACTGACACTCATACACAACAAAAAAAAAAGAAAGAAAGGAAAACACAATTATTATCTATCAACAGCACGCGCGATTCACGTTACGTATACGCAGTACGATTCACGGCAAATCGTTGTCGTCGCCCGCTCTTTATAATCATCATTATTATCATTATGATAATCATGTTCATATTCTAACCACAAACGTCGTCGACATCGTTGTCGCCGGTTCGATTCGATTTGTTACGTTACGTTACGTTGTCGTCCCGACGTTTAAATGAGCACTAAAACGTAACTCGTCGACAGACGCCGGGCAGCCGGCAACATCAGAATAACGCCAAAAGAAAAAGAAAACTAAAATAAAAATAATAATAATAAAACCCGAATAAAACAACAACCACATTGTAAAACGGTCCTTACTGCACTCTCTCTCTCTCTCTCTTTCTCAGTTTACTCGCTCTCGGTCTTGCCATCTCTCTACTCTTCGCTCTCCCTCTCTGTTATCAGCCGCTTGTAACAGAGACGCAGCAGCCAAAGAAGCAGTAACTGCAGCTTTTGCGGGGGACACAGGACAAAATGACGCTTTCCTCTCTCTCTCCCTCTCTGTATATATATATAGTTATGTATATGAACATATGTGTGTGTATTTGCCTTGGTGTGGGTGTGCATGTGTGTGCTTCAACATGGATGAACGAACGTCAAATAGAACATGTGCTAATGAATTATCAACTGTCAGCACACAGCGTAAAGTGCAAACACTCACGCGGACAACGCGGACGAATGGACAACGAAGGACGAATGAATGGATTCATCCACAAAAAAAAGAGGAATAATAAGAAAGATACACGCACACACTCAAGCACTGTGTCTATGTGTTTGTATGTATGTAGGACAATCCAAATGGTAGCCTACTTAATTGAGATATGTAGTTAGACACTGTGCAATCAACGCCAAATGAATAACAGCTTAATGAATGAGTGCAGTCAAACTGAATGAGTGTGAACGTATTGTGAGTCATCGCTTAAGCCGATTGACACCCCTTTCCTCCTCCTCTTTCCTCTTTCCTTTCGCCGCAACTCCATCAAAAGTCAAGAAGGAATGTACCGATAAAAGCTTTCTTTTAGCAATTTAAGAAGTGAACAAGCATCCAACCATATCCAAGATTTTGAAATGCTTTTAAGTAAATAATTTAAAATATTTCAATATGGGTTTTTCCAGCATCGAGAACGTGACATTTGTACGTCTTTAAATGAAAACACAAATGGCAAAAGTTAACATATTCAAAAATGTTTTTTTAACGTGTTTTATGCATCTCATCAACACTATTTTTATTGTTAAAGACAAGCTTTGAAGACTTGTCGTTTTCGAATTATTTACAGAAAACAATGCAATTGACAAATGCGAAAGTCTGCGAAATGCCGCGAATAATGTGGAAGAAAATACTCTTAAACCATAATAAAATAATGTAGCTTTCCATTTTAGAAATAATTTGATATGTTATTTTATTTATTTCACAAGTCTGGTTAGTATTTTGTAATGCGACATTGCAAACGTGACAAGATTTCCACCTAGTTCGTTCCAAAAATTTGTTCATCAAATTTTAATCTATATTTCTGAACACCCAAATATATTTCTACGAAATAAAATTTTTCATGTTACAATTTTTCTGTCCTACTTAGTGTAAATTTCACTGTGTAATCGTTAGAATAAAAACGGTCCATTTTGGAAGTACATTTGTAAGAAAATGGGCAAAAATATAGAAAAAAAAGTGAATTTATTCCAATATAGGATCTATATGTTCATCCTAATGAGTTTCTTGTAGCGTAAATTGCTTAAGTAAATAATTTAACAATTTTTGGGAGAAAACTTAACAAGATGTGAGTGTTGGATAAATTTTACGATTTTAGGCGGAGTGGCCCTTTTATTACAAATGCCCATATATATTTTCCTATACTGTTCAGATCGAACAATTTCAATTTTATTCAAAATTACAATCCGAATAAATTTTACTAATAGCATTATTTGAATCATAGTTTTTAAGGCTTTCACAATAATTCATAACATTCGATGACATCACTAGGTTAAGATTATCGATAGACGAAGGATAGTGAAAATGTCTATTGTTAACCTTGGGGCTGGATTGCCATTACTTATCTCTTGTGTAGCACCAACAGCAGCCACATAAAAACATGTAGCACACTTTTAGGCGCCTGGAAACGCAACTTTCAGCGACATGCACTCGTATTGGTTTGTCTGTGTGTGTGTGTGCTTGGCACGCCTGTCTGTGTCTCTAAATATATGTATATACATACATATATTCGTATATAATTGTATATGTGTGTGTGTCTGTACCAAAAGGTAAATGACATCAATGGAGGTTGGCTGGCTTCTCAGTCGCTAACGTTGACGCTGCGTCGACTGCGACAGCGACTGCGACTGCGAATGCAGCATGTTTACTTTTTTGCTAGCATTCTCTGGTCTCGGTCTTGGTTTCCGTTTGCTGCTTGCCTGCTTACAGTTTCCGGCTTTGGCCAACACTCACACAGAGGAAGAGTTTCTATGCGCGCGCCTAAATATATGCAACGATTTTTTTCTGCTCCTTAACAAATTCGGTATGGGAAAAATGTATCTCACACACACTCAACACATCTTGAATTTTGGCTCTTTGGCAACCTCTTTAATAACTAATGAAAATCTAAAATTTGGCCAATGCCTGAAAGGCATTTGTCAAGCTATTGGATGCGTTGAAAACTTTTTGGAAACTAGAAATTGCCGCTCATTGTTTGCTGATAACTGAAATCAAAGCAGCCAAGGCGTAAGGCGTGGCACTCTTCAGGTTACTTTGTCCTGGCTTCATGCCAAGAATTGAAAATCATTCAATGTAAAGAAACCTTAACGAATCACAGATGCTCTTCATAGACGCTAAGTCTTATGTATAGTCATTGTAATAAGCAAATGTAAATTTTCGTAAATATTAAGAAATAGCTTTAAATGGTTTCTAATATTAAGAATAATTACAAAAAATAAAATTCATTTACCGACTTAAAAATATTTAAAAATTTAAAAATTCATTCCATAATTATTTTAATGTTAAATAGTTTCTAATATTCCAAATTGTTCAATATACAGAATGCCCCAGAAATCGCTTTCGCTCGAGTTTCACATCAATTTAATTTCGGGGTGCCACAGGTCAAATCGCAGAATAATTTTGTGCGGAACGAACTAGCGCTAAGTCCGTTTTCGTCCGATGCTGCCACCAAGTCCGATTTAGATTTTCAAAGTCAGGGTCAGCGATGCCACATTTTTTAGTCAAAATTCAAAGTAAGGTATTTAAAAAATATAGTCCCTGTCATATTTATAAAATCACCTTATAAATTGCAATAAATCGAAAACTACTGTCTGCAGCGGAGTACAATGTATAGAGAAAATGAAGAGGAAGAAGAAACGAAAAGAATGCATGTATAATTATAATTTTTGGAAAACTGCAAAAAATTACAATTTCAACCCATTTCACCTCATTTTCATGAAAAAAGTGCCTTTTTTGCAGTTTTCAAAAAATTATAAAAAATACTAGCAAAAATATTTTTGAAAATTTTCTTTTGCAGTTACTCTTAGAATTGTTCCAAGAATTTTTTTGCATCAAAATATTTTTTGTGAAATTGTAAATTTATAAATATGCAACACTAAGAGTTTAATAAGGTGCTCTTTGTTAAGAACCGTTAGATTGGTGTGAACTAACTGTACATGCATTCTTTTCGTTTCTTCTTCCTCTTCATTTTCTCTATACATTGTACTCCGCTGCAGACAGTAGTTTTCTATTTATTGCACTTTATAAGGTGATTTTATAAATATGACAGGGACTATATATATGGAACCACTTTAGTTTTCTTTAAATTAAGCAGTAAAAAAATAGCACTTTTGAGGTAAATCAAGTTTTATCGAAAATAATCCTTAAACTTATTGTGCAATTTGTAAAAACATTTGTCACGAAGAGTTGCCAGACTAATGGCAGACAGTTTCTAGAGTTGACTAGTAACTTTTATTTTCTCGCGCCAGTTAATTTTAAATCTGAAAAGGTGTCAACCCTTAGCAGCCTAGTTCGAAAAGGTTGGTAAAAATGTAAAAAAAAATTAAATCTCTCGAAGTTCTGTGGTACCTCGGATTTTTCCGTGCGGAATTGCTTTCTGCGGAATTCTATTCGATTGCTGTAGGCCCGATAACGTTCCAATTCCAACATTCCTTATTCCTCATATATTTGCTTTCTTAGCATTTCTTAAAATAAAGACTTTATCTGAGGTATTCCTTATGATAAATAATAATAATAATATATAATTCCGTATTACTTAAAAATATACTTCAGTAATGAAAGTATATTCCAGTTATGATATTTCCATTTCCTATTGTGCCAGTTTCAATTTCTGAACATGTTTCAATATTTAATGTCACTTTTGGGAATGTAAATCGATTATTCAAAAAGTTTCAGCTTGTTCAGACTCAACATTACTTTAAAATTATATTTTTTTTTAAATAGTTTCTAAAATGTTATTGAAATGCCATTTTATTTTTCAAACAAACTGAATGGAACCTTAAATTGAAAAACTCTCCCGAATTGACAAAAAAAAAAGTCGTCTAGATTCGTGTACACATTTGAATACCCTTCCCTTATTAGGGACCGGGCACAACAAAGGGAAAAATCAATTTCGAGAGAAAGTTTAATATGCAAAATACTTTGGTCTCTTTGGACCATGTCACTTACCGCTGGGATCGTGATGAGGAGGTGGCAGCACCTGCTGCTGCTGCTGCTGATGGTGATGATGCGGATTGGGTGCACAAAAGGCGCTCGAGCCACCGCCCAATGTGGGCGGAGGCCCAGCCGGCGGTGGCGGCGGATATGCACTGGCCCGATACGAAGGTGGCGGCGAGCCGACATCGCAGCGATCCGGCGGCACAGGTGGCGGACCGCCCGCCGTTGGCGGTGGACCGTAATGGGCCTGCGGCGGTGGTCCGCCATAGTGGTGCGGCAGTGGTGGCGGCGGTGGACCGCCATGATACTCCGCCGCCTGTTGATAGTGATGGGCGTGCGCCACATGCGCTGCGTGGGCGGCAGCATACTGATGCTGATGATGCATGTGCAGCACACCACCTCCGGCGGGCGCCAGCTGGTGGGCGTGGTAGGCGGCAGCGGCTGCGGCAGCTGCAGCAGCGGCGGCTGCATACGAGGGCGGCGGCGGTCCATGATGATCCGGCGGTGCGTGCTCCGTGTGCAATCCCAAATCCGGCGCATGATACATTCCCGCACTGAGCGGTTCACCTGGCAGTAGCACGTGTGGTGCCGGTGGTTGCACCGGAAGTGGCGGTGAACTATGAGCTGTGGACAGCAAGGGGGGGATTAGTGATTGGTAATAACCAAATGTCATACATCAGATTTTTCACTTTATGAGTTTAAGATTATACTAATTTAATTTAGTTAGTTTTATTTTATTTAATTTTAGTTTTAGTTAAATTGTCAATATTTAGTTGAGTGGTTGCAAACTTTGCACTTAGTCGTGCTCTCAAAAATAAATAAATAAAAATAAAAAAGGTTTATGCTATTCGTTCCAATGAACACATTCATCAATGGGATATTAGGATAGCACAATAAATCGAATATGTTTATGAATGGATTTAAATATCAGTCATACATTGCAACAATCAATTTAAAAAATAAGGATAATTGCTTTTAATACGAATACGAGCAGATTTATTTAAAAGTTGTTATATGTACATAATAAATATCGAATATGTTAATATACGTACATTTTAAGTTAAGTATATATTACAAATTATTCTAATTAATCATTTTATTTAGATTTCAAATTTTGATTTTTAACTTAATTAATTGGACTAGTTTACAAAATCCCACATTTTTTTTGCAAAGTGAATCAAAGTATTTTTACTTGTAGACTTTTGCCTGCTTAACACAAAAATGCCACTTAGGAATTTTTTTATGAAACCGCTTTCGAAATATTCAAATTTTCAAGGTTACTCCAACACTTTTGATATAATTCCTTATATACTTATCTGATTTAGCCAAGCAAGCACCTAAATTAAAGGTAATTATCTTTAACTTTCTCCCATACAGTATTAAGATATGTTCCACAGTTCAGTTGCTAGCGCTTTCAATAAGTTCAAAAATTGTCGTTTTGGGTATAGAATAGAAATCACAAAGATAAATTTTTCAAAGAAAATAAGGTATTGTTCATGCAAATCCATAGATAAATGGCGGAGTTATACTCTTTACACTGATAGTATTTAAATCATATTTTTAACGATTTTAATGTATGTTTCGTATGACAGCTATATGATGTAGTGTTACGATAGATGGCCTCGAGAATTCGAAAAATTTGAATATTTCGAAAACGCTTCCATACAAAAATTTTAACCCTCTAAGGCTACTTTTGCAAATAATGAACGAAGAGAAGTGAAGATATATTTTCTAAGATGAATTTGGGCCTCTGAATTCAAAAATGAGCTCAGAAAAGGTGTACATGGCTTCGTTCACCTGTAAGGGGACAAAATGTGAAAAGTGACTCAAGCCTTTTTTGGGGCTATCAGTGAAAAAATTCGGTTGAAAATATGTTTACATTTCAGTCTTGTCATTTATCTATTGGTATATAACACCAACCAAATAGATTTTGTTGTGTGTGCAGCATAAGAGCAGATTGAAATTGACCCTCCCGAGATTTTTCGCGAAAAAAAAACGGAAAAGCGCATGGCGTGTCTAAGTCAAAATAAAAGCACCATTAAAAGCTTCCGAGTGCTTTAAAGCTTATTGTAAGTGTGAAGCTGTGTTTATTAGCAACAGCTAAAAAATATTTTTATGTTAAAAAACGGATTACTTTTTTAGTTATTGTGATTTAACGGATAAGTGTCTTGAGACACGCTTACGTGTTAGAGGGTTAATTGGCATTATCGTATTAAGCGGTCCAATGTCCATAAGAAAATAATAATTTGATTCATTTTGCAAAAAAAAAAGATTTTTTTTATTTTTCTTTAAACTAGTGTAATCATTATATTTTATTTTTATTTTTTTCGCTCAAAATAAAACTCATTTTAAATACATGAATTTTGTGTAGAATTTTCACCAAGTATTTTTGCATATCCCTTTAAAATAAAATAAAAACCCAGCGGCCCCATAAAAAGCAAAAACAAATGTCTAAAACGATTACGTTAACTTTTTTAAAAGTGAGTTTGATTTTGAGCGAATAAATACAAATCACAAATAATCATTACTTATGAGTTTTATTTTTTCGCTTAAGATTAATCATTATCATTAAAGAAACTCCTTAAAAATCTTTAAATAATTATTACTATGTAATTTTTATAATATAACTCATAATAATTACGGTCCCTAAAATAAAAGTTTATCCAAAAGCAGAACATTTTCTACTTCGGATTCTTCTGATTTGATTTGAATAGATCAGAAATCAATCAGTGAAATATCCCCGTATCAGGATTATATAAATAAATGCGCATCAAGATAGCTAAATACTTTCGAAAAAAACAACGATTAAGAGATGGATAATTTGAAGTAAATTATCCATAAATTATTCATGAAAAAATGAATTTATCAGCTCACTTATGTATTTTATTTTAATTTGGACTGTTATGTTAACATTGCTGGTTTGTAACATAACAGTTTAAGTATTTATAATGTTTAACCAGTTTTTGTCACAAACGTGCAAATTTTTAAATTTTTTATACTAGTACATAAATATATTAAATTGTTATGTTACATACTAGAAATGTTAACATAACAGTCCAATGTTAAAATAAGAGCAATGATCGATTTGAATTGAACGTAAAATTTGTGTCTTCCACGAATAAATCACAGATAATTAAAATTGTGGGAGTGTCTTGCCAACTTTACATCAAGTTAGCAGAACATTAGTTTTTTTTTTTTCAAATAAAAGAGCGGCAAAATAAAGTTTACGTATAATTAACTGCAAATTATCTATCCCTTAAACGTTATTTTTTCATTATAAATAAGTACAAGGTGAATCTTTTGTTTGATTGTGACTTACCCTCGCTGAGTCCGGAACTGGCGCCAGGTGGCAACATGCTGGACAAGGCGCTGAGTGGTGTGTAGGATTTGGGTGGCTCCACGGACCCGGGGCGCAACAGACGCTCCTCGGTGACGCTGGACTGGACGCGATACTGCATTTTGCAATAGGCCTCCTGGGCGGCGCCATTGCTGGCATTCACATAGACGCCGGTGATGGTGACGTCCGTATCCTGAACGATGACCACACTGGACGATGTGGGTCGACTGCAGTCCTTGGCATCCTTGGCGCTGCTCGAGTCACCACGATAACCAGTCGTTGTGATTGTCGTGTCCGTGTTCGTCTCTTTGGTCTCCTTGGAGTACTTGGAATCGTTGCTCTCCTCGATCATATTGCTTTGTGGCTTATTGCTAATTGCAGCCTCCCTCAGTTCCTTGAGCTCTCTGGCATCCTTGCTCTCCTTGGGCTCCTTCTTGATCTGCAGCTCCGCAGCAAGTTTGGCTGCATTGGCTTTGCTTGCCGTTGGTTTGTTAGCCACCTTTGTGGCCGTCGTCGTTGTTGTCGTCGTCTCCAGCTCATCATAGCTCTCGAAACTGCTGCAATCGCTGGCCAGATTCTTGTCCAAATGCCGCTCCACCTCATAGGTGGCAGCCACAATGGCGCTGGCGTTGAGACTGGCCATACGCTTTCTGGCCAGAATGCCTTTATAGTCACCGATGAGTTCCTCGGTGAAGGCGCTTTTGCGTTTCTTCGGCAGCTGTTTGGGCGCCGGCTTTGATTTGTCCTTATCCTTGGTATCCTTAGTATTCGGTGTGTCCTTGTCTTTGTCCTTGTTGTGCTCATCGCCTGGCTGCTGATCCGCCTCATCGCTGTCCTCGACCACGACTTTCTTGTGACTCTTTGGGCCACGCTTTGTGTCCGTTTCTGTCTTTTTGGCTGGCGTCTTTTTCGGCAGCTTCTTCTTCTTTTGCTGATGCAGACGCTGCAATTGCAGCTCCTCCGCCTCGCTGTCGCTATCGAATTCCCAGTGCTTGCCCACACCACGTCCACCAGTCACATTTCGCAATTCCCGACGCGGCTCCACAGCTGGCGGCGTTTCTTGCTCGCTTTTATCCTTGTCTTTGTCTTTATCTCTATTATTATCTTTGTCTTTTTCTCTATCTTTATCTTTATCCTTGTCTCTGTCTCTGTCTCGATCTCTGTCCCTGTCTTTGTCTGGCAGCAAGTCGCCCTTGTTATTATCATCATCGCTGCCATCCAAGGTTCGAATTCGTGGCGGTTGCTGCGTTGCCTTGGACAATCCCAGCTCATGGGCTGTCCGGGATTCGTTCTCGTAGAGGCACTGCACCTTGGCCAGTGCATTCAAGGAGGCCATGCGATGTCGCTTCGCTCCGTAGCTGCTCAGCTTTTTCTCATCCTCCGAGTCGCTGCTTTCCGTATCGGAACTATCGCTGGGAGGTGGTTGTATTATCTTTGATTTGCCTGCCGTTTGTTTCTTTTTATAGCCAGCTGTTGTTGTTGTTGTTGTTGTTGCTGCTGCTGTTGTTGTTGTTGCTGCTGCTGTTGTTGTTGTTGCTGGTGTTGTTGTTGTTGCTGGTGTTGGCGTATTTAGCTTGCGTTTTGTCTGCTTCTTGTTGCCGCCTTTGACAGTTGTTGCCGTTGTTGCTGTCGCTGTTGTTGCTGTTGTTGTCGTTGTCTCAGCAACTGTTGCGGCTGTCGCTGCTGCTGCCTGCTCCTCTTTTACTTGTTCCTCCTTCTTCACTTCGCCCTCCTTTTCCCGCTCAAGCTGCTTTAACGGCTTGTTATCCTCATCGGAAAATTCACGCAACTCCTTCAACGTTGGCAGCACCATTTTGATGGGCTCCTCATCCTCCGAGCCCGACTTGAAATCGTATATATCCTTGGCGGCGTTTAGCGCACTTAGCGACGTTTTACTGCAGGCCTGCTGCAGTCGCGCCTTTGCTGCCGACGTTTTACTGTACTTGATCTTTGGCCGTTGCTTTGCGGGCGCTGCTGACGCAGCTGCTGCCGTCGCCGCTGCCGTTGTACCGCTGCCCGTGGGCGTGGCCTCAATGGGCGTCGGTGTACGTGTCGCTGTGGGCGTTGTGATTGTTGTTGTTGTTGTTGTTGTTGTTGTTGTTGTTGTTGTTGCTGTTGGCGTGTTGTTAATCTCCTCCAGCTCCATGTGCACCGATTCAGTGTTCGAGTCGAGTTGAGCACGTGACGAAGTTTTGGATTTACTTTGATCTTGATCTGCACTAGATGTTGTTGTTGCACTTGTTGTTGTTGTTGTTACAGTTGTTGTTGTTGCAGTTGCAGTTGCACTTGTTGTTGTCTTTTTAGCCACTTTGACTGCCATTAAACTCTTAGCGGACTTGTCTTTCTTTGTCTCTGGAATTGTCGGCGTTTGCATTTGTTTTTTGGGCGCCGCTTTGTTCGCTTTGCTTGTGGCAGGCATTGGAGGCGCCTCCAGTTTGGCCTTTTTGACCGACTGCTTGGCCACCTTGACGCCTGGAGATTCCGTTTCCTTCAACTCGCCTAATACTGTCTCCGGCTCCTTGGACTTTTCTTTAGACTTTTCTTTCTCCTTTTCCTTTTCCTTCTCTTTTTCCTTCTCCTTTTCCTTCTCCTTCTCCTTGTCCTTTTCTTTCTCCTTGTCCTTATCCCTTTCGGCTTGATCCACACGCTGACGCTTCACGTGCATCGGCTTGCCCGGATTTAAATTGGCTATAACCTTCACCGCAGCTGCACGAGATTTCGTCTTGACATTCTCCGATATGGATGACTTGAGACCTTCGCTCATTCCCTCCTCGCCGCTGGGCAGCAGGTTGTCAAAGCCATGGATCTTAATGTCCAGACTCTTGAGCATTTTGTTAATGGCTCGTGCCTTGCCATCATCCTGACGCTCCTCAGCCGTTAGCTTTAGCTGCGTCTTATCCGCTTTATCCGCCTTATCCGAGCTAACACTGGCCGTCGATGTTGTTGTTGTCGTTGCTGTCGTTGTTGCCGTTGTGGCAGCTGCTGTTGTTGCTATTGCACTGGACGACGAAGCTTGTCGCTTTGTCGCCGTCTCCGATTTGCCGCTTTGCTTTTTATCATCAGCCTCATCCGTTAATTTTTGCTGCTTGCCGCCGATTCGCTTCTTCGACGTCGACGCTGACGATGCAGTTGTTGTTGTTGCTGCCGCCGTCGTCGCCGTCGTCGTTGTCGACGTTGTCGTCGCCGTCATCGACGTCGCAGCTGCTGTCGATCGCTGCAGTCGCTCGGCGACGCTGGAACGCTTCTTCGGACCCATTTCTCTGCGCTGCCCAAGCAGGAGACTTTGTGGGAGAAAATGCGAGAAAAGATGGAAATTGAGAGAAATAGAAGTTGAATAGGTTTAGGGAAAACAAGCGGAACAGTCGAGTGCACCCTGGGCCTAAAATTTGTTGCCCATGCAATTCTCGTACTAATCCTTAAATATCGACTTATCATCTTTGTGCCAGCTATATACATTTATAATGTAAATGAATATAGTGAAATGAAATAAAAATAAACAAACTTTTTTTTTGTAAATGAATGATTTGAACCAATTTAGATTTACATTTTAAAAATTTATTAAAAGTAAACACAAAAAAAAAATTGTCTGACCAAACAAGGAATCGAACCCACGACTTAAAATTCAAATAAACGACAAATATTTAATAATTAAAAATCATCTCCATCGACCGCACCGAGATTTGAACCACGATCTCCCGTTTCGCTTGCCGAGCACTTATCACTTCCACCACTGGCAAAATCTATATACATTCTCGATGTACATTCTGGCAGAGTAAATGTAATATGAATGAATTGACCATTAATTGTATTCTATTTATAGAAATGCCATTAAAATACCTTGGACAAAATTGTTAATATCTTCACTATTTATGGCTCAATCGAGATGAAAGTTACTAACGTGTGTAATATACAAAAAAA
Organism: Drosophila quinaria; assembly: GCA_035047525.1. Lineage (NCBI taxonomy): Eukaryota > Metazoa > Arthropoda > Insecta > Diptera > Drosophilidae > Drosophila > Drosophila quinaria. Next base: position 6,559,104 of record JAWNPO010000455.1, on the reverse strand, counting down.
TTTAAGATTTTAAGCTAAGACCCTAAATTAAAGGTTATATAAGTTTTTAATTAAATACGACCTCAATAGTGGGCGTGGCAAAATTTTAACATAAATAGATATAGCCTGACATAATAAGGAGTCTTCATTCCAAGTTTGGTGGTCCTAGCTCTTATCATCTCTGAGAGCCGATCGTTCATACGGACATGGCTATATCGACTCGGCTGTTGATGCTGATCAAGAATACATATGTTTATACTTTACTGGGCCGGAGATGATTCCTTCTTCCTTTTATATACTTTACACAAACTTAATATACAAAGGGTATAAAGACTAAAATGCAGTTTAAAGTGTTCAACTAAATAAAACTCTCTTACATCTTTTCCATTTTTAATGAAAGCATTGTTGCCATAACAGCTTTTTCCCGTCAAATCTAGCCTGCAAAGCTCTATGCAAATTTAGCTCATTTTTATCGCATAAATTGTGCACTGATTAAAAGAAAATTACAAAATCATAAAATGTACCCTGTTCTGTATTAGAATATCCTATTTTTAAAAACCTCTAATCAAAAACCATTCATAGAGAATCGTCTAAAAATATCCCCTACATTAAATTTAAAATGAAAAAAACAATAATAATGTTACACACATACATAACATACATAAAATTGAACATCAGGTTAATTCCTGCCTTAAAAGCCTTTTGTAAACATATGTATGTATGTATATTAGAGTGGGTCAGCGGTTGTTAAATTGAAGTTATTTATTAAAAAAAAACTTTTTATTTTTCTACAATTTAAAGAAATATTATTGTGTTAAAAGCAGGGATCGTAACTCTTAAAAGTTATAAGCCTTATAGGTCTTGATAAGCACTATATTTCTAGCACTAAGGATGATTTTGGGCAATTGTTGGTTTTAAGATACTTCAAAAAAACCAAGGCATTCACACGCGACTCAAATAGAAGTAGTTTTTTCGGCGTCCAGTTCTAACACTGATTCCGGCAAAAGCTGAATGAATATTTTGATGCAAATAATTTTAGAATGTAATGCATTGACATTTCCTAATAATGATTTCGTTTGATATACAAATATTAAGTAGTTTTTTTTTTAATTTAATTTGAATCACTGTCGCACGCGACACATTGTTAAACAAAATATTTCTATTATTTCTGTCTCTCTTTTTTAAAGTATATATAGAAAACAGCTCAAAAAAGTTGTTTAAATAAAATTTTCAATATATTTCTATGAATTAAAATCGTTTATGTTACAATCTTACTATCTTACTTGGTGATAAAATACAAACGGTCCATTTTGGCAAAAATATGGAAAAAGTGAATTTATTCCTATGTAGAATCTATATGTTCATCCTATTAAACTTATTCTAGCATGTATTGCTTGAATAAATAACCTAAATACATTTTCGGGAGAGAATTTCATATGATCAAAAGATCAATTTTACTATTTTGGCCTCGGTTGACAATTCTGTGGAAATGCCTATATGTGTAATTTTTTCAATGTCCCTGTCATTTTTTTAAAGCTTAATTTTTTTCCGACTCATAACTCTTATTAGCAATCCCTGGTTAGCATAAAAAAAAAAACAAAAAAGTTATCAAAATGAAATTTAAGAATTTTAGTTTTTGTCCGAGTGCTTAATTATTATTTTACTATGAATTTATGTCAAAGCGAGCAGCTGAGTCACTGGATGAAGCGAATTTCCACTTCACCTTTCGTTATATTTTTTTCTCGTGTCTCGCTTTTTGTTCAAGTGGCGGCACGTGACAAACAATAGAGATTTTACTTGAAAAAGTTTCTATACAGCATTTGCATGGTGTCGAGTTTCTTCATCAAGTCCTGGAGCGCCAACTTAAAGCTTTAATATTCCAAGAAATTTCGTTAAAATTACTCTTTTCAAAGGTGCGGCAAATCTATTTTATAATTATAAGACAGAAGCTTATCATAATTTGGTAAAAGAATTTCTAAATTTTATCAAATGTTTCATATATGTATGTATAATTTTATTAGGTTACCATTTGATTAATATTTTTAAATATTGTACAAAAAATTCTTTTGATTATGCGATACTCATTTTTTTAATTGCCAGAAAGAAAATAAGAGCTCTTTAGCGTTCCAAAGATAACCTTTCGTTCGAGTTATTGCTAATTACTACTAAATTATAAAGTATGTGTTGCCATTTTAGCTATTTTAATGCTAGATTTACCCATATTACAGTTGCAAAAACTAGAAAACTGGGTGTTTTGTTCTTATCTAAAAAACTAGAAATTGCACCAATTTTTTCAGTGCTATAAAAAATCCATCTTATCAAAGGGGAGAATAATTGGTCAACTCGTTCATTCTTTTGCTGCTAAAAAACTGAGTTTGTCTTGGTCAAAAATAAGTAACAAAATGCATTTAGTATAATCTGAATTTTACCATTTCTACCATTTTATACAAATTATGTAAATTTAAAGATGTAGGCCTCAAGAAAGTGGAACTACACATTGTAAAAGAAAAATTATAAAAAATACAAACATCTTTTGTTAAAATAAAGAAACCTGGAAATGTTTTGATCTATTTACCAATCTGTAAACAGCAATTACAAGTGACGGCATATTTATTTTGACAACATTTAAAGTGAAATCTACTCATAATTTTAACCTACTTCATGTACATTTTGGCATTAATGGAAAGGTCATTTCAATTCCGTTTGAATGATACAAAACTTTCCTTAATTCTTGTAAAGGCCTATTTTGTAACTTTTTTCGTCGAATTCAAAAAAAAAATGTTTTGATGCAAAAAAATTTTTTAAATAATTCTAATAGTGACAGCAACATTTTTTTTCAAAAATCTCTTCGCTAGTATTTTTTATAATTTTTTTAAAACTGCAAAAATTCAATTTTTGTATAAAAAAAAGCAAAAGGGGTTAAAATAGTAATTTTTTGCGGTTTTCAAAAATTGTAAAAAATACTAACAAAAAAATAACTGAAAGTTTTTTTTTGCAGTTACTATTAAAATTACTATTAAAAATTACTATGAAAATTCAAAATTTTCAATGGGTACATAATGGGTAAAGGAAAGTTTTCCATTATTCAAACGGAATTGAAATGATCTTGATTTGTTCACCAAATTTTATTCTATATATCGAAAACAGCTCGAAAACTCGTTTTAAATTAAAGTTTCAATATATTTTTACACTGAAAAAAAAGCCGTTCTAAAATCAAGCCTAAAATACTTGATTTAAGCCTGCATTTTTTAAGTATGTTTCCAGGCTTAAGCTGAATAATCAAGCCTGTATCGGGATTAAAATGGGAAATTACTTTATTCTCTTTCGACCTATCTGATTTCAACTGGATCGGTGGCTCAGTGGTTAGAGTCGCCGACCTGTTTGAAAAAAACCTGGGTTCGATTCCCACCGTCAATTAAAAAAAAAAGGGTAAAAATAAAAAAATGTTAGTAAAAAATAATTTAAAAAAAAAAACTATTAAAAAAAAATTAAAAAAAAATTAAAAAAAAAAAAATAAAAAATAAAAAAAAAAATTAAAAAAACTTAAAAAAAAAGTTCAAAAATAAAATTAAAATAAAAAGTTTAAAAAAAAAATGTTCAAAAAAAAAGTTTAAATGTAACAAAAAAAATTATTTTTTTTAGCCTGAATTTAAGAATTTCAGGATTGAATTCGGGATTGAAAAAATCAAGTATTTCGTACTTGATTTAAGAAAATCCGAGATTACCCCACTTCTGACATCGTTTCGGCTTGAATCCGGGCTAAATAGCCCGGATTTTTTTTTCTGTGTATGAATTAAAATGGTTCATGTTACAATTTTTCTGTTTTACTTGGTGTAATCTTTGGAATACGAACAGTCCATTTTGGAAGTAAATTTTTAAGAAAATGGGCAAAAATATAGAAAAGTGAATTTATTCCAATATAGGATCTATATGTTCATCCTATTGAGCTTCTAGTCTAGCGTATATTGCTTAAATAAATAACTTGAATACATTTATGGAAGAAAATATCTCAAAATGAGAGTTTTTGATCAATTTTACGTTTTTGGGCCAGGTGAACCTTTTTCTGGAAATGCCCATATGCTTTTTTGTTAGCTATTATTTATTTTGTCACTTTAGCTATTTTAGTCAATAATATTCTGGCAACTCTGGTATAAAATGTGATTTGTTCTGAATAAAGAACTAAACTGATTAACTGTGATAACTCATATTTAGCTAAACGAGCAATAAGATAATAAAACTACCTTATCATAGTTATTTTCTTTGAAAACTCGAAAGCTTAACTTCACCCACAGGCACCTGTCTGTGTAAGCCTAGACTACATAAATATTCGCCCAACGCCTTGCACACAATTACAAATACAAAAAAAACATGCATATTTATGTGTGTACAGCTGCGGTCAAAAAAATAGTGGTGCTACCAGGCATAAAACTTAAGCTGTGATATTGTGATTCCAAATAAGAGTTTTTGTTTTTAGTAAGGAATGTACCGAAAAGAAACTGCACACTTTGTTTCATTTGTATTTCAAAAGTTTTGAACCAAAAGTAATTTTTTCATTTTACATATTAAATATAGATTCATTAACATTATAACTAACAAAAATATTTTGGGAAAAAGTCAAGTCCTTATTTTTGAGCGAATTTTTTGTTTGACGCCGTTCATTAGGGTTTGCACACCTGCCTGACTTTCTGACTTGCCCGTATCCAGTTTTTCTTCATCTCTTCAATGTTTTCGGCAACTCTACCGTCCTTCCTTAAATTTCGTTTAACAATAGCCCAATATCGCTCTATGGGTCGTAGCTCTGGACAATTTGGTGGATTTTCCTCCTTACGGACAAAATTAACGTCATTTTCGTTGAGGAGCGCCTGTGTTGCTCAAGCGTAGTGGGCGGATGCAAGATCCGGCCAAAACAAAGTTGGGACATTATGTTTCTTATAAAATGGTATGAGACGTTTCTTCAAGCACTTCTTGATGTAAATATCCGCACCTATAGTACCTTTTGTAAAAAATGCGCTAGTTTTAAGACCACAGGTGCAAATGGCCTGCCAAATCAACACCTTCTGTCCAAATTTTTCCATTTGAATTGTTGACACCGACTCGTCAACAGTGCTGCCTCTCTCCTTAGTGTGAAATTGTGGGCCGGGTAAAGTTGTTGAGTCCAATTTAACATATGTTTCGTCGTCCATCACAATGCACTCTACCGCGTCACTGCACAATCGATCATAAAGCTTTCGAGCTCTCTGCTTTCCAACTTCTGCTTGTCGCTGACTTTTTTTTGAGACTTTTTGTTTTTTGTACGTCCTTAAGTTATTCCTTTGCTTCACCTTTTGTATCATTGACACGCTTGTACTCGTTTTTTTTGCCAAATCTCGAACGGACATCGTTGGGTGTTTGTTAATTAAGATTAACACCGATTGTTCCAATTTTGGACTATGTACACGAGTTTTTCTGCCGGTTTTCGGCATGTCTTTTATAGAACATGTCTCTCCAAACTTAATTATAATTTTTTTCACGCTATTCGCACTAACTTTAAAGCGTTTAGCTAATTTTCTGTATGAAATTCCGTTTTCAGTACAGTAGCTGTGCACAATTTGTTTGCGTACTTGCTCTTCGATTCGAGGCATCGTAAAAACAAAAGACAAATAGAGCAAACGAAAAATGCAAAATTCTTCAGAATTGATCGAGCTTTCTAACGGTGCATTGCAGGGCGCGATCGAAAGCTCACACTGGGAGAAATATTTATTGGAAAGTGTGCAGTTTCTTTTCGGTACATTCCTTATTAGAAAAGCTTTCATGGAAATGTATCATTAGGACTTAAAAGCTTTATCCATTTTTGAGTTTTTTCATAATTTCGTGATCTATGCTATATTTGCTCTGGTCAAAATAATAGTAGTGAATGCATCTTTGCTTAGAGTTGTTACAATGGGGCGTGGCAAGCATTGCACTCCTGAAAAGAGTGTTCCTATTAAAAAATTGATTTCTTAAAGGATAACATTTAAGGAAATGAAAAATTTGATTAGATGATTGGCAACCATAATCAGAAATGTCATTAAGTACTCGCAAAAAAAAGATAAATGTTGAAGACCTTGATCCACGTCCAAAAGACTAGTGACAAAAGTAGTGAGGTACTTCAAGGGCGACCCTTTTGCTCCTGCAGCAATTATAAACAAGTAAGCGCTGCTACAGCCGAGTTTGCTCGACTGTTGGATACCCTGTGCCAGTCTCCATAAAATATAATACTGGTTATAAAAGAATTAGTAATATGTATTTAAGCATATAACACATAAATATTTAACGCCGCTCGAATTTGCTTTCGATAAAGTGGTCCAATTTTAACCAAGTTTGGTCAGTAAAGGAAAACCTCGTATGCATATTGTGTCAGCTTGGCTCAGATATCTCAAACAGTAAAATAGTTTGTCATACATTATTTTCGACTGATCGTTCTTATGGCAGCTATATGATATAGTCGACTGACTTCAACCAAATTTGGTCAAGTTGCCAAGGACCTTCCTGTATGCATATTCTGTCAGTTTGATTGAGATATCTCAACCAACAAAAAAGTTGTTCATACTGGGACTTGATTTTCGACTGATCGTTCCTATCAGGTTGCCAAGGACCATCCTGTATGCATAATCTGTCAGTTTGGTTGAGATATCTCAAACAACAAAAAAGATTTTCATACCAAGACTTAATTTTCAACGGATCGTTCCTATGGCAGCTATATGATATAGTGGTCCGATCCAAATTTTAAAGTAAACTTGATCTGCGTCCGGTATCCAGCTAGCTACATACCAAATTTGAAGTCTCTAGTTATTATAGTCTCTGAGATCGACGCGTTCAAACAGACGGACAGACGGACATGGCTTAATCAACTCGGCTGTTGATGCTGATCAAGAATATATATACTTTATAGGGTCGGAGATGCTTTCTTCTGCCTGTTACATACATCACACAAATCTAATATACCCTTTTGACCATTTTCAATGGGCACAGGGTATAAAAAGAACTTACGTATGGACCAAAGTGTGGAAACCATTTTTAGATGTTTTCGGAATAATAATCTGGCAGAAAGAAGCCCGAGAAAAATTCCGTTATTAAAAACAATACCTGTCCAAATTCGATTTCGGTTTTCTAAGGAACATCCGAATTGGCCCTTGAGAACCTTGAGAAATAGAGCAACCTCTAGTGGTCGGATGTGTCCAAAATTATTTTTTTTGGTGGTCGAGGATCTCGACGACATGTAAGGTATCCACAAAACTCGGAATATCAGCCCAGATTCACCAGCAAGACCGTCAAACATGGTGGTTCGAGAATAATGATCTGCGCGCATTATCACATTACGGGTTTTGAACAATATAGTGGATCAAAACCATAATGAATAGACACGAACATGTGAAAATTCTGCAGGACATTATGCTACCGTATTTTTCGGATAATATGCCGTTCTTTTGGAGGTTCCCACTGGACAACGAACCAAATCATACCAGCAAATCTGCCAAAGAATGGTTCGCATAGAAAAAAGTTAATGTAGTGGAGTGGTCACCTCGGTCCCCCGATATAAACCCCATTGATAATTTGGTCCGATATCAAGAGGGATATTGCCTAGCATCAACCAACAAAGAATAATCATCTCTGGGAGATCGTTAATAGCGCCTGGAGTCAATACATCCAGAACGATGTCAAGTCCTGGTGGACTCCATGATCCGTAGCTGTAAGGCGTTAATTGGAAATAAAAGCTTCACAACTAAGTATTAAATTTGTTAATTATTGAGTACATACATATGTATCTAACCTTTTAAATAACAAAAAATAAAATTTTTGATCGTTTTCATCATTAAAATATAAGAACATGTTTATCACTACTATTATTTTGACCGAACATCTTTGATTTCTCAGATGGATTTATAATATAATAACGTATCTTAAAAAAATTAAATAATAAATTTGGATAAATTAAAAGTCCTTTAATTTTGAGGTTTTGTAATTACATTGCATGCGCTACTATTTTTTTGACCGCAACTGTATGTGTTAGAGTACAAGTCAAGCTCTAAAATCTAGTGTCAAGTTTTATGTATTTACCTCACTCTCGTGCTCTCTTTGGCTGACGCGCTCTCTCACTCTCTCTCTGTCTCTTGGTTTGTTGTTGTTTTAGGTAAGCTGGGAATACCAGTAATAGTTTAAGCCAAAGCCATTCCTGGGCATTGGCAGCAGCAGCGCCATTTGGTTGATGAGCCGCCCAGCGTAGGCGCTGTGCTTTAGTTGGAAATGATTATGTTTCTGGTTTGTTTGTTTGTTTATATTTTTTGTAAAAATTGTCTTTTGCTTTGTTTATTGCTGTTCGCTCTCTTTTAGCCTATAAAATATGCAACACTTTTTTTAGTGATTCAACATAAACAAAAGCGGTAAGCTCGCATTTTAAACAGTTTTCGTCATAATTTATGCATTGCAACGGCAACGGCAGCGGCTGCTGCAAACGTTTTATGCAAATGCGTCAACACTCAAAGACACACACACACACGCATTCATTCACATGGATGTAAAAGCCAAAAAGTTTACAAGACACATTTGTTTACGTTCGCTCAAATGAGAGGATATGGCAACGCCATGCGTAGTTTTGCTCACGTATACATACACATACACACACTGGGCACTGGGAACAATTGCTAAAACAACATCAACAAAAGAAAAATGAATTTAACGCAGCCAAAACGCATACACACACGCACAAAGGGATACACACACAGATTCAGTCGAAGGGCTCTATTAAAAACTATGCGCTTTTACATTCATTTATAAAATATATAAATTTGGATTTGTATTTTACAAGCAATACGACAACAGCAACAACAACAACAACACACACAGACACACACATACAATACGAGCATTGGGGGGAGAACGCCCGCCCGCTGGCGTTGACAATATTGATGGAGATTGCCTCTTATTGGAAGTTAATTGCTTTGCAGACTAGCTGCTTGTATTAAATGTTATTGCACATTCACAATTCAAATCAACAAACAAGACAAAAACAAAAAAAAATAGGAACAACAGCAGCAGCTGCTGTAGCTGAAGCTAAAGCACACGCACACGCAGCACAAAATATTTTTAACACGGACGCCCGACACACACGCTCTCCTCGAGCATCTTATCAGACATACTAGTAGTGTTGGGTTGCTCATGAGTGAGTGAACAAAAAACAGTTGCTCCCTGAAGTGAGCAAGTGAACATGTTCTTTCCAAATTGCTCTTTATTGCTCAGTTGTTCTTTTATGTGCGTCAAGATAGCAACGGTTCTTTAGCAACGAAAAGCTGAACTTGGTTCATGAGTCGGAACCAGTTATGAACTTTCTCATTTTTAAGCCTTATTAGACCTTTAATCAATAAACTAATGATGCAGAATAGTAGAAAATTAATTAATCTATAGTTTAAAGCAAAGTTTTGGCCATTTCAGCTTTTCAAACGGGTGTAACAAGTGAATAAAGAAAGCGAAAAAAATTACATTGTCACCATTTGTTAAAAAGCCAAGCTAAGGGTGGACGGCGTGGAAAACCGCTAATGCACGATTAAAGAGTGCAATTTCACCTTTCTAATGGTACCATTTATAAAAGAAAGTTATCTGCTCGTTTTTGAAATATTTTGAAATGAGCGAAGCTACCTCGGTGAAAGTCCCATACAAAATGACCGCCAAAATGACATATCTTGTTTTCAAACCATAATTGCTAATCGTAGGACGAGCAGCGGATAACGTGGCATATAGAAAATTAAAGGTACAAGTTCGGGGAAGCTATTGCAATTAAGCTTAGAGAAAGTTATCTATTAGTTTTTTAGAAAATTAATTAATTGTAAATCAACCCCAACAAAGTTCATGAGCAGGTCCTATCGAACTGGTAGCTCCAACGTGAACTGAACTACTACGCAACAGAAAGCTCGCTGATATGGGGCGGACTATATGCGTATGTCTACAACAGAAAGCTGACTGCTAAATAATTTCGTTGCTAACTTACATTTTCGTTGCTAGAATAAAATATGAACGGCGGGAAATGCACGGTATGTGGGAGTATTGGCTTTAATTTTATAAAAATTTAGCCGTATGCATTATTCTATTCAGAGCTCACATTGCTGAGCAATTCGCATTTGTATTTTCTTAAAAATGAACATGGCAACTCATGTTGATAAATAGATGAGGTCACACTTTTTACATTTTCGTTGCTAGAATAAAATATGAACGGCGGGAAATACACGGTATGTGGGAGTATTGGCTTTAATTTTATAAAAATTTAGCCGTATGCATTATTCTATTCAGAGCTCACATTGCTGAGCAATTCGCATTTGTATTTTCTTAAAAATGAACATGGCAACTCATGTTGATAAATAGATGAGGTCACACGTTTTACAACAGTAAATAGATGGCGCCAGCACATCGTCACGTCGAAGAAGAGCAACAATGAAAAAAGGATGAATAAAGAATAAAGTAAAATAAATTAAAATCATTTTTTCAGGATAGGTAAATCAAGGATTTCGTTGCCCGCGAACAGCGAACTTTTACGTAAAATGCTCTTCTTCGACGTGACGATGTGCTGGCGCCATCTATTTACTGTTGTAAAACGTGTGACCTCATCTATTTATCAACATGAGTTGCCATGTTCATTTTTAAGAAAATACAAATGCGAATTGCTCAGCAATGTGAGCTCTGAATAGAATAATGCATACGGCTAAATTTTTATAAAATTAAAGCCAATACTCCCACATACCGTGTATTTCCCGCCGTTCATATTTTATTCTAGCAACGAAAATGTAAAAAGTGTGACCTCATCTATTTATCAACATGAGTTGCCATGTTCATTTTTAAGAAAATACAAATGCGAATTGCTCAGCAATGTGAGCTCTGAATAGAATAATGCATACGGCTAAATTTTTATAAAATTAAAGCCAATACTCCCACATACCGTGCATTTCCCGCCGTTCATATTTTATTCTAGCAACGAAAATGTAAGTTAGCAACGAAATTATTTAGCAGTCAGCTTTCTGTTGTAGACATACGCATATAGTCCGCCCCATATCAGCGAGCTTTCTGTTGCGTAGTAGTTCAGTTCACGTTGGAGCTACCAGTTCGATAGGACCTGCTCATGAACTTTGTTGGGGTTGATTTACAATTAATTAATTTTCTAAAAAACTAATAGATAACTTTCTCTAAGCTTAATTGCAATAGCTTCCCCGAACTTGTACCTTTAATTTTCTATATGCCACGTTATCCGCTGCTCGTCCTACGATTAGCAATTATGGTTTGAAAACAAGATATGTCATTTTGGCGGTCATTTTGTATGCGACTTTCACCGAGGTAGCTTCGCTCATTTCAAAATATTTCAAAAACGAGCAGATAACTTTCTTTTATAAATGGTACCATTAGAAAGGTAAAATTGCACTCTTTAATCGTGCATTAGCGGTTTTCCACGCCGTCCACCCTTAGCTTGGCTTTTTAACAAATGGTGACAATGTAATTTTTTTCGCTTTCTTTATTCACTTGTTACACCCGTTTGAAAAGCTGAAATGGCCAAAACTTTGCTTTAAACTATAGATTAATTAATTTTCTACTATTCTGCATCATTAGTTTATTGATTAAAGGTCTAATAAGGCTTAAAAATGAGAAAGTTCATAACTGGTTCCGACTCATGAACCAAGTTCAGCTTTTCGTTGCTAAAGAACCGTTGCTATCTTGACGCACATTGTTCTTTTTAGCTCAGTTGTTCAGTTGCTCAGTTGTTCTGTTTTGCTCATTATTGCTCATTGTTGTTCCTATTGCGCACTTTGCTCGAATTTTCTCGGTTCTCTTGGACCTCTTAGGGCATTTTGTGTGGATTCTTTCTTTGAAAATACACATTGTTGGATTAGTGTCAAATCTTAATACTCATGTTAAGAATTCAAAATGTCACTTATTAAAAAGTGTAGCAAAACATGAAGCCATTTAGAAGATGTCGGAAGTGCAAGTAAAGTAAAGCAAGCAAGTAAATGCAAGTATTGTAAATTTTTACACAAAAAAAAAAAGAACAAGTGAACATGTTCATCTAAATGAGCAATGGTTACCCAACACCAAGACAGACTAGCGGTGGAGAAACATCGAGTGAAACATCGATGTTGTCGATGCTTGCAAAACATCGGAAGCATCGATGTTTGGTAGGCCACTATCAAATGTTTTTATATACAACGAAATTAAACAATCCTCTCTGAAATATGGGAAAGAAAGAATTTCAAAATCTTATGAAAATATGCTCAGCACATTACCACTTACAGATGAGATTTACAGATTTTAAAGTCGTGTCCAAGAAATTGTTTGTATGCGTTCGCCAAACATCGAAGCAACGGGGACATCACCAACACTCATCTTTAATAAATCAGCTGATTTCATCAGCAAAATAAAAGGTGGCAGCCTTGGCAACAACGGTATTATTTTTGCATTTGACAACATTCAGAAAAGTTGTTATATATGAGCATTGTTTTTTAATAAATATTGAGTCTAAACTTTCACAGGAGCTTTGTTATATTTTTTTTCGATTTGTTAAACTTATTTTTAGAAATTAATTCATTTTTTCAATTTAAAAATGTACGTAAAGATTTTAGAAAATTTATCATTGTCGTGTTTTTTTTTAATTGCTCTTCAAATATTCTAATGAAATTATTTAAAAATATGAAAAAAAAATTTACAAAACATAAAACACACAAAAATTTTAAACAGTGTGGCAGCCTTGGCTCAAGTTTGGCAAAACAAGCGGAGCTTGGTTGGGCTCCAAATTTTAAAATTTTCTAATTGATCATTTACTGTCGATGTTTTCTTCGATGCTTTATTTTTAAACATCGAAAACATCAATGGAGGGAACCTCGATGATTCTCGACCAAGATGTAGAACTTGCTTAATTTCGAAGCTACAATTGGGAAAATTGAACTCGAATTTTTGTTGAATTTTTCTCCAATATTTAAGATTTTTTTTAGAATTTCTTACTAAACTTCACCACGAGAAAGGCGTCGTACGAGAAACCACTTTTAAAATAAACTTTATTATTTTAGAACATTTTGAATATTATTAGTTTTTTAATTTGTTAGTACAAATTTTTAATTAATTTTTTAAAAATAATTAATCGGGATCAGACTGGCGTTCTCCATGACCATGAAACATATCGATATATTGACCATATCGTTTGTCCAATGGTTGCCTATCGATTGATATTGCAATGTCAAAAATATGCGGACAATAATATCGAGCAAACTATCGATTACAAATATACAGGGGGGTGCCACAGAAATCGCTTTTGCTTAAATTTTACTTAAATTAAAAATTAACGTTATAAAAATAGCTTAATAAAACAGATATTTATTTTAAGAAATTAAAAAGTTGTACTATTTAACAAATGAAGAAAATGACATTGAAATATTGGTTAAGATGTAATTATTTAAAAAAAAATTTAAAATTCCGCGTCAGTTGAATATGAATTTAGAAGTTGGTATCGTTATTTGAAAATCGCTACTTAAAATAAAAATTTATAAAATAGTATTTCTTTATATTTAAAAATGAGAATAGCATAATAAAATACAGGTATTGTCCATTAGGTATTCTAATAATATTAATATATGTGGATTTTTTAATCTTGTTTTCTAAATGGCTGCAAATACTTTGTTTATATTAGATTTAACTTTCGGTTGTATAACGAAATAATCACCTTTTCATTATAATAAAAATCATCAAATAAATTCACAATTCCTTAATAGATGAATCAACTTTTATTAAAATGAATAAAAGTGGAGCAAAGCTTTTTAATAAACAATCAACTAATGTTTTCAAATACAAAACGTCGTAAGAGAAGACTAAAAAATACTGCTTAAAGTCTTTTGTTTTTAGAAAGCTAAGATAAACTTGGTGTTGGGTTTTGTGGTTTTTTTTAAGTTATGTTTGGTACAGCCTCTTTATTGCTCTCTCCCTCTCTGAGTACTTTCTCTCTTTCACACACACTTAGTTTTTAAAACTGTTGAGCAGGTGGATTGTGTGTCGCTGGTGGAGGAATTGAATCTTCACCAAATCCACCATATGAGCTCCATTTCTCTAGAGCGTCGAGGGCGCTGATCAATTCCGTATTGTTGGCAAATGCGATGCGAAAATGTTTAGCAACCTTTGAAGCAATACGAAATCCTTCGCAATATACATTTGGATCCTGTTTATCGAACACAACTTCCACTTCGCCACTGGCATCCGTGATCCTGATTGCGTTATCCTCGCCAGGAATGCGATCGTCGAGCAACTCGGAGCTCACAAATGGCTCCACAATGATATTAAATATGCCAATTATAAAACTACTATTCTCCGCATGCTCCTGCAGAGTATCAAGCAACCGCTCCAAGAAGAATCTCTCAGCTGCCATGGGCAGCAGGCTGAACACTGGCATAACGACGGGTCTCTGCTGATTCTCGATGTAGCAGCTCAGGCAGCTGGATATCATTTCGGCCACATAATTGCGCACCAATTCGGACTCATCCACCAGCAGCTGGAGCACAGCACGCATATAGTTGCCAATAATCTGGACATCGGCGGTCGCTAACAGCGGCAGGATGTGAACAGTGAGACGATCTATTAATTGGGCGGCCTTAAAGCGCACATACGGATTCTGTGTGGGTGCACTGAGGCCAAGGGCATATTCCAGAAGTGGCATCCACAGCTGTTGCTGCTGCGGCGCGCTCATACCTTGAAGCATCACCTGACGCGTTATGCAAAGCACCAGACCCGGCTCAATGCCACAATCGCGACGCTCTAGCAGATCGGGGATGGTCAAGTTCAGTTTGCCCATCAGGGCGAGCAACGTGTACACTGCGCATCCGAGTGCTGGATTACGTGTGGGCTCCTCCGCTATCTGATTGGCCAAATCCAAGACATATTGTATTGCTTCCTCACACTCCCGCAGTTTATGGACCACCAATTGAGGAAGTCTTCTTCCCATGACCTTACAAAAGGCAACAGCATCCGGATCAAACTGAAAGTTCTTCAGCTCAAACTTGTCGACGAGGCCACGGGTTTTACTCGAACTGTTCGCCAGCTGGAAGAGCATATAGAGCCACAGATCGATCGTAAATTGTTTCAGTGATTCCGGCACATAATTTGGCCTGACCAGCGCCGACAACATGTGCTCCACTACCGTCTCCGGTCGCCCTGTCAGTCGATGCAAGTGCAGTGTAAAAACGTGATAGAATTTCGGTGATATAGCATACTGATCGCAACGTTCATAGATCGTCTTGTGATCCAGCAAACATATGATCTCCAGAGCACTTAAATTATGTGGTTTAATTTGTTTGGCATCGCTCGCATCCAGCAAGATGGCAGTCAGCACATTCAGGACGGCATTAACCAGATATATATCCTGCACATATATCTTTAGAGCCGAAATCGACAGCACCTGTATCGCTAGATTAATAGTTCGCACATTCTCCCAGCGCACAAGGCGATAGAGTTCCAGCAATTGCAGCAGATTGCCATGCAGACCATTCAAATCAGTTGTGTACGGCTCCATTTTGTGCAGTAAATTGCCAGGTTGATAAAGCTGCAAAAGAAACCATTAAAATTAGTATATTGCCGAGCTTAAACTGAAGAAGAAAGACAAGGGAAAAGTTTGTTCAAAAAGACAATAAATTATTAGCCTTAAGTTAATTTAATTTTTGAATTCAATATTTCTAATTTAAGCTTAAACTGAAGAAGGAGGACAAGATCACACGTTTATCAAGTAAACAATGAGGACATTCCGAGATAATTCCGTTTAATTAAATTGCATTTTTGTATTCAATACTCTGGACATAGTGTAGTTCAATATACCAACATTTTATTAAGCTTTAACTGAACAAGGAGGACGAGAGCAAGTTTGTTCAATGAAACAATAATACACAATTAAGTGATTAGCCTAAAGTTTAATTAATTTTTGAATTCAATTTTTTTTTAATATAAGCTTAAACTGAAGAAGGAGGAAAAGATCACAAGTTTATCAAGTAAACAATGAGGACATTCCGAGATAATTCCGCTTAATTAGATTGCATTTTTGTATTCAATACTCTGGACATAGTGTAGTTCAATATACCAACATTTTGTTGAGCTTAAACTGAACAAGGAGGACAAAAGAAAAGTTTGTTCAAATAAACAATAAGGCACAATTAAATTATTAGCCTTAAGTTTAATTAATTTTTGAATTGCATATTTTTAATTTAATTTTTTGTTAAGCTTAAATTGAACAAGTAGGACAAGATCACGCTTTTTTCAAGTAAACCATGAGGACATTCTGAGATAATTCCTCTAAGTGAATTACATTTTTGTATTCAATACTCCGAACATATTGTAGTTCAATATACCAATATTTTGATGAGCTTAAACTGAACAAGGAGGACGAGAGCAAGTTTGTTCAATTGAACAATAAGGCACAATTAAGTTGAATTAATTTGTGAATTCAATAACACGGATATACATCCTATATTATTAAAGCGGCAATAAAGGAATAACTTTATGGTTGATTACCGAAAACATTTTAAGGCCAAAAATGTTGCGTAAAAAAATATAACCGAATATTTTAAGTACAAATAAATAAATTTGAATATTAACTTTTAGGAGAGATAGAAACCAAGGTTGTTAAGAACATTATATTGTGGTGTTGCAGGAGTCATGAGAAAGAGAGAGAAAGAATGATTGTTAGATAGAGAGAGAGACAGAGAGTGAGAGAGAGAGAAGCGAACAAACTAAATGAAATTTATCGACACTTTTCGACTTAAACTGTTGACTTACACTGTTGTGCCGATCGTTCATTAATCTGAGCCTGAGGATAATCCTACGGAAATTTTTGGCAGCCAGCGTGGGAATCATAAAGTTGGCCAAGACCTGGCTGGCCCTTTGACGCGTCATATTATCATGAACGCAGCAGATCTTCTGCAGGAAAGGCACAAATTCGCACAGCTGTCAGAAAAGGAATCAAAGAGTGTCAAAATCAAAACAATTAAACCAACACACAACTCACATTCAAGGTGTTTTCGGTGCCTTCGAGGGGAGAGGGATAGAGACGACTGAGCAACTGCAGCATGGCCTCCATTTGTACAGTTTGTCCGCTGTTGGAATTGTCAAGCTTCTTGGCCATCGCCGCCTCACGCAGGCATCCATAGAAATAGTCAAAGAGTTGGGGATAGCGCGTAAAGAAGATGCGTCCGGTCATGCGATTGCGCAAATGCAGCTGGCCACAATCGTTGCGGGCACGTTCGACGCCAAAGATGCGCACCATGAGGGCCGATAGCAACAAGGTGGCGCAATTGCGTTCAGCCCATTCGACGGCATCGAGACTTTCGAGGGCGCATTGAACGCCACGTCCAATGAACTCGCCCACAAGCTCCGAGAGTTCGCTGCACCGGAAGAGGGCGCGCATGATGTTGAGGGCATGGCTGCGGGCAGTTGCAGCAGCTGGTCCCGGCTGACGACGCTCGCACACGTCCAGCAGCAGGGACATGCTCTTGCTGAAGGTGTTGTGGGTGCCCAGCTTCAGTTCGGTGCAAATCAAAGCTTGCAACATGTAGGGAACACCAGCGCTGCGTCGAGTCGGACAGATTTCCTTGCCTTGCTGTTGGCCGGTGATCAACTGCATTGCCTCATACATCCAAACGGGCGGCAATTGATTCAATGACGGCTCATCGCTTTGCCAGAAACGACGACAGAGCATTGTGAATCCCACATAGGCCTGCTCAAAAGCACCACGATGTTTGATCTCCGCTAGGAGGACCAAAAAGTGTTCACCAATATCAGCCACCTGCTGCTTGCTGAGCAGATAGTTCTCTGAATGCTCCTGCTGCAATGGCGCCTGCTCCACCAGCTCACCCAATATCAATGAGACTTCCTTAATGCTGCGCCAAGCGCACAGCAACACCAACTGTGCCGTTATCGAAAGCGTATCCACTTTGGGTTTTGATTCAGCATCAGCATCAGTTTCAGCATCATCGACTACAACATCGCCTTTAACTTGAACATCAGTTTCATCTTGGATTGCAGCTAGTGTCACTGGCACATGGCCTTCGGGGGAATCGCTACCGACAACGGGCAACATCAGTTCACTGACAATCATACAGAGGCTGAGCAACTGTTCGATATACTCTCGCCACAACCGCTCCTCGGCTAGTTTGGTTAGCTTCAGCTGCTGCAGCAAATGTCGACTGGCAAATAGCAGACCATACAATGGATTTGTCTTGGCCGCCAGGGTTAGATCACCTTGAGCCTGGTCAATACCCATGCGTAAATGTTGCAGTAGCCACTGCAAGACGGCAAAATAACGTGGCTCGTTAATTGGCAGCTGTTCCGGCTGTGGCACCTCGACAAGCACATTCATGGCCTGGCAATACACCTGAAGCTGATAGGCGGCCGTCACCGAATCCGGCGGACGGAGCGATACCAACAGTCGCAGCATTTCATCTGGCTGCTGGGTTGCCTGCAATTGCATCTTTTGCAATATTTGAGCAGCCAGCGACTTGTTATGCTCATAGCTGTCCCCGAGGCAATGGAATAGATACGGCGTTGACTGCTCGGGCAGCTTGGGTAACCAGGTGAGATGCAAGCGTTCCATTAACTCAATGCAATCGTGCAACAGATGCATCGATAACCAACGACGTCCATAATTGGCAGTGGGAAACAGATTCAGCATCAATATGTGCATCAGTTTGTCAATAAATTTAATCAGCTTATGATCATCGGGAAGGGCAGTGCCTCCTGCTCCTCCCTTTTCCTTTAGTTGCTGTGCCAAATTCAGATCGAGACGTTTTATTGCCTTCTGCAATAATCCGCGTCCAATCTGACGCGTGTGTGCACTGGGACTGTTGGCATTATTCTCCACATAACTGATGATTGCATCCAACTCGAATTGTGTGTACGGTTCACTCAGTCGTGGCGTCTCCACGACAAATGACAATGCCATCAAACGTGTATTATCATCGACGCTAATAATTGCTTGATTTATCTGCTCCGTATTCTCCAGCATGAGGGTCTTCACCTCACGATCCTGGCCATTGGTACGTGCCATCAGCATGGCAGCCAGTTTACTGCTAAACGGCAAGCCACGCTGCTGCATCATCAGGCCAAGAACATTGTGATCCAACTGGACGGCCACCTTGATGAGGCGCTCAATCATGTGAAGGCGTTCGCTAACCGGCTGCGCATGCTGAATTAATCTCACACACCACACGTTGTACCAGTCCCTGAAGTCCATCTCTTTGTGTGCCGCAATCATCATGCCTGCAACAATTAATTCAATTGAAACTCCATTAAAATTATTGCATTTACATTGAAAATAACTACAATTTAATAAGTTGTCTGGAATTCTAACCGATAATTGAACAACAGCATTAACGTTTAACCAGAAATCATTCAAATTGTTATCATAAACTTGGAAATAAAATATCTTTTTTAATTTTAATAATTAAATAGAAACATTTAAAAACAAAAATACCAATTACAAATTAAAAAATTACTTTTATTTTCAGTTAAAAATTGTAAATAGAAAAAAAGTGTATTTATTAAATTATTTGGTAAAAATCAACAAATGAATATAATTCTTTAATTTATATCTTAAAAATTTTAGGAATTTAAGTTTATTTAATAAAAACAAGGGAAGTATATATTTTTGCGTTTCATTCCTAAGAACTTAAAAACACAGTTTTGACTACTATTGAAGGGGGAATCGAACCCAGTTTTTTTTCAAACTGAAAGTTCTAATTATGTGACAGGTCGGCGACTCTAACCACCACACAAAAAAATCAACGTTAGGAAAAATATGTTTATTGTGATTGTGAATTTTTTTAACGTTTTTTTAAATGGCTTTTGGTTAAAAACACGTTTAATTTATTAAGAAATTCAATTAAATTGTGTAGGATTTTTTTTTTGAAGTTTTTCCTTTTAAATTCAAATTAAACATTCTTAAAATAAATAATGTTGATAAATAATTGGTGAATAGCATATTTAAAGAATTCAAAATATAAATTTGATATGATTGAAGGTCATATATTGAATAATGAAGAGTTCAACCATATTATATAGAATTTGTGTTATGACTGAAGGTAAATAATAAATAATTAATTATTTATTAATTTCATTTTTAAAGGACTTTTATTCTTAACTGAATATATTAATTAAAAGTTGAATAGGTATTGATGATTTTTGCCTTATTAGAATACATCTGCGTCGCAATTTTAATTTTGATATGTTAATTGATATTTTCAATGGCTAAAATTCGCATTTAGTGCAGTTAAAAATTAAATTTGATTGAAGGTAATTATATAAAGATATGCGTAATGCTTAAAAAAGAATCTTCAAAGAATATTCGTAATTAATTTGATTAAGGGAAAAATAAATTGATTTAAAATTGAGTTTAAATTATTAAATTAAATAAAAATAAAATAAGTAAAGCACAAAGACTAAATGAAATAATTACTATTGCAATATGCAAATGAATTCCATGAATTTAAATAAATCTATAAATAAGATGAATGATGCCTCACTTACATTTGTATAAAGTGTTGACGTTGTCATCAATACCAAGGTAGATGGGAAAGATTTTGTCCAAGATGTAGACACAATTCTGGAGAACGGTCTTGGCGCCCAATACCTCGACGAGCTGTTGCAACATGAGGCATGTGGCATGGAGTGGCATGCGATGACGCTCAAACGATGTGTACACCTGATTAATGATATTCTGTTGACCTCCAGCCTTGGAGAGCTGCAGGACTTGACGCAATAGATTGGCGCTCATGTGACGTATGGATTCAACGCTGCTCACGATGTGTTCAAACGAGAACCTTAACAATATGGTCAATATCACGTTATACATGATCAGAGGGCGATCAGACAAATGAATTGAGTATAGTGACTTGGAGTATGTGAACAGATGCTTGGACATAAAGACCAGCAGATTGGTGACATTGCCAGCCGCCTTTACCTGATCAGCAATGCTCTTCAGTATATCCAATGCCATATGTACATGCTCGGCATAATCTGTCTTTTGCAGCACCAACAACGAGGCCGATTTAATGGGCAAATCTTCAGCGTCAGTCAAATTCTTGATCTTGCTTAGATAATCAGCAAACTCGTTAAAAAATCGAGCATTGTGACCAATTGACAATCCAGCTATGGAACGCACATCCCAAGGCGTGTCCACATGTCGAGCCACGCGTTCGGCGCACTCATTAATCAGTCGCAGATCTTGGCACTTCTCCGGATCCAGCTGCAGTTTGAAGTCAGTCAGAAAGTTGACATGGAAACGCAAAATATTCTGTATAAATAGGTAAAATTCATTGCGTCGTGTCGGCGACAGATCCTCTTTGGCCTCACTGTAAAATAAACAAGAAGGAAAACTTTAGTTGAATGTGCTCGACTACGAGGTATCCTGGTAAAGACACTCAGGCACTTGGATACTTATCACGTGTGCCAAATCTTAAAAATCCCTGCCATTAATATTGCTCTTATTTTATTTATAATATGTGGGCGAAACAAATTCACTACAAGGAGTATATCGATTCTACATTGGAATAAGTTCACTTTTTCTATATTTTTGACGATTTTCTTAAAAATTGACTTCCAAAATGGACAGTTTGTATTCTATCGATTACACTAAGATAGTGAGATTGTAACATTTTAATATATAGTAATATATTGAAAGTTTAATGTGCTAATCAATACCTATGAGTTTCCCCTTTTCTCATAACAAAATAATGTTTTGGCATTTGTTTTATTTCACTTTGAATGCGTGCGAACGTTCGACATTGGAGAATTACCTATATTTAATGTGGTCCTTTCAGCTCTGACCATCTCAGAGATCCTTTCGTTTAAACGGACTGTCAGCTGATGGTGATCAAGAAAATTAACATATACATATGTATATATTAGAGGTCTGCATGAATGAGCTAAAAACGAAGCTCGAAGCATTCATGTTCGAAAGGAATTGAAAGAATTCAAATGCGAAGTCGAACGACTTAGATTGAGTTGGTGCGTTCGTGTCGGACTCAGTCGCACTCGAAGTGACACGAAGTGAATGAGTGGGAAAGCTACTTTGCTTTAAGTTAATTCGAGTTTGTTTTGAATTTCGATTAAATTTGCATATTTTCTTTTTTGTATGCGTATTTTCTGTTGTTGTTTTCATGTGCGTAATGTAAAAGTCATGTGTAAAATCAAAGTCATCCTTTGCAAACGTCACTAAAATTGCATATAAGTGAAAACTGCAGTCATTTCACAATTAAAGTTAATAATTATTAGATTAAATTTGCACATTTCAAATTCATTATTTTGACATAGCACATTCCTTCATTCGCACTCATTTCGATAAGGAGCGGTCATTTGAGAACTCAATGCCACTCACACTCACACTCAAACGAATTCAATTCAAAGTGTGCCCCGCACTCACTCAATTCGACAACGTTCGAATTAATTCATTTCAACTCAAATTTGGAGTGAATTCATGAACGCTGAAAAGAACTGCATTTAAATTTTGTTGATATCTTTAATAGTTTGGGAGTTGTTCGATCTTAAAATTTGTCCCTACCCTTGCACAAAATAAGCTGTGAGCCACTGTATATATATATATATCAGTATTACAGTTTAAGGAGTCTGTCACGCCTCCGTCTGCCTATTACACACTTTTACCCTCGACCAGAGACATTACCTGATAGACATCCAGAAGCGCTCCAATGCCTTGGGCAACAATGGCACGAATCCATATATCTCCTTGGCCAGTGCTTCGCGGCCACAGGAGAAGTTGTGCAAGCAACTGCCGACGGATACAAACACATCATTCATCGAGTCGATGGAAACATCATTGTTATCGATGCTTTCGGCCAATTGACGGAGAGATTCACACAAAGCCTTCTGCATTGCTACCTTAGTGTGTGTTGTGTTCGCTCTTTTGCCAGCCCCATTGTTGGTGAAGAGTCTATTAAATCAAAGTCAATGCATTACAGTCAATTCGCAAAATATGCTATGGCAAATATTACTTTGTCAATATTCCACGCACGGAATGCTTTAAGGGGCTGGCGAACAGCACGTCGGCTAAAAAGGCGAATGCTTCGGGATTCTCAAAGAGCTGCTTCACCACAGATATTTGCTCGTTGCAGCTTGTGGCTGCTGCGAATTGGAGCACATAATTGCATTGCGCTAAACAAGAAAACAATCGAAATTCAGACGATGTAAAATTGTTGAAAATTCGCAACGTTTTGAGTGACAATACTTACAATCTTGCCACTTTGGCGGTATTGGTACAAGCGCTCCGCGCATCTCGGAGAAGCGTTTTGGATGTGCGCATAACTTTAAAGCAGCTACGCGCAGACTTAAGTCGTTCATTTTGTTTGGAGCTGTTAAAAAATTAAAAAGAGCCGACAGGAGAAGCGTGCTGACTAGCTATCAAAATTTGGAATGACAGTTATCATTTATCGATAACAAACTGTCAAAGAGCGATAACACGTTTTTGTTCAGGGCTGGTATGCTGTTCACGGGCAAAATCAATTTATTTTTTATTTTAATTAAATTTTTCAAATTCGTTGATATTAAAGTATAACTTTTGTTAGAAATTGTTTGAGTTAGAAATTCCCCCATATTAAACATGACTGCATATGGGCATTTCCAGGAAAAGGTCCACGCCCAAAAACGTAAAATTTATCAAAAACTCACATCTTGTGAAATTTTCTTCCAAAAATGTAATCAAGTTATTTATTTAAGGAATATACTCTAAGAGAAATTCAATAGGTTAAACATATAGATCCTCTATTGAAATAAATTCACTTTTTCTATATTTTTGCCAATTATGTTGAAAATTGAATTCCAAAATGGACCATTTGTATTCTAAGGATTACACTTAGTAGGACAGCAAAATTGTAGCATGAACAGGAGTTTTACACCCGGTTTTCGATATAAACAATAGAATTTGATGAACAAATTCTTGGAAAAAACTAGGTGGAAATCATGTCGCGTTACAAATTACTTATAAAACTTCAAAAATAAATAAAAGTCAAGTCAATGAAGTCAAGCACGACTTCCACTTTTCGTAGCGTTCGCGATGCATTGTTTTCTATAAATAATTCGAAAACGACAAGTCTTCAAAGCTTGTCTTTTATAATAAAAATAGTGTTGATAAAATGAATAAAGCACGTTTGAAAACATTTTTAAAAATGTCAACTTTTTCCAGTAGCTTTTTCATTTAAAGTCGTACAAAAGTCGCGTTTTCGATCCTTAATATACCCATACTTATGCATATAAAAATGTAATTTTCTTCAACGATTATAACTTGCATTTACATTCGTGTTTTCTGATTTATTACAATGTATTCATCATTAAAACCAAATACATAGAGGTGAAAAGAAAATGCAGAATATTTTATGCTCTGTATGCAGCCACTTTACAGACGGCGACCACGACGACCGCCCTTCCTGCGTGTGGAATCGGATGGAATGGGTGTGACATCCTCAATGCGACCAATTTTCATCGATGAGCGAGCCAGGGCACGCAGAGCAGATTGGGCACCCGGTCCGGGTGTCTTGGTCTTGTTGCCGCCCGTAGCACGCAATTTGATGTGCAATGCAGTAATGCCGAGCACCTTGCACCTTTCAGCGACATCCTGAATAGAAATGAAAGGGGATATTTAATAAATTGGCATATTCATGTTTATATGATTATTGATAACACATACCTGAGCAGCCAACATGGCGGCGTAGGGGGAAGCCTCATCACGATCAGCCTTGACCTTCATGCCGCCGGTGACACGTGCGATTGTTTCGCGACCGGACAAATCGGTAACGTGCACAAAAGTATCGTTGAAACTGGCATAGATGTGGGCAACGCCGAAAACGTTCTCGCCATCACGGACCTGTGGGCCAAGCGACACCTGAACTTCCTCTTTCTGAACTTTAGCCTTCCTGGGAGCCATTGTGTAGCAATTAACGAACGATCAGCAACTGTTGGAAAGAATTAGATACACAGTTGAACAAGTTGTTTTCGCATATTATTGCCTCCACATGGCAGATTCATACACACAACCACGCACACTTGCAAAAAAAAAACAAAACAAAATAGGCGCCACTGCCGCATTGTCACAAACGAAACAAAAACAGGAATTTATTGTGTTTTTCAGATATAAATTGATTGTTCTTATTGTCTGTTGTGCGATTCATGTTTTTGTTTTGAATTTATGGCGTAAAACGTATTTTTTTATGAAAAAAAAAACAAGAGATTGTCACAACACGAACCAATTGCGTGAACCGGATATTAAAAAAGAAGGCTATGTAGCAGATGTCAGAGTAGAGTTGCCACTCTATTGACAAAATTCGTACGAGCTGTCAAGAGTTGCAAGACAGGAATGATGTGTATCGATAAAAAGTATGGAAAATATTTAAAATAACGCAATAAATGGTTTATTGGATATCCAAAATGTTAAGAAAAGAGGGACTGTGATTGATGCAAAGAATTTAATTTAATAATAGTATTACATTCAAAGTTTTATCAGTGGTCGCACACAATAGAGGTGGAGAACTATCGATAGGCGGCATCATCGATAGTCAACGATATAATTTTTTAAACCATCTGTAACTATCGATAGCGTGTTAAATTATAAATTTTTATACAAAATTTCAACAAAAATTTGAATTTGGCATTAATTTAGGTATTATAAAAGTAAAAATAAATACAGTTCGTTATCAACAATAATGTTTCCCTATTAGTTATTGTAATAGCCAAAGTTCCGCGGGCACACATAAATAAATACTAATACATAAAAATTGGAATTAATTTTAGTTCCGTTTCGTTCTTATCCATGTCATGAAAATATACGTTTCATAAACATATATATGTTTCATAAAGTCAGATGCCAAAGGAGAGCCTTTCTGTGATGAGTTGAGCGTCATAAAATACTATCGACCACTATCGATGGTGCACGGCTGTTATCGATGGCGCCTCGATAGTGCTTGACCATCGATAGTGCCATCGATAGTTCTCTACCTCTAGCACACAATTGTCAAACTATCGATACAATGGAATGTTTATGCAGCCCTGCTGTAACTAGTGTTTTCGATAGGTAGAGTCAAAATTTTTTTTTGTGGTGTCACAAGATAGCTTCAAAACGAAATAACAACAACAAGAAACGAGAGATGTCGTGGGTTTCCGATTACCAGTATACGTGTCTACAAAGGATAATTTTTAGAGCCATTCAAATAAATAAGATTCCCCAACACATTGCCTTCGTCATGGATGGCAACCGAAGATTCGCCCGCTCCCAGCAGATTAATAAGATCGAGGGGCATTCGCGGGGATTCTCAAAGCTGGCGGACGTGCTGCGCTGGTGCCTCGATATGGGCATTCGTGAGGTGACCACATTTGCATTCAGCATCGAAAACTTTAAGCGCTCCAATGAGGAAGTCGAGGGCCTGTTCAATTTGGCCCGAGAAAAATTCTCCAAGCTGCTGGAGGAGACGAATCGTTTGGATGAGCATGGAATACGAATACGTGTGATTGGCAATATTGAGTTGCTGCCGGCTGATTTACAGCGTTTAATTGCCACGGCCATGTTGCGAACGGAGAACAATGACAAACTCTTTTTGAATGTCGCCTTTGCGTACACATCCCGCGATGAAATCACCCAGGCTGTCGAGACAGTGCTGAAGCATTATGAGGACGATGGCGTGCCGCCAACGGATATCAACGAGCGGCTGCTGGAGGCATGCCTCTACACCCGCCAATCGCCGCCCGATCTTGTGTTCCGCACCTCGGGCGAGACGCGGCTAAGTGACTTTATGATGTGGCAGGTGAGAGATGCTCTTTTAGCTTATTTTAAAGGAGCTCACATCTCTCCCTTTTTCAGATCAAATCATCAGTGCTGTACTTTACGAATGTCTTATGGCCACAAATCACCATCTGGAATTTTATGGCCGGCATTGTTGCCTACCAACGGGACAGACGCCACCTTGAGGCTTACAAGCGAGAGAATCGTCTGCACAGTCCACAATTGAACAAATCTAGCGATTTTGATAGCTTGCGCGTTCAAAGGTTTCTGCATAAGATGGATGCCAATCGGCGGAAATTACTTGTAGCGTTGGCTTCGAATTAAGGACAGCCAAAACTGTTTACTGCATGTTAATGTTTGTGATAAAAAATACATTGCATGCATGTAAATAACCTAATGATCAGTGTTGCCAGTTAAGCTTTTTTTTCAATCAAACAGCAGCGGGAATTCTTGATTTTTAAGGTAATTTTAATTCAGTTATAAAATGAGAGTTATTATTTTATTTTTAAATAAAAGTTACGGAAAAAGATTGATTTTTATTTTAAAACATTTTGGTAAAACATGAATTTAATAAATTCATAAAAACTAAAAAATTATTTCACCTCACAGTGCTGAAGGCCACAGATGCCAACGCCTGTAGTAAACTAAGCTAGCCTATAATTTTAGTAATTTAAGTTAGCTCTCTATAAATAAATAAATAAAATAAATAAATTCATTTTGATAAGCTTAAAAGATAAAAAGCGGTGTTTTTAAAACTTATTTTTTAGCGTGTTGAAATTTGGCACCACTGTTTAAGATGAACCAAGTACGATATAAAAAAACTATCGATGCATTGGTCATCTATGTATTGTTGAACACGATGTTCAATACATCCCATTAATTGATTATTTAGGAGCAAGCGATGTTTACTGTTGCACAATTTATTAAATATACATACATATGATCTAAAGTCGGGTAGCCAGCACCGCTGAAAATAAAAATTCCTGCCAAACTTCATATAAAAAAACTGTGGCCGAAACTTTTTCTTTATGATTTCTCTGCTTGAGTATCCAGCAACTTGAACGAAATCCACAAATGAATATCGATAATTGGCCTATCGACAGCGAGTGTGGACTGAGAGAACAGCTGATGCACAGCTCAGGAATATATGTCGAAAATTTTTTTGCAAGTGTCGATTGAAAATATGGGGGAAAAAATTGTGCGCAAAAGCTAAAAGTGAGATGAAACTGTTTTTGCAACAATATATTCTGCCACCAAAACAATCGCTTCATCGTCGGAGTTTATATTTTTAATTTTTTTTTCAATAAGTTGAACTTTCAAATTTGGCGCTGTTTACAAAACACAGCTGTTTTATTTATGTCCCACGCACACAAAATAACTAGCAAATTCCTGACAAAGATTTTGCGGTGCTGGGACAGGCCTTAAAATTAAATAGTAGGAACTAGAGGTGGAGAACTATCGATGGCACTATCGGCACTATCGATGGTCAAGCACTATCGAGACGCCATCGATAGCAGAAGTGCACTATCGATAGTGGTCGATAGTTTTTTGTGAAGCTCAACTCGCCACAGAAAGGCTCTACTTTGGCATCTGCATTTAAGTTTTGTGTTTAATAATTATGTATTTTCATGACATAGATAAGAAGAACGTAACGGAAGTAAACCTAATAAAAATTTTTATGTTTTAATATTTATTTATGAGTGTCCGCCATATCAGTCGAGTCCAACCGCATGATCAGTAGGCTGAACCAAAAGTTTTAGATCGCGGAACTTTGACTATTAGAATAACTAATAGCGAAACATTATTGTTGATAACAAATTGTATTTATTTTTACTTCTACAGCATCTAAATTAATGCCAATTTAAAATTTTTAGTTGGAATTTTATATAAAAATATATAAGTTAATACACTATCGAAAACTATCGATAGTTATCGATGGTTTGATAAATAATATCGTTGACTATCGATGGTGCCGACTATCGATAGTTCTCCACCTCTAGTAGGAACTACCATATAGCAGTGATGGGCACGTTTATCGAATCGTTATCGGTTGCTCACACAGACACGAGCCGACACTTTCCGAAAGCTGAAGCGAACGCTCGATTTGAATCAGTGCTAGAGTTGGGTAAACATTGCTCTTTTAGGTGAACATGTTCACTTGTTCTTTTTTTTTAGATGAGTCAACTCACTCAGATTACTCACTTGTTCAGTTGTTCAGATTACTCACTTGTTCAGTTGTTCAGATTGCTCACTTGTTCAGTTGCTCAGTTGTTCAGTTGCTCAGTTACTTACTCGTTCAGTAGCTCAGTGATTCACTGCTCTAAGTCCCTCACTTAACAAATCAAAAATTAGATACGTTAAATTTCAATTTAAATCAGATTCATTACTCGATTATGGTTAATATACATGTACTTAAAACTAAATAAGCCAAAAATTAAATAATGATAAAGTATTCCCTTCATGGAAGCTTAAGTTACATAACAAAGAAAATGTAAAAATAAAGTAATTAAAGTATTTTTTCCCTTCATTGGTAATTCTTTGGTAACATTTCTTTATAATTTTCACCAGTTTTTCATTTCTCTATGAGATAGCGCTGTAATGAAAATAAAACTTTTATTTATGCTCAGTCTGTGGAAATTTGGTTATACTTACTTTAAATTTACATGTTGTTATGTAGGAACATTAGGTTTTCCACATTTTCTGGCTTCAACAAAGTGCGCCTATCGCGCACTGTTTCGCCAGCACTTGAAAATATCCTTTCACATGGCACAGATGTGGCGACTATGCAAAGGCGCTTTAGCATGTATGTGTAAAGGTGCGGGTATTGGGACTTCCGATGATCCCACCATACCAACGGATCGTCTTTTCTGCCTAGGTACTCCTCCGCCAGGTACTTGTCCATTTCTCTAATAGCAGCA
Source organism: Drosophila quinaria (assembly GCA_035047525.1). Lineage (NCBI taxonomy): Eukaryota > Metazoa > Arthropoda > Insecta > Diptera > Drosophilidae > Drosophila > Drosophila quinaria. The sequence continues at coordinate 6,529,416 of JAWNPO010000455.1, read as the reverse complement.
ACAGTGCTGTTGATGGGCTTGCTGACCTGCTGAAATGCTGTATCAAACTCTTTCCAAACGTCGTTATCGTCATATGAGTCAAGTTGCTGCTTGCCATCATCACTAACGACTGCTGCTAGCATTTATATCTAAGTTAATAAGACTTCAGTGACGTTCAAGCGATGACAGCAATTTCAAAGCTGATAAGCAAACACAAATTTTCAGCTCTGAATAAAGTGTTGGTAAGCAAGCAACAGAGGTGAGCAACCGATAACGATTCGATAAACGTGCCCATCACTGCTGTATATTTACAGCTTGCTTACCAACACTTTATTCAGAGCTGAAAATTTGTGTTTGCTTATCAGCTTTGAAATTGCTGTCATCGCTTGAACGTCACTGAAGTCTTATTCAAGGTGGATTAATACATGGTGATGTATTCGCTCTCACTCGGGGCAAATCTGTCAAAATTAGTCAGAGAGAGAGAGAGATAGATATATTGAAAATGCTCTAGTAATGACGTTTCTGCCCCGAAAAAAGAGGGAACGTCAAACGAATACATCACCATGTATTAATCCACCTTGGTCTTATTAACTTAGATATAAATGCTAGCAGCCTCAGTTGTGTTTTGCAACTCGTTCCGAAAGGTTCTCTTCTAGTTCTGTTCATAATTTTTCATTCAATTATGATATTCACATTTTCTTTATTGAAAAGACTTTTGATGACATATTTAAGAAGTATTTATATCAAATAATATCTGTATATATCTACTTGTATATATTAGAAGTTTTGTTTTGTTATGGGTGCAGCAATAGATTAGATTATAGTATAATGTTTATATTATAAACTTGATGTGTTAAAATGTTTTTCTTGCATAATGTTTTGTTTTTTTTTTTTTTTTTCCATTCACTTCTCGATTTGCGTCGTCAAATATATAGATAGATATAGATATATTTAGGTCTACATAATATTTATGAATGGATTCATGTTTGTTTTTATAAATGTGTGTGTGTGTGGGTGTGTGGTCCATTCGATTGATATCGGGATCTCATATCTTAAAAACGACGTCTACCCTTCATGGAAGCTTAAGTTACATAACAAAGAAAATGTAAAAATAAAGTAATTAAAGTATTTTTTCCCTTCATTGGTAATTCTTTGGTAACATTTCTTTATAATTTTCACCAGTTTTTCATTTCTCTATGAGATAGCGCTGTAATGAAAATAAAACTTTTATTTATGCTCAGTCTGTGGAAATTTGGTTATACTTACTTTAAATTTACATGTTGTTATGTAGGAACATTAGGTTTTCCACATTTTCTGGCTTCAACAAAGTGCGCCTATCGCGCACTGTTTCGCCAGCACTTGAAAATATCCTTTCACATGGCACAGATGTGGCGACTATGCAAAGGCGCTTTAGCATGTATGTGTAAAGGTGCGGGTATTGGAACTTCCGATGATCCCACCATACCAACGGATCGTCTTTTCTGCCTAGGTACTCCTCCGCCAGGTACTTGTCCATTTCTCTAATAGCAGCAACAGTGCTGTTGATGGGCTTGCTGACCTGCTGAAATGCTGTATCAAACTCTTTCCAAACGTCGTTATCGTCATATGAGTCAAGTTGCTGCTTGCCATCATCACTAACGACTGCTTCAGGGGGCGCAATGGCTGACCGCGTTGGCAAAATTTTCTTCTTTATTTCTGCAACTGACTTTTTAAAAGCCTCTTGCGACTTAAAAACACGTCCCTTGAATCTAGGGTCCAAAATTGTGCTTTCTGCATACAAAACATTCGACTCATAGTCCTTAAATCTCTCGTTGAGTTCCGTTGATAGCTTTTTGATTACAGCTGCTAAAGTATGATCCTTAACCAGTATATTCATAGTAGCCATCTTTCTTTGCAAAATGCCAACAAGTACAATCACTTTGGAGAGAGTGAAATTTTTTTCGGCAGAAACTTCTTCAGTTATTTGAAAAAATGGCTGCAAAATTGGAAGCACTCCTTCAACAACTTTCCACTCATCCGACGACAATATCAGGACACTATTTAAAGTTGAGATTGTAGCCATTACTGCCTCTTTCAATGTGACTAACCGCTTAAACATGTTATAAGTGGAGTTCCAACGCGTTTTCACATCCTGAGTGAGTTTGAGCTCTGGCAACTTTAAAAGAGTCTGCATGTCTTTCAATTTTTTTTGCCCTGATGTGCTGCGGTTGAAAAACTCAACGATCGCCTTCGCTTTTGTGCGCACATCGCTTATTTTATTTAAAGCATTTTGAACAATCAAATTTAGGCTGTGAGCAAAGCATGGCACATGGCGCCAATTGCCGATTTTTATGGCACCAACAATATTAAATGCATTGTCAGATGCAATGGCTGATACTTTGTTTTTGATGTCCCATTTGCCAACAACTTCTTTCAAAAATCCGCAAAGATTTAGCGAAGTGTGCGACTCTTCAAAAGATTGGCAAGCTATTGTGTACGATGTCAGCAAGGTTGAATTCTGTTCAATGAAATGTACAGTGACAGCCATATAACTTTCATTGGTAGTGGATGTCCAACCATCAGTAGTCAGGCAAACTGCTGTCGCCGCACTGAGCTTTTCCGTTATAGAAGACCCGAACTCATCGCGGAGTTTGGGTATCAATGAAGTGGTTAAAGTTTTTCGTGTTGGTAGCTTGTAGCCTGGAGCTTGTGAAACCACCTCAAAAATTTTTTTAAATTCCAGCTCCTCGACCAATCGCAATGCGTGGTGACCCTTGGCAATCATCCGGACCAGTTGCCTGTCAATTTTTTGGGCTTTGCTCGCTAGGACTGGCTTGTGGACAAACGTGGTAATTTTTTGTTGCGCATTTTGAACGACAACAACATCACTCTCCTCACTTTGGCGGACAACGGGCTCCATTGCTGCCGGGTGTTTGTTTTTTAAATGTCGGCTCAAATTGCTTTGTGATTTGCAGCTTAAAACAGATTTGCAATACTTGCACTTTGCTTGCTGATTTGCAATATTTTCGAAATGGTTCCAGATTTCACTATACTTTCTAATTGCCGACATTCTGAATTTTTAAGAGATTCAAGAATGGCGCAAATCGAAGAGTTGCGCGCAAAATGAGCTAACGAATCTACGCAAAGTTCCCTAAAAGAACTCAGAGTGCAAAGGAACAACTGAACAAAAAGGAGCAAAACAGAACAACTGAAAAAGACTGAGCAAAAAAGAGCAAGTGAACAAAAAAGAACAAGTGAACAAAAAAGAACAAGTGAGCAATAAAGAGCAATTTGGAAGGAACATGTTCACTTGCTCACTTCAGGGAGCAACTCTTTTTTGTTCACTCACTCATGAACAACCCAACTCTAATCAGTGCACAGCTTGCCTTCAGCGAGAGCACATCTGTCGTCGCTTGATTTCTCAAGTTGTCTTTGCATTGCACTGAAAGATTGCGGTCGGTATTTTCGTACTCCAAATGACACCAAAAATTATGCCTCTTAACATAAAACTCTATATAGCATGCAAAAAACGTTGCCACAAACCAATAATTGTGGTTTGCAATAAAAATTCTAGCAAAAAAAGTTTTTGAATATCAAATAGAGTTGCCCAGCCATTTCTTTCAGTACATAAAATGAGCCAAGCGCGCATAGCCTCTCCGTTCGACGTCCTAGCTGGGACTGACTTCACTCTCGCACGCGTGCAAGACTGTGCCCATCACTGCCATATAGAGTTGCCAAGTCGATTTCAAACGTTCCAATAGACGTACAATGTAGAGGTGGAGAACTATCGATAGTCGGCACCATCGATAGTGGACGATATTTTTTTACAAACCATCGATAACTATCGATAGTTTTCGATAGTGGGTTGATTTAAAGATAATGGCAGTTAGCTTCTAAAAATTATTTTCTTAAGTAAAATTCCAACAAAAAATTAAAATCGTAAATTTTGATTTTTAATTTAAGGAAGAACTACATTTCATTTAATTCATTTCATTTGGCGACAGAAAAATTTAAGGAGGATTACAAGATTAAATTTCATTTTAGTTTACGGAATATTTCAGGTTTTTCCAATAAGTGTTTTAGCATGCCCTTAAAAATACATTTAATTTTTAAAATTAAATAGGATTTCAATAATCTTACATAGTAATTACTAATTAGCTATTTTAATAGCCAAAGGTTTTTGTTCAGAAACAATAACATATTTTTGTTTATTTCTTTAAGTCGAGTCCGTTGATCAGAAACTATTTGTCCGGCCTTGCTGAACATGCGCTCCGACTCGACTGAAGTGGCCGGTATACATAAATATTTAAGCATAAGAGTTTTTATAGGAGCCAGTTCCGTTTGGTTCACCTGAAATTACAAAAAATTATTATATTTTGCCGAAAGAGCAACTTAAAATATATAACTTACTTTTATCCAGAGCAGTGGATCTGTATCCTGAGATGCAATGGGTCTTTCCAGATACTGCCGTTTTTTACGTTGGCATCACTTCGGCTGGTAATTGTATTCTCCATTGCTTTCTTTTCGACGAAATCAAAAAACGTTGATTCATTGCTTAAAACACCAGCTGACACCAAATTATCAATTGGCTGTGGATTTTCATAAGATAAAATGGCAAGCTCGTTCTCTAACAGAACTGGTGCTTGCTAAGCGTGAAAATCACTACGAAAACCGATTTTTTTGAACCTCGGGTCCAAAATAGTGCTTAATCTTGTGATGCAGCTCTCTTCATATTTAAAAAGTCTCGTCCTTGTGGACTCCAGTAAACTTTGTTGTAGCATTTGGCCTTCAGTCGTGTTCAAAGTTAAAGTTAATTGCTCCACTTTGCGGTATAATCCATAAACAATCGGTATTATTAATGAAATTGTGACATATTTGCCGCCGGAAATTTGTTCTGTTGCATTTTGATATACAATTAATATGTTGCAGACGTCTTTTAAGATGTTTACTTCATTTGCCGTTAATGGCGGCGGTGCATTCGTTGTGGCTAATAAAACTTTGGATATTGCATCACTGGTTTTTATTATGCGCTCAATCATGAAATAAAAACTATTCCACCTTGTTGGCGTTTCCTGCAACAAGCTGTAGGGTGTGTCGGAATCTTGAGCTATTTTAAATTTTTCGTTTGCAATAGTGCTGTGGTTGAAAAATTTCACGATTGTTTTGCATTTGGTAAATACAGCTTTTAAGCGCAAATTGCCACTTTCAATTTTTAATCCCTCTTGTACAACAAGATTCAAGCTATGCGCAAAACATGGCAGATTGCGAATCTCCAATATTTGACATGCCTTTAGCATGGAGCTTGCATTATCTGTTACAATGCACACGTTTTTTTTAAAAACATTAAAGCTGCTTAAAATGAGTTTCAGCGTGTCAGCAATATTTTGTGAACAATGATTGGTCGAATCTTTAAGTTTGGCTGTGGCAAGTGAGGCCGTTTGGACTTCGAAACTGTCTACAAAATGGCATGTCACTGTTAAAAACGAATCATTCGCACTTGATGACCAACAATCGCACGTAACAGCAACACTCGTTGCGGCGTTTAATTTAATTTTCAACTTGGCTGTGCACTCCTCAAACATTCCCTTCATCAGCACATCTCTTATATGTGTTCTGCTGGGAAGTTTATACCTGGGATCAAGGATTTGGGAATACCTCATGAATCCTTCATTTTCGACAATGTTGAACGGCTGAACATCCGTTGCAATCATCATTGTCAACTCTCTATCGATGTCCCTCCTTCTTTTGGAGTTGTTGTCGTATAAAATTGCTCTTTTAAAATATGAAGAAATGGAGTGCATGCTTGATCTTGTGCTGCTGTTTGACGACGCAGCCAAACTTGTTTCATTAGAATCTGATGTTTCGACGTTACCATTAGTTGGTTTTGGAACAGGATCATCAAGTCCTGGATGAAATCTTTTGAGGTGATCTATCAAGTTGGACGTGTTCCCGCTTGTCTTGTACTCCTTGCCACAGTTGAGACACTTGGCTAGTTTTTTATCGTCCGATCTCTTGAAATATTTCCAAACTTTAGAAATTCCTTTCTTACGTTTTGTTGCTTCAGTTTTATGCGTGATACTTGCGTCCGAGTCAGCGCTGCTGCATTCACATGCCACTTCACCGTCAGTAAGTGCAGCTGAGCTGCGTCGTTTTGCTTAAATTAAACGAAAACGGTTTGGACAAGTAAAACTAAAAAACAAATAATTTACCTTTATCTATAATAAGGAACTTATCCATGCTCAATAATATATATTTAGCACGTATTACACAAAATATCAGAGCGTTTCCCTTTGCATCCGTTTCTTCAGAAATTTCGCGGTTTTCTGTGATGCGTAAAGCTTCATAAAAAACTATCGAAAACTATCGATAGTGGAGGTCTGCCATCGATGGCAGCTCGATAGTGCTTGACCATCGATAGTGCCGATAGTGCCATCGATAGTTCTCCACCTCTAGTACAATGGTGTGAATTGACTATCGCACTTGGATAATCGATTATTATCGCGGGCAAATGCGATAACACAATGTGCTTGCAAGTTGCAACTCTCTTGTAGGTAGTGTTGGGTCAACACTGCTCATCTATAGAACATGTTCAATTCTTCATTTTTTTTAAGTGAGTCAATTGGCGTTTTTGCGTCAAAACTGGCTATTTTATTTCTTGTTGGCGCAATGGCACTTTTTTTTTTTATTTGGCTCTTTTTCTTCGTCAGTTCAGAATCAGTTATTTTGTATAGTTTTAGGTTGTAGTACATATGTATTTATTTTTATTTAATAACATAATCACTACATTAAGGTGAAAATGTGAAATACTTTAGAAATGTGTTATTGCTTTAAGAGTTTTTGAACGAAACTTTTTTATTTAATTACATGAACTACAAAACAAAATTTATTGGCTTTTTTTTCGTTAATTTGGCTCATTTTTTGTTTGATTTTGGCTCAATCAGATATTTTTAAGTGGCAACCGTGGATATGAAACACAGAAAAAAACACACAAGGGACAACAGCAATTTTCAGAAAAACAGAACAGCTTGACAATAATGGACAACTCAGCAGAACAGAACAACTATGAGCAACTGAACAAAAAAGAGAGACAGTGAGCAATAAAGAACAATTTGTCAGGAACAAGTTCACTTCACTGATTCAATGAGCAACTCTTTCTTGTTCACTCACTCATGAGCAACCCAACACTACTTCTCACATTGGTGGTAATTGCTGAAATTACCATCTTGCAAAACTTTTTTTGTTGTACATATATACAAAAATACACAAGAAAAGTAATAGGCAGTAGTTTTTCATAAAATAGTGTAAAACAAAGTACACTTTTAGTTAGCTTTAAAGTTAGTTTTCAGTGTTAAAAGCAATTAATTTGAAGCTCTAGCTCTAGTTTTCTTACACTAGGCGTGACGACAAAAAAAAATCGACAAAAAAAAAAGAAAAAAACAAATTTCACTCGGAATCCGCAAATAAGATTTACACGCGATCGCATCAAATACGACAACTATACGACAAATATTTTGTAAATCGTTTCAAAGTAGCTCCAAATTATTGAAAGTCAACAACTAACACGAAAATAAAGGGTAAGTAAATGTGCTACAATATAAATGTGTGTATATTTTCATACACATACATATCTATAATGTGAGTGTGTGTGTGTTTGCATGTGTCGTTCTGCATGTTGCTCTCTTTCTGTTCTTTTTTTTTTTTAACTTCCCTTTTGGTCGGCCGCTGGCGATGCTGTATTGATTTTTTTGCGCGTACGCTGCGCCGTCTGCCGGTGGAAGTGGTGGGGGATGGTGAGGGGCCGCTGTTATGGTACATTTTTTATGCAGTTTATGGCAGAGAATAAAGCAATAGAAAATGTATGCCCGAGGTCTTATGTAGTTAAATTGCATGCGCAACTAAACTAATCAGCACTTGAGTGCAATTTTCCATGCAAAGGTAAATTTGTGCTTATTTATCAATGCCTATGGCTGTCTCTGTCTCCTTCGGCTGTCCCCATGAGGTGCGTATCTTTTGTTTGGTTCAGCGAACCGGCTAACGTATGCTCTGAACCGAATCCCTGTTAAATGTCATATAAAATGCAAATAAAACCTTTTCAATTTCTTTAAATGCATAAGTGTATGTGTGCATCAATGTGTGTAATATATCCATGTCACGTGTTAACAGCTCTGAAAAAAACATCTGCAAATCGCTACGAGTATTTTATGTACTCACTTTCAAAATTACACAATTGTCATTGGAAACAAAACATGAATGACTGGTTCCGGTTCAAGGATTGCATTCGAACACGTTCTTTGAACTGCGCTTGTGCATCGTTCAATGGTCGTCAAATTTCCTTTTCATATTTGTTCAACAAATAACATTTTCAAAGTACGAGCATGAAAAACTTGATGCAGGGTATATTGTAGTTGAGCACGCACATTAACGAATTTTGACAATTGTGTCTAAGCATTGTGTTTGACAAAGGGCGCAAATCCTGAAAGTTGTGGTTCGAGCCCTAGTTCAATTCAATGAAATAATACAATAGTTTGATATGAAATTAAATTATTTAATACAAAAAAAAAAAATCGCCATATATTTCATTTTAAGAAAGTGTTTCGCATCGAGGGGTATACAATATAAAATTGGTTTTTGATTTTGGTATCCTGTAGAAAATAAGTTTTCATTTCCAGTTTTTTCTAAAAAGTAAAATCAACTTGTATTTATAATTTTAATGCTTTTCATTCATATACTTGTTTTTAGATCAGCGGTGGGCACTCAGTGGCTCCGGGAGCAGCGACTGCTCCCAAAAGACTCGTTGTTGTTGATGTTGCTGTTATTGTTGTACTCCCAAATTCAGATTTCGTGCCCACTGCTGTTTTAGATATTTAAATCGATTATTAATGTATTAAAAGTTAAAAACAAACTCATTTTTATATTGTTTAATTTTTTTTAAATCATAATCACCGATTAATTGAAAATTAATGTATTTCTGTCGATTAGGTGGACGTTGAAGAAGCCAGAAGCCAGAGAAAAGCACAAGAGAGTTAGCCAGTGATTTATCTATCAGGAAGACAACGCGATCCGAAGAATGTACGCAGGAGCATATGCACCCAACGCCGGCGGCGGGCAGCAGCAGCACACGGGCGGCTATTATGGCAACGGTGGCGGCGGCGCAGCTACTGGCGGCGGCAATGGACTACGTCATGAGCGTCCATATTTTCCGCGTAATAATTTTGCTGGCGCTGCTGGAAATGCTGCCTCTTTGAATGGAGCAGGCGGCGGAGCTGCAGCTGGTGGAATGCACTTTGGCCAGCCGTATGGTGTGATGACCTATGGCATACAAAATGGCATTAGCATGGGTGCCGGTGCTAATCCGTATCGTGGCGGTGGCGCTGGTAATGCTATGCAAAATGGTGCATTCGCTGGAGCCAATGGCATTGCCTTTCAGGGCGGACCACGCGCCAAAAATCCAAACTATGCCCAACGCTATCAGAAGCCCCACAATGGCATGGGCAACGGCGGTGGCTATCAGGGCAGCGGAAGTGCCAATTATAATGCAGCCGCATTGGGCATGCTATCGAAGGAAGAGCGCGCCGAACTGCAGCGGGAGAAGGCCAAGAATCCGGGACGTAATTTGGTTAAACCGCATTGGGAGGATTTGCCAGCATTTCAAAAGGATTTCTATATCATGCATCCCAATAATCAGAATCGCAGCGAGCAGGCTGTTGCCGAGATGCGTCACGAGCTGGAGATAACCGTGTCGGGCAACGATCTGCCCCATCCGGTGGCCAGTTTTGAGGAGAGCTCTTTGCCCACGCATGTCATTGATGAGATGAAGCGTCAGGGATTCACCAAGCCGACCGCAATTCAATCACAAGGCTGGCCAATTGCCCTAAGTGGACGTGATCTGGTTGGCATTGCCCAAACTGGCTCGGGCAAAACATTGGCCTACATGTTGCCGGCGATTGTGCACATTGGCAATCAGCCGCCGATAATGCGCGGCGAGGGACCAATCGCTTTGGTCCTGGCACCCACACGTGAGCTGGCCCAGCAAATTCAGTCGGTGGTGCGAGATTATGGACACTTGTGCAAGCCGGAGATACGTCACACTTGCATCTTTGGTGGTTCATCGAAGGTGCCCCAGGCACGTGATCTCGAACGTGGCGTGGAGGTGATCATTGCGACACCTGGTCGTCTGATTGATTTCCTTGAGAATCGCAATACCAATTTGCAGCGTTGCACTTATCTCGTTTTGGATGAGGCCGATCGCATGCTTGACATGGGATTTGAGCCACAAATACGCAAAATTATTGAACAAATTCGTCCGGATCGTCAGGTTGTGATGTGGTCCGCCACTTGGCCAAAGGAGGTCCAGGCACTTGCCGGTGATTTCCTCAACGATTATATCCAAATCAATATTGGCTCAATGAATCTGTCGGCCAATCACAACATTCGACAGATTGTCGAGATTTGCAATGAGAACGAGAAGCCGCAGCGCATGGTGCGACTCCTTAAGGAGATCGTCCCGACCACCAACAATGCGTCCAACAATGGCAACAAAATTATCATATTTGTGGAAACCAAAATCAAGGTAAATCCTCACTATCACATTGTCAACTGCTATGATGACATTTGCTTCAATATTCTGTTAATCGCGGTTAAAAATGAGATTAATTCCACTTTCGTCATATTAGATTCAATTCCATTCGATTCATTTTGATATGTTACAAAATTGTGACAGTTCAAATAAGCTAGATTTAAATATAATATAACTACATAGGTAGGAGGAATTACTTATAATAGATATGGACATTTCAACAGAAATGTCAACCGAGGCAAAAAAAACGTAAAATTGATCAAAAACTCACATCGTGTGAAATTTTCTTCCAAAAATAAATTTAAGTTATTTATTTAAGCAATATACGCTAGAAAAAATTCGATAGGATGAACATATAGATGCTACATTGGAATAAATTCACATTTTCTATATTTTTGCCCATTTTCCTAAATATTTATTTGCAAAACGTACCGTTTGTATTCGATCGATTACACTAAGTAAGATAGTAAGATTCTAACATAAGCCATTTTAATTCATAGAAATATATTAATAGTTTAATTTATCAAACTTTTTTGAGCTGATATATAATTTAAAAAAAAAGAGAGAAACAAACAACGTAAATATATTGTGGAACAAAATGTCGCATGCGACAGTTATTCAAATCAAGTTAAAAAAAACTACTTAATATTTTTAAATGAAACAAAAAACATTTTGAAGATAAATCCATAAATTTTCAAATTATCTGCATTAAAATGTTTGTTTACTTTTTGCCGAAATCAGCGTTAGAACTGGTCGCCGGAAAAACTACTTCTATTTGAGTCGCGTGCGAATGTGTTGGATTTTTCAATTACCTTGAAAACGAACTATTTCCCAAAATCAACCTTAGCACCAATTATAATGCTAATCAAGACCTATAAGTTTCCCCTTTTGTCGCGACAAAATAATGATTTGGCATATGTTTTATTTCACATTGAAAGCGTACGAATGTCGCCTTCGACATCGGAGAACTACCCATATATTAAGAAATGGATAACAACAATTAAAAGAACAAAAAAACCTTTGTAAACTCATTTTCGCTCATCATCTCTCTCCCCTTTTTTAATTTAAGTCTAATTTCTTATGCGGATGATTTCCCAGATATCAAATATGAATAGCTGCATAAAGAAATCCATTACTTATAAGAGAACAATAAATATCCTATATTCTGTGCTCTTTAAGCAAAAACAATGCCTCAAAAAGTTATAGAGATTAGTTTTAAACAAGATTAAGATTCGATTCATAATTTGTTCTAAATAATTATAATTAATTAAACTTATTGTCACTAACAGTATAATGTCATACAATTGCTTTGAAAGCACATATAAGATCTTCAAGAAAATGCATGGAATTTAATCCAAGTTGTTTTGAGTTAAGAGAAACAAAAAGTCTAAGCACATAAAAGCTATTAAGCGATATTCTTAGTTTCAAGGCAGCAAATCTTAATTAAAAGTTGAATTATAAGCATAAAACAAGCAAGAAAGTCTATAGTCGAGCTTGCGACTTTAGGATACCCGTTACTTATTTCAATAAATGTTAAATCGTTTTCATTGCATACTTTTAGGTACTTACATTGCTTAAAATTTAAATCGGCCATTACCAGCTTTATATTTGTTAGATTTTATTACGTTTAAGTAGGATGATAGCTTTAATAAATAGATAACATTAATTACCAAAAAATAAGTAATATTCTATAAACGGTGCGTGTGTTGCTCTAGCTATTATAGTCTCTTCGATTATTCAGAAAATCCAATAAAATAAATTCACTTTTGGCACAAAAAAACTTCGACAAAGCAGATTTTGTATCATACTTTAAGACTAAGACTGATACAAAAATCAGGGAAATCGAACCTCTACATTGAAAATTTGGAGTAAAACAGGTCGGCAACTCTAACTAGTGAGCTACAGAATTTTTCTAGCTGCCTCCTGCTTTCATTTAAATTTAACGGTCTTAGACAGCACAAAAAGCAACTATAATCAAAAACATTGGCTACTTTGATTGTAAAAAATTCAAAATAATTTGGTTTTTTACTAAAAAATCATAAATAATCTAAAAAAATAATCAGGAAAAATCAATTCGTTTTGATTATTTCTGATTTTTTTGAATAATTGTAATAATTTTAGATTTTTTTTTGGTTTTTGGTAATCGTAATCATTAAATAATCACAAATTTTTCAACAGTGAATTATATAATCACTACGATTATTTCCAAAAATAATCTAATTGATTAGTAATTCTAATCGAAATTTAACAGGTATGATTTAATCCAAGTTATTTCAAGGCAGCAAATCTTAATTAAAAATTGAATTACAAGTATAAAAAAATACTTGGTTAAAGGGAATGTCATGATAGCAACCCACAACGATGTTGTAAAGATGCTGAAAAAAAAGATGTTATTCTTCTGTTATGTATGTTGCAGGTTGAGGACATTCTGCAGATAATTCGCAGCGAGGGCTACACAGCCACATCCATTCACGGTGATAAGTCGCAGAGCGAGCGCGATTCCGTGCTGAAGGATTTCCGTAATGGCAAGTCGAATATATTGATTGCCACCGATGTGGCATCACGTGGCTTGGATGTGGAGGATTTGCAGTATGTGATTAACTATGATTATCCAAATTCATCCGAGAATTATGTGCATCGCATTGGACGCACTGGACGTTGCCAGCAGCTTGGCACCGCCTATACATTCTTTACGCCGGATAATGCCAAGCAGGCACGTGAACTAATCTCAGTGCTGGAGGAGGCTGGTCAGACGCCATCGCAGGCGCTGCTTGATTTGGCACGTGCCATGCCCAATTCGGCAAATTATCGTGGCAACAAGCGTTGGAATAACAATGGCAATGCCGGAAATGCCGCTGGCGTCTATCAGCAGCGTAGCAATCCCCTTAACTATCAGGCGGGCAACAGCAATGTCGGCAACAATGGCTACAACAATCGTGCCAACAACTATCAGCAACAATATGCCGCTGGCGGCAACAGTTATCAGCCCAATGGCGGCGGTGGCGGCGGTGTTGGCAATTGGAATCGCGGCGGCGCTGGCGCCTCACTTAACCAGCAACCGGGTCTCGATGGCGCCAATCGTAATGGCAATACCACTTATCGTCCCCGGGTTCCATTTAACAACGGCGGACCGCGTGCCATAATGGGACACAATGGAGCTGGTGGCAGTGCTGGCGGTGCGGCTGGTGGCCACAATGCGGGACAACCGCATTTGGGGCAACAGGGCGGTGCGTTTATGCAGCCAAATTATAGAGGACGCAGTCAGTTTGTGCCACCAAATGCAGCAGCCGCTGGCAGTGGCATGCCACGTTTCCAGCAATATCCGAAGCGTGACTATCAGCAGCAGCAGCAGCAGCAGCAACAACAACAGCCGCCGCCACACTACCAACAACAACAACAGCAGCAGCAACAACAACAGGGACAACAACAACAGGGACAACAAAAGCCAAAGCATCCCGGTGGCGATGACAAGAACTTTAAGGAGTATGCACCGACTGTCGTTAGCACACCACTTGTTCATTATACGCCAGCCAATTCGCCGCCAATAGCAGCTGTGGCCGCTGCTGCCGTTGCCGGTGGTGCTGGACGTGCCGGACCGGTTGCCGCCGCACCAGGTGCCGCCTATATGTACGATGCGGCGGGTGTGCTAACAACAACGGCTGCACCCGGCACCAATCCCTATGCCAGCCAATTCAGTATGCCGGCCGCCTACTATGCCGCACAGCATCATCAGTTTGCCCCAGCCGTGGCCGGACCCGGTCCGGGTGCTGCCATTGAACAGGCTGGCCAGCATTAAACAAGCACATCCTGTTTAATTATTTTCCAAAAACAACAACAACAAAAGTCCAAAACTGCAATATTCAACAATTTATCGAAAATACAAGAGATGCAAGCATACACAACACAACACACACACACAATGACACATGAAAATACATTTATATATATAAATATATACCTACAACATTTCTCAATGTATAAGGATGAATCAAACAAGTTTACAAATTTACTGCATATGCATATAATTAAAGAATTATTTGAAATACATTCATTTGTTCATAGAATAATGTTAATATGTGTGCATACTGTAAATTTTGTAAGCTCGTATGATTCCAGTTAATCAACCTATATCGACGCTGTCCGAGACCAACAGAAGCAACAACAACAACGTCCCTGGAGACAGACAAACAACAACAACGCAGACACAAATGGCAACAATTTACGTTTGAAAACAGCACCAAAAAGCACCAAACAAAACAAGAAAAAGAAATTTTGCAGAAGCACAAGTTACTCCCTTTTTACTTAATATATTTATATATACATATATATCATCTCTAGCTTATATGTATATATATAAATATATATATATATATATATATATATATATATATATATATATATATATATATGTACATCATATTTTTGTTCATTTATATTTATTATTTTTCTGCTACAACACACACACGCACACACACACACATGCATACAACTGAGTTATTCGCTTGGCGGCTGCAGCAGCAACAACAACAAGTAACAACAAACTTATGGGTAAGTGTGTTAACTATTTAAACTAATAACAGTTTTTCAACTTATGAGCTACTTTTTTTTATTTTTTATTTTATTAAACATTTAACAGCAGCAAAAACCAAATACAGCGCCGTTCGAATTTGCCGCCTTGCTGTTAACCAACATTTCAAAAACACCGCTCGGTAAATCAACAACAACAACATCAGCAACAACAACAACTACAAACAGCAACTAACTGTTAAAATTACTAATTAATATATATTTTTAAGCATTCTTTAACGCGTACAACAAATCGCACGTTCTTCGAATGTTTAAGAGTTAATTCAGATTTCTCATTTTTTTTTTATTATTAATTATACAAATATGCTAAATATTTTGTAAATTTAATCACAAAAACACACACACACACACACACCTGTCTACACACACAGCCACATCCTATAATTTTTTACAGAATTTGTTAAAATTACTTTTAAGTGCTATACACACAATGCGTATACATAAATAACAATAACAAAATCAATATATTTAGTAATTTGTTAAAGAGATACACACACACAGACACACACACTGACTCACATACAAAATTGTAAGAAAATTGAGAAAAGAAATTTTGTAAAACCTTTTCACTAACTTGGTTGGTATGAAATTAACGGTTTGCTTATATAATATATTAAAAGATTATAAACACAAAAGATTTCCATAATAACAAACTAAACTAAATAATACTCAAAAAACAAAAAAACTGAAAATACACACACAGAAACACACACTCACACATACACAAACAGAAAAATGCAACTAATCGTGAAAGTCGAATTGCTAAAACCAAAAACAAACGGAAAAACTTGAATACAACAAATGTTTAGAAATTTGTAAACTTCAAAAATGAGAGAAAAATGAAATCCCTAAAAGGGTCAATAAAAAGCAGCGCTGCTTTGGTAGAAGTATGTAAACGAATATCCGAAGAAAACAATGAAATATGTATTGGAAAAAAGAAACACTTTAAAGTTCAATTAATATATATATATCGTATATATATAGTTTTTTATATATATATATAATTTTTTTTATTTGCATATCTTGAAGTTGAAACGCGATCTAATTTATTTCTCTATATACAATATATGTATGGAATATATTTTATTTTTAAAGATCTAACTTTCTATAGGCTTAAATGAAAATATGTGCATCCAAATTTTTGATATTTGTATAACTACCTGATATATTCACATTCGCAACACATGTTTTTTTCAAAAGTTCTATGCAAATACTGGAGAAAATCAAATTAAAAAATTTAATTTATTGAAAAACAAAGTTAGAAATTGAAAAGCGTAAGAGAAAGAAAAAAGAAAAGAAAATACGCCACATTCATCCATAAAAACAAGAACAACAAGATGATAATTGAAAACACAACAAACAGCCATATACAGAAAACAATAATAATGATAACACAGTGAACAGGAATGCATATATATGCATATATATACATACATTATGTATATGGATATATGTGTATATTATAGAGATGAAATAAAAATAATTAAACAAACACATATACATATAACAAATTATTTCTTTTGTTAGTGTCGTTCGTAGCAGAGGTTCAACATTCTTTCATATTTTGTCATCGATCATCATTTTAAAAATATCTCATGCTTAAGAAGAAACTATCTAGACTGGATTAGCCTCCTCCCTAGCCTCGCCTTGTCTGTCGACTCTCGCCACGCCCACTCTAAGTGAGTTTGGCCCAATAACAAAACAAAAAAGCAAAACGGTTAATTAGTGAAAGTTGTTTTTGTTGTTCTAAAGTTGTTGCCCAATAAAGTTGTGTTGTGCAATAGGTTTGGTTTAACTTTACCGATAAAAACAATATTAAGTATTAAACAATTTTCTAAGTTCATCCTCAAAACGGAAATGCAGTACAAAGTTGTGTCTATAGCAAAAGAATGAAATGAATAGAGAGAATAGGTAAACAATATAACAAAAGTGTAGCAATAAAGAGACATAGGGGACAAGGGAAAACAAACACTTAGAATATGTTTAGCATCAACAAACTTCTTTAACTACAAGCATATACATACATATTTATTTACATACTTAGCAAGTAAAACTGAATGAATTGAAGAAACAAAAAAATTAAAGGATAGAACAAAACAAATTTATATACATACATATATATCACACCATATGGATCTCCTTGTAACAAAAACTACATTTAAATGAAAGATGATAATGAAGGCGAAGAAGTTGAAAATACATATAAACAAACAAGAAAAGAAGGAAGACATTGTTTATTATTATTATTTTTTTGTTTTGTTTTGAATTGATTTTTCTGTTTGTTAATCTCTCTCATACGCTTAAATTATTATTTTTGTTTTAGAAACTGAAAACGAAATACTATATTATTTTTTATATGTATATGTATACACAATGTTACTAAGTGAAAAAATGGACCCAGGCATTGCTGGCTGGCGTTGGCGGTACGGCGGATTTTGTCAGTCAGTCAGTCCAACAACCCCCACCCCCACCCCGCCCGCTGTCTAGGCATTTTTTTATGCAACCGAATTGTGATGATGTGATAGACTTATAAAAAATACTAATTAATAACCAATTAAAAAAAAATTTAAAAAATAAATATATATATATATGTATGCTAAAATATATGTATATATATATATATAGACATGTTATGTATTTGTATTATTGTCGTGTGTATATGTATATATATATACCATATATATATCTATATAGACAATGTCTGATGGCTATTTATATGTATTATGGATGATATGAGGCAAACTCTTTTTTTTTTTAAGAAATAAAACCTATAGAACGCGATATTTGTATTGTATTATCTATAAGTTGTTGTGGACACACACACGTACAGACACAGGCACACATACACAATTAAACGAAACATATGAAAAGAAAACAAAACAAAAATGCAAAAAAAAAAGAGAAAAACAAGTTGAAACTGAAACTGATAAAATTTAAGCGTAACAAACTGAATAGATGCAACGAAAAAAAAAACAACAAAAAAAATCGAAAAATTTTGAAGAAATTCATTGCAATTTGTAAAGTTGAGGCGAAATTTTTGCCATCCTTTACTCTCAGTTATCAAACTCTGTCTCTCTCTCTCTCTCTCTGTCGTTGTCTCTCTTGAAAATAACTTAACTCACTGTGTCTGTCCCAGTCTCTCTAATCTATATACAGATATATATATATATGCATAAATTGTATATACATGTATATATTTTTACCAATATATATATGTACATACATATACAACGATGATATATAGAACAAATATTTTTGAAAGTATGAAAAATGCAACTTTTGAAAAAACCAAAAGACGTAAAACAAGATGAAATACGTTACGTAGCCGCAACGTGAGCAAACGTTTCGTTTCGAGTTTGTTTCGAAAAAATAAAAAGTTAAAAACGCAACACGCAGCCAAAATGAGATGAAAAAAACCAAAAACAAAATGACGTTATCTTTAAAAATATATTTTGATAATGAAATGAATTTTTCTGTAAATGTTTTTTGTGTGTATTACTTTGCTTCAAGCGTATCTTATGTTTAATCATTCATTTTGTTTATATACCTGCATATATATTTATATATACATTTATATATATATATATATGTATAAATATCTATCTAAATACCATATGTATTTAGATATATATAAACTACGTAAAATACAATACAATACATACTTTTACATACTGTACTGCATACATTTATCAAAAGCCAGTCGCTGGTTACGAAGTGAGTGAAAATGCATTTAATACAATACAGTGCTGACCGCAAAAATGTTGCCACTATTTGCCAAAATGCACACATTCAACACACACAGACATACACATACACTTACATACTTTTAAGCGCCAAAGCTTAGATGCCGCTTTTGAGACAACAAATACTTTGAACACATGAAAATTAAATGAAAAACAAAACAAAATTGGCAAGACAACAAAAAAAAAATAATTATTTTAACAAAAATTGGAAAAACGCAATTAAATTAAATAATAATAATAAAAGAAAAAATCTAAAGCAGCATTGTAAGTGATAAGGAAAATTTGTAAATTTTGGCCACAATATTAGCTAAAATGGTGTGAAATGAAAAGAAAAGAACATAGAAAGTTGAGAGCGCGATTAAAAAAGCGAAAACCCAATTGTGATACAGTTACAAAAAATAATAATAAAAGGAATATGTAGAAATACGTAGATACATACGTTAAATGTTAACATTGCTCTTAAACAATACATATATACATACATATGTACATATATACATATGCATACATAAATCAGCAATGACATTTGACGATGACAATTGACGATAATCAATAATTAAATTAATTATTGTCATGCTTGTATTTGTATTTCGACAAAAAATGTGCAGAGAAAACGTTCAAAAGACTACATGAAAATGAACTAACAAACAAAATAATTACAAACAAAAAAACATAAATACATACATACATACATACATACATACATACATATAAAAAGCATAATATTAAAAAGCAAGCCAACAATTTATACAAACTAGTTTTTAAATATTCACACTAACACACTCGACACACACACACACACTCAAACACACACACACACTCAAACACACACACACTCAAACACACACACACACACACTCAAACACACACACACACACACTCAAACACACACACACACACCTCTAATCACATTTGGTTAATTTGAATGAAAAACAAACCAAAATGAAGAAAAAACAAACACAAGATATTATCTTAATTTTTTTTTTTATATATTTGTTGTGTTAGCAAAGCAAAAGCAAATGAAAACATGAATGAAATAATTAACAAAAAATATGCAAATTCTTAGCCATTTCGAAGGAGCGTGCATTTAGACATACATATACTTACATACATACATATATTTATGTGTATGTATGCATACATAATTAAAATATCTAAATACATATTTATATATATTTAAAATGTATGAGCAAGGATTGATATAAATTGATTGTGTAATTTCAATATTTAAAAAAAAAAAAACAAGAAGAATTTGAATTTGAAAAATTAACAAGCTGAAAAATGAATATTAAAAATAAGAAAATAATTGTGTATGTAGAAAACAAAACCTGCGCAGTGGACAAAAAAATGTCATTTGAAAATAAATTGAAATCAATTTAATGAAAACTTACTTGTTTCAGAAAATGAAAAGAAGAACAAAAAAAGAAAAAATGTTTAGAGATTAAGTAAACCCAAAACAAGAAGCACACACATTCAAACCTTATTATAATATTGATATATATTTAAATAAATAAAAATATATATATATACTTATACAAATACATATGTATAATTACAATTTATGTATTCTACACATATATACATACTTATATATGCATACAAACATGCAACTGCATGTGTATGTTTAATTCAAGAATTTCGAGTTCAAATTCGAAGTCTCGAGTTCATCATATGCAACAAGTAAATGAAGTAAACTAAATGTATTCAATTTATCTTATGTATATTAAGCTAACACACACACACATACACTCAAACACACCTCACTCCCCTCTCCATGTCCTTAAGGAAAACCCTGAGATCCTCCAAAAGTCCATGCCCTAAAATTAGAGATGGTCTGAAATACAAGTTTGCAAAAAAGTAACATTTTTGGACAAAACTAATGAATAATTAAAAAACAATTACATATGTACAACACATTACTATGTACGAGTATGTTTGCAATGCGAATGATATTTATGTAATTAAACAAACACTTTTAAACAATCTGTGTGCTTCTATTGGCTTCTTTTCTGTGTACATACAGTGACGGTAATGGTAAGTATAATACAGTCAAAAAACTTCTGGGATGCGACATAGCGTAGGTTGCAGATATACTAGATCGTTCAAAAAGTCCCCGGGCTGACAGTTTGAAAACAGATAGTAGTCACTGGGGGCCAGATCTGGGGAATATGGAGGATGAGGAGGCAATTCCCAACTTAATTCTTTGATTTTTTCCATCGTAAAAGCGGCTTTGTGAGATACATGCATTGTCTTGATGAAAAAGGATTTTTTTGTTTGCCAAATGCGGGCGCTTCTTAATTTCGTCATTCACACGATTAAGCAATGCTGAGTAGTATTCTTTGTTGCATTTTTCACCTTTTTTAAGATAGTCGATGAGTATTATACTATGTCCATCCCAAAATACACTGTCAAAAATCTTACCAGCCCATCGACTTGCCTTCACTCGCGTCGAACGGCTAATGTTGCTATAAATGTAACATTGCACACTGGTTCCTGTTGTATGGGGAGTGCGGCCAAAAATACTTCTACTTCAGGTACAGACTTGAAACTTAACACAAAATTTTTATAAATTGATAGTAAGATGATTTATAAAATTCAGCTGGATCGGACCACCATATCATATAGCTGTCATATGAACGATCGGTCTGAAATCAAGTGTTTGTATGGAAAACTTTTTTGTTTTTGATTACATTGCCATGCAATCTATCATATCACTATGCTGCCATAGAAACGATCAATCGAAAATGAAGTCTTAGTATGAACAACTTTTTTGTTGTTTAAGATATCTGAACGAAACTGACACAATATGCATATGGGATGGTCTAATGCAGCGGTGGACACAAAATTTCAACTTGGGAGCTTGGGAACAAAAATTACAAAAATTACGAGCTGCTTGTGTGCGTTGTTGTTGCTTTTTATGACGGCCATAAAATGCCTCGACTCGAGCTGCCTGTGTGCGACATGACGGCGCCAACAAAGGTTGTGAGCTGCCTCATAGCTCCCAGAGGTCATGTGGGCCCACCGCTGGTCTAATGCATCCTAACCAAATTTGGTCAAAGTCAGACAACTATATCATTTAGCTGCCATAGGAAGTACATGTGCTTTTTTAAAGTTGAGGCTAGGATACCTTTTTGTGTATAGTAAGAGCAAGAGCAAGTGTCTCTCGGCACTTGAATTTAACACTTCATAGTCTTCAAATGTTAATTAATAATATACAAAAAGATTTATTGTGCAAACAAAGGTCATCTAAGTTCCGTTTGAATGATGCATAACTTTCCTTAACCCATTAAGTACCCATTGATATATTCGAATTCAAAAAAATGTCAACTTTCAAAACTTTTTTCCTCGATTTTTTCCAAAAAATGTTGGGATGCAAAAACATTCTTCAAACAATTTTAGGAGTGACTGCAAAAAAAAATATTCAAAAATATTTTTGCTAGTATTATTTAGAATTTTTTGAAAACTGCAAAAAAGGCACCTTTTGCATGAAAATTAGGAAAAATGGGTTAAAATGATCATTTTTAGGATTTTATAAACATTTTAAAAAATACTAGCAAAAATATTTTTGAAAATTTTTTTTTGCAATTACTCTTAGAATTGTTCCAAGAATTTTTTTGCATCAAAATGTTTTTTGTGAAAAATCGAGGAAAAAAGTTGAAAAAGTAGACTTTTGTAAAAATTCAAAATATTCCATGGGTTCTTAAATTTGAAGATTTGACTTACAATAGCTGTTATAGTAAAAGAAAGAGCACACCTATTATTTTGTCCATGAGTGTAAATCTTATGTCTTAGACCAGGGGTGCCCATCTCCTATGCACACAATGCCCATTTGTTTTTGTAATGCACATGGGATATGGGAAGTAAAACAGAATACACATAGGTTTGAAATTCATACACATTGAATTTTACACAAACAACTTGCAGAAAAACAAGAACAACTTTTTCCTTGTTGCTTTACATCCATTTTCGGTGCAGGCAAAACAAAAACAATTGCATTGCGTCGGTTATCTTTTGCTAATCCGAATGTAATTTGTTGTTGTCTTATCGATTTGTGTACACTGGAAAAGAAAAACTTGACTTCGCTTTCAAACGTGTGATGCGTGTGACTTTTTGAAGAAACATGTTTCTATTTTTTTTTTCTGTGTACACATTGAAATAAAAAAAAAGTTCGTTACAAGTATGCGTGTGATTTCTTGTATCTGTATTAGTGCGTGCACATCCATAAGGCAGCTTTGGGCACCCCTGTCTTAGACTATGCGTCCTACAATACATACGTCATTAGAAAGTGAAAAGTAACACCTTTCCAATGGTGTATTACACTGCAAAATCGGAAAAATATTGAGAAAGCTACATCTAAAAATATGTTGATTTTTACAGCTTTTTGCGACTTTACCGTGCTTTGATATAGGGGGACTTAATTCAATAACAGTCGTAATTTTAAAGCTATCGACTTTAAAAGTTAAAGTGGGCGTGGCTCTTTAAAGGGTGTAAAATATATAAAAACTAGAAATTTTTCATTTTTTTAGCACACAAATATTTTTTTCAAAAAAGTATCAGGTTAGTATTTTTTGTATTACTTTTGGCCAATTAAAAAATGTTTTTATTTAAAATTAATAATGAAAAGAAATTTGTTTTTTTTTTTTTTAAATTGACTATTTTTGTTATATTTTCATGCTTTTGCTTTTAACTTCAAAATTATTGGCCGAATAAATTAAGAAATGGTTTTGTTTTAAAGATAACTAATTTATTGAGAGAAAAAATAAATTTTTATATTTTGCAAAATTTTTTAAATTAAAAAAAACAACATAAAGTTAATAAGAGCTGGGCGAATTTAATTTTTGCAAATTTATTCAACATCTGAACTTTAATCTTAACTTTCTTTACTAGATTGTCCACAAGATAAAAATTTGACGATTTGGGGTTAAAGGCGGGTCATCAATCTTATAATCAACGTCTTTTATTGTGCAATGAAGCCAACTTGCATTATTACTTATAAATCTGAATATATTTCTCTTAGGTTTACTCTATCTCAACTCAAATTTATGACACATGTTTAACTTTTAATTATCAATATCATTGTCAAAAATCATCGCTGTGTGCTCTAGGAGTGGGTTAACCCTCTAGTGCCCAGGCAAAAAAAGAAATTTGAGCATTCACTAATTTTCAGACATAGAAAATTCGTAGTAAATCTCATCGTAGAGCGGTAAAAGAAAAACTGGCTGATGGAATATCACTGCGGACGGCAGTCCGCTCTAGTGACGAAAGCAGCACGAAGGGTGCGAAGGCGACTAGCATATATACACAGGAAGAATGGAAAATTAGCTATGACTGTCCGATCGGATCGAGTTATGTACCGATCGAAAGGTACCAATTTTACTTACAAATGTGCATACTAAGTCTTTAGGAAACTCACCTGGTTCGTGAGATAAACAGGTGTTAGTGAGAGGGGAACATTTTAAATTATTGGAGCAAATGGGGCCGTTGGAGCCTTTTCGATTTTTTACTTTTCTAATCAAAAATACGCGTCGAATGACACCTTGATCATCAAAATCCGATCACTGGTTCAGAAGATAATTAATTTTGAAATTTTTGGTGCCCTTCTCAAAACGAGATGAAAAGTCAGTCTGTTTGTTTGTTTGTTTGTCTGTTTGTTAGTATCAAAGCGTTGATTTAGCTTAAAAGTTTGAATGAGGACTTGTTCCCGATCAAAAATCTAGAAACGTTTGTTCTACGACTTTTTCGAAAAAAAGCTAGTTTAGCGGGAAATCGCTAAAAACCGCTAAAATTAACCCCTATAGCATCCAAACGATATGAGCTACAGACGTGATCTATATATCGTTGGAAAGGTATTTTGAAGGGCTTTTAGGCAGACCTTTAAACTTTAGGTAAAAACATAGGTAAAAAGCAACAGGTGAAATAAGATATTTTGTCCCACATTTTGGCGGTTTTTGAGAAAACGACGCTAACGATTTTTTTTAGCTTTCAATATGTTATAGTGTGTAAAATTTCGCGATTTTTAGATATATGATACAAATTTTACCGATGGGTTTGGAAGATATTACTTATTAACTGAATATACCTTTTACCTTTACACCACTGCATGTATGTACATATGCAGTATGTACATGTACATGTAAATCGCCAAAAACCACAGCATCCAAACGATGTGCTCTATATATCGTTGGAAATGTATTTTGAAGGGCTTTAAGCCTAGCTGTAAACTTTTTTGCTTAAAAAACACAGGTAAAAAGCTTTAGGTGAAATAAGGTTTTTTCCCCATATTTCGGCGATTTAAGAAAAATCTACGTTTCAAATAACTTTTAAATATGTTATTTGTTGCAGCAATTCAATTTCGCGTTTTTGACATATAACACATAGGCGTCAAATTAACCTGTTAACTGAATATACCTTTTACCTTAACACTTCTGCATGTACATATGCAGTATGTACACTGCTTGCAGCGTCATGCGGAAATACATACTGCTTGTAAGTTGTGAATTCTTTTTGCGGCAGATAAAACATATTATAATTGCGAATATAGTCGAATATTAGCCGATATTAGCTGTTAACTGAATATATACACTGGCGCACATATTTATTGGCACAGCAAACATTTTGAGATTTGGGTGCTTAATTGTTCCCCTATTGTTAACATATTGGTATCAATGGAAAGGTCACTTAAATTCCGTTTGAATGATATACAACTTTCCTTAACCCATTAAGTACCCTTCGAAAATTTCGAATTTATGTAAAAGTCAATTTTCGAAACTTTTTTCCTCGATTTTTTACCAAAAATTTTTTGATGCAAAAAAATTCTTTAAACAATTTAAGGAGTGACTGCAAAGAAAATTTTTCAAAAATATTTTTGCTAGTATTTTTTATAATTTTTTTTAAATCCTTAAAATGACCATTTTAACCCCTTTTTCCTACTTTTTACATAAAAAGTGCCTTTTGACATTTTAGCGCAATGTGCCGAGTGGCAAAATTTTTTTTTAAATAATTTATATGTCAAACTTAATATTATTCGTCACAAAATTGGATATCAGAAATTTTGGGGCATATAACTGTTTTCGTCACTAGACTTTTACCTCGTAAAGAGGTTTTTTTTATAAGATTTAGTTATTCATAAATTTTTGTAGCAATATACTTTTAATTATAAATCTAATATAATTATATTAATTTTTAATTTTTTTTACCCCGCCTAAAGGCGGTCTTGGGCACTAGAGGGTTAAGCTTAACGGCTCTTACGGTATTTGATCAAACCCCGAAAAACTGTGCGCATGTTATTGCACTCATTGCTAAATAGAAATCCTTTGGGCATATATGAGGAAAATTTTATTTCTGATCCTGATTCAGAATGATTTTCTGCAAACGAAGTAAGTTTTGGTTGATTTGAATACGATTGAGTACAGTTCGTTTTTTTCCCTTAAAAATATAATATTGTTAAAAATTTATCTATTTTTTGGCACTTATTTCAAGCAAATAATACAAATTTTCGAGGTCATTTATAAAGTACCTCCATATTGCTAAATATCAACAATGATCCAAAAATGATGAGAAAAATAGGTTTGACTGCTCATAGTGGCCATTCGATCTAAATGAAAAGACTAAACTTTGTCAACTGTTGCGCGTTGTCCAATGCAATTTGTTATGCATTTCACACACACCGGTTCAAGAACCGTTATTTTCAGAACAAAAATTTGTTGTTTTATTCTGTTCTTGTTATCGTAACATCTGAACATTTCTAAATTGATTTCTACAAGCTCATTGATCTTAAAAAACATATTTTTTTCTCAATTAAGTCCCCCTAGATTAATTGTGCGTTGTTTGATGCTTTTGATTTTGCTTTGGGCATCTATGACTTTTTGGAATTGTTTGACAATTTAGTTGATTTCTAGTGTACTTCTTGTACTTTCCATTGTTTTTTTTTTACTCTAAGTGATTATGAATAAATATTAATTAAATAATTTATGTTAATAAAAAAAATATATTATTTACCATTTTTATATTTTTATTTTTAATTAAATTTGTGTTGATAAATCTTGACTTTTTTTATACGCTCATATGAGTAAAGGCTTTTTCTAGCGACTCGGTTGTTGTACCCATTGGTTTCTTATAGTACGTCCTATTCTTTGGACTGAAATGGTCTTTATGTGGTCGGCTAAGAGTTCAGCTGTCGATTCCTAAAAATGTTGATGGAAAATTGAAGCAGTCGGCAGAGAAAATGGGTATTACCAACCCGCTCAAGTGGTATCAAGTTTATTACCAGAAGAATAAGGCCCATAAAGTCAAGTCTTGGTTGCTGTATAACTGTCCAAAAGTCTTGGAAACGCAGCTCCAATCGCTCGATGTAAATCCTATTGAGAATTTGTAGAGTAAGTTGGACCACCCTGTGCACAAAACGCCAATATCGTTCTTTTCCGTATTAAAAGAACGGCTTCAGGAAGAGTGGACCAAAATTGGCCATGAATATATTCAAGAAATTTTACATAAAATTCCAATACGCCTAAGTGACAACATAAAATATAATGGGTATCATACCAAATATTTGATTGAATTGAATTTTTAGATAATATAGGCATTATTTAGTTATATAAGAAAAAATCGAATATTAAAGAATCGCAAATTTTAACCTTTTTTTGGTTTTTGTATAGTTTCTCCTTTTAATTTAAAA
The DNA here is from genome assembly GCA_035047525.1 of Drosophila quinaria. Taxonomy (NCBI): domain Eukaryota; kingdom Metazoa; phylum Arthropoda; class Insecta; order Diptera; family Drosophilidae; genus Drosophila; species Drosophila quinaria. Next base: position 6,501,878 of record JAWNPO010000455.1, on the reverse strand, counting down.
TAAAGTCTTGATATTTGTACCTCTATGGGAAGATAATACAACACGCTTTAATCTACCATTTTAGAATTGTTATCGTTAGTTTTATACATTTTATTAGCGTTTGAAGTTGAATAAAAAAAAACCGAATATTTATGGGATTCACTGTACGTACATATGTACATTGTACTAGTACATACATGAAAAAAGCTTGGGCTGTTTGTGACATCGTAACTTACTTTTCAGGTAATTCTCCACGCTGCCTTCGTCCTCCATAACTTACACTAACACAACCAACTAGAAATCCTATATTTTAACAAAGATTTCAATTATTATGCGAAACAGTTAAAAAATTCCGTTACAATTTACACCTGTCGTCTAGTGTTGGGTTGCTCATGAGTGAGTGAACAAAAAAAGAGTTGCTCCCTGAAGTGAGCAAGTGAACATGTTCCTTCCAAATTGCTCATTTAGCACTCACTTATCCAGGAATGAATTTCCCCCAAAGAGATCCTTCATTCAGTTAGAATAATAATAGACCAATTAATTAAGCTGACGGGACGACTATATAAGATTTATATTCTAAATACTTACGGTAATACTAATGTGTGTTAATATTAATTAATTAATGTTTATAAACATATATTATTTGCGCAACAATCCATTCATTGGTTGTTTTAATTTGTGTGTTTCTTGGAAATATGTGGGGTCATGGTGGAGGTGACTGCTCGACGGCGGCTTGGTAGGGACTTCTTCAGTCGATTTAATGACGACTGGTGGTGTTGATGGTGTTTTCTTCTTCCTTCGTCGCAGTTTTCTAGCTAAGGCTAGCTCTGCCTTGTGGGCAATTTTCATTTCCTCTAGCAAACCCAGCTTCTGAGGATGTTCCTTCTTCGCAATCCAGGTAAAATTTTAAGTTGAAAAATGTTAATGGACAACGCACTTGTCGCGGGACACATTAGAATCGATAAGTAGCATAGTTAGAATGTATATCGATAGTTGCTGTAAGCATGAGAGAGTTTTGAGATTGGAATAGCCAGCTGCGCTGGTCACATTGTTTTTATGCATTTAAGCAATTGTATTGGAATTTTGAGTGCCTTTTGTTAAAACCGCGGGACGGGAAGCAGTCACTGCGGTAAGAATTAAGTTATATTCTTAAGATTATACTAAGTTGTATTTTCTACAGAATAAAATCCTCGTCATATACATTGGAAAACAACATCGCTTCTTTGTGTATCGGCTGGGCGATACTATCTGCCTTGAGGATTCCAAGCAACTTCCCTACGTGAACGACAGGCGCTTTTCTTTTATTCGCAGGCCACATTGCGCGGCGTTTCGCTTATTCGCCGCCATTGTGAATTTGGAGTCTGCAAGGACCACTTGCGCTGGAGATTGATGTGGTGCAGTGAGTGAAACTGCAGTGTGTGTGTGCTGATACTGATCACCACGCAACACAGGCCAAGGGCTTCCACCCCAGCTAGAGAGTGTCAGATCCCTGGATTGAAAGTTGACGATGGCAACCCAACATTCACCCAGAAGAAGCTCACGACTGAACCAGACGACGAATGCAGGAGCCGCCATGGTGACGACGGCATCTACAGTGAGCATTGCGTCAAGTCAGCCGCAACTGCAACACACAGCCAGCACAGTGGTTGGCAATTTGAGTGTGCAGGCTGCAGCTACGAGTGCCACCGCGAATTCGGTGATGCAAAAGGAGTGCACACAGACCAGCAGCCAGGCTGGAGAAGCGCAAAACAGTGATACCCAGGTCGCGAGCCTGATGCAGAGGATCGCCATCTTGGAGGAGAGCTTGCGGCGTGCAACGGCAGATCGGGTACATGTGAGTACAGCAAGTGATCCCGTTGTAACCAGCAATATTGGAGTGAGCAGTGCAACAAGCACGCTGCCGCCATATTTGAGTGGAAATGCACCGCCGTTGTTGAGTTCAAATCAACCGCTGCAAATTATGGCGCCAACGAGTGGAAATGCACCGCTATCTTTGAGTGAAAACTTGCCGCCACAAAGCAACGGAATCGTGCCGACATGTTTGAGTGGAAATCTGCAAACTCAAATCAACGGAATCGCGTCGACATATTTGAGTGGAAATGTACCGCCTCAAATAAACGGAATTATGTCGACATCTTCGAGTGGAACTTTGCCGCCATATTTGTGTGCGACGTCTTCTCACATTAATGCAGTGCCGCCAGCATCAAACTGCTATGTGACTATGAGCCACGCAAGGCCATACGGCATGGAGCAAGCAGCTATTGGATGCGCGTCAGCACACGCCATCGACTTTAGCCTGCGGATCCACGACGTCGACGATGAGGACGACACGCAAATTACCGGATCTTCCTGAATTCGGAGGAATGCCAGAGGACTGGCCCATATTCTTCCATGCATACACGGAAACAACTGCAGTATATGGCTGCACGGATCTGGAGAACAACCTACGATTACTGAAGGCATTGAAGAGTGAAGCACGCGACACCGTCAAGTCCCTGCTCATCCACCCAAGCAACGTGAACGCTGTGATCGAGCAACTACGCTTCAGATATGGGCGGCCAGAGCAGCTCATACGAAGTCAGCTTCAAAGTGTACGTGAGGTGCAACAGATACAGGAGCACCAGTTGATGAAGATCGTTCCGTTTGCTACACGTGTGAGTAATCTCACAGCCTTTCTTCAGTCAATCCCCAACGGAGAGCAGCATCTGGGAAGCCCTGATTGAGGAATTGGTCACGAAACTGCCAACCGGCAGAAGATTGGAATGGGCCAGATTTGCTGCAACACTGCATACTTACCCGACGATTGTACACTTCAGCAAGTGGCTGAGTGAACTAGCAAACGTTGTTTGCACAATCTCTGATGTCGAGATAAAGGAACCAAAACGTCGGATGCTGCATGTGAGCAATGACCGACAAGACGGGAATAGGAACACACAGTGCCCAATATGCCACGGGCAACATGGAGTTCAACATTGTAAGGATTTCAAACGAGCTTCAACACAGACGAGGTGGAGATTCGTGAAGGAACATCGACTGTGCTTCTCGTGTCTACGAGGCGGTCACATGGCCAGGTCATGTCGTGACGACAGTGAATGCCAAGTGAATGGATGCCGTGGAAGACATCACCGCCTGCTGCACGAAGATTTGAATACCTCTAGGAGATCACCGCAGCCAGCAGCTGATCGCGCTAGAGAAGCTCAACGGACGCCGCCGCCAGCGGATCTGAATGGGAATACGGGTCGAAGGACGCCACTAATGGCAATCCAAGCGGCACCGGAAAGGAATCTGAGTTGCGTCGACCCACATGGAACACGTCTACTGTTTCGCATATTGCCCGTCACGTTGTTTGGTGCGGGAAATAAGCGGCTGGACACGTACGCACTCTTCGATGAAGGATCGTCCGTGACCATGATAGATGACGAACTCAGACGAGAGCTAAACCTGAAGGGTGAGCGACGACAGCTAAACATCAATTGGTTTGGTGGGAAATCGGCCAGAGAACCTACCACGGTGGTTAACCTGCAAATTTGTGGAGCAGGGAAACGCCAACGCCATGAACTAAGGAACGTGAATTCGGTTCGAAGCTTGAGTCTGCCGATGCAAAGCTTGCGTCGAGATGATGTTCAAGGAACCATGGATAATGCGCATCTGCCAATGAAGACGTACAGCAACGTGGTACCAAAGCTTCTGATTGGATTGGATCACGCGCATCTAGGATTACCGATGCAAACTAGATGGTTTGCCGAGAGAGGACCATATGCAGCCGCCACCAAGCTTGGATGGGTGGTCTTTGGTCCCTCTAGCAGTCACTCGGATATGCCACCACCAATGTCATGCCATCTAGCAGTGTCTATGGAAGATGCTGTTCATAAAATGGTAAGCGACTACTTCGAGATAGAGAACTTTGGAGTGAAGCCTGCGCCGCCGGTTGCAGCCAGCGCCGACGCCAGGGCACAGAAGATGCTCGAAGACACCACGGTGAGAGTGGGACAACGCTTTCAGACTGGACTGCTATGGAGAAGTGATAAGATTGTGCTGCCAAGAAGCTATGAGATGGCGCGCAAGAGACTTATCAATATGGAAAGGAAAATGAAACGAGATGTACAATTCGCACAGGCCTATAAGCGGATCATGAACGACTATGTGAGCAAAGGATACGCCCGACGCTTGGAACGCCACGAGATCGACGTGGAAAATAATGACAAGCTCTGGTACCTGCCGCACTTTGGAGTAGTGAACCCAAACAAACCAGGGAAACTTCGTTTGGTGTTCGACGCGGCAGCCAAAGTGGGCGACACTTCGCTAAATTCTGTTCTGGAGAAGGGGCCACAACACTACAAGCCGCTGCCAGCCGTGCTCTTCCACTTCAGGGAAGGCGCCGTTGGAGTATGCGGAGACATCAAGGAGATGTTTCACCAGGTGTTGATACAGCCACAGGACAGATGTGCCCAGCGGTTTCTATGGAGAGACGGCAATGATGAACGCGATCCAGATGTGTATGAGATGCTTGTGATGACGTTTGGCGCAGCTTGTTCGCCAAGTGCGGCTCATTATGTGAAAACCATAAATGCGCTAGAACATCAACACACGGATCCACGTGCAGTCAAAGCCATCACCGAGTACCACTACGTGGATGATTATGTGGACAGTTTCCCGACGGAAACGGAGGCCATCGCTGTATCAACACGGGTGAGAGAAATACACGATAATGCTGGGTTCGATTTGTGCCGATTTGCTTCCAGCTCGCCATCTGTGACCGACGCCTTGAGCCAATATGGAGCAGCTAAGGACGTTGGATGGTGCGACGCTGAAGAGAAGATACTCGGAATGTACTGGCAGCCAGCCACAGACGACTTCAAATTCAATGTGAAGTTTCATAAAGTCCCGGTCAAAGTGTTGAGCGGCGAACGAATCCCTACCAAGAGGGAGTTCCTGAGCCTAATAATGTCAACATTTGATCCGTTGGGATTTCTATGCAGTTTTATGATTACCGCCAAACTACTACTGAGAGAGATTTGGCGACGACAAGTAAAGTGGGACGAGACACTACCGGATGGAATCAGCAGCGCCTTCGAGAAATGGCGCAAGGAGATAGTCAACGTGGAGAAATTTCGATGTCCACGCTATTACTTTGGCCCAGGAGTAATTGGAGATACGCAGCTACACGTATTTGTGGATGCAAGTCAATCTGCGTTTGCCGCAGTGGCCTACTGGAGGGTCACTAGCGAGGATGACATACGAGTACGTTTCGTGTGTGCCAAAACGAAATGTGCTCCAATGAGAACGATGTCAATACCACGACTGGAGCTGCAAGCCGCCGTTTTGGGAGCGAGGTTGATGACCACTGTGAAGCAGGAACACAGCATCGCTATCAGCGATATCGTGCTCTGGACAGATTCGAAGACAGTGCTGAACTGGATAAGCAGCACGCACCGCCGATATAAGCAATTTGTCGGCAATCGTGTGGCAGAGATTCTGGAGTCCACGGATATTGCGCAGTGGCGATGGGTCCCAACCGCCGATAACGCAGCAGATGGCGCAACAAGGCCGCAATCCAATGTGGATTTGAGCCCAGGGTCCCGATGGTTGAACGGGCCCACATTTTTGCGAGAGGCAGCCAACTGTTGGCCGCAGCCCGCGGCACAAGATGATGTATACGAAGACGAAGAAGAGATGCCAAGTGAGTTTGCGCTGGTCGCTGCAAACGACTTTTTTATATCATTTCAGATATTCTCGAGCTACAACCGGTTGTTGAGAACCACTGCCTGGGTACAGAGATTCATTCGACGGTGCCGTGGACAGTGGGAGCAGCTCGAACGTTACGGCCTCACAGCGGCCGAGTGTGAGGACGCGGAGTACTTGCTGATACGACGGTCACAATGTGAAGCATTCCCGGACGAAATGCGAGCCGCCTATCGCAAGGAGACAGTCGCTGGACGAAGCGACATACTAGGATTGGCGCCCTATCTGGATGAATATGGAATCTTGCGTGCTTATGGTAGAGTGGACGCAGCTCTATGTATGCCATACAGCGCAAGAAGGCCGGTCATTCTGTCACACCGGCATCCACTCACCGAGCTGATAGTGGCACACTACCACGGGAAGATGAAGCATCAAAATCTGGATGCAACAATAAGCGAGATTCGCACCAAGTTTTGGGTGACGAATCTGCGACGTCTTCTCCAGAAGATTATCCACGCATGCGCTACATGCAAGTTACAACGAGCGCAGCCAGCGCCACCTATGATGAGTCCCCTGCCGGAGGACCGCCTGGAAGCCAATGGTTGGCCATTTAAATATACTGGACTGGACTACTTTGGACCACTGCTTGTCACGGCCGGTCGCCGTAAGGAGAAGCGGTGGGTCGCCTTGTTTACATGCCTCACAACAAGAGCGATTCATTTGGAGCTGGCATACGATTTGTCAACCGATTCGTGCATCATTGCCATGAGGAACTTTCTATGTCGTCGCGGGCCAGTAGCTAGACTGCGCAGCGACAATGGAAAGAACTTCGTGGGAGCCGATCGTGAGGCAAAGAGATTCACTGACGTATTCGAGCCAGAGAAGATTCAAGATGAGCTGTCAACCAAGGGGATCGAATGGATCTTCAACTGCCCAGCCAATCCGTCAGAAGAAGGAGTCTGGGAGAGAATGGTGCAGTGTGTGAAACGAGTTCTGCGACACACACTAAAGGAGATTGCACCCAAGGAGCACGTTCTTCAGAGTTTCCTGATAGAAGCAGATAATGTTGTGAATTCTCGTCCGCTTACCCACTTGCCGGTCGCAGTGGATCAGGAAGCTCCTCTGACGCCGAACGATTTGCTCAAAGGAGTAGCTAATCTGCCTGATGTACACGGAATCGATGGACAGCCTGAGAAATGCACTACGAGAAAGCAGTGGCGCATAGCGCGCCTTATGAGAGACCGATTCTGGAAGAGATGGGTGCACGAGTATTTGCCTACGCTTGTGCGCCGAGAGAAGTGGTGCCGGAGCACCGAGCCAATGCGCACCGGAGATGTGGTGTTCATATGCGATCCAGCCATGCCACGCAGGGAGTGGCGAAAGGGCATCGTGGAAGAAGTTTACGCTGGAGTCGATGGAGTACCCAGACGTGCAAGTGTGCGCGTTGCTGATCGTGATCGAGCCCGAGTCATAATGCGCCCCGTCTCCAAATTGGCAATTTTGGATGTGAGTGAAGCAGCTTCTTCAAGGGGGAGGGGATGTCGCGGGACACATTAGAATCGATAAGTAGCATAGTTAGAATGTATACCGATAGTTGCTGTAAGCATTAGAGAGTTTTGAGATTGGAATAGCCAGCTGCGCTGGTCACATTGTTTTTATGCATTTAAGCAGTTGTATTGGAATTTTGAGTGCCTTTTGTTAAAACCGCGGGACGGGAAGCAGTCACTGCGGTAAGAATTAAGTTATATTCTTAAGATTATACTAAGTTGTATTTTCTACAGAATAAAATCCTCGTCATATACATTGGAAAACAACATCGCTTCTTTGTGTATCGACTGGGCGATACTATCTGCCTTGAGGATTCCAAGCAACTTCCCTACGTGAACGACAGCACTAATAAAACAATATATGTATGTACACTTTACTTTAATGTGCTTGAGGAAGTTTCCCGTATTTCGAATAGAGCCGTGGAACAGTCGTGGTGGTTTTGGAGCGCAGTGCACGCATTCTACGTTTACTATTTCGTCGTGTCTTGATCGTAATTTGAACATCCTTTCCCCGAACAAAATGCACTGCAGTGGAAAAATGTGACATTTTGATTTAGTAATTGCGCGCGTTGTTGTGTGGTGTGTGTGTGTGCGTGGGTCGGAAAATATAACGGTAAAAACAAAATGGCAGCCAAAAAAAAAGGTGGCAGCCTTGGCAGAAGGTTCAAATTGACCGAATTAACTCTTTTCAGAAAAAGAGTTAAATATTTACATTTTATTTTTTTTTCACAATAAATATTGAAGCTAGAGCTTTGAAACTTTCACAGGAGGATTTCTTATATTTTTTTAAATTTTTACAATTTTTTTTTAGAATATTTTACTAATTTGTTAATTTCTTCACAACGCAAAGGCTGACGTTTCCCAATCCAATTTTAAAATTAACTTTATGAATTTGCAAAACTTTTAACGTTCTTGCTTTTTTCAATTTGCACTTAAAAATTTTTTAATAATTTTTTTAAAATTAATAAATTTTATTAGAGATGACATGGGACCAATTTTCTAGCGATGTTTTTTTTCCAGATTGAGTCTATCCGTTGGTTGCCACCTTGTTTTTGGGTCAACAACCACCACTACTGTCGTCGCCAAGTGCAGAGTTGCGTATAAAAACATTCGATAGTGGCCTAACAAACATCGATGGTTCCGATGTTTTGCAAACATCGATGACTTCGATGGTTCCGATGTTTTGCAAACATCGATGTTTCAATCAATTTCGTAATCTGATTTGTTGTTGTTGTTGTTGATAAATATAAAACGCGTTTTTCGCAGACGCTGTTAGAAAAGCGAAGGACAAACAAGGAGCGAGTGCCGCTGTGATTGTTTTTTTTTTTATTATAATTTTCATATACTTTCATTGTAATCAAATAAAAGCAACAAAGTGTTTGTGCATTAACTCCCGTTCCCGGTATCCAAAGCCCCGTGTGCGTGCGTGTGTGTGTGTGTGTGTCTGTATTTATGCTTGCGATAATGTAAAAACTTTTATCGCCGCTTGCTTTTTCGCATTAATATCGCAACACAAAACGCCAAACTAACCCACGCAAGAGCAAAAGTAAAAGACGTACGCATCGGTATGTCCTACACCGAGCTTGAGTCGGGCTATCAGGACTTGCGTCAATCTACGCAAATCAGCGTCGGAGCTTCACAACTGCAGCAACAACAACATCATCAGCACACGCAGCAGCCGCTGTCATCCCACTCACATCGCGTGGGCTTCTATTTGGGCCACGATGGCAATGTATGCGGAAAACGAAAGTTTAATTAATTATATACAAACATACATACATTACATTCTAACATGCTGCTCTCACATTACATCTACTGACATACATACATATGCATATCTTATTGCTCTTTGGCAAATGTCAGGACGCTGCCAAAATCAATACACATACACACACTGTACAGTTTGTTGATTTTCTTCTGAATTTTTTTTTGTTGCTGCTGACCCTGACTTTGCCACAATGTTGTTGTTGTTGGTGCTCAGCTCTGTCACAGCTGACTGCAACATACACTCTCTCTCTGTCTCACTCCATGCTCTCGCTCTCAATTTGTGCTTGCGCTATTTTCGTGCTTGAGCTTTTTATGCCGAAACGAGACCACAACATTGAAACATGTTATGTTTGTGGGGAGCGAAACAACAATAAACTTGCACAAAGTTGCAAATGTTGAATGTTCCAGAATAATACTCAAAATCCACACTGTTTGTTAAGCTCATTTGGTGCTAAACTGCAATTAATTAACCATTTTACACTCACAGTTCTGCGCTTGTTCTTTGCCCTTGTTGTACTATATTTATGTAAATAAATGCATACAGCTGTGGTCAAAAAAATAAGTAGTGCTACCAGGCAAAAAACTTAAGCTTTGATATTTTGTTTCTAAACAAGAGTTTTGTTTTCTGACTTCAACAGATCATAGTGTTGGAAAAGCTTTTATGGAAATGTATGATCTATGCTACATACAGTTTGTCAAGAAACACTTTACACACCCTAAAAAAATTTAATATCTTGACTATAAACAAAAAAAATAACAATTATTGTATATATTTGGAAAGGCCGTTCAAATTCCGTTCGAATTATGCAAAAATTTCCTTAACCCATTAAGTAGTACTTAATAAGTACCCATTAAAAAATGGAATTTTTGTAAACGTCTACTTTTTCAACTTTTTTCCTAGATTTTTTGTAAAAAAATTTTTGTTGCAGAAAAATTCTGCAAACAATTCTAAGAATGACTGCAAAAAGAAATTTCAAAAATATTTTTGCTAGTATTTTTTATGGTTTTTTGGAAATTGCCACATTTTTGTGTGAAAAGTAGGAAAAAGGGGTTAAATAGTCATTTTTTAGCTATTTTCAAAAAATCATAAAAAATGCTAGCAAAAATATTTTGGAAATTTTTTTTTTGAAAAAGTGGAAAAACAGGTTATTGAGCAGGAAAGGCACTTGGTTTTATATTTATTAATGTAATTTGATAATTTGCTATAAATTTTATAAACTTTTTGATTGCTTAGAGTTGTTATAATGGGGCGTGGCAAGCATTGCACTCCTGAGAAGAGTGTTCCCATTAAAAAAAATTGATTTCTAAAATGATAAAGTTTAAGGAAATGGAAAATTTGATTACATAATTGACTACCATAATTAGAAATGGCATTAAGTACTCGCCAAAAAAAACGTGTAAGACATCGATCCATGTCTAAAAGACTAGTGACAAAAGTAGTGAGGTACTTAAAGGGCACCTTTTGCTCCTGCACCACTTATAAAAAAGAACTTACTTAGGAAACCATTTTTAGATGTTTTCGGAATAATAATCTGGCAGAAAGAAGCCTGAGAAAAATTCCGTTATTAAAAAAAATATCTGTCCAAATCCAATTTCGGTTTGCTTAGGAACATCCGAATTGGATTTTGAGAAATAGAGAAACCTCTAATGGTCGGATGTGTCCAAAATTATTTTGTTTGGTGGTGGAGGATCTCGACAACATGTAAGGTATCCACAAAACTCCGAATATCAGCCCAGATTCACCTGCAAGACCGTCAAACATGGTGGTTTGAAAATAATGATCTGGGCGCTTTTTAACATTTCGGGTTTTGACCCATATATTGGATCAAAACCATAATGGAGTGACACGAACATGTGAAAATTCTGGAGGACAATATGTTACCGTATTTTTCGGTTCCAACTGGACAACGAACCAAATCATACCAGCAAATCTAAATAAAAAGGGATACTGCCTAGCATCAACCAACAAAGAAAATTTATCTTTGGGAGATCGTTAATAGCGCCTGGAGCTCAATACATCCAGAATAATGTCAAGTCCTGGTGGACTCCATGATCCGTCGCTGTAAGGCGGTAATTCGAAAAAAAGTTTCAACACAAAGTATTAAATTTGTTAATTATTGAGTGCCTTTAACATATCTAACCTTGCCAAGTCGAAAAATAATAACTGTTCACTATCTTTGATTTTTGAGATGGATTTATAATATAATTAAAAATTTGGATAAATAAAAAGTCGTTTAATTTTGAGTTTTTGTAATTACATTGCATGCACTACTATTTTTTTTGATGGCATCTGTAGTTGCCAGGGATTAAAACCGAAACGAATATCGGTTTCGGTTATATTCGCATTTGGGTTTTCGGTTATCGGTTACGCAAAGTCTTTGAATAAAGGTTTCGTAACGGTGAACCGGTTTTTGTATGTTTCGGTTTTGAAATACCGGTATGGCTTCGGTTCACAAGCAAAAAAATTTCTTTGCAAAAATATATATATTTCATTTAACACATTTATTTTTTTTTTGCGCTTGCTCAGTGCTATGAAAATTCGATCATGAATATCACAAATAAAAATTAAAAACTAAACATAAGAAAATTAAAATCAAAATTAAAAAACAAAAAAGAAAATCAAAAATAAAATACAAAACTAATAACAAAATATCAGAGTTATCAAGACTTTGGAGTCGAAGAAAATCAAAACATTTCAAAATGTTTCGTTTTAAATTATTTTTAACTTTGCTTTTTTAATGTTTTTTTTCGGTTACGGTTTCAGTTACGGTTTTAAATTTCAATCGATTTTTAGCGTTTAAAGGTTACGGACTCGGTTAGGGTTTTAATCCCTGATAGTTACATACAAACACATATATAAGCTTACATGCATAGATAGGTACGTACATAAAATTAAATGGGCAATAGTTTCGAAAAATTCGCGGGCGGCGGCAGTAATAATTACAACAACGCCAATTCGCGTCCCGGCTGGACTCGTCGACGACGCCGCCTGATAGCAGCGTCATCATCACCATCAGCTGTGGTCGCAGCGGCAGCAGCAGCAGCGTCGACGGAAAATTCATTGGGATGCACTGGCTGCAGTGCAAACTCACGACGCTGGCTGACACATGTCAGCTCCACACCAAATTTAGGTGGTGCGTGAGTGTGTTTGTCTGTGCTTCTCTCTCTGTATGTGTGTGTGTGTGTCGGTGCACTATAGGTCAAATGGACCCTTTTTCTGATATAAATTAATACCTCGAAAGTTTTCCGTGTAAAGTTGTTTTGGATACCATTCTAGGTTGCATTTGGAAATAGTTTTGAAAAAGTGGGCGTGGCACTGCCCATCAACGCCCCTAAAAAAATATATATACAAAACTATATTTTTTAATTTTTTAATAAATATTAAAGTAATGTTTTTTTTATACATTCGAAGTATGTGTATTTCAAATTTCTTTTATTTTATTTAATATTTTTAGGAGCACATTTTGAATCTTATTTTCGAAGAGTAGTTAGCCTGTTACTAAAAAATCTATGTTTTATTGTTGTCTGTGTGTCGTAATATTAATAAATACGATATACCATTTAAAATAACATGCAACAGCATCCACTCCATAAGTATTTTATTTATTTTTCCATAATGCTTCAAGCTAGCGGTGGGCATGTAATGGCTCCGGCAGCCAACGGCTGCTAACGAATTGTGATGCAGCTGCTTCAAGCGATCCGGCATTGCTTACATAAAGGTCATGTGCCAAAAAGTTAAATTTTGTGAGAAACCGGAAAAAGCCGGAAATAAACTTAGCTGTTATGAGTTGACAAGGAATTTCTTTACAACATGTATAGTCACTTGGCTGACAAGTCTAGACATTTTTTTTTCTTTCCAAAGATAAGGTTTTGCGAAAAAAAATTATTTTTGGAACATCACTTTATGGACACTTACTAAAGACAACACGAATAATACCAACAGCACAGAACTACCAACATAAAGTACAAGCGTCACTGATCAGTATTCATCATAAATTTCATTAAAAAATTGCAATGTACAAAAATTTGAGCCACTTGAATTTGGCCAAGATTGTTGCACAATTCCTAAGCATGTGCTTTTGGATTAAAACAACTTTTTTAACAGCTGGTGACTTAACATTAAAGCGCCATGTTAACATTTCTGGTATGCAACATTACAGTTCTATGTATTCCCAATAAGAATGTTTGTTAATTTGAATACTTTTAAAAAATGAGTTAATATCAGAAAAAGTGTCCATTTGACCTATAATGCAGTGTTGCCAATTTGTTCTTTTTGCTGACAGATCTGTCCGTTTTAAAACGGCGATTTCCGGAAAAATTATAAAACGTCCCCTATACAAAAAAAAAAATGCCTTTTTAAGTTTATTATATCCTTTTATTCATCCTTTGTTAATTGTAAAGTCGTTTGTACAATTTATCAATTAGAACATATTGATTTTCCCATATCGATAAGAATTTCTTAAAGCAATCCAGCCAGTGCTGCCTATTTGTCTTTTTGCGGACACTTTTGCACTTTTTAAAACTGCGTTTTCTTGAAAACATTTTAAACGTCCCCTAACCTGAACAATGCACTTTTTTTTAAATTATTTTACTTGATCCTTTATTCATCCTTTTTTATTGTTCGAAGTCGCTCATAGAATTTATCAAATACAACTATGTGTCATCTAATATATTTGAAATTAGAAGAAAAAAATTTGCGCATATCCTGTGGAAAATATTTGAATGCCCAATAAAGAGCTAATACTTTCAAAATTGGAGTTTTTTATAGCTATGATATTATTATATGTATTAATAAGAAAACATTGTTTGTCTACATTTTTTGTCCTTTTAAAAAAATCAATACAATTTCTGTTTTTTTTTTGGCTTAACCGGCCTTTCTTTTTGTGTAGAGGTGTTGGCAACACTGGTGTGTGTGTGTGCGTGAGTGCAAATGTCAGCTGTTCTCTCTCATCCCTGTTGTTTTCTCTCTTTCTCTCTGTTCTTTCGCAGAGACGACATCCGCAAATGACGCACTGGAGCCTCGCTCATCATCATTTTCTTATGCGGTGAACACTCTTTTTTTTTTTTTTTTAATTTCCAACCCCAATAATAACTTTGAGTTTTGTTTGATTATGGATTGAGTCATTTTTGGCTGTGCTTTTTTATTTTCTTTGATTGTTATCGTTATTCGCATTTTATTAATTTTGTTTTTCTTATTAATTTGCTTGCGCATTTGTTTGCTCATTTGGCGCAGCGCCCAATTAATTTGTGTATGCTGTCGCTTGATTATCTTGTTTTATTTGTTTTACCTGTTTGCATTCAATTTTTGCTGAACTTCCGTTAAACATTTTTACTCTTAACGATTCAGTTGCCAAATTGTCGTTGTCCGATTTACTTTAATGGCGCCACAGCTCAATTCAAGACTTGCGGTAAGCTCGAATTGTAAACGTATCCTTCTCACGACTCCTTACATGACAACATAAACAGTGTGTTGCGTTAGCTTGTAAGATGGTTGTTAAAAAAGGCGTTGCATACTTTCCAGTGCCGTAAATAAAACAAGTATACGTAAACTGACCGTTGGCACTGCTGCAATTTAAATAAATTAAAAAATTTAGTAAATTAAATTATTTGACAAATATGTGTCTATTTATTAAATATTAATATAAAAAAAAAACAAAGTAAGAAATGTGAACTGCGAACTTGGAGGACTACAAAAATCATTTTTAAAGGAAGCTGTTATTACGGAGTTTGGATTACATATTATTTATCACTTAATAAATGTTATTATTATTACTTCCATTCAAAACTTAACATAACTGTCTACTTTAAAGGAATTTTTCTTATTTATTTTCAAATGCAAAGAAATTTGCAAATCGGAAAAACTTTTGTCTATCGTGCCGTGAAAATTGAGTTTTTACTAAATTGCAACGTTTTCTGAATTGGGAACATTCACTAAGTGCATTGTTGTAAGTGCATTGATTACACCTGTTGAATTTGACATGCGTCACTTGTACACGTTCAGATCATAACTTCAAAATTGTTTTAAATGGAATGTTTATCAAAATAAGCGCTGTCCCACTAAGAATTATTTTAGTCGATCTCAATGTAACGTTCGCTCTCTAGCTTTTGCTTGCTCTCCCGCTCCCTCGCTCTCTCTTTTTCATTGTTTTTCTGTCTCTGCAACCGGACGTGTATGTTAGGAATATTTAAGTTTTTGTTGTTGTCGTTGTCGGTTGTCAACAAAGATAACGTATTTAAACATTTGCACACAAAGAGTCCAATCAGAAGCAACAAAATAAAAACCAACATCGACAACAATATAAAGAAAGCGGTGCCGTCTTGGGCTTTGTTGTCTCGAAACTGAGAGAGTAATTAACATGATCAACGCTGAGAAGACCAGACCGATTGGCGCACTCTCAAAAGTCGCTGTTCGCTCAAATAGCTTTGATTCGGCTCGCTTTCTGCTAGAGATGGGCTCGTGAAACTCCGCGTATCGTATACTTTGGCGATATGCGTTTTAGAAAATTTCATGCGATTTGAAAACCTTTTTTTTTTTATCGATTTTTTAACGTTTTTGAAAGACCAAAATCAACTGACTTGGTTGGCTTTACAAATATCGAAAGATATTTGTATCGCATTTTTTACACTCTTGTGTTAAGGGTGCAACCTGGCAAATTGTTGTTGCAAATTCAAATTTATTTAAAAATAAATACGTGCCGAATCGTTCTTTTAAGAGCGTCTAAAAATGTGGGAATTTCATTGAGTCATTATTTTCGTTTTGTTTGGTTTTCGCAAATCAGATTTGATTTATACAATTATAAAAAAAGATTTATTTTGAAAAACAATTTGTTACATCGTAGAAAACTTTTCTTTATAAGAGTTCTTACGAGTTTATTGAAATAATAGGAGAATAAGATCATAGTATTTCTCAAAGATTAAACATATTGTGAATTTTTTTACAAAAAACCTTTCGAAACCTTTCAGCTTGTGCTTACATCATCAAAAAATCGTTGCTATTATTTCACTTTATAATATAATACAATACAATTGCTGTGAAATATCCGAAAATGTTGGGACGGTTGTTATAAAAAGTTTTATATATATATATTTTTTTTTATCGAACTACTTGAAGCTATAACACAATACAAATAATAATAACAGTTTTCATGGATTTTACAAAATGTTTTTTTTTTTTTTAAAGGGTGTATTTTATATTGAATTTTATTATAATAAAAGTGACGTCAATTCAAAATCTATCGCTGATTGATTTGAGAGTCGTGACGCGTCGTGACTTTACTTTGCTCATCTCTAAAGTGGATCGGAGCAAGTCTGATAGCCGATAGCCGTACTCACAGTCGCTGGCGTGTCGTGGCCCACTGTTCAGTTTGTTGCGGTGCACGGCGCGAAATGCTACCCAAAATAATAATAAAATAAAAAATAAAAAAACACGACACGCAATTGTTAATCGTTGTTGTTGTTGCTGGAATTTATGCATGTGCTATTAAAAACAACAACAATAACGAGAAATTTGTTAAACAAACAATTAAAAAAGGTGCCCTTAAAAACTTGGTTGCATGGAGTGGACATGGTTCAAGGACTGGTGGCGCCTCAAAAAGCTTCGTTCGCGTCACCAACGTCACAAAAAGAAACTGGAGGCAGCAGCAGCCGCATCAGCTGTCAGCATCACGCACTCAACAGATAAAGCCAACGATGCGCCAGAAGGCCACGAGAAGCAGCAGGGCGGGCAGGAGGAGCGAAGGCACAGCTTGGACACGCATACGCGACGTAGGCGACGAGCACGCGATCGCCTGCACCGTAATCGGCTGAAGCAACGACGCGCTCAAAGTGTCGACGCCAAGGGAGTTGGCGATCAACATGGAGAACAGCAGGGAAAGGTGACTGGAATGGAGGTGAAGCTGGAGCTGGAGCTGGACGAGGAGGAAGAGGATGATGGCGAGTATGGGCCATTCAATGTTAGCGACTATATGGATTATGATTATCGCAATGCCAACGGTGACAATGACGACGGCGACAACGAGAGCGACGATTTTTGCTATTGTGACGAGTGCCTCAACGTAAGGTGGCCCTTATCGGGTTTTTTTGAATGTGTGCATAATGTGTAAATATCGGCGTGTGTGTGGGAGTGGCTATATCTCTGGCCTAAAATATATGTATCGCCCGTTAATCAGTTGCGTCAACTAAAACGCCGACAGCCGCTAATTGAAACGTTAAATGTGCAAAAGCACACAATATAACTAAGCAACGGTTGAGCTCATTTCAAATTGAGTACAGAAGGTTTTTACTAAAGATTCGACCGCTTACAACCGTTTCAAACCGGTTTAAAATTGGAAAAGTTTATTCTGACTTTACTTAATAGCCACGTTCAATAAATGGAAATTTAATTTTCATTTATCTATTCGACACGTTGAGCATTTTTAACAGCCTTTACCTAATGACTAATTCAACTTCCAATTAAATATAAAGGAACTTTAATTTTGGGTTATATTTTTAAAGGAAACTTATTGAATTTCGTTTCCACTTACCGTTTCGACACGGTTTTAAAAAGTTAAAAAAGTTTAAAAATCTATTTTTTAAGTATTTTAGGTCTTACTCTGTTTTAAATCTGATTCTATGAACTGGAAATTGAATTTTAAAATACATTTGCATTGCGACTTATATAGAAACTTTAGTTTTGGGTTACAATTTTAGAGGAAACTTATTGAATTTTGTTTCCGCTTACCGTTTCGACGTGGTTTTATAATGTAATCAATTTTTAAATACTTTAAAAAGTTACAAAATCTATTTTTTTTTTAACTATTTTAGGTCTTACACTGTTTTAAACCTGATTCTATGAAATGGAAATTTAACTTTAAAATACTTTTGCAATGCAACTTACATAGTATTTGGTTCGTGAACCGTTTAAACCCGATTTTATTTTATACAAAATTCCGTCAACAGAGATTTTTATTGAAACTATCATAAACTTGTTTTCACATTTTAAACAATTCGAAATTATTTTAAAAATAAAGTTTTTAGTGAAATTCACCACATAAAAACCAATTCATTAAAAAATCTAAAATTCTATTTAAAATAGTTTTTGTTATAAGGATTTTATTAAATTTTTGATTTACTAATAACCATTTCAATCTGAGGATTTACTAAAATGTTTATTTTAAGCAATTAATCAATTATTAATCTGATATAGCTGACAGATTTCAATTTGAAGTCTTAAATTAAATAAATTGTATCAATTCCCATTATTTATTAATGTTTATTGATGTTGACAGCTTTAAATTGATATTTGCTATTACAGTCGAGCAAACATTATAATGAACGCCTTTAATGAGAATGGAAATAGAAAAAGTTTTTTTTTAAAGCGTTTTAATTGGAATACTAAAATTTGGCAATTTTTTCCTGACAAACATTTGAAATTCCTTTGAGAGATGTTTTTAGGAAGCTTGACTGTGAGTCACTCCTTTATATAGGATTTTTTTCAATGTCGCAATAGAAATTAATAATTTCTTTGACAAGATTAGTTTGGAATTTTGAAAGATTTTAGAAATCTTAATTCACATTCTTAGTGTTTCGATCTATAGTTCGTATATGATTCCAAAAGGCTTATAGAAGTTTTTTGGGTAAGATTTGGATTGTAAATCGCTTAGAATTTTGGATTATTTAATTTCTTACATATTACGCTTTAATGATTATATTGGGCAATGTATATTATGCGTATTACATGTTTTCTTATAGGATGACATAAAACCACTCCCAATTTCATGATGCACATAATATAAAATGCCCCTAGAGAGCTCCTAATCATTTAACACTACTAAGCATTTGAAACATCAAAAGTAACTAACAAAAATTGTTTTAAATTTCTCAAATATTTTTGTAATATTTTCTCCGATTCGGGGGAGGGGGCAGAGATGATCTGCTGAGTGAAACGGATTGATAAATATTGATGATATCACAATTTTATTAAATTCATAGGGCGACACGGACTTTGGTGATAGCAATGACGGGATGGACTCGGATACGAGCACCTCGTCAAGCAACAGCAAGCAAGTGGTGGTTGGCATCTGTGCCATGGCCAAGAAGACGCAATCGAAGCCAATGAAGGAGATATTGACGCGCCTGGGCGAATTTGAGTTCATCAAACTGGTGACATTTGAGGAGAATGTTATATTGCGTGAGCCCGTTCAAAATTGGCCAGTCTGTGATTGCCTTGTCTCGTTTCACTCCAAGGGCTTCCCTCTGGAGAAGGCCATAGAGTATGCGCAGCTGCGCAATCCCTTCGTGCTCAACAATCTGCATATGCAGTACGATATCCAGGACAGGCGACGTGTCTATGCCATCCTGGAGAAGGAGGGCATCGAGATACCGCGCTATGCAGTTCTCGATCGTGATTCGCCCGATCCAAAGCGTGAGTAGCGTATGCAATTTCAAAGATTTTCTTCAACTTAAATATGTCAATTTTGATTGCAGATCATGAGCTCATCGAATCGGAGGATCATGTGGAGGTCAATGGCATAACGTTCAATAAGCCGTTTGTAGAGAAACCCGTATCCGCCGAGGATCACAATATCTATATCTATTATCCAACATCTGCCGGCGGTGGGAGCCAGAGATTGTTCCGTAAAATCGGTAGCCGAAGTAGCGTTTACTCGCCGGAGTCGCGGGTACGAAAAACCGGCTCGTTCATCTATGAGGACTTCATGCCCACCGATGGTATGCTAACTACTTGCTCTCTATGCTCTCCCACTACTATGCAATCAATGTACTGATTTAGGTACTGCTCTAGCACTGCTCTAAGCTCCAACTGCTGGACTAGATAGCCATACTGTCCACTCCACTCAATTCCTTAACAACCAAAAATCCCACCACACTCACTCCCGGCTTTCGACACAATATATGTACATATGGGCACATCCCACTAATTTTTAACTTTCAAGTGCCGAATATACAGTTTGTCAAGAAGCACTTTACACACCCTAAAAAAATTAATATTTTGACTTTAAGCATAGTATCCAGCACCGCGGAAAATAAAAATAACTGTCAAACTTCATATAAAAAAAACTGTGGCCGAAACTTTTCGTTTATGATTTCGTTGCTTGAGTATCCAGCAACCTTAACGAAATCCACAAATAAATATCGATAATTGGCCTATCGACTGCGTGTGTGGACTGAGAGAACAGCTGATGCACAGCTCAGGAATATATTGTCGACAATTATTTCGCTAGTGTCGATTGAAAAAATTAAAAAAAAACTGTGCGCAAAACCAAAAAGTGAGATGAAACGGTTTTTGCAACAATATATTCCGCCACCAACACAATCACTTTATCGTCAGAGTTCATTTTTTTATTTTTTTTTACATTGGTTGAACTTTCAAAATTGGCGCTGTATAAAAAGCACAGCTGTTTTATTTATGTCCCACACACACGAAATAAATAGCAAATTCCTAACATAAAAATTTCGCGGTGCTGGAGACAGGCCTTTAAATAAGAAAATAATAGCTTATTCAGGCCTGTTCTGAATTCCGAACGTTTTCAAAAAGTAAAAACGAAACGAAAACTAACGTTTTACTATTTGCTGTTCTGAACTCCGAACGAAATTAACTTGTTTTTACTTTTCGAACTCGGTTTCGAAAACGTTTCGATAGCAGTAAGTCATCGACCGTATCAGCTGTCATGAAGGGGAAGAAATTGCTTAAATAACAACAAGTTAAGTTAATTTTTCAAAATGCCATTAGCTATGGATATTGGTTGCTTGCAGGCCAAGCTGATTGACCCGTGAATGTGCTTATTCATATTGGCACGAAGCAGATGATCCAATTGTGGAAAACCAGAGCTGTCGTCAATTCAAAAATAAAAGCATTCAAACTTCAATTTGTATCTTAAAAGCAATTAGATTTATTTAAAACTCTTTTTAAAAATTTATTAAAAATATTTCAGTTTGAATATAGCAGACAGAAGGTAAATTAGACTAAAAGTTTGTTGTCCAATTTTGTTATTCAATTGAAGCAACTCTAGCAGCTTTCGATTGCGATGTTGGTATCGATAACAAAAACGAGAGTGGAATTCAGAACAGCTTCTTGTTATTTGAGCAATTTCTTCCTCTTCATGACAGCTGATACGGTCGATGACTTACTGTTATCGAAACATTTTTGAAACCGAGTTCGAAAAGTAAAAACAAGTTAATTTCGTTCGGAGTTCGGAACAGCAAATAATAAAACGTTCGTTTTCGTTTAGTTTTTACTTTTTTAAAGCGTTCGGAATTCAGAACAGGCCTGACTGATTTATGTTTTGGGAAACGTTCGCAATTATCCTACTTGATAGTTCTCGCGAATATTGGGATGTATAGGTTTAAGTTCTCAATAATATGTCAATCATAAGGCCACAGGATTAGCCCATATGTGTATATAAATTAGTCCTAGAGTATCATATACATTTGCATAAATAATATTTTTTGTAGATATCCAGTTGATTCACTTAAATTTGATCCTAAAAGCCATACACTGTTAAGCATATAACATACTATAGCATATATAGCATTATGTCATTTGCCCATTGTCTTGCGTCTCGCTCGCTCGCCCGCTCGTTCGCCGATCGTTGCTCGCTGCTCGCCGCTCATTGCCGAACTTCCCACAAGAAACGAAAAGTGGCCGCCAGTCGAACGCACTGAATCCAGCATCACCTTTACAACTTAGTATACTTTTCAGGTACCGATGTCAAGGTCTATACCGTTGGACCCGATTACGCCCATGCCGAGGCCCGCAAGAGTCCCGCCCTCGATGGCAAAGTGGAGCGCGATAGCGAGGGCAAAGAGATCCGCTATCCGGTCATACTCAATCACTCGGAGAAGCTAATCTCACGGAAAGTGTGCCTCGCCTTTAAACAGACCGTCTGCGGATTCGATTTATTACGCGCCAATGGCAAAAGCTACGTTTGCGATGTCAATGGATTCAGTTTTGTGAAGAATTCCAACAAATATTACGATGATTGCGCCAAAATCTTGGGCAACATGATATTGCGCGAATTGACACCGACTCTCCATATACCGTGGTCGGTGCCATTCCAGCTAGACGATCCGCCCATTGTGCCCACAACCTTTGGCAAAATGATGGAACTCCGTTGCGTCGTCGCTGTCATCAGACATGGCGATCGGACGCCCAAACAGAAGATGAAGGTTGAGGTGCGGCATCCCAAGTGAGTAACTTTGAAGTAGACTTTGATAAGTTTATAAAATCCTTTGGCTTAGACTTAATCAACTCTTATCTTACACGGATGGAAAGAAAAACTGGTTTCTTGAATCAAGAACATTAATCAAACATTTCATTTGAAAACAATAATACTTTCAACGACAAATACCAAAACCCAATCATTTTTTTTTTTTATCAAAAACAAATTAAAACAATTTTGTCATCAACTAACTGGAAACATCATTTAAAGCACAAAAGTTCCTGAATAAATTTAAATAAAATTGATCTTGTTTTTTTTTTATTTTGAGCAACATTTGTTTGACTAATTTAATTATAATTAATTAGGGTATTCAGAATAGAGATGGGCACGGGCCGGGTTGGGCCTCGGGTCCCATGGGCGTTTTACAAAATTTTCGGGTTCGGGCCGAAAAATGTCATTTCGGGTCGGGTCGGGCCGGGCTCGGACCTAACTTCAAAGCCCGAAAGCCCGGAACACGCCAAATCTATTGCAATATTTTGCTACCCGAATTTGGTCACACTACAAAAAACTCCGTTATATCCGTGAGTTATTTTATTTAATTTCTGAACAAGCTCGTAAGCTCATTTCGCTTATGAACACCCAGTCAACTGAGCGAAATGAACAATAATGTTCACAAATGACCTAATATTCGTTCAATTTATTTTTTTATTTTGATTTTTCGGGCCGGGCCGGGCGGGTTCGGGCCCATAGCAAAAATATCGGGTGGGCTTGGGCCTTTTTTTCATTACGAATTTCGGGCTCGGGTCGGGCCGGGCCTAAAAAATGAGGCCCGTGCCCATCTCTAATTCAGAAACTATGATATTTGTGTTATTTCATAAAGTGATATATTTTGTAATGACAACAAAAGCACAGAAAAATGTTTTTTATGACGAATTTTGTATACATACCCCATGGCATGTTTCTTGTGATAATCATTTTCTTTGTGTTACTTTTTAAAATAACAATACCCTAAATAAATTTCAAGTTTGAAAATTAAACTTATTTAAATTTAATAATTAAGAAAGCAACACTTAGGTCAATAAAATTAATTTTGATTAAAATTCAACAGTATATAAATTTTACATATTAAGAAGCTTTCATGTCATTTAAGCACATGAGAACATAAACTAAACAAGTTTGAATGCCCTAAAAAATTGTAGATGTTTAAGTAGTTAATGTGATTAATAAAGCTTAAATCCAAAAGCTCGTTAATGTTTTATGCTGAAAGCTCTGATATTTATTAAGTTCATTTTATTAAATCGAAATTTTTTTGATTTGCTGCAGATTTTTTGAAATCTTCGAGAAATACGATGGCTACAAACTGGGTCATGTGAAACTAAAGCGGCCCAAGCAGCTGCAGGAGATACTGGATATAGCGCGCTTCCTGCTCAGCGAGATTCACACGAAGGCGCATGCGGAGATTGAGGAGAAGGAGAGCAAGCTGGAGCAGCTGAAGAATGTGCTGGAAATGTATGGACACTTTTCGGGCATCAATCGGAAGGTGCAAATGAAATATCAGCCAAAGGGACGACCACGTGGCTCCAGTTCGGATGATGGTAAGTTTTTATGCATTTTTTGAACTTAGCTAACCACACGCTAAGTCCTATCCGTTTCAGCTGAAACGCCCGCGGAGCCATCGCTGGTCCTGATCTTGAAATGGGGCGGTGAATTGACGCCAGCGGGTCGCATCCAAGCAGAGGAATTGGGTCGAATCTTTCGCTGCATGTATCCAGGGGGCCAAGGTCGATCCGACTACTCGGGCACCCAGGGATTGGGTCTATTGCGGTACATTAAAACGATATTTGTCACTGTTTACATTTGTCTCATCATTTAAATCAACAGTTTGCACTCAACCTTTCGTCATGACCTTAAGATCTATGCCTCGGACGAGGGACGCGTTCAAATGACAGCCGCCGCCTTTGCCAAGGGTCTGCTCGCATTGGAGGGCGAATTGACCCCCATTTTGGTGCAGATGGTCAAGAGCGCCAATACAAATGGACTGTTAGACAACGATTGCGATTCGAGCAAGTATCAGAATCTGTAAGTATCCCACAAATCAATCGAATGACCCCGACATTTATCGCTCAATCAATTATTCAATTGATCGTTTGCTTTAACGATCGTTGAATAAGCAAATGATCAACGCCAATTTTTGTAGAATTCGTCATAGATGTACGCAGCTTTTCAATGTATAATTTGAATAGGAATTTAACTGGCTGCGTCGAGTTTGAGGAATATGTTTATTTAAAAAATCTAAATTACAATACATTAATTACATTTGCACCCTCTCGCATAAATTTGCGTACACCCTTTTTTCACTTTAACAGCTATGTCAGTAAAGTCTTCACAGTAAAAAAAGGTATTTGGAAAAGTTGTTTAAATTCCGTTTGACTGATGCAAAACTTTCCTTAACCCATTAAGTACCCAATGAAAATTTTGAATTTTTGTACAAGTCTACTTTTTCAACTTTTTTCATCGATTTTTTACAAAAAATTCTTGAAACAATTCTAAGAATGACTGCAAAAAAATGTGTTCAAAAATCTCTTCGCTAGTAGTTTGTTCATTATAAAAAAAACCTCTTTACGACGTAAAAGTCTAGTGACGAAAACATTTTCGTGCCCCAAAATTTCTGATATCCAATTTTGTGACGAATAATATTAAATTTTACCAGGGACGGTAATCATTACAAGTGATATTAAAAAAATTTTTAAATAATAATTATATTCAAGTTTTATAGATTTGTTCACAAAATATTGATTAATTTTAAGTTATACTTTATTTCTCAACCAATAAAACTTATGGAATAATCATTATCTCATGAGTTTTATTTTTGCTCAAAATAAAACTTAAGTTGTAGTTTCGTCTTTTTCTTAGGGAATAAAGGCAAGAATGATACATATTTCTTCTCAATAAACCAAGTCAAACCATTATAATAATCCGTGCAATTTCTTGTGTTGAGCATCAAATTAGGCTTTGTCGAAAGGGTGCTTTCGGGCCCTTCGTGCTGCTTTCGTCACTAGTGCGGACTGGTGTCCGCAGTGATGATTTTTAGAAAATTGGTAAATAGCAGGGACCGCAAAAAAATCAATGTGAAGGAAACATGCTACAGTAAAATGGTAAACACCGAAATTCATATTTTAGCCGGAACTATTGATATCAGCAAAAAACTTCTATTTTCAATTTTTAAAATATAAATCAAATTTAATTCTTATTTTTAATTTTTATTAAAAAAGTCAAAAATAATCGTTAAAATTCATATTTTAAAGAAAAGTTGTGAAATAACTCTTATTTCTGATTTTTTCAATAAAAATCAAAAATAAGAGTTAGTTATGATTTTTATTTTAAAAGTTGCAGTAAGAGTTATTTCGTAACTTTTATTTTAAAAATCAAAAATAAAAGTTAAAGTGAATATCTTTTGAACCAAGTGGTGGATTTCCAAAATTTAAAAATATTCTTGATCTATGACTTGAGACCAGAGAGCTGCAACGAGTAGATTCGTGCTGAATTGGTCGCCGTTGCCAAAAATTAAATCAAATCAAGTCACGGTCGCCAAAACGACTTGGTACTCGTTGTGAATCGTTGACTCAAATTGACTCGAAAAATGATCAAAAATCATGTCATGATTCGAATCAGTCGTTCAAAAGGCGGGAGACGGGGCGCACCAGCAGCAACCTTTTTTAAAGTTGACCTAACTGTTTCGATCTACCCAAATGTGCGAGAAAAAATAAAAGGTCTATACTGAAAAAAAAACTATTGAGTCTCAAAATAATTATATTACAATAAACATCTTTTTAAAAATCTTGAAGTCAACAAACCCAATTTGTTGTTTCATTCAGTGTATAAACCGTGTCAGAGACACACAGCTTGTTCATTTTTATGGCGGTCATAAAAAAAGGGTCAAAAATGTGCGTGACGTCACGACGCCGCCTAGCCACTTCAAACCCACCCTTGTTTTCGCACATTTGGGTAGATCGATACAGTTAGGTCAACTTTAAAGAGGTTGCTGCTTGTGCGCCCCGCCTCCCGCCTTTTGAACGACCGATTCGATCATGATTCGAATCATGACTTGATTTTTGATCATTTTTCGAGTCAATTTGAGTAAACGACTCACAACGAGAGTACCAAGTCAGAATTGATCGCTGACAAACCTGAAAAAATCACAATGGGTACGAGTCAACGTTCGAGTCAGAACAAAAATTTCTTACTCGTTGCAGCTCTCTGCTCGAGACCTTTCATATGATCCATCACATGTCCTTCAAGGACGAAATTAAGGATCCGACTATTTTCTATTATATATCATTTTTTCTTCTGTATATGTAGTAATTACTGGCACACAAAATACCAGTTGATACTAAAAATACTAGAATTCAAAAAAATACCATAAAATACTAAAAATCACTAAAATACCAAAAAATACTAAAAATCACAAAAATACCAAAAAAATATTAAAAATTTTGGAAATCCACCACTTGGTTCAAAAGATATTCACTTTAACTTTTATTTTTGATTTTTAAAATAAAAGTTACGAAATAACTCTTATTTGCAACTTTTAAAATAAAAATCATAAATAACTCTTATTTTTGATTTTTATTGAAAAAATCAGAAATAAGAGTTATTTCACAACTTTTATTTAAAAATTGAATTTTAACGATTATTTTTGACTTTTTTAATAAAAATTAAAAATAATTATTTCGTAACTTTAAAATATAAATTCGAAAATAACTGTTAACTTGCAATTTTTATTTTAAAACTTATAACAGTTACGGTCCCTGGTAAATAGCCATTTTTTATGTGAAAAGTGGGAAAAAAGTTTTAAAATAATTATTTTAAGGATTTTCAAAAAATTATAATTCAATAGTCAACCTAGATTTGTAAATTGTTTTTTGTATTAAATTGGATCAACTTTAAAAATATCTGTAACTTTTCTTTATATTTTTTTCTTTGCACAGTGCCAAGGGTCGTCTGCACGAGCTGATGCAGAATGATCGGGAGTTCACGAAGGAAGATCGTGAGCTGATAAATCCTTGCAACAGCAAATCGATAACACAAGCATTAGATTTCGTCAAAAATCCGGTTGACTGTTGTCATCATGTGCATTTGCTGATACGGGAACTGTTGCACATCATCAGCATCAAAAAGGACGATCCAAAGACCAAGGATGCGATACTGTATCATGGCGAGACATGGGATCTAATGCGCTGTCGCTGGGAGAAGATCGAAAAGGATTTTAGCACTAAGTCAAAGCTGTTTGATATTTCGAAAATTCCCGATATCTACGATTGCATCAAGTACGATCTGCAGCATAATCAGCATACACTACAGTACGATCAGGCCGAGGAACTATATATCTATGCCAAGAATCTGGCTGACATTGTTATACCGCAGGAGTACGGATTGACGCCACAGGAGAAACTGGCAATTGGCCAGGGAATTTGCTCACCCCTTTTGCGTAAAATCAAAGGCGATCTTCAGCGCAATATCGACGAAGTCGAGGATGAGTTTATGAATCGTCTGAATCCGCATTATAGTCATGGTGTTGCCAGTCCGCAGCGTCATGTGCGCACTCGTCTCTATTTCACCAGCGAATCGCATGTTCATTCGCTATTAACCGTGCTCCGTTACGGCGGAATGTTGAATGTCGTTACGGACGAGCAATGGCGTCGTGCCATGGACTATATATCGATGGTGTCGGAGCTGAACTATATGTCACAGATAGTCATAATGCTGTATGAGGATCCCACCAAGGATCCCATTTCCGAGGAGCGTTTTCATGTTGAGCTACACTTTAGTCCGGGTGTTAATTGTTGCGTCCAAAAGAATTTACCGCCTGGTCCCGGTTTCCGACCGCACTCGCATGGCGACAATTCCTGCGGTGCAAGCTTGCAGTCCAGCGAAGATGCGAATCCATCCCGGATCGAAGAGGAGAACGATTACGCTTCAAACGATGAGCAGATGGCCAAGAAGGGCACTGTAGGGAACTCTACATATATTTTTGGATGTTCTTTCTCAAACGGAACTGAGCTGGCGCCAAAGCTCATGTGGATGTATTTTAGTTTTTTTTTGTCTTATTTTTTTTTGGTTATTGATAGCTCGTCCGAAAATCGTTGGGCTGCCGAACGGTTTTCAAAAGATACCAACATTCTTTCACGTGAATTTTTAGTGTCAGCTCTGTTCCGTTTAACTATGAACGTCCCATATATACTTAATATTTATAAGCTTGAAAATATGATAATATTAAAATATAAATTGTTTTCTTTGCTAGTGTAATTTGGCTGGAAATCAACACAACGCAACATCGTCGTTTGGATTCAATCGCTTGGAGCTGCGGAGCAAACAGATCAAATCGAAGCCAATACCAATTGGAGCACATCACACGGTCAGCGGTCATGAGGCAATGGATCTGGCCAAGCGTTTAAACGAGGAGCTTGCCTCACAGCAGCAACAGCAGCAGATGCATAATCAATACCAAAATCAACAGCAACAGCCCCATCAACATCAGCAACTTCAACAGCAGCAACAACAACAACAATTGCGACCCATTAGCCCGGATATTCGGGCCGTTAGTCCAGACTGTGAGCCGAGATCGCGTAGCTTTGAGCAGCGTGGATCTCCGTCCCCGAACCGTGGCAAGGAAGCTGGTATGTATGTCGCGTGGTGTGCCAATTAACATGGCTTGCCGCCATTGTGGCCCAGTTAACCGCTGCTGGGCCAACTGACTGGCATTATATATTTTCCCATTTCAATTTCAAACTTTATTGTTGATTTGATTTTCTCAACTCTTTGAAAACCTTTTTGCTATAACTATATTACCACTTATTGTATTTATTATCAAAGTATAATTGTCATTATTATTATTATTATTAATTATTTGGCCATTTATTTTCAAATTTTCGCTAACTCAACTCAACTGACCAAAAAATCAATTGGCTTATCAACTAACTTGGCTAACTGTTACGATAACATCGTGCGTTTCTCTCACACAACTTAATTGTTTTTGTTTTGTTATCCATTTATTTGATATGATTTGTTTAGGATATTCTTTTGCATGTAAATTTGTTTGTGCGTTTTGGCCAACTCGAAACGCCTATAACATGAGAAGCCAATATCCCCACCCACCTTCCCGCAACCAAAATATAAAAATGTTTTATTCCAAAAGAATAAAAAAAAAAAAGGAAAACAAATCAAAGAGACCCTACTTTCATTTATTTTTTTATGAGTATTTCCCAAATTATTTAATTGATTCCATATAATACTATTTAAGTTATTGTCTTCGATCTATTAAGTATTATTGCTCAGCGCTAAATTCAATATTTTTTCATTACAAGAAATCTTAAAAACCGAATCTCAAAACTGAGCCCAACATTTTTGATTTTCATTCTTTCCACACACGACAAGAACGATGAAAGAATATTTTTAACAATGTTAAAATTACACTTGTAACCACACGACATGTGGTTCTCCCGTTTGCTCCTGGAGCTCCCTCACCTGGAGAGAGAGCTCATGGAGCTGGAGAAAAGTAAGCTGTTGGGAAACTAATGAAAATCGATAGGCATCTGGCCGCGGAATCCCGTGTACTTGGCAATGCAATGCAGCCCTACTCTTAGCCCCAAAATCACCTCAAGTTGTAGATGGTCACCCCAAACCTTGAGCCCTTGACCCTCGCGTTGAATATGGCCCAAAACAGCTGGGTGCCAGCTAATGCTGCCACGCCCATCCTAATGATAAGGTTATTGAAGGCGGCATTACTGGCTCTCAGTTGTTTTTGGATTATATTACTCTCTCTCTCTCACTCCTTGTGTGTGTGTGTCTTACTCTATCTATCTGTGTGCGTGTCTCGTCTCTGTCTGTTTTGCTGCGCCTCTCTCTCTCTCTGTCACTCTTTCTCTCTGCCTCTTTTTTTAAATATATGTTTAATGCATGAATCGAGGATAACTTCAATACAATTGATAACATGATTTTTTATTGAATTGTGAACATTCTTAACTGAAAATGTTCAATGTTGTTTGTTGTTCGTTGTTGTTTGTTTTTGTTGTATCCCAAAAAATCAGACTAACCAAAACATTAATAGACTAACTCGACGCCAACTTAACACCAACTAACTGGACTCATAAATATGACCAATTGCCTGCTGTTAATTCAACGCTGCCGACGCTCTATAACAGCGGTGGGCACGCAATGGCTCCGGGAGCCAGAGGCTGCTAACGAATTCAGATTTCGTGCCCACCGCTGCTCTTCAAAACGATCCTGCAAAGCATTACCCTTTATAGCTTATTCATATACAGTTGCGGTCAAAAAAATAGTAGTGCATGCAATGTAATTACAAAAACTGAAAATTAAAGGACTTTTAATTTATCCAAATTTTTTATTTAATTTTTTTATTAATTTTTTTCGACTTAGAAATTTTTTTCTTGAAATAGTCTGAAAAATGGGCGGTCAAAATAATAGTAGTGGTAAATATGTTCTTATATTTTAATGATGAAAACGATCCAAAATTTTATTTTTTGTTATTAAAAAGGTTAGATATGTTAAAGGCTCTCAATAATTAACAAATTTAATACTTTGTTGTGAAGCTTTTATTTCCAATTACCGCCATACAGCGACGGATCATGGAGTCCACCAGGATTTGACATCGTTCTGGATGTATTGAGGTCCTGGCGCTATTAACGAACTCCCAGAGATGATTATTCTTTGTTGATTGATGCTTGGCAATATCCCTCTTGATATCGGACCACAAATTATCAATGGTGTTTAGATTGGGGGACCGTGGTGACCACTCCACTACATTAACTTTTTTCTATGCGAACCATTCTTTGGCAGATTTGCTGGTACGATTTGGTTCGTTGTTCAGTTGGAACCTCCAAATGAAGGGCATATCATCCGAATAATACAGTAGCATAATGTCCTGCAAAACTTTCACATGTTCGTGTCTGTCCATTATGGTTTTGATCCAATATATGGGTCAAATCCCGAAATGTGAAAATGCGCCCAGATCATTATTCTCGAACCACCATGTTTGATGGTCTTGCAGGTGAATCTGGGCTGATATTCGGAGTTTTGTGGATACCTTACATGTCGTCGAGATCCTCGACCAAGGGCCAATTCGGATGTTCCTCAGAAAACCGAAATAGGATTTGGACAGGTATTGTTTTCAATTACGGAAATTTTCTTGGGCTTCTTTCTGCCAGATTATTATTCCACAAACATCTAAGAATGGTTTCCACACTTAGGTCCATACGTAACCTCTTTTTTATAATTGCTGCAGGAGCAAAAGGATCGCCCTTCAAGTACCTCATTACTTTTGTCACTAGTCTTTTGGACGTGGATCGAGGTCTTCCACGTTTATCTTTGTTTGGCGACTACTTAATGACATTTCTGATTATGGTTGCCAATCATCTAATCAAATTTTCCACGTCCTTAAACGTTATCCTTTTAGAAATCAATTTTTTAATAGGAACACTCTTCTCAGGAGTGCAATGCTTGCCACGCCCCATTGCAACAACTCTAAGCAAAAAAAAGTTTATAAAATGTATAGAAAATTATCAAATCACGTTAATAAATATTAAATCAAGTGCCTTTCCTGCTTAATATCCTTTTTTTCCACTTTTAATGCATTCACTACTATTATTTTGACCGGAGCAAATATAGCATAGATCACGAAATTATGAAAAAACTCAAAAATGGAACAATCTTTTAAGTCCTAATGATACATTTTCATAAAAGCCGTTCCAACACTATGATCTGATAAAGTCAGAAAACTAAAACTCTTATTAAGAATCAAAATATCAAAGCTTAAGTTTTTTGCCTGAAGCACTACTATTTTTTTGACCGCAGCTGTACATATGATCTCATCTCATCCGATTTGAGATTTGCAATATCATGATCCAACAAACTAGTTCAACTATATAGAATTCATCGATCTAAATTTCAAATTCTTATATTGATATCTTCCAAGAAACTTCGTTTTTGTTATAACAAAACAGGCTTAAGCTTTATCTTCGATTGTTCCTAGATTTGATATTTGAAACATGAAAAATTGCTTTACAATATTTAAGCACATGTAAAAAGTTGTTTAATTGATTTAGCCCAAAACCCAATCCAACTAATATAATTATAACAGACTCATAATTTAAATAACGTGACAATGGGACTGTCACGTAACTAACTGATGTCAAACTAAGAATAAGAAAAAAAGTTAAAAGAGCAAAAATATCAACAAAATAAGATATTAATCTCAGTTGGATTTGTAAAAAATGCTGGGAAATAGCAATTTTTATAGACACATCAGACTGGGAGTCCTGAAATAGAATTTCATACAATAGATCAAGAAAGATATTAACCCTGTAATGCCTAACCCTGCCTTTAGGCGGGGTCAACAAAAAGCTCCATTCAAGCTACAAAAATTAATATTTTGACAATTGCAAATTATTAAAATATATGTGGTTACATGACACACATGACTTTAACTCAATTCGATTTACAGAAATTTGACATCAAACTCAAAATAGCAGTTGTTTGGACGTAAATAAAAAAATGTAAGCAATTACTGATTTTTAGACAAAGAAAATAAATAGTAAATCTTATCGCACCGAGTTAAGATAAATACTGGCTTTAAGGAAATTTAGTTACCTCTTAATTGATATAAGAATATAAATGAAAACAATAAATTATGTTCATTAAAATCGCTTTAAACGTAACTCCGCCTAAAGGCAGGGTTGGGCATTCCGGCCAAATTTTTTGTCAGTATTTGCTGGGGATGAAAAATTTGTTGAAAAATTTGTTAATCATGTGCCAAATTGAAATTGTTTTCAGCAGCTAATCTTACTACGAAGAATGCTGTTTGTGGCTATTCAAAAGAATTTGTTGGATCAGGTTTTGGCGTTGACATTTCTAACGTTTTATTATGAGACATATAAACAGCGTGTTTGATATTTGTAAAATTTTAGACCGATCAGGGGGACAAAAAAGGAAATCAAGGCTTTCCACAAAATTTTACATTCACCTATGCAATTCTAGCTTTTAAAATTGTTATTTAGATCTTCACAGTCATCGATAAATGATTTATTTAAATTTATACCCGATGAACAACTAATTTATTTCAAAAAATTTATGCGGGAATGCCCAACCCTGACTAAATGCGGGGTACGTATTTTCTCCTGTGCCAGATAAACTATGCTTCTAATTAAAAAACTAACTTCAGATTCGTTCTTCTTGACCAAAAAATTAGTCAAAAATGAGTTTTCCAGCGTGATAGAAAAATAGGGCATTAGCGGGATAAAATCAGAATTTGTATGAAAAAAATTGGAATTTTTCTTAATAGAATATAAAGGTATATGAATTTTTATATTAGCAGTATTTAAATATTCCGAATGTACAGTTGCCTGCTTTTTTAATACTTAAAAAAAGTTGAGTAGAATTTTGGTTTAAAAACCATAAAAATACTAAAATATGTTGAATTTTGAAAAGCCTTCCCGTTCATATTTATTATCAGTAGATTTAAGGACCCACACACACACACAAAGGCATGCATATATAAGAATGTAGGTACGAGTACACCCACTCGCATATGTCTGCGTACTTCCTTTTTTTACTTTAACAGCTACACTCATGGACAAAATAACAGGTGCACTCTTTCTTTTACTACAACAGCTATTGTTAGTCAAGTCTTCAAATTTAAAAAATATATTTGAAAAGGTCATCTAAATTCCGTTTGAATGATGCATAACTTTCCTTAACCCATTAAGTACCCATTGAAATATTCGAATTTAAAAAAAGTCAACTTTCAAACTTTTACAAAAATTCAAAATTTTCAATGGGTACTTAATGGGTTAAGGAAAGTTTTGCAACATTCAAACGGAATTAAAACGACTTTTCCAAATATATTTTTTTTACTGTGAAGACTTGACTGACATAGCTGTTAAAGTAAAAAAAAGCCTGTACGCAGACATATGCGAGTGGGTGTATGTATGTGTGCTTGCAGGATGCGTTCAGTTTTCGGCTCGCCGAACATTCGTTTTCCTTTCTTGTTCTACTTCAACTTTTACAAGTATTTTCTCGGCTAATTAGTTTTCTGTTTGTATACTCTATGACCTTGAACACACACACACACACACACACATGTACACACACACACACCGACAAACACACACTGACACAACTGCATACACTGATATTTTAAACTCTGACCAAACAAAAACATAAACCACAAATTGTTGTCCCGCTTGCGACTCTCTACTAATCCCAACCAGCGCCGGCGGCAACCTTTAGCGAGATCGACAATGCGTGTGTGGGCGTGGTAGCTGGAGGCGGTGGCAGTGGCGGTGGCAGTGTTGGCAGCAACAGCAGCAGCGGCAATCGAACCGCAATTCAAATACGCGTCACCGATAGATTGTCATTCTTTAAGATTGATTCGTCAACGAATGAGTTGCCACTGTCGGACATTGATTTCTCCTTGACACCGGGGACACCACAATGCCACAATGCTGCCGGTGCAACCGGATGCACTCGATCCCACAAGCGGCACAAACTGTTGAGCATGCGTCGCATGATCAGTGGCGATGATGCTGAATTTGATGGCTTGCCACCGCTGCATCATTTGCCACAAATCTCACCGATGGCCACCAATGAGCGGCCATTGAGTTGCAACTGCAGTGCCAGCAACTCCTTCTCCTTGGCAACGGCTCATGCGCATTCGAAGAGTCTCATGCAACTGGCAACGATCGAATCCAATCGCAATTCGCCAGCTGTCCCAGATGTGGCCAACAATCCATCTCAAACTTTGAGCAGCTTTGAGGATGACTTTCAGTTGTCCAGCTCGGCGCCAGCAATGCTGCTCAGTGGCGAGTTCGAGCAGCGTGCCAAAAACAACAAGAACACCAAAAACAATGCCTCCTTGTCGCCATTGGGTGAGCAGGGTACAAATTCGCCAACCGCCTCGACATTGAAACTCTGCATGGACAAGGACATGGAGTCGCATGAGACGCGTCAGCGGCAGTTGGAACGCGGTCAGCGCAAGGCCACAAGTCATTCGTGTGGCCAGCTATCGATATTGATGGCAACGGCGCCAGCATCGGCGCCAGTGCTGATCGAGAATCCCTTTCGTTTTGGGGCAACAGCACCAACAGTTGCCCCATCACAAGTGGCCAGCACATTTGTCAGCTGCTTTGCGCCCATTGCCGAGTATGTGCCATCGTCCACGCCCACAGATATAGCGACGGCCACGCCCACTCCCACGCCCACAATGGGCATTGAGGCGCAGTTGGTATACAATATACCCACCGTATTGATAACAGCTACAGCATTCGTGACAAGCAATAGAACAGCAAATATCGCGTTTACAGAAAACACTGAATGTACTGAAACAACAACAGCAACAACAACAGCAACAACAACAGCAACAACAGCAGCTAAAGCCTTGTCTTATACTATAGCAACAATGTCTTCTAATCAACCTTGTACTAACCAATTCAAACCAATTGATCCCTCCTCAATTGACGCACAAACACAACACAAAATCATCAACAACACGAATACCAAAACGAACACAAATACGTACACAACCAATACAACAACCAATACAACAACAACCACAACAACAACTACAACAACAACTACAACAACAATTACAAACATCACAACGTCCCCGTCTTGTTGTACAAATACAATTGCCACAGATAACAACGTTTTGGTCTCGGTATCGGCATCGGTATCATCGGCCAATTCGTCAACATCGTCGCGTCGCCAAAGACACAGTATTGCCGGCCAGATGTCCTATATGAAAATGTTGGGTTTCGGTGGTTTTAGCAAAAAGATGGCAACCAGCGCGAATAGCCTTTTCAGTACGGCAGTTATAAGCGGCAGCTCATCGGCTCCGAATCTACGCGATATGATACCGGTATCATCATCCGGTGAGTACACACACCCATTCATTCACATTCACACACACACATCTATTTATACAAACACCCACACTCACAACCAGTATCCTTCCACACACAACAACCATTATTATCAGACTTGAAAATAAATAGAATAAAACAATTAGCAGGATAAATCCAGAGATACCAAAGATATATACATGATATCTATATAACCATGCGAAATATAATATGAGCATAATAATTTGTCCAATAAAGAGATGTTAGACTATTTTTATTATCCAATTCGATTAGCAGGGTAACTCCAAGAAACATTAAAAATTTATAGATTCTATGACATCTATCATGCCTTTTTCGGTTTTCACTTTCGGCAAGATGCTAAAATGAATTTTTTTCACTTGTTCCGGTTTTCACTTTCGACAAGATTTTGCGAATTGAATTCACTGAGCTAGATGTGCATCGAGTTAGCTAAATACTTTCGGAAAAAAAAAAACATCTTTTAAGAATGGGTAATTTGCCGTAATTTATCCGTAATTTATTCGTGAAAAAAATTAATTTTGCCGCTCTTTTATTTAAAAAAAAAAACTTATGTTCTGCTAAGTTGATATCAAGTTATCAAGATACTCCCACAATTTTGACAATTTTTGAAAACTTTTTATTGTGGAATTTGCCGTTAATTATTCGTGAAAAAATTTATTTTGCCGCTCATTTATTTAAAAAAAAAAACTAATGTTCTCATGTTTCGAGTCAAATCGATCGTTGCTGTTATTTTAACTAGTTAGTAAATATTTGGTGCTTTCAATCATTGCGTTAAGTAATAAATTAAATTTCTTGTTTTTAAATGCTAGTTTGGATAAAACTTTTGTTATTTAATGCAAAAAAACAGAGATTATTTTTGTAAACAATCACTGTGAAACAATTGGCAGCTCTGCAAAATAACATTTCTCAACACTGAAACCAGCCCGCGCTTTCAAAAATACACAAGTTATAAAGAAAGTTGGTTTTATCTTTGAAAAATGTTTCCACTTATGATTAAATAAATTTTTTGATGAATTATTTACATATTTTGACAGACGGAAATTCTTTTGACGCAAATGTCTGATTCACTCCAGCCCTGTTCTGCTGAAAATGTAAAAAAATTTTAGGGGAAATTTGGTAAAATCTTGCGAATTGAAATTCTCAAAAAACAAGTGAAATTCGGAACATGCCTATTTATAAAGCCATAGACAAACAGTTTTGAGAATTTATTGTTGGTTTGTAGAATAGGAGTAGGCCATTAATAGTCCCAGAGTATCGATATTTAAGTAAAAATTAAAAAGGTAATTGATATATCCACAACTCGTGTTCTGACTAGAGATGGGCACGGGCCTCCTTCTTAAGGCCCGGCCCGGCCCGGGCCCGAAATAAATCTTTCTGGTCCGGTCCAGGCCCGGCCCGGTCAAATTTTCAAGAGGCCCGGCCCGACCCGAGCCCGGTCAAATTTCAAGAGGCCCAGCCCGGCCCGAAACAACTATATACAATTTTTTTTTAAATTAATTTTTTTTATTCATAATTTTTTAATGTCGTAAGAATCATATCGATAATAGAGATGCGTAAATGATATTAGCAGTTACTTATTTTAAAAAATAAATAAATATTTTAATAATAAATAAATATTTTTATTAATCGATATGAAAAATTTACTTTTCGGGCCTACCGGGCTTCGGGCTTTTTGCTTAGGCCCGGGCCCGCACGAAAAAAGCCCGTTTTCGATTTTGATACACGAAGCCCGGTGATTTTTTGAAGAGGCCCGCGGGACACGAAGCCCGGCCCGGCCCGTGCCCATCTCTAGTTCTGACATTTCGATTTAAAAGTCGATCCATAATATGGATTTACATCCCTGGGGAGTCAATATACTTCAAGTATTTTCTGTTCCAAGCATCACACTCTTTCTGGACATTGCTCCATTTTGTACAAAACATTAATTTTGTTCATATTCTGTTGCAAAGGTTTGTATATACAATCTTCTGATATCCGATATGATTTTTTCTTTAAAATTTCATATTTCATATTAATCCATGTTAAAGATGATATTTTTAGCTAAAATTGTGGGAGATATTTCTTTGTTTAGAACAGGTTTTTTTTTTGTGGAAAAACGTTTTCTTAGTGACAAAATCCTAACAAAGCTACGCCCCTAGTTTTTATTACGAAAATAATCAGGCACAACGATTAGAAACAAGGTTGATAATTGCAATCTTTTCGATGACAAAAAAAATTATACTTTTCTTTTTGCAGTGTACATGTTGTTCACAATCGTATCGACAAAATATATAACACTGTACTTGTAAAGCAAGACTCTGAATGTCTAAAGAGATAAGTATAAACAAGAAATTGTTGGGCGACATCATTAATTTTAAAAAACCCAAATAAGTTGGGATTTAGAAAATACGATATAATAATACCGACAATGTGATATTTACTAAACAAAAATAGATTTAAGCGAGTTGCGATTCAAAAAAAATAAAAGAAAATGCTTTAGTTTGGATTTTAAAATTGAAGAAAAATTAGATATGTAATTGAATAATATTACGTAGGAGTTAGAAAATGTATGTAACACTGTCTGTCCAGCGACACAAACTCCAGTCTTTTGCACATTTGTAGATTATTTCTGTAGTATCTGTGTATAGCTCAAAGAAAGACTAAGACTAAGTGGCACACACACACACATATACACAAACACCCACATATCTATACAGTTACTAATATTTTAATTAGATTATAGAAAAATATGGAGCACACAATTTAACTCCGTAGACTCTCCGTATTTAACTCCGAATCCAATGTTTCCACTACCATTTCCATTTCCGCCTCCTCTTCCATATTCATATTCAACCCCAAATGTTCCGTTCAAGTTAAATACCAATAAAAAATATTTGTGTGTTAATCTGATTGTTGAGTTAAGCAATGTTAACTGGCATATGTATTTAGGATTTGGTGATGTGCCGCCGATACGACCACTGGAGACTCTGCACAATGCGCTGTCGCTGCGCAAGCTGGACAGCTTTCTGCAGGACATGATCCTTGCGCAGATCTTTAAGACGCCGACGGGCTCACCGCCACGCGTCCATGATGTACCTGGCGCCACAGCAACAGCCCCCGGATTGGGCTCAGCGGACACAATGGCTGTCGTGTCATCGTGTATGGTCCGACCGGATCATCCGTCAGTTGCCTCGCGACGTCCGCAGCCGACAGATATTGAAGCTGAGACGGGCTCGACATCGGGCCAACGTTTGCCCAGTATAGCGGGGAGTGAGGATGTCGAGGATACCAACGATGAGGAGATGAACAAAATTCTAGCATCGAACAAACAGCGTAAGTTCCAAAAGCGTAATTCAGTCATCGGTTGGCGCACCTGAATATGTTACCTGTACTGTATCTGACGCATCCAATTCATCTGAGCCCGATCTCTCATCCCATCGCCACTTAACTGATCTGATCTGATCTGCGCTCTCTGATCCCTGTTTTCTCATCTGCTGTTTCACTCAATTTTCAAAATTGCCCAATATTAATTTATTCATTTCATTTATTTTATGGTACTTCACATTACAAATTTTTAATTATTATTATTTTCATTTATTTTATTTTGTTGTACTTTACATTAAAAAAAATGCATCTCATTCTCAATTAGTCAGCAATTTGATATCATTTATATTGTATTTTACATTTTCATTCTTTTCTTTTTTCTTTCTTTGATTTTCAGTGGATTAAACCGTCACAATGATATTTTGTTGAGTGTTTTTTTTTTTATATACATATACGAGTATTTATAGAGATCCATAATATTTGCTCTTAATTCTCAAGTTTAATTTTGTATAATTAGAGAAATTTATGATTTTATAAGTTCAATCGGTCCAAAGAATTGTATTTAGTTACGAGTTACTTAAGATGTGTATGAAAATAAAGATTTACACACACTCGCACTCTCGCTCTCGCGTTGTCTCTTTCTCACTCTCTCTCTCTCTGTTTACGTATTATATATTTTTAACTCCTGCACGGCGCTCTCTTTGCTATAACGTACAACGTTTTCTTTTGTATCGCACGCAACTCTCTTTCTCTGGCTCTCTTTCTGTCTTTATCTATATCTCTTTATTCCTTTCTCGTTCGTTTCTTTATCGTTTGCCTTGCCTTACACGAAGCTTCAGCTCGCTAATTCCTGCGCTGAGCTTCTTACTCTCACTCTCTCTCCGACTCTCTCCCCTCTTAACCCAATCTTTTCACCAATTCTCAAAAAATGTCTGATGTCCATCAAAAACTAACAATCTGAAAAATTGAAACATAACTAAACAAATGGCAAACAAGTTTGGCTAAAGCAACAGGATGAGCATCAGGATGTGGATGTAGAGATTGCCAAGCAACAACAACAAGAACAACCGCTACACAGGTGAGAATGCACTTTCTTTCTTTCTCCTACTCTCACCTGATTTGCAATTCCTTCATTTTGCAGTCTGTCGTCCACTGTGGATATTGTGATGATCGAAGAGCCCGATCCCGATCCCGATCCAGATGATCTTCGCTCCTTTGAGCCCATGAATCAGGACACGCTTGCTGCCGCTCTCGCTGGCAACATCCTGCTCACCGTCCGCGACGATCAGGAACCGAGTAGTGCCTGCCTAACGCCAGTCAGCGGCATGGACCTGGATCTCGACCTGAGCATGGTGGCCAACAAGGGCTCCATAACGCTATCCGTGGATGTGAGTGACTTTGGATTACCTTGTTGTTCGGTCAGTCGAACGTTTAAATCAGGGACTAAAACCGAAACGAATATTGGTTTCAGTTACGGTTTCAGTTATGTTTGCATTAAGCCTTTCGGTTATCGCTTACGCAACATTTTTGAATAAAGGTTTCGTAACAGTGAACCGGTTTTTGTATGGTTGGTTTACAAAAAAAAAAATTCTTTGCAAAAATATATATGTATGTTTCATTTAAAAAATTTATTTTATTTGCGCTTACTCAGTGCTATGAAAAACTCTGCGCCATGAATATCACAAATAAAAATGAAAAATTGAACAAGAAAATTAAAATTATAAAAAAGAGAATCAAAAATAAAATACAAAACTAATAACAAAATATCAGAAGTAGCAAAAAAGCAGGGACTGCAAATAATGATTATTTGTTTTTTTGTGTAATCATAAAATCATTCCCTTATAATAACTTTAAGACACCGAGAAAAATACCAATATTCTTCTGTATGGCTCATTTATTATTATTTTCACCATTATTACAATTTTTTTTACAATTTCAGTTACGGTTTGAAATTTTAATCGGTTTTTACCGCTTAAAGGTTACGGTTTCGGTTAGGGTTTGAATCCCCGGTTTAAATTCAATACGTGATTTATAAATCGTTTTAATTGAGCTGTAAGGGATATGGTCACATATTTGAATAGTATGCATGAACTATTTCAGAAAATATAATAAATGAATAAGAATTGGAATTCCAGAACAGCTACGACCGTCCGTCTGTCCGTTCCTCTGAATCTCATCGACTATTAATTAGAACTGCTATAAAGTATTTTATTTGTATTTTGGCGACTTTTAATATTGAGAAACAAATAACTGTCTCGTTGATTAATTAAGAATAGAGATGTATAGTAAAAATGCATCGAAAAATCGACAAGTTTTTTTTTTTTTACTTGACTTGATTTTACTTGACTTTAATTTAATAATTTGTTTGATATAAATCGAGTTATCAAATCGATCAGCAGGTATCATGATTGGTCATCAAAGTTACCTGCTGATTCCAGAAGGGGCTAGAGTTTTCTAGGTAAAAAGACTCTAATTTTTTTTCTGTTCCATATAGACTTTTTAAAATTTTGGAAAGTTTACCAATATTTAGTGGAATATTGCCTCCAATAACAGCATGAATACCCGATTTACTTCATGTACACATAATAAATTTACAATTATTATGTGTACATGATGTACATGTACAATTACAATTATTTAAAATTATTATTTAATCAGTGTTAAGCTTTACGACCAAAGAGAATTTAAATTTTCTTCGCTTAAGGAGTTGGGTTCCAACGACAGAATAAAATTAAATAAATAAATGCAAATACTTTTAGTTTCTTCGCTCACTTTAAAATTGACAGCTATTAACCCGAGAAAAGGCGATCAAAAAATTTATTGTTGGCTACCCAAAAAACAATGTGAACTGTTCATTTCTGACACATTTTCCAAAAAGTCAGTAAATAACAGTTATTTTTGAACAACAAAAAGCGGTCAACTATTATTTGCAAGCTCAGATTTAAATGAACTTGATTTATGATGCAGCTGTTTCGTCATTGCAGGGATTCGAGGATGACGAGGACGCGACGCTGTCGGCTGCGACGACGCCTTCGCTGCCGCCCGACATGGATCAGCCCAGGCTGGAGATGTGCTACTGCTGTCCCTCGCATGCCGAACAGCCGCCGGAGGTGGCCAGCGATGATCCCCGATATTGTTTTGCGCTGCCGGTGCAAATAACTCAGGCGTCGCCGGAGCACGCACGTCCGAGTGTGCGGCGTGCCCACGATCCAATCTCGCCCCGGATGCAGAAGCAGATCAGTCTGTTTGAATGCGGCCCAGAGGCGAATGCTCTGCATGCATCCATCAATTTGCCAGCGGCAGCGCAGCAATTGCGTCAGGATGCACGACTCCGCAAATTCGAGAATCTCACACAGTCCACGTCCAATTCGAATTTCCCATTTGAGAGCAACACGCTGAAGCGTGTGCCACTTGTGAGCACCAAGGATGACTATTCGAATGTGTCGCATACGCAGAGTTGTATCAATCTAAAGAGCAGTGGAGCTGGATCCGGTTCTGAATCCCTCAACTATGGCCCGCCGCATCATCAGCGGGAGAAGGAATCGGGTGAAAGAAAGCGAAAGCAATCGGTAGTTCTCCCAGTTACCAACTATGATCGATTGCCCAATGCAGTATCCGTCTGCTGTTCATTGGACACAGATGCTGGCTGCAGCACAACGACATCAACAGCAGCGGCCGGAGCAGAAACAACGGTGACGATGACCGCACCACATCCAGGCGCACTTATTGTCAAGGAGCGTTTCATAGAGCCACCAAAGCGCGGCATTGTCCGTGGTTACAATGGCAAGACACAATCCATGGACGCCGATTTTCTGTTCAATGAGTTTCTATTGCTGCCGGCAATTGCGCCAAACCTAGACGATAATCTGGATGTGGATATTGAACAGGCAACAACGGATCGGGTGACGGAACTCAACTTGCCGTTGCCCAAATGAATCAACTTATAAATATATATATATAAATATACTTATACCACATACTTAAAAATATCTACAATATTTATAGATAATGGAAATATTTCTTTAGCTCTTAACTAGCATTGTCGTTGTTGTCGCATTTGTTGTTGTTGGCTCGAAACTGAATAAAGATCTATTTTTCTGTCCTAAATAAAAGATGTTTTGGTCATAAAATTTGGAATTGCAGTTAAGTTTATTATACCCGGTACTTGTAGAGAACAAGTGTATATATAGTTTCATGCAATGTGCATATGTGACTATAAGTCTATCTGGCCAGGTCACTTTATACATCCCTTCGTATGAACACCTGGTTTCAGTGTTGTAAAGAAATAGCTTATAAGTTAAAAAGAAAATTATGTACAAATAATAATCAGGAATTAAAACCAGGGACCGTAATTATTATAATTTTAAAAATATAAATTATTAAATAAAAGTTATTTTTTGATTTTTATAAAAAAAATTGAAAAAAAAACTATTATTTTTCAATCTAAATAAAAAAATTATTGAATAAAAATTAAATTTTAATTTT
Source organism: Drosophila quinaria (assembly GCA_035047525.1). Taxonomy (NCBI): domain Eukaryota; kingdom Metazoa; phylum Arthropoda; class Insecta; order Diptera; family Drosophilidae; genus Drosophila; species Drosophila quinaria. Next base: position 6,458,006 of record JAWNPO010000455.1, on the reverse strand, counting down.
TATTTAAAACTTATAGTATAACTCTTATTTTAAATTTTTATAGCAAAAAATTGAAGAATAACTTTTATTTTCAATTTATAAAATAAAAATTGAAAAATTACTTTTATTTTCAATTTATAAAATACAAATTGAAGAATAACTTTTATTTTCAATTTATAAAATAAAAATTGAGAAATAGCTTTTATTTTCAATTTTTATTATAAAATGATTATTTTTCAATAATTGGATAATAATTTTTATTTACAATTGTTAAAATAAAAATTGAAAAATAATTTGTATTTTCAAGTTTTATTATACAAATTGAAACATAACTTTTATTCTTTAATTTTTAAATAAAAATTAAAAATAAAAAATAATCGAGTTTTTCATAACTCTTATTTGCGGTCCCTGATTAAAACCGAAACGAATATCGGTTTCAGTTATGTTCGCATTTAGGTTATCGGTTACCCAAAGTCTTTGAATAAAGGTTTCGTAACGGTGAACCGGTTTTTGTATATTTCGGTTTTGAAATACCGGTATGGTTTCGGTTCACAAAAATAATTTTTTTTCCCGAAAAATATAATTATATTAATCTATATAACATATATAAAACTCTTTGTCCTGACTCACTGAGCATTAACAACATAGATGAGATAATTTTATCGAGCAATAAGACGGTGTTTTGCGAATTTCTACCTGTTAGTGGGCCAAAATCGGGGTCAAAGGTAACCGAAATGCTTAGTCTGAAAAACTTTTTTGTTTCTTAGGATATCTCAACAAAACTCACAGATTGTATGTTTAAGACTGTCTCTTATTTTCTGACAAAATTTGGTCAATGTCGGATGACTATAACATATAGCTGTCATACGAACAATCGGATGCAATTTGACCTTTAGTATGAAAAACTTTTTTACTAGGAGCCCCCTAGTAATATAATATAATAATATAATAAAATTGTTAAAATTTAACTAAACTACATCAAACTGAAAAATGTGTGAAATAAATGTGTGAATGAAACATTTAGGGTGTTCATTTGACCCTAGCAGCATTGCACGCTGAACACCCTAAATGTTTTATTCACACATTTATTTCACATATTTTTTAGTTTGATGTAGTTTAGATAAATTTGAACAATTTTAATACTTCATTTAACAAATCAGGCATATCACAAATTAAAATGCAAAATTAAACATTAGAAAATAAAATCAAGAGAGAAAAGAGAATCAAAAACAATGTACAAAACTTATAACAAAATGTCAGGGATCGCTAGTTTCGTTTTTAAGTTTTCGGCCAACTGCATTTTTTTTTCGGTTACGGTTTTAGTTACGGTTTTAAATTTCAATCGGTTTTTACCGATTAAAAGCTACGGTTTCGGTTAGGGTTTTAAACCCTGATAATAATTAATTAAATTATAATACAAAAAATAAAATTTTTTGTTGAGTATTAAAGTACTATCGTTTTCCTTAAACTTATGACTAAAATATCATTTAATGGTTTTGAATGTATTTTTTTTACGAATCTGAATTTTAAAATCTCTGTTTAACAATTTTCAGGCATCCATAACGTAATAGTGAAATCTTTAATTTTATCAATATTTATTTGCCCTTAATATGTTTTTATGAAGTATTTTAGAAATCAAATAAGCAGCCACATTTTTAGTAATAGAATTTCATAAAATGGTCTAGGGTTTCCAATTAGAAAATATCGAACTTTATTATATATACTATAAAGTAGTTTAAATTGAAACACTGCCTGATTTTCAGAGACTGAAGAAGGTAATGAATTGTATGCTGTAATTTGTATACCGATAAACCGAATTAAAGATACAATTAATATAAAGTCATGTCTTCATTAATAAGATATAAAGAACTTTTTTATACGTATATATGGAGTCTCGACTCAAACGTTCTTATTTGCTTGCATTGTGATTACTCAATGATTAGGAAGATCATGACGACGACGACAACGACGACAATGATGATGATAAGGCCAAGTGAAAGTGAGACAACATGCGCTGTCAATGACCGCTTCAGCTCAGCCCAGACCCAATTGGGTATGGAACGAGGGAGTGGGAGAAGAAATCAGAATTGTGAGACGCAGCCGGTTTTTGAGATTCGTCGCCAACGTTTTCACTTGTCGAGCTTTGAGACTATAGCATGCATTAACCTCGATCTACATTCGATTGCAAATTTCAATTCGTGTTTAGCATTTGCATTCGTATACATACACTCGTATTCGTATTCGATTTCATATTCGTTTCTGTACTTGTATTCTAAATTGCGTATGCAAGGCATGCCGGTCCAGTCAACATCACCCACTGATGAATGTGGCCCTCGGACTAACTCACTACTTGCATGAGTGTGAATACGACTACGAATACTATGTAGGCGAATTTCAATGAGAGTACGAATACGAGCACGAGTAATGAACTGCAACGTGCTGATGGAACTGCGATGATAACTAAGCTATCATACTTACTATAGCTGCAATTACAGTCTTAATGTCATTATGACAATCTCTATACTTGCTGGTACTTGGTAAACAGCTCAAGATAATCAAAGATAAATATGTACATTTTTCTAAAGAAATATTCGGTCTCTTTGATTCTAAGCAATGCCTGCTCTTATTTTTTATTCCTAGAATTTGTACACAATTTATTTTCGTGCAAGGGATCAACTCGCTATATCAGCAGAGTCGTTACAAATTATTTAGTTGAGCAATGTAATTATTTTTTTTTTCGAAAAAAACATTTCTTTGTCTAAGTTATTTAAAACATTTTGGCAATTCATAGTAATGGTACATTAAACTTTTGAAACTCAAGAAAAATTAAAAAAATTTTTTTTTGATTGACTTATGATCCCATATATTTTATTACGCTTATGTTTTCTAGATATTTGTTTGTGCTTATTTTAGAATTTTTGTTTATTAGAATTTCTGATAATTATCATATTTTTTGTTATACTCTATCGATTGTTTTACAAATGTTGTTTACATATATTACGTTTTTTGGTAGAATAATATTACATAACCTGCTAAATAATTACAGTGCGTATTTGTCAGATATTCAGTACTTTTTTTTTAAATGTAATGAGTGCAAGGCTCTCCACGGGTGTATTGGAGTGATGATATACTGTGCAATATGGTCAGCATTAGGCGTAGTACACGTTGTTTATACTTGACAGAGTCCATCTGTGCCAGTTTGTTGCTTAAGTCTTTTGTATTGCTCGATGCTGCAGAACGCATTTTAACTGCTGTTGCTCTCGATTTTTTACTGCTGATGCTATTGTTGTTGTTATTGTTGTTGGCTGTTGTTGTTTTCATTTGCATCAGCAATTTTCATTTTTGGTGCGCACCTTTAACAACAGTAATTAGCAGTTTTTCTAAGTTTCCAGTCAATTTAGTTTCTTGCTTAATTTTGCGCGCCAAGTGAAAAGAAGACAGAGACAGACTAGAAATGTGCCCATCACACATATACACCCTCTAACACTCACATATGCATATGTTAAGCTTTATTTATACTTATATGGATATGCATTTGCTGTGCGCTGTTTGGCATTTGGTTGGGTGCGGGTGTCGGTTGTGCCCGAAAGTTTCGCCATGGGGAAAGTTCTAGCTTCAAGCTATTTGACTTTGCCAATTTATGCAAATGCGCGAGCAGCTTATAGTCAAACATAACACACACACACATCTACAAGGTATAAGTGGTAATAAATAAATTAAATTTTGTTTTTAAAAGAGAGCTGAATATTTGCCTTTTAAATCATCTAATAATAGATATGCCTAATTAAATTAGCAATCGGAATCTTAAAGAGAGTTGTTTACAAGAAGTTTGTGTTTTAAATCCGTACAAAATATCCCATATCATTTTCATTCTACATATAAAACGTATTATTTACTGATCAGTCTTGTATAGTCAGTTTGTTATTTCTGTATTTGATTATTCCTGTATCTTTAGCACCCTTCGTGATACTTTCGGCAGACATATTTTTCAGTTTATACGCATAATAAAATCAAGTCTCATATTATATGTACCTATTGCCTTCTGATCTTTTTATTTTATGTATTTATTTTGTACTTTCTTCCTAGCGCGACAAGCATGTTTCAAGCTTTTAAATTAGGGCGCTAGTCACAGCAAGTACAATAGTAATATAGTGATGGCAATAGTAAGTTTAGCTTAAATACTAACATAAATCATGATTATAATTACCATGGCAATTGAACTTATATGCTAATATTTAAAAGTTATTACAATTACAACATAGAAATTTAGTGATTTTACCTAATTTATTAAATGTGACATTAGTTTTACATTTGGTTTACAAATTTTATTTTTATATATTTCTTAAGGTTTGTTATTTAATTTAATGTAGTTAAGCTAAGTTCTCTGAATAAAATTTCTCTCACTTTCCCTTCATCTATCCCTACTATTTTAATTCCTAACAAGAAAATTGATTAATTGAATATTTAAGAATTTATTTATTTATTTTTGTGATGCCCAGATGGTTTTAAGTTGTTGCGTTTCGTCATCAGTTTATCTATTGTAAGGCAGTATTCGGTTTGAATACATTGTCAAATAATTCAATATATTCTTAAACTTGATATTCGGTTTGAATACATTGTCAAATAATTCAATATATTTTTAAACTTGATATAAATATGTATTAATATTCAAAATGTCAAGCAAGTTCTATTCGAGGACACACAATTTTTTTTTTGAATAATTAAAACAGTTAAATACAATAAAATATATTTAATAAAAAAAACCTGCAATATAGAAATCAGTCAAATAATACACTGTAAAAATTTTGTTTATATTTTTATTTGATGGTTAGGTGGCTCAGTGACTAAAGTCACCGACCTGCCACAATTAGAACTTTAAGTTTGAATGACTGAGGTTCAATTCCCACAAATGCCAAGCAAAAAAGTATCAAAAATGAAATAATTAACAATTATTCGTTAAAGTTAAAAGCCATACAATTATCTACAAGGGGACAGGTTCGAAATATAATAAAGAGTTAAAAAAAATATATACATATATATATATTTATGTATACTTTTATTTGCTTATATATTTAGTTTGATTTGAATTGAATTTTTGATTTGCATTCTGATTAGGAATATATACTATGTACATTTAAGGTGCAATTTATTTATATATTTTTTTCTAAATCATTATATAAATGAAAAGAAACACAAACATGTTTATATTTGTATCTTGAAATGTATGCAGTGTTAGTTAGTTATCAGTTGTAATAGATATACAATGCATTTGCCATAGACAATTTCAAATTTCAAATTCAAATTCAACTTCATCTTTGGCTAATTCCATTTGCATAATAGAAAATCTGTTAACATCTATTGTGTGTATGCGTTTGTGTGTGTGTGTGCTTTTGGCATGTTTATGGCAGAAATTACAACAGATTTCGAAAATTGAAATTGAATTTGAGCTGGAATTCGAACTTGGTCGGGTTGCTGCTGATTTTGACCAGTTGCCAGCTTCACTTTCTTTTTCACTCGAAAATTTGACTGAAAAATCGATCAGTGCTGATAGCAATATTTGTTGTTGTTGTTGTTGTTGTCGCTGTCGTTGTTGCTGAGGGAATCTATGCATATTTAATAGATTTCGTTATTGCTGTTGGTTGAGCACCCGCGCAATGGGAAAGCAACTCAAGTGGGCTTGACGATGATGACATCTAAAGAGGGTGAGTGCAAAAGCGCGAGAGAGAGAGAGAGAGAGAGAGAGAGAGAGAGTGCAAGAGACAGCTGCGTGTATCCTGTTTTCCAATTTTTTTGAAACAAGCTCATTATGTGGCCGCTCATAATTACTTTAGCCAGACAATTGGCAAGCGTCTAAGTTCATTAATCATTTGGCTTTGCAAAACTGATCGGACGGGTTTCACATCATCATCTTTTGCTGTGTCTTGTCTTGTCTTTGTCAATTGAGCGCTTATTACGCACGTGAAGGCGCTATACGGACATGGCAAATTGTGCATACGCCTCGTGTGCCATGCCAACAAGTTAGAAATGCTCATTTCTTGTCGTTTTCTCTCTCTGTCTCTTTCGCTGTCTCTCTCTCGTTAGTTGTCTTTCTTCAAAGCCACTCTCTTGGCATACACATGCTAAACAGTCGGTTTACCTGTTGTGCGCGTGTTTGTAAAAATTTATGAAAGAATCCAATGAAGAGTGAAAGCAGTCAAAGTCGAAGCCGGTAAAAAGTGTAAGTTGTTGTTACCGGTGTGTGGCTCAGCGAAAGATCATTGGCATATTTACATGCATTACCAGCTCTTTGTCTCTGACTCCGTCTGTCTGTGTCTCTCTCTCTCTCTCTCTCTCTCTGTGTGTGTGTGTGTGTCTTTTGTCTGTGTTCGTCAGTCTGGTTTCTGGCATTTTTGAGGCTTGGCTTCATCGAATTGTCTAGCGATTAATCAACACCAGAGCCAGAGATATTTGCCAATTGCCACTTGTCATTTTTGTAGCGAATTAGCTTATGATATCATATCTGACTGCGATCATATTAACTGTAGCTCAACAGAATTTCATTAATTGTCAGCTAACTTCTTCATTGTTCTGTTAAGTTTTGGCCTCTCTTTTCCTCGATTGTCTTAAAGTTGCAGCATTAAAACAGTCAATAGGAATGATATAATTTTCACAGACGAGCTAGAAATAAGAGAATATGCAAATTATTAAAAATAACTATTCCACCAACTGTCAGAAAGATAAAAATTAAACAAGATCATCAATAATAATGGTTTGTGTACATATACTATAACAAGAAATGTAATAGATATAAAAGATTAGTGGAAGATCATTAAATTTATAATCAACTGCTTTCAGATTTTCCCAAGTCCTAATAATAAATTAATGTATGAAAACAGCCATTAAAAATTCTTTCAAGTAACAATAGCTAGATCAGATATATCAGGGCATATTCCAGAAATTCATATAATTAATTTAAGTTTCAGCAAGACTATTATTAATACTGAAATTTCTTTAGATGCAATGAATATATAAAAAATTATGTGACCACCTACAAGTTTTGATTTTAAAAAATGTAAGTTGTGTAAGCTAAAATTTTTTTTCCTATCATTTTATATTATACTAGGGGGCTCCGCCCCCTGCTCGCTTCGCTCGCCAACCCCCGCTCGCTTCGCTCGCAAAATTGAAAGGAATTTCTTTTGTTGTCCGGTTTAACAAATTTAAACTGCTCGCTTCGCTCGCCAACCCCCAGCTCGCTGCGCTCGCAAAATTAAAAAGAACATCTTTAGTAGTCCGTTTTAACAAATTTATATAATATAGCATTTTTTGACGAAAAACGCAAATATTTAACTTTAGTGTTTTAATGTTTTTCCCCGGTAATTGGACTTAGGTTAAAGACAGATTTATCGATTCAGCTGGAAAAATCCAGATTTAGCGGGAAAAGGCTTAATTTGGCGGGAAAAACCTAAATTTGGCGGAAAAAAGCTAAATTTGGGGAAAATGTTAAAATTTAGCAAGAAGAGCTAATCTATGAGTTTTGTTAGGATATCTCATACAACAACAGAGTTTTTGGTTCTTAAAGTCAATTTACATCCGATTGTTCCTATGGCAGCTATATGATATAGTCATCCGACTTTGACTAAATTTCGTCAGAATGTAAGAGACACTCCCAAACATATAATCTTGGAGTTTGGTTGAGATATCTTAAGAAATAAAAAAGTTTTTCATACTAAAGGTTATTTTGCATCCGATTGTTCCTACGGCAGCTATATGATATGGTCATCCGACTTTGACCAAATTTGGTCAGAATGTAAGAGACACTCCCAAACATATAATCTGTGAGTTTGGTTGAGATATCTTAAGAAATAAAAAAGTTTTTCATACTAAAGGTTATTTTGCATCCGATTGTTCCTATGGCAGCTATATGATATAGTCATCCGACTTTGACTAAATTTCGTCAGAATGTAAGAGACACTCCCAAACATATAATCTGGGAGTTTGGTTGAGATATCTTAAGAAATAAAAAAGTTTTTCATACTAAGCAATTCTGTGACCTTTGACCTTGATTTTGACCCACTTACAGGTCGAATTTCGCAAAACCCCGTCTTATTGCACGATGAAATTATCTCACCTATGTTGTGTAAAAATTTCAGCTTTCTATCTTTTACCGTTTGGGCTCCACGTTGATTCTCAGTCAGTGAGTCAGTGAGTCAGGACAAAGAGTTTTATATATATAGATTAAAAACAATTGTAAGTTTGCGTTGTTTCCAGTTTGCTAGAGATTTGCAGAAGATGCCAAACTATGCCATATTCATACAGTACCTTAAAAGGCCACCAAAGAAGGTCAAAACAATAAGGCTTATCGAAAACAACAACAATCCATTCCGCTTTTTTGTCTGTCGTTCGCTGTCCCTAAGCAAATTGAGAAAGCTGGCGAATAAAAAAGAAACTGATTGCAGCATACTTGGCACATAAATATTTTAAAGGTACCGTGGTATTGTGGGGTTGCTTAACTTAGTAAAATATTCATTAATATGTATGAACGAGCATTTAGTATTATTAATTGGTTGTTGGCTATCATGTAACTTGCAGCAGCTTGCCGCTTGCAACTTAAAACTTGTTGCAACTGCAAATAGTACAAGCAAAAATGTGCAATTTTAATGCATCGATTTGATTATTTATTCTGCTTATCATGCTGTGTGTTTGTCTATCAGCCTGTTGCAATGCTGAAACAAAACCAAAAAGAAAAACAAAAAACAATTTATGAGCGCCAAAAACGAAAGACTTAAGACACAAACTTGTCGCTTGCAATTGCTGCAGCGGCTGCTTACATAAATAACCAAAGCTCGCGCGGTTAGGATAAGCAGGTAACAACGACAACAACAGCAACAATAACAAGAAAATGAAACCAGTCACCACTTGCTTGCCACTTGCTGCCTGGCTGCCAGGAGGAGGGTTTTTTTTGCGGTATCCGGGCACTTGCCGTGCACTTGCGTAAATCGCTTTGATCACTTTCAATGCAGCTTGTCCAGCATTCTTGTCAATATCGTGTTGCAAAATCGAATCATGGCATTTTGATATACATACATATATACATATTCAATATTTGTCAGGGATTGCAAATAAGAGTCATGAATCGAAAAAAAATCAGTACCTAAAAAGATGCCAGAGACATCGAAATATCTCCTCATATGCTATTTTTGGAAGGTCTATCCAGCAACCGGATAAACTTTTATTTCCAATTTTTATTTTTAATATAACTTTTAACTCTTATTTTCAATTTTTATGATATGATTTTTATGATTTAAAAGTTGAAAAATAAGAGTTTTATTCAATTTTTAAAATCAAAAATAAGAGTTATTCTTCAATTTTTATCATAACAATCTAAAATTAAAGTGGAATTGAAATATCTTTTGATCGGGAGGACCCATTTTATGAATAAAGGTATGATCATCTTATGGGCCTTCCTGATCAAAAGATATTTCAATTCAACTTTTATTTTGGATTTTTATTTTAAAAATTGAAAATAACTTTTATTTTTCAACTATTAAATAAAAATTGAGAAATAATTCTTACTTAAAATTTTTGTCATAAAAATTGAAAATAACTCTTATTTTTCAACTTTTAAATAAAAATTGAAAAATAACCCTTTTTTTACAATTTTTATCAAAAAAACTTATAAGAGTTACGATCCCTGATATTTGCGTTGTGTTGCGTTGTGTCGCGACGCGTGCCACATTGTTGCAAGAGTCGGGGCTTTCACATGGCCCACACACTACTTAATGAAGTTGAACGCTCTAGTTAAGGTGCCGCTGGCTGCACTCGCATTTACTCGTACATTTAATTACTCAATTTTCGTTGGGGTTCGCTTCGTCCAAATGGCCTATAATTTTTGTTTTTATTTAACATTTTTTATGAGGCCTGAAAATTCCGTTTATCGTTTGCGCAGTTGCAACAGTTATGATGGTAACACCAAATGGTAATTCCCCATACTTTTGATCTATTATATGGGTATAACGAACTTAGACCCGGCTGCTTAGATAATCGACTGACACATTCAAATGTTTTGCTTATGTCACGTTTTTACATTGCCAAACCAAACATAAAGAACACTCATCAGATTCCCAATACTAAATACAGCCATTACAAAAACAAACATTACAAAAACATGCTAAAGTTAAACGGGTTTCAGTTTCGCACAAAAATGCTTTCAATTTACTTTACTTTGTACGAGACCCACAAAAATATCATCAAAAATATGCTTGTATGTAATGAATATAAAAATTCTTTTAATATTTAATTTTCAGAGTGTTTATATTGCCCAATATACATATTTCAGATTGTGTATCCGTATCGCGAAGGTATGTAAACTTTTGGAAAGTTTTTTGTATGAAAACTCTATTTTCGATCAATATCAATAAGTATCAATATAATAAGTGATTTATAAAATTAAATAAAAAATGAAAAGAACAAAATCTACACATCGCACAATGGTAAAAAAATCCCAATATTTTGGCATAAACTCTAAATATATAGATAGAGACTTGAAATTTGGCATGAACTTTAGTTAGACAGATTTAGAATTTAGAATTCATTTTTTTTGGATTTGGACCACGCCTTCACGTCCCCCTTCCGAAACGACTATTCGAAAAAGTGAAAAAAAATTATAAAAAATCGAAATATATAGCTAGAGGCTTGAAATTTGACACGAAGCTTAGTTATAAAATTCAAAAATATATAATTTTGGTTGTTATTTTCTTCATACCCCTTCCTCCTCGACTAAAAAAAAAAGTTAAAAAATTGTTTTCATCTTAAATATAAAGCAATTTAATTTAAACTTTGCATGTTTGTTAATTAGACTAAAGTAGAATTTAAAATTTAGTTTGTTTTTCAATTTGACCATGTTTTCACCTCGCTCCCCTTCTGAATATAAGAAAAATCAGATTTTTTTAGCCAAAATTCACAAGCGCCCCTAAAATATAAAGGGTAGTCTCGAAAAATCTAAGAGAATTATTTTTGCATGCTTTGGAGCTTTTCGTTGCAGAAAATAAAAATTTTTTAAGATACTGAACAAAACAAAATTTGAATTAATGCCAAAATTTCGGAATTTTCGTTAAATGGCTTCATTTTAAGCCAAAAAACCATAATTCTTTTTTAATTTTCAACCTTGGCAAGAAATTAATAATAAATTTTGGGCGTAATTATTGTTTTCTCTAAAAATATGAGCTCATCTTATTGTTGTTTGGAGAAATTTCTAAAACAATTCAAATGATTTCGGGAACGCCCTTCAATTGTTAATTACACACAACTTCATGATGTACTATTTTACTCAATTGATGTATGCTCAACTGCAGGTAAATTAAAATAAAAACAAAATCTCAAACTGTATGAGAAACGCATTTTAAAAAGTCGAAAAACTTGAATTTTGTGCAAATTTTGTTGCTTTGAAAAGCTCGCAGTTAAAGCTAAGTTCGAAATTCAAAATCAAATATTTATTGTGACTTTATTGATACAAATAGCTGTGTGTGTGTGAGAGAGAGAGAGAGAGAGAGAGAGAGAGATGTAAATAGACAGAAATAGATTGATCAGGTGTTTGGTTTAAGAGTTTCGAAAAGTGGAAGAAAACGCACTTAAGCTTTTTCAATTGGTTTCACATTTCGTCTTAAGAATGTTTTCTGACGTCACAGCGACTGTTGAGGAGTGCATCATTATGAAGATGAAAATGATGATGATGTTGATGATGATGTTGATGATGATGAAGAAGAAGTAAAAGATGCGAGGCTAAAAAGTTCAATTCGAAAGCAGCAGTTGTTGTTGCTGTTGTTGTTATTGGTGTTGTTGTTGCTGTGCGCATGCGCTGCACGCTCATTACCGTTTGTTGTCGGCACTTCTTTAAACGCAGATTTACGCGAACAGGTTGTAAAGTTAACGTCAGCAGCAGCAGCAGCAGTAGCAGCAACAAGATACAGCAACAACAATGCAACAACTACATACCAAAGCACTATGGGGCGAAATCCAATATTTCGAATGTTTATTAATAACTTTTTAACAAAGCTAGATTTTTTAATGCGGGTTTTTTAAATTATGTTATGTACACCCTCAGAAATATTTTTAGAAAAGTGGACAAACCTTACCCTGAATTTTATTTTTTTTTTGTATCTGTTACAAGTAAGCTCATAATTTATATTCCAAGTAACGAGCTTTGACATTGTTTATTATTAGCATTAAAGAGAAAAAGCACTTGTTAGGTACTTGGGGGCTGGGATTTTGACACGCCCACTTTTCCAATACAATTTCTATGGGTATACTTAAACGTTGAAAAAAACCGCATCAAAATATCCTGAGTAGTTTTCGAGTTAATAATAAATACCTCAAAAAGTGGTCACATACCTCATACGGCAAGCGAGCAAATCAGATTTGAAAAATGTTGAGGTTACGTTAATTTAATTTGCGCAGATTTTCGCAGATTGTTCACATTGACACATATTGCTTTCAAATTACAATGAATGGATCTACGACATACAGTTGGACGTACATCAAACCTCTTAAGCATCATTCTTTAGCAAAGTTGATATGCTTTCCTAGAAATTACCTTTCAAAGCATTATCTAAATTTACAAAATATTAATAGAACACGCAGAAATGCAGAATACTAGTACAACCAAACACATATAATTGGCATGCATTTTAAATTTTATAAAAAAAATGATTAGAATTTGAGAAATACCAATTTGAAAATAGACTACAAACATATTGTAATGTTAAAGCTGACTTTAACAGCTGTTAGGCTTAACATGGGTCTGTTATATAACATTTTTAGTACTGAACTTTACAGTTTCAAGTTTTCTTAAGATGTAAACACAAAAAAATAGTAAAATTAATACTTTGATAAGATGACTAAATAATCGATTTCGATATTTCAGATTTCGCCCCATAGTGCAAAGCCCAAGTAAAGCTCAAAGCGCAGCTTAACTCGCAGCAGCGACGTCGACAAACCGACACCGTCTCAGCTCAGTCAGCGACGAACGCGCCAAGCGATCGCAACGCAAAACGCAAAGCGAAAACCTCAAGCAGCAAAAAACAACAACAACAACAATACAAAGTTAAATACGCCAGCGAGCGAATTGAAAAGGAAGAGCGAACCAAAGTCAAGCAACAAAAACACTAAAAAGCGAACAAGTGTCGTGTGCTTTTTAATTCAGACAGTGCATCTCAAACTGTGCGGCTTAACGGTAGTGTGCGTGTCTCTATCTCTCTCTCACTCTGCATTTTGGTTTTTTTTTTTTTGATTTTTTGAACGTTTGCTTTTTAGTGATCGAACGCAGCATCTGATAATACTTTAATTTTTTTGTTGTTATTTATTTTGGTTGCTGTGCTTATTAGTGTGCGTGCGTCTGTGTTAAAGTGAAATGGAATTTGTTGAATTTTAATTGCACGCAGCAGCTTCAGAGCTAAAATCCGCAGAGAAACAGAAACAGACATTTCATTCAACTTGCTAATGAAAAACAACAACATCAACAGCGACAACAACAACAACATCATCAACAACAACAACCAAGAGAAAATTACTGATAAATAACAAACAGCAATAACAATAACAATAACAACAAACAATCACCGGCGGCAAATATCATCATCTAAACAAAAGAAACGTCAGCCTCTTCAATCAACGTAAGTTGAGAGAAAAAATTCGAATTAAATAAATACGGAATACGAAATACAAAAAATATAAGTACATATGAATATATTCAGTTCGCTCCAATGGCTGTCAAACGGTGCAGCCGGCTAATGTCAAATGCTGTCAAAACACATTTAAATGCGTTAGGGAAATTCTGCGACACACTTAAAGCAAGTGTTAATAAACTCATTTCAAGATTTTCAAATTCCTTATACGAAAGTCAAAGACTAAGCGACGACATAATTTAATCAAGTGATAATAAACTCATTTTGAGATAAGTGAATAAAAGTCGACGTTAAAAAGTCAACTCGTACTTTTGCTTTCTTTTTTTTTTTCTTTTTCTTTTTCTTTCAGAAGAATCAAAGTACATTCTTTCTGAATAAGCAAAAAATTAAGTGGAGAAATAATATGAATCTACATGTTAAACTAACGATAATTTTAGCATTACAGATCAGTTTCTATTTAAGCTTGAAAGGGGTCAAAAACAATAAATAATACAAATATTTTTAGCAATAAATAAAAAAAACTCAATAAAATATTCAAATAAGGGCCATTTTTTCAATGTATATAGACTAGACGAGGGTGGGCTGATAAATAGTCGGCCTACCAAAGAAAACACGGTTTTTTTTTTATTTATATGTTTTATATTTTTCAACATAATCTCCTTTTAGACGTATGCACTTAGTCCAACGGTCCTCTAATTTTTTTATACCTTCCATAAAATATGACTGGTCCAGGACCTCAAAATAGGCGTTTGTTTCACAGATCACCTGTTCATTCGACTGAAATTTCTTTCCACCAAGCCATTTCTTTAAGTTTGGAAATAGATAATAGTCACATGGTGCTAAATCTGGAGAATAGGGGGGATGTGGAAGAATTTCATAGTGTAGTTCACACAATTTCATCATGGCAACAACGCTCTTGTGAGCCGGAGCGTTGTCCTGGTGAAACAGAACTTTTTTCTTCGCCATGTGCGGCCTTTTTTTCTTTAGTTCTGAATCGAACTGTCCCAAAAGGTTAGAATAGTATTCTCCATTAATTGTTCTGCCTTTTTCTAGATAATCCACATGAATTACGCCTCGGGCATCCCAGAAAACCATTGCCATTACATTGTTGGCCGACAAACCAATCTTTGCCTTTTTCGGCGCCGTTTCTCCGGTTGAAATCCACTGCTTTGACTGTTCCTTGCTTTCTGGTGTATGGTGATGTATCCAAGTTTCGTCGACAGTCACAAAACGACGCAAAAATTCATTCTTATTTGCGTTTAACAATGCCAAACTCTCCTTCGCAATGACCAAGCGGTTGCGTTTGTGTTCCGCTGTGAGCAATCGCGGCACCCACCTTGACGAAAGCTTACTCATATTTAAATATTCGTGTAAGACGTTTCCAACACGTTCACGAGAAATGTTTAGAGCCTTAGCAATCTCTCTCAGCTTTATTCGGCGATCATCCAATATCATTCCGTGGACTTTGTCTACCATTTCTGGGGTTGTCACCTCTCTGGGACGTCCCGGACGGTCCTCGTCAAAAATGCTTGTCCGCCCGCGCCTATACTCAGCAGTCCAATATTTAATGGTCGAAATCGTTGGAGCTGATTCCCCATAAACTTCGATTAACTCATTTTTTATTTCATCGTTGGATTTCTTTTTTAAAAACAGAAATCTAATGACAGCTCGATATTCTATTTTACTCATTTTGGGGACAATGCAAAAGTGACCATGCTAAAAATTCCCGCCAAAATTACCAGTGTTGAGAAAAACGCCTAAAACTTTTTCAGCAATCAGCCGATAGAAAACACTAATCGAATAAAATATTTATGGGTTTTTTAAGATGTTTTTTTTTGGTAAGGCCGATTACTTATCAGCCCGCCCTCGTATAAATTTTATTTAACACTAGGGGGCTCCGCCCCCTGCTCGCTTCGCTCGCCAACCCCCGCTCGCTTCGCTCGCAAAATTGAAAGGAATTTCTTTTGTTGTCCGGTTTAACAAATTAAAACTGCTCGCTGCGCTCGCAAAATTAAAAAGAACATCTTTAGCAGTCCGTTTTAACAAATTTATATAATATAGCATTTTTTGACGAAAAACGCAAATATTTAACTTTAGTGTTTTAATGTTTTTCCCCTGTAATTGGTCTTAGGTTAAATACACATTTATCGATTCAGCTGGAAAAATCCAAATTTAGCGGGAAAAGGCTAAATTTGGCGGGAAAAAGCTAAATTTGGCGGAAAAGCGCTAAATTTGGGGAAAATGTCAAAATTTAGCAAGAAGAGCTAATCTATGAGTTTTGTTAGGATATCTTATACAACAACAGAATTTTTGGTTCTAAAAAAATAATTTGCATCCGATTGTTCCTATGGCAGCTGTATGATATATTCATCCGACTTTGACCAAATTTGGTCAGGATGTAAGAAACAGTCCCAAACATACAATCTATGAGTTTGGTTGAGATATCTTAAGAAATAAAAAAGTTTTTTCATACTAAAGGTTATTTTGCATCCGATTGTTCCTATGGCAGCTACATGATATAGTCATCCGACTTTGACCAAATTTGGTCAGGATGTAAGAGACAGTCCCAAACATACAATCTATGAGTTTGGTTCAGATATCTTGAGAAACAAAAAAGTTTTTCATACTAAAGGTTATTTTGCATCCGATTGTTCCTATGGCAGCTATATGATATAGTCATCGGACTTTAACCAAATTTGGCCAGAATGTAAAGGACAGTCCAAAACATACAATCTGTGAGTTTGGTTTAAATATCTTAAGAAACAAAGAAGTTTTTCATACTAAAGGTCAATTTGCATCTGATTGTTCCTATGGCAGCTATATGATATAGCCATCCGATTTCAACCAAGTTTGGTCAGAATGTAAAGGACAGACCCAAACATACAATCTGTGAGTTTGGTAGAGATATCTTAAGAAACAAAAAAGTTTTTCATACTAAGCAATTCCGTGACCTTTGACCCCGATTTAACCCACTTAGAGGTCGAATTTCGCAAAACGCCGTCTTATTGCACGATGAAATTATCTCATCTATGTTGTGTGCAAATTTCAGCTTTCTATCTTTTACCGTTTGGGCTACACGTTGATTCTCAGTCAGTCAGTCAGTGAGTCAGTCAGTCAGGACAAAGAATTTTATATATATAGATATAATTTAAAATTTGTCATTCATTTTCATACGTTTTAAGTCAAATTATCTTTTCAATAGTCATCAAATACTTTATTTAGACATTGAAAAACCGCGCCTAAGTATGTGTTTTTTTTTTTTCTATATACAGATATAAACAGAATAAGGCTCGTTTTTTCAATGTCTAAATAAGGTATTTGATTACTATTGAAAAGAAAATTTTACGTATAATGTGTAGAAATTAATGTACAATTCTATATGTTAAATAAACTTTATATGTACATTGAAAAACCGCCCTAACTTTGGAAATTTGCACGAAACAATAAATATTATGTTCAGGCTTTTTATGTTTCTATGAAATGTTTATGTATATTTTCATAGATGCAGCTTGAGCACACAAAAATTTTACAGTGTAAACCCTCTCAAAGTCTCTTAAATTTATTCAAACAATGCAAACAAATATTCTTCCATAAAAACGTGATTTTAAGCAAGCTCGATCATCTTAAAAGCAGTTTTTTGCCTAAATACAGCATACAGCTCATGAGATTAGGTAGATCACTTACTCACAGACTGAAGCTCTGAATATCAACAGGGTTAAGATTGAAACTCAAAAAGGGAATGGCAAACAGTACGAGTATGCATAGAAGTAAGAGATCTCTTATGTTTCTTAAATCGATATTAATGTCTGCTTTTGCTAGCATTAGTGTCGATCAATGATCATCGATCATTTAGTTGTAGTACGAGTATCGAGTTAGTGTTTGAGTTTTGGAGCGACTGTTTGTCTGCCACTTATCTGTCGGTTATTGCAGTGTCTTAAAGTCTTACAGTCTCTCGAGTCTGGGTCGAAGTCTGGGGCTGGGCATACTCAAATTTAGGCCAAAACAAAACAGAAAACTTCCAAGCTGGCCACAAACAAGCAAATAACAACCCAACGAAACAAAAAAAGAATTCATACATAAACAAAAAAAACCAGTGCAGTTTCTTTCAAAAGTCATGTCAATTTTTTGGCCATAAAGCAAAACAATTATTAGAGTAGTACATTGTAGTACAACAGCAGCAACAATTTGGGCACATGCCACATAAAGTAAGTTGTATAGTCGTCGTAGATATTCGAGCTACAAAATGGAAAGTACTCGTATTTATACACAATTGCCATAATAATACTTTTCAGTTAACGCTTTTTTTTTAAAGCTTTGCGCTGATCTAAATAACAAATCTTTTAACTCAATGCTTTTTTTTGCATGTATCATTTGAATGGAACTGATAAGCATTCTTGTTAAAGCCTTTCAAAATTGCAATAACTGCATATATTTTTAAATTACTTGTAAAAATGGTTGAAAATGGGTATTTGAGTTGTGGCGCACTCAAATGGAACGCTGTAATTCAGACACTTTAAGGTCATTCTTGTCTAATTAATATATTTTTGAATAGTCAAAATGTTAAAGTTATGTTTATCGTCGATAAAAAATATATGCTTTATAATCATTAAGCTTGTTCATCAGATCAGTAATCATGTATCAGAAATCAAAAAATTATTGATGGAATTCTGGTGAACGCTTTGATGAAATTTTTAAGCAAAATCAAAGTTGTCACTTCTTTTTTTGTCAAAGCTTTTAATATTTATTAAAAAAATTTAAAACAGTTTGGTGCAAAATGCTTGAAGTAATGTGAATGAACACAGAACAAGGCCAGATTTAAAATAATAAATATGTTTCATTATTCAAAAATGAAACCAATATTGTATGCGCATTTAATTTTTTATATAAGAGAGTTTAAATCACTTTTCCTTACCATATTCCTTAAAAATACGCAGATTCCAACGTCATGTAATCATTTTTTTTTAAAGACCAAATTAGTATTAATTATGTGGTTTCCATATTAATTTTGTCCTTTTATTTTCAAATTACATATTCTGTTGATTGCGATTTGTTGTATCGATAACAAAGCATCATGTTCAAAGAATTTCAGCGAACTATATTGGTGATGAGGTTTCAGTCATCATCACCAGAATAATCATAAAAATTTTTGAACATGGCCAATATCTGTATATCAAACGCAATCAGATTAAACCTAATTATCTGAATATTTATCAGAGCTACCATTTAAAGTTAAAGAATCGAAAAACAAATTGGATTTACAACCACATTTTTAAAGATAAAAGTAAATATGTTTGGGTATGTATTTTTGGAAACAAGCCAACTTTCAAGCAGTGATTATGATTGGGTTTGTGAATTATGGAATTTTTATATTATTTAATTATGCTATCTAATTATTTATCAATCCAAATTAAATGTAAATCACCTGCAAAAATTGCGAATTGTTATTATTTGTTTGCCATTACTAATATTATATTAACAAGCATATTAATTTAAAGAGATTTCCTTTAAGTCGCCGTCTTTTAATCTCATTCAATATCAACGCGCTAATAGGATTGATTATATAGTTTTTTCGTTGGTTCAAAGTCAATTGTCAATTGTCAACTATCGAATGCCAATTGATGTTATTGCCGATGCAATTTTCACTAGCTGCAACTTTATGTTGCCCTTGTTATTGTCATTGTAATTGTTTTTGATTTCGTTGAATTTGTGTGTGTGTGAGATGACAATGAAATGAATAACTTTGCAGGGCATTCAGAGTATTCCCCAATTACCCAGAAATTGCATAATGCACGTGTTGGAATATATAATATTGTGATACTCGCACTTATTACAATAATCATTTGATTTTTATTTATTAGGTCTGTGTTAATGGACAGGAAATGCTGCAGAAATTGCATGCAGCGAAAGTTTTTCCTTGAAGTGCACAATAATAAATAAAATTGCGAAGAAGGAAAACTAGAAAGACAGAAACAAAACAAAAACAAAAAGAAAAACGCCACAAAATAAACGACACACGCGGAAAACGTTGAACTGCCCACTGGGCAATTGAAAGTGAAAGGGGGAAGGTGGACAAATGGACAAGTGGACAAGTGGGAAGGCGGACAGGCGTCGTGCAATAATAACACTGACAAGTGCAGGCCAATTTAATGATATGCAGCCAGGAGGAGGCAACACCAGCTAAATTGGCCACAAGGTTTCCAAGTGCCTCGAATTGGCCAGACAACTAGCTGCTTGCCACAAAATTATGGAGTGTGCCTCATTGGTTACCAGTTTTCTCAGTGCGTTGCACTCGACTCGACTCAACTTGGCTCGACTTGATTTTCATTTTCATCTCGCATTTTCCACTGGCAATGCGTGTGGCAGCTGCAACCAACTCCATTTTCTATGGCAATTAAATTGTATTAAGTCATTTCAAATGTTAATTTCATTCAACCAAACGACGACCTTGCCCCGCCTATAATTGTAATTGTTCGCAGATCTAAAAAAAAAAAAAACATAAAATTAAAAAAAAAACTCAGATGGCAAATACGAATACGTGTATGAGTACGAATGCGTGCGATGATTGTTGTTTAACCAGATTAGGCAGCTGGCTATAAATACAAAAAAATACGAATACAAAGACGAATTCAAATACGAAAACGAAACAGGCTGAGAGTCACTACGACAGTTTGAGAGTCACTGTCATTGCTGGCGAATGCGCATAAACTGTAATTGTTACAAATTACATAACTAACGTAAATTCAAAGTCAGTGTAATAAACATTTGTCAATTATCTTAATCAAGTCATATTTAAATTTAGCATAAAGTTCAATCGATTATGTTAGTGACATAAGTGATTAATTTTCAACAATATACGATTTTCCCATCAATTAATCAATTAATTTATTACTTTTTTTATAACTCAATTTATAAACAGCACATGAATTGCTGGTTTTATTATTATAGTCATAAAAATTAACTTAACATTTAACACATTATTGAGATCAATTTTCATTTTATAAAATCGGAAAATAAATTATTTTTATAACAATTTAAGTCTAGAAATCCAAAGAAGGCATATTTTCAGATTAATATATTTCAATTAGTTAACTGAGACTTGAACTAGACATTATGAGAAATGGGTTCATGTAAATGTGTAGTTTCATGTAAATAAGTTTAACCCCATTTAGAATGTAATCTAATTATCTTTTATGGTAATGATATAGGCAGGGAGTCAGTTCCTTAAATAAACATAAATCTCACTGTTTCTCATTGTTCTAACTAACTATGCGTTAAAGTGAATCTAAAGATTTCATACAAAATATGTCTGTAGAATGTTCTACACTTTGTTATTTATTATTGACTGTTTCGATTAATTATCTTGATAATTTGCTAATCCCCATTCATTTTTACTGGACAGCAATCAATTATAGTGACAACCACAATAACATTCACAACAACAAGTTGTTGCTTGTTATTTTTTAACCAAATATTTGTTAATTGTTGAGGGTACCTGACTTGATTTGTGAGTCCGTTTCGTATTATTAAATGCCAGAAATTAAGGCACAACACTTTGACTGTCTTATACGTTGTTTATATAATCCGTGCAACAACAACGCCAGCAACAACTAACTGTCATTGGCTTTGCCTTAAAGATAACAAAATTCTCCAAATTAAACGAACCTAAACGAATGAAAAAAATGTGAGCAACAACTGTTAAAATGTTGACTACATGTCGCAGTGTGTCGATGTCATTGGCCAAAATTAGCAGCCACGTACTAAATTCCTTAAGAAAACAGAACAACAACGGCAACGACAAAAAAAATTTTAAAATAAAGTCTGTGACCAAAAAACAGACGCACGTTTTCAATTGAAGGCTGCTGGGGCAGCTTTAGCCCATTGTTGCCGCAACATGGCAAATGGCAGTCAAAATTTTTGAACAGCTGTGACATAATTGACAATAACAGCAACAACAACAGCAACAGCAGCAATTACAAGAGCAACAACAAGAAGACAATGCAAATTGTCAGCGACTGCATTTTGGGACTTAAATGTTTTGACATTTCAACTTGTGGCACGGCAAACGCACATAAGTGCTTGACTATGTGTGTTTGGTGTGCGATAGTGTGTGTTAACCCCTTGTCAGTCAGTCAACTGCATCAGCAATTCATTTGTCTGCATAAAATGCCTGCATGAAATTAACATTCAAGCGGAGCAACTTAACGGCGACCAGTTCCACTCTTCAGATTCCACAGACAGTGGGGGTGCAGAAACAACAACAACAACAACAACCACAACTGCAACACCAGCAACAACGACAACAACAGCAAACTGCAACTTAAAAACTGTTAGAACTTGGCATGTAAATAGTAAATCAAATAAAAAATTACATTAAATTAATTGTTAGAGCAAAACGAAACGAAAGACTTAGACAACGAACTTGACAAACTCGACTGCCAATTGGAATTCATTGTTCTGATTGGCAAACAGAACGCATGCCAATTGGAGTGCAGTTAGTGGACAATTTGTGCACTCAGTTAACTGACAGTTAACTGTTTGCCACGCCCAGCTGGCCACCTATCTCCTCCTCCCACTACTTCGCCTCATGCACACGCATACCGAAGATTGTGTCGAATGAAGTTGTTGTTATTGTTGTTGTTGTTGGTTTTGATGATGCAACCAATGCAACGCACCAACTCAAGTATTGCTCTACTGTTGTTGTAGTGTCACATTTCACAGTTATTTGTTTAATATAGTTGTTGCTGGTAATGTTGATGCTACACGTGCTTTTGATATTTTAATTTGACTCGCTGGCTGTCACGGCAGGCGACGTTTTAATTACCCCAACGTGGCTCTGCAACTGCCACAACTACATAATATACTCATCACACACACAAACACACACATACACACACACATACACCGACACATACACACATGTGGTTGCCACAATTATAATAGCAAGTTTGTGAGTTGTGGGTGAACATGCAGGAAATCAACAGGCGGGAAGACATACTCGTAGTCGTTCACTCCCTCACTCGTTCAGTCAGTTAGTCAGTCAGTCAGTCAGTCAGCGCCTGGGAATTTTCACAAGCCTATTGACAAATTCTATGCTGTAAACAATATGCGCTATGGGCTCTCAGTATAGCTGCCACATTATGCAACAAGATGAGGATCCAGTTTGCAAGTCAAAACTAATTAACATTTATCATATTGTAAATATAATTAGTGCTTATATGCATATATAGTGCTTAAGTCGAAATTATTCAATTATTTATCATAAGCAACAAAAACTGCTAGAATTTGCTTGTCTATTGTGTTATTTAATTGTTTAATTTTAATAGTATTAGTATAAATATTAGATTATTAGACAGATAGTGAACATTCTAGTTTATCAAATTTATAAATTATCACCAGGGACCGCAACTTTTAAAATAAAAATTTGCAAATTAATAATTATTTGTAAATTTTTATTTTAAAGTTACAAAATAACAATTATTCTCGATTTTTATTTAAAAAGTCAAAAATAATCGTCAAAATTATATTTTCAAATGAAAGTTGTAAAATAACTCTTTTTTCTGATTTTTTCGAAAAAAATAAAAAATAAGAGTTATTTTTTTATTTTTTTATAAAAGTTACAAATAAGAGTTATTTCGTAACTTTTATTAAAAAAATCAAATAGTGAAAGTTAAAGTGATACTTTTTTTTGGTATTTTTATGACTTATAGTATATTTTTGGTATTTTTAGTATCAATTGGTATTTTATTTACCAATAATTACTTCATACATATATTAACTACCGCAACAGAATATAAAAGACAAAATGAAATATAATAGAAAAAGTTTGATCCTTATTATTCGTCCTTGAAGGACATGTGAAAGATTTAGAGTCATAGATCAAGAATAATTTTAAATTCTGATAATACACCACTTGGTTCAAAAGATATTCAACTTTACTTTTATTTTTTGATTGTTAAAATAAAAGTTTCGGAATAACTCTTATTTGTAACTTTTATTTTATAAAAAAATAAAAAAATAACTCTCATTTTTGATTTTTTTCGAAAAAATCAGAAATAAGAGTTATTTTACAACTTTTATTCCAAAAATGAATTTTAACGATTATTTTTGACTTTTTAAATAAGAATTAAAAATAAGAATTAAATTTTATTTATATTTCATAAATTGAAAATATAAGTTTTTTGCTGATGTCGATAGTTCCGACTGAAATGGGAATTTCGGTACTTACCATTTTACTGTAGCATATTTCCTTCACATTGATTTTTTAGTATTTAAACTTCAAGGCCCGTTTTTTTAATTTCTAAATAAGGTAAATATTTGATAACTATTGAAAATAAAATCTGACGTAAAATTTATAGAAATTAATGTCAAATTTTATTACTTTATGAAAAAATAAACTTTTTATGACTGATTGATTTAATTGTGAGATTTTTCAAAATTTCTTAATAAGGTTAACATAGAGTCAGTCATAAGCCAAGTCGAAAAAGTCAGTTTCCTTGGTAGTCAAACTCCCAAAACCTAATTAAATTTATGTCAATTTTGAATTCCTTTTGCAAATTCAGCTAATGCCTTTAATTACTGAATTAATCTCCTGACGACAATCTTATCTCAATAAAACGACAATCTATATGATTCGAATCGTCAGGTCTAATGTTTGGTAGTCGAATCTGGGCATCTGTCTAGACAGATGCAGTTGTGCAATTTGGCAACCGAAAACAGCAACAACAGACTGTGTATTTAATTGCCAAGTCGTAGCGTGCAGCTGGCCAAACAGATTGTGGATAGATTAAAGGGGACGGGGAGGTGGTAAGCTGATGACTGTTGCGTGGGCAGCCGTCTTCAAAATTTGCGACAGTTGCATTTGGCTCTGCCCATTGATTCAATGCATAATTTAAGCCAACACACGAGCTGTCAAAATTTGGGCAGCCAATTTACAATTTCAATTTTCATGCCCATTTATGTATGTGTGCTTGTGTGTGTGTGTGTGTGAGGGCGGGAATTGCAGGCTTTATGGGCGTGGCAGTTGCTAAATTCAAGCACAACACCAACACACACACACACACTCATATACAATTAAACATACCACAATTAGGCAGTCGCGTTGAGTTCGTTGCCTAAGTCTTTCGTTGCAAGTTGATCCAAAAATTATTCGAATCTTTCGAAAGTGTTTGCGGTTATTGCCGTTGCCGTTGTTGTTGTTGTTGCAGTTGTTATTTTGTTTTTGTTTTTGGCTTGGTTCCGCTGCAAAAGGCAGGCCAATCGATATGAGGAAATCCTACGACAGTCCCCGTTCAATTTGAAAATAGTTTTGTAAATTAATTGCAGCAAATTACGCGCAGCAATTTTTGTCTTCTTTTACGAGTAAAACAAAATTTGTTTTTATTTTTTCGAATATTTTTTTTTTTGGCGTCCAACGACAAGTGAAAGTGACGTCGGCTCAGCAACTTGCGTCCAGTTTTGCGGATGAAGCCGTTGATGCTGTTGACTTTGTTGACTCTGGTTGTAGTTGTTGCTAGTGTTGCGGCAGAGCCAGCGTAATTTTACTTTCAGGAAAAACTCATCGACAACTGCATTCAACATCGACGAGCAGCCTTAACACCCCGCTCCTTACCCCTCAACAATTTTCTATGCTGCATTTTCATTTCTTGCTGTGGTTTCCGTTTTGTTATCTCTCTGCCCTTTTTGTTGCTGCCGAAAAAAAAGTGACGCCACAACAGCCACAACAACAACAATAACTAGAAAACTTTGTTAAACCTGTTGCTTGGCATTTTGTTGCTGTCGTTCACTATGCAGAGATATTTTCATTTATATACCCTGCACAAGAAACCTTTCTTAGCTACTATGTGTAAGACGGCTTCAAAACAGATTATTTATAACATTTTATTTAAATTTATAAATAGTTTTTGGAATTAGTTATATTATAGTTATATTTATATTTATTATAAATAAATATATTTATATCAGGGCATATTTTAGTCAATCATTATATCTTTGCTGATTTATCAACATTTTGAATGCTGCATTTTTTCAGTGGTTTTTGAGGTTTTAGCGCTTGGGCGGCTTTTAAGCTCAACCGCTGCAACAGCAACAGCAGCTGCCCAAAAAGTCGGCGATTGTGGGAAATGTGGGAAAATGGGCGTGGAATACAGACATGCCCCAAAATCGAAATGACAACCACTGTTTTGTGTATGCTAATTGACGATTTACACACATGTCTCTTTGTATGCCTGTATGTGTGTGTGTCTAGTCAATTACGTCTAATTGCTGTCAAGGCGACAATAACAACGTCGACAACAACAACAACAACTTAAGAAATAAGAGAGCGGACATTGGAAAGTGTTATTGTTGCTGTCATTGGGTATTGATTGTTACCATATGACAGTCAAATGTCAGCATAAAAATTGTAGAAAAATACGTTTTTACTACGATAAAAATACCAGCAACAAGAGTCAATGATATGACATGCATTTTAATTATTAGACAAAGTTACAAAAGAAAAACTCAAGTTTTAGTTGAAAGCCTTGAGGAAGGCTCTTGACACTTTTGTTTCAGTTCTCAATTCCTAACATGGAACATCAATAAATGCCATAAACATGCAGACAAATACATAAAGTTTTAGGTACAAAAAAATATGTTTACTGATTACGTCAAAAATTAAATTTGTTTATTTATTTTACTTAAAAATATATGTTAAAAGGCACAGTTACAATTCAAACCGTTGTAAATGAAAAGCCAAAATCTGGCAGAAAAATAACCAATATTGCCCGATAAGATACTGCAAAGATATAACTACCCAATTCAAGAGTATTATATGTCAATTGATTGAATTTTAAAATATGGGCATTTCCAGAAAAAGGTCCACCTCGCCTAAAAGCGTAAAATGGTTCAAAAACTCACATCTTGTGAAATTTTCTTCCAAATATGTATTCGAGTTATTTATTTAATCAATATACCGTACATGAAACTCAATAGGAAGAACATATAGATTCTACATTGTAATAAATTCACATTTTCTATATTTCTGCGCATGTTATTAAATGTTGACTTCCAAAATGGACCGCTTGTATTCTGAGGTTTGCACTAAGTAAGATAGTAATATTGTAGCATAAACCATTGTAATACATAGAAATCTATTGAAAGTTTAATTTAAAACAAGTTTTACAAGCTGTTTTTGATATATCGAATACAATTTATTGAACAAATTCTTGGAACTAACTTGGTGGAATCTTGTCACGTTCGCGATGTCGCTTTACAAATAACTAATAAAACTTGTAAAATAAAAAAAATTATAGTAATATATCAAAATTATTTCCAAAATGAAAACTAAATTATTTTACTATGGTTCATCCAAATTGCTCGCCACATATCGCAGACTTTCGCATTTGTAAGGATGAAGTCAAACACAACTTCCATTTTTCGTGGCGTTCGCGATGCATTGTTTTATATACAAGGTGGCGCAAAAGAAGTCATCCGATGTTGTTTGGCTCTTATTTTTTTTCTAAATGAAAAACTTCGATTCTGTTTTTTGATTATGTTTATTTAGACCTTTAGAATTAATTGTGTTAAGTCGAGATGATATCGGACAAATGGGCGCCGTCACAATTGATTGCCATACGGGCTCGTTTTATGGCATTTTCCATCACTTCGGCGAGCGTTTCGGGCGATAAATTCTCGCATTCGTGTCGGATATTTTCCTTGAGGGCTTCCAAGGTCTCAGGCTTGTTGATGTAAACACGGGACTTCAAAAAACCCCATAAAAAGAAGTCCGGGACCGTTAAATCGGGCGATCTGGCGGGCCAGTGCAAATCGCCAAAACGCGAAATTAAGCGACCCGAAAACGCAATTAGACACAATTATTCCGCGTTCTTGGGGAGTGTATCGCTCCATGGCTTATTCACTTGTATTCTGTATCTGTCTAGTCCACAAATGTCAAAACAGATTTGACATTGGCGGCCATTTGCAAAAATGAGAGCATCTTCCAATAGGGTGACTTCTTTTGCGCCACTTTGTAGATAATTCGAAAACGACAAGTCTTCAAAGCTAGTCTTTTATAATAAAAATAGTATTGATAAATAGCATTAAACAAGTGAGAAAACATTTTTGAATATGTCCACTTTTGAGATTTATTGTTTAATTTAAAGACGTACAAATCTCGCGTTCTCGATCCTGGAAACACCCATATATATATTTATAAAACGTTTTAAAACGAATTCTATTTATTAACCAATTGTCGAAAAATTTTCAAAATAAAATTTAAAGATCTACCCAAAAAATCTGAAAACTATGTTTAAATAATAAAATAATGTTAACTGACAGCATAAAAAATAAAAATATCCATATTTATTTTAAAACAGCATAAGTCCGAAAGAGAAACTCATAATGTTTTCTAAATGTCAATTGTTGAAATAGAATGAAAAAATAAAAACAGAATTAAAACGTATGTAGAATGAATATTATTTAGCAGTAGCAAAGTTTCTATTTTAATTGGTGAACAACAGGTGGCATATTAAACGGCATATGGTATGCAGCATACTGGGGCAGGGGCAACTCATGTGACCTCCCATGCTGCATGGTGCATGCCACCCCCACCCCCACCCCCACCTACACTTCCACTACCACCCCTACTACATACCAAGTGTTAACCGTCGCGCATTTTATTCAGTTTCAGCTAGTACATTTTTTTGTGTGTTGTTTAATTGCCAACAAAGTGCGAACCGGTTCGTTGTTCAGATAAAAAAGAAACTGCAAATCTGGGAGGCTGGCAAATGTCAAGGCAACAGCAACAGCAACAGCAACAACAATGACAACAATAACATTGCGAATAACGATCCATAAACTATCACAATGTGAACGAGTTGACAAATTTTATTGGTTTATTTTTTATCGCGTTTCTTTTCTTTACACTTCATTCTATTTTGCTTCAATGAAAATCAGAACATAAAAGATTTTTATTCAGCGGAAACTAAAGTTGATCTGCAAAATTATCTGATTGATGGCTTAACGGGGTGATTATTGACCAAATTATCTGTAGAATTGGCGAACATATTAATAGATCATGTGCAAAGACAAAAGAATATTTGAAAACAACTCGATTTCATAAACACATTAATATACAATATATATACTCTATAACTGTCTTTCTTCTTTTTGATATTTATTTTTTTTTTACTCATGGTTTTTTGTTTTACTGTGATTACTATTCTTTTTGGAAGAATAATTATGCTGATTGATCATTTTTAACTTGGCGAAAACAGCTTGGCTAACCATATACACTGTGTTTATTACTCTTACTCCTAATATTATTAAAAGTTTTTTTTTTTTATTTGAATCAGACTACTTTTTAATAGGATATAACGTACAGTTTGTCAAGAAAGACTTAACACACCCTAAAAATGTAATATTTTTACTTTAAATAAAACAATAACAGCTTATTATATATATTTGGAAAGGTCATTTAATTTCCGTTCGAATGATGCAAAAATTTCCTTAACCCATTAAGTACCCATTAAATATTTTGAACTTTTGTAAAAGTCGACTTTTTCAACTTTTTTCCTAGATTTTTTGTAAAAATAATTTTTATGCAGAAAAATTCTTCGAACAATTCTAGGAGTGACTGCAAAAAATACATTTTTACACACCCTAAAAATGTAATATCTTGACTTTAAATAAGAGTATAATAGCTTATTATATATTTTTGGAAAGGATGCAAAAATTTCCTTAACCCATTAAGTACCCATTGAAAAATTCGAATTTTTGTAAACGTCTACTTTTTTAACTTTCTTCCTCGGTATTTAAAAAAAAATTTTTGATGCAGAAAAATTTTTCAAACACTTCTAAGAATGACTGCAAAAAAAAAATAACGGAACGAACGCAATTTGAACGACCTTTCCAAATATATATAATAAGCTAATATTTTCTTATTTAAAGTCAAGATGTTAAATTTTTTAGGGTGTGTAAAGTGTTTCTTGACAAACTGTATATATGATTACATCTAATTTTTAAGATATTTGGATTCTATATTACTACTACATTTTCTTAATTTATTCTTAATTAGATCTGTTTTAATTGAATTGCTTGGCAGAAATGTCGGCAACCCATTAGGCATTATGCGATTATGCAGGGTATACTTATATTTAGAAGCAAAGACTTGATTTGCCCAGGGGCATTTGGTTTAGATGTGCGTCTTTTGTATTAGTTAAATCATTTTCGGCATTAGCATTAACCTCCAGTTGCCTTTTCTTTCTGCTCCTCCCTCTGCCCAACAGCAATCTGCCAATGAGCGACCAGTGACATCAGCAGCAGCAGCAGCAACATGATAGAGACGTGCAGTAATCCGCACCAGGCGATAATCAACGCCAGCAACGGCAATGAATTCAATGGCAGGCACTCGGCCTCGCCGGCACGGACCATAGATTCACATGACTCCACCACGGGCAGCATGGACACAATTGTGGACCGCAGCCTGAACCGCGAGGAATTGTTGCAGGTGACCAACACTATTGAGCAGAGCACAAATACGACAAATGTAGGAGGCAGTTTGACCAACTCACAGATTGCCATGCTTCAACAGGATCAGCAGCAACAGGAGCAGCAGCAACGGAGCCAGGATCAGCAGCAGGAGCAGGAGCAGGATGCACGCCAGCAATTGGATGCACAGAGTCATATATATTCGAGTCCCGTTTACGATGAGAAACCGACGCCGCCATTGAAACTAACAGCGGCCACATTGCTGGCCAATGTCAGCGATGATACCGCAAAGAAACCCAAGCTAATTAGCCACGAACAGTTCAAGCAACAGCTGGAGGAGGCCATGGCAACGCGCAGTCCACCTGGACTTGGATTGCAATCGAAGAGCGTCAGCAACACGATCGATTCGCGGATCAGCAAGAAGCAGCGTTGCCCGCCGGAGTACATCAAATACAAGGGGGGTAGCGGTAGCGACGGCGGTGGCTCCACCATGTCATCTAAGGTGAGGCGCAAGCGTCGCGCCAGCAATGAATGCTGCTCCGCATTCCCCCTGCAGATTGTGTTGGGCACCTTGCAACTGGTTTTGGCCATTTCATTGGTGGCGCTTGGCTCTCTGCTGATTGTCCGAGACGCGGCCTTGTCAATGGCCGGCTGTGGCATTTGGACGGGCCTAATTGCCGCCGTCACCGGCTCACTGGGCGTGGTCAGCATGCGCAAAACACAAACGGCATTTTTGGCGCTCAGTTTGGTCTGCATTGCCAGCAGTACGCTGGCGCTAGCCATTTCTGGCGTGGGTCTGACGCGTGACCTCAATCGCATCGCTGAGCAAAAGGGTGAACAGGTAAGAGTACAACAACAACAACAACAACAATATCCATACTATTACATTTTCACTTTGCAGTTTGACCTGATGAATGCCAATAGCGAAGTTTCAGCTGCTTGCGGTTTAATATTTGCCCTATTTTTGCACTTTGTGGTTAGCATTGTTTCGGTTTACCGCTGCGCCCTCCAGATTTGCACTAAGTAAGTACATTTCTTTTATATTTTTTAAATTTAAATATCCAATTCAGAAATGCGGGCAAAATATTTATTTTCGATAAGTTCTATCGTTGCCAACGATACTTCGCGATAGTTGTACATTTTTGACGCTAGTAGCGCTGTCGACTGTTAATTAACATGAGAGCTAGTTTAAATTAGACGTGCAATCGATGTATCGCATGCAAAATTTTGCAGAAATTGCACCACTTAAATTATTTGATTTAATTTAATATATATAAAACCATAAATTTGCTAACAGCAAATGTTAAATGACCTTTAAATAACTTTGATTGATGGACATCGATATAACGCGATAGAAAAGTCATCGATTTGAATTAGATATAACATGGGATAGATTTGCTTCCATGTTGTTTCACATCACTAGCACGCACTAAAACCAAAAAAAAAAAAAAAACAAAAAAAAAAAGAAAAAAATAATACGAAAGAGAAACAAAGTGAAAAGCAAAAAGGCGAAAGCAACAGCAGTGTGCATAGCTCACACCTACGCTGTTCGACAGACGCGACAGTAACAGTGAGTGTAACAGTAATAGAACAAGTTCAAAGCAAGGAAAGAATTTTAAAACGCCCACAAGCCAATTGAACAAGGCCAACAGGGCAGCAGCAACAGTCATGCCACTGGCTGACTCCAACAGGGATCTACGACAGCAGCAGCAGCAACAGTCACAGTCGCAGCAGCAGCTCGACGCCAACAACAGCAGCAGCAGCAACAACAACAATGCCGAGCACGCGCAGCTGGATAATGCCAAAGCGGCAGCAACAACAACAACAACAACAAGAACAGCAGCAGCAGCAGCAACAACAACAACAACAATGGGTCTACAGCTACGTCAACGCATGCAGATTACCTCCTCCGGTTGCAGCAGCTTGGCGGTGACCCCCATGGAGCACACGCCTACCGATGAGGAAAGTGCTGCTGTGACAACAGTGACGTCATCGCAACGTCGCCAACAACAACAGCAGCAGCAGCAACAACAGCAACAATTGCAAACAGCCCTCGAACAGCACCATATAACACCAAACAAAACACCCGAACAAATGGAACTAAGTGACTCGGAATCATATGGAGCTGCCAGCTACGATGAATTTGAGCTGCGCGAGGTGGTCAAGGAGGGTCACGACAAGGCGGATCCCTCGCAGTTCGAGCTGTTGCGTGTGCTCGGCGAAGGCAGCTTTGGCAAGGTGTTTCTGGTACGCAAGATTCTTGGCAAAGATGCGGGCACCCTCTATGCTATGAAGGTCCTCAAGAAGGCGACACTCAAGGTCAAGGATCGCGTGCGCAGCACCAATGAACGCAAAATACTGGCCGATGTTGGACACGCGTTTATTGTGCGACTCCATTACGCCTTCCAGACGCCAGGCAAATTGTATTTGATATTGGACTTTTTGCGGGGCGGCGATTTGTTTACGCGCCTCTCCAAGGAGGTCATGTTCACCGAGGAGGATGTTAAATTCTATTTGGCCGAGCTCGCATTGGCCCTCAATCATTTGCACACGCTGGGCATCATCTATCGAGATCTGAAGCCGGAGAATATACTGTTGGATGAGCATGGTCACATTGCGCTCACCGATTTTGGTCTGTCCAAGCAGCCGCTGGATGGCTCCAAGACGTACAGCTTTTGTGGCACCGTCGAGTACATGGCACCCGAGATTGTCAATCGCAAGGGACACGATTTTGCCGCCGATTGGTGGTCATTTGGCGTTCTCATGTACGAGATGTTGACGGGGAATCTGCCATTTCATGGCCAGACACGTCAGGAGACCATGAACCAGATATTGCGCTCCAAATTGGGCATGCCGGAGAATCTGTCGCCGGAGGCACAATCTCTGCTGCGTGCGCTCTTCAAGCGCAATCCATTAAATCGCCTGGGAGCGGGTGCTCAGGGCATTTTGGATATTAAGGCGCATTGTTTCTTTGCCACCATCGATTGGGTGCGGCTGGAGCGGAAACTGGTGCGTCCACCATTCATACCGGCTGTTAGTCGGGACGATGCCTTCTACTTTGATGTGGAGTACACGTCCAAGTCACCGCGTGATTCACCCGGCGGTCCCATATCGGCATCCGCACACGAAATCTTTCGAGGCTTTAGTTTTGTAGCGCCGGTGCTGCTGGAGCACAACAGCATCATCAACAGCAGCTGCTCGAACAATGTCAGTCCGATGCACGCGTTAAGTGGACTTTCTGCCACCTCCTCGGTGGCAGTGGCAGCGGCATCAGCGCCCGGACCACGCAGTTTACCTGGCGTCCTTCCTGGCAACTTTCTGGCCGAATACAATCTGCTGCAGGAACTGGGACGCGGCACGTTCTCGGTGTGTCGCCTGTGCGAGCATCGATCCACCAAGAAGCACTACGCCGTCAAGATTATCGAAAAGGCGGCTGTGGCGGCCGCCTCATCCGCTACGGCCGATTGCTGGGAGGAGGTCGAGATAATGTTGCGCTATGGCAATCATCCCAATATTGTGACACTCTATTCCGTTTACGAGGACACCAGCTCGGCGTATCTGGTCATGGAGCTACTCAAAGGCGGCGAACTGCTCGACCGCATCCTGGCCGTGGGCCAAATGTGCGAGAGCGAAGCCAGCGCTGTTCTAAGGACGATTGCCGCTGCCGTCGCCTATCTGCACGAACACGGCGTCGTCCATCGCGATCTGAAGCCCTCGAATATGATCTACGCGAGCATGCGACAAACTCCCGAGACGCTGAAACTCTGCGATTTGGGTGAGTCAACATGCACTCGGATTTCTTCTCCTCTGAAAGTCCAACAGCCTCAAATTTGACAACAGTTGCATTGAAAAGTTATGAAACAGCAATCTTTTAGAATTCTTAACTAGATAAGACTAGGAATTGTTTTTCATTTCCCATTACTTGTAAATTGTTGATTACGGAGTTGGCAATTTATATCAGTGTGTCTTTTATTTGTATCAGACTTCAACACTATTTGTTATCATTATTTTTTAAAAATTGTACCTCAAAACGTTGTCAATTTTATCATTCCAATCAGACTATATTACAAGACTTTATTTTACTTTGTTCTTTTTTCCGTCTTCCTTTAGCATGAAATGCTCTGCAATTCTTCTTTATATATGTTAATGCATTTAAAATTTGTATTGTCTGTAAAAGAGTTTATTTTATTTCAAAAAAAGTCGAAACATTGCTCTTCTATCTCTCGCCATTTTTATTTTATGAGTTTTTTTAGGTTGTCCAATTCGCCTATATGTCGGCTCCTTAAACGTTTTCACTCTTCTATAAATATGAAAATTATGTTATTTTTATGGATATTAATTATACAAGCATTAGAATTTGCTCTTCTTTAACACACTCTCTCTTTCTTTCTCAACCTCTAAGCATTACATTTGCTCGAAATCTTCTTTGGCTGGCATCCGTAAACATTTCTATATGTAAATGTATAAATCACATTCTCTGTACAAGAGTCAGTTGTTAATTACGCTGTATTCCCTCTATATTTTTCTCTCTTTCTCATTCACATTAAATGCTTTTTATTATTCATTGTTATTATATTTTTTCATTCTCTCTCAATAAGCATTTAAATCTTTTTCATTCTTCTTAGTGTCATATTCGTAAACGTTTCACTGACTGCACTTATATTGTTATCAAGCTTTAGCTTGAACTGTCTCTCTGTTTCAAATACTTTGTCAAATTTTGGGCGCTTTGGCTAAACGAGAATAATGTGCATATATGTACATATGTCCAGATGGTGCAATAGTATGATAATATCAATCTGATTGCAGGCTTTGCTAAGCAACTGCGCGCTGATAACGGCCTGTTGATGACGCCCTGTTATACGGCCAACTTTGTGGCTCCGGAGGTGCTGAAGCGTCAGGGCTACGATCTGGCCTGTGACATTTGGTCGCTGGGCGTGCTGTTGTACATCATGTTGTCGGGTCGAACGCCGTTTGCCAGCACACCGAACGATTCGCCGGATGTTATACTGAAGAGAATTGGATCTGGACACATTGATTTTAGCAGCAGTCGCTGGTCACTGATAAGTGCACCGGTTAAGGAGCTGCTGCGTCAAATGCTGCACATTGTGCCCGAGAATCGGCCGACGGTGGCACAGATATTGGAGCACAGCTGGGTGCGGGATCAGTTTGCTGGCCATGTCCAGTTGACCGAATATGCGATGCATTCAACCGTGGTCGGTGGCGGTGGAAACGGTGGAGGTGGCGGTGGAAACGGTGGCAACGGTACCCAACAATTATCACTTGGAGCACAGCAGCAGCAACAGAATCACAACTCGATGGCGTTACGCGGTGCTGTGGATGCCACTTTTCGGGCAATTGCCATACCGCAGGCAGCAAATGTGGGGCCCGTGGAGCTATCGATGCTGGCTAAGCGGCGTGCCAAAGATCGCGCCAATCTGCATTCCTAATTGTGGGCAGGGTCGTGCCCGAGACGACTGGCCAAACGGCAGCTAATACAATTAGTTTATAGACTTTATAGTATTCTGATGCATTGTTTTGCATTTCCGCAACGCCTTTGGGAGTGGCATGCCGCCGTCAATCCACGCCAGCAACACCATCACCACCAGCACCAGCACAACGACAACAATTGTCTCTTAAAGCGGCAGCGATGTCGCAGCGCAAAGTTGCGTTTGGTTTAAGCCAATGTGGAAATGGAAATGGATATGGATATGGGTATGGATGACGAGTATCTTCCGGGCAGCGCATTAACTTTCTAGTATTGACGCATATTTAAAGTGCTAGTTATTTATTTTATAATAATACCCAAGAAGGATAAAAAACAAGAAAACTGATGCGATAATACAATGATACGATATATACATTATATAATATATACAAACAACTAAAAAAACAGATGGAAAACAGAAAAGCGGCAAAGCGACAGCTTCTAGCATATGCTTATTTACATACATAATTATGCCTAAAACTATACATAAATATATTTATATAATGAAATGTATATAAATATATATTTAATGCTTATGTAAATGTGTCCGATCTTCCTGAAGCCCTCGAACCCAGGGCCAGACGAGATTCGAAACTAAAAAAAAAATACAACTTGAGAGCAACTTTAAATGTTGGCCAAAAACCGTGCTAAAATATTAAAAATAAAAAAATAAAAAAATGATATATACCCCACATATATATTTAAAAATCAAAAAAGAAAAGTTATGAAGAAGCGTGAATATTTTAATAATCCTAGCTAAATTTTTTGACATCACATGTTATTGTTGTTAAATGAATTAATAATTAAATTAAATTAATAATTAATGAAACATACCAAAATAACCAAATCGCAAAATTATATAAAAACAAAACAAAAACAGAAAAAAACCTTTTAAATCTCTGCGAATTGCCAATAATATTTTTTATTTGATTTCAGTTTCTTGTTATTAACTTTTGCTAAGGTCACATCCAACAGTTCTATATGTCAATTTGTAGAAACATTACCATAATGATGTTGTATTTGGTAACAAATTGCATTTACGTTTCTTACCATTTGTAAATATCTATATAAATATCTTTGTAAAAAAACTTATAACTATGTGTGATAACGCATTGTTACTTATGTATATGAATTTCTAAAATATCAAAACAAAAGAAAGAAAGAAAAGTAAAAGAAACTGATACTTCCAAATACTTAAGTTCAAAAACTGAAAATTTAAAAAGATTATTGCACAATAGATTGAAAGTACAATTAAATTTTGTTGCTGAAATGTTAAATGTTGTTGTTGCCTTGACAAAAATTGGCATTGTCCCGCCCTAAATAGCGGCCACGCCCCCTGGCAGTAAAATATGGGTATGTTTCTATTTATATTATTTTTTTTATTTGTATTTTTTGAAAGTGGAAAGCATTAGCTACTCCCCTCCCAATTAATGTAGCTTAGATAGATATACGAGATACTTGTCAAATTTATGTATAACAAAAAAGTTTTGATTCAGGTTTCTTAAATTAGTCTTCTGTTCACTTATATTCCGTTCGAATGATACACAAATTTCTTTACCCCATTAAAATTCAGAATTTTTGTAAAATTTTAATATTTCAACTTTTATCCTCGATTAAAAAAAAAATATTTTGATGGAAAAAAATTCTTCAAACAATTCTAATAGTGATTGCAAAAAAAATGTTAAAAAAAATCTCTTCGCTAGTATTTTTTTATGATTTTGTGAAAATTGCTAAAAAGTTACTTTTTGTAGGAAAAAGAGCTTAAAATAGTCGGTTTTAGAAATTTTCAAAAAATCATAAAAAAATACTAGAGAAGAGATTTTTGAAATTTTTTTTGCATTCACTATTCAAGAATTATTTTTGCGTCATAATATTTTTTGCTTGAGACCGAGGGAAAAAGTTGAAAAATAGACTTTTACGAAAATTCAAAATCTTGCATGGGTACTTAATGCGTTAAAGAAATTTGTGAATTATTCGAAAGGAATTTAAATAAACAGAAGTTTAATTTAAGAAACCTGCATCAAAACTTTTTTGTTATACATAAATTTGACAAAGTAAGGGTGCAAACAATTATTTATTGAGTGACTCTATGTATATCTTTATCTTGAGCATAATTTAGTTGGTATGCCAGAACAATTATGAGAAGGAAAAAATGTGATTTTCTATGCAAGTACCGCTAAGAACAAATAACAAATAACTGATCATTCTATCCACATACAGACAGTATGTTTACTTAGTATCCAGTCACGATCGGGAATCGGGAATAAATGATTAAAGAAAAACCAAGCAAATGACTAATGCAAAAGACAACTGAAAATTAAGATTCCTTTAATGTTGTGAGTGTGTGAGTGTTTGTGTGTAGAGTAACTTGTTGTATCTGAAATTTGTAACTTTATGGATATGACTTGTATACCTATTATATACTATATCATATTAGTGTTTTATATATGTGTCCCGTGCTGTTTTTCTCAATATTTTCCCGTTGCAATTATTATAACTTATGTAATGTTAATTATGAATTTTTTATGATCGTTGATTGATGAATGCGTGTTGCGTGTAAAACATTTTGCGCTGTGCTATTGAACTTATGCTAACAACAATAATAAATGTTAGTTAAAGAATTCCAAATTTTACGACAGGTTGCGATTTCAGGGTTCTGTCTAAAAAATATACATATATATGTATAAAAAAATTAGTTAGCTGATTCTGAAAAAATAAACGAAACGGTTTGTTATAAATGCTGTGCACATACACCACACACACACACACACACACTAACGCAAAACTGTCGAAGATATTTCTTAAGTAATTCATAATTAAGTAATAAATGAATTCCGCACAAATACACATAAACATACACATATGGATGCTACATATATTTTCTTAGTAGTTTTTTACAGCTTCCAAGGAAACAACAATAACAATATATAAAAACCAACTGAAAATTGCAAAACAAAAACACACTTTTAATGTAATCAATTGATTCGAAATTCTTGTAAAATTCATTAAATAAAATATGAAAAGAAAGTGAAACTAGTTATAAATATATATAATATGCAAGCAAAACAAACCCTTAATAAAATTTTAAAGTTATACTGCTATTTTATGGCTTTATCAAAATATAAATGCTTCACGTATTTTCGGACTGCTGAATATTTAAATTAAATTCCCAACTGCACCCAAAAATTCACCATAATTTGTTCCTTAAAAATAACATTTCGAGCAAACTATTTAATTATTTATTTTAATATTTTTGTCGCAGAATTAGATGTTAGAAAATTGGAGGCTGCTTGGTGTTTGATATGCTGCAATCACAAAAGCACTAAGATGTTATCTCTCCTGTGTCGTCTGTTTGCCAGTTCGACATTCGTTACATTTTTTATTTAAATTGCGCGCCATGAAATTTTTTAGCTCCGAAAGGTCGACCAATTGTGGCGGTCGGACGATATGCCGATACATTGACGCAATGTAACGAATGGCGTCATTAATGCCGCCCAGAAACCCAATTTGAAATGAGCTGCTAACCGTTTGTTTCTGTTTGTTTTGCAGATCACAACACAGTGAACTTCGCGACGTTATTATCAAGTCAAATGCCTCAGGCATGGCATTGGATCAACAAAAGGTGGATCAGTATATAAAGGCGATGTCACTAAATGGCAGCGAAAAGGTAAATCAGTCAAAACACAAAGTTTATGATTCAAATCCAAAGTCATTATTGTTTCAGGTGAATAACGAAAAACTGGCTGCAATGTGGATGTATGCCACGCACATGGGCAGTCTGCCACCGCCATCTGTGCGCAAACTTACGCCTCCATCCCGTTCCATCATGCTAATACCGGCGACAG
This sequence comes from Drosophila quinaria, assembly GCA_035047525.1. NCBI lineage: Eukaryota > Metazoa > Arthropoda > Insecta > Diptera > Drosophilidae > Drosophila > Drosophila quinaria. The sequence continues at coordinate 6,418,575 of JAWNPO010000455.1, read as the reverse complement.
CCGCCGGCAATGGGGTAAGTCCCGGCTTATACTAGGAACCGAAAATAACGGTAATAGTCCTAAATATCGAAAGCCACGAAAAACTTATATTTACCTATATTCAGAGCTCGCCAATAACAATGGACCGCAAGGGCGTCGGCAGCGGGGGTCGTTGCCCCCCTACATTCATAATTTTACACTATTTAGCTTCTGAAGTCCACCCAGAGTAGTTATTTAAACTTGAAAAAAATATTTTGAGCCCCCTCATTGAAAAGCTGCCGACGCCCTTGGTGGACAGTTTTTCCTTTTGCGATCTACTCACGAACATAACCGAAAAAAACATGCCCGCTTGCTCTTTCTCTGACAGAAACTCGGTTGAGTTTCCTCAGTTGAACTAATTTAGTAACCATTTTGTAATATCAATTTAAGGAGAAAAACCGATTGAGTGCTCAAAATATGAGAGTCACCAGGTAAACAAAAAAATTAAAAACTCAGTTCAAACGGTTATTAATTTTTATTTTATGTTCCATTTAGACTTTTTAAAATTTCGAAAAGTTTACCGATATATATTGGTATATTGCCTCCAATAAAAAAATTTAAAAAATATTTTTGCTAGTATTTTTTATGATTTTTTGAAAATTGCAAAGAAGCCACTTTTAGTGTGAAAAGTAGGAAAAAGGGGTTTTTAGGATTTTAAAAAAATTATAAAAAATACTAGCAAAAATATTTTTGGAATTTTTTTTGCAGTTATTCTTAAAATTGTTTGAAGAATTTTTCGGCATCAAAAATTTTTTAACAAAAAATCGAGGAGTAGAAGTTTACAAAAATTCGTATTTTTCATTGGGTACTAAATAAGTTAAGGAAATTTTTGCATCATTCGAACGGAATTTGAACAACCTTTCCAAATATATATAAAAAGCTATTATTTTCTTATTTAAAGTCAAGATATTACATTTTTTAGGGTGTGTAAAGTGTTTTTTGACACACTGTATGTTATTTTATTTAATCAGTGTTAAGCTGTACGACCAAAGAGAATTTAAATTTTCTTCGCTTAAGGAGTTGGGTTTCAATGATAGAATAAAATTAAACAAATAAATGCAGACTTTTATTTTCTTCGCTCACTTTAAAATTGACAGTTACTATGTGAACTGTTCATTTCTGACACATTGCCCAAAAAGTCAGTAAATAACAGTTATTTTTTAACAACAAAATACGATCAACTGTTATTTGCAAGCTCTGTTAAAAATGTATATGTTTGATTTTATTTTAAATATTGCAAAAAAGTAATTCACAATTTTTTATTACAAATAACACTTATTTTAATAACATAACACTTTTCCAGAATTTAATTAAATTAAAAAAAACGGTTTGTTAATAAATTTTTTATACAATTATATTTGTAATTAAAATGTTGATACTTGATTTTGACTCTTTATGTTATTTTTGTTTTTAAAGTAACTTGATATTTGACCCAAAATTAAGAGTTAAATAAAAAAGTTGAAATTTAATTTTTATTATTTTGCAATAATTTCGTTAGCAATATACAATAATTAAAAGGAAGAATAATTGTTGCACCTTTAATATATATATTTATTTTTTTTGTTTGAGAAATTTGCTAAGTGATGGAATATTAATGTATTTTTCTACACTCTAGATGCCACCACCGCCACCCACACGTCTGCCGCCACCACCTCCGCCAGGGATGGGCGCTGGAATGATGCTTCCAGTGCCACCGCCGCAGTATCGCGGCATGACGTTACCGTACATGCGACCTGGATCAGTGCTCTATGCGCATCCGGCCAGTCTAACGGGCACATATCGTACACACAAGAGCACCAAGTCGGCGGAGATGAATGGTCAACGTCGGCGTCGTCGTGCTGGTAAATCGGATGCTAATCGACGTCAGCGCCGTAAATCCGAGGCGGATGTGCTAGATGGTGCACCAAATTTTCAATATACGGGCCTGGATCGCGCCATAGCAGACAATTTCCTGGCGCGTCAGGAGCAGTCTCAGGCGGGCAGCCACATTGACTACTCCTCGTCGACATCCTCCGCTAACAGCGATGCCTTTCGACATCAGGGAGCTTCCTCCAAGTCCAAGATTGTGTGTCGCGATGTGATGATGTGAGCCAATTCCATCTACTTTGGCATCATTTTCAACGACTTTTGTAAATAGTTTCTCAAAGGACCCGACAGCCCATTCAAGCGATTGTCCAATTTACGTTTCTTTGTTTTAAAATATATATATGCATATATTATATATACATACATATGTTTGAATGTACATTTTCTTATGCATCATACATACATATATACTTACATACAAACATAATATAGTTTTAGCCATTTTTTGCAATCACTCGAATAAAAAACAAATAAAGATACTCGAATGAATTTTGAAATTTAAAGGATGCATTTGTTCCTATTTTTTTTTTTGTAAATTTTCTATTTTCTTGATTAAATCAACCAAATTTGACAAGCATGATTTTTAAATTCTTTTCAAGTTTTTCAAATCCCTCGACATATAGGCGTAATTGTTTAAAATCGATGGGCAAACGAAGACGATCATAAAATAGAAAATAAATCATGAAAATGCGAAGATCATTATTTGTACCCAGTGCCAAATATGCAAAGTGTGTGACAAGGAGTAAGAAGCGTGCAAGAGCATATTTTATTGATAACATTTTTTATTCAAATAATTTACCTATACATCAAAACAAATAATAAAAAAATATTATTGTTCGATGCATGTTTTTTTTTTTTAAACAATCTAATTGTTAAAGATGTGTACACGTAAATACATATACACAATTTACTAAAATAGTTGTGGTTTTTTTAATGAATTGTAGTGTTTTTTTACATTAAGAAATGGGTCAATGTCAATTATTTGTCAAAAAGTAAATTTTTTTTTAATATTCTATTGGGGCTGTCGCGATAGTAACCTAACCTAATAGAAACACTTTTTGGAATACTTTTCGCTAGCTTAAACGCAAAATTGGGAAAGTCCACTATTATGCTATTCATATACATATATATATGTACGAATGTACCAACTGTGCCTAAACCACTGAATACTAACCGACTTCTCTTATCTTCTCGCGAGATACGGCCACATTTGTGTATTTTTGATGTTTTTTAAATATATTACACCAAAAAAAATTGTGTATATACATATGTAGATTTTGTCGGGGTTTGGTTTTAAGAAGCTGAGATCAACTGTATGACAGATCGACATAGAGAATAAAAACCTTTTTAATTAAAATTATTTTTGGCTTTTACTCGTACTCACTATCATCGTTGCCGGTGCCTGCATTGCTGCCAAGTTCACACAGTACACCAATCGATGTGGGTGACTCCAGATCGAGCAAGTCAATTGAGGCTTCATTAGATCCTTATGGTGATTATAGCCGGGTATCCATACCAAAAATGGCTGAGCATAGAACTTGACAGGATTGAATAAATACACAGTCAATTATTATTGTACAATGCATGTTCTTTGATTCTTTAAAGTTTCATCGTCGTTTCGCCTCTTCATTCTGAGCGCATTAGCAATACAAAAAAAAATAAATTTATATTTATATTATATTTATAATATTGTTTGTATGTGTTCTATGTAGCATGTAGTAAGGAAACGCCGCTTCTTTAATCCATTCTAAATTGTTGTTGTTGCCTTTGTCCTGGCGATTGCGATTGATCCTCCTTATGTGGATTTTGTAGTGGTTTTTGTGTTAGCTTTTGCTGTGGTTTTTGTGTTTACCTTTGCCTTTGTTGATTTCCCGCTTGTTCCTGGAATCGATTGAAATGATAAGTTTTAATATTGTTAGACGGTTTAGCTTTCAGTTACTCACTTCCACTTTGGGACTCACTCGCATCCAGCTGAACTTGCTGAATTGCCTCGTTGACTGTTTCCAGGCTTGCCTGAAGCGTTGTTTCATCATTTGCCGTGCTCACAGAATTACCTTTTCCGTCATCTTGATATCTCTGGTTTTGCGCCGGCCGCTGCTCCACTTGCACCTCCACCTGCTGCTGTTGCGGCTGCTCCTCGACAACATTTGCCTCCTCGGCAATGATGCCGTTTAGAACGTTGACTGCCTCCTGGGCAACGTTGGTCTCGGCTCTCTTAGGCGGTTGATTTTTCTTTTGTTGTGTGTACGTTTGCGTCCATTCGACGTGCTCCTTGTAATACTGATACACTGGAATCACAATTACCGAGATATCATCAACTGTGGCCGCCCCTTTGCTCTCTGACAGTCGCCAGTGGCCAGAGAAGTTCGCTTTGCCCCGGGCGCGCGCCACAAGCTCCTGGGCGGCCATTGTGTAGCGATGCCTCTCCGTTGGATAACGCGACAAGATTTGGAAGACGGTGCGTGCAACGGCATCGTTCTCGGACACATCCCATAGGCCATCGGTGGCCATAACGAGCATGCCGTAGTCACCATCCTCATTGTGCTCATCGGGTATGCTCACCACTTGGCTGAGATCACGCTGTCGGACATCGGGATGCGGTGTTAAAAATGGTTTGATCGGTGTCCGTGTATTTATTGCAACCAGCTGGTGATCACCGAAGCCACGAGTTACGCCCAGCGTGCCCAACAAGCGACTACGCTTGCCCTCGCCATAGACCACGGGAAGTCCAAGATCCCGGCTTGTCACTGTCTTATATGTCCAGCCCTTCATGTTGCCTTTGCGACAGAGTATCCGCTGGCCCATATCTTTGATCTGTGGCCGCTTCGCATACTCCATGGCCACATAGTAATCTTCAATTAGATCTGGCTGCAATAGTGCCATGTTCTCCAATCGCTGGCGTTCTGTTTCCGGCGTATGATCGGCCGAAAAGGGCGTAGCATAACTGAGTGTATCATCTTCCGATGAGTCCGACTCAATGACCGCTTCATTAGAATCTGTAGCTGTTGCTGTCTCTGTTGTTATTGTTTTTGTGGATGTTGTGGTTAGTGTCGTCGGTGGCGATCTTCGCTGGCAAAGCACAGCCCGACTGTCTCCAGCATTTGCCACATACATTTTGCCATCGATGAAAAGAACAACGCAGGCAGTGCATCCGCCTGCGTTGCGATACCGAGGATTGTCTTGCCTCAACAGCTCGTCCATATCAAAGAAGGCAGCCTCCAGTGCTCCAATAATTAGCTCGTCCTTTGACACGCTCCTGTGGAAGTATGCCGGATGCGGAAATGCCGGATTCACCTCAGCCGTTTCATCGCCGTTGTGTGTATCGCGTGGCAACAGTAGTTCAATGCAATCCACCAGCTTCTCATGCAGAATGTGCGACAATTGATACGAGGCGGCCAATGCGGCGCCAAATCCAGCATGTCCATCAAAAATGCCAAAATACGTGTACGGCAGATCGGGATGGATGTGATCTGGATCCGATAGCACTTGCCTGCAAATAATATGACAATATGTTAGTCTGCACGAACTCAAATAATTAAAAACAGGAAATGATTGTGAGAGATGGGAAGCCCAACATTTATAATTTTATAAAAAAAATCAATTAGTGGGAAAAACAAGTAACCGTTCATTTTTTTAAGTACTGTATCCCAAGCAAACATCATAGTCAAGCTGGATTTATAAGTAGGTGATGTATTCGTATGACGCAAGGTGTATTTACTATTAAGGTGATGTCGTCACCACAACTGCTCTCTTTCGCGGGGGCAAATATTTGACAGTATGCCTGTAAACGTGTTCGAAGTTGGTTGTGTTTTTTTTTTGTCTTTACAAATAAACTAGTAGACAGAAATCAATTATTGAAACCTGCAATTATAAGGGCCGAAACGAAAACAGAAGGGAACTCTGGTCATTTCAATGACTCTGACTTCTACTATGTGTCCGAAAATGCAACAAAACGGAGACGACTTATGCCAACTGCTGAACCCCAGAGGCCAGGAGCAAAGCAAGTGTATACATTTCAAATGCCATATGTCATCATGCTGCAGGTCCCAGGGCATATCGCCATTTGATCAAGAAGGGGTTTAAAATATTATAAATCGTTTTGAATTATTTCGTTTTATTTATTTTAAGCAAGCATTTGCTTTTCTGTCAGCTCTCTCTGAGAGCGGAGAGAGCGAGGAGAAAAAAAATTTGGGACCCTCGCCACATCGGACGACGTCACCTTAATAATAAATACACCTTGGACCAAGGTGTATTTACATCTTGCATCGGACGACGTCACCTTTATAGTAAATCCACCTTGCATCGGACGACGTCACCTTTATAGCAAATACACCTTGGTCAAGGTGGATTTATAAGTAGGTGATGTATTCGTTTTGACGTGTTCTCTTTTTCGGGGCACAAACGTCATTACGAAGGCAAACGTCGTAGTAAGAGGTTCTATTAAATTGTCTGAAAAATAACCAGTGTGGGTGAAAAATACATATGTATGTCGCGCGAACTCGAGTCGTTGGGTTTGTGTTTCCACAGATATTAAGAAGAGACAATGTGGATAAATGCAACAGGAACAGTAAGACAAGCATGGCATTGTTTTTTCTTTTGATTTTATATATTGCACAGCGCTCAAAACGAAAATGAGTGAAGAGTATAGAAAACCAAACAAAACAATTTTTCTATATATCTATCTCTGTCGTCTCTCTCACGTCAGACTCGACCCAAAAGCGAGCGAATACATCACCTACTTATAAATCCATCTTGCATCGGACGACTTCACCTTATAGTAAATCCACCTTGCTTTATCCGATTATTGCATGTTTGATTACAGCCAGTTGTGAAATTGCATTTCTGCTTACCGACTAAAGGCCGCCTGATCCTCGTTCCACTTGGATTTGCCGGAATTGATGCACTCTGCGTAGCCAGTGTCCCAGGGCAGGATGCTGATATTGCGCGGAACTATTATCGGCCGAATGCTGTGATCGCTCGACGCGCGCAATTCGTCCCTGGTGAGCAGCTCTAGGAATAGAGGGCGCGAGTATCGAAACTTGTCTTGGAGATAGTTTTGGGCTGGCGGCGTGTACGGCGTTATAGCCGACATTATGCTGGCTTTGAAGTTATTCAGCATGGTTGCTTGGACGATGAAGGCTCCTATATGAGTAATTGCAGTTTTCCTTATTTAAATTATAATTACTCTTGCAGTCTCACGTCTCACTCACTCCCACTGACGTGGCGAGCGACTGTCGTTATTGTTTCTTTCTGTTTCTCTTTAACTATTGCGATTTGTCGTCCCAGTTTTGCTCTTATCTCAGCACTGCGGCGAACAATTTGTCATATTAATATACAATGTAAAAGCAAATAACCGCAAGCAGTAGTGAAGTGACTAGCCGCTGGATAATAATAATAATAAAGATAACTGTCTAGTTTTATTTCTTTGTGTGCTGCGATTAGGAATCGATTGTAACGATTTTCATAATATCGATTGATGTTGGGCCACTATCGGCTGGTATTCATATTTTTTAATTATTACTTTGTAGAAGAAATGCTTTCTGTTGCTTTAATTAATGTAATTTCAAGCACTTAAAGTTGCATCGCTTTCATGGACCAGCACGTCAACGATCAATTTGTTTGTTTTTTTCTTTCATCCACTGCGAAACATAAACAACAATAAACACATCCCATGCATTTGCATTCAGCGTTGTAAAAATCAATACTTCTTCCCACAATTAAAGGCTGATTTGGACCGACACGCATACACTCTCTTTTTTATTAACTTAATTTAAAAGGTTCTTAATACGTGCCTCGTTAAATTAGATACTGTTTAATACGATTTAAAATTTTCACTTGCTGACGAATTGGAATGATAAAAGAACAGAATAGAGTTGTATCGTACCGTTCGGACTAAGTTCGAGTGAACTATTCACCAAAGTGAACAAACGAACTAAATCCCTGATTGTAGGTCTTATAGTTCAGTAGTTCAGGTAATTAGTTCGATCGTTCGAGTCCCATTACCGTTCAATAGTTCGTTCGAGTCTTTTTGTAGTTTGTTTGAGTCCCATTATAGGTCAGCAACCTGATAAAGTAGAAAAATTGACTATTTTACACAACAATATAGAATATGTAAGCTGCTAATTATATTTTGCTAGCCTGTATGCTAATAACTATTAGCTTTTCTCGTTGGCAGGCAGAGTTGAACATCAGTCCACAAATGTACCTATTTTGCTTGAAGCAAATTTATTTTTATTTTTGTTATGTTCGGAGAATATAAATATTCCAACTAATTGGATTAAAATGTGAATTCTTTTGTTTTTATTTTTAAATATAAGGGTCTCGAATAAACGTTTAAGCGATAATGGGACTCGAAAGAACTACTGACCTATAATAAGACTCGAACGAACTATTGAACGATAATGGGACTCGAGTCCCCGGTTAAGGTAAGCAACTGAATGTGCGTCAAGTTAGCAACGGTTCTTTAGCAACGAAAAACGGAACTTGGTTCATGAGTCGGAACCAGTTATGAACTTTCTCATTTTTAAACGTTTTTCAACCTTTAATCAATAATGTAATCATACAGAATCGTAGAAAATTGATTTATCCATAGTTTAAAGCAATGTTTTGGAACTTTCAGCTTTTCAAATGGGTGCAACAAGTGAATCAAGAAAGTGGAATAGAGAACATTCTCACCATTTTATAAATAGCTCAACTTAGGAGGAACCGCCCCAAAAACCGCGTATGAGCGATGAAAGCTTACAATTTCACCTTTCTAATGGTACAATTTTTAGAGAAATTAAAAGTGACGTTTTTGAGATATTTGGAAAGGAGCGAAGCTACCTCAGTGAAAGTCCCATACAAAATGACCGCCAAAATACATGCCTTATTTTCAAACTATAATAGCATATCTCAGGACGAATCGCCCCAAACGCGGCACATAGCAAATTAAAGCTACAAGTTTTGGGAAGCTATTGCAATTAAATTTAGAGAAATAAAAAGTACAGTTTTTTAGAAATTTAATTAATTGTAAATTAACCCCCAAATAGTTCACGAGCAAGTCCTATCGAACTGGTAGCTCCAACGTGAACTGAACTACAGAAAAGCTGCCACCTTTTACAAAATCGTTGCTGGAATAAAATTTTAACCGCCCCAAATGCACGGTATGTGGGAGCATTGGCAATAATTTTACAAGCATTTTGCCGTTCGAATCATTAAAATCGACAGTTAGATAGCTGAGAAATTTGCATTTATGTATTTGGAGACTTTGCCTAAAAGAAACACGCATAAAACAACGTGGCAGCATATGTACATGAAAAGTAAAGGTGCCACCTTTTACAAAATCGTTGCTAGAAAAAAATTTTAACCGCCCCAAATGCACAGTATGTAGGATCATTTGCGCTAATTTTACAAGCATTTTGCCGTTCGAATCATCAAAATCGACAGTGAGATAGCTGAGAAATTTGCATTTTTCATTTTGGCGTATTGCCCATATGTGGGCTGCCAGCCTGATATACAGAAGCGCATTTTTGCCTTTGCGCATTTTTGCGCACATGTGTATGAGATTGGCAGCTCAAAAACATAACGGTGTTTACTCTAATTCGGTAAAAAAAACAAAGTGGAAAATAATAAAAAAAATTTTACAATGTCGCGAGAAAATACCCCAAAGTAAGGCTTTCAGTTATGACTTTATTTAATGTTTTTAATAGCCTTAGCACTATTTTGTACGACTCAGGAAATCAATGGCACTGGAGCTCTGCGTATTGGCGCCGCCTTCATGAGCAAGTTCTGGAAGGGCAAGGAAGGAAGTGTGGATCCCACTGCGGAGCAGTGGCGTAAGCTTTCCCAGGTGTTCAAGCCGCGCAAGCTGTATCCGTTCTTTGACATGGCTTATCAGGGCTTTGCCACCGGCAACGTTAATGGCGATGCTCAGGCGGTGCGGACCTTCTAGGCTGATGGCCACGATTTCGGTCTGTCAGAAAGCTTTGCCAAGATTATGGGTCTCTATGGTGAACGCACCGGAGCTTATACGGTGATCTGTGCCGATGAGCAGGAGGCAGCTCGTTGTCTCTCGCAGATCAAGATTCATGGTGCCCGCATTGTGGCAGAGATTCTCAACACTGCCGAGCTGCGCAGCCAGTGGCTAAAGGATGTAAAGGGCCGATCGCATCATTAATGTGCGCACCCAGCTGAAAACGAATCTTGAGAAATTGGGCTCGAAACGTAACTGGCAGCACATTGTCGATCAAATTGGCATGTTCTGCTTTACTGGACTCACTCCCGAGCAGGTCGATAGCCTGATCAAGAACCATAGCGTCTACCTCACCAAGAACGGTCGCATTTACATGGCAGCAGTGACCAGCAAAAATGTCGATTACCTGGCCGAGAACCTTCACAAGGTCACCAAGTAGAGACGGAGGAGCATGTCAATGGATGGATCTTCCTGCACGACAAATCCCCCAGCTGATGCTGCGCGGAGAGAATGTAATCTTAATTAGATGTATTAACAATTTAAAAGACTGAAACTTAATTTAAATTTGTTTAATGTAAGTTAATTAGTTAATACACTAATTTGTGTACACCATTGGCACGCATTCCTCGGCTACCACATGACAGGGCGAATAATTCTCAATTAAATGCTGCAAGCTCTCGTTTGAATAGCTGCAAAAGATTAAAATAATAATTGTTAATCAATTTGTGTTTATAGATTGCATAGCTTACAGTTTGGAGGGACTCTCATCGCTTAGCATTGTAGCTGGAACCGTGGAGGAGGCACATTCTGGACTCATTAACTCGATGGATCTGGGACGACGTTCCCGTAATTGACGCGTTATTACGTCTGTGCTTAGGGAACTAGTTGCATGAAGCTGGTGGTGCTGTTGTAGCAGCAGTAAGGGCGACCCCGTGCCGATGTCAGCTTCTTCTTGCCCGACTGTTGTTGTGGAATAGTCCTATGGCTATTAAAAACATTAAATAAAGTCATAACTGAAAGCCTTACTTTGGGGTATTTTCTCGCGACATTGTAAAATTTTTTTTATTATTTTCCACTTTGTTTTTTTACCGAATTAGAGTAAACACCGTTATGTTTTTGAGCTGCCAATCTCATACACATGTGCGCAAAAATGCGCAAAGGCATTTTATGGCCCACATATGGGCAATACGCCAAAATGAAAAATGCAAATTTCTCAGCAGCGCAAATGATCCTACATACCGTGCATTTGGGGCGGTTAAAATTTTTTTGTAGCAACGATTTTGTAAAAGGTGGCACCTTTACTTTTCATGTTGTTATGATCCGACTTGACTATCGCAACCAGATATCGATTTGCCGGCCTGTCGGGTAACAAAGAAATTTATATTTTTATAACTGGAATAAATACTCGGACTGGTTTCTCAACACCTATAACGGACATTCTGCTGGCAAGGATTCGGTGGACAGATGGCATTATCCACCACTACGACGCCCTCCCATCCTATAGTCGGCTCTCAATATTTATGCCGACTCCCTAAATCCACACTTCACCCAACCTACCACATACCCATCTCACCCGAATAAATAAATTAAAGAATCATTTCCTTAAACGTTTTAATATTTAATTATAAATAATAAATTTTTCTAACATTTTTTTAATTCATACGATAGTTTCGTGTTTAATATCCGAGACCTAACAAAATCCAACTTTCTGGCAACCCGGTTTAAGTAGGCGCGAATGTAAACAAAACAAAGATATGCAAATCGGAATAAATATGGCAAATAAGTTTTTTGGCTATGGCAGGTAAGTATTCTTCCCTAAAGAGCAGACTGGCGGTATGCGGGTATGTTGTAGTGTTCCCGCACTATGCAAATCAATTGAATAAATATATCAATTTACAGGGGCTAGAAGCTGCCAGTGGTGTCCTCGGGAGGCAAGGCGACACCTGCTGACTACAGCTGCTTGGATGCGAAAAGGTACCCGTGCCTGCGCCGTGGCACTTGTGCGCCTATGGACGGACTCACGTGCAATCCTTGTGGCTGTGTTTAGTGGGTGCGAGATGCTGTCAGACGTGTCTCTGAGTCGTCCTCGCCTGCGTCTTGAGTTTACAATCGCTGCGCCTCGGCGTGTGCTGCCTGTCCCACGCTGTTTTGTTGTTGTTGCTGCCGAACTGCTGCGGCTGCTGTGCTGTGGGGACCGCTGATGTTGCTGCTGTCCTGTTGCGGCTGCTGTTTTCAGGTTTTTGCCTCCCTGCCGGTTTTTCCTCCTTTTCACAGCCACGAGTCAGACCAGACTAGCTTCCCTAACCCAAGAAACTCCTGTCATCATCTCTTTTCCTATTCCCTCATTCAAAATTGCCATTTTTAATGTTTTGGTCGACGCTGATAGATGGCGTTGGCAACAGCTGGCGACTATAGTTATCGATTATATTGATAGATTAGCGCCGACCATAACAACACACCCTTCCCGTGGGGGGGGGGGGAATATAGTAGTAGGCAGAAGTCCTAAATCCCAGGCGCCAACGTAGGCCACGCCCACACCCTGAGATTAAGAGTGTCATGCTCTACCGACTGAGTTAGCCGGGCAATACACTAATTGTTGTTCCTTTCCAGATCGCTCGCCAGTCATCTACAACCCGAATCCATTGTTTGGTCGCCGCTTCTTGAAGAGCAATGCAGCAACGTGAAATTTTTCCACAGGGGACTCGTAATCCTGAACCGGATGCGTGCTCTCCGTGAAGTTCCTGCACGCTAACAGAACCCTGTCTCCGCCGCCGGCACGCGGCCGATAAAGCGCCTCCACGACTGGATCCGTTTCGGAATCTCTAAAAGGCTGCGGATCGCCTGCTCCTTGAACCTGCCCGAAATTAAACTTCGGGGGCCAAAACTCTTGCCGCCGGCGCCAGTAGAGCCCATTCGCCATCTTCCTAATCCTTCATTGTACACCAAACAAGGCCTTGGGTCCACTGTCTATCCTCACGTGAAACTTACGCGCTCCTTTGATCCCAGGCAACCGAAAATCCTTATCTGGATCTTTCCATGGCTTCGCTAGGGATTCCAAATTTCCTGGAGAGCCGCCCGAGAACTGCACCTGTTTCTCACTGGACTGTGGACTTTGTTCCTCCATTTGAGATTTATGCGATGCCCTCAGCTTCCGGTTGTCTTCTTTATCGGCGGGGACGCTCCGAGCTGTTTCCGATGGAAGAGATGGCAGTGATGGCACCGGTCCAAGCACTTGCTGTGCCTTCAGAGCCTCGTTGTGCCACTTATCGACGAGGGACTCTGCTGTTTCTGTGCCAAGGAGAGCTGTAGGAAGTTCCATGAGCGAAGGAAGCTGCTGCTGCTCTGGCACGGGATCCACGGAATACATGCATCGGACAGTTTCCCGGATCTGCGTCATGAAGCTCAGCATTTCTTGCCGGATTATAGCCTTATATTCGGCGAGCTGGGTATCCATCGCCGCCATATATGTCTCCTGTGCCTGGAACATCGCGATGTTTATTGCCGACCTAAGCTCGCTCGGTATTTTAGCTGTTTGTTTGTCCATTGTGCTACCTCTATACTTTTCCTATTTCTCTATCACTAAATATTTCATTAATTCCTATAACATGCAACTTGAATAATAAATAACAAAAATAATGACAAAAAAACGACAAGCTATTATATTCCTAATTTCATATGATATCCTATATAATTTATCCTATATAAATAAATATGAAAATAATCCTAAAAATAACTTTTACTTTTTTTAATTAGCAAAGAAAATACTACAAAAAAAAATGGCCTGTGATATGCAACAATTACTACAGTAGTAATCGCAAGGTCACTTAAATTGCCTAAGCTAACAAATAAACAAAAAACATCAAACAAAAAAAAAAACAAACTATCGAATAAAGATCAATCACAACAAAAATGGGTGAGATAAATATGGGCAGGTGTGGGATCCGTCGGTAACTATCGTATCTCCTTCTTGCCAGCAGGCTCCTACTTACAAATCGACTTTTTTGACTATGGAACGGTAGCGATACTAGACACTGACAAGACTGGACAACAAGCGTATTGGCAAGCAAATCCAAATACGTGGACCACAGTCATGGCTCTGAATAATATCTTCTACTTGAATTTTTGATCTCTACCAACAACAACATCATGGACTTCATCAGGCCTAGGAACGGCAACGCGGCTTTGGACAAGATAATTCCATTCCGGGACCAGCCCCTAGACCTGACTACTCATTATCGCCATCTTTACCCAAACGCTACACCAGACAAACCAACCGTGGCAGCGATAGGCGAGGCTTAAAGGTCCTCCCTACGGTCCAATCAAAGCTGGTTGCCCGATGCACGCCGGGCAAAGATGACGATAGTTTTCTATTTATTTTTAATTTAATTTTAAGCCGCCTGCTTTAGGCGGAATCCTACTCCTCGCATTAATTTTCCATTGGGCGCCACTTGTTATGATCCGACTTGACTATCGCAACCAGATATCGATTTGCCGGCTAGCCATCGGCACTACTCAGGGATGAGTAAGACCTCGATACCTGGCGAGTCGGGTAACAAAGAAATTTATATTTTTATAACTGGAATAAATACTCGGACTGGTTTCTCAACACCTATAACGGACATTCTGCTGGCAAGGATTCGGTGGACAGATGGCATTATCCACCACTACGACGCCCTCCCATCCTATAGTCGGCTCTCAATATTTATGCCGACTCCCTAAATCCACACTTCACCCAACCTACCACATACCCATCTCACCCGAATAAATAAATTAAAGAATCATTTCCTTAAACGTTTTAATATTTAATTATAAATAATAAATTTTTCTAACATTTTTTTAATTCATACGATAGTTTCGTGTTTAATATCCGAGACCTAACAAAATCCAACTTTCTGGCAACCCGGTTTAAGTAGGCGCGAATGTAAACAAAACAAAGATATGCAAATCGGAATAAATATGGCAAATAAGTTTTTTGGCTATGGCAGGTAAGTATTCTTCCCTAAAGAGCAGACTGGCGGTATGCGGGTATGTTGTAGTGTTCACGCACTATGCAAATCAATTGAATAAATATATCAATTTACAGGGGCTAGAAGCTGCCAGTGGTGTCCTCGGGAGGCAAGGCGACACCTGCTGACTACAGCTGCTTGGATGCGAAAAGGTACCCGTGCCTGCGCCGTGGCACTTGTGCGCCTATGGACGGACTCACGTGCAATCCTTGTGGCTGTGTTTAGTGGGTGCGAGATGCTGTCAGACGTGTCTCTGAGTCGTCCTCGCCTGCGTCTTGAGTTTACAATCGCTGCGCCTCGGCGTGTGCTGCCTGTCCCACGCTGCTTTGTTGTTGTTGCTGCCGAACTGCTGCGGCTGCTGTGCTGTGGGGACCGCTGATGTTGCTGCTGTCCTGTTGCGGCTGCTGTTTTCAGGTTTTTCCTCCTTTTCACAGCCACGAGTCAGACCAGACTAGCTTCCCTAACCCAAGAAACTCCTGTCATCATCTCTTTTCCTATTCCCTCATTCATAATTGCCATTTTTAATGTTTTGGTCGACGCTGATAGATGGCGTTGGCAACAGCTGGCGACTATAGTTATCGATTATATCGATAGACCATCGACCATAACAATGTACATATGCTGCCACGTTGTTTTATGCGTGTTTCTTTTAGGCAAAGTCTCCAAATACATAAATGCAAATTTCTCAGCTATCTAAATGTCGATTTTAATGATTCGAACGGCAAAATGCTTGTAAAATTATTGCCAATGCTCCCACATACCGTGCATTTGGGGCGGTTAAAATTTTATTCCAGCAACGATTTTGTAAAAGGTGGCAGCTTTTCTGTAGTTCAGTTCACGTTGGAGCTACCAGTTCGGTAGGACTTGCTCGTGAACTATTTGGGGGTTGATTTACAATTAATTAAATTTCTAAAAAACTGTACTTTTTATTTCTTTAAATTTAATTGCAATAGCTTCCCAAAACTTGTAGCTTTAATTTGCTATGTGCCGCGTTTGGGGCGGTTCGTCCTGAGATATGCTATTATAGTTTGAAAATAAGGCATGTATTTTGGCGGTCATTTTGTATGGGACTTTCACTGCGGTAGCTTCACTTCTTTCCAAATATCTCAAAAACGTCACTTTTAATTTCTCTAAAAATTGTACCATTAGAAAGGTGAAATTGTAAGCTTTCATCGCTCATACGCGGTTTTTGGGGCGGTTCCTCCTAAGTTGAGCTATTTATAAAATGGTGAGAATGTTTTCTATTCCACTTTCTTGATTCACTTGTTGCACCCATTTGAAAAGCTGAAAGTTCCAAAACATTGCTTTAAACTATAGATAAATCAATTTTCTACGATTCTGCATCATTATTTTATTGATTAAAGGTCGAAAAACGTTTAAAAATGAGAAAGTTCATAACTGGTTCCGACTCATGAACCAAGTTCCGTTTTTCGTTGCTAAAGAACCGTTGCTATCTTGACGCACATAGCAACTGAACTACTGAACTAAATCTTTCAACTGAACTAGAATGAACAACTTTACTATTCACTTTGGTGAACGAACGAACTTTGCAGCTGGTGTGACTCTCGGCGGCCATTTCATACGTGAGCAGCGCGCTCGCTTGCTCCCAAAGCAAAACGCTCTGCTCTACTCTAACTTGCAACTTTGTTTTTGGTGCAAAAGTTGAGCTCTTTTGATACAGCGCGCGATTTAAAAATGGCGCCTGCTTAATTTTGAAGCTAGAAATTTGAAAATTTTACCAAAATTTGTTTTGAATTTTTCTCGAATTTTTAAGATTTGTTTAAGAACTTTTTACCCAACTTCGCCACGCGTAGGGCGAATTGCACCAAACCAATTTTAAAATAAAGTTCATTATTTTGCCTAATTTTGAATTTTGTTGCTTTTTTGAATTTTGTTTTTAAAATATTTTTAATTGATTTTTGAAAAAACTAGAGAATGACATGGGACCAAAATTTCTATCGATGTTTGTGCGCGCGAGAAACAAAGAAAACAAAGAACGAAAAAGAGCGAGGCGGAAGATTTAATAGACGTTATTTAGCGATGGGTCAGCTCACACAAATATATATCGCACTATCGCCATGGTGCCGATACATTGACACAATATTTCGATAGCTATTTGCTTATTCTTAAGCACAGATGGCGCCAGTAGTACCATCCACAGACTATTTCAAAATAAATATGTAGTATATTAACAATTTATTTTTGTTAATGATCCGGATATTCGTGGACTACAACCGTAGATAAGCAAGCCACACGTTATTTTTTCTTGTCGAACCACCATCCGAAAACGGTGGACACTGTTGACATGTTGCGAGCCGAAGGCTATAAACATAATCCTAGAGGTGGAGCTGTGGGAAAAACATACTTTCACGAACCTAACAAGAATGGACTGACTGAACGAATAACGTATATTCGTAAAAAACATAAAAAAATTGGGTAATGCAATTAGTTCATCAGTTCATGGTTGATCAGTTCATCAGTTGATCAGGACATCCGCTGTTAGGTTAATCGACTCATCGCCTTAGAAGTCCTCGTCGCTGTGGTGCTCTGGCTTGCTCGCCGTTTTGGGTCGCAACGGCAACTCTCCTGTCAGCTTTGATATGCTGATGTCATCAATGGAGTTGAGATCGACTGGTTGAGAGAGAGAGAGAGAGAGAGAAAGAGAGAGAGAGAGAGAGAGAGTTAGATAGAAAATGAAAAGATTTTCTGTTACCCAGGGACCCACTAGTGAATGGGGTTCCCCATTTAAAATGTGATTACCAAGTGATTATTCAAAGTTAACTTGTAATAACCGATTAAGATTGGAAACTGTAACTGAAACCGTAACCCAAAATAAACAGTTTACAGAAATTATTCAAACCGAAATAACCGTTTAGAAACCGATTCATGCATAACGGTTAGTTTCGGTACAAAGAACCTTCAAATGTAATTACACTCCACAAAAATTATGCTACACTCTTTTTTTTTAGGAAAAAGGGGTTAAATTAGTAATTTTTAGGATATTCAAAAAATTATAAAACATACCAGCAAACATTTTTTTCAAATTTTTTCACTCTTAGAATTGAAAAATCGACTTTTTTATATTCAAAATACTCAATTGGTACTTAATGGGTTAAGGAAAGTTTTGCATCATTCAAACGGAATTTAAACGACCTTTCTAAAAATATATATTTTTTTACTATGATAACTTGACTTCCAATAGCTGTTAAAGTAAAAAAAAGTGTGTACGCATAGTTTTTCTGGCTAGTGTATGTTGGCGAAACTTGAAAGACACTTGGGAACCACGCAGCCTGAAAAGACACGTGCCCATTTGTAATACGAATATCGGCTTCGGTTATGATCGCATTTAGGGTTTCAGTTATCGGTTACGCCAAATATTTAAATAAATGTTTAGTAGCGGTGAACCGAGTTTAATATGTTTCGGCTTTGAAATACCGGTATGGTTTCGGTTTACAAAAAAAAAAATTTGTTTCCAATATTACTAAAAGAACATTACTTTCTCTTATTTTTTGTCTGTCATGCCTCATTCGGTCTGTTACATACATACATTTCACAAGGATATAAAAATATACGCGATCATTTTTTTCTTTGTCGAAACAGTTACATACTTGCCGTACTGTAATATTTATACTTTGGGTATGTACATATTTAAAACCGAAATTATCTCTTTACAGAGTTTCGGTTCTCAGGTTTCGGTCAAATGGGAATTTTTTTTATCGGTTGCGGTTTCAGCTAGGGTTTCACTTTTTTAGTCAATTTGGTTCATTTTTTGTTAGTTTTTGGCTCAATCATATATTTTTAAGTGGCAACAGTAACTTACGGTTTCGGTAAGGATTTTAATCCCTGATATTTATGAACTGTTCTAGATTTTCCCCTGCATACTTTTAGAAGTGTGTTGGAGACTGTGCTCTGATTTGGGCCAGAATTTTTTTTTGGAATAATGTCGAAAATTTTTGCCAAATATATCTTGAATTTGACTTAATATTTTGAAAGGGCACAAATTAGGTATATCAAATCAATAAAAAAAAATTTTTTTTGGTGGCACGGTTGTATTTTTGCTGCGCTAGCAAAGTAAGATGTTTTGTCAGCTTTCAGTCGAAATTGGCGGGAAGCTTTTACTTAACTTTGCGCTTTCGTGGAGTAAAAACCTAATTTCTGCCACTTTCTGCCAAATAGTAATTATGCAACTGTTTTCTCTTAACTGTGATTATAACCTTGTCATTAGCACTTTTTGCCCCATTTTTCCCATGCTCTTGAAAAACACATGTTGCAGATGTGAATTAATGCTAGAAAATCGGATTAAGACATGGTCAAATTAAAAAACAAAAAAATTATAAATTCTACTTTAGCCTGATTAGCAAACATGCGCAAAATAAAATATTTTTTTTTACATTTAAGTTTATAAAAAAAATCTAGTTTTTCATTGAGTAGAAAAAATAGAGAAGTGAAGACAAGATCCAACTAAAAAGCAAAAAAAAATATATAAATTCGACTTCAGCTTAACTAAGATTCATGCCAAATTTCAAGTCTTCTTTTTTACTTTTGGATTTTATAAAAGTACATTACATATAGTTCAGAGAGCTGCATCGTGTAAGAAATTTTTGCTCTGATTCGAACATTGACACGGACCCCTGGTGATTTGTTCATCTTTGTCTGCGATCTTTTCTGACTTGATACTCGTTGTTGACTCGATTTGAGTCGGAAAACGCTCAAAACTCAAGACATGATTCAAATCATGATTAGAATCAATTGTTCAAAATGCGGGAGGCGGGGCGCACAAGCAGCAAGCTCGTTAAAGTCTACCTAACTGTATCGATCTACCCAAATGCGCGAGCAAAAAATAAAAGGTCTACACTGAAATAAATTATTGAGTCTCAAAATAATTATATTATAATAAACCACTTTTTAAAAATCTTTAAGGCAACAAACCTACTTTGCTGTTCCATTCAGTGTATAAAAAATACACACAGGCTGTTCATTTTTATGGCGGTCATAAAAAAACGCCGACCAGCCATTTCGAACCCACCCTTATTTACATATATTGCAATGTAAGCGTGATCGCTGCAGCGCGATCTCTGATGCGAGTCAACACGCTGGGCTTGTTGTGTGATCCGTTCTCTGAGCCGTTGTGAGTCGCTGTGTGAGTGGTTGTGTGATCCGTTTTGTGAGTCGTTGTGTGATCCGTTCTCTGAGCCGTCGTGTCTATTAAAAATTGATTTAATTTAAAGTCAAAATAAAAAGAGTGACACGAAATTATAGTTATGAAAACTATTTATTTATTTTAGTACTTAAATAATTGTATAATATTAATTAACGATTTTTATATTTAAATTATTAAAAAGGAACTAAAGTTGCAGATAATGGTATTCTAAAAAATAAACCTCGTCAAATAAAGTATACATTTTTATTTTTTTATACTTAGTTATTAAAATTTTTATAAAACGAATTTAAAAACAGCAAACTCTCAACTGCTCCTGGCCCAAGTCTATTTCTTTTTTCTGTAATAATGTTTCCAGCCAGAGAAAAGAATCTTTCAGCCGCTGCACTGCTAGCTGGCATTGAATGAATTTGCATTGCCAGTATAAATAAATTGGGGTACTTGATTTGATTGTTTTTCCACCACTCAATCAAATCAAAGTTGTCCGTCATATCCACAATTTCACTGGTGTATCTTTTCACTTCAGCGTCATGATCGTCTATGGGCTTTGAACTAGAAGGCTTCATTAAACTTGAAAAAAAGAATGCGTTATTTGATTTTTTCGATGTTGAAGCCTCGCAAATCGAATCGGAGAAGCTTTGATTTGAAGTGCTAGAAATATCAAGGGAAAAAGTTTGGGTTAAATGAGATGTAGATATAGTGTTGTGTAAAGGATTATTGGCCATTGCATTTTCTTCCATATGACCTATGCACAGACTTTTTATAAAATGCAACTCATTGGCTTGCATATTTATGGCTGGTGGGCACAAAAATAGAGCAATTTTGTGAAAATCATCTAAATTTGGGATCCATGTTTCGTTAATTTCTTTAACAATGTTTAGCTTTAAGTTGAAAATTGCATCTACATCTCCTATGGCTGGCTTACATATATTTTTGAGTGAATCAATTGCTGGATACACGTAGCACATGGATGGAGAGCTGCAAAGCTGCAGTTTCTTAAACACGATTTCAAAAGCCTCTAGCAATTGAACGAGGGCCTTAACAATGTTTATATTTATATTCGGCATTCGTAGGCTTCCCTCATTTCTTGCCAAAACATGCTTAATTTCGCCCCAGTTATCCATTATGGACTTCAGCATTCTATAATGCGAGTTCCACTGCGTGGGACACTGACTTTTTAGCGAAGTAGGCAGAAGGTGCTGCAAATTTGCCTTTTTAAAATATCTAACCATTTTTTTGCACGACTCCATGACTTCTGCTAGATCGGTTGCGGCTTTAAACGAGTTTTCCAATACATTTGAGAACAGGTGACTACTGCAATTAAAGCGTGTATAGTTTTCCAGGGCCTTGATCATATTCGCTCCTCTGTCGGTGATAAACTTAATTTTTTCGATATTATCAACACCAAATTCGTTGAACAAACTCTTCAGCTTTTCAAGAATATTTTCACCTGTGGACCGCTCAAGATCCATAGATTTCATCCCTAAAACCATATCAACAAATTTAAAATCTTTTTGGTAATGAAATGTCACGCCTAGGAAGTTCCGTTTTACGTAGTTGTCCGTCCACATATCTATTGTAGCTGATGCTCCACCGCTGCTCACAACATTGGTTATTTCCTCCTTGAGCTCTTCCTTTTTGTCCTTTGCGTTTTTTTCAACTCTGCGGGAAATTGTAGTTGGGTCCGGTAGCAAATCTTCAACATCGACGTGTTCTCCGTAAATCGCCCCTATTGTAATAAAAAACTTCACCAGACTTATGAAGCCAGAACCACGCACTGCAGAAAATGGCCTACAGTCTTCAGTTATCCATGATGTGCACTTATCCACTGCTTCGTCCTTGTGGAGCGCCGACACTGGATGTAATACAGTTGACATCTTAATCACTTTGCAGCAGGAATGCCTAACTAAATTTGACGTATTATTATTTGCATATCTCAACAATTTAGAGCAAACGCGACAAAACACAAAACCAGCTACGACTGAACCGTCTTCATTTAAAATTTCGGACAACACATTCCACACAGAACTACGCCCTTTGCGACGACTCGACAAAGTATAAAGGCCTTTATCAATTTTCTCAGACACGATTTCCATATTGTTTTCCATTTTTATAAATTAAAGAAAAAAACACTGTTAAAACACAGAAAGTTATTATTTTCAAAGTAAATTTTAACCGATGATCAACGACTGTATTAGGTGTATTATATTTCACTGTATTATTAGTCACGCGCAACTGTAAGTCACTTCACTTTTTGCCAAAAAACTTATTGACTGAATTTGGTTGCTGTTTAATATAACATTATGAAAATCGAAAAGAGAGGTTTGGGAATTTCAGGATACAAATTAGGCCACCCAGGTGTTCAATTTCTTAAGTGCAATAAACACTACCCGTTCAGGTGTTCAAAATTATAAGGCCAATAAACACTACCTATTATCCTACGGAAATTACCAAAATATTTTGGAAGTCAACATACCCTTCGGGTCAAAATTCATTGGTGAACTAGATGATTTACCTGTTAAATTAACATTATAATAGGTAAGCCCAAAAATCCAATAATATAAAAAAAAACGGAAAAACACTTCATTGTAAACGATCGTTAAGCCCTTTTTATCTACCTGTGTTTTTTTGGGTCTACGTTTTAAAAAGTGCAGTTTTTCCTATTCTACGCATTGAAGCAAATTACAAAGTACATATACCAGTATGTTGGGCTTACCTATTATAATGTTAATTTAACAGGTAAATCATCTAGTTCACCAATGAATTTTGACCCGAAGGGTATGTTGACTTCCAAAATATTTTGGTAATTTCCGTAGGATAATAGGTAGTGTTTATTGGCCTTATAATTTTGAACACCTGAACGGGTAGTGTTTATTGCACTTAAGAAATTGAACACCTGGGTGGCCTAATTTGTATCCTGAAATTCCCAAACCTCTCTTTTCGATTTTCATAATGTTATATTAAACAGCAACCAAATTCAGTCAATAAGTTTTTTGGCAAAAAGTGAAGTGACTTACAGTTGCGCGTGACTAATAATACAGTGAAATATAATACACCTAATACAGTCGTTGATCATCGGTTAAAATTTACTTTGAAAATAATAACTTTCTGTGTTTTAACAGTGTTTTTTTCTTTAATTTATAAAAATGGAAAACAATATGGAAATCGTGTCTGAGAAAATTGATAAAGGCCTTTATACTTTGTCGAGTCGTCGCAAAGGGCGTAGTTCTGTGTGGAATGTGTTGTCCGAAATTTTAAATGAAGACGGTTCAGTCGTAGCTGGTTTTGTGTTTTGTCGCGTTTGCTCTAAATTGTTGAGATATGCAAATAATAATACGTCAAATTTAGTTAGGCATTCCTGCTGCAAAGTGATTAAGATGTCAACTGTATTACATCCAGTGTCGGCGCTCCACAAGGACGAAGCAGTGGATAAGTGCACATCATGGATAACTGAAGACTGTAGGCCATTTTCTGCAGTGCGTGGTTCTGGCTTCATAAGTCTGGTGAAGTTTTTTATTACAATAGGGGCGATTTACGGAGAACACGTCGATGTTGAAGATTTGCTACCGGACCCAACTACAATTTCCCGCAGAGTTGAAAAAAACGCAAAGGACAAAAAGGAAGAGCTCAAGGAGGAAATAACCAATGTTGTGAGCAGCGGTGGAGCATCAGCTACAATAGATATGTGGACGGACAACTACGTAAAACGGAACTTCCTAGGCGTGACATTTCATTACCAAAAAGATTTTAAATTTGTTGATATGGTTTTAGGGATGAAATCTATGGATCTTGAGCGGTCCACAGGTGAAAATATTCTTGAAAAGCTGAAGAGTTTGTTCAACGAATTTGGTGTTGATAATATCGAAAAAATTAAGTTTATCACCGACAGAGGAGCGAATATGATCAAGGCCCTGGAAAACTATACACGCTTTAATTGCAGTAGTCACCTGTTCTCAAATGTATTGGAAAACTCGTTTAAAGCCGCAACCGATCTAGCAGAAGTCATGGAGTCGTGCAAAAAAATGGTTAGATATTTTAAAAAGGCAAATTTGCAGCACCTTCTGCCTACTTCGCTAAAAAGTCAGTGTCCCACGCAGTGGAACTCGCATTATAGAATGCTGAAGTCCATAATGGATAACTGGGGCGAAATTAAGCATGTTTTGGCAAGAAATGAGGGAAGCCTACGAATGCCGAATATAAATATAAACATTGTTAAGGCCCTCGTTCAATTGCTAGAGGCTTTTGAAATCGTGTTTAAGAAACTGCAGCTTTGCAGCTCTCCATCCATGTGCTACGTGTATCCAGCAATTGATTCACTCAAAAATATATGTAAGCCAGCCATAGGAGATGTAGATGCAATTTTCAACTTAAAGCTAAACATTGTTAAAGAAATTAACGAAACATGGATCCCAAATTTAGATGATTTTCACAAAATTGCTCTATTTTTGTGCCCACCAGCCATAAATATGCAAGCCAATGAGTTGCATTTTATAAAAAGTCTGTGCATAGGTCATATGGAAGAAAATGCAATGGCCAATAATCCTTTACACAACACTATATCTACATCTCATTTAACCCAAACTTTTTCCCTTGATATTTCTAGCACTTCAAATCAAAGCTTCTCCGATTCGATTTGCGAGGCTTCAACATCGAAAAAATCAAATAACGCATTCTTTTTTTCAAGTTTAATGAAGCCTTCTAGTTCAAAGCCCATAGACGATCATGACGCTGAAGTGAAAAGATACACCAGTGAAATTGTGGATATGACGGACAACTTTGATTTGATTGAGTGGTGGAAAAACAATCAAATCAAGTACCCCAATTTATTTATACTGGCAATGCAAATTCATTCAATGCCAGCTAGCAGTGCAGCGGCTGAAAGATTCTTTTCTCTGGCTGGAAACATTATTACAGAAAAAAGAAATAGACTTGGGCCAGGAGCAGTTGAGAGTTTGCTGTTTTTAAATTCGTTTTATAAAAATTTTAATAACTAAGTATAAAAAAATAAAAATGTATACTTTATTTGACGAGGTTTATTTTTTAGAATACCATTATCTGCAACTTTAGTTCCTTTTTAATAATTTAAATAAAAAATATAAATATAAAATCATTAATTAATATTATACAATTATTTAAGTACTAAAATAAATAAATAGTTTTCATAACATTAATTTCGCGTCACTCTTTTTATTTTGACTTTAAATTAAATCAATTGTTAATAGACACGACGGCTCAGAGAACGGATCACACAACGACTCACACACCGACTCACCCAACGGATCACACAACCACTCACACAGCGACTCACAACGGCTCAGAGAACGGATCACACAACGAGCCCAGCGTGTTCACTCGCATCAGAGATCGCGCTGCAGCGATCACGCTTACATTGCAATATATGTAAATAAGGGTGGGTTCGAAGTGGCTGGTCGGCGTTTTTTTATGACCGCCATAAAAATGAACAGCCTGTGTGTATTTTTTATACACTGAATGAAACAGCAAAGTAGGTTTGTTGCCCTAAAGATTTTTAAAAAGTGGTTTATTATAATATAATTATTTTGAGACTCAATAATTTGTTTCAGTGTAGACCTTTTATTTTTTGCTCGCGCATTTGGGTAGATCGATACAGTTAGGTAGACTTTAACGAGCTTGCTGCTTGTGCGCTCCGCCTCCCGCATTTTGAACAATTGATTCTAATCATGATTTGAATCATGACTTGAGTTTTGAGCGTTTTCCGACTCAAATCGAGTCAACGACTCACAACGAGTATCAAGTCAGAAACGGCAACCGTGAACCGATTTAACACGAATCTACTCGTTGCAGCTCTCTGATATAGTTCTCATAACCGGATGTGGAGGGGGAGACGAAGGCGTGGTCCAAATAAAAAAAAAAATCGCAAAGCCTAAATTAGTCTAGCTAAGGTTCATGCAAAGTTTCAAGCCTCTAGCTTTACAATTAAACTTTGTCAATAAAAAGGGATTCTGGCCCAATGTTCACTGGGTAAGATCCGTTTAGTCTTAAACAGGGACCGTAATCATTATGAGTTATATTATAAAAAATAGCATGGTAGAGATAATTTAAAGATTTTTAAGAATTTACTTCAATGATAATGATCAATATTGAGCGAAAAAATAATCATTACTTGTGATTTTTATTCTTTCGCTCAAAATAAAACTCACTTTTAAAAAAGTTTACGTAATCATTTTAAATATTTTTTTTTGGAGTTCCTGGGTTTCTTTTAAAGGGATTTAAAAAAATATTGGGTAAAAATCCTACACAATAGCCATGAATTTAAATTGAGTTTTATTTTGAGCGAAAAAAAATAAAATTCATAAATAAGGATTATGTGTAAGTTTTATTTTTGAGCTCAAATTTAATTATTATTATTATTTTTTTGTATATGTATTCTAGTCTTTAATTTTTTTGATGTGAAAAATTTCAATAATCATTATTTGCGGTCCCTGGTCTTAAATTGTAGTCGTACTCACAATCATCGTCACCGGTGCCGGCGGCATTGCCGCTGAATCCACTCAGGCCCATAATGTCGCCCACATCCAGTTCGCTGTCGGAGCTGCCGAAGCTGCTGTCGTCGGCGTCGCGTCTATTGAGCATGCTGCTCCCCGGACCGTCGCGTCCGTTGCGAGTCGTCGGAGCGCCGCTCGAGGCAGCCGCTGTGGCGCGTCGACTGCGTCCTGTGGTGGGACGCATGCGTGAGGTGGCGGTTCCCGGTCGCTTGCCAGTGGCGGATGCATTCGCTGCCGCCTTGCTGCGTCGCAGCATTAGATCCTCGTCGCGTATGTCGGGTATCTCCGAGTCGAGGCCAAAGGTGCCTTGGCCTTGGAGTGCCCCATTCACGTTGTTAACATCATCCACATCATCATCATTATCATTATCGTCATCTTCGTCGTCGTCGTCGTCGTCATCGTCCTCGATGAGACCTTCGGGTATAAAGGGCATCGAGTTCTCTGCGGGCTTCTGCAGCAGTGGCGATGAAATGGGCGTGGCACGTCGCTTGGTGCGCGCCTCCAGCTGAGTACGCAGTGCATCTCGGACATGGAGGCGAAGAAAATAACGTTGGAACAACTGTTGCAGCTCCTTTTCGCACTCCTCGAACTCGGCCATGTGCGCCGGTCGAATCTTCTGAAGCGCCTCCAGCCGCTGCTTGGTCCGCTCCAGCTCTGCCCGCTTGCGCTGCAGCTTCGAGTTGAGGGCATTGAGCTCCACGCGGGCATTCTCCAGTTGGGCGCGGCTCGACTGCAGCTTGAGCTGGCTGGCCTGGATGGCATTCTTCATGGTGCGCTCCACGCTGAGCAGTTCCATGGGTCGCTGGGCCTGGGCAAGACGCGCCTCCTTGTTCAGCAGCTCCTTGGACAGCAGATCGAACAGGGAGGCACCGCGCTGTGTCAGATCCGACGAGAGTTCACGGGCACGACGCAGTTCATCCATTTTATCGCCAATATCCACCTGATTGAGGCTACGATACTGCTCTCGCTCCTCATCCCGCTCCTCGGCCTCCGTCTGGGCGGGCGCAATGAGCAGACGTGTTATTTTCTGTAGCTCCATCGCGCTGACGGCGGACGCGGCGTAAAGCTTGCGCGGATTGAGCCGTATAGCCGATTTGGTCACAAAGAACTCGGTGGCCGAGCGTATGAGCAGCACACGCTGATCCTCCGTCTCCACGCCGCCGCCGGCGAGCACAGCGCCCGGCTCGAGGAGACCGGCGAGCCACTGCAACAGCTCGGCGACAATATGAAAGCTGGCCAGGCTGCCATGATGCGTGGCCAGCGATTGTAGCGGAAAGACGCGAGGAAAGCCCAACAGCTTCAGATGCTCACCCAGATCTGGATAGGCAATCAATCGGATAAATCAGTTTAATCCATCTCCAATCACGAATCACTTACCTCGCACATCCTTAAAGGACATCCTGTACACACAATTCGAGTGGCGTACTCAACGCCTCATCCAATATTATAAGCATTTCTCTATTCAAAGCTCATTTGTTGTGGTTCTCCGGTTGGTTTCGCTTTTGTTTACGCCAGCGACGTGACCACCGCGTTGCCAGGCAACCACACAACCAACCACGTCAACCAAATCAACCACCCATCCATTCAAGCTTCCAATCAATCCACCTGCTACTACCAACCACTGCCTGGTCAGCAATTAGCCTGCACGACATCCCCATAGCAATGCAGTATTTAAATACAAATAATGAATTAAAATAAAAATATAATATGTTTTAAAAACTTTTTTTAAGTTCCTTTTGAACGGCTGACTGGAAAAATAAACGTGTGTGAAGAACTCGGACTTTTATTAGCTTGTAGATACAGTGCACCTGCCTAAGTTAGTCAGCGCTAATTAATTCCATATTTTCTGTAATATTTGTATTGTATTACAAAATTAAAGTGTTTGCTTATACATACATATTTCACATTAGAAAAACATTATTAAAAATCTCTTATTAAACATTAATTTTGTATTCATTTAAAAATCGTAGTGAATAGCGAAAGTATTAATTAATTACGGAAATCTGTTTTAAACATTCCAATTAACTTCTATTGAATGCATTTTTACAGTTATGTTTTATTAAATGTTGAATAACTTTTTAAGCACTATACTACGATAATTTTTTTTTAAAATTTTTTTAAAACTTCTTGTACAATTGAAAAGAAACTTTCCAAAAATTATTATAGAACCACTTACATACAATATATCTAAAATTTACAAAAACATAATTTATTTAATAGCTATATTCAAAAAATTAAAAATCTTTGATTTGAGGATTAAATCAGGAACCGTAACTGTTATAAATTTTAAAATAAAAATTGCAAAATTAAAAATTATGTTTAAATTTTTATTTAAAAGTTACAAATAACAATTATTTTTAATTTTTATTTAAAAAGTGAAAAGTAATCATTAAAATTCAATTTAAAAAAAAGTTCTGAGATATAACTTATTTCTGATTTTTTCAATAAAAATAAAAAATTAGAGTTATTTTAAATTTGTATTTTAAAAGTTACAAATAAGAGTTATTCCGTAACTTTTATCTTAAAAATCAATAATTAAAGTTGAAGTGAATATCTTTTGAACCAAGCGGTGTATTGAAACAAATTTAAAAATATTCTTGATCTATGAACCGAGACCTTTCATATGATGCATCCCATGTCCTTTAAGGACGAAATTAAGGTTCCGACTTTTTCTATTACATATATGTTTTAAATTTTTATACCTTGGGGGTATATTAAGTTTGTTCAAAAGTATGTAACAGGGAGAAGGAAGTATCTCCGACCCGTCAGTCTGACTGTCCGTATAAGCGAAAGGATCTCAGAGATGGTATGAGCTAGGACCACAAAATTTGGAATGAAGAACAAGTTGATGTTAAAATTTTTGCCACGTCCCCTATAGAGGGCGTAATTCATCAAAAACTTACATCACCTTTAATTTAGGGTTTTAAGTTCAAATTTTCAATTTTTTTTTGCCACGTGTGTAAAAACATGCTCAGAATCTAATCACCAAGTTTCATTACGATTGGGCCATAAATAGTGAAGATATTAACAATTTTCACTAATGTATTCCAATTGCAATTCTATAAATAGAAAAGAATTAATTAATTAATTGATGCCAGAATGTACATCCAGAATGTATATCGAGTTTTCCAACATAAACGGATGATGCGGAGTGGTGGAGGTGATAGGTGCTCGGCAAGAGAAACAGGAGATCGAGGTTCGAATCTTTATTCCTTTAATTTTTTTATTTTTAAAATGGTTCAAATCTCTTATCATATTCTATATGTACGGCTGCATTCAAACTTAAATGTCTCAGAGTACTCTTGAGTTTCATTCAGTTTTTTTGAGAAAAAGGAATTTAGAAATTCGGTTTCATCGAATGAATACTCATTTCTGAAATTCATATAAAAACTCATATGAACGGAATCGAAAAAACGAGAACCGAACGAAATGAATGAAGCATAGATTGTCAGAACACTCAGAATACAATATTTGTTAAAAAAAATGTTGGGTTTGTTGTCCGTTGCGAATTTTAAAGCAAAATTATAATTTAATTAAAAATCTAATTTTCGCAGCTAACTGCAGCCGAGGTAACGCCTAATATAATAAAAAATAAGGTATTAAGCGGGGAATATTCTTTAAATGGGAAAAGAGGTCGAAGCCAGGTGTGGGAAATATTTTTCAAAGTCTTAGACACTAGTGGAAGAGAAATAACTGAGTTTGTGGCTTGCAAGTTGTGTAAAAGCGTGTATAAATTTTCAGGAAGCACGTCCAATCTAGTAAAACAGAAATGTTACTGCAATAAATCCAACCTATCAAGTTGTTGATTAACATTGGTGCTACCTATGGTCCAAACGAGCATTAATTTTATATTAAATAAATGAAAATTAATTTTTAAGAAGTGAACAAAGTTCCAAATTTAAAAAAATTTTAGGTCTCAGGGGGCTCATTCGTTTTTTTCGGTTATTTTGTCATTCAATTTACTCTGCCTTTTTTGAATGTGAACTTTTCAGTTTGAATTCATTCATTCAATTCATTCATTTCATTGTGAGTCGAGGCTGAACTCATTTAATTAATTTGAGCTTGAATGTCTCATTTGACGTTTTGAATGCAGCCATGCAGGCCTCTAGTACATATGTAACTGCCACAAAAACGATATGTCAATACTTAAAGATAAGTATGACAATTTCATGGGCATCAAATCTTCGGCGTGTTGGGGACTAGGCCCAGGGTATATTACTGTCGAGTGAACTCGACGGATCCGCTTGTTTCTTCTATATTCTGTTGCAATAATATATGTATGAGGTAATTGTTGGCAAACAAAATACCAATTGATACTAAAAATATCAAAAATATACTATAAGTCATAGTAATACCAAAAAGAGTTTCACTTTAAACTAATTTTTTGACTTTTTCAATAAAAGTTACGGAATAACTTTTATTTGTAACTTTAAAAATTAATATCAAAAATAACTCTTATTATTTATTTTTATTGAAAGAATCAGAAAAAAGTGTTATTTCACAACTTAGATTAAAAAATGGAATTTTAACGATTATTTTTGCCTATGTAAGTAAAAATAAAAAAAAAAATTAAATTTTATTTATATCTTATAAATTGAAAATATAAGTTTTTGGCTGATATCGATAGTTCCGACTAAAATAGGAATTTTGGTGTATACCAATTTATTACGGCAAATTTCCTTCACATTGCTTTTTTAGGTTAAATTAGCATTCAACACTCTTATTTGCAGTCCCCGGATTAAATTAATTTAAAATTTAAGAATCTCTTGTTTTTTTTTTTTTTTTGGAAATGATTCAAACTTAAAATGAAATAATGAAATAATTTTCAACCTTTATAAAAAAAGAAAGAAACTTGTCAATCAGTGCGCTAGAAAAATTTAGACCTACTTAGGCGTTCTTTTGAGCGGATGTGCTCTGTAGAATTCTCACAGTTTAAATGTAGTTAACTGGTGTTTTTTTCAACTGTGCATTAAAATACTCAGACATGTAAATGCAATTTTGTGGGACTACTTGTCGACGGGGAGTTTACCGTCCCAACTCATTCGAATATTTGTTCGTATGTTTCAGAATTAATTAAAATTGTTAACAGCACGCAAAACATGCTGCCTGGCGAAACAGTCACAGTTACAATCCCCCAGAGACCGCAGTGTTCAAACAATACAAATGTACATTTCTGACTTAACAAGTGGCCTCCGTTTTAGCCAATATTTACTTTACCAGAATGCTGCATTTACCCAGTTACAAGGCAAGGCAACAATTCTTGGAAACTTTGGAAATGGTGTTCTACTCGTATTGTGGCTTGCCATCAATGTTGCTGTTTTTGGACATTGTCGCTTACGTTATAATTGACAGGCCAATATCTCCGTAAATAGAAAAAATTAAAGTTTAATGTTTTGGGTGTAGAAGCTGTTCGTATTAATGAACACATTTGCATTAAAAAACAAATTTCGGAAAAATGTCGCTTACGTTATATCCGCAAAAAGGGCTCGATATGTTCTAATCCGAAAATTTTTAAACCAAGTTGTTGTGTAATTGTGCAATTGTGTAAAACTAATATTCACATATATATTACATTTTAATACAAAAACGAATTGATAGATGATGATGGATCTTAGAAATGATATTGGCAGAAGATATATTAGAGAGATGAAGGCATTAAGAGAAAGGACAATATGTAAATGAAAAACGTATGGGCTAATCCGATCATTTTTAAACCAAGGGCGAAAACTTAAAGTGGTCAAAAAACTGCATGTATTTTAATAACAGTTGCTTTTTTTTTTATTATAATAGAATACATTTTCAGGCTTTAAATTACAAAATCAAATTAATTCGTGCTTTTGCCACTTAATTTCAATAATTCTTGTAAAAAAGGGTATTTTCAAAGGCATAAAAAGTGGGCAAAACAGTCTGAGTGTTTAGCGCTTAGCTCATCTTAATCTTTGCTTCATTTTCTTTTATTTAAGATAAAAACTGTATCGAAAAGATATTTAAAATATATTAACAATATGAAAAAAGTGTGTGTGTAAAAAGTGGTAACACTGATTGACAGCAAGACGTGTTTAAATTGAGCTCTGTTTAAGCTACAAATTTAAGTGTCAATTAAGTTTATAAAATCCTACAAACAGTCATTTAACACAATATCGAACAACACAATTTGAAAATAAACTCTGATTTTGTGCGCAACAATTGAAATCTTAGCTTTTTGCAAAGTGTTCAAACGCGGGCAACAACAAAGAGCGGCTATCGCTGAGTCTCTTCAGTACACTGTTTCGCAATAACAACAACACCATACACTCACAAGTGACAAACACTACACAGTTACTTTGACTCACTCAAAAAAAAATAGAAATCAACACTATCCTACAAAATCACAATCATGGCACCCGTAACAAAACGCCAACGTGAAAACTCAACTGGAGATCTAAAGGCCAAAGTTGGCGACACTTCGGCGATAATGAAGCTGATCAACGCCCGTTTTGATGAGCAAGCTGACCTTATTGCCACCAAGATGAAGGAGTCCGAGGAGCACATGATGTCGATTTTTCATGATAGACTGGATAGCTTGAATAGCGAATTCCATAGCCTTCAGCTCCGGGTCCAGAAACTGGAACAAGCGGCCGAGGAGTCCCGTGCTCTGCAAGCTCGGATGGAGACGTTGGAGGCGAAGTTTGCTGTGCAAGCCAATGCTAGCACAGTTAATGACATGCGGCTGCACGGTGTGCCGTATGTTGAGGGTGAGCAGCTGAGAATGATTTTTAATACACTATCTGTCTCTCTGGGGGTGACCCCAGCGCCCAGGCTAAAGGAAATATTCAGGGTCAGACAATCACCGGCAGCTAACACTGTTGCTGACCCGGTAATATTAATAAAATTTGATTGTCTAAGTGACAAAATCACTATTCAGCGAGCGGCTGCTATGTACCGGCGTGCGAATAATAGTCAACTACTCTATTGGGCTTTGAAACACGTGCCAAAGTTCCAATTTATCTAAATGAGCAGCTCACGAGAGACAATTATTCCATATTTAAGCAGGCAATGCAAATGAAGAGAAGCAAGCTGCTTACAGCTGTTTTCTGTCGTCGTGGGCTCGTGCATGTGAAGAGAAGAGAGTCTGATGAAATTATCTGCATTGACAATGTCCAAAAGCTTTCTCGCCTACGCACTGAAAGCTCCCCCGAATGTGCGACTGATCTCTTTCGTGATAAGTAACTTAAGCTATATAATGAATGTTAAAACTTTTAAGGTATTAGTTCTCTTAGTGTTAAGTTGTAAGTTTACTCACTTTTATGAATGTCTTTCTCTTAGTGTGTGTTTTTTGAAAGCTCTTATTCAAATTGGTGTGCGACTGATGGTAACATTTCTTAATTTGTTTTTTAAAAAAATTTAATGCAAACTATAATTGATCAATCCAAAGCGAACAGTCATACAATGATCAGAATACTTGCAAAGCAAAAGGCTGGTCTCAACATATGTCATATAAATGCTCAAAGTCTCTTAAATAAAATGGAAGAATTTAGATACCTGTTTGTTAAGTCAAATGTTGATATTATACACTGCCCGACAACCGATTAGCACACCCTATGCTCCGCGTCTTAAGAGCTAAATATTAAGAAAACGAATAAAACTTTCAAGTTGAATCTTTTTTCCATTAAAAGAATACAAAATTATTCACGAGAATAAATGGAAGATATGATATTAACTTTATTAATAACATATTAAATGAATTTAAACAAACTTAACATAAAAAATTAACTTTCATTTTTGCGACATTTGATTAGCACAGTCAATTGAAAACTTTAAATAACAAAAAAAAAAAAATAGATTCAAAGTTCATTCAAATAATTTTTTTAAATTAGTTTCAACATTTTTGATGTGTTCTGTAAAATATTTAATAATGTGTTGAGCCTCCACGGTTAAGTATAACTTCATACATCCGACTTGGTAAGGAGTCATATAATTGTTTAATGTAGTCGAGTGAAATAGCCTCCCAGGACCTTTTAATTCCTTCAATGAGTGCAGCTTCAGTTGAATATTGTCTGCCGGACTCGTACACCTTGCGTGCTAGCCATCCCCAAACATTTTCTATAATATTTAGGTCGGGCGAGTAAGGCGGCCATGCTAGAAATTCCACGTTCTGACCCTCAATCCAGGATTTTACGATCCTGGCTGTGTGGATAGGTGCGTTATCCTGCTGGAACTTCCATTCCAAGGGTCCGAAAATATCCTTGACTGCAGGAAAAGCCGTTTCCAGAACACCTTTGTACGCAATGACAATCATTCGGCTGGTTAAAAATTGAAGTTCTATGGTGCCAAAGTAAGTAATAGCGCCCCAGACCATGACACCACCTGCACGGCTGTGCAACCGATCTAAGGTATGCTCTTCCTTTCTGAGATCATGAAAGTAGTAGGCATAGTCGTCAGGACCCTCCAAATTGAACTTTTTTTCATCCGAAAAGACTACACGCTCCCACTCCTTGGTCCAGGTCATATTCGATCGACAGAAATCGAGCCGTTGCATCTTGCGAAGTTGGTTTAGTGGTGGTTTTTTCTTTAGTTTTAGACGCTTTATATGTTCAGCTTTCGATATAACTCTTTGTACAGTCCGAACGCACGCTTTAACACCAGTTTTTTCTTATATTTTGGCGGCGGAGTCGTGAGAATTAGATGCGTGCCTTAATATAATTCGCTTGTCAGCTGCTGTTATTACTGATGAGGGCCGACCTTTCATGTTTTTTCCATAGGTATCCTCATTGTTTATGTATGAGGTAATAACTTTACGGCTGCGTTTAATATTTTTGGATATTTGAAGAATCAAGTGACCACACTCCCTGTAAGCCTTGATTTTTGGCTTTTTCAGACTCATCCAACGGTTTTGCTTTTCCCATTATTACTTTATTTTATTGATAATCGATCACAATAAGTAAATAATAACTTTAATCAGTCAGACACCGCAACCTACGCGCAAAAATTTACACTAAAGCGAAAATGTGCTAATCGGCTGTCGCAAAAAAAATGCATGCATTTTTGTCGCACTTCAAAGAAAACAGCAAAACAAAATAACGGTTCAATTAAAGAACTCAAGGTTATTCTCAGAATAAGTAAAAATTATGAAGAATAGAATAAAAAAGTAATATGCATGAAACATATTCGGAGTTCTGAGTTATTTGCCTTTAAGCTGATAGGTTAGAGAGTGTGCTAATCGGTTGTCGGGCAGTGTATGTGTGTCAGAAACCTGGTTTGCTCATGATTTATGTGACTCGCTAATTGTTTGTGATGGGTATAATGTATTTCGTTCTGACCGTATTAGTTATGCAGGTGGTGTCGCTATTTATGTCAGTACACGTCTAAAATGCAAGCTTGTAAGCAAACAGCCAAATGAAAGTGAAATTGAATATATCTTCCTTGAAATTTTAAATTTAGGGCATGAGTGTAAAACGCTTGTTGGTTGCATTTATAGGCCTAATAAAAATACTGACTTCACTTGCTTAGTAGACGCTCTAGGTAATCTCTCTTTAGGATACACGGACATCGTTTTAAGTGGAGATCTAAATAGCAATATTTTAGTTGAAAATAATTTATCGGATGAAATGGTATCGCTTGGTCTGCATCTGGTTAATACTGTGGTACCCACTCATTTTACTAAAACTAGTAGTACACTCTTATATATATTCCTGGTCAGTAGTACAAATAAAATTAAATTTTATGATCAACTATCAGTACCTGCTTTTTCAAGACATGATTTAATTTTCTTGACGTATAATTTAAGACTTGACTATAAAGATAAAGTTATTAAGTATAGAAATTTTAAGAATATTGACTGTGATACTTTATTAGGTGAATGCCAATTGTGCGACTGGAGTGCGATATACAACATGCCATCAGTTAACCAACAAATACAAATATTTCAACATAACGTCAATTATCTGTACCAGACTTTTGTACCAATCAAGACAAAAATTATAAAGCCAGCTGTCACATCCTGGTTTAGTACCTCCATACGAAACGCAATTAAACAAAGAGATAACATTTATAACAAGTGGAAACGTTATAGAATTGACTATTATCTCAAGCAGTACAAGAAAAGCAGGCAAAGAGTAAATGACTTAATAAAGCATGCTAAACGAGCATACTATATTTTTAAGTTCGAAAGTGCAATGAATACTAGTCAGACGTGGAAAGTTATTAAAAACATAGGAATAGGCAATGACGTACCTACGATTAAGGATGACATTAATATAAATGACCTGAACATAAAATTTACTGACCTTACTGTACCTGAAGCAAATTCTAGCTTGTATTTATGTCCAGTTCTGTCAAGCAATTGTGATAACGTATTTGAGTTTTCCTGTGTCAATCAATGTGATGTTTTAGAGTCCATACTTAAAATTAAGTCAAATGCTGAGGGACTGAATGATGTAAACCCTAAGTTCATTAAAATGCTATTGCCGCAAATTTTAGGGCATATAACACACATCATTAATACAGCTCTAACTACATCTACGTTCCCAGAGCAATGGAAAATAGCAAAAATTATTCCAACCCCAAAATCAAATGGAGATTTTAGACCGATAAGCATTTTACCATTTTTGTCCAAAACTTTTGAGCAACTGATTGCGGCCCAGATTAATAAATTTCTGTCCCAAAATCATCTATTAGGTAATAAACAATCAGGTTTTCGGAAGAACAGAAGCTGCACTTCGAGTATTATTAAAGTTGTTGAAGATATTAGATGTAATGTAGATAATAGCCACGTAACACTTTTGACTCTTCTTGACTTTAGCAAAGCTTTTGACACGGTGAACCACGAAATTCTATTGACCAAGTTAAATGTGTTATTTAATTTCTCAGAAACTGCCTTGAAACTAATGCGTTCATTTTTAAGTAATAGGAAACAAGCAGTTGTAGTTAATTCAAATAGATCGAATTTTGTGTCCATGTTGCGTGGTGTTCCTCAGGGCTCTGTCCTGGGACCCTTACTGTTTGCTATGTATATTAATGATCTACCAACTGTATTGTCAAACTGTGAAGTTCATATGTATGCAGATGATGTTCAATTATATGTTAGCTGTCCATTGAGTCAAATTAGTGAATGTGTTAATATATGTAATTATGAATTATCTTGTGTTAGTAAGTGGTCTGGAAGTAATGGTCTTAGTTTGAATCCA
Organism: Drosophila quinaria; assembly: GCA_035047525.1. Taxonomy (NCBI): domain Eukaryota; kingdom Metazoa; phylum Arthropoda; class Insecta; order Diptera; family Drosophilidae; genus Drosophila; species Drosophila quinaria. Next base: position 6,380,887 of record JAWNPO010000455.1, on the reverse strand, counting down.
TCTAAGTGTAAATGTCTTGTAATTTACAAAAAGAATCTGTGTACCAGGAATTTGCCAAAACTGTCTATCGAAGGCAGAGAAATCGATTACGTCCTTAGAGCTGAAAATCTGGGCATTACTTTTAATAACACTCTCTCATGGACTGATCAAGTCAATAAATCGGTAGGTAAGACGTATGGAATTCTCAGAAAGCTGTCGCTCACCCAGCAATATCTCCCCACTCACATACGTCTTCTGGTGGCAAAACTCTGTGTAACGTCTGTACTGTTTTATGGAATTGAGATTTTTGCTAATTGTGATGCTGTCAGTCAAAATAAACTTAATGTAGCGTTTAATAGAATTGCCCGTTATGTGTTTAATTTAAGAAGATTTGACCATGTTACGTGTTATGCGAAAAAGATCTTTAACCTTAATCTTAAGACATGGCTCGAAGTAAAAGTATTAACATTTCTCCACAAAATTATATACACAAAACAACCAGAATATTTGTATGACATAATTAGATCATCCTCCTCGCAGCGAACCAACAATATTGTTCCAATAAGAGCAAAATTATCTAGCTCTAACAGACACTTTTATTTGTATGCTGTTCGGCTTTGGAACCAACTCCCACATGAAATTAAAACCATCAGTAGAGCACCACAATTTGTTAAAAAAATTAAGGAACACCTTTCAATCACACACTATTAAATAGAAATAAAAATAGACATAAAATATTATAAATATAGACATAAATATAAAATAATAGTAATAATTTATGATAATATTATTGTTAAATATAAATTGTATTTAAATATTAAATGTTAAATGTTAATGTTAATTGTCAATCATCATAAAAACCATGTTCTAATTTAACTTAATATGTTGTGACTAACGCGTCAATGTTAAAGCAGAAATGCTGTAGCGTTAGGAATGCTTAGAAATAAGTTAAATAAAATAATAATAAAAAATAAAAAAGTGTAACGTCCGCAACGTAACGTCCGTATCAGACAAACACAAAGATTTTTAACTAACGAGACTACTTGCTATGTCTTTATTTTTGATGCTGAATTGATATGATCATATATTCCACTTAATTTTTTTTTACTTGGATATTTTTTGTTTATTATGCAAAATTCGCTAATAGTTAACCTCAAATCAACTTCCATTCCTTGTAACGCACAGTGGGCGATTTGGCAGATCCAGCGTAACAAAATTAATTACTGCAATATTAATAAAATATTAATATTAATGATATAATGATAATATGATTATATTGATATTAATGATATAATGATAATATTAATATTAGTAATATTAGTAGTATTAAACAAAAACAATTTTTTGTGTTACAATGATATTTATTTTAAAGTATTAAAAAAAATTTTTTTTTAAATTTTTTATTTTGTTTTTATTTTTAATATCTATAATATTTTATCCAAATAAAATAATTATCTGTTTATCAGATCGATTTGTGAGGAGCCTTTGAAATAATAAAGTCGACTATTGCTATACATTTTTTAGAAGCATCTTTTCCATACTTCATAAAGTGCTTTCCTGCAGACTGACATGGTTTTTGAAACAATTTTAGCATGGGGGACTCAGGGCAGCTGATCTTGGACAATTTACATACTGGACGAACCATAAATTCATCCAAGTTTTACTCCACAGAAGAAGGACTTTGCTCACAAGTATAGTATCAGAAATCATGTTAGTGTCAATTCAAAATGAATATTACAACATATGTATATTCACAGGTCACAAAACATTTATAGTCTTTCAATACATACATATAGCTTCTGAAAAACAAAAAAAAAACAGATACAAAATGCTAAAGCCAGCCAAGTTTCTCAACAATCAAACCACGTGTAACAAAGTCCTTTTAATCTCTAAAAATAGTTGTGCTAGCATATGTTGTCTTTGAAAGTTCACAGCTGTTTAATGATATGGACATTATTGATTTTTATGTTATAGATGTATTAAATGAAAATTTGGCTAACGGAATGAGACACAATTTCAATAGATTTTAACGATTGAAAATTTGTATTTCGTTACGCTAGATCTGCCAAATCTCCCACTGTGTAACGGCCGCAACGGAACTTTCAGCAAGCCTAATTCTTTTCCAAAAACAGTAAGGCTTTTATTTTTAAACAATCCTATGGATGCATTTTTTAGAAAATTTCATTACAAATCACCAATCTGAACGCGAGCTGTATCAGTTTAAGCATGAAAAATTGCGTGCAAATGTAACGTCCGCAACTCAGGATTAGCCCATATAGTAAATCAACCCAAAACCAAACTTGAAAAAGGCAAATTTTTCTCAAATAAAATTTTTTGTTTTTAGACTTATACCTCTGTTTTAATTGTCAAAAAACAAAAATTTCCAATTGTTTGTTTACTTATTCCATGTTACTGAGTCTCTTGTAAATGTTGGCTATTTTTTTTAATTGCGATAATGAAGTCGAATGGAAAATCGATCGATTTTAATTGAGTTGTCGTGTCAGACTCAGTGGCCCAACGTTCACTCGAAGTGACACGAAGTGAATGAGTGAGAAAGCTACTTTGTTTTGAGTTAATTCGAGTTTGTCTCGAGTCTGTTGTTGTTTTCATGTGCGTAATGAACATAAGAAAGAATACAATGAAGAGCAATATACAGCTTAATATAAATACAATTTACAAAATCTAAATCTAATACTTATTATTTAATCTAAGTTTAAATCAGAAAACCTAATTTTTTTGACATTGTCAGTTTTGTTGGCATTATTAATACAAAATATTTATAAGCAGCTTGTTTGTGCAATGAGCGAAAAATACTTTTCTATTTATTCCACCAACCCAGACAATCAAAGTCAATATTCCTTTGCGACCGACCCTGAGAAAAATTGCAACAAAGTGAAAAAAATTCGTCATTTGACAATTAAAATTACGAATTATTCGATTGAATTCTGCCATTTCAAATTAATTATTTTCACATAGCACATTACTTTTTTCGCACTCATTTCGATAAGGAGCTGTGATTTTAGAACTCAATGTCACTCACACTCAAACGAATTCAATTCAAGGTGTGCCTCGCACTCATTCAATTCGACACCGTTCGAATTAATTAATTTGAATACGAATAGCTGGAGTGTTTTTATATAAGAACATTTCCACATGTACTTGGTATTCGATATTTGGCTGTAACTACAATAATTGATTTTTCCGCCCGTTGCCGAATTTCAATTGGAATAGACCACGAATCAGTTACCGCTAGCATCATCAGAAGTCGGATGGATGATTAGTCAGAATACACGATTAATAGATTAATCAGCAATTGTACCGACTGTGAACAGTAGCAGCAAAACCAATAATAGCAACAAGGACAATAGGAGCAATAATGAGAATGAGCCTTTTTGGCAACCAATAAAAACGACGGCAATGTCATGACCACAAATGAACGCACAATAATCGTGTTCCATGTCCAATAATGGCACATAACAAATGTCAACGTATGTGTGTGTGTGTGTATAGTACTAAATAATTATGACCTTGATGTGTCAGCGTAGTAAACAAATCGAAAGAATAATCATATAGTTGGCCATCTATGTATGCACAAGTTTGCTCCTGACACGTCAAAGTTCAATGCCCAAAAACCACAGCAGGGAGTTCTTCAACCACTTTGCACCACCATCACCAGCACCACGATTACCAGCACCACCCAAGTGACTCCAACAATGATGATGAGCAATTAAAGCGAGCGCTTCATCAAAATACTTTGGGTATATTACCAGAGCTGGCAAAAAAAAAAAAATTATTGAGTGAACACTGCTCAGTGCTGTACACTGTGAGCCACACATAATGAACTAGTTACTAGTAATTATAATCAGGGATTAAAACCCTAACCGAAACCGTAACCTTTAACCCATAAAAACCAATGGAAATTTAAAACCGTAACTGAAACCCTAACCGAAATAAAATTTATCTTTGACCGAAACCTTAAAACCGAAACTCTGTAAACCGAAATAATCGTTTAGTAAACGTTCCATTCGTACATAAAAAAAAAAATAATAAAATGTTACATTAATAATTTAAAAAAAGTTTAATTTTTTGATTGTTATTTGAAAAATTGGAAAACAATTATGATGTAGCATGTTTAATTTGTATTATAAAAATTTAAAAACAAGTTTAAAGCAACTCCGGCTCATAAGTCTTGTTTGCGATCTCTGATACTTTGTTATTATTATTGTATATCATATATTATTGTTTTGTATTTTATTTTTGATTTTTTTTTTTAAATTTTGATTTTAATTGTCTTTGTTTAATTTTAAATTTTTATTTGTGATATTCATGATCGAATTTTTATAGCGCTTATTGTTAAAATGTAACTAAACTACATAAAATTGAAGAATATGTGAAACAAATATGTGAATGAGACTAAGAAAGTAATGGTTTTTTAAATATCATTATATTAGTAAAATTATATTTTTTCAAAGAAAACTTTTTTTCAACCGAAACGATACCGGTATTTCAAAACCGAAACATACAAAAATCGGTTCACCGTTATGAAACCTTTATTGACAGAGAACCTAAATGCGAACAAAACCGATACCGTAATTGAAACCGATATTCGCTTCGGTTTTAATCGCTGATTATAATACAATACTAAATTGAATACAACTAATAATCAATTATTAGAATAAAAATATAGCAAATTCGCATGGAACCCAAAAGAGCTGTAAGAAAGTTGTAAGCAATTTGATTTATCTAAAGATTTCAAACTACTTTTAATTGAAATAAAAAATATGGACATCTTTTTTGATAGTAAACAAATTTATTTTTTCATGGTTTAAGATTGAATTCTTTGAATTCTCCGTTTCGTCAAAGTTTTAAGCAAATGTTTCCTTTGGCTTTACAATTTTCGTAAGGAAGTTCTCATATAATAAATACACTCATTTATTTGGGATGCTCTGAAATAAGGGGATCTTTTTAAGTGTTTCAGGAAATTTATCAATTTGAACTAGTTCGCAAGAAGAACTATGTGACCATCGCCTTTGAAGTTTAGCCGAAATAAAGTGAGGAAAATTATTTGTTAATTTAACATAAGTCCACAAATAAACAAGTGTCTTCTGGCATATACATACAAAAAACAAATCGTTACACTGCGATAAATAAACAATATAGGTAAGTTCGAGATTCCATTTCAAAATTTCACTGATTCGTAATGCATTTCCTAGATTTTCTGCACTGACAAAAAGACCACTTTCTAAAATTAAGAACATTCATATTAAATATTTTGTTCTTGAAATAAGAATATTTTAAGACCAAATTACTAAAACTAAGAATATTAATCATGAAAATCGTAAGTTCTTCATATAAGAATAAAATTCTCAAATTTAAATATTTTGTTCTTAATATAAAACAAATTTCTAAAACTAAGAATATTATTCTAATATAAGAATAAAAATCATAGATCTTAGATGTTTTTCTCTCAGCTTTACAGCTATTTTGTCACTTTTTGAGACTTAGAATTCACAACTGGTTCTGGATCGCTGGTCAAGTCAGCACAACGGTACTGATGATAGAGATTGGCATCTGTATACCGAGCCATGCTCCTTGCGATCTGCAAGTGTTTTGTGTTTTGTTGTTTGTTGTTTAGTGTCATATCAACATTAATAGACCTCAAGATAACTTAAAATTAATTCATTCTTCTTAAAATGTTAAGAAGCTTAATCTTTATTTGTGATTTGTGGTCTTGAAAATATAAGAATTTATGGTCTTAAAAATAAAAACTTGGTCTTAATTAAAATGTTATTAGTATCAAGATGTGTTTTCTTAATTCAAGATATTCATGTTCTCGACCCTTTTTTTCACCAAAGTTTTTAGTTCTGAGACCAAAATCTTGATTTTAGATCCTTTTTGTTTCATTGTGGTATATCCTAGTATTCTTATCAAAAAAGATCTCAAGACTTTATTTATAAAACTATTTGATTCAGTAATCGTTTTTTTTCAGTGTATTTTAGCGAAAATGCGCAAATTTTCGCCTTGTTCCAAAGGAAAAATTAATATATAAATCAAAACGTCACAAGTTGTTAACAAGGGAAGTGGCGTCGCCCTTTCATGACCCTTTAGGGACTTGAACTCTTTACAAAATATAAAACAAAAATTCAAGCAAAACGCCCATTTCACTAGAGAGTTCGAGGCGTGTGATATCATTTATTTATAGCAATTTAATTGCGCATGAAATTTGCCGCACTTTGAGAGCGTTGAAAAAAAAAACAATTTGCTGAAATAATAACTCATACTGAGTGTTGGCTCTCTTTTGTTGCTTTATCCTTAAAGCCAAAGCTTAATATAAAACGCCCACCAAACACGTACACGCACACACACACACACAGACACACACACACAATCGCCTGAAGCTGCCCAAGAGAATTGTATCTAAATTTAGCTGCCAGTATCCTGTTTGGTTTGGCCAGTGAAATCAATTCGTTTTTAATGTGAGGTTTCTATTCTGTTGTTCGATAACGCATTCCCATAAGTGCATTGTCCATAAAAAACCACTTCATTTATTTGCAATATATTTGGTTCCTAAGAGCTATGCATACTCTAACGTTCCTTATCTTTCATATAAATCAAAAACATTCATCTTAAATATTTGGTTCTTGAAATAAGTATATTTTAAGACCCAAAATAATAAGTTTTATTCTTATACTAAGATTTGTGGTCTTGAAAATTTATGAATTTATGTCTTAAAAATAAGAACTTGGTCATAATTGATATGTTCTTAGAATCAAGTTCTTAGTGCTGAGACAGAAATCTTGATTTTAGCTCCTTTTTTTTGTTATATAGTATGAAATATAAATTAAATGAACTAATCAAATGTTGAAAAACTATTTTAATCTGTCGAACAAATTGCAAAATTATGTTTTTGAAATACAGTCGAACTTCCCTAACTCGAATCACCATTATCCAAAGAATAGGTTCGAGTTAGGGAGATATTCGAGTTATAGAGTTCTTTTTCCTAAGTTTATTTATTTTACTGCCACTCATTTAGTTCGAGTTACAGAGAAATTCGAGTTATAGAAGTTCGAGTTATGGAAGTTCAACTGTACTTATTTTTTGACAGTAAACACGATTTTTGAGTTTATGATTCTTATGATGAAAAATTTTTCCAGTCCAGTGAAAATTTCATAATCCTATACATTATTTGATAATCAGCTTTAGATCAAGGTGGATTTATACATGGTGATGTATTCGTTTGACGTGCTCTCTTTTTCGGGGCACAAACGTCATTATGAAAGCAAACGTCAGAGTGACCGGTTGTATTAAATTCTCTGAAAAATGCCCCGTGTGTGTAAGTTGTGTCGCTCAAACTCGAGTCGTTCGATTAGTGTTCCCAGAGATATAAAAGCAAGACAAATATGGATAAATGCAACAGGGACACTATTAGAAGCCGATAATAGAATTTGTGAAAATCATTTCAATGAAGGTGATTTTATACATTATAGCAAAGGAAAGCGTAAGGCTTTGCGGCCAAACGCAGTTCCTCAAAATAGGTTGCCATCATACACGGAAGAAATGCCCTCTGTTTTCAGTGATAATTTGCGTGATTTTAGTTCGCAAACTGAGTAAATATACCCTAAAAACTATTATATATGTGACCATTTATAAACTCTGCCCAAATTACAGAAAAGAAATAATTGAATGTGGAATTGCCCTCGAAAATATTCGGCTAAAATTAAAAATAAAAGAGTTGCAAGAGGAAAATGACAGGCTCGTCAAAAGACTTAACAGCATGGAAACATTAACTGAATCGCTTAAAAAAATTTTCACCAAGAATCAAATAAGCAAGTTGGAAAATGGTAATAAGCGGGTATATTGGAACTCCGAAGACGTTTCGTCAGGAATTTGTCTGCAAGCTGCTGGACCTAGAGCTTATAGGCATAGAACGCGTCTCATGTTGAATTAAGTGATAAAATAAAACAATTTTATTTTAAGATGCGTGTAAAATTTAGAATCAAACACTTAAATAACAGAATGAAAATACAAAAACAAAAACAACGTTTGTTAGGAAATAAGAAGTTTTTAAAAATTTTGCTTTAATAAATAAAAAGAGAAAAACATGATATTGCTTTTTATTTTGATTTTACAGTGGCTCACAGCTAAAATTATGCAGTGCATATTCTAAACTTTAACAGCGTTGAAGCCAGAGCTTTCAAATAACTCTCAACCCATTTTGCAAACAGATGTGCGCCTAAGAAGCCAGAAAAAGTTAGGACCCATGCACCGAAAAGGTAACCACGATCCCATTTGTTTTTTGCATGTTTTCTTTGCTTGATATTCACTCCGCAAACGGGAGCGTCACTTAGCGATTTGCAAAGAAGCCTGTGAGGGAAAGTGTACAAAGAAAGAAAAAAATTTTTACATTAACATAGAATAATAAAATGAAATTAATTTTTCAAATAAATTATTCAAAATGCAATTTAAATGAAAATACTGCTATTGTTACATCACAGCTTTACTAGTCAAATTCTCAAAACGAAAATGAGTGAAGAGTATAGAAAACAAAACAAAACAAATTTTCTATATATCTATCTCTGTCGTCTCTCTCACGTCAGACTCTTTTTGACAGCTTTGCCCCGAGAGAGAGCGAATACATCACCATGTATAAATCCACCTTGCTTTAGATCTACTTGAAGTAGTGCCTTGGAGATGTTGCTGGTAATTGCAGTCGAGTGTCCCATATTCAAAGTCAAAAAAACTCTTTGTCGCAACAAAGGGAAAAGCAAAAATGGTAACAGTTTCAGTTGCTTTTTTTAATGGCATGACACTCGGTGCAGCTGAATGACTACCAGGTCCGTCTCTCTCTCTCTCATTCTCTTTCTCTTATACAAATCCCACCACATTTCAGTGGCAGTCAACTTATTGATGCCACACAGCGTTGCACTTAAACGGCAACCGGATAATTTGCTGTCAGGATGGTGCTCTTGATGGTGTTGTTTTGGTTGTTGTTGTTTCTGCTGCTGAAATTCGTATCCTTGTCGCATTCGTTAACCCATTAAAGGCTATCTATAAATCGGCTGGTACGATTTTGACGAACTTTTTAAAAAAATTTTGTCTTCAAATTTTATTTTTCCGATTTCCATACATTTTTCAGCTTTTTCTGTCAACATTTTCTATGCAGAAAAAACCTAGATATTCACCTGTAAAAAACTACAGGTATACCAAGGATAACTAAACTGTTAAATTTTTAATAAAAAATAAATTTTTGCCTCGATATCTCTCACATGCCCCGTGCTAGTATTTTTAAAGTGTCAACACTTTTTTGGGTATTTAAATACCCATTAGTCTAAAATGGGTTAAGCATACACACGGCAAGTCCTTGTGGCCTTCGCCTTCTGCCAACTGATTTATCCACATCCTGTGATGTGCAATGGCCAAAGTGGCCTCGCTGCGTAATTTGCGTTTGGTTTCATGTCATTTGGCGTCTCGAATGAAGTGCACATTTCCTAATTAAACAGCCAATGGTCAAACTAATGAGTACATTGCGACACATTCACCATGCACTCGCAGAGTGCTTCACTTTCTCTTTACTCTGATTATTTTTTTCTTTTCAAGTAGTTCAGTAAATTATTAAATATCGTACTAAGAATGAATTCAAATACTTTGAATACAAATGTTAAAGCGATTTTTTATTATTATTCTTAAAGAATATTTCTAAAATAACCAACAGTTTTAAAGAAGTTTATTAAGTTCTTGAATTAACTGAAATTGAAAATAAAAAATATAAATATAGTTTTTTGTGTCTTCTTACGGAAACAAATATGATTGCTTTTTAAACATATTCCTTATTTTTTTTTTATTTTTATTAACAATTATAAATAATAAACCTTATATAATTGTTTGAAACATAAAATATCCCAATAATTTGGAAAATTATTAAGAGCACCCATTTGATGTGATTCCAAAAATAAATTCGATAAATCATCTCTCTAATACTCATTTAAGGTTGACCTATAATATATCCAATAATAAATCAGATTAATTTTAGAAATAATGTGTGATTCTTGTTCTTGTCCAAGGAACCCAAACCCTTTTTTAAAACAACTTTGAAAGTTCATATTAATAAAATGTACATAAATACAAATAATTGAAGGGAATTTGAAAACTAAATTTTAAATCAAATCATAAGGCAAAATAAAATTTTTAATTGAGAGCAGGGATTATAACACCAACCGAAATAGTAACTTTTAACCGGTAAAAACCGATTGAAATTCAATATTTTTTTTCATTTGACCGAAACCTTAATACCGAAAATCTGTAAACCGAAATAACCATTTAGTAACCGTTTCATTTATAAGGGTTTTTGATTTTAATTTTTTTATTTTATGTTTAATTTTGAGTTTTTATTTGTGATATTCATGATCGAATTTTCACAGCACTGAATGAAATATTAAAATTCTTAAAATGTAATTAAACTACAGTCGTCGGATAAAGTATTTTGACAAAACAAAAGTTAAATCTACTCGTAATTTGAACTTATTTTACGTTAAGTTCTGCATCAATGGAAAGGTCATTAAAATCCCGTTTGAACGATACAAAATTGTCCTTATCCCTTTAAGTATCCATTGAAAATTTTGAATTTGAATGTTTTGATGCAAAAACAAAAACAACAATTCTACGAGTGACTGCGAAAGTTTTGGGTCATTCAAACGGGATTTAAATGACCTTTTTAGTAATGCCAAACTTAATATAAAGTAAGTTCAAATTACGAGTAGATTTAACTTTAGTTTCGTCAAAATGCTTTATCCGACGACTGTATCAAACTGAATAATATGTGAAATAAATGTGTGAATGAAACATTAAGAAAGTGCTGCCCCTTTATTATTATTATTGTGAACCGAAATCATACCGTTATTTCAAAACCGAAACACACAAAAACCGGTTCACCGTTACGAAACCTTTGTTCAAAAATTTTGCGTAACCCTGATTCAAAGAAAATGGAACTTGAATTTAAATTATATTTAAAAATGAATCTTAATTCAACGCCTCATCTGCAGCTGTTGTTAATCATCTGTTGGAGGAGTCATAAACCCAAAGGAAATTTTCTCACTGATGAGATGCTTTATCCCCCTACTAACTATTACTATTGATTACTTACTTGGACTGGTCATTGATCTCTAGTATATCTCTGAAGCACAAGCACTTAAAGACTCTCGTGTCCAGTGTTGAGACTTTAATAGTCTTTATTTTCTCTCCCTCAAAATTGAATTGCCAAGTGCTAGTGTCCTCCCATCATTTTGGGCAACTTTTGGCTCTTAGCTTTGATTTAAGCTGATTTTGTGTGGATTTTGTTCTTGGAAGCGCAGTCACTTGAAAATTAATTTAGATCTAAACCGCAGGCAATTGACGCAAGTGCGATAAATGAACCACAGATCTTTCCGTGGAATATGAAGGGGAGTGTGCTGGGAGGATGCTTCTGTCCGCAGCTGCAGTGTACTCGTATCCTGGCTAAATACTCGTACTGTGGTCGTCGTCCAATCGCAGATAATTGAATTTATTACCATCGTCATTATGAGCAACATTGTGGTCATCATTATCAACATTCATCCCTTGCCACGTACACTCAGAAAAATACTTATGACATTCTAAAATTAAGTATGTCCGTTAGAGTACATCGACTTTTTTCACAAAAAATGGTAACCCATTTTCATAATATATGGTCAATTCTAAGATGTTTTCACCAAGAAATCATAGTTATAAAATTAATTCCTGGTCCGCGCTTTTGAGTTGAAAAATTCATTTTTTTGAACATTTACATCTTGGGTGTTTATGGACCGATCCTTACAAACTTGGTGTCAATACTCTTGTTAGGACCAGGTCTTTTAAAATTATACAGAACCAAAGGACCAAATGTTCTTTAAACATAATTTTCATCCTTGGAACGACGATAAAGATTTAGTCAGAATTTAATATAATTTTGGCCCAATGGACATTTTTATCGTCCTTGAACCTAAATTTTTTATTTTCAGAAAATTTAAAACATATTTTATTAAAATTGTATGAAAATTGTATTAAAATATCTTATAAAAAAAAACTCTTTACGAGGTAAAAGTCTAGTGACGAAAACAGTTATATGCTCCAAAATTTCTGATATCCAATTTTGTGACGAATAATATTAAGTTTGACATAAAAATTATTTTAAAAAAAATTTTGGCACTCGGCACATTGCGCCAAAATGTCTCAATTCTTCATACCAAATAAAACTCAATGTTTTGCGCAGTGCCGAATGCAAAAATTTTTTTTTAAATAATTTTTGTGTCAAACTTAATATTATTCGTCACAAAATTGGATATCAGAAATTTTGGGGCATATAACTGTTTTCGTCACTAGACTTTTACCTCGTAAAGAGGTTTTTTTTATAAGATATCAGAAATTTTTGAATAAGATATCAGAAATTTTGAAATTTCATTCTATCAACTTTGTTTATTTTTTGTACAAGCTAAAACAAACTGTCTGCCAACACTGGTTCCCTTAAAACACACATGCCAAGCGCAAAAGCTAGTAGCACTCTCAAACTCTGGCTGCTATGACACTTTGCTGCTGCTGTATGCATGCTTCTGCATATGTACATTCAGAAGTGTAAAGGTAAAAGGTATATTCAGTTAACAGGTAATATCTTGCCCAAGCGAAATTTGACGGCTATGTGTTATATGTCAAAAACGCGAAATTGAATTGCTACAACAAATAACATACAGTCGAACTTCCCCAACTCGAATCACCATTATCCAAAGAAAAGGTTCGAGTTAGGGAAATATTTATTATTATAATTATTAATTTTACTACCACTCATTTAATTCGAGTTACAGAGAAATTCGAGTTAGAAAAGTTCGAGTTAGGAAAGTTCAACTGTATTTAAAACTTATTTGAAACGTAGATTTTTCTTAAATCGCCGAAATGTGGGGAAAAAAAACCTTATTTCACCTGAAGCTTTTTACCTGTGTTTTAAGCAAAAAAGTTTACAGCTAGGCTTAAAGCCCTTCTAAATACATTTCCAACGATATATAGATCATATCTGTAGCTTCTATTGTTTGGATGCTGTGGCTTTTGGCGATTTACATGTACATTAACATACTGCATATGTACATGCAGTAGTGTAAAGGTAAAAGGTATATTCAGTTAATAAGTAATATCTTCCAAACCCATCGGTAAAATTTTACACACTATAACATATTGGAAGCTAAAAAAAATCGTTAGCGTCGTTTTCTCAAAAACCGCCAAAATCTGGGACAAAATATCTTATTTCACGTGTTGATTTTTACCTATGCACTTTAGAAAAAAAGTTTGAAGGTTTGCCTAAAAGCCCTTCAAAATACCTTTCCAACGATATACAGATTATGTCTGTAGCTCATATCGTTTGGATGCTATAGAGGTGCTATTTAATTTTAACGGTTTTTAGCGATTTCCCGCTAAACTAGCTTTTTTTCGCAAAAGTTGTAGAACAAACTGACTTTTCATCTCGTTTTGACAAGGGCACCAAAAATTTTAAAATTAATTAATTAATTAATTAAAAAAAAATTTCAAAAAGTTAATACCTTTCGATCGGTATATAACTCGACCTGATCGGACAGTCATAGCAAATTTTCCATTCTTCCTGTGTATATATGCTAGTCGCTTTCGTCACTAGCGCGGACTGCCGTCCGCAGTGATGTTTTACAGTTTCTGAAATATTAAAAGTCACGGTCCTAACAAGAGTATTGATACCAAGTTTGTAAGGATCGGCCAATAAACACCCAAGATATAATCGTCAAAAAAATGAATTTTTCAACTCAATAGCGCGGACCACGAATTCATCTAAGAACTATGGTTTCTTGGTAAAAACATCCTAGAATTTACCATAGATTATGAAAATGGGTTACCATTTTTCCATTTTTTCGGGCCCGAACAAATCGATGCTCTCCAATGTCCGTACTTGAATTTATGTTTTGTGTGTTGTTGTTTATAACCAACATAGACACTTTTATTAAAGGGTATTTAACTTTGATACTTGGAGTGATTCTTATGTTATTAAATTCAAGGTTATTATTGTTTTCATATAATTAAATTCAAGATTATTTTAAGATTAAAACGAACTTAAATATGATAATGTTTTGTACTAGAACAAGTACATTTCGGGATAAGTTAGAGAATTTTCTGTACTTAAACTATTGTGATCCGATCTTGTACAGACCTAAGTTAATCCCAAAAGTAGCACAGGGATATCCGCTGAGTAAGTACGGAAATCTTGATTTTTTTTTTTTGAGTGTACTCTGTTCTCTGTTCCTTCATCTTCTTTCGTCATTTCGTTCCGTTCCGTTTCGTTTCCTTTGCTTGTTTTTACTTTTGCCCAAATTGTGCGTTATAATTTAATTTTAACACCTCCCCCAAGTTCACGGCTCCTTCATGCTTGCCACTTAAATTGTGGGCGTACCTGGACGTGGCAAGCAGCAGTCAGCAAGCACCGCTCGTATTTGAATGCTGCAGCATTCATCTACACGAGAACAACAACATTTTCAACAACTTTGCCGTGCAACGGAGTGGCAGCAACTTTTTCAATTGTTGTTTTGTTGTTGTTTGCACAATGCTCCAGAAATTACAACAACAACGATGACAACACCAAGAATTACAACAACAACGACAGGGGCGACAACGTCAACTTTCACAAACCGCTTCATTCTGACATGATGAGTAAATTGCAATTAACACACACACACACACACACACACACACACACACACACACACACAAGCACACCCTTACAAACACACGCATACTTACACACACAGCGTACAACTTTTGTCCTTGCTATGCAACTTTTTGGGACCCACTAGAGTCCATTGTTATTTGCCTAGCAGATCCTTTGGCCAGTTGAGTAATAGCCTCTTTGGACTACGCATATGTTTTTCTACACTTTTTCACCATTTATTTATTTTTCATTTTCCATTTATTTTTGGATTTTCATCTAATCAAAATAAAATACAAAACTTTTAATTCAGCTTTTCGTACATATAAAGTCTCTAGCTGTACTACGGCTATACATTAGAGCAGCGGTGGGCACGCATGGGCTCCGGTAGCTAGCAGCTGCTCCGAACTTTATATTTGCCGATTCGGCGCCGTGGAGTCGCACAAAAGACTTGCAAGCAAAGTAGGTAACTCTAATAGGGTTGTTGTTAATGTTGTTGTAGTGCTCCCGAATTCAAATTTCGTGCCCACCGCTGCATTACGGTGCATCGATTTTTTTTAAATAAAAATGGTAACCCATTTTCGTAATCTATGGTCAATTCTAAGATGTTTTCAACAAGAAACCATAGTTCTAATATGAATTCCTGGTCCGAACTTTTGAGTCGAAAAATTAAATTCCTTACAAACTTGATCTCAATACTCTTGTTAGGACCAGGACTTTTAAAACTCCACAGAACTAACGGACAAAATGGCATTTAAACATAATTTTCATCCTTAGAACGACAATTTTGCGATTCGTCTCTATCTTTAAAAATTAGTCTGAATTAAATCAATTTTTTGGTCCAACAAAATTTTTTTTTAACCCATGTTTTTTATTTGCAAAAAATGTAAAATATAATTTAATACAATTTTAATAATTTACATTTTCTGTTCATAAAAAATACAGGAATAACCGATAACTGAAACCCTAAATGCGAGCATAACCGAAACCGTAACTGAAACCGATATTCGTAACGTTTTTAATCCCTGGTTCATATTAAAAATGGGAACGTGTCTTTTCAGGCTGCGTGGTTCCCAAGTTTCGCCTTAACAACATACACTAGCCAGAAATACTATGCGTACACACTTTTTTTTTTACTTTAACAGCTATTGTAAGTCAAGTTATCATAGTAAAAAAATATATATAGAGTATTTTGAATTTTGAGTATTTTGAATCTTAAAAAACGTCAAATTTTTAATTCTAAGAGTGACGGCAAAAAAAAAAATTTCAAAAATATTTTTGCTTGAATTTTTTTATAATTTTTTGAAAATCCTAAAAATGACTATTTTAACCCCTTTTTCCTACTTTTCACACAAAAAGTGGCTTTTTTGCACATACATGTATTTCTGGTGGAAAGATGTTCAAACTCGGCAACCTGCAACTCGCAACTCGTTTCGGAGCATGAGCATTGTTTTCATTTGCGGTCTTCTCCATATGCTGAGCTAAACTTTTGGTTGCCATTTGCCTAATTCAATTTTAATCTACTTGGTTGGGTTAACACTCGCATCCTGCCCGGAAGCAGCTACATCCCCATTTCCATTCCCATCCCCATCCTAGCGAGTCGAACAGAACCTGCCACAAATCGCAACACGCACGCAGCTGGCAGTCAAAATGTCGTTTGAGACCTCTGCAATTTGCGTCCTTTGTTAAAGCATTTGGCTATGCTTTAAGTGCTGTGCGTGTGGCACACTAACACACGAATACACACACACGCACACACACACATACATACGTGGCATTCATGTGATATCCTTCAACGCGATTGATGAAAACGCATCAATTTCATTACTAATTGGTCTCGTTTTTAGCGTGCTGCAATCGAAAACCGCAACGGTCAATAGATTGAATGCAACATCAACTGTGTGCAACCGCACGCGAACATACAAGTTTTCTTTTTTTTTTTTGATGTTTTTTAAATTTTAGAAACAAAGTAAAAATCAATGAAAGTCAACTTTTATTTTTGCATATTACAAATTTTCAATTTAGGAATTTGTTTTATTTTATACACAATCATTTTTAGCTTTGTCCTCAAACAGTTGTGTAAGTCACAAAGGTGCATGAAATATATTTATTCCACGTCCGTATCAGTAATCCCAATATTTGTACGATTTAAAGATTTTTGATACCGATTGCAAAATTTTACATATTTAATTCTTGAAAACTTCCTGCGGTATAAATATACTGCTATGTGCCTCCAAAATTCAAATTCTCATTTGTTTGTATCTCTTTATTTTTATTTTATTTATTTAATTTAATTATTATACATAAGTTCCTTATAATATAATAACTAAAGACTAGAGCACTAGCTACTGGGCACTATCTCTTTATATATAGAGCTTTAAAATAGCACCTAATGATGATTGGATTATATTATTATCTTATAAAAAAAACTCTTTACTATAGTGGCGAAAACATTTTAATGCCCCAAAATTTCTGATATCAAATTTTGTCCAATTAGGTTTTACATATAAATTATTTTAAAATAAAATTTTTCACATTGATCTAAATTCTTCATATTTAATAAATATTACTTTTTTGAGCAGTGGTGAATGTCTAAGTAAAACGTATATATTCAGTTAATAGGTAATATCTTCTAAACCCACCCATAAAATTGTTTTAATTATATATCAAAATACGCCAAATTTTACACACTACAACATATTAAAAGTTAAAAAAAATCGTTACCGGCTTTTTACCGGCGCTATCTTATTTCACCTGTAGCTGTATACATGTTTTTAAAAAAAACTTTGAAGGTAGGACTAAGTGCCCTCCAAAACAAATTTTCAACGATATATAGATCACATATGGGCTATTCCTGGGTTGCGGACGTTACATTTGTACGCAAATTTTTATGTTCAAACTGTTGTAGCTCGCGTTCAGATCGGTGAATTTTAATGTAATTTTTTGGAAAATGCATTTTATTGAGAAAGCTATCAAACCTATTTTAAGATAAAAGCCTAAGTATTTTTGAAAAAAAATTAGGCTTGCTGAAAGTTTGGTTGCGGACGTTACAAAAAATGGAAGTCGATTTGAGGTTAACGTGCATTTGCGCGTATATTAGAGAATTTTGCATTATAAACAAAAAATATCCCAATACAACAAATTAACTGGAATGTATGACCATTTCAATTCAGCATCAAAAATACAGATAAGTAGTCTCGTTAATTAAAAATCTTAGTTTTTGTCAGTTGCGGACGTTACGGTACACTTTTTACACTCATACTTTCTTTCAAATTATTAATATATATTAAATATCTGTTCGATACAGTTTTTATCTTAAATAAAAGAAAATGAAACAAAGTTTATGATGAGCTAAGCGCTAAACACTCAGGCGACTGTTTTACCAACTTTTTTGTCCATTGAAAATACCCTTTTTTTTACAAGAAATATTGAAATTAAGAGGCAAAAAGAAGAATTAATTGATAAGACTCGGCCATGAAAAGCCAAACCACCGTAAAACCTTTTTGATTTTGTAATTTGAAGCCCAAAAATGTATTCTAATAAAACAAAAACCAACTATTATTAAAAAACATGCCGTTTTTTTTACCAAATTAATTTTTTGCCCTTGGTTTAAAAATTTCCAGAATAGCCCATATGTAGCTTCTGTCATTTGGAAGCTGTGGGGGTTTCAATTTTAGCGGTTTTAAGCGTTTTCCCGCTAAACTAGAGACTTTTCGCTTTGATGCATCCAAACAGACTAAAAGTGCATTTACACTAGTTGACAAGCTGGTCAATTTCATCTCAGTAGGCTGAAAATTTTGATGGCAACTTAGTCAACTCTAGTGTAAATTGTGGTCAACTCTAAGCAAAAGTGCGTTGACCTGGTAAAAAGCAAAGCCTAATTTTCACCTAACCAGCGGTCGGATTTCGATGATCGAAATGTTATTCGGCGCGTTGTTTTGATTAGAACAGTTAAAAAATAAAAGAAAGTCAAAAACGCTCTAACGCCCCATTTGCTCCAATCATTTAAATTTGGCCCCTCCCACTTACACCTGTTTATCTCACGAACCAGGTGAGTTTTCAAAAGTCTTAGTATGCACATTTGTTCGGTTTCGATCGGTATATAACTTGATCTGATCAGACAGTCATAGAACATTTTCCATTCTTCTTGTGTATATATGCTAGTCGCTTATCGCACCCTTCGTGCTGCTTTCGTCACTAGCGCGGACTGCCGTTCGCATTGATAATTATATTTTTATATGGAACATTTTCATTTTATACTTGCTTTTCGCCGTTGGAGTTGAAAATTTTCACATTAGTGTCCACATAGGTCATAAAGGAAAGTATCTAATAAATTATCCAAATGATACTTATATTAAACACTATAGCTCAATATAGATAAGTTTGAGGTCATATTATTAAATAATATTTTTATAGCTTTGTTCTTGAGATGTAGTGATTACCTTTGAATGTTTCTTTCAGATGATAAATTAATCTTTGTCAACTTAAAATTATGGGGATATTTATTCTTCTGTGCTGCAAACTTACTAGTATATTAATAAATAATCTAAATGATTCACAGATAATAAATTAACAAATGCTGCTATCTTAATTAGAAAATTTCCTTATCTTTTTTTTTTATATATAGCATATATAAAATATAGTGGTCAACTTCACTTTATTAAGCTCAAGAGCTACACTCTTAATATTTTGATTTGCCAATTTCCTTGTGCAGCGAGGCAGACGTTTTTCCTAATTTTCACAATTACTTCAGCTACATTTAACTAGTTTATTAGTTTTATCTATGTATGCCGCAAGGCCCCAAGAGAGCTGTGAACATCACCATATGAATAGCTGAAAAGCCAACGAACCGAGCCAAAATACGAGTACACAAATTTTGTGACTGTAATTTACGTGAAGAGCACGTGAAATTCATTTGGGCGCCGTTGGCATCGGTGGCTTGTACCGTTAGACTGTCCAGTGTTGGGCAGTGCAATGAAGAAATATTATGCTACAAATGTGAGACGACAACACGGGCAAACGAACTCTGGCACAGAGGACAAGTGCTTATACATATACATAAGTATAACTAGCTCTTAGCACTTGACCCAGGAATGTGAAAGATGTGGATACATTTTTTATACCCTTGCCGAGAGTGTTGTCACATATCACGAATAAGTGAAACGCATTAAAGGGGAAACACCATAAAAATATATACTCCTGATCACGACAACACGTTGAGTCGATATATGTATGTCTAATAGGGCGGGTCAATTTGTTCGGGTCGAAAAAAACGTGAGAATCGTCCACCAGAATCGGATTCTACGATGAATTCTAAGATATTTTCACAAAGAAACTATATGTCTAAAATGAATTCCTAGCCTCCGCTGAGAAGCATGAAGTTTTTAGATTAAGGTAATTTAAGGTATTTTGAAGTATTTAAGGTATTAAAAAAAAAATAACACATTTTCAAATAGTGTTAAGCCTTATTTTGATTCATCTTTTTGCAACAAATTTTATAAATATATATTTTTTTTAATTAACCAAACAATTTTTTTTTAATACATTGAAATTAGCCGAGGAAGCCATGAACTATGGGTTTTTAAGAAAATTTAGGCAAAAGTCTGTAACTTTCTAATGAAGTGAGATATCGGCCTGAAATTTAAAATATATATTCTTGACATCTAAAAAAAAATTTTGACAACAAAATAAAAATGGGCGTGGCATCCGAAGGGGCGTTTACTAATGGTCAAACAATATAAATCGATTTGTCAATAATAAAAATATGTTTCAAAAAATTAACAAAAAACGTAAAACAATAAAATTTTATGTTTACTATTTTAAATAATAATTATAAATTTCTTTAACGTAAAATTATGTTAACAGAAAATATTTTATTGGCAATGCTCTTTGATGAAAGAAAGTTCGTCCGCGATAGAGCCATAAACAAAATTTTATATTATCGTGAAAAATTATATGAACCAACAAAGCTCAGATCATATAAGAAAAACCGAATTAATTTGAATTGCACAGACTATATGAATTTAGTTGACTTGGATAATGACGAAATATTGTTAATATTCCATTCACTGCAAGGATCCCACACGAACACTTGTTGGAGTACATGAATTCTGCTTAAATACCACTGTCAGATCCAGCAATTCCAGCGCACATCCAGGGAACCGAACGATGTGTGCAGTTGTTAACGCATGTCTCACGACGCGTAATGCCGCAGAATCGAGATGATGTGATGTCAGTGACTCTCGAAAGTCGTTCCAAATATCCTCAAATCGAGGCTAAAAACGACCTTAAAAACTGACAAATTGTTATTTTTTCTTTAAGATATTTTGTTATTTGCTTTCTCAAACTAAAACTAAAATATTAAAAATGTTAACATAATTTTACATTTAAGAATTTTATAATTTTTATTTAAAATAGTAAAAATAAAATTTTATTGTTTTACGTTTTTTGTTAATTTTTTGAAACATATTTTTATTATTGACAAATCGATTTATATTGTTTGACCATTAGTAAACGCCCCTTCGGATGCCACGCCCATTTTTATTTTATTGTCAAAATTTTTTTTTAGATGTCGAAAATATATATTTTAAATTTCAGGCCGATATCTCACTTCGTTAGAAAGTTACAGACTTTTGCCTAAATTTTCTTAAAAACCCATAGTTCATGGTTTCCTCGGCTAATTTCAATGTATTAAAATAAAATTTTTTGGTTAATTAAAAAAAATATATATTTATAACATTTGTTGCAAAAAGATGAATCAGAATAAGGCTTAACACTATTTGAAAATGTGTTATTTTTTTTTTAATACCTTAAATACCTCAAAATACCTTAAAATACCTCAATATAAAAACTTCATGCTTCTCAGCGGAGGCTAGGAATTCATTTTAGACATATAGTTTCTTCGTGAAAATATCTTAGAATTCATCGTAGAATCCGATTCTGGTGGACGATTTTTGCGAAAAAAAATTGACCCGCCCTAATGTCTATGCAAACTCTAACAGTCTTGAAAATATCTTGATGAAAATTGGAACATACACCCACGCGCATATGTATGCGTGCAACCTTTTTTTTTGCTTTAACAGCTATGTAAGTAAAGTCTTCACAGTAAAAAACATATATTTGGAAAGGTCTTTTAAATTCCGTTTGAATGATGCAAAACTTTCCTTAACCCATTAAGTACCCATTGAATATTTTGATATTTGATAAAAGTCTACTTTTTCAACTTTTTTCTTCGATTTTTTACAAAAAATATTTTGATGCAAAAAAATCTTGAAACAATTCTAAGAGTAACTGGAAAAAAATATTTTGAAAAATATTTTTGCTAGTATTTTTTATAATTTTTTGAAAATTCTAAAAATGTCTATTTGAACCTCTTTATCCTACTTTCGCTTTTTTGCAGTTTTCAAAGAATTTTAAAAAATACTAGTAAAAATATTTTTGAAATTGTTTTTGCAGTCACTCTTAGAATTGTTTGAAGAATTTTTCTGCATCAAAATATTTTTTGTAAGAAATCGAGGAAAAAAAGTTGAAAAATCGACATTTTTTAGATTCAAAGTACTCAATGTGTACTTAATAGGTTAAAGAAATTTTTGTATCATTCGAAGGGAATTTAAACGACTTTTCCAAATATATTTTTTTTACTATGAAGACTTGACTTACATAGCTGTTAAAGCAAAAAAAGACATATGCGAGTGGGTGTCTGTTTCATATCTGGAAACCAACTGGATCGGTCCGATTAATCATATAACTGCCATAGAAATGCGTCCTGACCGAAATTGATTAAAATTGGGCTACAATATCATAGGAACGTTCAACGTTCCAAGCCAATGCAATGCAATGTCTGAGAATGTGCATTTAGTAATATGCTAACTTATCTAGTTAATCTGTAAAAGCTGGGAAAGACAAGTCAAAAATTGAATACAGCACTCTGTAAGGGTATCAAATTTTCTGTGTGCCGAAGATAACCTTTTCTTCTTGTATTTTTTTTTGCTTCGGTCAACTTTGGGCACGTCTGTTGTCGCATCCCTCACCTCATGCTACTCTACACTATACATGCCCTCACTTAACCGCACGTCCTAGTCATTCATTTTTGGAGGGGGAGTCAACAGACAAACAACTGCAAACGACGACATCAAACACTTTTCTCCTTAAATGTGTTTTGTTATTGTTTGGACTTTTCGATTGCCTGCCTGCCTGCCTGGTCAGCGTCCATTGTACACTGTTCATTGTGTGTGCCCCATTTTGTCTGCCCTGGCGAATTGTAAATATTAATGAGAGTAGTTCTTCCCATCAAATAACATGACAAGCAATCTCTTAACTCTCAACTGTAATCGATGTCTCAAAATGTTGCAAAAATTCTCAACAGCCGCTTACAAAAATTGCACAAATTCTTTGGCGAAAATGAAATGCAGAACATCTTTCTGATACCTCATTTTGCTGTAGAAGGCATTTCTATAAAGCTTAAACTTCAATTTGGAAATTCCTAATAGGAAAAAAACGATGCGTTAAAGTCTAAAATATTAAAGGCCTCAATGTAAACTTTTATATAAATAAATGTAATATTTTGATGTAGATGTTTAAAATTTTTTTACGATATTTAATATACTAAGAATTCAGTTTTGTGTATTTAGATGTAGGTAACTTCGCTTTCAAACAATTTTGAACACCTTTTTATATTTATAGTGCCATCATTTTTTTTATAGTCTAATTTTATTTTATTTAATTATGGTTGACAAAAATTGATTAAAATTAAAAATGTAAATTGGAAATATATTCTAAAATTAATAATTAGAATTAATTATAAAATAATTTAAGCAATATTTAAGTGACAATAATAATTAGTAAGTGATAATAAATATGAGTTCTACCAAAAAACCAATCAATTACATAAATATCAGCTTTAGTTACTACATTCGTCTGGTTGTTGACATGGTCTCTATTCAGAGGTGTCACTGTACTACACTTAAATATGGACATTCTCGTTTTATTTGTTGGTCAGCTACAAGTCAAGTTGTTTTCCTTTTGTTATCGTTTTTATTGTTGCTGTTATTTTTCTTATTTGTTGTGTACAGTTTTCTTTTGCGATTGTAGCCATCACAAATTTTTATGCTCGTGTGTCAGTTGCCCCGCGGCGCTGACCTTGAACTTGGCTCCAACATTGTCTGCCTGCTGCGAGGGGCATGCAACCATTACCCATTCTTGTTGTGGCTTTGCTGCTGCCACTGTTGCATGCAACTCCGTTCGTGTTGAGATGCTCTGTTTGGGACTCCGAATTAAATTCCTTGAAGAGACTCTATAGATTCATCTACGAATGTACAATAACCAATGTACAAAAGAATAAAGTGCACATAATTGGATTCATAATTGAACCGTAAAGAGCTCTCCTCCACGCTCACTTAAGACAGCTACTCTCTTTGATTTATTTTTATATTCCTATCGAATATCAAAATATTATAAATTAAACAAATTAATTTAAATAATTAATTTTGATATTTTACAAATTTTTGTCTTGGATTTTATCTTAAGACATATTTTGTACTAAATTCTCTTAAAAATTATTATCTTTTTATAATAATGACTTATTCTCCTAGGTCACTTAAATATCAGTTCAATCAATTTAAAATGGCTTTTAATATTTTGAGAGAGCAGGTCGATTTATGGCTATGTGGGAAGATATGGCGCTGTTAACGGCTTTATTTAATGTAGAGATCCATTCCCTCCTTAAACTTCTCATGTCCTAAATTCCTTACGGGCCACTTTAATTGTTAAGTGTGGTGAGAAGTTCTAATAATAATTACATTGGCATGTCAAAGACCAGCAGAAAATAGAAAAAAGTCAAAAAGTCGAAAAGTCACGAGCACGCACACAAATCATTGGTATCAATCTATATATATAAAACTCTTTGTCCTGACTGACTGACTCACTGACTCACTGACTGACTGAGAATCAACGTGTAGCCCAAACGGTAAAAGATAGAAAGCTGAAATTTGCACACAACATAGATGAGATAATTTCATCGTGCAATAAGACGGCGTTTTGCGAAATTCGACCTCTAAGTGGGTTAAATCGGGGTCAAAGGTCACGGAATTGCTTAGTATGAAAAACTTTGTTTCTTAAGATATCTGAACAAAACTCACAGATTGTACGTTTTTGACTGTCCTTTACATTCTGACCAAATTTGGTCAAAGTCGGATGACTATATCATATAGCTGCCATAGGAACAATCGGATGCAAAATAACCTTTAGTATGAAAAACTTTTTTGTTTCTTAAGATATCTCAACCAAACTCAGAGATTCTATATTTGGGGCTGTCTCTAACATTCTGGCCAAATTTGGTCAGAGTCGGGTTACTATATCATATAGCTGCCGTAGGAACAATCGGATGCAAAATAACCTTTAGTATGAAAAACTTTTTTATTTCTTAAGATATCTCAACCAAACTCCCAGATTATATGTTTGGGACTGTCTCATACATTCTGACCAAATTAAGTCAAAGTCGGATTACTATATCATATAGCTGCCATAGGAACAATCGGATGCAAATTAACTTTTGGAACCAAAAACTCTGTTGTTGTATGAGATATCCTAACAAAACTCATAGATTAGCTCTTCTTGCTAAATTTTGGCATTTTCCTCAAATTTAGCTTTTTTCCGCCAAATTTAGCTTTTTCCGGCCAAATTTAGCCTTTTCCCGCTAAATCTGGATTTTTCCAGCTGAATCGATAAATCGGTCTTTAACCTAAGTCCAATTACCGGGGAAAAACATTAAAACACTTAAGTTAAATATTTGCGTTTTTCGTCAAAATTTATATATTTGCTATATTATATAAACAAAAATTCTGTTGTTGTATGAGATATCCTAACAAAACTCATAGATTAGCTCTTCTTGCTAAATTTGGATTTTTCCAGTTAAATATTTGCGTTTTTCGTCAAAAAATGCTCTATCTATATATATAAAACTCTTTGTCCTGACTCACTGACTCACTGACTGAGAATCAACGTGGAGCCCAAACGGTAAAAGATAGAAAGATGAAATTTGCACACATCATAGATGAGATAATTTCATCGTGCAATAAGACGTTTTGCGAAATTCGACCTCTAAGTGGGTTAAATCGGGGTCAAAGGTCATGGAATTGCTTAGTATGAAAAACTTTTTTGTTTCTTAAGATATCTCTACCAAACTCACAGATTGTATGTTTTGGACTGTCCTTTACATTCTGGCCAAATTTGGTCAAAGTCCGATGACTATGTCATATAGCTGCCATAGGAACAATCGGATGCAAAATAACCTTTAGTATGAAAAACTTTTTTGTTTCTTAAGATATCTCAACCAAACTCATAGATTGTATGTTTGGGACTGTCTCTTACATCCTGACCAAATTTGGTCAAAGTCGGATGACTATATCATATAGCTGCCATAGGAACAATCGGATGCAAAATAACCTTTAGTATGAAAAACTTTTTTATTTCTTAAGATATCTCAACCAAACTCATAGATTGTATGTTTGGGACTGTCTCTTACATCCTGACGAAATTTGGTCAAAGTCGGATGACTATATCATATAGCTGCCATAGGAACAATCGGATGCAAAATAACCTTTAGTATGAAAAACTTTTTTATTTCTTAAGATATCTCAACCAAACTCATAGATTGTATGTTTGGGACTGTCTCTTACATCCTGACCAAATTTGGTCAAAGTCGGATGACTATATCATATAGCTGCCATAGGAACAATCGGATGCAAATTTTTTTTTTAGAACCAAAAATTCTTTTGTTGTATGAGATATCCTAACAAAACTCATAGATTAGCTCTTCTTGCTAAATTTGGTCATTTTCCCCAAATTTAGCGTTTTTCCGAAAAATTTAGCTTTTTCCCGCCAAACTTAGCCTTTTCCCGCTAAATATGGATTTTTCCAGCTGAATCGATAAATCTGTCTTTAACCTAAGTCCAATTACCGGGGAAAAACATTAAAACACTAAAGTTAAATATTTGGGTTTTTCGTCAAAAAATGCTATATTATATAAATTTGTTAAAACGGACTACTAAAGATGTTCTTTTTAATTTTGCGAGCGCAGCGAGCTGGGGGTTGGCGAGCGAAGCGAGCAGTTTTAATTTGTTAAACCGGACAACAAAAGAAATTCCTTTCAATTTTGCGAGCGAAGCGAGCGGGGGTTGGCGAGCGAAGCGAGCAGGGGGCGGAGCCCCCTAGTATATATATAAAACTCTTTGTCCTGACTCACTGACTCACTGACTCACTGACTGAGAATCAACGTGGAGCCCAAACGGTAAAAGATAGAAAGCTGAAATTTGTACACAACATAGGTGAGATAATTTCATTGTGCAATAAGACGGGGTTTTGCGAAATTCGACCTGTAAGTGGGTCAAAATCAAGGTCAAAGGTCACAGAATTGCTTAGTATGAAAAACTTTTTTGTTTCTTAAGATATCTGAACCAAACTCACAGATTGTATGTTTTGGACTGTCCTTTCTATTCTGACCAAATTTGGTCAAAGTCGGATGACTATATCATATAGCTGCCATAGGAACAATCGGATGCAAAATAACCTTTAGTATGAAAAACTTTTTTGTTTCTTAAGATATCTCAACCAAACTCAGAGATTCTATGTTTGGGGCTGTCTCTAACATTCTGGCCAAATTTGGCCAAAGTCGGGTTACTATATCATATAGCTGCCGTAGGAACAATCGGATGCAAAATAACCTTTAGTATGAAAAACTTTTTTATTTCTTAAGATATCTCAACCAAACTCACAGATTATATGTTTGGGAGTGTCTCTTACATTCTGACCAAATTTGGTCAAAGTCGGATGACCATATCATACAGCTGCCGTAGGAACAATCGGATGCAAAATAACCTTTAGTATGAAAAACTTTTTTGTTTCTTAAGATATCTCAACCAAACTCAGAGATTCTATGTTTGGGACTGTCTCTAACATTCTAACCAAATTTGGCCAAAGTCGGGTTACTATATCATATAGCTGCCATAGGAACAATCGGATGTAAATTAACTTTAAGAACCAAAAACTCTGTTGTTGTATGAGATATCCTAACAAAACTCATAGATTAGCTCTTCTTGCTAAATTTTAACATTTTCCCCAAATTTAGCTTTTTTCCGCCAAATTTAGCTTTTTCCCGCCAAATTAAGCCTTTTCTCGCTAAATCTGGATTTTTCCAGCTGAATCGATAAATCTGTCTTTAACCTAAGTCCAATTACCGGGGAAAAACATTAAAACACTAAAGTTAAATATTTGCGTTTTTCGTCAAAAAATGCTATATTATATAAATTTGTTAAAACGGACTACTAAAGATGTTCTTTTTAATTTTGCGAGCGCAGCGAGCAGGGGGCGGAGCCCCCTAGTCTATATATATAAAACTCTTTGTCCTGACTGACTGACTGACTCACTGACTGACTGACTCACTGACTGACTGAGAATCAACGTGCAGCCCAAACGGTAAGAGATAGAGAGCTGAAATTTTTACACAACATAGGTAAGATAATTTCATCGTGCAATAAGACGGCGTTTTGCGAAATTCGACCTGTAAGTGGGTTAAATCGGGGTCAAAGGTCACGGAATTGCTTAGTATGAAAAACTTTTTTGTTTCTTAAGATATCTCAACCAAACTCACAGAGTGTATGTTTGGGACTGTCCTTTACATTCTGACCAAATTTGGTCAAAGTCCGATGACTATATCATATAGCTGCCATAGGAACAATCGGATGCAAAATAACCTTTAGTATGAAAAACTTTTTTGTTTCTTAAGATATCTCAACCAAACTCATAGATTGTATGTTTGGGACTGTCTCTTACATTCTGACCAAATTTGGTCAAAGTCCGATGACTATATCATATAGCTGCCATAGGAACAATCGGATGCAAAATAACCTTTAGTATGAAAAACTTTTTTGTTTCTTAAGATATCTCAACCAAACTCAGAGATTCTATGTTTGGGGCTGTCTCTAACATTCTGGCCAAATTTGGTCAGAGTCGGGTTACTATATCATATAGCTGCCGTAGGAACAATCGGATGCAAAATAACCTTTAATATGAAAAACTTTTTTATTTCTTAAGATATCTCAACCAAACTCCCAGATTATATGTTTGGGACTGTCTCATACATTCTGACCAAATTAAGTCAAAGTCGGATTACTATATCATATAGCTGCCATAGGAACAATCGGATGCAAATTAACTTTTGGAACCAAAAACTCTGTTGTTGTATGAGATATCCTAACAAAACTCATAGATTAGCTCTTCTTGCTAAATTTGGATTTTTCCAGTTAAATATTTGCGTTTTTCGTCAAAAAATGCTCTATCTATATATATAAAACTCTTTGTCCTGACTCACTGACTCACTGACTGAGAATCAACGTGCAGCCCAAACGGTAAGAGATAGAGAGCTGAAATTTTTACACAACATAGGTAAGATAATTTCATCGTGCAATAAGACGGCGTTTTGCGAAATTCGACCTGTAAGTGGGTTAAATCGGGGTCAAAGGTCACGGAATTGCTTAGTATGAAAAACTTTTTTGTTTCTTAAGATATCTGAACCAAACTCACAGAGTGTATGTTTGGGACTGTCCTTTACATTCTGACCAAATTTGGTCAAAGTCGGATGACTATATCATATAGCTGCCATAGGAACAATCGGATGCAAAATAACCTTTAGTATGAAAAACTTTTTTATTTCTTAAGATATCTCAACCAAACTCATAGATTGTATGTTTGGGACTGTCTCTTACATCCTGACGAAATTTGGTCAAAGTCGGATGACTATATCATATAGCTGCCATAGGAACAATCGGATGCAAATTTTTTTTTTAGAACCAAAAATTCTTTTGTTGTATGAGATATCCTAACAAAACTCATAGATTAGCTCTTCTTGCTAAATTTGGTCATTTTCCCCAAATTTAGCGTTTTTCCGAAAAATTTAGCCTTTTCCCGCTAAATATGGATTTTTCCAGCTGAATCGATAAATCTGTCTTTAACCTAAGTCCAATTACCGGGGAAAAACATTAAAACACTAAAGTTAAATATTTGCGTTTTTCGTCAAAAAATGCTATCTATATATATAAAACTCTTTGTCCTGACTCACTGACTCACTGACTGAGAATCAACGTGGAGCCCAAACGGTAAAAGATAGAAAGCTGAAATTTGTACACAACATAGGTGAGATAATTTCATCGTGCAATAAGACGGGGTTTTGCGAAATTCGACCTGTAAGTGGGTCAAAATCAAGGTCAAAGGTCACAGAATTGCTTAGTATGAAAAACTTTTTTGTTTCTTAAGATATCTGAACCAAACTCACAGAGTGTATGTTTGGGACTGTCCTTTACATTCTGACCAAATTTGGTCAAAGTCGGATGACTATATCATATAGCTGCCATAGGAACAATCGGATGCAAAATAACCTTTAGTATGAAAAACTTTTTTATTTCTTAAGATATCTCAACCAAACTCATAGATTGTATGTTTGGGACTGTCTCTTACATCCTGACGAAATTTGGTCAAAGTCGGATGACTATATCATATAGCTGCCATAGGAACAATCGGATGCAAATTTTTTTTTTAGAACCAAAAATTCTTTTGTTGTATGAGATATCCTAACAAAACTCATAGATTAGCTCTTCTTGCTAAATTTGGTCATTTTCCCCAAATTTAGCGTTTTTCCGAAAAATTTAGCCTTTTCCCGCTAAATATGGATTTTTCCAGCTGAATCGATAAATCTGTCTTTAACCTAAGTCCAATTACCGGGGAAAAACATTAAAACACTAAAGTTAAATATTTGGGTTTTTCGTCAAAAAATGCTATATTATATAAATTTGTTAAAACGGACTACTAAAGATGTTCTTTTTAATTTTGCGAGCGCAGCGAGCTGGGGGTTGGCGAGCGAAGCGAGCAGTTTTAATTTGTTAAGCCGGACAACAAAAGAAATTCCTTTCAATTTTGCGAGCGAAGCGAGCGGGGGTTGGCGAGCGAAGCGAGCAGGGGGCGGAGCCCCCTAGTATATATATAAAACTCTTTGTCCTGACTCACTGACTCACTGACTCACTGACTGAGAATCAACGTGGAGCCCAAACGGTAAAAGATAGAAAGCTGAAATTTGTACACAACATAGGTGAGATAATTTCATCGTGCAATAAGACGGGGTTTTGCGAAATTCGACCTGTAAGTGGGTCAAAATCAAGGTCAAAGGTCACAGAATTGCTTAGTATGAAAAACTTTTTTGTTTCTTAAGATATCTGAACCAAACTCACAGATTGTATGTTTTGGACTGTCCTTTACATTCTGACCAAATTTGGTCAAAGTCGGATGACTATATCATATAGCTGCCATAGGAACAATCGGATGCAAAATAACCTTTAGTATGAAAAACTTTTTTGTTTCTTAAGATATCTCAACCAAACTCAGAGATTCTATGTTTGGGGATGTCTCTAACATTCTAACCAAATTTGGCCAAAGTCGGGTTACTATATCATATAGCTGCCGTAGGAACAATCGGATGCAAAATAACCTTTAGTATGAAAAACTTTTTTATTTCTTAAGATATCTCAACCAAACTCACAGATTATATGTTTGGGAGTGTCTCGATAAATCTGTCTTTAACCTAAGTCCAATTACCGGGGAAAAACATTAAAACACTAAAGTTAAATATTTGCGTTTTTCGTCAAAAAATGCTATCTATATATATAAAACTCTTTGTCCTGACTCACTGACTCACTGACTGAGAATCAACGTGGAGCCCAAACGGTAAAAGATAGAAAGCTGAAATTTGTACACAACATAGGTGAGATAATTTCATCGTGCAATAAGACGGGGTTTTGCGAAATTCGACCTGTAAGTGGGTCAAAATCAAGGTCAAAGGTCACAGAATTGCTTAGTATGAAAAACTTTTTTGTTTCTTAAGATATCTGAACCAAACTCACAGAGTGTATGTTTGGGACTGTCCTTTACATTCTGACCAAATTTGGTCAAAGTCGGATGACTATATCATATAGCTGCCATAGGAACAATCGGATGCAAAATAACCTTTAGTATGAAAAACTTTTTTATTTCTTAAGATATCTCAACCAAACTCATAGATTGTATGTTTGGGACTGTCTCTTACATCCTGACGAAATTTGGTCAAAGTCGGATGACTATATCATATAGCTGCCATAGGAACAATCGGATGCAAATTTTTTTTTTAGAACCAAAAATTCTTTTGTTGTATGAGATATCCTAACAAAACTCATAGATTAGCTCTTCTTGCTAAATTTGGTCATTTTCCCCAAATTTAGCGTTTTTCCGAAAAATTTAGCCTTTTCCCGCTAAATATGGATTTTTCCAGCTGAATCGATAAATCTGTCTTTAACCTAAGTCCAATTACCGGGGAAAAACATTAAAACACTAAAGTTAAATATTTGGGTTTTTCGTCAAAAAATGCTATATTATATAAATTTGTTAAAACGGACTACTAAAGATGTTCTTTTTAATTTTGCGAGCGCAGCGAGCTGGGGGTTGGCGAGCGAAGCGAGCAGTTTTAATTTGTTAAACCGGACAACAAAAGAAATTCCTTTCAATTTTGCGAGCGAAGCGAGCGGGGGTTGGCGAGCGAAGCGAGCAGGGGCGGAGCCCCCTAGTATATATATAAAACTCTTTGTCCTGACTCACTGACTCACTGACTCACTGACTGAGAATCAACGTGGAGCCCAAACGGTAAAAGATAGAAAGCTGAAATTTGTACACAACATAGGTGAGATAATTTCATCGTGCAATAAGACGGGGTTTTGCGAAATTCGACCTGTAAGTGGGTCAAAATCAAGGTCAAAGGTCACAGAATTGCTTAGTATGAAAAACTTTTTTGTTTCTTAAGATATCTGAACCAAACTCACAGATTGTATGTTTTGGACTGTCCTTTACATTCTGACCAAATTTGGTCAAAGTCGGATGACTATATCATATAGCTGCCATAGGAACAATCGGATGCAAAATAACCTTTAGTATGAAAAACTTTTTTGTTTCTTAAGATATCTCAACCAAACTCAGAGATTCTATGTTTGGGGATGTCTCTAACATTCTAACCAAATTTGGCCAAAGTCGGGTTACTATATCATATAGCTGCCGTAGGAACAATCGGATGCAAAATAACCTTTAGTATGAAAAACTTTTTTATTTCTTAAGATATCTCAACCAAACTCACAGATTATATGTTTGGGAGTGTCTCGATAAATCTGTCTTTAACCTAAGTCCAATTACCGGGGAAAAACATTAAAACACTAAAGTTAAATATTTGCGTTTTTCGTCAAAAAATGCTATCTATATATATAAAACTCTTTGTCCTGACTCACTGACTCACTGACTGAGAATCAACGTGGAGCCCAAACGGTAAAAGATAGAAAGCTGAAATTTGTACACAACATAGGTGAGATAATTTCATCGTGCAATAAGACGGGGTTTTGCGAAATTCGACCTGTAAGTGGGTCAAAATCAAGGTCAAAGGTCACAGAATTGCTTAGTATGAAAAACTTTTTTGTTTCTTAAGATATCTGAACCAAACTCACAGAGTGTATGTTTGGGACTGTCCTTTACATTCTGACCAAATTTGGTCAAAGTCGGATGACTATATCATATAGCTGCCATTGGAACAATCGGATGCAAAATAACCTTTAGTATGAAAAACTTTTTTATTTCTTAAGATATCTCAACCAAACTCATAGATTGTATGTTTGGGACTGTCTCTTACATCCTGACGAAATTTGGTCAAAGTCGGATGACTATATCATATAGCTGCCATAGGAACAATCGGATGCAAATTTTTTTTTTAGAACCAAAAATTCTTTTGTTGTATGAGATATCCTAACAAAACTCATAGATTAGCTCTTCTTGCTAAATTTGGTCATTTCCCCCAAATTTAGCGTTTTTCCGAAAAATTTAGCCTTTTCCCGCGAAATATGGATTTTTCCAGCTGAATCGATAAATCTGTCTTTAACCTAAGTCCAATTACCGGGGAAAAACATTAAAACACTAAAGTTAAATATTTGGGTTTTTCGTCAAAAAATGCTATATTATATAAATTTGTTAAAACGGACTACTAAAGATGTTCTTTTTAATTTTGCGAGCGCAGCGAGCTGGGGGTTGGCGAGCGAAGCGAGCAGTTTTAATTTGTTAAACCGGACAACAAAAGAAATTCCTTTCAATTTTGCGAGCGAAGCGAGCGGGGGTTGGCGAGCGAAGCGAGCAGGGGCGGAGCCCCCTAGTATATATATAAAACTCTTTGTCCTGACTCACTGACTCACTGACTCACTGACTGAGAATCAACGTGGAGCCCAAACGGTAAAAGATAGAAAGCTGAAATTTGTACACAACATAGGTGAGATAATTTCATCGTGCAATAAGACGGGGTTTTGCGAAATTCGACCTGTAAGTGGGTCAAAATCAAGGTCAAAGGTCACAGAATTGCTTAGTATGAAAAACTTTTTTGTTTCTTAAGATATCTGAACCAAACTCACAGATTGTATGTTTTGGACTGTCCTTTACATTCTGACCAAATTTGGTCAAAGTCGGATGACTATATCATATAGCTGCCATAGGAACAATCGGATGCAAAATAACCTTTAGTATGAAAAACTTTTTTGTTTCTTAAGATATCTCAACCAAACTCAGAGATTCTATGTTTGGGGATGTCTCTAACATTCTAACCAAATTTGGCCAAAGTCGGGTTACTATATCATATAGCTGCCGTAGGAACAATCGGATGCAAAATAACCTTTAGTATGAAAAACTTTTTTATTTCTTAAGATATCTCAACCAAACTCACAGATTATATGTTTGGGAGTGTCTCGATAAATCTGTCTTTAACCTAAGTCCAATTACCGGGGAAAAACATTAAAACACTAAAGTTAAATATTTGCGTTTTTCGTCAAAAAATGCTATCTATATATATAAAACTCTTTGTCCTGACTCACTGACTCACTGACTGAGAATCAACGTGGAGCCCAAACGGTAAAAGATAGAAAGCTGAAATTTGTACACAACATAGGTGAGATAATTTCATCGTGCAATAAGACGGGGTTTTGCGAAATTCGACCTGTAAGTGGGTCAAAATCAAGGTCAAAGGTCACAGAATTGCTTAGTATGAAAAACTTTTTTGTTTCTTAAGATATCTGAACCAAACTCACAGATTGTATGTTTTGGACCGTCCTTTACATTCTGACCAAATTTGGTCAAAGTCGGATGACTATATCATATAGCTGCCATAGGAACAATCGGATGCAAAATAACCTTTAGTATGAAAAACTTTTTTGTTTCTTAAGATATCTCAACCAAACTCAGAGATTCTATGTTTGGGGCTGTCTCTAACATTCTAACCAAATTTGGCCAAAGTCGGGTTACTATATCATATAGCTGCCGTAGGAACAATCGGATGCAAAGTAACCTTTAGTATGAAAAACTTTTTTATTTCTTAAGATATCTCAACCAAACTCACAGATTATATGTTTGGGAGTGTCTCTTACATTCTGACCAAATTTGGTCAAAGTCGGATGACCATATCATACAGCTGCCGTAGGAACAATCGGATGCAAAATAACCTTTAGTATGAAAAACTTTTTTGTTTCTTAAGATATCTCAACCAAACTCAGAGATTCTATGTTTGGGACTGTCTCTAACATTCTATCCAAATTTGGCCAAAGTCGGGTTACTATATCATATAGCTGCCATAGGAACAATCGGATGTAAATTAACTTTAAGAACCAAAAACTCTGTTGTTGTATGAGATATCCTAACAAAACTCATAGATTAGCTCTTCTTGCTAAATTTTAACATTTTCCCCAAATTTAGCTTTTTTCCGCCAAATTTAGCTTTTTCCCGCCAAATTAAGCCTTTTCCCGCTAAATCTGGATTTTTCCAGCTGAATCGATAAATCTGTCTTTAACCTAAGTCCAATTACCGGGGAAAAACATTAAAACACTAAAGTTAAATATTTGGGTTTTTCGTCAAAAAATGCTATATTATATAAATTTGTTAAAACGGACTACTAAAGATGTTCTTTTTAATTTTGCGAGCGCAGCGAGCAGGGGCGGAGCCCCCTAGTCTATATATATAAAACTCTTTGTCCTGACTGACTGACTGACTCACTGACTGACTGACTCACTGACTGACTGAGAATCAATGTGCAGCCCAAACGGTAAGAGATAGAGAGCTGAAATTTTTACACAACATAGGTAAGATAATTTCATCGTGCAATAAGACGGCGTTTTGCGAAATTCGACCTGTAAGTGGGTTAAATCGGGGTCAAAGGTCACGGAATTGCTTAGTATGAAAAACTTTTTTGTTTCTTAAGATATCTCAACCAAACACAGAGTGTATGTTTGGGACTGTCCTTTACATTCTGACCAAACTTGGTTGAAATCGGATGGCTATATCATATAGCTGCCATAGGAACAATCGGATATTAATTGACCTTTAGTATGACAAACTTTTTTGTTTCTTAAGATATCTCAACCAAACTCAGAGATTCTATGTTTGGGGCTGTCTCTAACATTCTTATCAAATTTGGTCAATGTCGCATGACTATATCATATAGCTGCCATAGGAACAATCGGATGCAAAATAACCTTTGGTATGAAAAACTTTTTTGTTTCTTAAGATATCTCAACCAACCTCAGAGATTCTATGTTTGGGGCTGTCTTTTACATTCTGACCAGATTTGGTCAAAGTCGGATGACTATATCATATAGCTGCAGTAGGAACAATCGGTTGCAAAATAACCTTTAGTATGAAAAACTTTTGTGTTTCTTAAGATATCTCAACCAAACTCAGAGATTCTATGTTTGGGGCTGTCTCTAACATTCTAACCAAATTTGGCCAAAGTCGGGTTACTATATCATATAGCTGCCGTAGGAACAATCGGATGCAAAATAACCTTTAATATGAAAAACTTTTTTATTTCTTAAGATATCTCAACCAAACTCACAGATTATATGTTTGGGAGTGTCTCTTACATTCTGACCAAATTTGGTCAAAGTCGGATGACCATATCATACAGCTGCCGTAGGAACAATCGGATGCAAAATAACCTTTAGTATGAACAACTTTTTTGTTTCTTAAGATATCTCAACCAAACTCAGAGATTCTATGTTTGGGACTGTCTCTAACATTCTAACCAAATTTGGCCAAAGTCGGGTTACTATATCATATAGCTGCCATAGGAACAATCGGATGTAAATTAACTTTAAGAACCAAAAACTCTGTTGTTGTATGAGATATCCTAACAAAACTCATAGATTAGCTCTTCTTGCTAAATTTTAACATTTTCCCCAAATTTAGCTTTTTTCCGCCAAATTTAGCTTTTTCCCGCCAAATTAAGCCTTTTCCCGCTAAATCTGGATTTTTCCAGCTGAATCGATAAATCTGTCTTTAACCTAAGTCCAATTACCGGGGAAAAACATTAAAACACTAAAGTTAAATATTTGCGTTTTTCGTCAAAAAATGCTATATTATATAAATTTGTTAAAACGGACTACTAAAGATGTTCTTTTTAATTTTGCGAGCGCAGCGAGCAGGGGCGGAGCCCCCTAGTCTATATATATAAAACTCTTTGTCCTGACTGACTGACTGACTCACTGACTGACTGAGAATCAACGTGCAGCCCAAACGGTAAGAGATAGAGAGCTGAAATTTTTACACAACATAGGTAAGATAATTTCATCGTGCAATAAGACGGCGTTTTGCGAAATTCGACCTGTAAGTGGGTTAAATCGGTGTCAAAGTTCACGGAATTGCTTAGTATGAAAAACTTTTTTGTTTCTTAAGATATCTCAACCAAACTCACAGAGTGTATGTTTGGGACTGTCCTTTACATTCTGACCAAACTGAAATCGGATGGCTATATCATATAGCTGCCATAGGAACAATCGGATGTTAATTGACCTTTAGTATGACAAACTTTTTTGTTTCTTAAGATATCTCAACCAAACTCAGAGATTTTATGTTTGGGGCTGTCTCTAACATTCTTACCAAATTTGGTCAATGTCGCATGACTATATCATATAGCTGCCATAGGAACAATCGGATGCAAAATAACCTTTGGTATGAAAAACTTTTTTGTTTCTTAAGCTATCTCAACCAACCTCAGAGATTCTATGTTTGGGGCTGTCTTTTACATTCTGACCAGATTTGGTCAAAGTCGGATGACTATATCATATAGCTGCAGTAGGAACAATCGGTTGCAAAATAACCTTTAGTATGAAAAACTTTTGTGTTTCTTAAGATATCTGAACTTAACTCACAGATTATATGTTTTGGACTGTCCTTTACGTTCTGACCAAATTTGGTCAAAGTCGGATGACTATATCATATAGCTGCCATAGGAACAATCGGATGCAAAATAATCTTTAGTATGAAAAACTTTTTTGTTTCTTAAGATATCTCAACCAAACTCACAGATTCTATGTTTAGGGCTGTCTCTAGCATTCTGGCCAAATTTGGTCAGAGTCGGGTTACTATATCATATAGCTGCCGTAGGAACAATCGGATGCAAAATAACCTTTAGTATGAAAAACTTTTTTATTTCTTAAGATATCTCAACCAAACTCCCAGATTATATGTTTGGGATTGTCTCTTACATTCTGACCAAATTTGGTCAAAGTCGGATGACTATATCATATAGCTGCCGTAGGAACAATCGGAAGCAAATTAACTTTTAGAACCAAAATCTCTGTTGTTGTATGAGATATCCTAACAAAACTCATAGATTAGCTCTTCCTGCCAAATTTTGACATTTTCCCCAAATTTAGCGTTTTTTCGCCAAATTTAGCTTTTTCCGGCCAAATTTAGCCTTTTCCCGCAAAATCTGGATTTTTCCAGCTGAATCGATAAATCTGTCTTTAACCTAAGTCCAATTACCGGGGAAAAACATTAAACCACTAAAGTTAAATATTTGCGTTTTTCGTCAAAAAATGCTATATTATATAAATTAGTTAAAACGGACTACTAAAGATGTTCTTTTTAATTTTGCGAGCGCAGCGAGCTGGGGGTTGGCGAGCGAAGCGAGCAGTATTAATTTGTTAAACCGGACAACAAAAGAAAATCTTTTCAACTTTGCGAGCGAAGCGAGCGGGGGTTGGCGAGCGAAGCGAGCAGGGGCGGAGCCCCCTAGTAGTATATAAATTTGTTAAAACGGACTACTAAAGATGTTCTTTTTAATTTTGCGAGCGCAGCGAGCTGGGGGTTGGCGAGCGAAGCGAGCAGTATTAATTTGTTAAACCGGACTACTAAAGAAATTCCTTTCAATTTTGCGAGCGAAGCGAGCGGGGGTTGGCGAGCGAAGCGAGCAGGGGGCGGAGCCCCCTAGTTTATTATATATTCTCAGAAACGACCAGAGAAGGTAAACAAACTGAAGGGGGGGGGGGGGGGGGGGCTTGGGGTCACGTTGGTGTAGGTCAAATATCAGGAAATTAAAAACCATTTGGAGACAGCGGGTCGGTTAAGGCTACGGCTTTTAGCTTGTGCCTTGACCCTAATGCGGTTGCGTTTAATTTCGACTTGAAGTAATTTTGCATTTTGCTTTTAGAATTTCCTGTTGCTTGATATACAAAGGACACACTCACACATACACTCACATGCGAAAAAAGCGCTCACATTTCATGTGCTCAAAGGCAGCACAAAATGGCGTCACACAGAGACACTAAGTGAGAGAAATATTTATACACAAACAAAATGAAATGGAAAATGAAATACCATCAAATGTCGCCTCATCGCATATACAGTATGTCAAGTAATTGTTTTGACAAGAAAAAGACTGAGTGGTATTTCATTTGTTTTTTTTTTAAATCTTATCTATAATAAAGAATGCAAACTTATTACGAAATCCAGATAAATTTATAAAATGTATAATTTGGAATAATAAAATATATGATTTTTTACTTTATGAAAATAATTACCCAGAATACTGTACATAGATAAATGGCGATCCTATTGCTTTTCCATAACATTTTTTTTTTTTTTAGATTTATGCATTTCAGTTTCATTGTACAATATTTAATGGTTGAGTGAGAGTTGAATACGAGTATGGCAAAAATAAATAAATGAATATTCCGATGCAAAGGCTGCAAAGTTACTCATAACGGTTAAACTCAACATTTCTTTCAGTTTTAATAAATGAAAATAATATTGCTGACATCCGCTTTAAATCATCTCATTAATAGATTCCATATTTTTTTGTAATTAAATTGCAAATGGCATTCGGTTTGTTGGTAATGTAGTAGATAACTAATAAAAGTTGTTTAATAAACAACGAGAGGGAAAGGCAAAAGTGGAGATCCCGACTTACTGACTAGATAATCCAATTTTGTTTAGTGTATATATTTAATTTCATAAATATTAATCGTTATTGTTATTTTGGCGGTGAATTACATATAAAATCGGGCAATATACTATGTGATGTTTCCCCTTATTGTTATTGCGAATAATCTGATTGATTTTGACATTTTTTGAGCTGTGATAGCATGTATAGAATTCATATTTTTGTGGTAAGTTTAGAGAGTCTTTGTGCTTAAGTATTTATGCATATTTGTCAGTACAAATTTATTATAGATGCGGTGAGATCTCAATTGGTGTGGCACTTGAAAATTTCACAGAATTTTATAGCATACTTTTATGCGAGCTCCATAATAAATACGCATACGGCGCGTGTGCCCATCAGCTATAAATGTAATTGCAGAATGCAAGTTGCTGTGTGTGTGTGTGTGCGTGTGTGTATGAGTTTTGAACAGCTTTAAGGTTTATTATAAAATTTATGTATGACTTAAATATTTCAATGAGCTTAATGTGCCCAGTAAAGATGATGACAAACCAATCAACAGAAAGAGAGACAGATGGAACGAGTGAGAGAATGGGAGAAAGTTATAAAACGTAACGTGTATTGAGCGGCAAGTGTGCATAGCAGTTGCTGTGTCCTTGTCATCACCAAAAGCATCAATATTTTGCCTTGGGCGCCCTAATCTTTGTCTATTTCTGTAACTGCAGCAAGCTCAAGTTATGGCCCACGTGAAGAGCTGATGACATTGATGTTGATGTTGATGTTGCTTGTGGTTGTGAAGGGAGTATGTCATCATCACCTGGTGAGTGGTAAAGTAAAGTAAATTTGATGGGTCGTCAACAAATAATCTGGCCATGATGACAGCTGATATGTGTGAGCAAAGTAGTTAATGTTGCTTGTGGAGAGGAACTGGTGCACTTAAAAGGCAAAACAAATTGTAGCAGGCAGCAGCAATATAATGAAATTACGAAAATGCAACTGAAGAACAAAGCAATGTTCATTATTAAAGAGTAATTCGAGTATTCGTTTTCTAATTAAGTCTCCACTCATTTTCTCTCTCTTTATCTTTAGTCGTGTTGAACGTAATTTGATTTCGTTCTGCGTTCATTGTACACTGAAAGCTTCAATCGACACAAGGTCCAAGCTCTTGCCGTTGCAGTTGCAGCGCTGCAACATTCAGTTTTCTGATTTTACTCTCATCAATTTTCAAAAGCACAACCTTTCAACGAAGAAATATGAACGTGCAACGGCCATTGTGCAACGTCCAACGGATCTGAGCAGTGCCAATTATCGAGTGCAATGCGATGCGAGGCATGCAACATGTGTCCCCAACTTCCCAGCATTGAAATCTGATGTCCAACCTGTTGCGCACTCATCGAAACTTTCTCTATCGCTTCTGCATTTGCAACGCAGCAGATTTGTCACAAGGACAGACATAATTAAGGTCTCGCCTGACATTTTCCAGGTAGACACCGACTGAAACTCTACAGCTTCAAATTGTCATAAATAGTACTTTGGCTTAAACATTTACGTCGACAACGGGAAACTTTATATTTCAGTCAGTTTCAATTTCAAAAAGAGTACCGAATAAATAACAATTGATTAATTAATTAATGCCGAATTAAATAATTAAAAATTCGTTGAGCAAATTCACATATGTACATATTACAGTGTATATACATAGAAAGGATTTGTTGGGATATTTTATTTTATTTTATTTTATTTTTTTTTGTAAATAATTTGTAATTTTTATTAAACAGGCTTTCTGTTACCTTTGGGGCAACTTAATCCAGTTTTAAATTTGGAGAAAAACCAACAGAAAAGGTCACATGAACGTTACAATGATTGGGAGCGTTATGATATTTTAACAAATAAAAGTTTAAATTTGCGATGAAATAATTTACGCTAAAATACATACTTGAATTTATAAAAAACCTATTCAAATGTTGTATGTAATATTGTCTTAAATCTATCCCAAGCAATTTTTTTTAAAAACAACGATTGATTAAAGTTTGTTGCAGTGTTTGTTCCGAATCGTTCAGATTACTTGTCAGTTTATTCTTCAATGTGACCCAGTTGTATGTAATGTAGTGCGAAAGGCAAAACAAAAATAAATAAAGAGCAACAGCCATTATAACAAGAACAAAAGAAACTAACAAAATGCCATTTTTTAATTTGGTGTAAAATTAATTTACTGTCTCAGGCAAAGGGACTTGGACTTGGAGTCGAGCTCGAAGCGCGTGGCAAGCTCTAATTGACAGCGGGATGTACCAAGAATTATTGCCCCCAATATGTCGGTCGTCCTCAGAGGCGCATTGAACTAGGACCCTGAGGGAGAAGTGGAGTCAGTGTTGCCATTTCGGCTAATTTATAGCTAGACTTGGCTTTTTTTAAAAGGCATTGCCCACATCTCTCAAGATAACTTCTAAATAATTTTGACAGGTGGTTTGTGAGCACAAAGGTGTCGAAAATTAAGCCAAATTCCAGTTGCCAGGAAAAAATATTTTGTCTACAATTTAAAGGCATTAAAAAGTTCTAAATATTTATTAGATTTTAAATTAAAATGTATTTTCTTTTGAATTTGTTCAGAATTTAAAGAATTGCATATTCAATCCTGTTAATGTTGTTAATATTGAACAAAGAGTTTTTATTAAAAGATTATTTATTATGTATTATTACTATTTAATAAAATTTTATTTCTAACATATTTTATTTTTATAAGTTTTTAGTTTTTTTTTAGCTACAAAATTTGGGCAACACTATGTGGGTAAGAGTTTTGTGACCACGAGGAGGGCGGTGCAGTTGGGTAGACGATGGACGCCGACAAGCTGAACTTAATTCGACAGCTTCTAAGATTTATAAACTTTTGCCAGCCTGACAAACGCTGATGGATTGATCAATGCGTCCATCTGTGGGTGCTGACTGGTCATGTGAGCAACAACAAGTCCTGTTTATCGTTGGGATTTTAATGCAGTCGGAAAATGGACAGTTGAATTAATCACATTGTCAGATCTAATCAAAAATCAAAACAAAAAACAAGCTTATAAGTTTTGATAATAATCATCATAATTACCACCCAAATTAGCAGCTTCCGCTGCATCGGTCACGTCCTTTAGCTCCCCATCTGCCTCCTACCAAATCTAGGGACCCGCGATGTCTGCTAATGAGTTTTATTTTGAGGCTCGCCAACGGAAATGAACTTGGGCCCGATAATAATTAAGAGCATTTTGTGATTAGATAAGCTATACCCTTTGGTAAGGTCTTATTAAAATATTTATAATATATAAACAAAGAGACTCTTTTGACAATTATTTGAATTTAAATAATAAATAGTGAAGAAAATTAAAATATACTCATAATACTTGTACAAGAAATAAACAACCTGTTTAACAGCATGTAAACTGTGTTTCTGTTTGTTAGCACAAAGCTGTGTTGCCAATTTAGCTATTTTTCCGATGGCGGGATAAATTATAAAATAATCAAAATATTCATTTTAGCCTTTTAAAAACTTCATATATTTTTATGCTTTACGATGCCACACTTAAATACTTTGTAGTATTTTTTCCATTTAAATGGCAAAAAAAATCGATAAGCCAAAAGAGCAGTAAATTTTTGTCGCTTTTAACAATGAAATCAATTGAATCGAGTTTTATATCATCTTAACGAGGTATTTCACAAATTATGAATCGAAGCCGAGTGTAAGGTGAAAATGCCTAAAATACATGTTTACAGTGGTCTTCTAAAGTCTTTATACCCCCTAACTTTGTAAAATTTTTGATGCACATTTCTTAAT
The DNA here is from genome assembly GCA_035047525.1 of Drosophila quinaria. Taxonomy (NCBI): domain Eukaryota; kingdom Metazoa; phylum Arthropoda; class Insecta; order Diptera; family Drosophilidae; genus Drosophila; species Drosophila quinaria. Next base: position 6,337,096 of record JAWNPO010000455.1, on the reverse strand, counting down.
TTAATCTTCTATTCTATTCCGTTTGAATGATACAAAAATTTGTTTAACATTAAGTACCCATGGAAAATTTAGAATTTTTGTAAAAGTCAATTTTTCAACTTTTTTCCTCGGTCTCAAACAAAAAGTATTTTGACTCAAAAGACAAATTCTTTCATCAATTCTAAGAGTGAATGCAAAAAAAATTTCGAAAATCTCTTCGCTAGTATTTTTCATGATTTTTTTAAAATAGCGAAGAAATTTTTAAAAATTTGTTGTGGCATCTATTCCTGTGAAACCCTGTGAACATTATGCTTATGTATTGCCACAAATTCATCTGCCAATTGACCATTTGAGATTGTTGTGCTGAACCAAAAACTCTGTATTAAATCAATAAAAATATTGTTTTACTACTCTCTAGAGTTTTGGCCTTGCAAAAATATTTTCGGCTAGAGAACAAAATGACGCGTTTTTGGCTTGCAAGTCGAGACGCCGGTTCACTCACACTCACTTCATTAATGTGGGCGGCTTCATTGCCGGGGCATGTAAATTCAGATATGCCTATTCCTCCTCCTCCTCCTCCTCCTCCTCCTCCGTTTTCTTCTTTTCCCGATCCTCTTTTCTTTTTATTTTTCCCTTTAATCTCTTCATTTCCATTCGCTTTTCTTTTCGAATTTGTTGTTGTTCTTTTTTTCTTTCCGCGATTTTGTATTTCAGTTCAGGATGATGTTTCTGGAAAGAAATTCAAACTTATTATGGATGCGGCCTGCAAGTCTTCCACCCAACACTTATCTTACATTGACATGATTGTGCAAACTCCCCATCTGTTTAAGTTTAACTCTGTATTGCGTCTCGGGGAACATGCCCAGCATTTGGCAAAAACCCTCTTCTTGTCCCCCTTCCTGCCAAGTTACTTCGAAAATGCCGCATTCGAGTATTGGGGCAGCATGTTGCAAATCCCGGCGTATAAAAAAAAGTTCTTGTTGTTTTCTCGTCCGCTCGGGAAACGATGAGCATTTTGAAACCTTTACCAGAATTTTGGTTGGACTTTTCTAGAATTTACAATTTTCTTACTTTTTTTTTCGAGACGCGAAGAGCTAACGGCACCAAACCAATTTTAGATTGAACGTAAATTATTTACAAAATTTTGGATTTTCTTCTTTTTTTCAAATTTTTTTTTTGTAATTTTTAATTGATTTTTGAAAATTGCAAATTTTCACTTCAAATTTGGCGCGCGCCAAAATGTTTCTAACATACATATAACAGAGGAGAGAGTGCCAGCACAGGTACGCGTTAACAGTGCAATTTTGGCAGCACTGACACAGCTGAGTGCAATTATGTAGTTAACAGTAGAGATGGGCGTGCTATACCAAAATAGCTGATCTGAACTGATGAAAAAAGAGCCAGATCGAAAAATTAAGTGCCATTGCGCCAACAGGAAAAAAAAGAGCCAGAATTGGCGCAAAAACGCCAATTGTGGCAACCGTGGCTTCAGCTACCAACAAAATTTTCTGGCTTTTTCTAGCTTTAGCTGTTGCATGACCCGAAGAGTTGGCAGCACTGGCGCAAAGCGCACTGTTTAACTCAAAATGGCACTGCTAAGTAACAGCGTAAGCGCAGACCGATGTTATCGATAATATAGCGCCATTTCAAACATTTGTGTGTCATCGATAAGTCAAAAGCAATAACGCAGCCGAATGAGGCGGACGTGTGACGCTCGCGCGCGCATGATTTTGCATAAGTGCCGCAAAATGCGCGCGTGTTTCAGTTTCTGTTTGTGTTGTCATTTATTGCTGGTGGCCAAGTGAATTTGCATATTTATTTTTGCTAGTTTTATTCTCGATCATGTGGTACTGAATAAGTACATACCTAATAATAATTATAATACAAAAGTAAACAAATTTATTCAATCAAACAAACTAAACAAACTTAAAAACTAATAAAACTGAACGTGGTCGCTGAGGGACGTGCGATAAGAACAACCAAAAGCGACAACAATAATACTGCTCTCGACAGCAGCGACAAAAACAACAACAAGCAAAGTGTGTGTGTTTTTTTTAGTTTAGCTGCATTCTTCTTGAGAACGTCGCTGCATCTGCATCGTCAACAACAGCGCAGCGACTGCGACAGCGACGTCAGCGTTGCAAGTTTGGAGTCCAGCGGCTTCCAAAACTTGGCTCAAAAGTAATTAATCTATACTCGTGTAATTAAAACATTATAAAAATAATAATAATTGCACTTATTACTGCATTTGTTCGTGTTGTTTGCCCATTCTTTTTTTTACTGTGTTTGTGCTGTGCTGTGTTTACCTGTTAATTAGTTTACCTGCGACACGCTTTGTTTTTGTTTTGTGCTATTGGTGAGTTGATCTGTTTTCCTTTTGTTTTTGGTTTTTTTAGTTTGTGAATCGAAATTGAAATAGTGAGAAATTTACAAATATTTCTCTTTTTGCATTTGCATTCACATTCGCATTTTAGTGTTTGTTTTGTTTTGTTTTGTTGCATTCATTCTACACAGCATGAAGCTGACTGCAACAAACAACAACAACAACAACAGAAAACGTAAACCGCCTGCGAAGATCGTCCAGTGCTGCCTGCTCTCTCAACTCTCAACTCTCAGCTCTCTATCTCTCATTCTCTCCACTCCACACTCCATAGTGTTGCCATCTTTTGACAAGCAAAATTGGTCTTTTTAATGGAAAGTAGGTGGTAAAATCGCAAAATATTCAGTCGTGTTCTTTAACTCTCTGACAACCCAAAACCATTTAAATACATTAAATACGTAACTATTAATTTTATTAAAATTTGCAATAAATTTATAAAGGCACATATTTGTGGCTCTGGAAATTTATCCGAAATATTTATCTACAGATTTGCGGAAAACATTTTTTTAAAGTATTTCTTTAAAACTCTTTAATAATGTTCAATATCATCGCAATACATTTTATTTAAAGATATTTGAACATATCACTTTAATAGAGTGTAATACAATTCCCAGAACTGTCTTTAATATATGATTTATAAATACTAATATGCATTTTGTTGTCTATAATATTATCTGAAATTGAGTTTTTAAAAAAGGCTGACTTGACAGAAAAATAGCTGTTCTGGCAACACTGATACTCCACACACTCTATCTCTCTCTGTCTCTCCAGCTTACTGTCACTCTCTTTGGCTGTTTGGTCACTTTTCGCTTTTGAGGTTTGCAAGTTTTATCAGCTCATCTGAAGCTTTCAGATCTTTCGATAATTGTATCTCTCAATCATTTTAAAGCATTTTGTGTTTGTATTTATTATTCTCGTTTTTTTTGGGAAAAATAAAATGCAATGGAGGCAATAGCTCCCTTTCTTTCTCCCCAAGGATTGGGCAGGTCTGCAGGCAACTAGCCATAAACATTTCCTTTTTGGCCAAATCCATTAAATGCAGTTTTATAGTTGCCTCGTGCGTTGCAGTCGTTAACAATGCCATGCCACGCCTTGCCGCCCAAAATTTTTAGTGGCTCCTGCGACACTTGACCATAAAACATGCATCTAGCAACAACAGTTAAAGCCAACAAGCCACAACGCGACGCCGCCACATGCAGCAAGTGGCAACCTCATCGATACATGCACCTATCGAAATTCTATCTGGCAAATGCACGTAAGCTGCCAGAACTTTATCTATGCGAGTCTGAAAGTCTGCAGCTCCATGTGAAATTTCCTTTTCCATTTTCATTTCCTTTTTGCCCCGTTTGGCCCCGTTTTCAGTAATTTTGATGCATTCTCTTCAAATGTATTAGGTGTTTAATTGCTCAAATCTCCCTTAACATTTTCCCCTTAACAGCTTTAAGAAATCACCTTGAGATACTATAATTTAAATAAATGTATTATGTGTGTTCAGTTAGTGAAACAATTTTAAAAATTAATGAATTTAGATGTGGCGAATTTAGTGTGTAAACAATGTCAATTATTAAAATACTAGTACTATATTAATGTTTTAAATTTATTAGATAAATCTTATCAGATCCCACACAATTAATTTTGTATCATTACTTTTCTTGCTACCCATCTTGATTTATTTTTTAACTTGAAGCATTCGCCCAAAATTAATTTTCCTTTCAAATAGATATACCTGCAATTGTTGTTCACATTGATTCCTTAAAAATTGAAGTTTTAAAGAAGTTTCAATTTTCTTAGTCCTGTTTAATATTTAAGCATCACATAATATGTATGTAAATAGCATTGCAATTATTTGCATCAAATGAAAAACTTATTTAATATACTTTCTTTACATAGCTTTTTTCAAATCTTGATTGCATCTGTAACATATGTAGAAGTTAAATGCATTTAAACCATTCAAATCAAATGAAATGTATTCGTAAAAGTTGATATTTTTCTTTTATTTCTTTTTTTTTTATATCTAATCGAGTATTCCGTACAGTCAAGCTAAATCAAAGCTAAGAAACTTATTCATTTCATTTAGTGTGTTAGCTTCTATTAATACATACTAAGTAATTCATGTGTCTATGTGTGTGAGTGCATGTGGAACTATGTGCAATCTTGTCTAGAATTTCAATACCACATAAAACGCTTGACGTTTTACAATCCAACCGTAAAGGCGTTCAAAGTGGACGGGCTTGGGGCGTGAGGTTGAACTGGAGTGATGATGGGACTAGTCATTGGGAGGGTGCGCACAACACTTTGCACGTACTTTAAGCACAGGCGACTTGAAGGGGCAACAGTTGTTAACTTGCGTAAGCATCTCAATATCAAGCTATTATGCTTAAGTTTTTTTCTTTTTATGGCAATGCAACTCGATGCTATTTTGAGTGGATCTTCATTATCTGTAAGTAAGACGCCAAACAATTGTCACAATTACAATAGAAAGTATTCGTTCGTCATTGTACGGAATTGTTCAAGTTGAGCCCATGTAATTGTAGTAAGGCTAAAGGTATCCAAATTCCGTATCTTTTGTCGCCTGTCGAAAGTAAAGGTGGAGCTTAACATTTAACAGTTAATACACACAGCATTTAACATGGCAAAAAGCTGTTAAAAAGCCCGCTTAAAGATATACGAATAACATAATCAAAATGTAACTCATAGCGATAATTTTTTTCAATTTGTAATTTGCTTTTTTCGCTTTATTTACGATGTTAAAAATGGGTTGAATATAAACTAAGAGAATTAGCAATGATAAGTCTTGATGAATAAATATATCATGATGTGTGATTTTTAAGAAAATATGAGATTTATTAAAAGTTTCTAAAAAAAAAAGTGAAATCTTAGCTTTTTTCCATCTTTTTTCACAAAAATTAAATTATTTGCTTGCCATTGACTGGAATTGAACGATTCCAATAGACACCAAACGGTGTATAACAAGTTAGATTGTTGTTTTTCCGACTGTACTTAAACTTTGATTAATACACATGTAGATACAAATGTATCTACATAGTATCTAATATCATGCTGAAGGTAGCATGTAAAATTCTTGGAATAGAATACACGAGACAAGCTACGACAAGTTAAGTTGAGTGGCTATTTTTATTGTTATTATTATTATTGTAATTATTATTGATGTTTGTTGTCGCGGGAATTCCCTCGGCTAATAACCGGCGTTAATGGTCAATTGGAGCTTTGCTCCTTGGGGGAACACCCTGGGAAGGACCAGAACTGCACGTTTTGCACTTAATTATTTTTATCCAATATAAGTGTCAGCAACTGTCTCAAATGAACACCAAAGAGGCAAGCATGTGTCAGTTAAAGTCAGGGGATTTACCCGGGTCCGGGCAGGGTGCGATTGCATTGCGGAATGCACTTCTGAGAAATGAATTCACTTTCTGTCTGTTCAGAGTTTGCCAAAGTTTCCAGCAATCCAAATGGTCAAGTGACAATCCCAAACATCTGAAAAATGTGGTAACAACTTTTTGTTTTGGGGCCTTTAAGGGTCAACCACAGGCAAATGTTTTGGCTTTTATGTATTTTGGGTTGGGAAATTTGAGAAAACACTTATTAATTAAAACATACAACAAATAAGAGTACGAGTATCATTTGGCTAATGAACATTTCGCTCCATTTTGTTGTTGTTTCTGCTGCTGCGGTTGCTGTTGTTGAACTTTTGTATGAATTTTTTATTATATTACTCGTATAAAAATTTATGATTTATACACACACACACTCGCACACATTAACTGAGCGACGCACGCGTTTAAGACCAGTTTCAGATTCCGAGTTTGTCGCTGAAAATCTCTCGAAAAGTTTCCGAAGCGTGAAGCCTGAAGCAGCAGCGACGTTGACGACGACAGAGGCTGAGGCAGAGACAGTGACTGCAAAAACAGCTGTTCCGTTTCGAACTTGAGGCAAAGTCAAGCTGGTTTTAATGTTGTTGTTGTTATTGTTATTGGTTTGCCTGTTCTCGATCAGCGATCAGCGTTGAGTTGTCCACTCGCTTAGATCGTTGGATGTCGCTTTTTGGTGTGATTCAGTTTGCGATTTAGTTTTTTTTTTTTTAGCATACTCTAAGTTGACATCAGAGACTATGCAACTGTGACAAGTGCCTTGTAACAAAAGATCTTTACTATAACTTCTCTGTTCTGTGAGCTTTCAAAAGCTCAAACAAGTGTTTTACAACAACAGATCAGTTATCTGTCTAAGGAAAAATTCATTTGTATTAGTAAGTTTTGATCTGCAGAGCTTTGCTTGATCTGCTCTGTTCTGTGTGCTTTTAAGCTTTCTCATTTGAGGCGCTTAATTGAGAGCTTTATAAGAATAGATAAACTTGGCTTTGATCTCCACAGATTGAACTTCAAAGCTCTACAATCTGTGTATAGTTGAAATGACAAATATGAAAGTGAAATACTACATATAAATACATTTTTTAATCGTCGTTCTCTGTAATTAAAAGTTCTCTAATTGAATATTTTATATACATACACTCATATAAATTTATGTGCAATAGAACATGTCGAGATATAAAATTTAATGACTGTTCCATAAATATTAAAAAAACACACAATATTTTATTCAAAATGGTTCGTTTACAAAGCTTAAAGTTCAGCGCTCGTTTAATTTTCAAATAAAAAACAAAATAATGTTATAAATTTACCATAAGCACTTGAACAGTGCAACCCACTGGGATAATTCTTTGACAAGAATATTACAACTTATAAACAAGTTAATTGCATTCAAAAAGTTTGCAATAACTAAGAAAAAATGTTTACAATACTCAAGCTGTGCCAATCCAGATGAACAAGTTAGTGGAAATACTTTAACGGTTGGACCAAAAAATTAAAGGAAATAACTCATGTAACATGCAATTGAAGTGACGAACATGTAATTTTCTATTTTTAAATTTGAATATGAATAATTGAAATCCAATTCCGAATTCGAAATATCAAGTTTAAAAGATCATTGAACTGTAGAGTTGTGGCGTTACTTTAATTGAATTTGGAATAATTGCAACTTCAGTGCAATAAGATCAAAGTTGATAAGATCACTCAAGAACTGTTAGAATCGAGTAATTAGTACAATATAAATATTTATAGTTTGTATTAAGAGACAGAGCATTCAACATTTGTTGTTCTAACTATTTATTTGACTAGGCAGACATGATAAGTATTATTTTTTGTTTTGTTGTGCTTCTGTTTTTTTTTTTTTTCTTTTTAATTTTTTCGTTTTTTGGCTTGTTGATAGTTTTGTTGTTCTAACCCAATTGCCCGGAGCCGGGCCACCTCACAAACTGAATCTGAATCTGACTGCGACTGCGACTTTGAATCAAGGTGACGTAATGCCAACGCCTAAAGTGGCTTTTATACGCTTCAACAGATCAAGTATCAATTACAATCATTCAGAAAAAAAGCCGATGGCAAACAATTTTGTGGGTCATGGATTTGATTCGGCTGAACATTTTGGGGCATCCACATTTCATACTCCTGCCAAGGAATTGAACCTTAAATGTTTTGCGAAGAACATGAGTTGACAAACAAAAGCAAATGGCAAAGCCAAAGACACATAATTACATTAAACTTTAACTTTGACACAACCAAATATATACATATACTATATTTATATACTTATATACAAATATGTATATGTATCTGCACCTGTGTGAAGAGTTTTATGTAACTGCAAAAGTTCTTCTCGCCTATTTCAAGTTGTTTGAAAATAAATTATAATTACCTATAAATAGCTGAAATGAACATTTCAAGAACTGCCCCAAAGCATTGGCCACTTGACGACGACTTTTCTCAGCGCCAAAGATACTTTATCAACTTGTTGCTTTTGTTGTTGCTGTTGTTGTCAGCTGCTTTCCGATAATGATAATATCGGATTACCAACAGCTTTCTGTTTCATGTCGCTGATTGCGCTTCTGTTTCACACACTTCGTGCAACATTTTACGGACACCTTTTGCGCTCAGGTGTTTAATTAATTAAAAATAAAAAATAAAATTATAAGAATAATAACATCATCGAAGAAAGCAAGCAAAAAAATACAAAAATAAAAATCAGCAGCTGTCAGCTTGGCATATTTAGGAATATCGGTTCGCCAGATGGGCTTAAAGATTAGCCAAAACGGTAGCATTAGTGATTGTTGGTATGCCAATTGTAAATAAACAAATTTTGTACATTACAAGGAGAACGATTTGTTAACAGTAAACAGCATCATCATTAACAACAACAACCATAACAACCACAATTAGATTGTTATCGTCACGGGCATTGCGCAATATCAGCAAAAAAGATCAACATCAAATCAATTTGTCCAATTTTGCAGCTCTCTCTTTCAATTGCGTCGATTCTGATAAATACGCTTATTCATCTGTATCTGTTTCTGATTACTCGAATTAAATTTTTCATACGTTAACACATCAATAACAGATTTATAACAACAACAAAAACTAAAAAAAAAACAAGTAAGAATGCTCATGTCGAGTGACTAGACTATGTGACTACGAGATACTCTAAAAGTTTAAGATTAGTTTAAGGTTCTATCTTGAAAATTGTGTTTTTTTGTTTAAATGGATTTCAAATCCTTTATCAAAAATAAAATACATATATCGATCAGTTCTGCTCATATACATATGAATGTGAAAACTGTAGGAAGTCGAAGGTTATGTTTTATTATTTATCTATTATTTATCTCTTATTTATTATTTTTACTGAGCATGCCTTTTATCTGATATAAAAATAAATTCTATGCTACGAATAATTCAAATACTTAATGCCTACTGCAACTACTGGATTAAACATAAAAAATGGCTTTTGAAATGTTTTCCAAATTATTATAGTCAGATTTATTAGTAAAATTAAATGTAAAACAAATTTCGATCTAGAATTTTATATTGTTAAATTGATTTTGTTGTTAATCAGGTTGTAGTTATAGAAAATTTTATGGAGAAATTGCTTGCTAATATTTACTTCATATCATTTTGTTTCATTTGTATTACAAAATAATTTAAGTATTATTAATATTATCGTTTTTAAACCCTACTTAATTAATATAACTCATTTTGATATTTCAAAAGCATTCCACAAAAAAATGTAGAATCACTATTGAACTTGTATATTTAAAAAAACCTTTATAAGTTTCTTGGCCTTTTACATTTTATTGATTGAATAAATTAATAGTCTGTGGTTAAGACTTTTCAAAAGTCAACAAGATATTTCTAATGTAAAATTCTACTGAATATGAAGTCATAAATAACACAAATATAAGCAACGTCTATTGTCATTTTGAAGAACTCATAAATTACTAAAGACATGCAGTAGTTACGAATAGTCTGTGGAATTGGCGAGCTATAACTTTAAATTGTAGTACACAGAAATTTAAATATTGCTCTAGATTATTAGAATAAGTATGATAAATCTATAAATATTTTAATACATATTTACTAAAAATACAATGTGCTAGATTAGCTTTGTTTCTTGTGTCGTTTGCTTTACACAGACTTTAGTGCTCTTCATTAACTTCATTTCTCCCTATGAACCAAAAGTCAAACCAAAGTCTGGGGGTTGATAAGAGTTAATACTCGTATATTAATGAAGCACTTGATCACGTGACCTTAATATTTAATAAAGAACTAAAGGTGCTAATTGTAGGTGTTGGAGTCGTCTAGGGTGTTTGGATTTCGGCTTGTTGTTAATTGCATTTGCTCTTGTTTGTGTTTTGTGTTTATATTTGTTATTTGTTGTTGTCGTCGTTTTTTTTGCGTCTTTTATTGCTGCTGCTGTTTTTTGCCTATTTGCACTTTGGCGCGTATTTATCTTTCAACTTTTCGACTTTGTGCCTAAAGTTCATGAGCACGCAAGCCGCCACTGGTGTGCCCAACCGACCCGTAACCCGTAACCACCTTACTGCCCTTGTTGGCGATGTAAACAAATGTTTAAAAATGAATTTTTCAATTTTCATTCAACGGTATCCACATAAAACAACAATAGCCAAGCGCCATGGCAATGACAATGCTTGCTCTGGGCAGATTCAAGTTTGAGTTTCGGGTCTATGGCCGAGCTTGACTAATATACACACATATATATCTTTACAATAGATTGTCGAGGTCAAGAGCTAGCAAGGGTCATTGTTACTTAGCACTTTCTTATTATCATAAGCCAAAAAAAAAGATGCGACTTTTGTCAGCTGCTTAAGACTAAAGAATCATTAAAATTCAATTGCTTTCTTTATGGATAAACCCCTTTCGATATACCATATTCGTTTTTGTACGTTTAGGGGAACATCTGCTACTGAGTAATGAATTAGCACTAATAAAACTTTTTATTGCTCCATTTATCATAATAAACGGCATCGCGTTTTTCCTTTCTTCAGCTCTTTATAATCTTTTCATGATAATCATGATAAAAGGTGTTGAAAAAGTTTTCCGTTTGTATATGATCATAATCTCATTTGCTTAATTCTCTTAATTCTCTATCTTTCACAGCATCTGGCGTGATCACAGAGATCATAAAAATCCATTGCCTTACTTTAAAAATATACAAAAAAAAAAAATTACACATTTATTATTAATAACATTATTCGCAGAGTTTGAACAAATCATAGGAAACTCATCAAAATACCTGATATTTGTTTATGCGATAAAATCGACTACATATATCGTTGATTCCTTTTGTATCCGGATTAAACAATATCCATATAAAGATTAGGTTACGCTTTTCAATGATTCTCAAAACTAATGAATCATTTTGAACTCATTTAAATAATTTTGATACACTTATTAATTGTAATGAGTCATCCAGCACGATACAAAATCATGTACTTGTTTCGAAATTTCAACTGAGTTTCGCCTCATTCCTTAGGTCTGAAACTGAAGAGTTTTTCCTGTCCATACTGATTGATAGAAACGATGGTATTCATAATGAAACTGAATTAAAATTATATTATTGTATACCGAGCTAATTTGATAGTCATCAATTTAAACTAGCTCTTCAATATCTTACACTCAATGAATTTTACAGTATTGGAGTTAGTACAATTTTTAGAAAAGAAAAGAAAATGTTGATGATGCAGTTTTCTTACCAAACGTATTTGAAGATAATGCAATTGCAAAGGGTATTACACAGTTGGAAACATAATTGGCTTGCATTTGGGTCGTTTTTAGAGCCATTTACATAGTTAAATATCCAATTAAATATAGAGCTCAGGGTAATATCTCCTACAGCCTTGGAAAGGTAAACGTTCTTTGCAGTTGTTGTTGCATGGATTAAATATTTGCGGTCTTGGCTCGTACTTAATGCGTTTTTTGCATTGTTTTGTTCGCTTGTGATATTAGTTGGTATTTGTTGAAGCCTTAAGCATCAAGGGCTTAATTAAAGCATAATTATGAGCCGATGTTGAAGAGGCTGGTAATGATAATGTTGTGCTTGGCCAGAACCAAAGCTTTTTTGAACGGTTTAAGTCCGAAGTGGGGGCAATAAAAATAACGATGCAAATGGAAATGGAAATGAAGATGTTATTGTTGTTGTCGTATCTCTTGCCAGCATCTGCGTCTGGTATTGTTCTAAGTCTAATGTACTTGGCTTTGCTTAGCTTAGCGTGTGATTAGTAAATACAAACACACACGCACACACACAGTTAATCACACAACTGACAAAAAGACAATGAAAGAAATTTCTGCCGCTCTTGCAGCTGCTGCGCCTGCGTCGTCGTCATCGACGTTGACATCGTTGTTGAAAATTGTTTGAAATATTTATTAATTTTATTGTATTATTATTTTCTTTATTATTGTATCTGTTGCTGTTTCTGACTGTTTGCAGTGCGATAATAATAAAATTAAAATCAGCTCAGTGGCAAAGTCGACAATTCATTGTGCATACATACATATGCAGGCAGATACGTATACACGTATTTACTTATATATGTTCGTATGTATATGTATCTGTGTGCCATTTGATTTCTTCTTCTCATTCTGTCTGCCTTCAAATGTCATCATAATAATGACCAAACTAATGCCGCATATCAAATATTAATAACAAATTTATGCATAATCATAACAGAAGCCACAGCACATTGCAAAATGTCTGTTCAAAGTGCGACAAAAGCCACAATAACTACAACAATAACAACATTAATTGCAAAAACAACAATTAAATGCACTCAACCACTATTATTTTATACTAACAGACATCACTCGCATTCAACTTTGACTGCAAACATGAATGCATTTGTTTAGTTTCCTGTGAGCATTTGAATATTTATCCTTGATTGTAAGGCTTCAGCTTTTTGGGTTTGGGAAAGAAAAGCTCTGTCATTGAGTTCGATTAGCTTTGAATAAATTATTGTTTTTCATCTGGCAGCAGTCGTTCATTCATTGAGATTATTTTTTATTAAATTTCGTTGTGGTAGAGATAAATGTGATAAAATGACTGTAAATATTGCAATTGATAATAATCAAACTAAAGTTGAATTTATTTTGTGACAAACGATCTTAAATTTAACATGCATATAAATAATTCTTAAAAAAGAATTTGGAATTCGGCACTGCGCAAGAAAGCTATTTTTATTAGGTATGAGAAATAGGAACCTTTAAGCGCAATTTTCAAAAATCAAATTTTTTTAAAGAATTTTATATGTGTACTTTAAGATCGTTCGTCACAAAGTTGGAGATCAGAATTTAAGGGGCATGCAAATGTTTTTGTCAGCAGATTACTTAATCGTAAAAAGGTTTTTTTTAGATGAAATAAATCACGTGTACACGATGATTGCTTGAATAGGCAGAAGTATTCAACTGGTGTTGTTGGTCTTTCAACCGACCGATAAATCGTATCGATCAAACTTTGGGGGATTCCTTTAAACGTATGAAATGTCGTGCTATTCGTTCGTGTTTGCGAATGAATTCCAAACGAGTGTCGATAATCGTACTCACACTCGTACTCAAACTCGTACTTGAGGCGCCAGCGAATCAGCAAATAAATGCATTTTGTCAAATGACATAATCCCTATAAATATTGTTCAAACAATATGGGTTCAATTTCTGCTGCTGCTGTTGCTTACCAAATGGGACTATGCAGCGGAAACAAGTGAGTAAGAACGAGATAGATAGTACGAGTTGGATAGAGAGGTGGCGAGAAGGGGCTGGATAGAAGGCATTAAGTGTGTCTGTGTGTAAAAATGCGGCCTGTAGGCGTGACAAGCGCGACCGATACAAATTAATTACAGCGTAGACACAGCGCAGACAGCGACAGGGACGTCGACGTTCGCGTCAGCGTCAGCGTCGACTGCAACTGCGACGCGTGGGGAGCTTCAGCTTCAGCTTCAGTTGACATTGGCCAATGCAACAGCAACAGAAGCAGCAGACGAAGCTCCTCAAGTGCCAGCGTAATTCGAGATGCTGCATTCAGAGTCTACGATCTTGAGAGCACAGCTGCCATGCAACACCAAAAGCAACACCAAAAGCAACAACAAGAACATCAGCAGCAACAGCAACAATATTAAGTGCATATTAAGTGCAGGAAGTAAAAAAAGAATTTTTTTTTGTTTTTTTTATTCTCTTATTTTTTTAAAGCCTCTGCTTGGGACTCAAACAAGTTGTAATAAATAATTATGATAATATTGTACTCATGTGACGTCAGAAGCGACCGAATTTCTAAAGAATGAAGTGAAAATACCCTCTCAGATAGTTCCCATATTAGCTACTTATATTTTTGCTAAAAATAATTTATTTATTTGGCCAAAATAAAATATTTTTTGTTGTGGAATTGCAATTCTTTCACATAACATTGGATAATTCGCATGACAGCTGTATATAGAAAGAGAATGTAAAGAGAATATTTCGTTTGAATTTTAGAATAATTTGGTAAAAACACGGTCAGAAAACTAAGTACATTTGCTTAGCTTAATGAGAAATATTCACAGAACTAAGAGGATTTAAGTACAACAACTCATTTTGCAACCGATCACTTCTATGGTGATCAACATGATTTAAAATCAGGGATCAATTTGGTAAGAGAATAAATTTCGCTTTGATAAGATATTAAATTCAAAGTAAAGGGAAATACAGTCGAACTTCCCTAAGTCGAATTTTCTCTAACTTACCGAGCAAACTTCAGTCAGTTCTGCTTCCGTAACTCAAGCTTCCATAAGTCGAATTTCTCCTTAACTCGAACAAAAATAATTGGCACGTGCGAATTAAGTCTGTAAGTCGAATTTTTGGGGGAAACCACAAGTGAATTGCGTTTTATTTATGTTACTGTTTTATTTTGAAGTTACTGTTTTCTGTTACCAGCTCGTTTGGGTATGTTATAATGATGTACATTAACATATGGTGATCCAATATAATAAAATATTGCATAAACAATTCTTAACGCTGGTGAAATAACCTTAGGAAAGACACAGTTTACAAGTGATGACCACTACTATATAGGACCTTAAACAATATAAATATAAAACAAATAATTATCAGACCCTAATTTCCGATTATTTAAGTTCTGTTTAGCTTGAAGAATAAGAGAAATTTAAAAGTTAAAGTATAGTAAGGTAAGAGTAAAAGTAATTTGAAGTGAATGAATTAATGTATCTAATTTCTGATTTTTTGCGTTTTGTTTAGCTTTAAAGATAAAAAATTTAACAGCTTGCAATTTGAATGTATAAGTTTGTACACAGAAAAAAAAATCCGGGCTATTTAGCCTGAATTCAAGCCGAAACGATGTCAGAAGAGGGGTAATCTCGGATTTTCTTAAATCTTATAAAAAAAACCTCTTTACGAGGTAAAAGTCTAGTGACGAAAACAGTTATATGCCCCAAAATTTCTGATATCCAATTTTGTGACGAATAATATTAAGTTTGACATAAAAATTATTTAAAAAAAAATTTTGGCACTCGGCACATTGCGCCAAAATGTCTCAATTCTTCATACCAAATAAAACTCAATGTTTTGCGCAGTGCCGAATGCAAAAATTTTTTTTAAAATAATTTTTATGTCAAACTAAATATTATTCGTCACAAAATTGGATATCAGAAATTTTGGGGCATATAACTGTTTTCGTCACTAGACTTTTACCTCGTAAAGAGGTTTTTTTTATAAGATATCAGAAATTTTTGAAAAAAAGACTGTCTGCCAACACTGGTTCCCTTAAAACACACATGCCAAGCGCAAAAGCTAGTAGCACTCTCAAACTCTGGCTGCTATGACACTTTTCTGCTGCTGTCCTATTTCAATTCAAAGTAAAACGTATATATTCAGTTAATAGGTTATATCTTCCAAACCAATCAACATAAATTTATGAATGATATATCAAAAAACGCAAAATTTTACAAGCTCAAACATATTGAAAATTAAAAAAAATCGTAGGCAGCGTTTTCTCAAAAACCGCCAAAATCAGAGACAAAATATCTTATTTCACCTGTTGATTTTTACCTATGCACTTTAGAAAAAAAGTTTGAAGGTTTGCCTAAAAGCCCTTCAAAATACCTTTCCAACGATACATAGATCACATCTGTAGCTCATATCGTTTGGATGCTATAGGGGTTTTAATTTTAACGGTTTTTAGCGATTTCCCGCTAAACTAGCTTTTTTTCGAAAAAGTCGTAGAACAAACGTTTCTAGATTTTTGATCGGGAACAAGTCCTCATTCAAACTTTTAAGCTAAATTTACGATTTGATCCAAACAAACAGACAAACAAACAAACAGACTGACTTTTCATCTCGTTTTGAAAGGGGCACCAAAAATTTCAAAATTAATTATCTTCTGAACCAGTGATCGGATTTTGATGATCAAGGTGTCATTCGACGCGTATTTTTGATTAGAATAGTAAAAAATTAAAATAAAAATCGAAAAGGCTCCAACGGCCCCATTTGCTCCAATAATTTAAAATTTTCCCCTCCCACTAACACCTGTTTATCTCGCGAACCAGGTGAGTTTCTAAAAGTCTTAGTATGCACATTTGTAAGTTAAGTTAATACCTTTCGATCGGTATATAACTCGGACTGATCGGACAGTCATAGCAAATTTTCCATTCTTCCTGTGTATATATGCTAGTCGCCTTCGCACCCTTCGTGCTGCTTTCGTCACTAGCGCGGACTGCCGTCCGCAGTGATCAAGTACGAAATACTTGATTTTTTCAATCCCGAATTCAATCCTGAAATTCTTAAGTTCAGGCTAAAAAAAAATAATTTTTTTTGTTACATTTAAATTTTTTTTTAAATTTTTTTTTTATTTTTAATTTTTTTTGAATTTTTAAAAAATTTTTTTTTTAATTTTTTTTTTTTTTATAGTTTTTTTTTTAAATTATTTTATACTAACATTTCTTTATTTTTACCCTTTTTTTTTTAATTGACTGTGGGAATCGAACCCAGGTTTTCTTCAAACAGGTCGGCGACTCTAACCACTGAGCCACCGAACCAGTTGAAATGAGAGAGGCCGAAAGAGAATAAAGTAATGTGGGCTTATTTTCCCATTTTAATCCCGATACAGGCTTGATTATTCAGCTTAAGCCTGGAAACATACTTAAAAAATGCAGGCTTAAATCAAGTATTTTAGGCTTGATTTTAGAACGGTTTTTTTTTTTCTGTGTAGTAACCAGTATGTAAGTTAGCTTGTAAGCCCGACAAGATAAAAAAACAAATTAAAATGTTCACAATTTAATATGAATGAATATGTAGTTTTATTGAAAAAACTAAAAAAAAAAAATTCCCTAACTCGAAGTCTCGCTAACTCCAACATTTTTCTTGGATAATGGTGATTCGAGTTAGGGAAGTTCGACTGTCTGTATACTGGTTCAACTAATCACATGTCTCTTTAACATATTGAATAACAAAACTATAATACTCAGAGCAAGTGTATAAAAACTATACACGAGTCATTGGTAAATGGGACTGAAGCGGAGGCTGAGACTGCGAATATACAATATGCATTAAGCTGAGATGAGAGTTGAGAGATGCGATGTGAGTACTGAATTTAGAGCTGTGACTGCAACAGGAAGGAAACGCTTGCTGTTAATACTCGGGCAATTGCAAATCGGAGGCGATGAAGGCAACACCTACAACAAATTACACTGGAAATGATGCCGTCGCAGTTGTTGCATCCGCTATTGTTGTTGTTGTTTTTGTTGCTGTTGTTATTGTGAGATTTATAGTCAAGAGTGCGCACAATTGAAGTATTAAACAACTTGAATTATTTGCTCAAGTTTATCCCTTTTTATTTTCTTTGTTTGGCGCAATTATTTTAAAAGTCTTTGCAACAAAGCTTACACAGCGATATTTAAGCTTTAATTAGTTCCAGGAGAATGTCATTACGCATTACGTACATCTATTTAATCAAGATGAATATAGCTGAATGCAATTTTCCACAAATATGTATAAATACATACTACTCCTATCATCTCTTCCTGATAAGTTATCAGGATTTTCAGTGACAAACTGAATAATATAATTCTCGGATCTTTGCAAATATCAATTCAAGGAATTCACTTTTGCTCTTTGGCATTTACGTTATCTGTAAATTCAAACTATTGTACTTGGAAGTTATGCATTCTATATTTCGTAGTAATTTTCATTTATGAAATACGTTACTCTATTAAAATATGCATATATTGATGCATTTTGATTTGCATTTAAACTTGCATTTTAAAATGATTTTGCCAATCTACCCCTAAAGGTGCAAAATTTCAAAAACATTATTGTGCATTAAATCTTCTATGCGTTTTTTTTGTATTTTCAAATAAAAACGTTTCCATGGCTAATTGAATCCTTAATTTGATCTCTATTTGTAATAATAATGTTTAAAGCTTCAAAATTTGTGTTAGTTGCACTTGTCGGAATCATTGAATGAACTTTTTTCAATTTGCAATGAAAATTTGAGCATATCGTTAAGGCTTACATAATATAAGCTTGTTTATTGTAAGCGTGTGTTTGTTGTGTTATGTTAGGTTGAAACTTTGGGCAAATGCAATAGATGTAATAGATTTGTTGTCTGAACATTTCATTGTGTCAACTTTGTCGTTTGCTTTTATTATTATTTCGTGGCATTTTTTTACTTGCTTTGCGACAGTTTTTAGTTGTTTAGTAGTCTTAGTGGTGGTTGTAGTAGTTGTAGTTATAGTGCATGGCAAAAACATAAAAGGCGACAACAATCGAGTGAGGAATGTACATACAATTTTTTCTCTCATTGCTCCGTTGATTTCTTAACTTTGGCTCGCGGCGAATTTTTCGTTGTTCACTCGCTCAAATTTCGTTGCTTTTGGCATAAAATGACATGAACACAATAAACACACACACATGCTTATACACCCAGCAATCTGAACATATTTGACATGTGCCGCAAATTCAAATTTCAAGCTTCATAAAATACTTGAACGTCTGTCCAGAGCTTTAATTGAAAAACATTTCACAATACAAACAATTCTTGGAAATTTGTTTTCAGCACTTTCGAATTGCTGTTGAACTTGCAGTTCGCAACGAACTTTCAAATGCATTTCATAATTTAAATTCCTTCATTTTTTGGTTGACATTACGTTAGTGTTGGGTAAACATTGCTCATTTAGGTGAACATGTTCACTTGTTCTTTTTTTTAGGTGAGTCAACTCACTCAGATTGCTCACTTGTTCAGTTGCTTACTTGTTCAGTTGCTCACTTATTCACTTGCTCACCTGCTCAGTTGCTAATTCATATTGCTCATTAGCTCAGTTATTCACTAAGCCCCTCACCCAACTAATCCTACGTTACATTTAATTTTAATCGGATGGCGGTTCAGGTTGATCTGTAATCAGCAGCTCAATAAACATTTACAAGCTTGCTGACTTCCGACATCTTCGAAATGGCTCCATATTTTGCTACACTTTTTGATAAGCGACATTTTGAATTCTTTACATGAGTATTTAGATTTAACACTAGTCCAACAATGTGTATGTTCAAAGAAAGAATCTACACAAAATGCCCTAAGTGATCTAAGAGAACAGAAAATTCGAGCAAAGTGCGCAATAGAACAACTGAGCAATAATGAGCAAAACAGAACAACTGAACAAGACTGAACAACTGAGCAACTGAGCAAAAAAGAACAACTGAGCAATAAAGAGCAATTTCGAAGGAACATGTTCACTTGCTCGCTTCAGGGAGCAACTCTTTTTTGTTCACTCACTCATGAGCAACCCAACACTACATTACGTGCAACACGCATACGCCCCATGCACCAAAACGATGCCTACAAATTATCCCACAAGCGACTATTTTAGCGAGTTTTCAATCTGACTCTCACAATCGACTATCTACCCGTACAACCGACCAATCAACTTTATTTAGACGATTAACACAAATGCGCTCATTACCAGAGCACGAGCTGGTACCGCATCAGTATCAGTGTCAGCATCAACTTCAGCTTCGGCACCAGCAGCACAGATCAAAGACATCCAGCCGACTCCGAATCTGGAATGTTCAAGAGTAGAAAAATAGCCAGTACCCAAAAAACACAATAGAAATATTAAAGCCGACGTTGGACTTATTTACACACACGTGAAATTCCTTATTTTAAATCAATCGCAGTTGCTTTTTTCCCTCAAAATACCAATAATTAAAACTATTTGAATAACTTCTACAAAACTATCAAGATACTGAAATAATTTGTAGAGCTATGCTTGTACAAATTTTCAAGATTTCATACAAGCATAGAATCGATCGAGGCAGAATCTATTAATGTTGATCAGTGCTGCTAGCTTAGCTTTTTTAATGCTGGATTTAGTATATTGTAAAATTTGTGAGAGTTATTTTAATTAAAAGTGTTTTGTGTTTTTTCAACCGCTTGCAAATATTTTTTTGGTTGATTGACTATTAAAGAAATAGATTAAAATAAAATTAAATAAGCTTTTAATTAATTTATATGCAGTGTCTAACTAGCTACAACTGAATATAGGCATTTCCAAAATCGCGCACGGGACATTCGTACACATTCAAAGTGAAAAAGCGGTAAAAAGGAAACGGTTTTTTTTTCTGCTGAAAGGCTTAACATATAGCATTTTATTAGCTCTTTCATTGGAGCAAAGATTGATTTTGGGTAATATTTCATTTTCAAGATAATAGCAAAATTCAAGGGACACGAAACGGAAGTGGCTTGTAAGGTCAACCAATTTAAACGCCAATTTTAGCGAATCCATAGGCAATATTTTAATGCAACTAATTTTAACCTCTTGTGCATTGATGCTTCTTAAAAATGGTTATGATTTTTTTAAAGATGACTTTCATTTTTTTTTTAAATTCAATTTGATGTTCCAAAAAATATTTCTATTGTTCCTGTCTCTCTTTTGTCGAAACATCTCGAAAGACTTGTTTTAAATTAAACTATCTATATATTTCTATGTATTAAAATTGTTTATGTTACAATCTTACTATCTTACTTAGTGTAACCGATAAAATACAAACGGTCCTTTTTGGATATGAATTGGATTTATACCAATGTGGTATCTATATATTCATCCTATTAAATTTCCTCTTCTTGAATACATTTTTGGAAGAAAATTTCACACGATGTGAACTTTTGATCAATTTTACGTTTTTGGCATAGGTTGACATTTATGTAGAAATATATGTATTTATCAAATTTTTTTTTCAATTTTGAATTGGACCTTACTCTGAGACCTTAACAAGACAATACAAATATTCGCCCTATGATAAGTTTTGATAAGTAATTTTTCGCTTATCTGCAAGCATACGAACTGTAAAAGCTTTTGAGACCATTTTGGACATTTATTGTATTGTTCATTAATTATTATTGTTTATTGCTACGCAATTAATTGCATGCACGGAATTCAATTAAATTTAAGTTACGTATAATTAAAGCTGCACAGTTGTTGTGCACAGTTGTTGTGATTCGATTAGTCTGCCACATGGATTGCTCTTTTAATATATGCCACTTTAATATGCCGCTTTCAGCTAATGTCATTTTCATTGTTGCTTGAATGCGTGTGATTCGGTTGCGTCTGATATGGGAAATATTTGCATTTGCAAGAATATCGACATTAATAATAATAATAATAATAATAACAGCAGCGTATAACTAACAACGAAGAGCGAACAGTCAACAGATCATTATTGCCTGTGGACTATTATCATAATCATCTCATTTCCCATTTCGATTGTTATTTCAATTCATTTGCTGCGTGTGCCAACCCACTGTGTTTACGTGCTGCGTGATTCTCACTTATATCTCTATCGCACACATGCAAATCTGCTCCTCTCTCTCTCTCTCTCTCTCTTTCATTTATTCTATCTTTTTTTTTTTTTTTCTTTTACTGCTGTGCGTGGTTGTGCCTCACTTTGAACGGAAACACAACAGCGGCAATGATGTTATTAATGCACATTATTCCCCATGATTATCATCGCTATGCTTATTATACTGATTATGGTTTCCTCTCTTACTCTACTTCACTCGCTCTTTTTAATTTTGTACTTTTCAATTGAATTTTGGGTGACATTTAATGAATTGCGTTTATTAAAAGTTGATAATCAAAAAAAAAAAACCAATTAAATGTTAATTAAAGTTAAGGCATTTTAATGATGACAAAAATCAAAGTCAATCAACGCAAATCGATGCAAAATGTTTCATAAACCAAAAAACAGATCACAAGAAAGACGCCACAAGCTTTGAAACAACGAGACCAACAGCCGCCGCTGTTGACGTCGACAACGACGACGACGAAGTCAACGGCGACTGCGACGTCGACGCAGACGTTAACGCCAACGTCAGCGACACATCGTGCGAAATTTATCACCCAAAAGATTCTTGAACTCGACATGGCGTAAGGTCGACAACTTGGCACGTTAACTGCCAACTGCCACCCCTTCCTTTATACGCACCCCCTTGCCCACCCTCACCTCCTCCCCCTCCTTTGCGTGCCTCAGATGACTGATTGAATGATTAATATGTATATATATTTTTATGCATTTATGCACTAACTAATCTCAGATTTTCTGCACTTCTCTCTCTCTGCAGCCATGCGGCGATGAAGCAACCAACAGGAAATATGTTGTGCCACTTGTTGCATACCGCATCCATGCAACATCAACATTATCAGCTGCAGCAGCAGCAACGAACTCGCATCAAATGCATTGCACAGCTTTCAGCATATTACACATACGCCATGTGTCGCCTGGATGCAATTGAAGCATGTTGCAGCAACTGCAGCAGCAGCTGCCTCAGCTCGCGGTTAAGACTCATTGACTAAGTGAACTGTCACTATTGCCACAGCAACAACTGCAACAACAACAACCACAACGATTATTTTAAGCATCAACAAGAAAAGCAACCAAACAAAGTTGTACACAAAACAACACAAAATGTCTGAGGTAAGTTTAAAACTAAAAAATTAATCATAAAATATACATTAAAATTAACATACATAGTTCTTCAAGGGATATCAATAAAATAAAACAGAAAGATATTGAGCGATCAGAAGAATCGAATATAAAAGGCATCCTTATAAGGAGTAATCGCAATTTCACGTAGTAATTTCCATGCAAGACGAAGTTGATAACTAAAATGGAATTTTAGAAACGGCAGAAAATTTTAGTATGTAAATAATTTGTTATTTTGCTTTAAACTCATTTTCGAAAATTTCGCAAAATTTTCTCGATTTTGAAAAATCTCTCTTGAGCGAAAAAGTGTTACTTTAATTTGGATGAGTTTATTCGGTTTCAAAATCAAGTTAACCACATATTTTAAGGTTCATATGTTTTTCTACTGTTGACAATTTTAATCTCTTTGGTGGCAAAATGACGAATCTCATCAAATCGATTAACATATATCTTTAAAGACAGCCTATAAACTGTTAGTCTTGCCAGTTTAACAAAAAAAGAAAACCTTAATATCCTTTTTTAAAATGTAAAAATAAATATTCAGCTGAACAATGAATTCAGCCCTCCTTCAATGTATTACCTACTGAAAATTGTTTCTTTAATCTAATAGTAAAGCATTAAGGAACTTAATGTCATTTGATTGTACGCAAAATTCAACAATATTATATTGGTTAAAAGTAATGTCTGAATTCTTGGCATAGATAGCATTTATAGAATTTTTAAGAAACGACACACACACACACATGTGTACATAAACACAACTACAATATGTTGTGGCATCAACATGGGATTTTCTATGCTACTTTCTTTGGCCCCGCATACACATTTGAATTTTGGGTCAGTGACGTTGCCAACGTCACACTGTGGGGCCACTGCCCAAATTTGGTCTGGATGTATAAGACTATCCCAGATTCATAATATGTCAGATTGCTTGAAATCTGACTTTTATATCATATAGATGCCATAGCAATTAGGGCGAAAAATCAAAAAAATAATTTTTGTTTTTAAAAAAAGTTTTTTTTTAACTTTTTGAAAAAACTTTTAAAATATAGAAAACTTAAAAATTGAACAAAAAAAATCAAAAATTGTAACTTCAACAATTTCAACTTGTTTAATAGGTTGAAGAGTTATCTATCATATGCCATATGAGCAATGGCCCCACTGTGCGTCGTCGTCGTCGCCACCGCCGTCGTCATCGTATCTCATGTTTATGTATGTGACACATACACACACACACTCGCACATTTGAAGAAATGGCAGCAGAGGCAGCAACAGGCGGCGCCTTTGGCTCTCTCCAAACAGCTGTCGCCATTCACGGTACAAATATTGACCTAATTTGCACCTGTTTACAAATTCATTTGACTCGCTTCCTTCGCTCGTGTGTGTATTAGTGTGAGTGTGTGTGTGTGTGTAAGCCCTCAGAGCAAATACATATGTATGTATATCCTGTGACACCCAGTGGGGCTTGGACTTTGCGTTTTTGGCGCATGATTTATGCAGCAAGGCGAAGCAATGCGAAAAGCGCTCAGAAAATGAAAAAGAAAAGCGAATAGCTTTTAAGTGGGTCAAAATATGTCCATGTTTCAGTCGCCTCTCACCCGCACTCTTTTTTTCACCACAGGATACTCTGGCGAATTGGAGGGTTCTAGGATTGGCGGGTTAACGGGTCAATTTTGCACACTTTCACTCACAAAAAAAACCCGCTACTAACCTAAAGTATTTGCGATTCCTTAAATTCGTACTTGAACTATTAAAATTTAACATACCAAATCCTTTTACTCAATTAGACATATTCATGAATCAAGTAAAACTTTAGACTTTAGAAATGAATAAGTTCGAATTCCGTAATGGGTTTTTAAAAGAAAATAGCTCACCCTAAAGTTCATAAAAACTGAAAAGAAAATTTGTATATCTTGAATTTTTTTTGGTCACTTTCAAAAAAAATCTCAAATTGTTTTTTCATATCTGCTATGATACGAGGGCTGCTATATATATTTCTGGCCTAATAATGAAAATGCGAATATTTATCATCAAAAATTGTTTTATCGTTTTTCAAAGTATTCTCCAGCCTGATTTATACACTTTTGCATGCGCTCAAACCAATTGTCGAAGCACTTTTTCCACTCCGATTGAGACACCTCCAAAACATGGTTTTTGAACGCTTCAACAGCATCTTCTGGGCACGAAAATCGTTGACCACGCATTTTTTTCTTGATGTGCGGGAATAAAAAGAAGTCATTGGGTGCCAAGTCAGGGCTGTACGGCGGATGACCCATCAATTCGACGTTTTGGCCGGTCAAAAAGGCGCTGGTTTGAGCCGATGTGTGAGAGCTCGCGTTGTCATGGTGAAGAATGATTCGTCTTCTCTTGTTTGTTTTTTCGAATTTCTCCGAAGACTTCAGGCAAACAAATTGTGGTGTACCACTCAGAATTGACCGTCCTTCGTTGCTCAAGCGGAACAGTCGCCACATGACCAGTTTTGCTGAAGAAACAGGCGACCATTTGCTTCCAAGTGCTTCTTCCACGAACAACTTTCGTTGGATTTGGCTCGAAGATCCACACGGTCGATTGTTGTTTTGTTTCGGGCTCATACGCATAGATCCAAGATTCGTCACCTGTGACGATCTTATGAACATCTTTTGAAGCACCGCGATCGTATTTTTTCAAAATTTCTTTGCACCAATCGATACGAGCCTTTTTTTGAGCGATTGTCAAATTGTGCGGGATCCAACGACAACAAACCTTTTTTACGGTCAGGTGTTTATGTAATACTAGGAGGCTCCGCCCCCTGCTCGCTTCGCTCACCAACCCCCGCTCGCAAAATTGAAAAGAATTTCTTTTGTTGTCCGGTTTAACAAAATAAAACTGCTCGCTTCGATCGCCAACCCCCAGCTCGCTGCGCTCGCAAAATTAAAAAGAACATCTTTAGTAGTCCGTTTTAACAAATTTATATACTATAGCATTTTTTGACGAAAAACGCAAATATTTAACTTTAGTGTTTTAATGTTTTTCCCCGGTAATTGGACTTAGGTTAAAGACAGATTTATCGATTCAGCTGGAAAAATCCAGATTTAGCGGGAAAAGGCTAAATTTGGCCGGAAAAAGCTAAATTTGGCGGAAAAAAGCTAAATTTGGGGAAAATGTCAAAATTTAGCAAGAAGAGCTAATCTATTAGTTTTGTTAGGATATCTCATACAACAACAGAATTTTTGGTTCTAAAAAAATAATTTGCATCCGATTGTTCCTATGGCAGCTATATGATATAGTCATCCGACTTTGACCAAATTTGGTCAGAATGTTAGAGACAGCCCCAAACATAGAATCTGTGAGTTTGGTTGAGATATCTTAAGAAACAAAAAAGTTTTTCATACTAAAGGTTATTTTGCATCCGATTGTTCCTATGGCAGCTATATGATATAGTCATCCGACTTTGACCAAATTTGGTCAGAATGTTAGAGACAGCCCCAAACATAGAATCTCTGAGTTTGGTTGAGACATCTTGAGAAACAAAAAAGTTTTTCTTACTAAAGGTTATTTTGCATCCGATTGTTCCTATGGCAGCTATATGATATAGTCATCCAATTTTGACCAAATTTGGTCAGAATGTAAAGGACAGTCCCAATCATACAATCTGTGAGTTTGGTTTAGATATCTTAAGAAACAAAAAAGTTTTTCATACTAAGCAATTCTGTGACCTTTGACCTTGATTTTGACCCACTTACAGGTCGAATTTCGCAAAACGCCGTCTTATTGCACGATGAAATTATCTCACCTATGTTGTGTGAAAATTTCAGCTTTGTATCTTTTACCGTTTGGGCTGCACGTTGATTCTCAGTCAGTGAGTGAGTCAGGACAAAGAGTTTTATATATATAAGATCGAATGTATGCTGGTGGGAGAAATGCCCAAGGATGCCTCTATCTCCCGGTATGTCACATGACGATCTTGCATTATTAGTTCACGCACAACGGACGTTTTTGGACGACCTTCACGGAATTCGTCGTTAAGCGAACTGCGACCACGATTAAATTCGTTATACCAGTTTTTCACGGTGCTATAGGATGGTGCTTGATCGCCATACAAAGACTTAAGTTCATCGATGCACTCTTGTCTGGATAATCCACGTCGAAAGTTGTGAAAAATGATCGCACGAAAATGCTCACGTGTCAATTCCATTTTTTTAACGGAATTGAATTGTTCAAAGCTTTGTAAGTTTAACAATTCACGATTAAATGACAACACGTTCTGAGTGATGTTATGCTAAAAAATGTCAACCTTTCCAATGGAAATATCAGATTGCACCTGGCAACACTTATTGTTGCCTAGGCCAGAAATATATATAGCAGCCTACCTAACCATTAGAAATAACGATTACATATGTGACAAACTAAATTAACTTTTTTTTCTGACTTTAAAAATCGCGATTAAAATAATACAAGAAATCTAGCTTGGGGTTTGCTGTACGAAATACTTGATTTTTCGCTCTGTCTTGTTGTTGGCAGTCTTTGTTGGCTAAATTTACATATTACAGCTGAACTAAGGACTCACCATATAAGAGAAAAACCATAATACGAGCAGAAAATGCTTTCAATCATCGACTACAATCAGATGAACCCAAACAAGGATACACGCAATCGAATGTACTGCCTGAACGAGTTGAGAATTATAGGTGAAATGCAAGTATGTATACGAGTGTAAGTATGAGTATGAATATGAATATTCATGGATCAGCGATTCGTGCACTCTAATGCATTCAAAGTACATCAAGTGTAAGATATTACGTTAAGTTTATACTGGCCAAAAGAAACTCCAGACAATCAGACTAGAATATAAATGTGGCAGTGTAAGTGCATGTAAAAGCAAAATTGAAAGTGAATGCAATCTGAATGAAAGCTCCTTTGAACGAAATCGAATCCTGTGAATGGCGTCAATGTGGTTACGGCGATTTTCCGAGAATCTCGTACGATTGACAGTTTGTGGCAATGAAATAGGGATTGGTATCAATACTATTTTTTCGCTTTATTCATTTAATCATCGTCTGCCGAAAGCACTCGACAAAGACACACAATTGATTATTACTTCAATATTAAAGTATAAATTCTATACACACAGGGAAAAAGATCATTCTAAAATTCAAGTTTAAAATGTTTGACTTTGCATGCATTTTTTTCGTATGTATTCAGAACATTAATGTTAAATTATCCCAATATTTCGATCAAATAAACCACTCAGCATTAAAATCGCCAAAAATGTTTAAAACATTTAACTGAAAAATTTATAAGGGAGATTGACTTTATATTGGAATTCCGAATGTTGTTGTTCCGTGTCGTTTTTTTACTTAAATATCGATATCCCCATAACTCTTCGGTTTTTAGAATGTGTATAATCTTATTTATAATTTTGAAAGGTTAATTCAAAGTCCCATTTTTCAACCCTACCATAAACTAAATAAATAACCATGCCCGTTCCTAATGTCAAGCAAATGAAATTGGCCCAAAGCATTTAAGAAGGAACTATTGGGAGATATCTTAACTCATCAATGTGTGTGTGTGTTCTATCTTAATGGTACGCAATAAAATTCACAAAGACATCAATGTCTGTGGTGTGTGGTGTGTGGCATGCGGCATGCGTCATATGACATGCGACATGTGGCATGAAGCGTTTAATTACTGACTCAAAGGACAAAATTATCACAATAAATGCAGCATTCGTGGCAGCTTCTGCTTTAGGCATACATTAATGATTATGATGATGATGCTACAGATTTGTGGTAATTAGTACACTAATTTAAACACATTCTTAACGTGTTCCATTTCTGCCCATGTCGGATTGTTTCAATCTGTTTCCTGCGCATTGATTTCATTGATTGATGTGTTTTTAATGATGGTGGCAGGCAGGCAGTCAGTCAGGTGGTTAAACTGGCAAAGCACCCACTTGTATCATTAGTGACACTCCCTTCGTAACCCCCTCCACCTGGCTACCCCCGCCACCACTCATGAAACTTCCATCGAAGCAGCAGCTGTCGAAGAAGGTAAACAAATTGGCAACTCAGCGCGTCTCGATTGCAATAAACTAAATGAAAAATAAATAGCCAAGCGATAAATGTTAGAGTAGGAAATCTAAGCAACTGAGATGGCAGGTGGCAGGTGGCAAGTGGCAAGCGACGGGGGAAGGGTAAGTGTATGTGAGTTTGTCTGTGTTGGTTTGAGTAACTGCCACTGACGATGCCTCGGAAATTGACATAGCACTAAAGTTACGACGAGCAAACAAAATGGGCAACAGGCAAACAAACAAATGACAAGCAGCAATAACAACAAGAAAATGAAGAAGAATAACAACAACAAGGAAAACCAGCAACAATCGGCAACCAACAACAACAACGACAAGCAACAGTAGTGGTAATATGTAGTAACAACAGGAGAGAGACCAACACATGGGAATGCCGGTTGACAGTTGTTGTTTATGAGTCGCCTGCAAGTATGCTATGAAAAATATTGTAATCATAAACAATGTCAACACAACAACAACAAAAATAACTAGAAAAAAAACAACTAGCAAATGTAAAAACTAACGCTGAGAAAAAGCTACGGGAATTCTGTCAGTTGTGAGACGGACGTTACTGAATTGGGTTTGGGATTAGGATTGCAATTGGAATTGGGTCTGGACTTTGGGATTGGACCTGCGACTTGGTCTGGCTATGTCAGCCTGGGCTTTAGCTTGGGCTTGCGGTCAAGCTGGGCACAAGGAACAACATAACCGCATAACAACCAAGTTAACCCTGATACGATATGGCAATGAGTAAATACCCTTTTTCATATCAGGCGATATCAAGTCAAAGTTCCTTTGACTACATTCTTTAAAATGAATTTAACGACAAACAATTTATGCAATATAAATATTTATGTATAGTTATGTCACACTCTCTTTGACAAAATTATCATGTCCTGATTTGTAAAAATTTATGTAAAAACGCAATTCGTCTCATTGTTTTAACTGTGTGGGATTGTCCGTAGAAATGCAAATGATAGCAAAGCGGGATGACTATAACGAGAAAAGGAGATAGATACTTGTAAACATTTTTTCATTGTAATTAACAATTTTTTTTCTAGTTATTTAATGAACAAGGCGAAAAAATTTCAACAGTCTTTCCCGTTCTAAAATTAATACTCAATATCAAACAAATTTTTAAATTTTCCGGATCCAACGAAATTTTAGATTTTAATTTCCCATTCTATTTTTCAATAAAACTAAACAATTGAAAATTGTTGTCATACTTTTTCACTTACAATGTTTACAGGACATTGAAAACAGATTTTGACTTCAGAAGTTTCTAATCTTCGCACTTTTCTAACTTTGTGAAAACAAAACTCAATTGATTTGTCACTTAAATGTTGAAATTAATTAAGAGTGCGAGACTAGGGAATACCTTGTAGAATTTTGAATGTTCACAGAAAATGCTAACAAGCTGAATAGAAGACAAGGGAAGGATAATAATACTAGATAATTTCACTTGATTTGAAGAAAACAATTAATTAGAACGAAACTGGCACAAAGAATAAAGGACATGAAGAGAATGAATTAAATGTCAATGGTCGCGTGTCAATTGCAGGATCTCAATGTCAAGTCAACTCAAGTTGCCTTTGTCGTTGTCATTACTGACTGATGCTGTTTTCTGTTGTTGCAATGCCACATTATAAATTCATGAATTTGAAGCCAGTGGCAAGGTCGATTCCGAGATCGAGGCCAAAATGGGGACTTTAATGGGCGGCTGTTGTTAATAACTGGGAGGGAACACACCAGTACGAAGCATTCAAACAATTTGCAAAGGCCCCCAAAAGTATGGTGCGGAAATTGCTAAAAACTTTATTGAAAGCTGTGCAAATCAAACAATTGCTTAAAAAATACACAAACGAAACACGGAATTTCATTTTTTTAAACGTTTTTAAACTCACAAATAAAAAAAAAACAGCACCGTCAATTTATTTTAATTTTCCTATAAATAAAATTAAGTAAATTATTGTCATAAATAAACTCCGAATGTATTTCATACCTTTTTTTAAATCATTTTAATTTTAGCGATTCAGAATACTCTCTGTTGTCGTTTCATTTTTAAATTGTTCTTTTTGATTTTAGGTGCTTAAATCCTAAAGACATTAGAAGTTATTCTTAGGTTATGCAAATGTTTTTAAGAGGTGGAAGAAATTGTTTGATAATTTGAAGCATATTTGTATAAAGCAAGGCTACAAATGGATTCTGGGCCATACCCGATCAAGTACTTTTAGAAAGGGGTAATTAATTATAACGCTTTACTTCGAAATGAGGTTCAGTTCGGTCGAAAATAAAAAAATATATATTTATACATATTTCAATTTTCTAAATTTTTCAGCTATAATTTTACTTTGATTTTAATTATAAAATCATTATTCAAAGTTCGATTCATTTAAATGCAAGGGAACAAATTTTAAATGAGTTTATCCAATTAGTTATGAAATTGACGCCACGCAGGTCAAGTTTTGGCCACGCCCCTTTCCGCCTCCGTATCTCGCAAAGAACCACCATACGCACAGTTTTTAAGATATTAGAAATTTTTTACTAATTAACTAATTACCTATCATCGTACTAAATCGTAACACGATCTGACAAATAGAAAGGTGGTAATTAAAGTTTGCTGATTAAAGTTTTTAAAGAATATAAGTCCCTAAAAGCATGCAATAAAAAAATATTTCAAAACTCATTAAAATCAGTAACGGGTATCCTATAGTCGGGAGCTCGACTAAAGCCTTTCCCTTGTTCCTTTTGTGCTCTTTCGCCTCACTTAGGAAATATTTTCTTGCTTGAGCTGCGAATTAACATAAAACATTTATGGGAATGCCTAAGCAGTGTCGCATGTCTCTAAGTGCGAGTGTGTGTGTGTGTGTGTGTGTGTGTGTGTGTGTGTGTGCGTGTGTTTTTTTTTTTTTTTTTTTAAAACACGGACGTTGATGTACGCAGTACATTGAAGTGGCCCGTGCGACACCAGGCATACACCTGTTGTTTATTGCACCACCACCTTTTCTTTCTCCCTCTCGGCCCTGCCAATCAAGCATTTACACAAGAGGGGAAACAGCCTTATCGGCTCGCTTCTTCAGCTCGGGTACGCTCTTCCCGCCTCAACTCCAGCATGACCTCACACGCCATCTTCTCCACTGCATCCCAGTTTTCCCTTGATGCCATCATATATTGCACCAAGTTGCTCGGGGTGGGCTCGACTCCGAAAGTCGCAGCAACTGTGCTTCTCTGCCTCCTAAACCTAGGGCAGTCAAAAATGACGTGCTCGGCGTCCTCTCGATATCCGGTACCGCAAGTTCCACAATACGGATCATCGCTGTGCCCAAAACGGTGGAGGTATGCCCTAAAGCAACCATGACCGCTCAGGAACTGGGTCAGATAGAAATTAATCTGACCGTGCTTCCTGTCCACCCATTGTTCAATGTGTGGAATGAGTCTGCGTGTCCAGCTGCCTTTTTCCGACTCGGACCATCTGTTTTGCCATCTGTCCACCATAGTCCTCCTGTTGGTGCCAGCACCGTCGTCACCCGCTATATCCTCTACAAGAAGATCGAAGGGTGGTATACCTGCGATCACGTGGGCTGCGGCCCCTGAGATCGTGCGAAAGCCACTGGCTATCCTTAGTGCGCACACTCGGTAGACAGAGTTGATTCCTCTTATGTACGACTTCTTCCTTACGGCCTTCGCCCAGATTGGTGCTGCATACGTGGTGATTGATCGTACCACCGACGTGAGTAGGCGTCTTCTCAGCTGCTTCGGTCCTCTGGTGTTGGCCATAATGCGAGCGAGTGCCGTACATGCCACTGCTGCTTTCTGCTCCATATACGCCATATGGTCCTTATATGAAAGCCTGTGGTCCAGAATTACGCCAAGATACCTCACGGATGGCCGGGAGCGTACTGTGATGTTGCCCACAGAGATGTTAGCAGTCTCTGCCCTCTTCCGGGAGCTTATCAGGACTGCCTCCGTTTTGTTCTCCGCCAGAGACAGGCCTACACCACTCAGCCAAACTTTTGCCCGCCTGACAGCCTCGTTGGTGACATCTTCCACCTCTGCGATGTGTTTCGCTACCGTCACAATTGCCACGTCGTCTGCAAAGCCCACAATTCGGACTCCTTCCGGCAGTGGTAGCCGCAGTATGCCGTCGTACATCAAGTTCCAGAGTACTGGTCCTAGTACCGAGCCCTGTGGGACTCCTCCGGAAACCTGATGTTGCTTTTCTCCTCTGCTGGTGTGATAGCGAAGTACTCTCTCCTCGAAATAACTCCGGATTGCCTGCACTAAGTACGGCTCGACCTCCTTCCTGGTAAGGCACCTAATGATTTCATCCCAGCTTGCCGAGTTGAAAGCATTGCGTACGTCGAGTGTGACCACAAGGCAGTACTCCTTGGAGCCCCAGAGCCATCTTTTGCCTTCTATTGCTCTCTCTGCGAGGTCGGTTACCACTTGTATGGCTTGCGTGGTGGATCGAGCCTTCCTGAAGCCGAACTGGTATGGCGACAGCCCGCCATGTTCGCTTATGGACTGTTCCAACCGACTGCAAATGATTCGTTCAAGCGCCTTTCCCGCTGTGTTCAGCAGGCAAATTGGCCTGTATGCCGAGGGGTCATCTGGTGGCTTGTTTCCCTTAGGAATGAGCACTAGATTCTGCATCTTCCAACGGGCCGGGAATACCCCTTCCTTCAGGCAGGTGTTAAAGACTTCGGCAAATAGGTTTGGCTGTAACTCCATTGCCAGTTTGATGACACTGCTTGGGAGTCCATCTGGGCCAGGTGCTTTTCCCGACTTTATTCGGCGCGCCGCGCTGTATATTTCCTCCTGGGTGACTCGGTTGAAAGACGCTTCAATGCTACCTTGTGACCTCTCACCAAAGTTAGTGGCCATCGGCTCTTGTGTTGGGAAGAGCTGCTCCACGATTTTGCCCATTAGTTGTGGGCAAGAAGGGCTCGGTGGTCTGAAAGCGTGCAGTCTCTTCATGGTCAGCTTATAGGCCATACCCCAGGGATCCGCGTCTGCTTGGTCGCAGAGGTCCAGAAAGTGGTGCCTTTTGCTGGCTTTAATCAGAATCTTTAGGGTGCGTCGCTTCCTCCTAAAGTCCTCTTGAAAAGCCTCTTGCCTCAAGTCGTCGCGTCTTAGCGCACGTTGGTATGCCCGCCTTGCCCGGAGAGAGCTCCGACGTGCTTCGGCTATCTCGCCATTCCACCAGTAGACTGCCTTCTGTCGTGACGCTCCTGACGTTTTGCGCATTGACGCATCGCACGCTCTCAAGAGGTGTGTCATCAGCTGGTCCACGCGGCTTGTTGCGTTGCCTGTGGTCTCTGCTCCCTGCATCATTTGCTCGAAGGCAGGCTTGTCGAGTGTGTCCACTCTGAAGAATGCTCTTCTTGGTGCTTTCACAGCGGGTGTTCGTCCGTAGATCTCGGTTGTGATTGCCAGGTGGTCACTGTGTGTGTACATCTGACTGAGGGACCAAGTTGTTCTTGGCGCCAGGCTGCTACTCACGAAGGTGAGGTCGATGATCGAGCCAGCGTTTCCTCTTCTAAATGTTTGCTCACCTCCTCTGTTTAGAAGAACAAGATCCAGCCTAGCCATGGCTTCCAGGACTGCAACTCCTCTAGGGTTGGTGCTTGTGCTGCCCCAATCAGTTGCCCATGCATTGAAGTCACCAGCAATCAGACAGGGTGATCTACTAGCGGCGTCGCTTACTAGTCTGTCTAGAATTTGCGAGTACTCTTCCAGAGGTAGCGATGGGGCGAGGTAGCAGCTATAGACATAGAGGTAGTCTATCTTTACCCTAACGAACCCCTTCTCGCATCTCTTCTCCAGCATTTGAACCGTTTTCTGACCACAGCTCCACGTGGCTGCCCCGCTCACTTGGTCCCCTGCCCACGTATTGGGGGACTTTAAACGGTATGGTTCGCTTAGGATGGCAACGTCTATCCTCTCTTCTCTGACTGTTTGTGTAAGCAATTCCTGAGCTGCCTCACAATGATTCAGATTTAGTTGGTAAAACCGCATCATTGTGACTTAGCTCGAACCAGCGCTTTTGCCAGATACGGGCATCTTGTACTGTTTACTGGGTGGTCAACCTCCTTTTCCCTCTTGCGGATACACAGCAGACACTTTGGTGTGTGCTTGCAAGATTTTGCCTGGTGGTCCGCCTGTCCGCATTTGAAACACAGGCCTTTACAGTCCACTTCCTCTCGGCACTTGGTGGCAACATGGCCGAAGTCCATGCACCTAAAGCACCTCATAGGTTGGACCTTCCTCCGAACTCGGCAAATAACCCAGCCCACCCGTAGCTTCCCAGCTTGCAAAAGCTTTTCGGCCTCGTCTGCTGGAAGCTTTAAGGTCGCTATCTGGGTTCCTCCATACGACTTCCGCATCGAGACTATGGACGACGATGAAACCTGGATTTCCCCGAACTGTGTGATCAGTGCCTCCAGTATCTCTTCTGCAGTTGTGACCTCGTCTAGATCCCTTATTTCGAACGCTGTCGTTGCCGTAAGGGACCTAACCTCCGCCTTTGAGCCAAGGAAGTCCTTCACGGCGTCTTGGAGTGTCTTCGTGTGCGGATCCGCTGATTTTGAGAGCTCGAAAAGAAGCTCACCCTTGGCCGTTTTCCGTATCGCCTTTACGTGCTGCGCCAGGCTCCGCAGTTTTGGCTCAGTCTTGACTGAGCGCAGAATATCGGCGTACGACATTTCGGAGTCTCCCTTAACCACTATGGCGTCCGACTTCGCGGGTTTCACCCTTCCCCTTGGCTTTCCAACCTTCTTCCACTGGCTTTAAGACTGGCGTACTGTATCCACGTCTTTCTTTGGTCCTGGGACTTTTGGCGACTTGGTTGCGTTTGGCTTTGCCGCCTGCCTACCCTTAACCTTCTTCGGCCCTGGGGGGGGCGAAGGGAGCTCTTCTCGGTCAGCTCTCGCTCTTTTTCCATCGCTTGGTGCTGCGCTTGGTGTTGCGGTGCTTGTAGCCTTGTGGGCTTTCGGTAGTGTAGATAATACACTTTGCTCCTCGTCCGAGGCGGTGTAAAGACCGAGTATGGAATCCACTAGGTCCCTCATCGGCTGGTGGATTGACCTCCTTCCTTGTAGCATCTTGCTTAGAGCACGGATTTTCTCTCCCAACTTTTCGAAGCTCGTAGTTGGTCCCATGTGTCCTAATTCGGACATTTCAGCCCTTTCCGTCGGGGGAGTGCCCACGGGGGTTGTCGCTGAAGGCAGCGCGAGTCGACTGGTTGCTGCTGGTGTTGAGATAGGCGATCTCGCCGTCTTCTTGCTGCCAAGGAAAGGATTCGAGGTAATCCTACCAGTGGGTGTTTCTTCGTCGTTTTTCTCCTTGAGTGTGTTGCTTGTGGCTTTATCTGCAACGGTGGCCAAGTTTGCCACCACCGAGGCATTGCGGTCGCTGAATATCGACGTGCGGGGGCCCGCTTGCACACCCCCTTCCGCCGGCACTGGGCATCCGACTCCCTGCGCCGTAAGGTTAGATCTTTGTTGACCTTCCATGTTTGATTTATATTCGGTAATCAACCTAGCGTTTTTTAGAGTCTACTGCCAGACTTCGCCTTCTCGCATTTGTAAAGGGATACCAGGTGTCTTTCTAACGTTGGTAGCGAGCTGCTTTTCCTGTTCAAAACGGAATCGATCTGGCCACTACCAAGTTAGTGGCAATCAGAATCTTTTCGCACATTTGGCACCTCTTCGAACAGCACCATCCCCCTTCCCCTTTAGTCGCCTCGTACGACAAGCGGTGGACTACTGTGGTGCTATTCTAAGACCCGACACCACTCGGTGGGTGTGTGCGTGTGTGTGTGTGTGTGTGTGTGTGTGTGTGTGTGTGTGTGTGTGTGTGTGTGTGTGTGTGTGTGTGTGTGTGTGTGTGTGTGTTTTTTTTTTTTTTTTTTTTTTTTTAATGGACGTAGATGTACGCAGTACACCTAGTGGCCCTACGAATAGGAGGTGGAAATTCCCTAAAACCACCCCCCCACTCCTCACTCCTCATTCCCCGCGGAACCACCGAACAGTATCACTTCGCGGGGACAGGTTGCCTTCCTAGGCAGTCTCCATTATTCGCCGCTCTTCCTCACAGCGTCTCAAGTCCCTCTGAATGCGTACTACAAGGTTGTTAACGCTTGTCCAATTTTCGTCTGACTCCGCCATGAAAGAGGTCAGTTCTTCTGGCTGTCTCACCCGTGTCATCCAAGACTCATACCTGGGGCAGTGGTATAGCACGTGCTCTGGGTTCTCCTTTTGCAGTGGGCAAGCCGGACACCAGGGTACCACTTCGTGCCTGAACCTGTACAGGTAGTCCCTGTAACCTCCATGACCGGTAAGAAACTGGGTGAGGTGGAAATTGACTTCCCCTCTCTCGCGCTCCATCCAGTCCTGCACCTTGGGAACTAGGCGGTGTGTCCACCGACCCTTCTCTGACGCATCCCATCTTGCCTGCCATGTTGCCATCGTGACTGCCCGTTCCGAACGTCTGATCGCATCCGCAGGTGGAGTACGCCCCCTCTCCTGTCTCCATCTGTAGAGTTCAGCCATTTCTCTAGCTAGGAGGTCAATTGGGATCATCCCTGCCAGAACCAGGGCCGCATCTTCTGATACAGTTCGAAATCCTGATATGACCCGAATAGCAATCAGTCGGTATGGCGCCGCTACCTTCCTGCGGATCTCCTGACTCCTGTCGAGGGCCATAGTCCACACCGGAGCTGCGTAGAGCAGCACTGAGGCCACCACTCTCGCGAGCAACCGTCGGATGCCTGCCCGGGGTCCACCGATGTTGGGTAGCATGCGCGATAGGGATGCCTGAGTTTTTGCTGCCTTAGCACTGGCATATTCCGTGTGAGCCCGAAAGCTTAGCCTGCTGTCGATCATGATTCCCAGGTACTTGATGGCTGGCTTCGAGTGTATGGTGATGTCACCGATTCTTATCTGCATCCTTTCGACTACTTTCCTGCTGGAGATTAGTACCGCTTCGGTCTTGTGTCCTGCAAGCTGTAGTCCCGCCTCCGACAGCCAGTTCCCGATTATGACGATAGCGTTTTCTGCTGCATCCTCTACTTCTCTAACATGTTTGGCTACTACAGTTAGCGCCAAATCGTCGGCAAATCCCACTAGAGTGCATCCCGTTGGGAGCTGGATGCGCAATACGTCATCATACATTATATTCCACAGAAGTGGCCCCAGGACCGACCCCTGTGGGACTCCTGATGTGACATTGTATCGCCGACTACCGTCCTTGGTTTGGTACTCTAGAGTCCTCTTAGACAGGTAGCTGCTTACCATCATTCTTAGGTAGTAGGGTACCAGTTTGCGTCCTAGAGCTCCTAGGATACATTTCCACCTTGCGGAGTTGAATGCGTTGCGGATGTCTAGGGTGACAACCGCAGAGTACTCCTTGGTGCCCCACCTCCACCGTGTGCCCTCGATCGCGTTGGAGGCGATTCCGACTACCTTCTGTATTGCATCAATTGTGGATCGGGCTTTCCGGAATCCGAACTGACGCTCAGAAATTCCCTCGCTAGCCTCCAGGAATGCCAGCAGTCTATTATAGACTATCCTCTCCAGAATTTTGCCAGTCGTATCCAGCAGACAGATAGGCCTAAACGCTGAAGGGTCATCTGTCGCCATCTTTCCTTTTGGAAGGAGCAGAAGCTGTTGAAGTTTCCACTGTTTTGGAAATACTCCTTCTCTTAGGCACTGGGTGAACGTCGATACAAACGCTTCGGGCATAGCTGCTAGAGCCGCCTTGAGTGCCTTATTGGGGATGCCATCTGGTCCTGGAGTCTTCCTGTCGCCAATGCTTCTACTAGCGCCTATCAATTCCAGCGTCGTCACTTCGTCAACATGCTCCGCGCTAAACGGATGAAGAGTCCGTGTCTCCGCCGGATGTTCTGGGAAAAGTGCAGTCACTATTGAGCGCAAAGTACTTGGGCATGTTACTCTAGGCGTCCACTGACTCCTGAGTTTCTTCGTGACCACCTTGTACGCTGTTCCCCATGGGTTAATCTCGGCTTCATCGCAGATCATACGAAAGCTCCTCGACTTACTTTCTTTGATTGCCCGTTTGAGGTCCTTCTTTACTCGGAGGTCCTCTAATTTGGCATCAAAGTCTGGTCGACCTCTCGCCCTTTGAGACAGTCTCCTAGCGTGGAGGCAACTTCGCCTTAGGTGACGAATCTCCTCCGTCCACCAGTAGCAGGGTGCCCCTCTTATACTCGGTCTCCTTCTCGGCATGGATACGTCACAGGCTGCCCCCAGATTCCGCACGAGTTGGCCTGCCATGGTTTCGGCGCTACCGCTCGTCCAGTCAGCTAGGTGTAGCCACTGTGCTAGTGCTGGTGCATCGAGGTTGTCATCTCTCCATTTAGGGCCTGTCATCTTCGGTGGTCGAAGGTCTTTTACTCGTCGATCATGAGTTCTGAAGTGGATCGCTTGATGGTCACTGAACGTGAAGTCATTCCCCACTTCCCAAGTGGTGTGCCTACTCAAGGAACTACTTAGAAATGTCACGTCAATGATGGATCCTCTGCCGGCTTTGGAGAAAGTCAGCTCCTTTCCGTAGTTTGCGATACATAGATCGAGGGTCGCCACCATTTCCAATAAACATCTCCCTCTTGGCTTGGTTGAGCTGCTGCCCCACTCCACAGCCCAGGCGTTGAAGTCTCCGGCAATAATAAGTGGAGCCCTTCCTCTGGCGTCCTCAGTGAGCCTTTCCACCATATCCTGAAACACGCTCATTTCCCAGCTCGGTGGTGCGTAGCAGCTGTAGATGGTTACTCCATTGATCTTGGCTCTAGCAAACCCGACCTGGCTCGACTCGACTTCGTGAGGGAGAGTCTTAAGCGACCATAGGGCCGCTTTGCCACAACTGCTCGCAATCCACCCGTTCTCCATCCTTCCTCTGTACGGTTCAGATATAAAGGCCACGTCCGCACCACGCTGCCTTATCGTCTGCTCTAGAAGGGCGCTTGCCGCTTCACAGTGATTTAAGTTTAATTGGACAAACTTCATAATTTCTGGGCTAGTGCACTTCTAAACCGGGGGCACCTACCGCTACCAGCAATGTGTTTTGCATCTTGTTGCGTGTCCATGCAAAGCATGCAATGTGGTTCGCGTTCGCAGCCGTTTGCGAGATGGCCTTTAATGCCGCACCGACGGCACCGGTCCGATCTGTCCACTTTGCTTGTGCACTGCCTTGCCACGTGCCCAAAATCCAAGCACTTAAAGCACCTTGTGAGGGATACTCTTTCGCGAAGTCTGCAGTTTACCCAGCCAACTTTTAGCTTCCCGACATTAAGAGCCTTACTGGCGCATACAGCAGACATCCTTACCGTAGCGATTTGGGTGCTACCGTATGCCTTGCGAAGGCTGATGTCTTCCGTTGAGATGTCCTGTATCTGCAACTGGTTTTTTATAGCTTCCGCAATGTCGTTGGGAGTTGTGACTTCGTCCAGGTCCCTGCATTCGATCACAACTCGGTGCGTCATCGCTTTTACCGTTGCCATATCTCCCAGTGACTCTCCAATCAGCGCCTGGAATGCCGAGGTGTCCTCTCCAGACTTGTTGAGTTGGAGAATGAGCTCACCCTTTTGCGTCTTCCTGATCCTTTCAACCGCTTGCCCAAAGCCACTCAGCTTTTCATCCGTTTTGACTTTGCGCAGTATGTCGGCGTAACTCTGCTCTCCGGAAGCTGCGATGATAATGGCGTCTTTCCTCGGACGCTCCTTTAGCAGCCTGCTCCTGGGTCTATCCTTGGACTTATCCTTAAGATTGACCTTGGCCATATCTTTAGGCTTGCGGTTCTTCTTCTTGCGCACCTTCTTCCAAGTGCCTCCCTCTTCTGCTCTCAGTGGCGTGCATCGCTCGCTCACTTCGCCGTCGCTTGAGGAGGAAGTCTCATTCGCCTGAGTCGCGGTGCTGGGCTTTCCCTCGTCTTTGCTCCTTTTAGTGCTAGGCGTTTGCACTCTCGCCTTTTGCTTCCTCTTTTGATCAGCAGCTATACGGAATAGCGGCGATGTTTGGGAAGCCTGGGTTGATCTTATGACCTCTTTCGCCTTGTCGTTGTGCAGCTGGATGGCTACCAACTCATACAACGCCCTAATGCTTTCTATAGCATCTCTCATAGGCTGGTGAATAGTCCTCCGAGCTCCTCCATTTTCTTCCAGCATGTTGACCAAATCAGCAATCTCCTGGCCTAGGTCACAGAGCGCCGTGTTCGGGTCTCTTGGTCTCTCTAAGCGCGACTTCGGTGCTTTAGCCGACGCTCGAGTTTTTGGCCTGGATTCCGCATGAGACTCACCCTGCGGGGATCTGTTCACCCGACATTTTCTTGCAAAGGGATTTCCTTCTTGCAAAAGTTCCTCGATGTTGTTGTTGTTCCTTGTAGTAATATCTGCAACGGTGGCCAAGTTTGCCACCACCGAGGCATTGCGGTCGCTGAATATCGACGTACAGGGGCCCGCTTGCACACCCCCTTCCGCCGGCACTGGGCATCCGACTCCCTGCGCCGTAAGGTTCGATCCTTGTAGACCTTCCATGTTTGATTTATATTCGGTGATCAACCTAGCGTTTTTTAGAGTCTACCGCCAGACTTCGCCTTCTCGCATTTGTCGAGGGATACCAGAAGTTGGTAGCGAGCTGCTTGTCCTGTTCGAAACGGAATCGATCTGGTCACTACCAAGTTAGTGACAATCAGAGTCTTTTCGCACATTAGGCACCTTTTTGA
This sequence comes from Drosophila quinaria, assembly GCA_035047525.1. Classification (NCBI taxonomy): domain Eukaryota; kingdom Metazoa; phylum Arthropoda; class Insecta; order Diptera; family Drosophilidae; genus Drosophila; species Drosophila quinaria. The sequence goes on along the minus strand of JAWNPO010000455.1, from coordinate 6,295,575 downwards.
ACAGAACCATCCCCTTTCCCCTTTAGTCGCCTCGTACGACAAGCGGTGGATTACTGTGATGCTATTCTAAGGCCCGGCACCACACGGGTGTGTGTGTGTGTGTGTGTGTGTGTGTGTGTCTGTGTGTGTCTGTGTGTGTGTGTGAGTGTGTGTGTGTGTGTGTGTGTGTGTGTTTTTTTTTTTTTTTTTGTTATGGACGTAGATGTACACAGTACACCTTGTGGCCCTACGAATAGGAGGTGGAAATTCCCTAAAACCACCTCCTTCACACCTCACTCCCCGCGGAACTACCAACGAGTATCACTTCGCGGGGACGGGTTGCCTTTCCTAGGCATCGCTCCTCTCACGTCGCTCCCTTTCGCATCTTCTTAGGTCCCTCTGGATGCCCATAATGACCTGGCACGTTGAACACCAGGCTTCCTCCGTCGCCAACATGAAAGCCATAAGTCCCTCTGGTGGTGGCACTTCTCCCGCTCGACCAGTGTACCGTGTGCAATGGTACAGCACGTGCTCCGGGTCCTCGCTCGCGTTAGGGCAAGTTGGACACTCCGGGCTGACCTCGTGCCTGTACTTGTGCAAGTACTTCCTGAAGCCTCCATGGCCCGTTAGGAACTGAGTTAGGTGAAAGTTGACCTCGCCCCTACCTCTGTTCAACCATTCCTCCACCTTTGGTATAAGCCGATGCGTCCATCGCCCATTGGTGGCCGAGTCCCACCGAACTTGCCAGGTAACTAGGGATGCCTGTCTTTCCGCCCTCCTAATCGCGTCCACTGGTACGCCGTTGCCCATCTCCGCTCGTGCTAGGTAGATCTCCCGCATCTCCGTAGCCAGGATGTCCACTGGAATCATACCGGCCAATACCAGGGCTGCGTCATGCGACACTGTCCTGAAACCGGATATGACTCGCAGGGCACAGAGCCTGTACGGTGCTGAGAGTTTCCTCCGGAGACACTTGTTGCTTTCCACCGCCTTTGCCCAGATCGGCGCTGCGTACAGAAGGATGGACGCAACCACTCTTGCCAGGAGCAATCGCCTTCCAACCTTCGGTCCACCAATGTTCGGTAGCATCCTCGAAAGAGCTCCCTGCATTCTTGACGCCTTCTGAACCACGTACTCAACATGGGCACGGAAGCTTAGGCGGTTATCCAGTAAGACACCAAGGTACTTGATGGATTCCATCGACCTGATGGTGTTGTTCCCCACTTGAACGCTCATAAACTCCACCTTTTTCCGGCTCGTAATGAGCACTGCCTCCGTCTTGTGGCCTGCCAAGTCGAGTCCCGCCTCTTGCATCCACTCCGCTATAGCGCCGATTGCAGCATTTGTGGCCACCTCCACTTGTCCAACCTCCTTGGCCACCACGACCAATGCCAGATCGTCGGCGAAGCCAATTAGGTTGCATCCTTCGGGCAATTGCAGTCTAAGTACATCATCGTACATGATGTTCCACAGAAGGGGGCCTAGGACCGACCCCTGAGGAACGCCTGCTGTCAGCCTGTAGTGCTTTGGACCATCATCTGTCTCGTACTCCAGCATTCTATCTGACAGATAATTGGATATTATCCGTAGAAGGTATGCTGGTACTCCGATTCTTGTGAGTGCACCTCTGATACGCAACCAGCTCGCAGAGTTGAAAGCATTGCGGATATCCAGAGTCACCACCGCGCAGTACTGTTTGTCTCCCCATCTCCACCTGGCTCCCTCGATCGCCCTGGCTGCGATGTTGACCACGGCCTGTATCGCGTCCACCGTCGACCTTGCCTTACAGAATCCGTATTGGGCCTCAGACATTGCGCCTTTCTCTTCGACTACCTCCGCGAGTCTATTGTAGAGTATGCGCTCCAATATCTTGCCGACAGTGTCTAACAGACAGATTGGCCGATATCCCGAGGGCTCATCAGCTGGCTTATTCCCCTTTGGCAGGAGTATAAGACGTTGCCTCTTCCATCGCCGTGGAAACGCTCCTTCCTGTAGGCAGTTGTTAAAGATGTTAACAAAAACCTCAGGTCGGGTGGATACGGCGAGCTTCAGGGCCTTATTCGAGATGCCGTCCGGACCTGGTGCTTTCCTATCCCCGATTCGCTTTGTTGCTGACTTGACCTCATCAACAGAAATCGGCTGCCATGGCTCAAGCCGGGGTGCGAAGCTGACGTCTTGTTCTGCATGCTGGGGGAACAATGTCTCCACAATGCTGCGAAGCAAGGTGGGACATGTCACTCTCAGCGAGTCCTGGCCCCGGATCGTCTTGGTGACGACCTTGTACGCGGTCCCCCAAGGGTTTACGTCTGCCTCCTCGCAAATCTGTCTGAAGCAGATAGACTTACTTGCCTTGATCGCATGTTTCAAGGCTCGCTTCGCTGCCCTCAGGTCCTCCAATCGATCCTCAAAGTCCGAGCGTCTCCTCGCCCTCTGACTGCACCTTCTAGCTCTCAGACAGGCCTTTCTGAGTTGGGCTATTTGGTCGTTCCACCAGTAGCAGGGTGAGCCGCGCCGACTTGGCTTCCTCCGAGGCATAGACGAGTCGCATGCCGCGTCCAGACAGTCTGACAACTGCCGTGCCATTTCATCTACCGATGTTCCCGCCGGGTTCCATTCGGAGACGTTAAAAACGTGCGAGAAGGTATCCGCATCGAGGAATCTGTCCTTCCATTTTGGCCCACTTTTATTGGGTCGCTGCTGGTTCTGCCTTTCTCCACCAATCTCGAAGTGAATCGCTTGATGGTCACTAAAGGTAAACTCGTCGCTGACTCTCCACTTGGTTCTCCTACACAGCGAGCTGCTAAGGAATGTGAGGTCTATGATAGAACCTCGGCCAGCCCTGCAGAAAGTCAGCTGTCTTCCGTCGTTTGCCAATCCGACGTCAAGCGACGAGAAATGCTCCAGCACAGCGGTTCCTCTTGCTGTTGTCTCCTTACTGCCCCATTCAACAGCCCATGCGTTAAAGTCGCCAGCTATTACGAAGGGAGCTCTCCCGCGTGAGTCGTCAGTGATGTCTGCCAGCATCCTCTCAAAACGTCCTAGGTCCCAGCTCGGCGGAGCATAGCAGCTGTAGAAGGTGACCCCTCCAAGCTTCGCTCTGACAAATCCCTCACTCGAGGCGTTGACCTCCTTGGGTGGAGTGTCCACGGCCCAAATGGCTGCCTTTTTACACCTGCTGGATACCCATCCGCTACCCGGAATCGGCTTATATGGCTCGCATATGAGCACGACGTTCGGGCTCCTTTCCCTCACGGCTTGCAACAGTAGGGACTGTGCAGCCTCGCAGTGGTTGAGGTTCAGTTGGGTGCACCTCATGCTGACAGCTTTGAGAGCGCGCTCCTAAACAGGGGGCATCTACCACTGCCAGCGATGTGCTTCCAGTCTGAGCCCTTGTCCTTGCAAAACATGCACTTTGGCTCCTCCTTGCAGTCCTTCGCGAGATGTCCATCCTTGCCACATCTTCGACACATCTTGGACCTGTCCACTTCGCTCCTGCAATGCCTTGCCAGATGGCCGAACTCGAGGCAGCGATAACATTTGGTTATGTTAACCCGCTCTCTCAGTCTGCACCTGACCCACCCTACCTTAAGCAGGCCAACTGATAGCGCCTTTCGAGCACTTTCTGCTGGCAACCTGATTGAGGCAGTTTGGGTTCCGCCATAACCTTTGCGCAGGTTAATGTCGTCAAGCGCAGTATCCGTGATCTCCATCTGGTTCCGCAGCGCGTTCATGATGTCCTCCTCGGTCGTGATCTCGTCCAAGTCTTTGCACTCGATCGTGACTCGGTGCGACAGAGAACGAATCTCCGCGGTTTCTCCAAGCGTTTCTCCAATGAGGGTCTTAAACGCGCTCGTGTCCTCTCCAGATATGTTGAGTTGCAGCAGCAACTCGCCTTGTTGGGTTCTCCTGATCCTGGACACCGCCTCTCCTAGACCATGCAGCTTCTCATCTTGTTTGACCTTTCTGAGTAGATCAGCGTAGGTCACCTCACCCACCGTCTTGATGACCAAGGCGTCGGGCCGCACCTTAGTGCTGAGCGCTCCCTTGGGCTTTCGAGGCTTTCTTTTTGAGGTAACCTTGCTCCATTCGGTACCTCTAGTTGCGGTCGGGGTCTCCTGGCCTCCATTGGATGATTCCAATTGAACCGCACTCGTCGCTGGCATAGCGACCGCCGTGTTTTTTACCCTCTTTGTCTGTGGTGTCCTTACTCCGGTACCTTGCTTCCTCTTCGTCTCGACAGCTGTTCGGAACAGTGGCGAGGTCTGGCAAGACTGGTGTGTCCTGATAGCCGCCTTTGCTCCGTCATCGTGCAGCTGGATGGCCACCAGCTCATATAGCACTCGGATGCTCTCGATTGAGTCGCGCATCGGTTGATGGATGCTTCGCCTCTTACCGTCGTCCATCATCTCCACCAAGTTTGCGATCTCGCGTCCAAGATCGCGAAGCGCAGCGCTACTATGCGTCTCCGGTGGTTTGGTCGAGCAGGCACGTGTAGCGGTGATCACTGGCTGTTGAGCCGGTGGTGATCTCGCCAGTTTGCTACTCTTAGCAAACGCCTGATCCGTCTGCATCTCCATCTCCTTCTCTAACATCTGGGGGGTTTTTAAAATATTGTCCATGCTGTTGGGTCCCAACTAAAAGCCGTTATCCTTGTTCGTTGCACAGTCGCGTTCTGATCCCAACTGAGCCTGTACGACCAACCAAATGGCGACGAACAAGGAGCGTTCTTAAAGAATTGCCATCTTTTGAACGGGACGGAGGCAGCAGCAGCATTAGCCCAGCAGCCATTTCGGCTAGATTTCACTCCGCGTACTAAAGTGCTAGAATACTGCTGCCGTCAGCTTTCGCCTTCTCGTATTAGCCAGGCGCAACACGGGTGTGTTGCAACTGCCCAGGGGATACCTGGCGTTAAGCCGGAGGTTACGAGTTGCTTTAACTACTCTGGAGAGGAATCGATCTGGCCATTACCAAGTTAATGACGATCAGAGTCTTTGCACCTGCAAGGGGCGCCTCTCCGAGCAGGAACATCCCCGTTGTCAACGTTAGTCGCCTCGTACGACAAGCTGTGACGTGCTGTGGTGGAATTCTCTTACCCGTCACCGACACGGGTGGTGTGTGTGTGTGTGTGTGTTTTTTTTTTTTTTTTTGTCATGGACGTAGATGTACACAGTACACCTAGTGGCCCTACGAATAGGAGGTGGAAATTCCCTAAAACCACCTCCTTCACACCTCACTCCCCGCGGAACTACCAACGAGTATCACTTCGCGGGGACGGGTTGCCTTTCCTAGGCATCGCTCCTCTCACGTCGCTCCCTTTCGCATCTTCTTAGGTCCCTCTGGATGCCTATAATGACCTGGCACGTTGAACACCAGGCTTCCTCCGTCGCCAACATGAAAGCCATAAGTCCCTCTGGTGGTGGCACTTCTCCCGCTCGACCAGTGTACCGTGTGCAATGGTACAGCACGTGCTCCGGGTCCTCGCTCGCGTTAGGGCAAGTTGGACACTCCGGGCTGTCCTCGTGCCTGTACTTGTGCAAGTACTTCCTGAAGCCTCCATGGCCCGTTAGGAACTGAGTTAGGTGAAAGTTGACCTCTCCCCTACCTCTGTTCAACCATTCCTCCACCTTTGGTATAAGCCGATGCGTCCATCGCCCATTGGTGGCCGAGTCCCACCGAACTTGCCAGGTATCTAGGGATGCCTGTCTTTCCGCCCTCCTAATCGCGTCCACTGGTACGCCGTTGCCCATCTCCGCTCGTGCTAGGTAGATCTCCCGCATCTCCGTAGCCAGGATGTCCACTGGAATCATACCGGCCAATAGCAGGGCTGATTCATGCGACACTGTCCTGAAACCGGATATGACTCGCAGGGCACAGAGCCTGTACGGTGCTGAGAGTTTCCTCCGGAGACACTTGTTGCTTTCCACCGCCTTTGCCCAGATCGGCGCTGCGTACAGAAGGATGGACGCAACCACTCTTGCCAGGAGCAATCGCCTTCCAACCTTCGGTCCACCGATGTTCGGTAGCATCCTCGAAAGAGCTCCCTGCATTCTTGACGCCTTCTGAACCAAGTACTCAACATGGGCACGGAAGCTTAGGCGGTTATCCAGTAAGACACCAAGGTACTTGATGGATTCCATCGACCTGATGGTGTTGTTCCCCACTTGAACGCTCATAAACTCCACCTTTTTCCGGCTCGTAATGAGCACTGCCTCCGTCTTGTGGCCTGCCAAGTCGAGTCCCGCCTCTTGCATCCACTCCGCGATAGCGCCGATTGCAGCATTTGTGGCCACCTCCACTTGTCCAACCTCCTTGGCCACCACGACTAATGCCAGATCGTCGGCGAAGCCAATTAGGTTGCATCCTTCGGGCAATTGCAGTCTAAGTACATCATCGTACATGATGTTCCACAGAAGGGGGCCTAGGACCGACCCCTGAGGAACGCCTGCTGTCACCCTGTAGTGCTTTGGACCATCATCTGTCTCGTACTCCAGCATTCTATCTGACAGATAATTGGATATTATCCGTAGAAGGTATGCTGGTACTCCGATCCTTGTGAGTGCACCTCTGATACGCAACCAGCTCGCAGAGTTGAAAGCATTGCGGATATCCAGAGTCACCACCGCGCAGTACTGCTTGTCTCCCCATCTCCACCTGGCTCCCTCGATCGCCCTGGCTGCGATGTTGACCACGGCCTGTATCGCGTCCACCGTCGACCTTGCCTTACGGAATCCGTATTGGGCCTCAGACATTGCGCCTTTCTCTTCGACTACCTCCGCGAGTCTATTATAGAGTATGCGCTCCAATATCTTGCCGACAGTGTCTAACAGACAGATTGGCCGATATCCCGAGGGCTCATCAGCTGGCTTATTCCCCTTTGGCAGGAGTATAAGACGTTGCCTCTTCCATCGCCGTGGAAACGCTCCTTCCTGTAGGCAGTTGTTAAAGATGTTAACAAAAACCTCAGGTCGGGTGGATACGGCGAGCTTCAGGGCCTTATTCGGGATGCCGTCCGGACCTGGTGCTTTCCTATCCCCGATTCGCTTTGTTGCCGACTTGACCTCATCAACAGAAATCGGCTGCCATGGCTCAAGCCGGGGTGCGAAGCTGACGTCTTGTTCTGCATGCTGGGGGAACAATGTCTCCACAATGCTGCGAAGCAAGATGGGACATGTCACTCTCAGCGATTCCTGGCCCCGGATCGTCTTGGTGACGACCTTGTACGCGGTCCCCCAAGGGTTTACGTCTGCCTCCTCGCAAATCTGTCTGAAGCAGCTAGACTTACTTGCCTTGATCGCATGTTTCAAGGCTCGCTTCGCTGCCCTCAGGTCCTCCAATCGATCCTCAAAGTCCGAGCGTCTCCTCGCCCTCTGACTGCACCTTCTAGCTCTCAGACAGGCCTTTCTGAGTTGGGCTATTTGGTCGTTCCACCAGTAGCAGGGTGAGCCGCGCCGACTTGGCTTCCTCCGAGGCATAGACGAGTCGCATGCCGCGTCCAGACAGTCTGACAACTGCCGTGCCATTTCATCTACCGATGTTCCCGCCGGGTTCCATTCGGAGACGTTAAAAACGTGCGAGAAGGTATCCGCATCGAGGAATCTGTCCTTCCATTTGGGCCCACTTTTATTGGGTCGCTGCTGGTTCTGCCTTTCTCCACCAATCTCGAAGTGAATCGCTTGATGGTCACTAAAGGTAAACTCGTCGCTGACTCTCCACTTGGTTCTCCTACACAGCGAGCTGCTAAGGAATGTGAGGTCTATGATAGAACCTCGGCCAGCCCTGCAGAAAGTCAGCTGTCTTCCGTCGTTTGCCAATCCGACGTCAAGCGACGAGAAATGCTCCAGCACAGCGGTTCCTCTTGCTGTTGTCTCCTTACTGCCCCATTCAACAGCCCATGCGTTAAAGTCGCCAGCTATTACGAAGGGAGCTCTCCCGCGTGAGTCGTCAGTGATGTCTGCCAGCATCCTCTCAAAACGTCCTAGGTCCCAGCTCGGCGGAGCATAGCAGCTGTAGAAGGTGACCCCTCTAAGCTTCGCTCTGACAAATCCATCACTCGAGGCGTTGACCTCCTTGGGTGGAGTGTCCACGGCCCAAATGGCTGCCTTTTTACACCTGCTGGATACCCATCCGCTACCCGGAATCGGCTTATATGGCTCGCATATGAGCACGACGTTCGGGCTCCTTTCCCTCACGGCTTGCAACAGTAGGGACTGTGCAGCCTCGCAGTGGTTGAGGTTCAGTTGGGTGCACCTCATGCTGACAGCTTTGAGAGCGCGCTCCTAAACAAGGGGCATCTACCACTGCCAGCGATGTGCTTCCAGTCTGAGCCCTTGTCCTTGCAAAACATGCACTTTGGCTCCTCCTTGCAGTCCTTCGCGAGATGTCCATCCTTGCCACATCTTCGACACATCTTGGACCTGTCCACTTCGCTCCTGCAATGCCTTGCCAGATGGCCGAACTCGAGGCAGCGATAACATTTGGTTATGTTAACCCGCTCTCTCAGTCTGCACCTGACCCACCCTACCTTAAGCAGGCCAACTGATAGCGCCTTTCGAGCACTTTCTGCTGGCAACCTGATTGAGGCAGTTTGGGTTCCGCCATAACCTTTGCGCAGGTTAATGTCGTCAAGCGCAGTATCCGTGATCTCCATCTGGTTCCGCAGCGCGTTCATGATGTCCTCCTCGGTCGTGATCTCGTCCAAGTCCTTGCACTCGATCGTGACTCGGTGCGACAGAGAACGAATCTCCGCGGTTTCTCCAAGCGTTTCTCCAATGAGGGTCTTAAACGCGCTCGTGTCCTCTCCAGATATGTTGAGTTGCAGCAGCAACTCGCCTTGCTGGGTTCTCCTGATCCTGGACACCGCCTCTCCTAGACCATGCAGCTTCTCATCTTGTTTGACCTTTCTGAGTAGATCAGCGTAGGTCACCTCACCCACCGTCTTGATGACCAAGGCGTCGGGCCGCACCTTAGTGCTGAGCGCTCCCTTGGGCTTTCGAGGCTTTCTTTTTGAGGTAACCTTGCTCCATTCGGTACCTCTAGTTGCGGTCGGGGTCTCCTGGCCTCCATTGGATGATTCCAGTTGAACCGCACTCGTCGCTGGCATAGCGACCGCCGTGTTTTTTACCCTCTTTGTCTGAGGTGTCCTTACTCCGGTACCTTGCTTCCTCTTCGTCTCGACAGCTGTTCGGAACAGTGGCGAGGTCTGGCAGGACTGGTGTGTCCTGATAGCCGCCTTTGCTCCGTCATCGTGCAGCTGGATGGCCACCAGCTCATATAGCACTCGGATGCTCTCGATTGAGTCGCGCATCGGTTGATGGATGCTTCGCCTCTTACCGTCGTCCATCATCTCCACCAAGTTTGCGATCTCGCGTCCAAGATCGCGAAGCGCAGCGCTACTCTGCGTCTCCGGTGGTTTGGTCGAGCAGGCACGTGTAGCGGTGATCACTGGCTGTTGAGCCGGTGGTGATCTCGCCAGTTTGCTACTCTTAGCAAACGCCTGATCCGTCTGCATCTCCATCTCCTTCTCTAACATCTGGGGGGTTTTTAAAATATTGTCCATGCTGTTGGGTCCCAACTAAAAGCCGTTATCCTTGTTCGTTGCACAGTCGCGTTCTGATCCCATGGTTGTCTATGCAAGCAGGGAGGCCATGCAAGGGTTGACTCTCGCCTTTATGGGGTAGAGAGTTCAGTGCCAGATCCGCGCTAGTCAGGAGTAACTCAACTGAGCCTGTACGACCAACCAAATGGCGACGAACAAGGAGCGTTCTTAAAGAATTGCCATCTTTTGAACGGGACGGAGGCAGCAGCAGCATTAGCCCAGCAGCCATTTCAGCTAGATTTCACTCCGCGTACTAAAGTGCTAGAATACTGCTGCCGTCAGCTTTCGCCTTCTCGTATTAGCCAGGCGCAACACGGGTGTGTTGCAACTGCCCAGGGGATACCTGGCGTTAAGCCGGAGGTTACGAGTTGCTTTAACTACTCTGGAGAGGAATCGATCTGGCCATTACCAAGTTAATGACGATCAGAGTCTTTGCACCTGCAAGAGGCGCCTCTCCGAGCAGGAACATCCCCGTTGTCAACGTTAGTCGCCTCGTACGACAAGCTGTGACGTGCTGTGGTGGAATTCTCTTACCCGCCACCGACACGGGTGTGTGTGTGTGTGTGTGTGTGTGTGTTTTTTTTTTTTTTTTTCTTTTTTATTACGGATATTACACAATTAATAATATTTAACTTTAAACATATAATTATATAACAATAGGGACGGGGAGGGGGGGGGTCCGTGCCTGCGGAACTACCGATCAGCACCACTTCGCGGGGACGGATGTAGGCTAGCATGCTAGACGCTCGTTTGGCTTTCCTCATGTTCATCTTGCTCATGTTTAAAGCGGAACAGGTATGCTTTAAAGCAACCATGACCGGTCAATACTTGGGCCAGGTAGAAGTCAACCTGCCCATGTCTGCGCTCTATCCAAGGTTTCAGCTCGGGGATTAGTCGTTGCGTCCACCTGCCGCTGCTCGCCTGCTCCCATTTGCATTGCCATCTCGAGATTGTCTCCTCCCGCAGTGCTCTGTTGACTAGCGTGCCGGTCTGGCGTTCCGCTGCTAACAGTCCGAGGGGTATGTTTGTGTGTGTGTGTGTGTGTGTGTTTGTGTGTGTGTGTGTGTGCGTGTGTGTGTGTGTGTTTTTTTTTTTTTTTTTTTTTATTCACAGAAACTTATATATATTTAACTACATATAACTAAACCAACAATGCGGGACCGCCGGGGAGCATGGCTTCACAAGGCTGGCTGGCCTATCATGGCCTCTCGTCTTCTCGTCTCCTCTGTCTCTCCAAGCGCCTCAGCTCTGTTGATATCCCTTCTGCCAGGGTACAGACTGCAGCCCAATTCTCCTGGTTGAACAGCATTAGTGGGACCAGGTTTGCCGTGGAGATTTCGGAACACAGGGTGCTTTCCGCTTCCTCTCTTAGCCGATAGAAGCGAGGACAGCTAAACAGAACATGTTCCGCGTCTTCTGGTGTGCTGCAGACGGGGCACATCGGGTCGCACTCGTGCCGAAAGCGGTGCAAGTATTGCCTAAAGCAGCCATGTCCACTCAGCATCTGTGTTAGGTGAAAAGTCAGCTCTCCGTGCTTGCGGTTGACCCAAGGCTCTATTTGGGGAATCAGCTTATGGGTCCAGCGCCCATTTGTTGCTCTGTCCCATTTTGATTGCCATCTAGAAAAACATCTGTTTCTCGCCGCGACTTTCACTGCCCGAACCTCCGCTGGCAGAGTGGCAGACCTCCTTTCCCGATAGACTTCGCTCGCTTCCTTTGCTGCCAGATCAACCGGTGCGATGCTGCTGATGACCATGATAGCATTCGTTGAGATCGTTCGGAAGCCTGAGCCTACACGTAGGGCGCCGAGTCTGAAGTTTGATTCCAGACCTTTAGTGTAGCTCGGTTTAGAGGTTGCCGTTTCCCACACAGGTGCAGCGTAGAGCATTGATGATTTTGCCACATTGAACAGCAGCCTTCTGCTTACCGATTTGGGGCCTCTGTGGTTTAGCATCATTCGCGTGACTGCTTGGACTGTGCCCTTTGCCTTCAGGTGTTCCGCCTCCAGATGTTCTCTAAAACATAGCCTCGTATCCAACATCACTCCCAGGTATTTTATGGCTCTTTTCGAAGTTATTACAGTATGGCCAACGATAATATGCGCTACTTCAACTTTTTTGCGGCTACTTATGAGAACCGCCTCCGTTTTCTGCTCAGCGAGCTCTAGTCCTGCCAACCTGAGCCAGTTTCCAATGCTGCGGATGGCTTCATTGCTTGCACTTTCGACTTCCAGGATTGATTTTTTCACGGTAACTAGTGCGACATCATCAGCAAAGCCTACTATTTCAACCCCTTGTTGAAACTCCAGGCGAAGGATTCCGTCATACATGGTGTTCCACAGCAGTGGTCCCAGTACTGACCCTTGTGGTACTCCTCCTGTTACTTTGTATGCCTGTTCGCCTTCCTCCGTGTCGAAAGGAGCCATCTTTCGTGCAGATAGCTTCGTACCATTTTGTAAAGGTACTCGGGTACATTGAGACTCTCAAGAGCTTCCAAAATCCTGTCCCACGACGCTGAGTTAAAAGCATTCCTGATATCCAGTGTGGCTACCAGGCAATACTGTTTGCTCCCACCGAGCCACCTCGTTCCTTCAATTGCTTCACTGGCTGTATTGCACACTTTGGTGAGTGCATCGAGTGTTGAGCGCGCCTTCCTAAACCCATACTGGTTGTCCGAGAGGCCACCAGCAGCTTCGATTGCTTCGCATAACCTCCTGCTGATTATTTTTTCCAGTATTTTCCCGGCCGTGTCTAACAGACAAATCGGTCGGTATGACGCTGGCTCTTCTGGATCTTTTCCTGGCTTTGGGATCAGGACCAAGTTTTGCTTTTTCCATCTCGCAGGGAATGTTCCCTCGGTGAGGCACTTGGTGTACGTGTTGGCAAAGAGCTGAGGGCGCTCAGTCATTGCCAGCTTCATGGCTTTGTTTGGTATGCCATCCGGACCAGCTGCTTTCTTGACTGCTGTCGACTTCGCCAGATTTAGGACCTCCTGCACTGTGACTGGGACTATTTCTGTGGGCCGCTCGTAATCATGGGTGGTGAAGTTTTGGACGTGGCTGCTCTGCTGTGGTGGAAATAGGAACTCGACGATGCGAGTGAGCTTTCCGTGGTCGGTCGGTCCCCTGCTTTTAAAGCCATTCATTTTCTTCATTACCACTTTGTAAGCTCTTCCCCATAAGTCGTGCTCAGCTTCATCGCACAGCTCAAGAAAACATCTTCTCTTACTCTCCTTGATTGCCTTTTTCAGGAGCTTTCTCTTCTCTGTGTAAACCAGCCGCAGTTCTTCGAAGTTTGCCGATCCTCTGGCTCTGTGGTACGACCTTCTTGAGCGAACACACTGCTGCCTAGCTTTGGCAATTACCTCGTTCCACCAGTAAACAGGTCTGTGTCCTGTGAAGACTCCACACCGTGACATGCTGGAGTCACAAGCTGTTTTGACGGCATCCATGAGCTGGCCAGCCATGTCCTCACCTTCACTTTCAATGTTGATTGACTGCATAGCCTCTCTGAAGGTTTGTATATCCAGTGTGCTGTCGATATAGTGCTGTTTAGTGACAACTCCGGTACGACGAGAATCCAGTCTGACGTTGCATAGAATTGCGAGATGGTCGCTTGCTGTATACTGGTTGCTTACTTCCCAGGTCACGGACCCAGCTAGCTGGTTGCTGACGAAGGTTAAATCGATAATGGATCCGATTCCGCCTCTGCTGAATGTATAGGAGCTTCCCTGATTTTGCAAAACCACATCCAGCGATGCAAATGCTTCGACCAGGACACGTCCGCGAGCGTTGGTGGCTGATGATTGCCATTCTGTTGCCCACGCATTGAAATCACCACCAATAATGGTCGGCGAATGCGCTCTTACGTCGACTGCTATATCATCGACGCACTCACTAAACTGGTCGAGAGTCCAGCTTGGCGGAAGATAGCAGCTGTAGATCCAGATTCCTCTCACCTTTGATCTTACGTATCCTTTTGCACGCTTTATGCCTTCCAGAAACAGCGCTGGTTGACTGCACGACCAGATCACAGCTTTTGAGTTTTGATCTGTGGTCCACGAGCCACAGTTAGCAGTCCTGTATGGTTCACTCAAAATTGCCAGGTCAATATTGAGCTCTCGTACTGTCTGGGTCAGAAGATCCTGGGCAGCCCTGCAGTGGTTTAAGTTCAACTGCAGAACTTTCAACATCTTTGTTTTCTTACAGCTTCTTTGTAGGCTGGGCATCTGAAGCTACCAGCGGCGTGGTCCGTGGGCTCCAGCTTGTTTCTCACGCAGAGACAGCATGATGGCGTTTTGTCGCAGTTCCTCGCTTCGTGACCAGTTTGTCCGCACCTGAAGCAAGCACCTCTAAGATCAGTCTTGCTGTTGCAGTTGAGCGATATGTGGCCATATTCGAGACACTTGAAACATCTTTTGGGCTGTAGTATGGTCCTGATCCTGCAAACTACCCAGCCTATGCGAATTTTCCCCTTTTGAGCAAGTTCGTTTGCTTGTGTTGTTGGCATCGATATCACGGCTGTCTGGAGGCCGTCTTTGGTGGCTCTTAGCGAAATTATTGATTCCGTCTTGAACGAGGACACTCTCATTTCGCTATTAATTGCTCCGATTATTTCGTCCTTGGTGGTCAGCTCATCCAAGTCTCTTACTTCTACCCTCGTTTGGTCGGTCAGTGCCTTTACAACAGCGTTTTCCCCCAGGGCCTTGCTAACCGTCTCCTGGAGCTCAACAGTGCTGTGAGCTGGCTGTTTAGTTAGGCGGAGCAGCAGATCTCCATTTGCTGCCTTGCGGATTCCCTGAACATCGCCGCAAAATTGCTTCAGCGACGAGTCGCCCTTGACCGTTCTCAGCAGGTCGGCAAAGGTGCGGCCACCCACTCCTGAGACCCTTATGGCATCCGATCTTGGTTTTCTCGCTGTTTTCTGCTGCTCAAATTTTTGTTGCGAGTCCTTTCCTTGTACCGGCGCCCGTGCCAAGTTACTAGCGCTAGCCTGTGGTAGTTGCGAATTCTGACTCAGGTGATCCCTGGCCATCTGGCGTGATCTGCTCTTTTTTGGGGGCGTTTGTCTCTGTTCCGTTGTCGAATCCCTCGGCCTCTTCGGTGTTGCATTTTTAGTCGAGTGGTGTTGCTTGTGGGGCTGTGGCACAGTTTGGGGCGTAGTCTGTGTTTCTGCCGCTCTAGCAAGTCTGCCATCGATGACAGTCTGTGTTTCTTTACAGAAAGTCTCCAGTCGGGAGAAACCTACCGCGGTCTCGTTAAGTTTGACCAGCTCTGCCAGTTGATCCCTCAGGAACTGGTTTATATGCCTCTGCCCCGAAACTAGTGTGGTGATGTTGAACAGAACCTCGCTCATTTGTTCATGAACCTCGCGGAGGCTCTTTGGCTCCCTAGCCACGATCTCTGGTGACAATGTCATCTGCATATGCTCCTCTTCTGAATTGCCACTCGGCGGAGTGCGATTTATCCTCGAGCTCTTCTGAAAAGGGTCACGGTCTTCCATCTTCTCCTCCTCTGTTTAGCCAGTAAGGAATTTCCCCCGTTGTGTGTGTGTGTGTGTGTGTGTGTGTGTGTGTTTTTTTTTTTTTTTTTTTGTCATGGACGTAGATGTACACAGTACACCTAGTGGCCCTACGAATAGGAGGTGGAAATTCCCTAAAACCACCTCCTTCACACCTCACTCCCCGCGGAACTACCAACGAGTATCACTTCGCGGGGACGGGTTGCCTTTCCTAGGCATCGCTCCTCTCACGTCGCTCCCTTTCGCATCTTCTTAGGTCCCTCTGGATGCCTATAATGACCTGGCACGTTGAACACCAGGCTTCCTCCGTCGCCAACATGAAAGCCATAAGTCCCTCTGGTGGTGGCACTTCTCCCGCTCGACCAGTGTACCGTGTGCAATGGTACAGCACGTGCTCCGGGTCCTCGCTCGCGTTAGGGCAAGTTGGACACTCCGGGCTGTCCTCGTGCCTGTACTTGTGCAAGTACTTCCTGAAGCCTCCATGGCCCGTTAGGAACTGAGTTAGGTGAAAGTTGACCTCTCCCCTACCTCTGTTCAACCATACCTCCACCTTTGGTATAAGCCGATGCGTCCATCGCCCATTGGTGGCCGAGTCCCACCGAACTTGCCAGGTATCTAGGGATGCCTGTCTTTCCGCCCTCCTAATCGCGTCCACTGGTACGCCGTTGCCCATCTCCGCTCGTGCTAGGTAGATCTCCCGCATCTCCGTAGCCAGGATGTCCACTGGAATCATACCGGCCAATACCAGGGCTGCGTCATGCGACACTGTCCTGAAACCGGATATGACTCGCAGGGCACAGAGCCTGTACGGTGCTGAGAGTTTCCTCCGGAGACACTTGTTGCTTTCCACCGCCTTTGCCCAGATCGGCGCTGCGAACAGAAGGATGGACGCAACCACTCTTGCCAGGAGCAATCGCCTTCCAACCTTCGGTCCACCAATGTTCGGTAGCATCCTCGAAAGAGCTCCCTGCATTCTTGACGCCTTCTGAACCACGTACTCAACATGGGCACGGTGTGTGTGTGTGTGTGTGTGTGTGTGTGTGTGTGTGTGTGTGTGTGTGTGTGTGTGTGTGTGTGTGTGTGTGTGTGTGTGTGTGTGTGTGTGTGTGTATGTGTGTGTGTTTTTTTTTCTTTTTTTTTTATTAGGGATATTACACAATTAATAATATTTAACTTTAAACATATAATTATATAACAATAGGGACGGGGTGGGGGGGGGTCCGTGCCTGCGGAACTACCGATCAGCACCACTTCGCGGGGACGGATGTAGGCTAGCATGCTAGACGCTCGTTTGGCTTTCCTCTCGTCGGCTCCTTTCTCGTCGACGCAGCTCCTTCATTATGTTTGATGCCATGTTTGATATGGCAGCCCATCCATGTTCTGATCCTATCATGGTGGCTACCAGGTTTCTGGGCGTCAGTGGGGTGTTGGGACCTGCCGCAAGCTCCCGCTCCTGTGAGAAAAGCGGGCAGTGGAATATCGAGTGTTCCGCGTCTTCTATGACACCCCCTCCGCAGTGGTCGCAGTATGGATCTTGCTCATGTTTAAAGCGGAACAGGTATGCTTTAAAGCATCCATGACCGGTCATAGATTTGCATACAATTTGCATATGTGTTTTAGTGTGTGTGAGAGTACGCGATGTCAAGCATTCGACGCGTTTATCTGTGCGTATGCAAAAGTTTTCCAATTAAAAGTTTCGCTGTGTCGACACCGATGCCGCTCATCCAAAAGCTCGTGGCCCTGCTCCAGACTCCTAGAAGGCCCTTAGCTTAAGGATTTACTGAGAGCGGAGCGAGTGGAGTGAACTGGAGAGAACGAGCAGTCAAAGGGCGACAATTATGTCGTATAATGAGCTATAAACTGTGCAGCGGCTAAGTTTAAAAGGGAAGTTGCACAGTGTGTTAGACGAAACGTGGCACAAGGGGCATGGCATACAAATTATGCGCACCTAATGCTGCAAATGACGCGCAAAACTCTGTTGAGGACACATGTCGCTTGTCAGTCGTCGTCTGGTTGTTTTTGTTGTTGTTGTGGTTGCTTAAGTGCGCAAACATAAAAAACCACGCATACGCCAGGTACGCCAAAGACCAAGCATACTCCTGACTGCTTCTGGCTGCTGCTACTGTTGTTGTCTTCTGCTTGCCAAATGAGCCGTGAAACCTGCACTAGTGACAAACAAACATTGCAGGTAGGCATCGTACAGTGGTTTGTTTTGTGAATATGATGACATCTTATGCAATGATTTTATTTTTATATTATACATATGCAGGGGTGGTCAAAAGTATTTACACAACACTTAAAGTTAAATCTACACTTATTTTGAACTTACTTCACGTAAAGTTTGGTATCAATGGAAAGGTCTTTTGAATTCCTTTCAAATGATACTAAAATTTCCTTAACCCATTAAATACCCATTGATAATTTTAAGTTTTTGTAAAAGTCAATTTTTTTGACTTTTTTCCTAGGCCTCAAAAAAAAAAAGTTTTGACTCAAAAAGTTTCTTCAAACAATTTAAATAGTGACTGCAAAAATATCGAATATCTCTTCTCTAGTATTTTTGCATAAGAATGAGGAAAAAATTATAAAAATGGGTTAAGGTTATTTTTGTATCATTCAAAAGAAATTCAAAAGACCTTTCTATTGATACCAAACTTTACATGAAGTAAGTTCAAATTACGAGTAGATTTAACTTTAAGTGTTGTGTAAATAATTTTGACCAGCTATGTATAACATAAAATATTAAATCTAAAGGGGCAATACAGATTTCAGTACTCTCTCACTCTGTCTAAAAAGAGTTTTTAAACCTGCTCCGATATATTATATCCACCAAACATTTAAGGTCGAAGCTTAAATTTTTCTAGCAAAGTATGAAAGTTCAAAAGAGCAGTAATTTAATTATTTATTTAAAATTGTATAATACATTAAGCGCTCTATATAAACAACTATTATTATAAAAAGATGCTTATATGAAAAAAGTTGCTTGTAAAAAAAAGCGGTTCATTACTTCGTTCTCAGTCAAATTATTTTCAAATACGAAATTGTGTACATTCTAAGCAAAGATATATCGTCCTTTCCCACAAGTAAAGTAAACTCATGATAACGTACCATGGAAGTTCTGGTAAACATGAATATTAATATTACTTTTCAAATAGCTTTAAAAAAATTGATATTCTGCCTTTCTGCTCCATTTTCACGATAGAATGAAAATTAAAATGTAAAATAAAGCTGTAATTGCTTCTACAGAATGTCGAACTCAAAAAAGTTGCTTATATAGAGGTTGCTACAATGAATAGAATTTTGTTTGTGTAGGGGTTGCCTGTATAGAACGCTTACTGTACCATTATTTTGATAATTTTAGCTAATTAAATTATTTTTGATTCCTTATGAGCCACTGTGCTTCGCGGGTGGCTTAACGCAAGGAATTGGGTTTCGAGCCTGAAAACAGAGAGTGCGAGCAAACAATTGGCAAAATCGTTGCTTTGACAGCTGTGACAGATTGTTGATTATTGTTGGCCTTTGTCATTGATATTGGTGTTGTTGTTGTAGTCGATGGACTTTGACATTTTTGAAGTCGGTGGCAAACACCTACGCGTGCAGAACTTGAGCTGTCGAGATTCCAACGATGACATTTGCCGTCTAACAATCTCATAAGCGTCGCCAGCGATAGAAATAAACCAAGAAACATATACATATGGAGGCAGTCAGTTTGTCTGTTTGTTAATTTAAAATTGTCCGCTCGTCAGTTTCACTTGATGCTTGTGCGCCAATGGCGATTGCACGTTGCATGTCCCCTGCCACATGCCACAATTTACTATCGGTCACTTTTTCTTATATAAATTAATAATTGAAAAAAACTAAAAATAAAATATTTTTTTTTTAATTTTCCTTTTTTTTTAATAAATATTGAAGAAGCATGTTTATTTTATACTTGCTTAGTATATTTCATATTTCATTATTTTTATTTCATATTTAAATTGTGGATTTTATTTTGGGATAGTAGATAGGCTCGCAAAAGATATGTTTTATTGTTGTCAGTGTCTCGTAATATTAATAAAATCGATGTACCATTTAAAATAACTTACAACAGCATCCACTCCATCGGTTTTTCCGTTATGCTTCAAGCAGATCAGCATTGCTTAGATATACGTTATGTGCTAAAAAGTTAAGTTTTGGGAGAAGGGACAAAAAGGGACAAATAAACCTTCTGTTATGAGTTTACAAGGAACTACTTTACAGCATGTACATATATAGTCACTTCGGTGACAAAAACCCTTCCCAAATAATTATTTTCGACACCACGAACAATATCAACAACACAGATCTACCAACATAAAGTACAAATCACACTGATCACTAGCCATCATAATTTATATTAAAAAATTTCAATTTAAAAAAACTTGAGCCACTTGAACTTCACCAAAATATTTGCAATATTTATGAGCTGCATGTTTAACAGCTGTTAACTTAACATCAGAATGCAATGTTAACATTTCTGGTTTGCAACATTACAGTTTGATGAATTCCTAATTGAAATTTAAAAAAAAGTTTGTTAATTTGAATACTGTTAAAAAATTAGTTTATATCAGAAAAAAGGTCCATGTGACCTATAGTGCAATTGCATTGTCACTTTGCCGCATTGCCACTGTCACCGCCAGATCCGCATCCACGAGGCAAGGAGGCGCCACTGTTGAGCCACTGAGCTGTCTAGGCACCACGCTGCCATGACGATCATTTGTTTGCCTGTCATTTGCCAAATGCGAGCGAAAAAAAATGAGAATGATGGACAACATTCAGGCTAGAGGGAGGAGGGTGAAGCGAGGGGAGGTCGCATGGTTACAGATTTAAGCGCACAAATGATGCTTCTGAGCTGCTGCCATTAACATTGAATTCCCATTTACTATATTCACATTCACCATTCACAGTCCCTCCCAGCAATCAAAATCAGAGCTTATGTGCCTCATGCCACATTCGGTTGCATGAAGACAACATTAAACTAAAACAAGTGTTGTCATAGGGAATGGAATAAATGACAATCAGTTATAAGATATTTGATATATATTTGCCAATTAACTCCAAGGAAAAGTTGCCAAAACAATACAAAACTTCATATTTAATTCAGCTTAAAATTCGAACTTTCTTTAAAAGCCAAATTTGAAATTAACATAACTTTTTACATGAAAAGCTTTTTAACACAGTCAATGAGGATTTGAAAGTAACAGAGGAGTAGAAAGAGAATAAAAAACTCTCTTGATATTTTGGCCAATTCATTGTTTTTTGCAATTGGATGATTAACCATCAATTAGGGCTAAAGCCTGACAATTTATTTGTATAATATTGATGAATATACTTATATTTGTACAAAAAATAATTAAAGAATAACAAACATCAATTGTGACTTAAGTTAATGAATTATAATATTATTATTAGCATTATTAGCATTCGGCATTGACTTTTGACTCATACTGAGAATGTACACATTGAGAAGGAAAAGGATAAAACGGTTCAAGGCGCAAATTCCAACGGAATAAAAATAAATTGCATACTTTTAGGGGCCCATGTGGCTAAAAACGTTAAACAATCATAGCTTCAGTTAAATAAATGTACACCCGATCTTAAGAAAACTGCCTCAAATTGGAAAGTATTATGGAAAACTATATTATTCAATTTCGTTATGCAATTGTTCTTAAGCTCACATCGAGATTCTACAATGTAGAATCCACACAATTGGTAGTCAAACGCTTGTTTTAACTAATTCGACACGGAAACAAAAAAAGTATCCGGAGAAGACTAAGGAATCCGTACGTGCCAGGAATGAAATTACCACACCAATTCAATTTAACAATAAAACATTTTTTTTTTTTTTTCAAATTAAAGTGTATTGAAAAAGGTGATTGAATTTTTCGACTTTCAGGAGATTCACAAAAGGCTCGAAATGAAGGAAGGTTAAATCAATTGAGTTACTGCTCCAATTCGAACTGACTTCATTGTTAGGTGTACTATAAACAGGGAAGAGACTATTAAGTTGACATACAAAAAACACAGTTTTTTTAATATTCTTGTACACCGGTAATTAAGTTCGAATTTGCAGGGATATTGCTATAATCAGAGCTGCAACAGTTGGTTTAATTTACATTGGGCACAGCTGGACGCAAAGCGCATTAAAAGTGCGTCAGAGTTGCGGCTAATTTCCATTTGTTTATGAGAGAGAGAGAGAGAGAGAGAGAGGGATGGAAGAAAAAAGGCATGGAAAAGCATTTTCATTTCGACTTTGAGCGAAAAAGGTATTGGAATTGGTATTGAAAGTGGATTTGGTATTGAAACTGAATGCGAAATGCGATGGCCAATAATATTGAATGAATGCGAGTACGAATAAAGTACCTCTTTCTCTGGGTGTGTGTGTGTGGGTGTATGTTATTGTTGAGCCGAAGGATGTACAGGACAGCAGGACCAACAAACAAACTAATTTTTTTATTGAATAACACACAGCAAACACAAACCAAAAAGAGCATAAAGAAAACTGCGCATAAAAACTTATGACCATTGGGAATGGAGACTGGGATATTGAAAGTGTAGAGTGGGAATTAGTGGAACGGAATGGGGGGCGAGTACATGACACAGAGAACATACTTATATGGGTCTGACAGCAAAGCCAAATTGAAAATAATATTAGTGGAAACTAACTCCGCCTCCAGAAGCCCAGCATCTGTGGATCCATTCATCGAGCGGTCACTTGAGATAGTTGCTAATTTAATTGGATTTATTTGCGATGTGGCCACAATTTATGACAAGGGCAACTTTGAGGCAGTGTGGCAGGAGGCAAATCCTTTGGAATGGGTTCATACAAATGGGCTAGTCCGGCAAATGGTGATACAGCCCCATAGCTTGATTATTTTCTTAACAGAAAATGGGCTAACAAATTGCACCAATCTTAGCATTATTAGATTGCCAATGTCTCAAACATTTACCAAAGTATGGGTATTTATAAGTATATCATTTGAAGTGACTGAGGAATCTAAGATACTTGTTTTCAGCTAACTTACAATAAACTGCTTTATTTATTTGAGAATTTGTGAACATATGGCAAACAGTAGAGATAATAAATTTTACAATATAATAAATAGTTCTGTGTCTCTACATTTTTTTTTTCTTTTTATGGACAAATAAATCATTTGTCAAGTTTTTAAGTTACGCTTTGAAAACGATTGGGCTTTAAATAGATGCTAACTCATTTTAGCCATAAATTAGGTAAAATAGTTATGAATATTGTCAAATAAAAATGAACACATTAACAAATTTCCAAACCCGTTACTTAAAAAATAAGTAAAAGGGGATATTATATCCGTTGCAATATATGTGACAGGGAGAAGGAAGCATCTCCGACCCTATAAAGTATATATATTCTTGTTCAGCATCAATAGCCGAGTCGATGTCTGTCTGTCCGTCTGTGTGAGCGCCTAGATCTCAGAGACTATAAGAGCTAGACCAACCAATATTTTGCACACAGACTTCTATAAGCCCCACGCAGGTCAAGGTTGTTTTAAATTTTGGCCACGCCCCTTTACGCCTCCGAAAATTGCGAAAATCCATCATTCGCAGAGTTTTTAAGATATTACATTTTTAGACCCCGTACTTAAAAAAAGACACAAAAAAATGTGCAGAAGGAGGCTTGGCAGACCCCATAAAGTATATATATTCTTAATCAGCATCAATAGCCGAGTCGATATAGCCATGTCCGTCCGTATTGACGCCTAGATCTCAGAGCCTATATGAGCTAGAGACTCCAAACTTGGTATGTAGGTTGTTCTATATTGCACGATCGAGTCTGACCCAAACTGACAGAATAAGCACATAACATGGTCCCATACATCCTCACTAAAATTGGTTGAAATCCGACCACTATATCATATAGGTGCCATATGAACGATCAGTTGAAAATCAAGTCTTAGTATAAAAAACTTTTTTGTTGTTTGAGATTTCTACCCAAACTGACAAAATAGTCATATATGACGGTCCCATGGATCCTTACCAAATTTAGTGTAAATCAGACCACTATATCATATAGCTGCCATAGGAACGATCAGTCGAAAACCAAGTCCCAGTATGAAGAACTTTTTTGTTGTTTAAGATATATGAACCAAACCGACAGAATATGTATATGAGATGGTTCCATACATCCAGACAAACTTCGGTTAAAATCGGAGCACTATATCATATAGCTGCCATAGGAACGATTGATCGAAAATATAGATTTTGTATGCAATTTTTTGGAGATACATATGTATTATCCCAACCGAACTCACAGATTGGAAATATTCTATGTCTTTTATATTTTGAAGGAATTTTGGTTTAAATCGGTTCACAAGAACATACAGATGTAATACAAACAATTAGTCGAAAAAATGGCGGGCAAATAAGTATTAAGCTATCGGTGTGCCAGGGCACAGGGTATTTTACAGTTGACCACACTCTGCTGTAGACAAATGGAGCTCCCTATTAGGCGAAAAGTACATTTAGTAAATAAATATATTAATATTTGTACCGATTTTTATTATTTTATTTTAAGTAGTGTTAGCTTTCCATAGTAGGTACGGGGTCTCCGACAGTCGAGTATGCTTTTAGTAGTTTTCGTTAACTACTGTTAATAATTACCATCCTACTAAATCGCAACAAGATCAGTCGATTAGAAAGGTTTTAAGCAATTTTAAGTGCCTAAAAACATGCAATACAAATATTTAAAATTTATTGAAGTAAGTAACGGGTATCCTATAGTCGGGAACTCGACTATATCCTTTCCCACTTTTTTACTTTTGGAAGAATGCAATAATATATTAAATAAGTTGTCACTCTTAGACAAACAGAATAAAATTAAAAAAAAAAAACCAGTTTTTTTAAGTTACCAAAAAGCACTAAAAGATCGTAGGAACTGAATTCGAGTGTAAGACGGACTCTTCAGTAATGCATTTTTAATTCTGGGCTTTTACACTAAACTGACGTCTTTTTTACCAAAAAGTGTTGCTGACGGCAGCTTAAAGCTTTTATTTCAATGAAGTGACAGCAGCAGCTTCAATCGTCTAACTGAAGAACAGTTTGAATATGCCAGTTGCAGAAGGCGAACCGAGTCTTCAACGAGTGACGGGGATGAGTGCAAGTACTTAAACCTCTTGTTTAAAGACTGGAATTCTTGAGTGATTTTGGCCAACATAATCTGTAGTATAAATACGCCAATTGCTTGCCATTTTTATGTGTCACTGGCGTTTATGGTGTTGTTGGTTCCTTGGTGCCTTGGATCCTTGGTCGGATGGTTTGCTTGGTTGCTTTACTTTAGTTTACTTCACTCCGTTTCCTAAATGGAAAGGAAAGGAGAGAGTCCTTGGGCAACTTGTATTGCGGTCCGGCTGCAGTGTCCGGTTGGTGGGCAATCAATTAAATGTGCGGCACGCAATTTCCTCAATGTTGACGCAGGAACCTTCCTGGCCAACGACAATGAGGCGGTGCCTCATTAGAACCGGAGCTTTTTCTAGGTGCCTTTCTAGGGAGGCAAAAGGCAAGGCAAGGCATTTGCGACCAACACGTAACAGCAACGTGACAAACTTTGCAAAACCAACAACGACATAAAAAGCATAAGGAACAACAACAACAACAACAAGAATCTTGTAGCAATTTGGAGCCAACAATTTAATAGAATTTAAGCAGCTTTTAAGACGCATGAGGCGAGTGAGGGAAGCTGAGAGTCGGGGAGCAGCAGCCGACATAAATCTGCCAAGCGGAGAAAAATGCTCATAAAATATCAACAACAACATCGAGGCAAGCAGGTAAATGCTGCAGCGATAAAAATATAAAAAACGCGATAAAGTCATTCAAAGTGTTTTCAGCTTTATGACTGGCAGAGGGCAGAGGGCAGGGGGACAGAAGGGAGCTTATACTCAGTTAAAGCGTCTGAGTAACTAACAGACATTTGACGGGTTCGCTGACATTGCTGGCAAACAACATACAAATTTTCCATATACTCGATTACTGTGTGTGCGCCAAAAACAAAACACAACACAAACAAGTGGGAAAGGCTATAGTCGAGCGCCCGACTATAGAATACCCGTTACTTATTTTAATTAATTTTTAAATATTTTTTATTGCATGCTTTTAGGCACTTATATTTTTTAAAAACTGTAATTAGCCATTACCACCTTTCTATTTGTCCGCTCTTGTTACGATTTAGTAGGATGATAGGTAATAATAGTAGTTAACGATAATAAGTAAGTGTGGTGGTTTTTTGCAATTTGCGAAGATGGAAAGGGGCGTGGCAAAATTTTGAAACAAACTTTATCTGCGTGGGGTTTATAGAAATCTGTGTTCCAAATTTGGGTGCTCTAGTTCTTATAGTCTCTGAGATCTAGGCGCTCACACGGACGGACAGACGGACAGACAGACGGACATGGCTATATCGACTCGGCTGTTGATGCTGATCAAGAATATATATACTTTATAGGGTCGGAGATGCTTCCTTCTCCCTGTTACATACATACATTGCAACGAATACAATATCCCCTTTTACTTATTTTTATAATTAACGGGTATAAAAACAAACTAAAACAATAACGACGACGACAACGCAGGTGAGCAACAAAGGTGAGGAGGTTGACGTCGTGCCGTGTCGGGTGCCAGGTGCCATAATGATAAAGATGGCGAGATGCATGGTTCCAGTGGTCAAATTGATACACATACCTTTTATGGTCATTAAAAGGCTTCTTTAGATCATGATTTACATCTTTGACCAATTATCACACGTTGATAATTTGCGAATGTGCTGTAATTAACATTCATTCACATTCAATTAAATACCAACTACAGTCAAACTTCCCTAACTCGAATCACCATTATCCAAGGAAAAAAGTTCGAGGTAGGGACTTCGAGTTAGGGAATTTTTTTTTTTTTTAGTTTTTTAAATGAAACTACATATTCATTCATATTAAATTGTGAACATTTTAATTTGTTTAATTTGCTGGGATTACAAGCTTACTTACTTACTGGTTACTACAATCTCATACATTCCAGCTGCGAGCTGTTAAATTTTTTATCTTTAAAGTTAAAAAAACTAAAAAAATCAGAAATTAGTTACATTAATTCATTCACTTCAAATTATTTTTACTCTTACCTTACTATACTTTAAAGTTTAAATTTATCTTATTCTTCAAGCTAAACAGAACTTAAATAGTCGGAAATTAGGGTCTGATAATTATTTTTTTTATATTTATATTGTTTAAGGGCCTATATCAGCGGTGGGCACGCATTGGCTCCGGGAGCCAGCGGCTGCTAACGAATTCAGATTTCGTGCCCATCGCTGCCCTATATAATAGTGGTCATCACTTGTAAACTGTGTCTTTCCTAAGGCTATTTCACCAGCCTTTAGAATTGTTTATGCAATATTTTATCATATTGGATCACAATATGTTAATGTACATCATTATAACATACCCAAACGAGCTCGTAACAGAAAACAATAAGTTCAAAATAAAACAGAAACAAAAGTAAATCGCAATTTATTGGTGGTTTCCCCGAAAAATTCGACTTACAGACTTAATTGGCACGTGCCAGTTATTTTTATTCGAGTTAAGGAGAAATTCGACTTATGGAAGTTCGAGTTACGGAAGCAGAATTGTATGAAATTTGCTCAGTAAACGCTATTGTCACTCGATTTTGTTCGAGTTAGAGAAAATTTGAGTTAGGGAAGTTCGACTGTAAAACATATTTTTACTGATTTTTAAAGATTTTCAAAGAGCTTTGAGAACTTAACTTAAACTTTGTCAATATCTAAGAGTTAAAGACATTTTTATAACTTTATATAAATGAATATAACGTTTTTTAATTATCAGGAAACGAATAGTAAAAGTTGTGAGAACTCATTTATATTTTACATTTTGATCAGAAAGGTTTATGTTAACTTTGGTTTTCTTAATTTTTGATATAATAAATATTAAAACCAAATTTCATAAAATTGTTGTTTCAAAATCGAAATTAACTTTTATTTTCAAATAAGTTTATAAAAATCAAATTTTTATTATTATTTTTATAACAATACAAATTGAATTCAGAAATCTTTCGTTTGCGAATATATTGAAAATGCACAGTTGCTATAAGCACAGGATAGAAAAATCCCTTTTTCAGATGTCAGTTGAATCCAGCGTCATTTGATCATATCTTCATCTGAGATCTTTCTCTCTCTCACTGACTCACTCTGTCTCTGTCTGTCTGTCTCTCACTCGCTCTCCCTCTCAGGGTTGTCATTGTCTGGCTGTCGCAACAAATTGCCGCAATACTTGTACATATTAAATATTTAGCAAAGCAAGAGATGCAATATTATTAACGGTTCTCATCTCGTACCCCACACTCACACACACAGGTATAAGTGTGTGAGTGTGCCTCACATCCGCGTCAATCACAGCAGCCGACGCCGGCGATCTTATCGCTTATCTTTTAACACAGTCAACAAACGCTTCACTTCTGACAATGTCAAATCTTTATTGTTGCTATTTTTGTTCTATTTGTTGTTGTTGTTATTATTGTTGATTTTTCTGTTTTTTGGTCATGGGTGCTGATAAGGTCGCCACGCGAGACATCAGGCGATGTCAGGCATCCGTCAAATCATCTCATCTTTCAACTGGCTGATGTGGCGTATACTTAACGCCAGCCAAAATGCATTTCTAGTACTTTTACTTCATCCCTAAATGCACCTACTCGCAATTTACCTGCTGCTGTTCGAATCACGTCCTTGTACAACACTATCTATCTGTCAGTCTGTCAGTCTGTCGGTCTGTCAGTCTGTACGAATATTCCTGGCTGGCACAGCTTGTCAGAGTGTCAAATCTAAGTGCAGCTCAAATTTCATATGCCATTATGGTGCGCTGTCAAGGGTTTCCCATTTGGGGAGACAGCAACCATCAAATCCATTTGACATTCGTTCCATGTTCATGCAAATGGCACTACATTACAAATAATAAATGCAATGGCACACAAACACTCTGATACACGTAAACTGTTTATGTTTTTGCTTTGATAATTGAAAGCAACGCGTGTCCAGCTTTTCATTAACTCATAAATGCACTTCAAACACCGGTAAAACAAAAAAATCAACAACAAAAAACATTACAAACAATGTAATCAACAAACATGTATCAATTGATAACCGAATGCATTAGAGCACCCCGTGTAAAGAACGACAACAACAAAATGAAAACAAAAAACAATAGAAACAGTAGCAATATAATTCAACTTGACACACAGCAGAAATTCAGACCAAAAAAACTATTAAACGAATTTTGACGGGCAACTGCAAAAAAAACAAGCGAAACGAAATCACAAAAGCACTTCAGTCATGTCAAGTGAGCGTGGCAGCAGCGTGAAGACCGGGAAACCACAGAAAACACAGAAAATATAATTATGGAAGAAGGGAAGTAGATAAATGCATAACAAGGGTAGAATCAAAGATGATGGGCTGCCCCCAATATGTTGCCAACGCGCAAAAAGAGGGCACTCAAAATAACTCGTGTCAACTGTTTGCTATAAACAATGGTTTAGCAATAAAAGCCACGTTTTTAAATTATTTGAATATATCAAGTTTAAATTAAACTATATTTTACAATTCCACAAAACAAACAAAGATATTCAAGACACAATACTGAAGCATTTTACTATGTTAAATAGACAACTTGTTGAATTTAAACAACAAAGTAATAAATGTATAATAATAAATGCAATAAATAAATCGAAATTTATTAGAAAAATTTAAGGGGGAAATGGAAATACCATAGAGAAACAGACAACATGTGTGTCAAAATTTTGTATATTTCATTTTATATATATTCAGTATTTCATTTCCTCTTGGTGTGAAGTTCTTGAAGAATCGTATATATAAAAAAAAACTAAGACACAACTTTAGTATATAAGGAAATATGTGTCATAGATTTTATATATTATTTAAATCATTAATATATAATCATAGAAAAATCGGAATACGCCTATCGATCTCAGCGTTTATATGTAGGAGTTGGAGCTAGAAAATTTGATTTGAATAGTTCTATAGATCAAGTAATATTAATAAATGAAATGCGAGGTGGTTTCGAAAAAATGTTTATTGCGTATGGTCCATCCGAACCTACACTGGTAAAAAAAAATATTCTAAGAACATTACAATTAAGACCAAGTTCATATTTTTAAGATCATAAATTCTTTTATTTTCAAGACCACAAATAAGAATAAAACTTGTTATTTTTTTGAAGATATATAACATATAGTTCTTATTTATAGACCAAAAAGTTTTGAGTACTCAAATCTCAAATAAAGATTAGGGCCCTATTTTCAATGTTTAAATAGGGTGTTTGATAACTATTCAATAGATCATTTTACGTAAAATGTATAGAAATTTATGTCAAAATTCAAATTAAATGTTAAATCAAACTTATATGTACATTAAAAAAACTGCCCTAACCTTCTTAACATTTTAAGAAGAGTGAAGTAAGTTTTAGTTAACTTGAGGTCTAGTAATGTGGATATGACACTAGGCAACAACAAACAAAATACTTGCAGAACGCAAGGAGCATGGCTGGGTATACAGATGTTTCAAGAGATGCCAATCTCTATTATCAGTACCGTTGTGCTGACTTGACCAGCGATCCAGAACCAGTTGTGAATTCTAAGTCTCAAAAAGTGACAAAATAGCTGTAAAGCTGAGAGAAAAAGATCTAAGATTTTTATTCTTATATTAAGATTTTTTGAAATAATATTCTTAGTTTTAGTAATTTGGTCTTAAATAGTCTTATATTAAGAACAAAATATTTAAATTTGAGATTTTCATTCTAATAATAAGAACCAACGATTTTCAAGATTAAGATTCTTTGTTTTAGTAATTTGGTCTTAAAATATTCTTAATTCAAGAAGAAAATATTTGAGATAAATGTTCTCGATTTGAGAGAGTGGTCTTTTTTTCAGTGTATATACCCAACATGCTTCTTTTATTTCGTCTAAGCGCGTTGATGGAATTGCATTTTGCAGCAACAATTTTTTCGTGTGAGATAGCGCGAAAAAAGAAATGAGCATGTGGGTGTGCATGCATATCTGAGTTTCTGTGTGTGTGTGTGTGTGTGTGTGTGTGGTGTGGTGTGGTATGGTGGGTGTAATCCTTTGCGCGCTATCCAATGGAGCGTGAATTGCGGAAGTACGGTTGACGTGAGCGGAAGTGCTGTTACCTGTTACCTATTACCTGTTACCAGCTCTGGGGCTATATGCTTGTATTTGTATCTGTGTGGCTCAGTTTGTCAGTCCGTCAACTAGTCAATCTCATAGATCACCCTCACTGGCGGCAAACTCATTAGCAACTTTTGCCATCAATAATTTTCCGTTGCATAATTTTAAGCGCATTTCTCGTACTTCTTAATCCCCAGTCTTACAAAAAGAAACGTGCTCACGTTGCGCTTATCTAAGCATAAAACTCAGATGACTCTTGAAACCCAAACATCATATAATTTTTATCATTTATTACCCATTATTGTCGTGTTTAGTAGCTGTTGAACAATAAAAATGACGGCATTCAACTAATTGAGCAGCCAAAAAAGTTGTTTTCGTCTTTTTCTTTTAACTAGTTACCAAAATAAACATTATCTATGTTTGCAACATGTGAGGCGAACTGCTCTGTCTTTTATTTAAGTTTGATACTATGAACTGATATACTAAATTGTCCTATTAAGATTTAAGAAAGAAAGTACTCACTGTACTGAAATAACAGATTTGATTAAAATCAGACTACTATTTATCCTTCTGTCTTTGAATAATGTAATGAGAATGTTATTTGTACTAAGAATTTTCAATTATGAATATAAGATGGTCTCAAGCACTTATCCTGTCTGAGATTGCCATTTGCTAGAATTCAGATTGTCAGAGATTTGTGTCCTTTTGTCCTGGCATTGTCTCTAGGTCTATGACATTGCTCTTGTTTTACACACCAACAGAGACTCACACACACACAAACAGACAACCGGAGACACAGAACTGGCAGCTCATTATCCTTGACAGTGTGCAACAATGCTTTAAAATTGATTTTCCGCTTTATTTTCCTTTGGATTATTGTAATTTTGCTAATTACTTATACATACATATGTATGTATATTTACATACATGTATGCTCATGTGTGTCTGCTGTATGTATGTTTTGCGTGATTGTTTGTTAGTGTACGTTTATAATTTTTCATTATTGTGTTAACGTCTGTGACATGAAGTGCTTTGTTAGAATATGTAATAGTGCCTGGCTGAATGTTTATTGACCTGACAGTGGCCTCTATACAGTGAGTCAGGCAATTGTTTTTACAAATAAAACATTCACCGTTTTTGTTTTTGTTTTTTTACCTTCTTTTCGTAGAATTATAAGAAACTACAATATAAATTATTTATTCTTGAGCATCAGCTAAAATCAGTGGACAAAATAATGATTAAACTTTAAAATTAGCTGCATTATAAAATAAGTAACTAAAATCAGACATAAATCTAATTTAAGCTAACAAAAATACATTTTCAAACAAAATTGTAAATTGTGTTACTACAAATTGAACAAACCCAGATAAATCCAATCAGATCAATAAATATTAGTTCTAATATTAAGTGTATTAATATTATTAAATTAGAAGTAAAAATATAATATGTGATACATTTCTTTATAAATAATTACTTGAGTAACTGTATAAATAAAATATATGTACGTATTGTAGTATACGAGTAGTGTACCTGTTAGCATGTGAAGGCAACTGGGGCAGCGAGATGTCCTTTCATTTGGCATGCAAGCGCCGTCGTCCTCAATGTCCTCGACAGTGTTGCCGTGCGACAATCGTTGGATTTTTAGCTTACTTGCTACAACGTCTGTGTCTGTGTGTGTGTTTGTGTATGTGTTTGCGTGCTATATCTGTGCACTATGGGGTATTTTACCGAAAAAGTGTCATTTATTCTCACAAGTATGCAAATGTATGAATTTTTAATGCTAAGATATAAAAAACACTTCAAACTGTTATGTTACATGTCAGCAATGTTAACATAATAGTCCAATGTTAAGATTACAGCTGTTAAAGTCAGCTGTTGCAATCGATGACCGCTTGCTTTTATTTACTGCAAAATTGAAACAGAACATAAAGAATCATTTATATTATTATTTAAATTTGAAATGGATGCCAACTGTAAAGGTTTGTGTTAATGCTTATAACATATATTGTTGTTGTTTTCGTACGTGTATGTCTAATAAAAAGTGTTTTTTTAGCAAATGGTGTCAATGTCAAATTTTGGAAAGTAAAGTTGAACTTTGCAAAGAGTTTAACAAAATTGTTAAAAGCTGTTGACAGTGAGTCCTTGTCCATGTTGTAGAGTCAGTATTTTTCTATTCAGAAAAGTTTATCTTCAGGTGCGTCTCTGCGCACTTTTTTCCAAACAAAATTCTAAGGGTTTGAGAAACACTCTAAAAAAAAAAACGCATTAAAATATCTTGCTTAGTTAACGAGCTATTAATTAATGATACTTTTTCGGTAAAATACCCCATAGTGCTGTGTGAGCCGCTTGTCTTTTGACTTGATTACATTTCATTTTATAATACACTTTTGCCTCTGCATCCACATTTTCTTCAATTCCTCGATTTCCCCGCTTATCACTGCCTCATTCCCGGCTGCCATCATTACGTAGTACTATTATATTGTACCTTTCGCATTGCTCCTGCTGCTGCCATTCTGCGCTTTCATTCTTCTCTCTTCAACATTGTTGGTATTCCCTCTGTTCTTGACATTCCACTTGTTGTTGTACATTTCGCCATGCCAACTGCTTTCGTTTTGGAATTTATCCTTCCTTTTTATTTATTTTTTTCTTATTGTTGATGGCCACCTTTGTGCATTTCAAATGTGACACGCCCCCTTTTTGGACAAACGCCCACGTTGTACACGTACTTGACCCAGTCTTGGGGTCCTCAGGTTCATGTTTATTTCATGCTTAGGTCAATCGCTAGCCTCAATTTATGGCCTTAAAGCGGCTGATGTTTTATCTTTCGTTCTACGGCCTTTTCTCTGAATTTCTTTTTGCCCGTTGAATGCATTTTCGTTTTGATTGCTTCCAACATGTTGTCAATCTGTCAATAGCCGGCCACAGCATGGATGGTGGGTGTCCAGGCTTCAATTACAACAATTTAAATCGAAATAGTTTAGTGCCGGACTCTGACATACCCGTTCCTCCACTTAAATATACATATACATATGTATCTATGCATTTTAAACTGCAACAGTTCAAAAGTACTGCATACATTAAGGCGCTTTTCTTTTTTTTCCAATCGTAATTTTTATTAAATTTTTATATATTCTATCAACAAGTATTCTGCTACCATTTGGCAGCTTAAGCTAGTTTTACATCAAAGACAATTAAAAATGGTGGCTACAACAAGTTCAGTGAGATATACAATTAATTACAAAAAATTTTAGAGCACATATATGTTTCTACATCAGTTAAGGCGCTTTTCTTTGCTTAACAACTTAAAACAGCTACAACTATTACAATTTTTATTCGATCTTAAACAGAATTAGTGAAACGAATGATAATAATAATTCGAAATATTTACCCACTCTGAATGTGAAGAATTCGATTTCGAAGTCTCTAGCTCATAAAGCTCATTATTGAATACCTTAGTTTCTTAAAATAAGAAGTTTCTAGAGAACAAAACATCAAGATTAGGGGTGTTACAATTTTAAAGGTTTGTTTTTATGACAAAGAATTGTTTTTATTAAAAAATACGATAAGAACTAACATATTTTTAGCCGCTAAGAAATGTGATTATCAAATTTGGTTCGTCTAGCTCTTTAACAAGCGAATACAATATACCCTTGTAATTTACAACTACATAGGTATAGAAGTTTTACAGCCATTTGTCCACTTGAGGTTTCAGTTACCGCCAAACACAGCCGAATGTCTCTGTGTGTGCACGCGTGTGTGTGTTTGTGTTTTACACGTATGCCTAGCATACATATGTATGTATGTATAAGCGAGCATATTCATTAAAAATGTAAGCACTTATTTACACTTTGGGCGTCATTGTGACGCACTTAGAGCAGAATGCCAACGACGCCAGCAACTGCGGCAGCTGACACGGCCATTGCCTTTGACCTGTGCCCCTTGTTGGTGCCACCACCGCATTGAGTGTGTGGCCTCCAGCAAGGACACCACCAACAGCAGCAATGGCAATAGCAATAGCAATGGCAATGGCAATAGCAACGACAACAGCAGCGCAAACACTTCATTGTCCTTTATGCTTGGACTGTCCTTGCATTTGCAGTCTAGGCGCCAGAGCAACCGCACTGACCACAAGCTCCTCTTCCCACTTCCCTTAGCCCAAGTCTACAGTCTACACTCGATTTACTCAACACTCGGCACTCTGACTTTGACATCGGGTCAGCTAATCATATTTGTTGGGTTGTACTGGACTGTTCAATGGTTCAGAGTTTACTTTATTTTGGGCAATCCTGTGCGCTATTGACGTGTCGGTTGCTTTGAACTATGTTGACTTTGGAAGTCAATCAAGTTGATAGTCTTGCTTTGAAGCGAGTACTCAATTTCATTTACTCGTTATTGTTCTCTCAAATTGCGCTCGCACTCGTTTTACCATTCATTATTACTTTTCCATTTTTAAAATTGCATTCAGTGCTATTCGTTACATTGAATTTTCCCTAATCGTTCTTCTATGCTACTTAACATTATAGTTACTCGTTGTCTTAATGTATCGTTGAAAAGGTATTTTGAAGGGCTTCAAAGTTATTTTTAAGTAAATAGGAAAACAGCAACAGGTGAAATAAGGTATTTTTCCCCAAATTTTGGCGGTTTTTGAGAAATGCCGCTAACGTTTTTTTTTTTTTAATTTTCAATATGTTGTAAATTGTAAAATTTTATCGTTTCTTGACATTTGACAAAAAAGTTTATAGGTGGGTTGGGAAGATATTACCTATTAACTGAATATATACATTTTACTATAAATCGGAATAGGACAGTAGCAACAAAGATTTTTTTTTAAATAATTTATATGTAAAACTTAATATTATTCGTCACAAAATTGGATATCAGAAATTTTTGGGCATGAAAATGTTTTCGTCAGTAGACTTTTACCTCGTAAAGAGGTTTTTTTTATAAGATAGTTTATACTTTCAGTTCACATTCTACACGTCATTTTTCATAGTTACAAGTCGCTCGTACTCGTTAAAATTATCTTGCTTAACAAACTTTAAGTTCACGCTCTTTTAGTTTTACCATCAATATCTCTTTTCACTTAAAAAATTACTAACTCGTTACATTCAATCTATAGATTTTCTTTCCTTGGAAAGGCGTTTCCTGTACATATGTGAGGATTCTATAGTATAAGTTAATCCTAAATTTACTCGCTGCAATAATTTGAGGAAATCAGGAATATAAAGAGAGAGACAAAATTTCTTAACTCTGAATATTTTATTACTACTATCGACTTTTTATTTTAATTATTTTGTTCGGCACTCGAAACTTTTCTGTTCACCAGTTCATGTCTCCCTAATCACTCGCTGTTCACATCGTTTATCTTGAATTTGCTTATTTAGTTATCGTGTTTCTTCAACGATTATATCGTATTTCGACTCTCACAAAGCTTTTTTCTGCCTCCTACTCTATTAAGGTCTCTGTTTTATTTGCGCTTATATTTTTGGCATTCCGATAAGTTCTTTGGTGTTGTTGTTTTTTTTTTTTTTGGCTCTTATTTAATATATGTATAAATCTTCTTAACCCATTGCCAAGCTTATGACGACTTTTCGTCTACTGCGTAGCCCCCTTTTTATTCCGACATTTAAGCAATATTTGTAATCAACTGGATGCATTTATGAAATTCGCTTCAACTAAATGTCCGTTCTGAATTACGCTCTAGAACTGAAACCCATCGTTGTAGTATATACTTATAAATTATTATTTATTTAAATGTAATTTATTTATACATTTATAAAATTTTTTAAAACATTTATAGACTTTGAAATTTAAAATTGCACTGTGTAAGTTTCAAAATTCAAGAATTTGCGGAATAAAAAGGCCAAATGTGCAAATGTTAAATGCCTGATGACTGGTCAAGATTTGCAGTTATCTAATAATATTGTTGTAATACTCATTGTTGTTGCTGTGCTGATTTTTGTTGTTGTAGTTGCTGTTTAATGACATTAAATAACAATGAGATGAGACAATGCAACGAAGCAGACAAAAATCGACGCATTTAGTAAAATTAATTGCACTATGAAAATTCCATAATGCAACAACAGCAGGCGAATTATCATTAACAACAGCACCAGCAAATCAATTTAGCCACAACACCAACAACAACAATAACAACAACAGCGACAACAATGTGCAAATTTTGTACGAGTCTTATAATATGATGGGGTTGTACAGAGGGGTCAACTGCGAGACTGATACTGACTGACTGAAACTGAGCTTTTAGTAAAAGCTGAAACATTAATACGCGTACTCACACTCATACTCATACTCACACTTATTATTCAATACAGTGTATACATCTAAATGTCAATAAATAAATATACTCACACTTTTCTAATTGATAGTTGATAGTTCGCTCTATCATTAGGTAATGTCAGGGAAATTTTTTGTTTAATTTTAGAACTCAATCAACAGTTTCCACAAGAATTCATTTTTTATCAATCAATAATACAAAAATACGGATTATTCTGAGCAATCGTATTTTACTTTTAAAAAAAATTTCTTTGAAATTATTTTGGCTTTAAAAATTCCTAAATAATTGAATTATATTTCAAATAAAAAGAGGTATATAACACATTGTTGAAAATATATTTTTAAAAATTAAATAATGAAATCAAAATAAATAGAAATCCAATCACGAATCATTATACGAACGAGTGCATTAAATTAATCATTTATTTAAATGAATACAAATTGCATTCAGAGTGAGTTTGTTAGACAGACAGTGACAATCCTTTGAGTGGAAACTCAATTCAGATTTATTCACTTGGCAATGCGAGTGCATTCATTAGCATGT
Source organism: Drosophila quinaria (assembly GCA_035047525.1). NCBI lineage: Eukaryota > Metazoa > Arthropoda > Insecta > Diptera > Drosophilidae > Drosophila > Drosophila quinaria. Next base: position 6,258,410 of record JAWNPO010000455.1, on the reverse strand, counting down.
TGGGGGCAAGTTCAAGGTATTTCGAGTGCACTCACTGCCAAAAAACCAAAAAAAAAAAAAAAAAAAGTGAAAAGAAAATTCCAAGTGCTTAAGAAGCCGCCAAGCGCCGTTGGGCGGCGTCTTATCTTATCATTAACTGTTGAAATAACCAAGCGGCAAAAAATATTCTATAAATACAACAAAAAATGTTGCAGAGAGTGGTATGTGAAAAAGAAAAGAGAGTAGAGAGGGGCTGACAAGGGTAAGAAAAATGTAAAAAAAAAGTATGTCGTTAAACATAGAAATTGTGATCCTATTGCTGTTGTTGCATTATTTAAAATGCGAACGTTGGCTTAACTCTACTTAATCTCTCTCTCTCTCTCTCTCTCACCCTCTATCGCGCTCCCTGTCTCGTTTTTTGTCTGTCTCGCTTGGTTTTTGCTGCTATCTATTCTATCTATCTATCTCACCTGCCTGTTCTTATCAGGCTACGCGATAAGCTGCCTAGTTTCGCACATTGTTGTAGTTGTTGTTGTTGTTGCTGTCAGCTGTTTTTATGCAAGCAACAACAACGACAGAGCAAAGCTAGCGACGGCATCGACATCGACGTTTCATTTGCCGTTGTTGTTGTAGCCGTTTTTGTTGTTGTCGTTGTTGTTGTTTTCGTTGTTGTTGTTATTGTTGTCGTCGGCGTTGTCGTTGTCGTCAGTTTCGGTACTGAAAATTCAAATCAGTTCCCGTCGCGTCAACGGCAACATCGAGAGTTTAAAACATCGAGCGCGCTGGTTGAACCTTTTTTTTTGTTATATTATTGTTGTTATAGTTGTTGCCCAGTTTTCGTCTGTGCTCGTGTATGTGCGTATGTGTATATGTGTTGTTGTCGCCGCTTTAAATTATAATAAATCAAATCAAAGCCAAGTAAACGCAACAACAATTATTCGTCGCGTATTTTTGGCAACAATTTCTTAAATTTTCTACAGTTTTTTGACTTTGTGGTCGTTGTTGTTGTTGCTTTTTTGTAAATCAAATTTACAATGTTAAATTTCTAAACAGACGTTGTGACTCTGTTTTTATTTTCGTTGGAAATTTATTGAACCAATAATGTTGCCCGCATATTTATGGCATGTTCTGGGTACGTACGAGGGCATTTAAATTTTAATACTATTGCCTCAGCAACACTGAACCACAGCAGCAGCAGCAGCCAGTTGCCGTTGCATTGTATATCATTCGGTTGTACTTGAATTTTTAATTGCACTCGTCGATTTTTATGGAACAACTAAAATCGTGAATTTGTGTATTGAAATATAAATTTAAAAGAAGAAAAATAAAATAAACGAGTATATACAATGTATTTAATGTGTACTACATAAAGACAGGGAGAGAGGGAGGAAGAGAGTGTAGAAATAAACAGACAGAGAGGAGAGAGAGAGAGAGAGAGAGAGAGAGAGAGAGAGAGAGAACAAAAAAGGATTTAATATTCAAGCCGCAGTATGAAAAGCCAAACAACAACAAAAGGAATCCCAAAGCAGCAAAATTGAAAATGGAATTTGAAAAAAAATGAAGAGCCAATAGCGAAAGCAAAAAGTGGCAAAGGCAGTATAGACAAAGATGGAATTAATTCTGCAATTGTTACCAGGCAGCAAATCTCAACAAACAAAAAAACACTACTACAAAAAAATCCAAAAAAAAGACTCGTCACAATTGCGATTTTTTTGTTCAAAATTTTTGGATGAATGTGTTAGCGTGTGTGTGTGTATGTGCTTGTGTATTAGTTTGTGTAAAATTATTCGCGGTCAAAGTTTTAATGCAAATATTATTATTTGCTACAATTGCTATTTTTAGACAAGCTTATTAGCAGCCTCCAATGAAGCGCGCACCGAAAACTGGAATACGTATTTTTTTATGATTCAGTTAGCAACTTTTCAACGCATTCTTTATATAAATACACACCCGCACATGTATGACTGTAAGCATGTGTGTGTGTGTGTGTGTGAATTGCCGGCCGCTTCAAGGGGTCGTATACTTGATTTGATTAAGTTGAAACTTCTACAGTGACGTTATTGCATTTTTGTTGCCTTTGATTTGTATTTTGCTTTTGTTTTTATTTTTTTTTTTTTTGCTGGCTTCTGCTGCTGTGCGATAAGATTAGGCTGAAGACTGAAGTAATCAAATTTCAAATCAAATCCAAATTGTCGCGTGACTTGCAACGCAATTTTCTTTTGATCAACTGTGTGTGTTTTAAAGGGCTCACTTGACGTTCACGCGGCGTATGCGCAATGTCGCATCACTTGTTGCTCTGAGAGACAGACACAGATAGACATGGAGACAGAGAAAAAGAGAGAGGGAGAGAGCGAGAGCGAGAGAGACAGTTGGTTAGACTGAACAGACTTAGCACTGACCCAGTTAACAAAATGGCAAATGTCGAAGGCAAGTCCTCGACCGCGGCCTTGTCCTCATCGCCTTTTTCGTTAGTTTGCTCGTTTCCACTTTGCTGCATACTTTGCGGCGCCATTTGTTCTCCATTCCCATTTCCTACTCACAGCATTCATTTGTACATGTCTTTGTATATGTACAAATATTTGCTTGGCATTTGCCTAGGCCATGACAAATTCTTAAGCGTTAACTAATCTTTGTCAATTTCCTTTTTCTTGTTGTTTCTTGGCAATTACAGTCGCGTCGTCAGTCGGTCAGCTTTACAGCCATGCCGCCAGGCGTTCTAGTCAACGATAGCCGGGCCAATTCCACCGATGACATACAAATTGCCCTGGCGCCCCACATTCAAACCTATCTAAGTCAAACCGGAAGGCGGCACTCCTGCTGCAGCGTCATGCTGCCGGTGGCATTTGAGCGTGCCGCCGCCAAGTCCTGGCTCGATCCCAAGTTCGATTCACCCGTCCTCGAGGAGCAGTTCCAGGCCAGCGTCTTTCCCCACATACGCATGCGATACAGGTAAGTGCAGTATTCGATTCGTTACTCGACTCAAATCAGTGAGTGCTCAACTGAATGTTTTATTTATTTTTTTCTTGAATGCGCAATCAGCACAGCACTTAACTCTGAATGCTTGCAGCGCGTCAAAAATTGTGTCAAATTGTGTACAATAAATTGAGCTTCAAGCTTTCAGTCAGAATTAATTATTATAATTTAAATTTTAATGCGCTTTTCCTGTAGCTGTAGTATGAAACTGCCGGCAAATACGAAAGAGAATGACAAATCATACAATAAGTTTTTGAGCTTTAAGCTTTATTGCACTTTTTAAGCTGCTTGACGCTTTCATAATAACGATTGTAAGAATTTAAGCATTAATGCACTTGCATGAACAAGCTCTTAGGCTAGGCGCACACTAGGAGCTGAAAGCGGAGCTTACAGCTGAGCTTATAGACGAGCTGATAATTTCAGAACTAAAATGATAAATCAGCTCAGCTTTCAGTGTACGCGCTTTCATACAAGCAGTGTGTTTGTTTTTTTCAAGTTGATAAGCTCCGCTGTACGCTCCGCTCTCCGCTCCCAGTGTGCTCGCAGCCTTAGGCCAGAAAAAGGATGGTTTATTTTCAATTGATGCAAAAATTTTGTCAATTTGTGCAAAGTAAGTTCATTTAAACATGTTCATGATAATTGTATGAATGAAAACTATAATTTACTTGTATGGACATGTTGAAGAACACGAAAATGAGGAGAATATTGTATACAAGTTTTGAGCTTAAATTTTTGTGCTTTAAACTTAAATGAGCTTAAGTCTCATGCTAGAAGTAGTCAAGTATCAATACCATATGAGAACGCATAACATAAAAGCTGAGAATGATGACAACATGAAATTTTGTGTGTGGACTTTTTAATGAAATTAGTTATATTAACTTATGCGTTTTCTCTGTGCTATGTAATTTAAAATGAAAACATTAAGCTCTTGAAAGTCATAGAATAATTGAGCTTTTAAGGCTTTACTGTAAAATCTCAGTAGCTTCCAAAGCTGGGATTTATAGAAATTGTGACTCTAATTTTTAATCCTTATTGTCTTTGTGCTTAATGTTCTTGTCATATGACACTGAAAATGCTTTCAAGACACTTCGTTTCTTATTAAAGTTAACTAAATTATGGAAAATTATGAAGATTTGATATATGAAATTATAATTCACAATTAATCAAGCTTACACAATTTTAGGTACTTTCAGTTATAACCGGGACCGTAACGATTATAATTTTTAAAATATAAATTATTAATTAAAAGTTATTTGCTGATTTTTATTAAAAAAAATTAGATGAAAACTCTTATATTTCAATCCTAACAAAAAAATTATAAAATAATAATTAAATTTCAATTTTTATATAAAAATTATAATTTAACTCTTGTTTTCAGTTATTTTTCAATTTTTATTATACAAATTTAAAATAAAAATTAATTTTTAATTTTTATTATAAAAATTTAAAAATAACTTTTATTCTATAATTTTTAAATGAAAATTAAAAATAAAAGTCTATCCAGTTTCTCATAACTCTTATTTGCGGTCCCTGATTTATAAGATAACTAGCCAAATAAAATTATTGAAATAAATATAAATTGTAGTAAAATCTGATTGGGCTTCAAGTTTTGATAACCTTTTTCTTAATGTGAACCGAAAAAAAAAGTTCTGTTGATTTCGACAAACAAATTGTGAAATTGCCCCGCACACCGCACCCCTTAACCCTCTCTGCGCCACCGCCCGCCCCGCCGCAGTCGTAGTCTTGCAGCAGATCAACAATATGCATAACCAGCTGCGAGTTCAACTTTCGCACGTGCATGCAATCAACGAGACGCCCAAAAGGGCAACCAATGAAGCAAGAGAGCGACGGCGCACTGTGGTCCCGATGACGATTATTTTGGAAAAAGTCAATTTTTAAAGTGGTTAAATTAAATGATCTTTTGATGGTAATACATTGGTAATAATAAATAATAATAAATGTTGCATAGTCAGAATTTTAACATTGCCCAACACTGTTAAGCTAACAGCTCTGAAACAGAGATGTTAAGAACGATGAGTGCATGTCAGTGTTAAACTAATTTTTTTGGTTAAATTGAAGTGCGTTTCAACATTAATCCAAAAGACAATTAACTGATATTTTTAATGGATATTATACAGTGTGACTTGTACTTCTGTGTGCTTTCAAAAGTTGCTTTAAAAATTAATTTTGGAAACATATTTTATTTTTGAGAGACCAAAATTAATTTGGTTAGGACTTGTTAGCAATGTGACCATATGCATTTTGTAAGGTAATCAATTCTTGTGCCGTCCAGTGAAGCTCAAGCCGAGGTCTTTTGCGGGTTTCGAGAAATTTGACATTAGTGCAAAGTATCGATATGCTGATATTAGCCAAAACAAAAAAAAAAAGAAATCTAGCTTCAAAGTTTGTGTTTCAGATCATTTTGTTGCTCGAATTAGTAGAAAAGAATATATTCTAAAATATTTTAACAGAAAAAACAGCTAAAAATTCAGGAAAAATATATTTTTCCATCCAAGACTCGTCTATACACTGATTGTTCCTATGAAAGTTAAATGCTATAGTTGAATGGTCTTGATCATTTTTGACCAATGTGTCTGGCCTATAATAAATCTCATGTATTATATGTTTGGTCCAGATATTTTTTTTGGAAAACAATATGATTTTTATACAACCAATTATTCATATGGTTACCATATGATATAGTTGTCCGATTTGAATTATTTTTGAACAGAGTGTTAGAAGCATAGAAACAAATCAATCGTACAAGTTTGGTTCAAATAGCTTGAAAAACAACAAATTTGCATGTGCTTAAATTAAAAAAAAAGGCGGGGCCATGCCCACTTTTTACAGTCTAATGCACAAAACTAGACCAAAATATCTTGTCTCGTTCTTGAGTTGTTAATTGTTTCCAAAAAATTCGTCATCGGGACCATAGTGCGGCGGACGGATGAGAAGGGTAGAGGGTAGAGAAGAGTGAGCGAGAGAGAGAGAGGTCATGCCACATGCCACACGGCCTGGCTGTTTGCCTCGTTGGCCGTTTGGCTGGGTAAAAGTGGCAAATTAGTTGAGAACTGCGCAGGATGGCAAAATTGCTGCCATAAATGGCCGCTTGGCGTGCTTTGGACGAGCAAGTCGGTTGTTTGCTTGGTTTGGGCCAGGATTGGGTTTGGCTCGGCTACCATAGCAGGTCAATGCCATTTGGCAAGGGCCTCGCCAAAGGATGGGGACCACAGTTGCAACAAAAAAGCAAATCGATTGAAGTACAAACTCGGTCAAATTTTACAGATTTCTGAGCTTTCCCTTTCACATTTTATGAGACATTTTTTAAGAAACAAAAAAAAAAAAATTTAAAGTTACAATCATAACAAAAACCTTAATCTCATTTAATCATTGGGCGTGTCTTTGATCCTTTTGGCCACATTCACGGTCATTGTCCTGCTGCAAATTCGGAGCGAAGGCATCGCCAGCCTGGACCAAGTGCTACTTAAGAATTTCTGGATCTTTCTCCTCTTCCGTCTGCTCAATCGCCTGCGTTTTGTGGCCCGAGTGCGCCGTCGCCTCTTGCACAGTCTCAATCTGAGTGTCATCCTGACTCTGCTCTTCGGTTGCCCCACCGCAAAGCACGAGAGCCACCCCAGGATGCCCCTGAGGTCATTCAGCTGGCTCAACCAGGATCAGCTGATGCGTTGCATCGATTGTCAGACAATAGAATATAATTATTTCAATCGTCGCGAGCTGCCAGGTCTCAACTGAAGTCCTGAAGTCAATCTAATATATGTAGACTGTTAACTGTTTGCTATATGGCAATAAACAAATTATCAAGTCAAGTCATTGTCAAGTCATTTTACTGATAAGCACAGTTCTCGAGAGAATTAACAACTTGTTTTTAGTAAGACTTGCAAAACTTATTTTCCTATTTGTTTTCTAAGATCACCTTGACCTGTTACATATTATAAAAACTATCATACTTTAAAGAATTTCAGCATTTCATTCTTCCTTAAATTTTGACTGTGATAAGATGTGAAAATATGTACCTCATTTTTAAAAGATCAAAAATAAACATTGTCGATTATCAAGTATATTTCAAATGCATATGAACCATAATTATTTATTGTGTTACGAAATGTCTAAGAATTACGAAAAAGATTCATGAAATATTTGGATATTTCCAAAAACAAAACAATGTCAAGTATCCAGTATTTTTTGATACTTCTGTTAATCAACCAAATTTAAGCACAGACTAAGTTTCCTTTTCCTTCTCTCATATAAAGTTAATCAGCTTAATGAGCTGAAGAGCGAAGTTATTTAATGCAATATTTCTAGCTCGATTTCTTGCGCTTTTCTTATTACTTTCCTCACAATGCACACTGGGCGATTTAACGATTTTTCTGGCATAAAGTCCAAAAATTGAAGGTAGTATTTTCAACGTGTGTCTTTAATTATTGGATGTAAACATTTCAGTTAGATTAAAAAATATTCTTTTTTGCGTTGGGCGGCAACTCTTCTCTTATGGCAACTCTCTAAAGTTAGTTCTTTTGTAAAAAAAAATCAAATTGAATATGGAAAATGATACTGACTGTATGTAAAATAAATATTTTTTTTTGTAATATGTATTAAAATTTGTGTTTAGCTGTTGTTGTCTACTGTTGTGTTTAATGTGTTTTTAGCAAAAAAAAATATCAAATGTAGTTGTGTTTCCTGCAATAATACTTGTACTTGTAGAGCATGATGGCGCAAGCAACTAAATATGGCAAGTTATTAATTAAAGCCTCTAGTATATAGTGTTATTCATTTCTTTTTGCGCAATATCGATTAAATGTATGCTAAAATAGGGTAGAAAAATCCGATTTTTCGAGGAGTCAGATATTAAGTGGGGTGAACACATGGTCAAACTATAATATAAATAAAATTGTAAATTCTACTTAACCCATTAAAGACTGCCTATAGATCGGCTTCGGATTTTGACGAAATTTTTAAATGTTAACCTAGACGACCTTAGGAGTTAAAAGAAACAAAACAAAAAATTTTCATATTCAAATTTTATTTTTCCGATTTCTATTTATACATTTTTCAGCTTTTTTCGTCAACAATTTCTATTAAGAAAAAAATCTAGATATTTACTGTTCAATATTTATACTTATATTTTTGTTAATTCTCTTTACTATGAAATAAATTTTGCCTCCTTATCTCACACATGCCCCGTGCTTGAATTTTTAAAGTTTCAACACTTTTTTGGGTATTTAAATACCCATTAGCCTAAAATGGATTAAGTCTAATTGGCAAACATGTAAAGTTTAAGATACCTCACTTTATATTTCAGTGAAAAATAAAATTTAGATTTTCACTGAGTCAGTTAGAACGAGGGGGTGAAAAAAGGTCCAATTGAAAAAATCAAAAATATATATATATAAACTCTTTTAGCCTATCTAAGATGCTTGCCAAATTGCAGCTCTCTAGCTTTATATTTAGATTTTGTATAAATACAAATTGTTCTCAAAATCGAATGGGGAAGGGAAAATTAAAGTGGATCCAAATCCAAAAAAAAAATCAAAATTCTATATTAGATAAGGTTAATGCCAAATTTGAAAACTCTAGCTTTAAAATTGTGATTAATGCCGAAAAAACCGACTTATAGCCCATAGTGCAATGCAATAAACTTAGAGATTTTCTAGATTTTCTGCCCTCAACTTTGTACTGCACTGCACAATTTTTGGTCGTTAATTTGACGAGTTCTGTGCGTTCACCTCCTCGCCCTTTAAGTTAAGTTAAGTTTATCAGTTGCTCAGCTCTTGAATGTCTTCTCCTCACTCCCAGAATTCTTCTATCTGGTGTGGACAGCTTGGCACCTGGTCTGGAGTGTCGCAATCTCTTTAATGAAAACCGCATCGCAATGTTGCAGGCAATGGTGAATGAGTTCATCGCGTTACTGTTTTTCCCCTTGCACTTTTGTGCTTTGACCCTTAGTTGTTGGCCCTATTAGTTACCCTTTCCCTAGATCATAGTCTTTTAAACGAACCATGCTAATTAGTATAAATGTGCTGCCAGCCAGAGTTGTCGCCCTCATAATGTGTGGCATCTCTTTTGAATTTACTGACCTACATTACATCAAGGATCGGTTATTCCCTTTCTCTTCAAGCAAATTGCGTTTCTTTCTACTTTTAAGATTATTCAATAGCACTACGAATTAAGGTTGATTTCGTGTTATAATAAATAATTTAAATCATTAGATTGTAGAGATGGGCACGGGCCGGGCCGGGCTTCGTGTCCCGCGGGCCTCTTCAAAAAATCACCGGGCTTCGTGCATGAAAATTGGAAACGGGCTTTTTTTCGTGCGGGCCCGGGCCTAAGTATGAAGCCCGAAGCCCGGTGGGCCCGAAAAGTCACGATTTAACACATACTTTTCAGACAAAATTTCTGTAAAAAATTTCCTATGGTATGCAGAAAAAGAAAAAAAAGCAAAGAAAAAGTTTGGGACTTTGCTAGCAAAAAAGGCTCAAAAATAAAATTTGAAACCAACGAAAAATAAAGAAAAATAATAATAATTAAAAAAAAAAAATTTATAGTAATATCGGGCCGGGCCGGGCCTCTTGAAAATTTGACCGGGCCGGGCCTGGACCGGGCCTGAAAGACTAGTTTCGGGCCCGGGCCGGGCCGGGCCTTGAGAAGTAGGCCCGTGCCCATCTCTATTAGATTGTTATCACATTGATTTTTTGTGATAACCGCTCCCTAATATTGCAGCAATCGTCTCGTAGATGAAACGGAAAATCTAAGATATCCTTTTTTTCTGGACACGGGATAAACTCGGATTATCAAGTTTTATCGGACAAAATAATTAAAACTCTTAAATTTGATTTGAATTAAAAATAGTGAAAAAAAAAGAAATAGAAATATTAAAACTTATTTAAAAATCATATAAACTCATTTGAAAATTTTTCAATTTTTATTATTTTCAAAAAATACATATTTTAGAAAAAAAAATTTTAGATTTTTACTTTTTAAGGAAACTTAATCTAATCAGAAATAGATCAAAAAAATGATTTATGACCATATGTCTACCGCATAGCAAAAGGAATTAAATCTAAAATGTAATTGAAATATGGGAGATCATCTTATAAAGAGACTTTATGTGAAGATCCGGTCAAGTAGGTCTTTATTGTAAGTACTTACAAAAATATGCATTAATCTTCGCAATCTCGAAAATAAAAAAAAAAAAAAAAAAAATTCTCTTATATCTTTTGAATTACACTTCTTAATCCACTTAATATGGGCTACAATGTAAAACTAGATTAAGTTGCCACTAAAGGTAGCACAAAACTTGTTTCATAAAATATACAACGTTTTATGAAAACAAAAATATATTGGCTACAAACATTAGCCTAAATGTATGCAATAATTTTATAAATTAACTTAAATTTAATTGAATTTTAGCTAAAATTTAGTTCAAGCTGCCATATGGCAGTATACTTGTTAATATGATATATAACAAAAATTACCAAATTAAAAAGAAATTAAAATTGAGTAACAGACTCAACTAGCAATAACAATTGCCTTAACTAACTATTGTGATTTAATTTCTTGAAAGTTCTTTAATGCAGCCTAAATTCTGTTTTTCTCTTTTTTTTCGTTTGCAGATTCACTTTGTCGTACATTTTGCTGTGCTCGGTGGTGTGGTGTCTGTACTTTGTGATCGATGGCGGATCGGAGGATTTCTGGCGTCCCATATCGACGTCGTTCTCGATGATGTCGCTGGTCACAATAATGGCCATGTGCTTCACCCATTGGGATCTGTACAAGCAGCACAAGACGCTTACGTCGGCGCTGACAGCGCTGATCCTGTGCAGCGCCTCGTTGGCCTTTCTCACGTACACGGGAAGGGCGTTCAGTCCGCTGGGCCACTTTGCCATCTGCCTGGAGATCGTGCTGCTGATCTACACGGCACTGCCCATGCCACTCTGGCTGGGCGCGAGCATTGCCATCTGTTATTCGATAGCCTTTGAGCTCGTCTCCCACATGGTCATCGTGGTCAGTGCCGTTCACGGAGCAGCCCAAGCTGGTCCAAGTCCAGCAACGGGATCGGGATCGGAGGGAACTGCCAGTGTCGGGGGAGGAGGCAGCGATCCGAGTCATAAGATACTCATGCTACGAATCATGGCACATCTGAGTGTCCATCTGGTTGGTGTCCATGTGCTGGTCATGAATCTGGTGCGCATGCGCGGCACCTTCATGAAGGTGGGCCAGAATCTCCTCGTGCGCCGTCAGCTGGAGATGGAGAAGCAGCTTAAGGAGAAGATGATACACTCGGTGATGCCGCCCAAGGTCGCTGACATGCTCCTCAACGAGGGAGGCAGCGGCGCCGGTGGCGGTGGCATCGATTCCAACCAGCCACCGGAATCACATTACATGCGTCCGCGTGCCTCGCACGATGTCAAGTCCTTGTTCCGGCCATTCCACATGCACAGCATGGAGAACGTGAGCATTCTGTTCGCGGACATTGTCGGCTTCACCCGCATGTCCTCCACGAAGACAGCCGAGCAGCTCGTCGAGATCCTCAACGATCTGTTCGAGCGCTTCGATGATCTCTGCAGTCTCAGCGGCTGCGAGAAAATCTCCACCCTCGGCGATTGCTACTACTGCGTCTCCGGCTGCCCGGAGCCCCGCGCCGATCACGCCATCTGCTGCGTCGAAATGGGTCTCGGCATGATCGACGCCATGCGCTGCTTCGACGCCCAGCGCCACGAGGGCGTCAAGATGCGCGTCGGCGTCCACACCGGCACCGTCCTCTGCGGCATCGTCGGCACCCGGCGGGTCAAGTTCGACGTGTGGAGCAACGATGTCAGCCTGGCCAACAAGTGAGTAGCAGGCAGTGTTGCCAATTTGTCCTTTTTGCGGACAGATCTGTCCGTTTTGGAACTGTGATTTCCACAACAATTTTAAAAATTCTTTTTATTCATCCTTATTTAATTGTTAATTCGATTTTATGCGACAAATGACTTCTTTATACCCTGGGGGTATATTAAGTTTGTTCAAAAGTATGTAATAGGGAGAAGGCAGTATCTCCGACCCCATAATCATTATTCCATAAGTTTTATTTTTTTGCTCAAAAATAATGATTATTGGCTGAGAAATAAAGTACAACTTAAAAATAATCATTATTTTGTGCATAAATCTGTAAAACTTGAAAAATGTTTAATAGTGGTGGAAATGCATAAATGAGCCATACAGAAGAATATAGGTATTTTTCTCCGTGTCTTAAAGTTATTATAAGTGAATGATTTTTTGATTACAAAAAAAAAATAAATAATCATTTTTTGCAGTTCCTGTATTTTATTAAACAAGTTTTCTGCTACCTTTAGTGGGAACTTAATCTAGTTTCACATTTTTTTTTTCTCTTAATTGTTTATTTAATTATTCTGTTATTATTTACAACAACTTAAATTAAACTTATGCATATGCTAACTAGTTTCACATGTTGTTCAATTTAAATATGTTTTTCCACTTCGTTTCCCCAACAGAATGGAGTCATCGGGCAAGCCGGAGCAGGTGCACATCTCGGAGGAGACGTCGAATTTCCTAGGCGACGCCTACTACCTGGAGGAGGGCGAGGAGGTCTTTGGTGAGTAGAGAGAATCAAACTTAAGCGCTTGCCAGATCGATTCTTATTGTTGGCGATCTCTGTCACTCCTCGCACTCAGGTCATCGCACCTACTTCGTGGTGGGTCGTCGTCGGGACGTGTCACGGGCCAACAGCTTGAGTCCCAGCATGGCGGCCACGGCGACTGGAGGCAGCTCCTTGTTGTTGCCAGGGGCACATGGAGCGTTCGCATCGCTGTCGCAGAGTGCCACCAATATATCGGTGGTGCATCCGCACGTGCCGCCCGCATCGCCGGTGGGTCAGTTGTCCAACTCGCTGAAATCATCGCCGGTGCTGTCGATGCGGCCGCGTCTCACCTCGCTGAGCATGAAGCTGCGCAAGAAATCGCAGACGCACTCGCACAGCCGGGACAGGGATCTGGAGCGGGGCATTCTGCATCCGGTGGCCACTGGAATACCGCCGGTGATAGTGGTGCGCGAAAGACCCAAGATAATCATCACCACCAAGTCACTGCCGGGCAGCCTCGACTCCGATGAGCAGCCGGTCACTGTTGTGGAGCAAGAGACGCCGCCGCCACCGCCGGCAGCAGCAGCAGCTCAGCAGGAGACGCGCTCCAAGCTGAAGCTAAAGATGTGGAAGATGCCGCGCTTCCTGAAGCTAACCGGTCGCAAGGACAAGGATAGGGACAAGGAGAAGGGCAACAGTGCCATGGCTGACAAGGAGCTGGGACGCAACCATTCCAACTCGCTGCCCGTGGCTGGTGACGAAACGTTGGCCTTCATCGAACCGACCTTGACGGCTGGAGCGCCGACCGCCCAGCTGGGCAACGGCTGTGGCTATCAACAGCTGCCCGTGCTCGTGGAGACGACGTGCAGCACGCGGCTGAGCAGCAACCAAATGCTGGACATACCCATGTCCCGACCCGTGCTCCATCATGCGGCCACATCGACGGCTTTGTCCAGCAGCCTAATGCGCTCCCCGGATGGAGGACTGGCAGTGGGAGCAGGAGGAGGAGCAGGAGCTGGAGCTGGAGCTGGAAATGCCAGTAGCTGCTGCTCACCGGGTCAATATTCCATGTACGACGACATCATCGATGTGCGCTCCTACATCAGCCAATCCCGCAGCGACATCTCCCCCTTCGGTCGCACCGGCAGCTATCGCTCCCAGTGCGGTCGTCAGTCGGCGGCTCAGACCGTCGGCCTTGCCGGCCAGCCCCTGGAGCAGTCCTCCCCCCTGCCCCGTTCACGCGCCTCAACACTCACAACCGGACCGAGCACCAGTGCCAATGCGAATCCCAATCCCAATCCCAATCCCAATGCCAATGTCAATGCTCTTCCCAGTGGCGCCACCTGTTGTCTGTCGGCAACAGGTCCCGTTTTGGGCCCCTCCTCGGGCTCGGGGGCAACTCACTCGCACTCGCGCAACTCGAGCATTTGGCCGGATGGCCTGAGCATCTGTCCATCGGCCACGTCTCGCAAGGACTCGGGCATCAAGAGCAACTCGCGACGCAGTTCGATCCAGCAACAGATCTATGCCCTGAACCAATCGGCGATCAGTCAGCATCGTGTGTCCGGCTACTTTACCAGCTCCACGTCGAGCATCTCGAATCTGGGCGACGCTGGAGGATTACCCTTTCCGGGATTACAGGTGCCGCCGCCGCCGGCACCGCTTCCGCAACCTCCGCCGGCGGCGATTCTGGCCCAACAGCAGGCGGCGCAGCTGGTGGATCCTCTGGCCGCCTGTCTGCAGCAGCTGCGCAAGCAGTCCGATCTCCAGCTGATCCGCTGTGTGCGCGACAATGCGAGATCGCAGCGCAGTTACCTGGTGAAGCCGCCGCTGCGACGCTTCAGCTTGTACTTCAAGTCGCGGCAGCTGGAGCGCGACTTTCGCTCCAAGGCGCATCGCTTTGGCAGCGAGCACGAGACGGAGGGACCGCCCACACTGGCCACGCCCCGCTACAACACATACATCGATATATTCGTGGGCATTGCGGTGTATCTGTGCATCTCGGTGTCCCTGTTCCTGATGACCCAGAACACGGTGACGCCCAGCTTTCGGCTGTGGGTGACGCTCTTCTCCTGCTTCACGGCGATCCAGGTGTTCGCCCTGTTCCTCTTCACCCGCCAGATGTGTCGGCGGCACGGCACGGCCCGGCTCCGCTCCAAGTCGAGTGGCAGTGAGGCGGCCAACAGTGCGGCAAGCAGCGACGCTGCGACGCCCCAACAGTTGCAACACTTGCGACAGACGCAACAGCAGCAGTTTGAATCGTGTGCGGATCGGATATTTGAGGCCATCTCCAGCTGGTATCCGTGGCACATCTGTCTGGCCGTGCTGATGGCCATGCCCGTGGTCCTCATCATTGCCAACTTTCTGCTGCTGGATCTCACCCAACTGGAGGCCTTCGAGTATCACTATGGCTTCCTCATCTTTGTCTGCATCGTGCACTTTTGCAACTTTACGCAGCTCAACTGCTGGATGCGCAACATCCTCGCCTTCCTGGCCGCCCTCTGTTTCGTCGGCATCGCCGTCTCCCAGCTCAGTGTTTACTCGCATCGCTCCGAGACGGACTCGGACACGGACTCCGCATCCGAATCCGATCCAGATTCCAATAGCAGCGCCGCAGCTTCGTATTTGTTTGAGGAGATCAAATGGTTTCACGACTACCACGTCGAGATCTATTTGGATCTGCTGTTGATTCTGGTTCTCGTCTGGTTGCTGAATCGCGAGTTCGAGATCGGCTATCGGTTGACCTTCTACGGCAATGCGGTGGCCAATCAGGACAAGGTCCGGGTCCAAAACATGAAGAACCAGGCGGACATGCTGCTCCACAACATCATACCGAAGCATGTGGCCGAGCATCTCAAGAACACGGCCAAATATTCGGAGAATCATCACAATATCGCCATCATCTTTGCCTCCATCGTCAACTTCAACGAGATGTACGACGAGAGCTATTTGGGGGGCAAGGAGTTTCTCCGAGTGCTCAACGAACTGATCGGGGACTTTGATGAGCTGCTGTCGCATCCCAAATTTCGGGCGGTTGAGAAGATTAAGACCATTGGATCGACATTTATGGCGGCCAGTGGACTGGATCCATCGCATCGGGGCACGGGGGATGAGCACATCCATACGCTGATGGAGTTCGCCATCGAGATGCAGCAGGTGGTCAATGAGTTCAACAAGGATCTGCTCGAGTTTAATCTCATCCTGCGCATCGGCATGAACATTGGCGATGTGACAGCGGGCGTGATTGGAACCAGTAAACTCTACTATGACATTTGGGGCGATGCGGTCAATGTCGCCTCCCGCATGGACTCCACGGGTCTGCCCAATCGCATCCAAGTGGGCAAGGATTGCCTGCCCTTCCTGGCCGCCTGCTATGAGTTCGAGCCGCGTGGCAGCGTCTATGTCAAGGGCAAGGATCACATGGAGGTCTTTCTCTACACTGGACGCCGGCCACAGCTGGAGGAGCAGCCGCTGTCCGAGCAGCTGCAGCAGGAGCTCAATGAATCCAAGGAGCCCACTGATCTGGCGGATGAGGCAAACGAGGAGCAATTACAGCATCAATTCAATGGCATCAAACACATTGATGATGATCTGGAAGATGATCCCGAAGATGAGGATGCCGATGAGGAGGATGGCGACTTGCATTCGAGCGAAACAACAACGCTGTTCAAGTCACAGGAATCACTGCATGCCACACACGCCACAAACGGTGGCAGCCACTTTAATCCAGCGAACACAACGGACTCTTAGAGCAGCGGTGGGCACGCAATAGCTCCGGGAGCCAGCGGCTGCTAACGAATTCAGATTTCGTGCCCACCGCTGTCTTAGAGAAAGCAACTGAAAAAAATAAAAGGAGGCCTCAACTGAACTCGATTCTTGGCCGGAAGCACTTGAGAAATGGTTTCAAAATTGCATTTAATGACTGAACAACAACACCAGGAAAAAGGCCAAGAATGCGAGGGCTGTCACAAGAGTAAGAAGTGAATAGAATGAGGAATGCGCAAAAACTCCAGTTTAAAAAGTGGCAATGAGACAATGACGAGGAGAAGAGTGGGGAGTGGGAGAGTAATGGGCTGGGGGGTTGGGGGAGTGGGGAGTGGGTGGGTACGTTAACAAAAATAAGTTAACCGTATAAATATTTGTGATATGTAACTAATGTTGAATATGTACGATAGATGTAGGGCGGGCAGGGGATGGGACAGAATGCATTTTATCAGGGCTGAAGGCGTGTTGAGGTCATCTTGAATACACTGCATGCCATAAATATACATACATTTGTGCACACACTATGGCCAACATTTATTCGTACACTTAATATTTGAAACGTAATAAACGAATATAATTAATTTTTTATTAATTTATTTTAAAATGAAAACAAATTAATTAAGGTGTATGAATGATTTGGATTTTTATTATTTTACAAAAGAAAACTGAGTGTACGAATAATTGCTGGGTTGACTGTTTGTATGTCTACTACTCGTATATACAAATGTATCTGCTTGCCACTAGCGTATTGATCGCATATTGAAGCACACGGATCGGGCAATCTGTACGATTAAGCTAATTAATGTAAACTAAAAAAGAAAAACAAACGAGACCGAGTTCCATATATGTACATATTATATATGTATGTGTATGTATGAGTGTTGTAACTAATTCTATATATTTTATTCGTATGTATTCTATTTTTTTCCCCCCTATTTGTATTTGTAGTTTGTATTTTGAATTTAGCATAATTTATAACTGCAAATGTAATAATTTCAATAATATTAAGTAAACAAAATTACACACACTGAGCTATAGGAAATTTGTGGCTTTAAATGTATTAAATGTGTTTTACCTAGAACTAAGCAGTATATAAGAGAGTGTGTGCGGGTGTGTGTGAGTGTGCGCGTGTATATTTTTTTTTTAACTTTAAAGCTGTAATTTAAACTAAACGCAAGAGACGACTAGTTAATAAATGTTATCAATTTTTTGAATGTAACACTAGCAAAATGTTGTTTTTCTTTTGTTTTATATGTATATTTTTTATAGTTAGTATAGTTGCTGTTTTCATTTATGTTTCCATATGCTTTTAGTTTTCGCTGGCAACGATGAAACAATTATTTCCATAAAGAGACAACCAAACGGAATATTCGGATATGTAGTACTGCATGTGTTGTTGTTGTTGTTGTTATTATTATTATTAATAATAATGTTGATGTTGTCGTTTGTCTGTATAGTATATTCATATGCAACAACTAAACAATTGTAAGTAATGAGTTTCAAGATAGTTATTCGTGCGAGTACAAACACAAAAACAAATACATTTATTATGAGGATCAATAAATTAATGCTATAGAAAATTAAAATCTGGCTTGCCTGCTGCTTGGACAACTTGCCATAAAAAAAAAAGGAAACGAACACACAAATACAACAAATTCGCCAACACCTATACATATAAACATACATATGTATAAATAAATGTAAATTTTATGCTATAAAATCTGCTGTTACTGCAACTGGATCAACAACTATATTTCAATTTCCTGTGCTTTTCTCTCTAAGCAACCTGCAACAAAGGAAACAGAAACCCATGGACCCTCTTGTATTTTTATATGTATACTTATATATATTATTATGTATGTTTAAATGTGTCAACAACAAAAAAAGAAAAGTATTTTCTACCAACTTATTGAATATACATATGTATTGTACTACTCTACTGTACTAAACTACAATTTAAAATTAAAAAGAAAAAACACAAGATCTTTATATAAGTTTCTACAGAGTATTTGTATGTATGCATTTTTTTCGGCTCCTTTTCGAAACATCTAAATGTATATAATAAAAAAACCTGTATATTTTTATAGAACAAAATGCGACAACAATACATGTCAAAACCAACGAAAACAATTGAAAAAAAAAAAAAACTTAAAATAAGTAATAAATATGAAACTCGTTGCATCAATTGAAGCTGGATGAGGGAAGACACGAGTGTTCTTAAATACTCGTTTACGAAACTGTTTAAATGTTGATCAATGTTGATAGTGTTGCTAATGCTGCCGCCAACATTGTTGTCCGGATGTTGTTGGGTGCAATCAAAGATTACCCCAATATCGTGACAACATCCACAGCAAACCAAGCACATCTGTTTTAGCTCAAAAAATATGAAAACCCAAAAAAAAAATTAAGATTTATAGAAATGTTGTAGCGAAATTGTATAAAATGCGATATGTAAAGTCTATAAATAAACTGCTGCAGTGTCTACGTATAAACGTGTACTTTAAACCAACTATCCTAAACGACTTCGTCTTTCATTTCGACAGTTTTCGAATAGTTCTCAACCAACTTTATATATTATAAGTGTGTTAGGTAAGTATCCAAACATTTCGAGAGTTTAAGCTTTTTATATCTATATTATATCTAAAAAGCTTTAAAGAGGGGTGAGCATTTATCACGAAATCAAGCGAAAATTTAAAAATGTTTAGCACATAGAGGAAAATTGTTGCATTTTATTTGCAAAGTTTGTTTAATACGTACTATGACATAAATATGTAAGTATTTTTTTAATGTTAAAACGTGAGATATAAAAATTTGTATTTTCGAAAAAGTAAAGAAGCGATTCGATATGTTTACGACAGAGTAGCGTGTACGATTGCTTTGTTTACGATCTATGTGACGCACAGTGGGGCCATTGCTGATTTGCAAAGTAAAATGGCCTTACTGTGCGACGTAGTGCATTGTACTTAAATACAAACTTATAAAAAAAAACCTCTTTACGAGGTAAAAGTCTAGTGACGAAAACATTGTCATCCCCCAAAATTTCTGATATCCAATTTTGTGACGAATAATATTGAATATTACACATGAATTATTAAAGAAATGTTGGGTCTTAATTTTAGCGGTTTTTAGCGATTTCCCGCTAAACTAGCGTTTTTTCGAAAAAGTCGTAGAACAAACGTTTCTAGACTTTTGATCGAGAACAAGTCCTCATTCAAACTTTTAAGCTAAATAATCGATTTGATACAAATGGCCAAAGAAACAAACAAGTGGACTGACTTTTCATCTCATTTTCGGAAGACCACTAAAAATTTCAAAATTAATTATCTTTTAAACCAGTGTTCGTATTTTTGTTCAAAAAGGCTCCAACGGCCCCATTTGCTTCAATTATTTTAATTTTGCCCCTTCCACTTACACCTGTTTATCTCACGAGCCAGGTGAGTTTCTAAAAGTCTTAGTATGTACATTTGTAAGTTAAATTGATACCTTTCGATTCTTATATAACTCGACAAGATCGGACGGTCATAGCAAATTTTCCATTCTTCCTGTGTATCTTGCTAGTCGCCTTTCGCACCCTTCGAGCTGCTTTCGTCACTAGCGCGGACTACCGTCCGCAGTGATATCAGGAGTTACGTGCAAAATTGAAAAATAGTTCATTAAAATAGAGTCGCGTAAATCAAAGCTTATCTGTGCCACACTTGTTGTGACTAGATCTGTGACTTGGCGTATAAATAGCAGCACTTGCAACTAGTAGCAGTCAAACAAAAGTAAACCGTTGAAACAATGCGTTGCGCATCATTATTTGTAATCGCCTTGAGCTTGAGCTTCTGCTGCTGCAGAGCTGAACCTTTCACAGCCGACAATTTAAAAGAATTTGAAGCTGAATTGAAAAAGGCGCCTAAAGAAACTGTCGCAATCATTGTCACAGAATTGGAGAAGGGCGGTGAACCTATGCAGAAATTAAATGCAGCAGCGATCAAGGAAAACCTGGCTACAGACCTTGTCACTTCATTGGAGAAGAACAAAGAGCTGTTGAAGCGTTTAGATGAAGCCATCAACCGTGCGGCACTAGGAAGATGATTTGTATCTAAATTCAGTCCATCTGTGTGGGTGCGTTTATGGTGGATCTAATAAATGAGCTTGCTATAAACTTTATAGCAAGTAAAATCAAACAGCAACAATTAATGTCTGGCCACTTTTTTTCACATCAATCTATTAAAATTGTGTCATTAACAATTTTTAAACATCAAAGACTTTGTTCATACAAGATGCGTAGTTAAGAGTTTCCTATTACAGAGATCCCCTGAACTTCAGTCGACTCTTCAATACATCCGTACTAGATCGTTCGAAAAGTCCCCGAACTGACAGTGAAAAAAACATTTTTTTTTTAAATCAATATATTTATTCAATATAGTCTCCGTCTAGCTTAATGCGCCTTATCCAACGGTTTTTCAACATTCCGATGCCTTATTTGTAGTGGTCCCTCAAAATGGGCTTCAGTTTCCCATTCAACTTCTTCATTGGAGTAAAATTGTTTTCCCTGGAACCATATTTTCAAGTTTGAAAACAGATAGTAGTCACTGGAGGCCAGATCTGGGGAATATGGAGGATCAGGAGGCAGTTCCCAACTTAATTCTTTGATTTTTTCCATCGTAAAAGCGACTTTGTGAGATGATGCATTGTCTTGATGAAAAATGATTTTTTTTTTTTGCCAAATGCGGGCGTTTCTTCTTAATTTCGTCATTCACACGATCAAGCAATGCTGAGTAATATTCTTTGTTGCATTTTTCACCCTTTTTAAGACAGTCTATGTGTTTTACCATGTCCATCCCAAAATACACTGGCAAAAACCTCACCAGCCCATCGACTTGCCTTCACACGCTTCGAACGTCTTTCACCGGCCTCTTGCCACTCAGCTGATGACCGATTGGACTCCGGAATGTAGTGATGGATCCAAGTCTCATCCATGGTGATATATCGACGCAAAAATTCGCTTGGATTTCGGTTAAACATGTCCAAACAGGACTTGGAATCGTTTTTCCCTTTGTTCAATATCTAGGAAATGCGGCACCCATTTTACATTGAGCTTTTTCATATGCAAATGGTCATGCAAAATCCAAACCGCTGACCCAGTCGATATGCCCACAGTCTCAGCAATCTCACGCACTTTGACTCTTCGATCAGTCAATACGATTTGACGGACTTGTCTGATGATCTCTGGGATAATCACCTCTTTCGGTCTTCCCGAACGCTTGGAGTCTTCGGTGCTTGTACGACCACGTTTAAAGTTGGAATACCAATCGCAAATGGTTGACTTACCTGGAGCAGAGACCCCGTAATGCTATCAAGCCATGACTTTGCTTCTACGGTATCTTTTCCCATCAAAAAACAGTGTTTAATCAAAACACGAAATTCAACTTTTTCCATTTTTTAAAATGCGAAGCGAAGCTTCCGAGTGGCCTATGTGACAGTCCGGCGACTTTTTGAACGATCTAGTATCTGAAAGTGTTAAAAATTGTGATTGCCTTGACTACTTCACTAGCAAAACGTATTTGACGAAGCTGTTCTTCGAAATCCGCAAGCTCTGTCTCAACGAAACTTCTTATATTCCAAGGTGATTTGGTATTCCAATCTTAGGTTTTTTTTGTTCGTTTTGAAAATTAGCTACCGAGTTATGACCAAAAATTATTGTTTTTTTGGATATGCTGATCTACAAGGAGTTCAAAACATAATAACCAAACACAAGCACATTTTTTCTGTGAGATCTGTGCTTTTATGTTTCTACAAGTTATATATACTTTCAATTGATCGGCATTAATAAATAGATACATCTGTACGTACATATGCATCCATATCTTTAAATAAAAAAATCCTCTTTACGATGTAAAAATCTTGTGATGAAAATTTTCGACGCCCGAAGATTTCTGATATCTAGTTTCGTGACAAACGATATTCAATTCAATATATAAGTTATTCTTAAAAGAAGTCTGTTCAAAGAAGTTTTTATTAATTTCAGTAGCATCTTTATTACTGTTGCTTTTGTATAAAAAATTAATATTGTGTCATTTGCCATATTAACGATTCATTTACAGCCTACGTATGTATTAATGAATACATCAAATAATCCACTTAATTTATAATTGGCTTATTTCAATATATATTATTTGAATATATTTCATTTTAAGCCTTCTTTCCGCTCGGATCTTTATTGAAACTAACTAGAAAATTTATAAATCAATGTAATGGAAGTGGAATAATTAAATCAAAACAAAAAAAATAAATGAAATATGTTTATTCAAATACTAAGTACTTTAGGCCAAAAGTCTTAAGTAGCAAGTACAACTTCAATGGTTTTACTCTAATTCAGCAGGTAGAATATGGATTAACTAATTGCCAGTCACTAACTAAGGAGCAATCTCACAAGGCAACTCAAAATAACCAGCAGCGCAGCTCAAAATCCAACAATGACAAACAGAAATCTTGATAATAACTAATGGAAATACCATATTATCTATTTCGGTATGCAAACTGGAACAAATACTTTGTAATCGAAATCCAATTTGAGTTGATGGGCAAGTAAAAATGTTTAAGGCTTAGACACAAAATTAGAGTTTATTGCATTTTTAATATGCACAGGGGAACAGAATCTCGTATTTGTTGTTTTAATTAATGCTTAATATTATAGGGCAGTCGTTAATTGCAATGAAATCGACTATTAGCAAATGCAGCTGCAGGCAACTGCTAACTTAGTTAGCACAAATATTTTTCTATATACTCGTAACATGTACTTTGTGTATTTATTTCACTTTAAACTATGTATGCAGCTCAATTTTTTGTCTCTTTCATTCTCACACACACACACACACACATACACACGCGCACTAACACAACCAGACAATATGAGGAAACGAAACGATTTAAAATCGCATTTTTTTAGTAATAACACTATAAGCAACTTCCCCAGACTGGGTTAATACTCTACCATAATTGTTTTGGAGAAAGAAATATGAAAATACTTGTTTGTTTTACGAGTACGACTACGGCACAAATGAAAGATACTTGTTTACAAAAATATGAATACAATCTATGCATATGTATATTTAGTAAAAAAAAAGCAGGAAAGTCGAAAGAAAACATAAGAATAATAATTATAAATGAACTATTACAATTCAGGCGACACTTAATTACACATTTCGAGCCAAATTCTCAAATACAAATTTTCAAAATTTGGCATTACAATTATAACATAGCATTTTTACAGGTTTTTCGTTTCTTGTGTACACTCTTACTTTGTGCATATGCGAATGTATGTATGTATGTATGTATGTATGTATGTAATGATTGTATGTAACTAGGGGATTACAATTGGGAAGAACTGAATGAACACAATGCACGCGAAGAGCAAACAAACTACATAATACATAAGCCATCAATTTCCACTTAAGTTATAGCCAATTCAGATGATGCTATGGTCTCCATTAATCAATTGTTTCTCTTGTTGCCGTTGTTGTTGCAGTTGGTACATATTAATTGTTATTGTTGTTGTTGTTGTTGTTGCTGTTGTTGCTGTTGCAGTTGATGCTAATGTGGATGCTGATTGATTGCTGTCCCTGTTGGCGTTTACTGTTTCGTTTTAGTTGCTGATCTTTTGCAGTTTCTGCAATACTTTTAGGCCCTGTTCCTGATACTCCTGCTTGGACATCCAGAAGCCATCTCGATCTTTAGTTACCTCCGCTAAAACAGCGCCGCCAATGAAGACCATATCTTTGCGACGCGGCGGATCCTCAATTCGAATTTTGAATTTCTAAGGTTACACAACAAAAATTAAATTTAACTACTTAATCAATTCAATCAGGTAATGTAGATATTTACCGCCAGCTTTTCCGTGTCGTTCTTGAGAACACGCTCCAAATATAATTGCTTAATTTCTCGCTCCAGTCGGCTAGGTAGACCCGGGTACATGGTTGAGCCTCCAGAGAGAACTATATGCTTATAGAGTTCGGGACGTATATCAATATCCGCAGCCTGTATTGTGTTGAAGGCCAGTTCCGCAATGCCAGCGCCCTCAACATTTATTAAATGCGGTTGGAACAGCGCCTCGGGCGCCTCAAAACGCTCGCCACCAACTTTGATAACACGTCCATCAGGTAGCTGTATACAAATATGCAAAGTCTTATTTAATAACATAGCGCTCGCGATATGCAATGAAGATGAGATCATACCGTGTAAGACTCTACCAAGACCGTGGTCTCAAGGGCCAAACGTTGTTCCATTTCAATATCATAGCCGATGTAACAAAGTTTCTCCTTCATGATGCGCACCGTTTCAAAGTCAGCGGAATGATTAAAGGCATAGCCACGTAGTAAAAGTAACTGAATGCATAAGGTAAATTGAGTTAAACATCTCAGAGTCTGATAATCGGGTTTATAAATCATATTGTAACGTTACCTTAATCAAATAACGCGTTATATCACGACCTGCAATATCAAGTCGCCGTGTCAAATGTGGCAGTGAGTACTCCTCGTAGACAGGACAAATATGCGTAACACCATCACCAGAATCGATGACTACACCAGAGATAAGACCCTGGGCGTACAACGTCAGTACCGCCTGTATGGCAATGTACGTCGAATCGAAGCCGTACTTCTCGAACATGACCTACGAATTGAAATTGATTAATATTCGTTTGTGTAGGCATTATAAAATAAAAATAATAAGAGCACTCTTAAAGTATCATATTAGGAAATCAAATTTCCGAACCGATAAACATTTTGAGCATAAGAATAAAAAGCAATAAGTCATTTATTAATCTGCATTACACAGGCCTGTTCTGAATTCCGAACGTTTTCAAAAAGTAAAAACGAAACGAAAACGAACGTTTTACTATTTGCTGTTCTGAACTCCGAAATTAATTAACTTGTTTTTACAGGTTTCAGATTTTACTTGTCTAACTCGCTTTCGAATACGTTTCGATATCAGTAAGTCATCGACCGTATCAGCTGTCATGAAGGGGAAGAAATTGCTCAAATAACAAGAAGATAAACTAATTTTTCAAAATGCCATCAGCTATGGATATTGGTTGCTTGCAGGCCGAGCTGATTGACCTGTGAATGTGCTTATTCATATTGACACGAATTATGGAGAACCAGAGCTGTCATCAATTCAAAAATAAAAACATTCAAGATGCAATTTGTATCTTAAATACGATTAAATTTATTTAAAACTCTTTTTGAAAATTTATTTAAAATATTTCAGGTTGAATATAGCAGATATAAGGTAAATTAGACTAAACGTTTTTTGTCCAATTTTGTTATTCTATTGAAGCAACTCTAGCAGCTTTCGATTGCGAGAGTTGGTATCAATAGCAAAAATGAAAGTGGAATTCAGAACAGCTCAATTTAGTCATTGATGCTCGGTTTTGTTTTTCAGGCAATATTTCATAGATGCTATTAAAATTTAAAGTAGTAATGTTAAATGTTTCTAAAAATGTTCAACATTACTATAATTATCAGTTTATAAGTTTCGGTATTTATTTTAATACTTTAAATGTCATTTACATTTAAAACCGGTGACTCTAAAGCACACGTTTTGAAAACGACAATTATTGTCGATTTGCGGAATTCAGAACAGCAATCAACTCGTTTTGTGGCAAATCGACTCGTTTTCGGAATTGAGAACAGGCCTGAATATATGAAAATAAATAAATAATGAGAATGCTGGTTTTTACCTCGATCATCTTTTCGCGATTCTTTGTGGGATTCATTGGGGGTTCTGTCAGCAATATCTTTGTGTTCGTCGGATCAATGTCCATTTTCTTGGGTCCGAACGTATAATCCCACACATGACACATATCATCCCAATTCCGTACGACTCCGTTCTCCATGGGATATGAGACTTCAAGTAGCGAGCGCAGCTGTGAAGCTTCATCGCCAACCATAAGGTCCTGTAAATGGGCATATAATATGTTTAATTTTCGATGCAGCCAGGATAATTTGTGTGGCATTGTTTAGTACATTGTTTGGTTTTAAACAGCGTTTTAACTCGTTTAACGGGATTGGAGTTAGTTCAACTCTTTAGAATAAACTACCAACTCACTTACGCACTAAACAGGCACAAACAAATACAAATGCAACACAAAACAAAGAGCAACGACGTGAGCAACGAGTTACGAATGACAAATAACAATTAACAAGCAATTTAAATACTATGTATTAACCCAATAAGACAGCGGTGAGCACGAATGGCTCCGGGAGCCAGCGGCTGCTAACGAATTCAGATTTCGTGCCCACCTCTGCAATAAAACAATGAAAATCATACATGAATATTGACAATAATTTTTAAAATATTCTTTTTGGGTCAGTTGATTAATTGGCGTGCAACATAGTTAATTAATTAGAGGTGAAAAACAACAATTGAAAACATTGTACATGCTTTTGTTTTTAATTTAAGTTTGGGTAATAACATTTAACGATAAACAATTGAGACAAGACACAATATGTATGTATGTAACTTAATAACAAATATGTAACTGCAATAATTGCAATTCAATACAAACAACAAACGGAAACATGTGAAAAATATATGAGAATTGTTATGGAATTGGAATAAAGAAAATCAAGTGAAATGACACAAATATCATATTTTAATCAATATAAAAATTTATTTAATTAATTAGCATCATTAATTAGACTTATGGAGAGCACACACTCGCACTGAAAATTATTCAATTAATTACGAGTAATTTTTGGCGTTCAAAAGAGCGACCAATTTAATTATTGATGATTTAAAAAAGGATTCAAATTATAAAAGGCTTAACATGAAATTTAAAATGTTTACAAGTGCTTAGTTATTATAAACTATTTATAGTTTGTACATTTACTCGATCGAATTTCTGTTAGCGTGTGCATTTTATCTAAATACATTAATTTAATACTGTAGTTTCAATTTTTAAAGACTTTAAATTCGATTTGCTGTTTGCTTATTGTTTATTATAATGCAATAAAACACTGAAGTTAAATATTTGTTGTTGTTTAAATTTAATTTTTTTTTTTTTTGGTAAACTATAAAACTTGACTTACATCGACATGTAAATCCTGTAAAATATTTGTTTCAAAAAAATATGTAAAAAAAGAAAAGGAAAAAATGTATAAGAATATTAAAAACAGAAAGATTTTCCTATTTTATAGATTATATTCTTTATTTGTATTGTGGTAATTATCAGTTGTTGTTTTGTAAATAAACTAAACTAATCCAGTTAGTAACTATCAAGACTAGTTAATAAATATATCTATGTGATGTATGTTCGAGTCTGTAGTATGTATTTTACATTAAAGAAAATCGCTGAATAGCGTTTACAAACGGAAAATTCGAAACGAAAAGCCTGAAGCGAAAGGTTCATGCTTTTTTAAGACGGTCTGCTGAGAGAAAAAGCCAACATGGACAAGATGATGAACCCAAACCTAAAAAATACATACAGTCACTCAATAAAGTTTATATGCACCCTAACTGTCACATTTTTGTATAATAAAAATTTTGTTATGTAGGTTTCCTAAATTAATCTTATATTCACTTAAAAACAATGAAACTAATTCTTTCTTTAATCCAATAAGAGCCCAATGAAAATTTTGAATTTTTGTAAAAGTCTACTATTTCAACTTTTTTCCTTGGTGTCAAACAAAAAATATTTTGATGTAAATTAATTCTTCAAAAAGGTCTAAGAGAGACTGCAGAAAAAAAATTTCAAAAATCACTTCGCTATATTTTTTATTCAAAAACGACTATTTTAAACAATTTTTCTTAATTTTCATACAAAAAGTAGCTTTTCAACAATTTTTAAAACATCATAAAAAAAAATTATGCAGACACTCAGAATTTTTTGAAGAATTCTTATGCATCAAAATACTTTTTTTTTTTGGTAAATTGGGGATGAATTTTTGCAAAAGTCTTCTTTTTCAACATTTTCAATGAGTACTTCATGGGTTAAAGAAATTTTTGGATCATTGAAAAGGAATTTAAGTTTTTTATCAAAAAATTTGACAAATTTAGAGTGCATAAAAACTTTATTGAGTGACTGTATCTGAAATTCCTTCAGTACACTGTAGCCTTTTTAAACATTCTAATATGATGTTAATTAATGAATTAAAAACATGATTGGAATGCACCTACACCATAGACGGATAATATGAACTTATGTCCAATGACCAAACCAAAGTCACCCAATATGAGTATGTTGTTGTTGTTGTTGAATTTGTTGCAGCAACTCAATACAAAATGCAATAAATGTAGGTTACAATGTAACATAATGCCTCCGGAATAAAGAAAGCAGGTATCGTTATAAGAGAACATAACAAAAATATAAATAAAAAAAACTAAATAGATAAAACTAACATAAGAATAAGATTGATGATAATTTAAATTGGAATTGTAAATATAATAATGATGGACAGGACATACAGTACAGTAATGTAAGTATGGTGAGAGGAGGCTAAAATGGCTAATATGTATGTATGCGCTAAGTTCTTGACCAATGCTAATCATGTATAGTACTTATGTAGTTATTATGTATGTACCTGTGCATATATAGTATGTATATTATATAGTATTGATTTAATTGAATATACGTATGTGTTTAAATATTTATATTTTGTGTACATATGTGAAAAGAATACTTATGGCAATTGGTAAATACGCTTCTCATACCTTCACTTCGATGTCACCGATTTTATTGACCGCTCGTATGATCGGTCGTCCAACCATCGATGGGAAAATGTGCGCGGGAAAATTGCTGCCGGCATAGCCGCATTTTACAAACTGCAAATGGAAAACATGTTAATAAACTATTCAAGAATAAACATACAAAAAGAATATATAAAAATTTAATCAGCTTTGCCAGTCAGCGAAACAGAGATGTTTAGAACAGCTGGGGATACAGTCAGTTAGCAATTGTTTTGATAAAACAAAAGATTTTACACTTTCTATTTCTTTCTGTTTGTCTATTTATTACAGTGAAATTGCTTTAACCCATTAAAGGCTGCCTGACGAAATTTTTAAATTAAAAGTTTAAATTTTGAAAGAAACAAAAAAAAAATTGTTATCTTCAAATTATATTTTTCCGATTTCCATAAATTTTCAGCTTCTTCTGTCAACATTTTCTATGCAGAAAATAACCTATATATTCACCTGTACAAATACAACAGCTATACCAAGGATAACTAAACTTTTCAATTTGTATACTTATATTTTTGTTCTTTCTCTTTACTATGAAATAAATTTGGCTCAATGTCTCTCACACGTAGAGATGGGCACGGGCCTCCTTTTTAAGGCCCGGCCCGGGTCCGAAATAAATCTTTGAGGCCCGGTCCAATTTTCAAAAAGCCCGGCCCGGCCCGATATTACTATAAAAAAATGTTTTTTTTTAATTTAATTATTTCTTTATTATTCTTCAGATAATAATTGAATGTTTGATCCTTTTCTGCAAACTACGACTTGAACTTTTTCTCTTCTCATTTTTCTTCGTACCATAAGTGACTTATTACAAAAATTTTGTTATCAAGAGATTTGAAAAGTATGTGTTATATCGTGACTTTTCGGGTCTACCGGGCTTTTTACTTAGGCCCGGGCCCACACGAATAAAAGCCCGTTTCCGATTTTCGTGTACGAAGCCCGTGGGTTTTTTGAAGAGGCCTGCGGGACACGAAGCCCGAACAGGCCCGTGCCCATCTCTACTCACAAGCCTCGTGCTAGAATTTTTAAAGTGTCAACACTTTCTTGGATATTTAAATACCCATTAGCTTAAAATGGGTTAACTAATTTTGAAAATAAAAAACTATCGATATACTTGGATATCAGAAGATTTAAACTGGCTGCAAGTGTAAAACAAAAAATCAATTTGGATCCACAATCAATAGCTTACTCTCTCTCTCCCCCTCTCTCTCTCTCTCACACATATATACGTGGATATAGCGTAATCAGACAACAAATTCTTCAGCAGTGATAAGAAATTAGATTGGAAATGGCGTTGCCATCAATGTTGCTGTTCCTTTTTATTGTTGTTGTTTGTTGTGTTGACGCTGCCGCTGTTTTTTGCTTTTCGCTTTTTCATATGGTTTGGGTATTGGCTATGGGTGTGTTTATGTGCGTGCGAGAGTATGCGTAACTTTTGATTTGCTTGGGTGAGTAATACTATGCCGATGAAGCTCGTCGAATGCTCTTTTAACAGTGACTAAAACGGTGCATTTTTTTATGCACAACTGCATACAAATACGTATATATTAATGTTTAGTCTATACTTTAGTTTACAGACCGGCTACTTTATATTGTATGCTCTTTCCCGTCTCCATTGCAGCGTTAACGCCACCAAATCACAAATCAAGAAAATTGCTAAATGTGTGTCACCAATTCTGCGCTAACTGACTAACTGGCTGTATTTCTGAGTAGTATGCCACATTCGGATAATGGATACGGATAAGTTACATACCCCAGTGCCGTTATCACAAACAATGACTTTGCGACCTTTGCTATCCATTTTGTGTTCCAACTATGGACTCAATTGGAATTGGAATTGGAATTGTCCACGGCGGTTGCTGCTGCTGCTGCTATTGTTGTGTTGTTGTTGCTTGTGGGTGTTGGTTGCTGCTTCTTCGTGTTGTCTCTGCTGGCTGGCTTCACTTCTAGCGGTTCTAATTTTTAGGCGCGTCGCCGTAGCAGTTAGTGAGTTGAATTCCTGCTGCCACAGCCGTTGTATTAATACTACTGTTGAATGACTATCGATGAAGCTTACTGCACTTAATCACACAATTTCCAGCCGTACAACACACACACTAGCACAGGCGCACACATATACATGCCAGCTTCATTCATACACATACGCTACTCACACACACACACATGTACTGGCACGCGGGCGCGCTCTCACTCTTTCTCTTCTTGTGTTTTTATGATGGTTTGCGTCAAGCCTGTTATTTATACATAATGCAAACGCTCTCAAATACTCTGTAAGTTTATTGTATTCAATCAATTTGTTGCTAAATACTTGCAAACGCTGGCAATTCCGAAATCTAGGCGGCACAACAACACTGCAAAACACACACACGCAGAGTTAGAGTTGTGTGGCAAATATCGTTATGACGAATATTCTCTTCCAGTTATCGAGTATTCCAGGGCTGCATTAAAATCACCAGTTTTTTCTATCGATGTGAATTATGCTGCCGTCGATAAATATGCAGCTTTAAATCCGTGTTATATTATTTTATATAATATATTAATATTATTTGATTATAAACACGTTTTTATTTACTACTATCTTTTTTTACCAGCAACAAAACCATATGTGCAAGTCCGATAGCTCGCATCATACGATATCGATAACACCTATAATGGTCCTGTGAATTACGCGGCTTTTTTTTTTAAATGTTGAGTGGTTCAAGAAGAGCTTGATTCAATAGTTAGGAACACAAAGAACGAGCAGGCGGAGAGTCGCGACAATTTATTTTATTTGGTTTATATAATATGTATATTGTATGTATATATATATAATTTGTTATCTTTAGAATTGCTTTAAGAGGCGAAATGTCTTAGATATTACATAATGCTGTTTTCACATACATTTTGTATGATGCGTATATATTCATATTTCTGAATGGTTGTTGTACATAAACTTTCATGTGCAAATGCTGCATTCATTACTTTCATTTCATCTTTAGTAGTTTTTAAATAATTTCCCTTTTGATTCTGCTTAGTTCCATCATTGTTTTTGTTTATAACGTATGTTTGTATTTTATTTTTTTATGGTCTTGATACTTATCAAAATCTATAAATTGATGTATGTATGCATGGCTAAACTTCTTCATATACATGCTGACATTTTAGTCGTTAGTTAAAGCGGTGGACAACAAATGATTTTTATTTTTTTTTTATTTTCCTTTTTTTGATATATATATACTTTTAATATACATATATCAAAAAAAAAGGAGTATTTTTATTTAATATATGTATGTATATTTGTTATTCAATACAATAAATTAGTACACAAGTAATTATGTTATGTACTTTTTGTAATTGGAACAGACGTAAGACTTTTAGTTGAGAAGCACGCTGTATAACTTTTTAATTTGAAGTTGATCGATATTAGACTGGCAAAAAAACTATTTTATTTATTACAGTTGGTGCCATTAATTAAACATACATATGTATTGTATATATGAAATCGCAAGGCGACGCCGTCAAATAATTATAATACATGGATTACTCCTATACATATATACTATATAAACGAGTATTGCACACAAATCTCATAATAAGCCTTGCGGTTTGGTGTTCCATTTGTTCTTTAATTTTCTTTTGTTTTATAATAAGTGTGAGTTGTACCATTTTTATATTAATTGATCTAACTAAATTTTTGCACATTTAAATAACAGTTTTAACATTTTATTTATAAGCAAAAGAAAACAAAAACAAAACAAAAAACGAGAAAAAAAAACACAATTAAAAATTTATTAATGAATAGGCTTATATCTTACTATTTACTGTCGTGCCAAATTGTGATTAACTGCAATTTTTTTATTTAGTTATTTATTTGTTTGAATAATTGTGTTTGTTTGTTGGTTTTTATAAAAGCTAGTCTTTAACTTAATTATCCATTTATTTGAGTTTTTTTAAAGTTTTAATTTTTTTTTCCCAAACATTTGTTTATAATATATACAGAAGTATTGTATATATATGAATATATATAAGTATTAGTTAGATACGTGCATAATTCACTAATTTTAAGTTAAAAACTAATTTTTATGAGTTTATATATTTAAGATAGGTATAATATAGGTTTTAGTATGTTCGTATGCATATGTATTTGAATAGATTTAGTTTTAAAGCAAAGTACAGCATTTTGGTTAGCAACAATTAAAAAACCAATAACAACTAGTATAATAACAAATTATAAAATTCTACAATTTAAAATTAAAAAAAAATCCGAAGGCATTTTTGTTTTGCTTATGAAATTGTATAATTGATAGTACATATTCCGAATATGTGGCTCATTTCATTTAATTTAAAAGTTAAAAAAGTTGTTTTGGGTGAACTCATGTTAGTTTTGCATTCTAGCATGGCACTGGGAAATGAAATTCAGTTCGTATCTTCAAGAAAGATATAGTGCAGAAATTTGCAAGTATAAGGATATTTCATTAATTTACAATCTTTGTAGTATTTAACAACTACATATTTGTTAAAAATGTTTAGGTTTAATAATTTCATATTGTTATACCTTATGTATTGTGCATGATAATTGTTTCTATTTTCTCATCTTATTTTTTTTTTAAATACGAAATAAAAAACAAAATTAATTTAAACAAATGTTGTGCGTAATTGCTTTCTTATTTTCTACCAAGTGCTTTTTTCCATATTGTGTTTAATTTGTAATTGTTAAGTGTTTTTTTTCGGACAAAATCATAATGAAAGAAACAAAACAAAGGAAATACAAAAGGAATACAAAATGTTTTTTTGCATTTATTGTTATAATTTGGAATTATAATGGTTTATTTTTAATATGGTTTACTTTGTATTTTGTTCAACAAAAAAAATATTTTTAAAAAGTTATTTATCAGTTAATTTTAGATATTGATTTAAATTGGAAAATTGTATTTACGATCTGTTAACGTTTTTAAATTTTTTTGTTTTTTTAACATTTATGTGAGGATAAATGTACTTAATGTTCATTATTATTTTATAAATTGAATGTTTAAAATACAATTACAATTAAGTGGTTGATTTTTGTTGTTTTGATTTCACTTAACTTTGCTAAAGTGTTTGTTTATTAATTTATGTTAATTTCATGTTGTTGATTTTTTTAACTAGAGTTTCACACATTTTGTAAAGATTGTAAATTGTAAACAAAAAAACAAAATGCTTAGCTAAGCAAAAAAATTTAATTAAAAAAACGCAATAAATTATAATTATACACATTCACACAGAGAAACATATGTATGTAAGTTAAGTTAAGAATATTATATTAAGCAACAATTTAACATTTAAAAAAATTATTATATATGTATGTATATGCAAATATTAGGTATGTATTTGTATATTTTATGTATGTATAAGGAACATTTATGGACTATTGCGGCACATATTGTATATTGTTTCCAATTTGTTATTTTGTGTGTTAGTTTCAATAGACATTTAATGTAAATCTGTTGTGTTGTAGTAAATATTGTACAGTTCAGTGTTGACTTTATCTTTTGCTTTACTGTAATTAGTTTTAAGAAAATTTATATCGTTTTTTTTTCTAATGTTTTTTATTTTGTGTAATTATAATATGTACGCATCTTTTTGGCGCTGCTAAATGTTTTTAACAAATTAGCGCTAATTTAGTGTTTTTAATTTTTTTGTTTTGTTTTTTTCGTTTTCTTTCATTCTTTATACATACAGACTTAAGATTAGTTTCAGTTTTTACTTCGGAAAAGGAATCTGTGGCATGCATCAATTTTAATATCCTGCATGCGTCTTCTGTTCGTGTGGGCTGTAATCTTAATCTTTTGACTTCAAATTCAATTTCATCTTCAACATTTTGTTCTTAACAAACAAATCAATTGAGTTAAAAATTTCAATGATTCGGCAATAAGTATAATTGTAGGTTTTATGTGTGTTTCATATTTCATAATATACTATTCAACTGTTCAATTGTTTCATTTTGTTCTTGTTGTTGCTTTGCCTTTAACCTTTGACCCTTATGCTTATAATTAATGTAAGTATGTTCTTTCTGTATCGGTTCTGGATTTTATGTTTTTTTTCTTTTTCTTTTTTTTTTAGTATAGTTTTACAATTATTACGAATGATGTGTAGCTAAAACGACAAATCTTTGCAACATTATTATGTTTATATGTATGTAGATATATTATATGTTTAGATTATATACGCATGTACTCGAGTGTATCTCTCTCAATGTGTGTGTATGTGTATGTCTATGTGTGTGCACACTCTGGATCCACAGCCAGGAAATCCAATCCACATCACAACACAACACAACAAAACATAACACATCATCACATCTTCGACAACAACAGGTGTTATAGTATCCGATCCGATCGAGAGATTGTAGAGGCCCAGAGAAGCCGCCGTCTCCCGTTATCAACCTTACACCTCCATCGTCATCGTTATCGTTATCGTCGCTGTTGCCACTTGCCCCTGATGTCCATCGATGTTGCTGCTTATCCGTGCGCCGCTCCATTGTTGCTTGGACTATGATGCGGATGCGTTGGATCATCGCTGGGCGTCGGCGGCTGATCGCGACGCGGCGGCATCCGCTCGTTGACCGCATCGAGTCCCTTGGCCTCCGCGAACGAGGTGATCTTGTGATTGGGCGAGAAGCCCTGCATGGCATTCTTGAGGGACTGCTTGCCGCCGGATAGGGCGCCCAATGGGAGGGCGCCCGTTGGCGTCAGCCCCTTGAGCTGCAGCACTGACTCGGACTCCTCGCGCAGCACGGAGAAGACGCGCGCCATTTTGCCAATGGCCCGGATCTTGTTGCGTATGACTTCCTTGCGCAGGGCCGCCTCGTCGTCCGATAACGGCTCCTCGCTCTCCTCGGTCATGAGCTCGTCATCGGAGCAGATGTTCAGCACGTTCACCAGCATCTCGGTGACCTTCTCGCCGACAAAGGGCAGCGACCAGGTGAACACGTCCATGAAGTTGGGCAGCCAGTAGGGATGCGGCGAGCAATTAAACTGACGGATGTTCATCACGTTGTTCTCGTACTTGAGCACAGCCGCCTTGTTGTTGTACACGTCCAAGTAGTTGGGCGCCGAGAAGATGGTGATCAGCGAGGGGAAACCGGTCGTCTGGCTCTTCCTATACATGCGGTAGCCGGCGTCCTGCGCCTCGTGCGCCCGGATGATCGACAGCAGGTTGTTGTTCTGCAGGAAATCACAGCAGGCGGCGTAGCTGTAGAAATACGAACAGCCGCGCACCGAGTTGTGCGTGTAGAAGTCCGTGTTCTTCTCGTTGCCAAAGTCCTCGAGCGGATCGGACCAGAGCAGGTCGCACATGGGCCCAAAGGCGGGCGGCTCCTTGAACCGATCCAGCCGCCTGATGTCCTCCAGCTCGTGGATCTCGGGCGACAGTCCGCCGTGCACGCAGAGGAACTGCTGGTTCATTAAAGCCGCCAGCGGCAGGCAGTCGAACGCGTCCATGCACGCGTCGTAGACGCGCTCCGAGTACTTGATCTTGCACTCCTGCTTGAAGGTGAAGTACTCGGTCAAGTGGCGGCACTCGTGGTTGCCGCGCAGCAGGAACAGCGTCTGCGGATACGTGATTTTCAGCGACCACAAATACAGGACACACTCAATGCTGAAATAGCCCCGGTCCACATAATCGCCAAGGAACAGATATTTTGTCGTTGCCGGCGATCCGCCCACTTCGAACAGTTTCATGAGATCGTAGAACTGACCATGGATATCACCACAGACGGTCACTGGCGCCTCAATGTCGATCATTGTCTTCTCATGGCGCAACAGGGCGGCGCCCTCCTGGATGATGCGCATGGCGGGCGCCTCCTCGATGCGTCCCTCGAGGATGAAGTGCTGCTTCAAGAGCTCATGGTTCGGTTTGCCGGTGCGCGGATCAAAGACCTCGGCTATCGTCAGCTTGTGGCTGGGTGGAAATGGCACCGTATCGACGACACGTTCTTTGGTGTTGATCGCAGAGTGACCGCCGTGGCCGCCATGAATCTTGTGCGTCGGACTGTCAACAGAGGCGGAAGCAGCGGCAGCGGCAGAGGCAGCGGCATTTGAGTTGCTGTTGCTGTTACTCGTTGTTGTTGCTGCTGTTGCTGTTGTTGTTGTGTTGTTGTTGTTGCTTGCACTGCCACCATGCTGCTGCGTATCTGTGGCATCCGTCGAGTTGCTAACGGATCCGCCTCGTTGGCTTGCACTTGTTGCCACTTGGGCGCCACTCGATTGATTATTCAAAGACATTTTAACTATTTATTGTTGTTGTTGCTGTGGAGCACTGTTAATTGAATTGCAGTTGCTGCTCTCGCACTCGCACTCGCTCTCTTCCTGATTTTCCTTCCTTCCCACGCTGGGTGAGCGTTTCTTAGTGTGCACCCCTTCCCTCTTTCTGCACTACTTTGCACTAGCTGCAAACACACACACACACACCTACACTCACACACTGACAGAGAGAGAGAGAGAGAGAGGCACGTTGGCCAACAACACACGCACTTTTCAACTTTTGCTTTTTGCTCGCTGCTTCTGCTGCTGTTGTTGTTGTTGTTGCTGGAGCTACTTCGCCGCTTTATCGTGTGTTGCCTGCCTTTTTTTTTTATATTCAAGTTGTTTTGTTGCTATTCTGCTTAGCTAATGCTTGCTGTTGCATCTGTAACACAACAACAATATATATATATATATTCACAATATGTATTTGTTTTTTCGTTTATTTCGTCTTGGCTGCTGCTGCTGCTGCTGTGCCCTGCAGACGTCGTAATTTCTCCCTTGCTACGTTTTTTTTCGCTTCTCAATGGAATTTTCAGCTCCCCCTCACTCTCCTTTATTTTTATTGATATTCTACCAATGTAGAGTTGGGTTGCTCATGAGTAAGTGAACAAAAAAGAGTTGCGCCCTGAAGTGAGCAAGTGAACATGTTCCTTCCAAATTGCTCTTTATTGCTCAGTTGTTCTTTTTTGCTCAGTTGTTCAGTCTTGTTCAGTTGCTCAGTCAGTTGTTCTGTTTTGCTCAGTTGTTCCTATTGCGCACTTTACTCGAATTTTCTCTGTTCTCTTAATGTGCGTCAAGATAGCAACGGTTCTTTAGCAACGAAAAACGGAACTTGGTTCATGAGTCGGAACCAGTTATGAACTTTCTCATTTTTAAGCGTTATTAGACCTTTAATCAATAAACTAATGATGCAGAATAGTAGAAAATTAATTAATCTATAGTTTAAAGCAAAGTTTTGGCCATTTCAGCTTTTCAAACGGGTGTAACAAGTGAATAAAGAAAGCGAAAAAAATTACATTGTCACCATTTGTTAAAAAGCCAAGCTAAGGGTGGACGGCGTGGAAAACCGCTAATGCACGATTAAAGAGTGCAATTTCACCTTTCTAATGGTACCATTTATAAAAGAAAGTTATCTGCTCGTTTTTGAAATATTTTGAAATGAGCGAAGCTACCTCGGTGAAAGTCCCATACAAAATGACCGCCAAAATGACATATCTTGTTTTCAAACCATAATTGCTAATCGTAGGACGAGCAGCGGATAACGTGGCATATAGAAAATTAAAGGTACAAGTTCGGGGAAGCTATTGCAATTAAGCTTAGAGAAAGTTATCTATTAGTTTTTTAGAAAATTAATTAATTGTAAATCAACCCCAAAAAAGTTCATGAGCAGATCCTATCGAACTGGTAGCTCCAACGTGAACTGAACTACTACGCAACAGAAAGCTCGCTGATATGGGGCGGATTATATGCGTATGTCTACAACAGAAAGCTAACTGCTACATAATTTCGTTGCTAACTAACATTTTCGTTGCTAGAATAAAATATGAACGGCGGGAAATGCACAGTATGTGGGAGTATTGGCGTTAATTTTATAAAAATTTAGCCGTACGCATTATTCTATTCAGAGCTCACATTGCTGAGCAATTCGCATTTGTATTTTCCTAAAAATCAACATGGCGACTCTTGTTGATAAGTAGATGAGGTCACACTTTTTACATTTTCGTTGCTAGAATAAAATATGAACGGCGGGAAATGCACGGTATGTGGGAGTATTGGCTTTAATTTTATAAAAATTTAGCCGTATGCATTATTCTATTCAGAGCTCACATTGCTGAGCAATTCGCATTTGTATTTTCATAAAAATGAACATGGCGACTCTTGTTGATAAGTAGATGAGGTCACACTTTTTACATTTTCGTTGCTAGAATAAAATATGAACGGCGGGAAATGCACGGTATGTGGGAGTATTGGCTTTAATTTTATAAAAATTTAGCCGTATGCATTATTCTATTCAGAGCTCACATTGCTGAGCAATTCGCATTTGTATTTTCTTGTAAAATCAACATGGCAACTCATGTTGATAAATAGATGAGGTCACACGTTTTACAACAGTAAATAGATGGCGCCAGCACATCGTCACGTCGAAGAAGAGCATTTTACGTAAACGTTCGCTGTTCGCGGGCAACGAAATCCTTGATTTACCTATCCTGAAAAAATGATTTTTTTAATTTATTTTACTTTATTCTTTATTCATCCTTTTTTCATTGTTTTAAGACGCTGATAGAATTTATCAAATACAACTAAAAATTATTTTACTGGATAATAAAGAGGTAATACATTCAATATTGCAGTTTTCTTGAAAGCTACGATATTATTTTATTAATTCATAATGTATGCATTATTATTATGTATTATATGGATTATATACTTCAATATTGAAAGTATTACCTCTTTATTAACCAGTAAAATAATTTTTAGTTGTATTTGATAAATTCTATCAGCGTCTTAAAACAATGAAAAAAGGATGAATAAAGAATAAAGTAAAATAAATTAAAAAAATCATTTTTTCAGGATAGGTAAATCAAGGATTTCGTTGCCCGCGAACAGCGAACGTTTACGTAAAATGCTCTTCTTCGACGTGACGATGTGCTGGCGCCATCTATTTACTGTTGTAAAACGTGTGACCTCATCTATTTATCAACATGAGTTGCCATGTTGATTTTACAAGAAAATACAAATGCGAATTGCTCAGCAATGTGAGCTCTGAATAGAATAATGCATACGGCTAAATTTTTATAAAATTAAAGCCAATACTCCCACATACCGTGCATTTCCCGCCGTTCATATTTTATTCTAGCAACGAAAATGTAAAAAGTGTGACCTCATCTACTTATCAACAAGAGTCGCCATGTTCATTTTTATGAAAATACAAATGCGAATTGCTCAGCAATGTGAGCTCTGAATAGAATAATGCATACGGCTAAATTTTTATAAAATTAAAGCCAATACTCCCACATACCGTGCATTTCCCGCCGTTCATATTTTATTCTAGCAACGAAAATGTAAAAAGTGTGACCTCATCTACTTATCAACAAGAGTCGCCATGTTGATTTTTAGGAAAATACAAATGCGAATTGCTCAGCAATGTGAGCTCTGAATAGAATAATGCGTACGGCTAAATTTTTATAAAATTAACGCCAATACTCCCACATACTGTGCATTTCCCGCCGTTCATATTTTATTCTAGCAACGAAAATGTTAGTTAGCAACGAAATTATGTAGCAGTTAGCTTTCTGTTGTAGACATACGCATATAATCCGCCCCATATCAGCGAGCTTTCTGTTGCGTAGTAGTTCAGTTCACGTTGGAGCTACCAGTTCGATAGGATCTGCTCATGAACTTTTTTGGGGTTGATTTACA
The DNA here is from genome assembly GCA_035047525.1 of Drosophila quinaria. NCBI lineage: Eukaryota > Metazoa > Arthropoda > Insecta > Diptera > Drosophilidae > Drosophila > Drosophila quinaria. Next base: position 6,217,694 of record JAWNPO010000455.1, on the reverse strand, counting down.
ATTAATTAATTTTCTAAAAAACTAATAGATAACTTTCTCTAAGCTTAATTGCAATAGCTTCCCCGAACTTGTACCTTTAATTTTCTATATGCCACGTTATCCGCTGCTCGTCCTACGATTAGCAATTATGGTTTGAAAACAAGATATGTCATTTTGGCGGTCATTTTGTATGGGACTTTCACCGAGGTAGCTTCGCTCATTTCAAAATATTTCAAAAACGAGCAGATAACTTTCTTTTATAAATGGTACCATTAGAAAGGTGAAATTGCACTCTTTAATCGTGCATTAGCGGTTTTCCACGCCGTCCACCCTTAGCTTGGCTTTTTAACAAATGGTGACAATGTAATTTTTTTCGCTTTCTTTATTCACTTGTTACACCCGTTTGAAAAGCTGAAATGGCCAAAACTTTGCTTTAAACTATAGATTAATTAATTTTCTACTATTCTGCATCAATAGTTTATTGATTAGAGGTCGGGAAACGTTTAAAAATGAGAAAGTTCATAACTGGTTCCGACTCATGAACCAAGTTCAGTTTTTCGTTGCTAAAGAACCGTTGCTATCTTGACGCACATGTTCTCTTAGACCTCTTAGGGCATTTTGTGTATATTCTTTCTTTGAACATACACATTGTTGGATTAGTGTCAAATCTAAATACTCATGTTAAGAATTCAGAATGTCGTTTATCAAAAAGTGTAGCAAAATATGGAGCCATTTCAAAGATGTCGGAAGTCAGCAGGCTAAACGTAAGTACAGTAGAACTTCCACCATTATCCAAAGAAAAGGTTCGAGTTAGGGAGATATTCGAGTTATAAAGTTCTTTTTCCTAAGATTATTAATTTTACTGCCACTCATTTAGTTCGAGTTACAGAGAAATTCGAGTTAGAGAAGTTCGAGTTAGGGAAGTTCAACTGTATTTTAAATGTTTATTGAACTGTTGATTACAGATCAGCCTGAGCTTAACAGAAATAAAAACGTGCTTAACAGATTTAAAATAAATGTAACGGAGGATATTTTCGATTAGTTGGGTGAGGGGCTTAGTGAATAGCTCAGTGAATAACTGAGCTAAGGAGCAATATGAGTGAGCAACTGAGCCGGTGAGCATCTGAACAAGTGAGCAATCTGAGTGAGTTAACTCACCTAAAAAAAAGAACAATCACTTGTTCATGTTCACCTAAATTAGCAATGTTTACCCAACACTATACCAATGTGACCGAACAACCTTACTGCGAAAATACCACATTTCTATTTGCAAAAATACCAAATATACCCAACGAGAACAATGCTGACGTAAGTTGGGATTTATTTGGAATTAACCAGTTACAGATATGTACATATATACCAGCAGATCGATGACCAATCTTACTTTTTAATTACAACTGATAACCAACACATAATGTCAAGTTGAATAAAATGTTGTGCTTATGTCATCTTAATGAATGCAACTATTCTGTTGTGTCAATAAATTCAGGTTTTGGCATTTTTGCATCCTTCGATAAGATTTGGCTGCGATTCCACACGACTTGCGATGTTATACAACTATCGATATATATATCAAATAAGCCAAATCGATTAAAAAGCTGGCATAAAATATATACTGTGGTGTAACGGTATCTGACGATACGTAGCCCTTGGCGCCAAGTTTAAAGATTCCTGCTAAAAAGGACCACAATAGAATATATACTCAAAACGAACATTTAGAGGAAATAATAAACGTGCGCGCATTTTATTCTCAGGATAGGTACTTGTATATTTTTTTTTAATGTTTTTGTATTATTTTGTTTTTTTTTTTTTGCTTTGTTAATATTAATTATGTTAATAACATTGATAATCATTTTATTTTGCATTCACTTAAAGTTAAAACTTCTTTTCCGCATACGTTCATGCCATTTTTAAATTAATTTGTTATTCTTCTTTGGATTGCATACAATTTTTTTCACAATTTGCAATTGCAATTTGCTTTGTTTTTCTAGCCAGCTGCCCATGCAATACATTTATAAATTTATAATATAATAATGCTTTCACTGTTAAATTTGTTAATTTATTTATTTTTGGTTTAATAATAAAATTGAAAATTTTTAAGAGATTTATCTAGATGTGATGTTTTTTTTTTTTTGGTTTTGTTATAATTTTTTTTAAATATTAATTTGTTTTAATGTTTCTTTAATATTATTTGTTGTTGTTGTTGTTTTTTTTTGTTTAAATATAAGTATATAAACTTTCTACTTTGACTTAGACAAAGTTTCCTCAACTTATATTTATTTTATTTTTATGTATATATATGTATATATGCATATAAATAAATGTTTAAATATATATAAAAAATTCATTTAAATTGATTTATCCAAAAGGTAAAGTTTTTAATTCTTTTCATAATATATATTAGAATTTTTTTTTCTTGTGTAAAGTTTTAAAGCATTCGAGGGCAGGAAGTAGATGTTGAAAAATACGTTTATCAAAAAAATAGATAAAATATATAAACATTACAAATATTACATATAAAAGGGGGCTTTCTGTATATTTGCAATGAAGACGTAAGAGTAAATATACTAAACCAATGAAAAAAATAAAATTTGAAATGCTGCTAACAATTAAACTAAGCAATTATCTAAATAAATCAAAATCGTACATTAAAATACACACGCACACTTCAGGCACACACACACATACACACACACACACACACACACACACATACAAATAGGAAAAATCTATTCCTTTTAAGAGTAAACAAAATGAAAATTTTATTTTCAGTTTTCAAACTTATGAAAAAGATTAACAAAATTATGTTTAAAAATTAATTAAGTATTTTTGTTTTTAAACAATCTGATTGTACATAAGTATGTATGTAAGTATTTATGCTAATTTACAAACAACGGCAACAAATTGCGTAACAATTCTCAGTTTCTTTGCAACAATAAAATCATAATATTAATTAATTAATTAATAAAATCATATAGTTATTAAACATTAAAGTGTTCCTCTCTCTCTCTCTTTTCTCCCTATTTTTTTGATCTCACAAAAGAACAGGCACAGAAGAAAATAAATTATATATTTGTATTTACTCGAAAATGTTGTATATTTTTATATTTGTTTTATTTATTTATTTTTTTTTTAAATATCTTGAAAGTTTGTAACAATTCATTTTCTTTTTTGTATTATTTCAATTTTTAATTTATTATGCAATTAATTTAATATTAGTTTCTGTATCTTTTTTTGGGTAAATTTATATTTATTGTGGGTGTAGTAGAAAAGTTACTGTTAAAAAGTGATGTGTATGCATTGAAAGAAGAGACGATAAGAGCGTTTAAGAGCGCTTGAGTGTGAGCCTTGGGAAAAAGATCAGTAATTTTTTTAGATTAAGTTTTTCTTTTTTGTTATCTTTTTCTCATAGTTTTAGTTTTTCATGTTGTGTATATAGTATAAAAGTATTGTTTTTTTTTTATTATATATAAATAAATATATATATACATACATATATACAAAATATATATGTATATATATTTATATGTATATTTTGTTTGCTTAGTTTATGTTAGCTTCTTATTAAACATTATTAAGTTTTCTTATTTTTTGTTTGTTTTAGAAGAGCGCGCTAAATTGCATGTGGGGGAATTATTATTTTTTTTTTTGGTTTGAAGGAGAAAAGTATGTTTATATACTATGTATATAATTATGTATGTATGTATGGGCTTAACTTTTGTTTAAATTCATTAAGTGTTTTCTTTTTCTTTATGCATATATGTATATATTGTTTTTTTTTATATATACTTTTAAATAATAATAGTAATTTCTTGCATCGAATTTTTTGTAATTGTTGTTCTTTGTATTTCGTTTAAATATACTTGTTTTTGTTTTGGTTTTGGAATTGAAATGCAATAAACTTTTGTAAATTGTATGCTTTGGTTGTATATTTTTTTGATTTTGTTTCTGTTGTTGCTTAGCATTAACATTAACTTTTGTTGACTATTTGGGAAAATGAGAGCTTCGAAACGCTTAAATCTGTAACGATTAATAGCTTACATATATACATACATCGGTCTATATGTATACATATGTATATACTATGTATATGTTAACACACAGTATGTCAAGTAACTGTTTTGACCAAAAAAAAAAAGATTTTTTATTATTTTTTGGTATTGTACTTGTTCTAAGAACCAAAAGAAAAGAAAAATAATATACGAAAAAAAAAAAATGAAAACCCAAAGAAAAGTTTTTTTTTTTGGCAAAATGAAATATAAACATTTTTTAATTTGTCAAAACAGTCACTTGAAAAGCTGTACGTTTTTGTTTTATATATTTTGTTATTGTTTATTACAGCGGTGGGCACGAAATCCGAATTCGTTAGCAAGCGCTGGCTCCCGGAGCCGTTGCGTGCCCACCGCTGGTTTATTGTAACCGCAAAAACTGTTGCCTGCTTTTAGGTGCTAGAGTTAAAAGCCAATTTCTGTTGCTTGCTGTCTCTTGCACACATTTATGCTAACCCTCTCTCTCGCTCTCGCTCTCTTACTCTCTCTGTTGCGCATGTACCCATGCTGTATTGGCGCCATTTAAATATCTTTTTAGTTTGTTGTGTGTTTGCATTGCGATTTCGGTTTACGGGTTCCCTTTTATTTATTGCCTATAAACTTAATTAAAATTTGTATGTAAGAGGCAATGTTTTGAATAATTTTATGTAGTATTTACTATTTTTCATTCGGGTTTCAGTTTGTGTTTTGTTTTACTGCTTTACTGTTGCTCCCTCTTTCTCTCTCTCGCTTGCTCGCTCTCTCTTTATTGAAATTATCTTTGAATGCAATCACGATACATCATACATCAACTTTTAAATATACGTATGTCTGTATATATATATATATATATATATCTTCTTATGCATGTATCTATGTATATATGTATGGATGTATGTAGATATATTTGTTTATAAAGTACTTCAAATTGCTATATGTTTGCATTTTGTATTACATTCGTCTTTATCAAATTTAAATTGTTCGGTAACCGCTCAATTTATTTATTTATTTATCATTTCCCTTTACTTACTGCCCGCCTAACAACAGTTTTCTTCTTGTTTTCCTTGCATATCTTTTCTTTTCTTTTTTTTTATATCATTTAATTTTTAACTTAAAAATAAATGTACAGTTTTTTGTTGGGTGAGTGTGTTTTTCTTCTGAATTTCCTTATCGTTTCCATTTATAATTGTTTTGGTAACTTGTTTAATTTATTAATAACAATGCATTTTTGTTAAAGAGAAGTTGCACTCGTTTTAAAATGTTTTGCATTTTTTTTATTATTTTTTTAAATTCATTTAACTTATTTTACTTAAGGTGTAGTAAACAATAAATGTTTGTATGTAAATATACAATAAGTAAAAACATAGGCATACAAAGGTAGAAACAACAATTTCAGTTATAATTTATATGCATAAAAATTATATTTGTTTACAATAAATATAAATATACATATTTGTATGTGTATAAAAATAAAAAGGAAAAAAAAGAACATTTTAAAAATATATACTAATAACAGCATGGAAACAAACTCCAATTAAACATTGCACACTCTTTCACACATTCAGTTTGCTTTGTTTCATTCATTTTGTGTTTGTATCTTTGTTTTAATAAATAAATAAAATTCGATTAAGTATAATAAGAAGTTGACACAGGCGCAAATGTGTGTGTAGAGGAGGATACCCAACAGGCGCAACGTGCATTTCAATTGAGATTCGACGAGCTTTTAGTTTCATTTCTGTTGCTGGCTCTGCCGCCTGATCGTATCAGTGAGTGCGACCGAAATAAGTAGATACACAGAGAGAGAGAGAGTTTAAGAGAGGTGTTAAAGACACAGAGAGTGAGAACGCGCGCGTTGTGTGTGTGTGTACCGTTAGATATCGGCCATTTGTTTTGTTGCTGCGCTGCTGCTGCACATTTGACGCCTGCATCGCTGCAGCCTGTTTAGTTTTTATTTTTTTTGTTTTTTTTTTGGTTTAATCATATAATATAATGTGTGTATATGTATTAATTATATATATTCAGCTAATGACTACGACAAAGATGGCACGTATATAAAGACCACATACACAATCACCAGATGAGAGAGTGTGAGGCGACAATGGCGACGACAATGTACTCATAAACTTTGAGTTTAATCAACATGCGTGTGTTTATGTGTGTGTGTGTTGCGAGTGTTCACAGTGTGTTGTGGTGGGTGTGAGAGAAAGAGAGAGAGAGTAAGAAAGTAGCAGAAAGCGAGAGAGGAAGAGTGAGTAAAAGTCTTGTAGATCAGCGGTGGGCACTCAGTGGCTCCGGGAGCAGCGACTGCTCCCAAAAGACTCGCTGTTGTTGTTGTTGTGCTTCCAAATTCAGATTTTGTGCCCACCGCTGTTGTAGATTCTTAAAGACAGACAGATAGAGAGAGAGAGACAGAGATTCAGTCGTTTTTAGCTTTTTGTCTGTTCCTGTTCTTTCTTATTGTTGTTTTTGTTTTGTTTTTATTTTTTTTTTATTTTTTTTTTTAAGATTGTAGTAAAATATTGCTGTTGTTTGTTTATGTTTTTTGTTGTTGTAGGAAGTAGTTTTGCATTAGCTTCTTATTTGTGTTTTTAGCTATTTTCAAGTCGCCCTCGGCGCCACACAACGAAAGTAGTAAAATTTCTTAGCATTTTTTCAAGACTTTTTTAGATTTTTTTTTTTGTTGTAGTTTTGTTTTGTTTCGTTTTTTTTTTTTTTTTTTACGTTTACATTTTTTGTAATACAGAGACGAGCTTTATCTTTAAATTGTTATATAAGGTTGTGATTTGCCGTTGCCTTTGCATTTCAATTTTTTTTTGTTAGCAAATAAATAAATTTACCTAATTTGCTTGCTTGTTGTTGCAGCGACAGCAACGTCAACGCCAGCAGCGATGGCGGCTTAGCATTTTTTATTTTTATTTCATATGATTTTTGTTTGTTATTAATTGTTCTTTTTTGTTATATATTTTTCTTTTCTTAGTTTGCTCTTTTGATATAACGTTGCACAAAATTTTGATGATATATATGTTTTGTATACTATATATATATATATATATGGTTTAACTGCAATTTATAATTAGCTTTTGTTTTGCTTGGTTTTTCTTTTTTTGCCCATCTTCAATAAATTGTTCGCTTTAATATCAATAAGTTAAACAAAATGTTTCGTTTTATTTGCATTATCAACTCCCTTTTCTTTATGCTGCCTCTTAATTTTCTTTATCAACAACATCAAGTATTATTTCCCCTTCACATTCTTTTGCTTCATCTGCTGTGTATGTGTGTGTGTGTGATCGAGTGTTGTGTATGTATGTATGTATATGACGCTGACGCGCTGTTGCCGCTGCTTAACACTGTTTCTATATACCTATTTGATTTAGCTTTCTCCCTCCCACTCGCATGCACTGCTTCTAAAACTGCTTCTGACTTTGCTGCTGCTGCTGCTGCTGCTGAACTGCTCTTATTCATCTTATTCTTAATCTTCTTGTTCTTCATCTTCTTGTTTATCTACTGATTATCCACTGATTGAATTTGCACTTGCATTGGCCGCTGCTGCTGCCGCCGCTGACAGTGTTTTTTGGCCCTCCTCCGCGGGAGACGGCGTCGCATCCCGACGCGGCGGCATCCGCTCGTTGACCGCATCGAGTCCCTTGGCCTCCGCGAACGAGGTGATCTTGTGATTGGGCGAGAAGCCCTGCATGGCATTCTTGAGGGACTGCTTGCCGCCGGATAGGGCGCCCAATGGGAGGGCGCCCGTTGGCGTCAGCCCCTTGAGCTGCAGCACTGACTCGGACTCCTCGCGCAGCACGGAGAAGACGCGCGCCATTTTGCCAATGGCCCGGATCTTGTTGCGTATGACTTCCTTGCGCAGGGCCGCCTCGTCGTCCGATAACGGCTCCTCGCTCTCCTCGGTCATGAGCTCGTCATCGGAGCAGATGTTCAGCACGTTCACCAGCATCTCGGTGACCTTCTCGCCGACAAAGGGCAGCGACCAGGTGAACACGTCCATGAAGTTGGGCAGCCAGTAGGGATGCGGCGAGCAATTAAACTGACGGATGTTCATCACGTTGTTCTCGTACTTGAGCACAGCCGCCTTGTTGTTGTACACGTCCAAGTAGTTGGGCGCCGAGAAGATGGTGATCAGCGAGGGGAAACCGGTCGTCTGGCTCTTCCTATACATGCGGTAGCCGGCGTCCTGCGCCTCGTGCGCCCGGATGATCGACAGCAGATTGTTGTTCTGCAGGAAATCACAGCAGGCGGCGTAGCTGTAGAAATACGAACAGCCGCGCACCGAGTTGTGCGTGTAGAAGTCCGTGTTCTTCTCGTTGCCAAAGTCCTCGAGCGGATCGGACCAGAGCAGGTCGCACATGGGCCCAAAGGCGGGCGGCTCCTTGAACCGATCCAGCCGCCTGATGTCCTCCAGCTCGTGGATCTCGGGCGACAGTCCGCCGTGCACGCAGAGGAACTGCTGGTTCATTAAAGCCGCCAGCGGCAGGCAGTCGAACGCGTCCATGCACGCGTCGTAGACGCGCTCCGAGTACTTGATCTTGCATTCCTGTTTGAAGGTGAAGTACTCGGTCAAGTGGCGGCACTCGTGGTTGCCGCGCAGCAGGAACAGCGTCTGCGGATACGTGATTTTCAGCGACCACAAATACAGGACACACTCAATGCTGAAATAGCCCCGGTCCACATAATCGCCAAGGAACAGATATTTTGTCGTTGCCGGCGATCCACCGATCTCAAACAATTTCATCAGATCATAGAACTGTCCGTGGATGTCACCACAGACGGTCACTGGCGCCTCAATGTCGATCATTGTCTTCTCCTGGCGCAACAAGGCGGCGCCCTCCTGGATGATCCGCAATGCGGCGCTCTCCTCGATGCGACCCTCGAGGATGAAGTGCTGCTTAAGTACGTCGTGATGTGGCTTCCCTGTGCGTGCATCGAACACATCGGCGCAGGTCAACTTCCGGCTGGGTGGGAACGGTACGCTGTCGATCACACGCTCCTTTGTGGATATTGTGCTGCGTTTCGTGGGACTCTGTGGGGCGACACCTGTTGTGGCGCCACCAGCAGTTGTTGCCGATGCAGCCGACGCCGCAGTTGTTGTCCCCGTCGTTCCACCAGCGTTCTTATCATGTGTGTTGTTAACACTGCCAGCGGCAGTTGAATTTGGCTTTTGATTTTGTTGCTGCTGCTGCTGCGCTGCTGCCGACGCTGACTGCGACGGCGACTGGCTGCTGTTGCTGCTGTTGTTGTTGTTCTGTGCTAATGGCGAAGACATTTTGGATTGACTTTGATTCTGGACCAAAAGTCAATGCGACAGACGCCTCCTCCTTCTCCTCCTCCTCCTCCACACGACGTCACTCGCCAAACGCCTAACGCGTCACACACACACACCCACACACACACTCACTCCACTCACACACACACACACCACACACACACAAAGTAGGCTCCTCTGTGACTTGGTGTGAAAATTACTGCGCTCTCTCCTCAATGTCGTTGTTGTTGTTGTTGGCTTAAAGGTCTGTCGTTCTCGTTATCCTTGCGTTTCTCAAACAGTCGATAGCCTGCAATTAACATAAATAATAATAAAAGTTAGTAACATTAAAAACCAATCATAACACGGTGTGACAGTCAAAAAACTTCTGGGATGCGACATAGTGTAGGTTGTAGATACTATAGTTAAATGTAACATTGTGGCATACCACAAATTTTTCGTGCACATAAAAATTTGGAATATCGGTTAAAACCCCGTATTTTCGAGGTTGATAGAGTTAAAAAATCATATATCTTAAACCAGCGGTGGGCACACATGAGCTGTGGGAGCTATGAGGCAGCTCACAACCGTTGTAGGCGCCGTCATATCGCACACAAGCAGTTTGACAAAGTAGGTAGACGCGAAAAGGGTTGTTGTTGTAATTTTTGTTGTAGAGCTCCCAAGTTAACATTTTGTGCCCACCGCTGTCTTAAACTATGCATCGTAAAATAGCATGTATAACGTCGTTGAAAGGAGAAAAGTAGCACCTTTCCAACGGTGTATTACCATGCAATCTCGGATAAAAATTAAGGGGGCTACATATAAAAATAAAATGATTTTTTTAGTTTTTTGCGACTTTGCCTTACTTTGAGCGAAAATTAATAAGTGAAACTTGTATAAAACTGTTTACTTTTGGTACGCAGTTTCCAAACACTTTCATTTTGCGTCTTCTGCACTTTACTTTATTAAAATTGAATATTATTTAATTGATCTATTCAAATTCTTAGGAAAAAAGGCATGTCAAAAACTGCGCTTTGATAACTACGCAACATGCGAACGGAAAATAGTTGCATACTTTTAGGTGCTATAATGGAGCGAATATCAACATATTGAGCAATTTCGTTTTGAAAACTCTTTTATAACTCAGCTAATTATTGACCGATTTTAGAAAATAGACTCACGGTTTTCTCGTAAAAATGTATTCTTTTTAAATAATAAAACAAGTGTAAGGGATTTGTAGGAAAAAGTGTTCAAAAACATCACCAAAAAAATTGTAAAAAAAAAAAAACAAAAAATTAGATTACCTAGCAAATACTCCAATATAGGAAATTAAATCTGTTAAGTCATGTATGACACGTTTAAAGACCTAAGTTTCTTCTTTCCAAAACTAGTAAGAAATTTAAAATCAGTGGATATTTGACGAAGCTATGGGCGTAAAAGTGACCGTATGTGCGAAAAAACAGTTTTTTTTACCGTTATTCAAAATTTCTATGTGATTTAAAAAATTCTAGTATGCCACAAAATTCTATATAACTATACCTACAACCCACGCTATGTCCCATCCCAGAAGTTTTGTTTTGATTTTATTTTGTCACAGTGTGTAATGCTTCTTGATTGCAATTCAATTGCAAATTCCACTTTTCACGTCAAAAGAAATTATATAAATTTCATACAAATTTATGTTAAATTCAAGCGAAAGCGATTTCTGTGGCACCCCTGTATATTTCCCCCATTCTTTACACTCAGTGTTATTATAATTATTAGGTAAAACCTTAAATATTCTAATGCGACGTATGCATATGTATCTATGTATAAGATATCGATTATACTTATACACGCAGACTAACATTTATTCGTACACCCTTTTTTCTTTACTTTAACAGCTACATATGTAAGTCAAGTCTTCACAGTAAAAAAAAAAATATTTGGAGAAGTCTTTTAAATTAAGTTTGAATAATTCAAAACTTTCCCTTACCCATTAAGTACCCATTGAAAATTTTACATTTTTGTAAAAGTCTACTTTTTCAACTTTTTTCCTCGAGTTAAAAAAAAATATTTTTTGCAAAAAAAAAATGAAGTTCCCATTGAAATTTTAGAAGTTTTTTAAAGGTCTACTTTAAAACTGTTTTCCTAGATTTTTAAAAACAAAATTCTTGAAAAAATTCTAAGAGTGACTGCAAAAATAAAATTTCGAACATCTCTTTGCTAGTATTGTTCATAATTTATTGCAGTCACTCTTAGAATTGTTTCAAGGATTTTTTTTGCATCAAAATATTTTTTTTTTTTAAATCTAGGAAAAAAGTTTTAAAGTAGACCTTTACAAAAATTTTAAATTTTCAATGGGAACTTAATGGGTTAAGGAAAGTTTAGTATCATTTAAACGGAATTTAAATGACCTTTCCATTGATGTCGAAATGTACAAATTATGAGTAGATTTAACTTTAAATTTTGTCAAAATAGATATGCCGACCAGTGTAAGTCTTGATTAGCACTATAACTGGTGATAAGATGGATTTTGGGCAATTGTTCGTTTTCAAGATAGTTTAAAAAAAAACAAGGCGTTCGCACGCGACTCAAACAGAAGTAATTTTTTCGGCGACTAGGTATCTATAGGGCGGTTTAGACGAGCACTTTTTCACCGACACTTTCTGTCAAAAAGCGATTTTTTCGTGTCCGTATCGCTCACCATCGATCACCGATGGAATAGAACGTGTTCTATTTCCATCGGTGAGCGTCGGGTTTTCACCGACGCTTTGAAATTTTGCGTGGTTACCCGACACGGACAACCTTTTTACAAAAAGTGTCGGTGAAAAAGTGCTCGTCTGAACCGAGCATAAGTAATTCTAGTCCTAGCATCGATTTCGGCAAAACCTGAATTTTAAAATTGTATGCATTGAATTATCTTAAAAATGTTTCTTATTTTATTAAAAAATATTAAGTACGTAGTTTATTTTTTATTTAATTTTCATTTATTTATATTGTTTCTGTCTCTCTTTTTTAAATTATAAATCGAAAATTTAAAAACTTGGTTTACATAAAACTTTCGATATATTTCTATGTATTAAAATGTTTCATGCTACGATCTTACTATCTTACTTAGTGTAATCCAGCGGTGGGCACGAAACCCGAATTCGTTAGCAGCCACTGGCTCCCGGAGCCATTGCGTGCCCACCGCTGGTGTAATCTATGGAAACGGTCTATTTTTGAAGTAAATTTTTAAGACAATGGGCAAAAGTATAGAAAAAGTGAATTTATTACAATGTGTATAGAATCGTCATGCTCATCGTAGTGAATTTCTTCTAGCGTATATTGCTTAAATAAAAAACTTTAATACATTTTGTAAGAAAATTTCACAATTTCATTGACATCCGGAAGACAGTTATCATCTGATTGCACATGCTCCAGTCAGTCACTTTTTGACATTGGTTTCGTTGATACAGCTTCAGTTTTGTTATAAATATTTAAGCAATACATATGTATGTATTTTTGTATGTATCAGTTTCCACGTTGCAACTGTTAATATGTGCACAAATTGCAGAGAAATAAAAATATTACAAAAAAGCCTTTTGAAGAGGTAAAAGTCTAGTGACGAAAACATGTTTATGCCCCAAAATTTCTGATATCCAATTTTGTGACGAATAACATTAAGTTTTATATTATATATAAATTATTTAAAAAAAATTTTTTGACCCTCTGCATATTGCTCTAAATTCCTCGTACCTAATAAATATTACTTTTTTGCACAAAATTTTTTTTTTAAATAATTTATATGTAAAAATTAATATTTTGCGTCACAAAATTGGATATCAGAAATTTTGGGGAATAAACATGTTTTCGTCACTAGACTTTTACCTCGAAAAGAGGTTTTTTTTTAAGATATCAGAAATTTTTGAACAAGACAGAAATTTTGAAAATTGCTAAATTTTTTGGCAGTATAACTGTCATATTTGTTTATTGTTTGTACAAGCAAAAACAAACTGTCTGGCAACTTTGGTTCCCTTTACAAACATATTTAAAAGTGATTTGAAACAAAGATTTTTCTTAAATTGAGAAAAAGTGGAAAAAAATACCTTATTTCATCTGTAGCTTTTATAGTTTACAGCTATGATTAATAGCCCTTTAAAATTCCTTTCCAACAACATATAGAGCGTAACTGAAGATTGTATCGTTTGAATGCTAAGTGGGTTTTAGCAATTTCCCGCTAAACTAGCAATTTTTCGAAAAAGTCGTAGAACAAACGTTTCTAGATTTTTGATCGGAAACAAGCCCTCATTCACTGATTTAAGATATTTCAACGCTTTGATACTAACAAACGGACAAACAAACAGACTAACTTTTCATCTCATATTCGGAAGGCCACTAAAAATTTCAAAATAAATTATCTTTTGAACCAGTGGTCGGATTTTTATGATCTAGGTGTCATTCGGCGCGTATTTTTGATTAAAATAGTAAAAAATTTCATTCGAAATGGCTTCAACCGCCCCACTTGCTCCAATAATTTAAATTTGTTTCCTCTCACTAACACCTGTTTATCTCACAAACCAGGTGAGTTTCCAAAAGTCTTAGTATGCACATTTGTAAGTTAAATTGATACCTTTAGATCGGTATATGGGCATTTCTCCAGAAATGTCAACCGCAGCCAAAAAATTAAAAGTCAATAAAAGTATGTTGTTTTAACATATTTGTATAGGGGAACTATTAAATTTAACTAATGCAAGCGGATTTTACATTTACACATAACACATTTTGAAATATTTAAATGCAAAGTCGAAAAAGTGCAAAAGCTCTGTTTTGAGCATTTCTATTGCACGTTTTGTTTTGATTCTTGTTCTTAATAAGAGACATTATGCATTAATATTCTCTCTTTTTAATCTCGGTTTATGTTTAAAGAAAATAAGAAAAATGTAAAAGAAACGATGAGATTGCTAATTACGGTAAATTTCTTATCTACTTAACCGTATATTTCAATGTCTCGTGCGACATTGAAAAAGAACATAAGTTTTCAGTACGTAAAAGGTATTTGTTCCATGCGCATAAAATATTCGCTTCAAACTCACATTTTTATAGCAAACAAATCAAAAACAAATTTGGTTGAAAATAAGCAGCGCTTTGATTTTGAAACTTCTTTAAAGTTTGTCGCGTGCGACATGGTAAGTTTAAAATGAATAAATTAAAAAAAAGTTTTTTTTTAATATCTTTATTTATGTATGTAAATACAAATGATAATTTTTTTAATTGTAGATGAGTGAAAATAACGGGGAAAAAATAAATCCAGCTGCTGTTCCTTATTTTTTGAATATAAGATGAATATACTTATTTATGCTTGACTTTATTGGATAAGTTCTTAAGTTTGTAATTAATTATGAAAATAAAAAAATAAATTGAATATATTAAAAATCATTTAAATACATCTTATGCACGTCTAAATTTAAAAAAAAAAACAAAAAAAACTTAAAAAGTATGATGGAACAAAATGTCGCGTGCGACAGTGACTTAAATTTAAATAAAAAAAAAACTACTTAATATTTTTAAATCAAACAAAAAGCATTTTTTAGATAAATAAATGCATTCCATTTTAAAATAAATTGAATCAAAATATACGTTCACGTTTCGCTAAAATTAGTGCTAGAACTGGTTTCCAAAAAAACAACTTCTATCTGAGTCGCGTGCGAATGCCTTGGTTTTTTTAAATTATCTTGAAAACGAACAATTTCCCAAAATCCACTTTAGCACCAATTATAGTGCTAATCAAGACCTATAAGTTACCCCTTTTGTCAAAACAAAATAATGTTTTGGCATATGTTTTATTTCACTTTGAATGCGTACGAATGTCGCATTCGACATGGGAGAATTACCCATATAACTCGTCCGGATCGGACGATCTTCCTGTGTATATATGCTAGTCGCCTTCGCACCCTTCGTTCTGCTTTCGTCACTAGCACGGACTGCCTTCCGCAGTGATAACAATCAACGTTGCCTAAATAAATAATACGGTACAAATGCCAATCACTGCAGTCAGTTATACCAAAGCAGAGACACTGAATATATTCACTTGAGTTGTACAATATTCAGACACCACACACACACACACACACACTCTGCAGACATGCCTAAACAACACGATGACTGACGGATGGCTGACCGGCATATTACGTAGTCTCTCTGTATATGGTAACTTTCTCTGTCTCTCTCTCGCTCTTAAATTCTCTCACTGACAGATAGTGCAGGGAACCAGTGCTGCCAAGTTAGCTATTTTCCCGTCAAATCTGGCTGTTTTTGAAGACGAATTGCTGGAAAAATATGTGAATTGCTTGAAGCGGGAATTCTGACTTTTATAGAAATGCATTTGGCATTTTTCCGCTTTTTTTAATGCTGCCACCAATTTCATGAAAATATGTAGCATTCCGGCTGCCACTTGCAAGAAAAAAAAATTGTATACCAAAAAAAATACACGTTTTGATAAATCTGACGTGGTAAGTTTTGGTAGAAATATGCCAAATGTGTGTAAGAGTGGCAGCGGGATGACACGGACGCGAAAAGGGTCTACTGCAAGACCACATTTACCGGAAAGCTAAGCGCGATTTGGGTGCTCATGCAACCACTTCCAACAATAAAATAAAACAAATCGCCAAGAATTTGACGATCTACTGAAAGCCTTATAAATAAAACACATAAATTAAGACCATAACAATGCGCTTTTTTCAGAATATTTTCAGCTTTTCTTTTCCTTCTCTCCAGTCAACAACAGCTTTTTTTTTTTTTTTGTTAACAAGTTGGCAGCACTACAGGCAACTGCCCAATAAGAACAGTCGAGTTGCTCGACTATAAGTTACCCATTATCCAATCATTCCGATTAAATTGCCAAAAATATATATAAATTTAAAAAACAAAATAAGTAAAAATTTTTGAAAAATGTTACAGATATTTGGGTGAGAAATCGCAGCTGAAAATCTATCAACCAAATTCAAAATGGATTTTTCATCGCAATTTGCTTCTATTTCCTTGAATTTTTGCCAAAATTTGTAGTCAAATGAACCACAAACAAATAAAGAAAATGTAAGGAATAATAAAGAAATTTAATAAAAAAAAAGAGCGGGGGAAAAAAAAACTTGATCTACGCACAAGACTTATGTAGGAGTATTATCACCAAATTTGGTTGCTCCAATTCTTACAGTCTCTGAGATTAGGGTGTCCGACACTGTCAAAAAATCTGTACTTTTTAGGTACTGGGTAAATTACAAGTCAGCTGGACTGCGTCTCACACAATTGCAATCGTGATAACATAAAGATTAAAGCTGGTTAAGCTTATTCATGCTTATTACAATACCTGCACAAAAACAAACATTAGTTGGTATGCATGTTACAAACACAAGCACAAGAAAGAAAAAGAGCCGCCCACTTAATTGCCAATACAAACAATTGTATGTATGTATATGTACATATGTATTTTTATGTATATGTATAAAACTATGTATGTAGGTCGCTTTGGCTATTGTTGTTATAGCTTTGTTGCGGTTTCGACGCGCTGCAATTTAAATTTTAATTGTTCATCCGAACATGTACACTGTACATTGTACAGGTATTTACATAAGTATGTATGTATATTAGAGTGGGTCGATTTGTATGGACCAAAAAAACCGCACCTTTCGGGTATCAAAATCGTAATCTACGGTGAATTCTAAGAAGATTTGCCCAAGAAACTGTAGGTCTAAAATCATTTTCGAGCTTTCGATTTTTAACAAGAAATTATGATAATTTTTGGCTTTTCATACGAATCATAAAAATCGGAAGCTCGGTTTTGACTTTAGACCCATGGTTTCTTGGGCAAATCTTCTTAGAATTCACCGTAGATTACGATTTTGATACCCGCATTGGGTCGAAAAAAATTGACCCACCCTAATGTATATATCTTAAAAAAAAACCTCTTTACGAGGTAAAAGTGTGGTGACGAAATCATTTTCATGTCCCAAATTTCTGATATCCAATTTTGTGACGAATAATATTAAATTTTACACATGAATTATTCAAAAAAAAATGTTGCAACTGGACACATTGCGTTAAATTTTTCATACCTAATAAATAGTATTTTTTGAGCAGTGCCAGTGACAAAACTTTTTATTTCAATAATTCATGTTATTCGCCACAAAATTGAATATCAGAAATGATATTCCAATTGGTAAACTTTTACATTTCTCATTACATTACATTTTTTCCCTTCCACAAACACCTGTTTATTTCACGAACCAGGTGAGTTTCCAAAAGTCTTAGTATGTACATTTGTAAGTTAAATTGATACCTTTCGATCGGTTTATAACTCGACCCGATCGGACGGTCATAGCAAATTTTCCATTCTTCCTGTGTATATATGCCAATCGCCTTTCGCACCCTTTGTGCTGCTTTCGTCACTAGCGCGGATTGCGGTCCGCAGTGATGTATGTAAATGAGAGCTTGTTAATAATCGAATCAGTGATAAGCACGCATACATTGTTAATAGTCCGTTTAACAAGTAAAGTGCATAAACCATTTGGCAAGCAGTTGAAACTCTACTAAATGCCAACACCCCCTCTCCCCCCTCCCACCCCTTCTGTGCCACCTTAATCACCACATCTTCCCACGCACCAACAACGTCATCGTCAGCTTAGAGGTGAGTTTTAAAAATACGCACACGTGCTGCGGGTGTGTGTGTTTGTGTGTATAGACACACATATGAGAAGAAACCGTTAAAGCTTAATACAAAAGCTTTAAGTGCTTGTTAGCATACAGAAAGTGCATATCAAGTTCAATGCGCATTTTCCTGCACTTTAGTATTCAATTGGTATTATTTTCATTAAATGGCACATTAAATGAATCGCATAGTATATTTGTTTGTTTGACTTTAGTCCAGTTTCGTAACCAGTTCACAAAGCACTTTAATCTTAATTTCATAAATAATTAACATTGAATTTAAACAATTTAATTTGTTGTTATTATCCGACAGGCATGCTTCTCGATGTCACATCTTATTAATTTTTGTTTGACACGATTTTTTGTATTTTTGTCATGATGGTATGGAACCGGTTCCAACTGGACTTAAAACCAATTTGAGCCCGGCTGCAAACTGGTTCAAGTTCGCTTAAGAAAACTGGTTAAGAATTCGTGCCAAATGTCGTCAATAAATAATTTTTAAACTACTAATTATAAAAGCAATAATACTAGTTCAACTAGTTCATCATCGAAAGCTTTTCAAAAAAAAAAAAAAAGCTGTCTGGGAATTCTAATATCGATATCAACAAATGCATAAATGCAGTTCGTGTCGGTATTTACAATTATAATGAAAACTACAACAATTAACATGCTTGACTAAATGATATCATCGGAACAGCTAATTATCAGAAACAGTTTGTAATTTTTTTTTACTCTTCACTCTATAGATTAGATCAGCGGTGGGCACCCATGGGCTCCAGGAGCTAGCGGCAGCTCCCAACTTTATTTCTGCCTATTTCGTGCCCACCGCTGTATTCGATCTGTAAAAAAGCGTTAATGCCTTTTATTCTGCTTTTGCCAACGAGCGAATCGAGCAGAAAATTGAATTGATTTTAAATTTAAAAAAAAAATGCAATTCCCTTAGTTACTAGAAAAAGAAAAAACATGAATATAGTCCAAGTGCATAATATTACAGAAAAAGTGGTAATAATAATATCGAGTCGGTCCAAAATTGAATTTTTCATGAAAATCACTTCCGGTTTTCAAATCATTTTAACTTTATAAAATTAAATCTATTTGAATATAACTTAATATTAATATGTTATAGGGATCTGTAAGGGTATTAAATCTTTGAAGTGCAAAAAAGAAAGATAAATTTTCTTTAGTTCACTTTCCGGCTTATTTAGCTTTACTGTGCAAGGTGTGAAAATATAAAGCTTAAAGTTCTTTAACGGACCTGTTCATCATAAACACACACACACACACACGCACATTATTGTAAGCTTGTCACATACAAAAGGTTAAGAGTTTCTACATAAATTTCACAACATTAATTTGACAACGTGCGTATGCAAATTGATGTGTCCCACTGTCATACTCTTATAACTGTGTGTGTGCTCATATTTGAATTATTAAACAAGTTTCAGCAGCAAAGTGAAAATAATATTTTATCAGTGCCTACAGAGGCTAATTTCCATGCATATATTCCATTTGTTTGTTCATTGTTAAGTTTTTATTGCTGTGCGCATATTTTTTCGTTTACACGATCGCCGAGGCACATGGTTGGGGTACTATACACCTTGCACTTGTTGTTGTTGCTGCTGCTGTTGCTGTATTAAGTAAATTTTCGACATTCCTCCTGCCGCAACACGTTGCCAATCGATACAGGAAGGCCAAGACCACAGCACAACAGCACCAACAACAACACCAACAATAACAATAATTATACAAACAATATATGGACCCAGATGCATGCGGTTGTGGGTGAGATGTGCGAGGAGGCCTGGTGAGCAGTGGCTGAGCAATCTTGCTTTGCTTTTACAAAATAAAAAATAAACTTCGTTGGTAATTTATACCCTACGGAAATTAAAAAAAAGGGGAGTGACCAGTTTAAAAAAAAAAATAAATAAATAAAATTAGATCATAAAACTAAAAACTAGAATTGGAGTACAAACATTAAAAAAAAAAACAATTGGGAATATTAGAATAATCCAAAGTCATAACTATTTTATATCAATCGCGGGTTCAAAATTTTAATATATTTGAAAACAAAATTCTATCGTAGTCCGAAAAATTAAAGATACTTTTTCGGGACAGTAATTGACTACATTTATCTGAACATTTTTGAGGAAACTCCTAGGAACGGAGTTTAAGTGAAAAAAATATTAATATAAAAAACCGCATCAAAATATCTTTATTATACCCAAATTTGACAAATTTATGGTGTATGAAGACATTAATGGTTCACTGTATGTACATATGTATATCTAGCGCAATCGTCTGATTTTTAATTTCTTTCTGCCAAATTTGTTTTTTTTTTTTATTTAATTTTGAGTTTCGATATATGGGTGTGAGTGTGTTTTTGTACATTTGCTTGGTAATTAAAAAGCAATTATGCATATGTGATATTAATCGTTGTGAATTCTTGCGAAACTTGCATACGAATAAAAATACTACTCAAATTGTACGGCAACTCTGAACACAAGGAGAAAAAGAGGATGGAGAAGGTTGAAGATTTTCCCCAGCGTGCAGTTTTTACAATATACGATATGTGGGTCTCATGTCGGGATAATTACATCAGCACTTGTTTATTAAATCTCATGTGTATTACGATGTGTATAACAAAAGCTGAAACGTGACCAGCGCACGTTCAAATAAAAATTGTGCCAATCGACGAGACGCGATGCGACGCAACAGTCTGTGAAGTCAGTATGTTGCCGGCTGTTGACCAACTGGCAGATCCATTTCTGTGTGCAATTGTGAGCCCGTACAGTAATGTCTGGCTACATGCATTTCTAAAAGCTAACACGCTTCAGAAAACAGCAATTTTTAAATGTATAAGGGTAAAGTTTTATTTTTTTTATTGGGACTTTTCTTTTGTAATATATGAAGTACTTTGTTTGAATAATGAACTGAATGTCGTTTGGCCGTAAGATGAAATTTTTCATTAAGTTTTTAACTTGTTAAATCATTAATAATGAACCGATCGAAAGGTTTCAATTTAATTTACAAATGTGCATTACTAAGACTTTTGGAAACTTACCTGGTTCGTGAAATAAACAAGTGTTAGGTGGAGGGGAAAAATCTAAATGATTGGAGCAAATGGGGCCGTTGCACAGTGGGCCAAACTGCTCTGCTAGCGGAATTTTATTAATAACTCGAGTAAATGAAGAGATATTTTAATGAAAATTTAAACTTAAGGATTTCAATGCACTCTTCACGTACTTTCTAAATTTCAATTTTCTAGGTCAAACATTTCTCATACCTCCCATACAACTGATTAATACACCTGTGTCTTAGGGCAGAGGTCCCCAAAAATTTTTTATGGGACGGCCCATGTCTAACCTTTTTTTTTGAAAAAGAGGCATGTCAAGCCATTTTTGATTTTTTTTCTCAAAAAAGTTTCTATTATATCTGCATGCCTTCCATTTTTCTGAAAGATGGGCCACGAAAGCTTTCAACTTTTTGTTTTTTTCATCTAGGTCATTATTAGTTAATTTTTTATTTTTATAAAATGTACCAAATACAAATTCCTTGATGGCTAACATTTTATTTTTGGCCACTTTTTCGTTAAGCCAAATGATGTAAAGTGAGCGCTTCGAGACTGACATTCCACCTAAAAAGGGCAACAGACTTAAGAGTTGGTCGTAGTTGGTTAACATTTTGGAAATTTGTACACCACAAGGACTCATACTTTACATATATGCTAAAATTAGCTCGGATCCGATTGGAGCACGCTAGTTTTAGCCCAAAGTTGACAGCATACGCTATAAAAACATGTATACTAAAAAGGCATACTTCTACCACATTTTTTTTGCTACACATGAAAAGACGGGTCACAAACATATAATTTTTATTTAGTACATACCTTATCTGATTAAGGAAAAAAGATATTGATACAAAAAATTGACAATTGGCTTGCAATGTGGCTCAACAAACAGAGGCTAAAAAATGCAGTCAAATATTGACAGGCCACGTGCTAAACATATATTCACTTTAATAGCTCACATCCGATCAGGAATGCACCGGAACGCTCATGCAAAAGCTATTCTAAGCTTTAACAAGAGTTGTCAATCAAAAGAAATAAAAAAAAAACCGAATATTAAAAAATTGAAATTCGACTTATATCCCGCTAGATTGCCTGTTTGGGCCACTGTGCGTTGGAGCCTTTTTTAATTTTTTTCCTATTCTAATCAAAAATACTCGTCGAAAGACACCTCGATCATAGAAATCCGACCACTGGTTCGAAAAATAATTGATCTTGAAATTTTTAGTGGCCTTCCGAAATTGAATGAAAAGTCAGTCTGTTTTTTTGTTCGTTTTTTTTTTTTTTTGGATCAAATCGTTGTTTGGCTTAAAAGTTTAAATTACGACTTGTTCCCGCTCAAAAATCTAGAAACGATTGTTCTACGACTTTTTCGATAAATAGCTAGTTTAGTGGGAAATCGCCAAAAACCGTCAATATTTTTTTTTAATAATTTATATGTAAAACTTAATATTATTCGTCACAAAATTGGATATCAGAAATTTTGTGGCAAAAAATGTTTCCGTCACTAGACTTTTACCTTGTAAAGGTTTTTTTTATAAGATAAATCTCAACACAGAACCAAATATATACACTGTGCCAATTGTAATGAACACACATGTACATACGAGTAAATATATGCTTAAGTGGGATGGGAAATTGTCCTGTGACTAACTGTAATATCCTCCAAAGGGGCATAAAAATGTTTTCTGATGCGACAAATTGAGTACAGGCGGCCCATTAAATGGAAATAAGAAGGTAAATGAAAATGAAAATGCATTGACAATTGCCATACCCCGAGTACTCGTACATTGTCTTCGAAAGTTATTGACTCAAATTTTAATGCAATCATAAAAAAATACGTAGATAAAACCAAGCGGAGCATCAGTTTTGCCGTCTGACCAACACGTGAGGTGTGTGTAGCCATTGGGAGGAGGTGCCATTTGGAGCAGTGCTCACAACCGGTTTGAAAATTATATGAAATGCAATTTTTGTGATAATCAAATGCCAATCGACGACAGCTTTATGTATTTGTCTGTGCTTTAGCAACACTTAAAATAAATGTGCAAGTTTTCTGTTACGTCATTCGTAATCAATAGTAGTCGAATTTAAATTGTTATCGATTTGCTTGAACTTTTGCTGCTGGAGATGAGCGTCAAATGGAATTCGAAAAAAAATCGTTAAGTAAAAAATACATTTAACATCTTTTTAAATATGAAAATTTTGAAATAATTAAGATTTGGTAATGGAATTTATCATTTTCAGGAGATTTGGGCCGCTTTAATTTTCCATTTTCGCCAACTTTGAACGGAAAAGGAATTCGAAACCGTTGCACTAGTTATGCAAATCTATTTACAGGTAACAAGATGAGGAAGGCAAACGATTTTTGAGTCTATATAACATTGATGTGATCTCTTGTCCTTCAACCCATGAAAAGAATTTTAGAAAATGCAACAAAATGTTAAATATCTCGGGGATTTTGTAATGAAATGACTGCCCGTTGCCAGACCGCCTAATTAACGAGTCTACAATCATGAAATACGATGAATAAAATTTTAATTTACTTAGAAATTAAAATAATGCGGCATTTAAGCAACTACATATGTTTGTATGTATGTATATGTGATACTGAGTTGCTAATTTGATGAGAAAAGAAAATAAAGAAATCGTTAATTTCATGGCATAAACGTTGATTTTTCGTTGTGGTTTTCAGTTTCACCCACACACACACAGATAGACACACACATGTGTGCCAGATTTGCGTGCAATTAGAACAATGCCGAACCCGACACACAGATTGCAAATATTTCACGGCATTTTCACAAATCTGTTGCTGAATTTCTAAGACATTAAATTTCGACTGTGGCCGCAACGAAGCAAAAAAAAAAAAAAAAAAACAAATTAAATGTTAAGGCTGTTTACTTGGCAAGCGGTATAGACATTATCTAAAGCGACGGACAAATCACCTGAAACTCTTATTATACCCAGGAGTCGTAGAAAACAAGGGTGTATTGTATGCGTTTAAATGCAAATTTACAAATTTGCAGTAACTATGCTAAAACGCTCTTTACAGAATAGCAAATTTCCACTTATCAATGCGGACGGCAGTCCGCGCTAGTGACGAAAGCAGCACAAAGGGTGCGAAAGGCGAAGAATGGAAAATTTGCTATGACTGTCCGATCGGGTCGAGTTATACAATATACCGATCAAAAGGAA
This sequence comes from Drosophila quinaria, assembly GCA_035047525.1. Taxonomy (NCBI): domain Eukaryota; kingdom Metazoa; phylum Arthropoda; class Insecta; order Diptera; family Drosophilidae; genus Drosophila; species Drosophila quinaria. The sequence goes on along the minus strand of JAWNPO010000455.1, from coordinate 6,193,507 downwards.
TTAATTTAACTTACTAACATAACACATTTGCATACTAACACTTTTGAAAACCCACCTGGTTCGTGAGATAAACAGGTGTTAGTGGGAGGAGAAAAATTTTAATGATTGGAGTAAATGGGACCGTTGGAGCCTTTTTGAATTGGAGCCTTTTAATTTTTTACTATTGTAATCAAAACTACGCTTCGAATGAGACCTCGATCATTGAAATCCGACCACTGGTTCAAAAGATAATTAATTTTGAAATTTTTAGTGGCCTTCCGAAAATGAGATGAAAAGTCTGTTTGTCTGTTTTTTTGTTTGGATCAAATCGTTGATTTAGCTTAAAAGTTTGAATAAGGGCATTAAAATTAATAATTCATGTGCAAAATTTTATATTATTCGTCACAAAATTAGATATCAGAAATTTTGGGCCATAAAAAGGTTTTCGTCACTAGACTTTTACCTCGTAAAGAGGTTTTTTTATTTAATTTTAAACATCCCAATTAATTGCATCATGATCTGTTAAATGTAAAGAAAGTTATGGCTCTTTAGTGATTTTTCAAGCCAGACTTCAAATTCAACACAACAATAAACAAGTGTGTATTTAAATTAACTATTGGATGTCATATTGTCGATTCGATAAGATTCGATTTTTCAATTTCCATTTGGATATGCGATCGTGAGCATTCGTGTTACTCGCTCATCTCTACAGAGAAAGCTTGCAGTTTGAACGCTGACAACTCGTTTTGTTAAAGTTATTAAAAACAAAAGTAAAGCAGTTTAAATATTTACTGTAAATAAGGAGAAACAGCAGCAACGGCAACGCTTAATTAAAGTGCAAAATGTATTTGTTATTCAACTATTTGCGAAATGTGGCAAACTAATTAAAAGTGTGTCGAAGTCGAATGCCAATGGCAAGAACAAAAGCCGACCGCGAACAACAGCAACAGTTGCTGCACGTATGTGTGTGTATGAGTGTGTGTGTGTGTGGGTGGTGTCTGTTAACAAAAGCGTAAACAGCAACAAAAACAACAGCAACAACAGTTTACAATTGTTGGTATAGCATTTCAAAAACAATGCAGATATGTCTGCCTGTGTGTGTTTGTGGGTTTGTGCCATAGAAAACATTGAAAATAAAACGGAACCATGCGAGACAAGACCATATTTGTGTGAAGTACTCGTACATTTATGCATGCTTAAACATATTTACAGGGTGGGCCCTAATAAGTGTCGCACCTAACTCATCAAATAAAACCAAATCTAGTGGGATATTTATATTGAAATCTGTTTATTTATACAGTCGAACTTCTCTAACTCGAACTTCTCCAACTCAAACAAAATCGAGTGGCAATAACGTTTACTGAGCAAATTTCATACAATTCTGCTTCCGTAACTCGAACTTCCATAAGTCGAATTTCTCCTTAACTCGAACAAAAGTATTGTCCCGTACTCCAATGAATTTTAGATTTTTAAATTTAGATTTTTTTTTCGTTTCTATTTTATGATTTTGTTACCGACTCGTTTGGATATGTTATATTGATGTAAATTAGCATATTGGGATGCAATATGATAGAATATTGCAGCAACAAATCTTAGGCTTGTGAAATTGCTATGGAAAAGATGTTCGTAATATACTTCTTTGTCAGTGCATCAGTGCAAGATTATTTACCATGGCACCATCACGTGTATTAAATGTTTATCGCTTTAAGAAATATTTAAACTTGTTTGTCAGAATTTCAAAACTAGATCAAAGAAATTAAAGTGGCTGAAAAATATGGTATCTCATCGAAAACAGTTTTTATTCTATTAAAAAATGGAAAATTATCTAAGATGTCATTTGAATCGGGAACTTCTGGATACAGCAAAAGAAGGAAAAAAACAATTTTTGAGATTATCGACAGATCTTGAAAAAACTTGAATTTTTTTGACACATTTTTATATTTAATAATTTCTAGGGAAGTTCGACTGTATATCTATAAAATTTGACAGCTTCGTACCCGTATAAATATATAATCTGTCATCTATAAAAAATAAATCGTTTTAATCAATGAATAAACCACAAAAGGTTCGGTTTATTCACGACATGAACAGTTCTTAAATAAAAGTGCATGGTTAAAGGGCATTGATTGTCATGCACACCTGCCTAAATATTCATATACTCACATGCATTTATCCATGCATGCAATTCTTTTGCAATTGAAATTCCAATTAGAAAGCCAAGTGTCATGGGACTGCATTCAAAATGTGCATAATTCCAATTGTTTCTTTTTTCGATAAGTGGGATGTCAACTGAAAGTCTTATGTAAAAGCTTGTTGCCCAAGGCCAAGAGTTGTCATCTTAATAAACTATCTAAGGATTAACATCATAGAGAAGAAACATAAAGTAGAAAAGAAATCAACTCATCGAAAGTGTAAACATAACGAAGATTTTGTAACTCTTGATTTCATAATTTATCAATTTATCGTAATTCACTCTGCATATGTATAGTCTTTCAAAAAGTTGAAAAATATCCGATGACGTAACATTACAAAAATATAAGTAAGTTGGACTTAAATGGGATTTGAAAAAACGATAAAGGTTTTAAATAAAGTAAGAGCCTTAGGTCCAAGAGGTATATAAATAAACTGGTTCGAAAACCGAACCCTAAATCTTGCTCTTCAAACATTTTGGTGGTGCGCAGCCCTAAGTTATCGATATCGATAAATGGCAACCAAAAAATGAAAAACTTTATTTGAACTAAATTTACCAGTCTTATCGCTTTGTAGCCATTCTGTCATTCAATCTTATTCATAGATACATATACGAGTATATATACATATATATATATATATTTTTTGCATTTGCATAATTCCCTTTTCATATCGAAATGTAAATGATATCTTAACAATTGTTGTCGTTGTCTTTTTTTATATTGTACATACATTTCATTTCAATATTTCTTTTTCTATTTCGTTGCCATTGTTAAAATCTCATTGAAACTGTTGCTTTGTGTTTTTTCTTTTTTCTACTATTTTTTTTTTTTTTTTTGCATTTTTTGTTGGCTCAAACGGTTTTGGCTTTTGCACTCTAACGACATGCACACACACACACACACACATAGGACATGGTAGCAAAACAAAAACAGTTTTAAATTGCAAATTATTCAGCTTAAGCGAACACAGGCTTTGGCTTTGTTGGCAGTTTGGCTCTGGGTTTGCTTTGGTAACTTGGGCGCGTCGTTCTAGAAAGCCTCATGGAGAATTACACCATGTGGCACTGTGGGGACCGCGACACCAAGTTACGTTTGCTTTTCGTCAGAAAAAACACTTGTGCAAATAGTAATAATTTAAGTGTTTATTCCAGACTTTTGACACAGACAACTTCAGACACAATATTATGTATGTACACATCTTTAGAAATTTGCTAATATTTGTTTTGTTTAGTGATGTGGCAACTCTCTATATAGCGCATTTCAGCGTTAAAACAGGATATACTTAAAAAAAAAAGAGAAACAAACAAAGTGGTTAAGAAACATTTCTGGTTTAGCGTATTCCTTTAATTTGAAACAAAAATTTAGACCTCATTAAATTAATAAAAAGCAGTAGGTAAATAATATTACCATAATTATAAATTTGACCATAACTAAAATCCAAGAAGTTTATCTTATGGAGGAGACTCCCACAATTCCCCCCACAGTCACTGCGCATTTTCAGGAAATTTAGTCAACGCACTTTACATATTTACAAAATGAGCAACAAATTTCCTATTTCATTAGACTTATTCAATAAGCGGCTTTTGTTGGCCTTGGCTTTTGATCTTCACACTGTGTCGCCTTTATTAACATATTGACAGGTTATAAATCATTCGATACTAAAAAGTAAATCTGAGCATTCAAATACTCTATTTCGACAAATAATATAAATTTAGACCTTAGCAGTCTGTTGAATTAGTTGCCGGTTTTAATAGCAATTGTTCCACTGTGCGAAATGCCGCGTGTTGCGTGTTGAAGCATTTTCGCTTCGTTTTTTGTACTTTAGTCTCGGTTTTGGCAGCTTTTATTTTTTGTTGTTGTTTTTGTCATCAGCGTCGCTTTTTTGCCAATTAATTATAATAATTAAGTTTGAAATGCGTTGCGACTAAGCAACAACAACAACAACTACAACTACAAACAAACAAAAATGCTTTACACGCAAACGCATTTTACTGCCGATCCAATTTTCCGGGGCAATCCTTTGACGCCGTCTAACTAGGACCCAAAAATTAATAAACTAAAATAAAACTACATGCTCAACAAAAAGAGTATGTCATGTATATGAAAAATTACAAGGACACAAACATATTCATTTAGGTACATACTCGTCATTAAATACATACATACATATGTACACAAAAAAAAAAGCCATTCTAAAATCAAGTTTAAAATACTTAATTTAAGCATGGATTTTTTAAGTACGGATTCAATATTAAAGAACTAAAAAAAAAATTAAAAAAAAAAAAATTTAAATTTGGCCTGAATTACACAATTTCAGGATTGCATTCGGGATTGAAAAAATCAAGTATTTCATACTTGGTTTAAGAAAGTCCGAGATTACCACATTTCTGACATAGTTTCGGATTGAATTCGGGCCAAATATCCCGGATTTTTTTTTCTGTGTACATATTTTATGTATCGAGCTTACGAGAAATAACTTGTGGATTACTTCAAATAAATATCTTTTGTTTATTCTAGATTTTAAAAATACTGATGATTTTAGGAAATAAACAATTTCTCAATTTTCAAAATTGTAATACAATTTTTGTTTTTTCCCCTATTATTATAAAACAAGAAAAAGCAGTTAATTTCAGAAAAAATAATAATAATTAAGTCGTGATATTTCGCACATTTCAACCTTTTCCCACAAAGAAAAGGTTCCTTTTTTTTTGTTTTTTGGAAATTAGCTAAAATCTTATTTATTAGCTAATCTTACACCAAACAATTTTCCAATATTCCTTTGAATAGCTTAAGTATTAAAAGGAAATATTATATCGTAGGTTTCGTAAAAAAGATACATAATAATAGATTAATTGCACAGCGTGTGTGGACAAATTCGCAATGATTGAGCCGATGATGACGATGACGATGATGAAATCCCGTTGCCAAGTGAAAACAACAACACCGAAATTGTCCCACATGCACATGTCATCCACCCAAAAGCCTCACAGCATACACAGGAACGAGCACACACACACACACACATACACACACCATATAAAAATACGAAATTTGAGGCGAAATTCTTGTTGGGCGCGCACTCGTTTGCCATCCGTCTTCCTCTCCCATTCACTTGCTCGCTCGCTCAACAAGCAACAGCAATCCCTAGTGCTCCCCCACTCCACCTGCCCCTTATCATTCTCTTATCCTTCTCATCAACGCTATAACATAAATTACTCGTTCAACGTTTGGCCAATTTTGAACGTTAAGGCTGCAAACAAAGTGTACAGTTACCGCCGTGAGTGCCATAAAATTATAATTATTATGTACATACATATATAATAATTGTTGTTGTTGTTGCTGTTTGCATACGAGTATTTTCAAATGAATTTCAAACAAATTTTATTTTATCTTCTCGCGCATCGCGTGCTCTTGTCGTTGTTATTGTTTCTGTTGTTATTGTTGGTGTCTTTGTGAGTGACAGTTTGGACTCAGCCGACTGCGCTGCGACTGCGCTGCTGTCTGCTTCAATAAGTCAAATAGTTTTTCACTTGCCGCGATTTTTCATCATGTGTGTGTGCGGTAATTCTTTATTTTTTTTTTTTTTTTTAATTTTACTTTCCTTTTCTTTTGTTTTTCTTTTTTTGTATGTCTCTTGATGCAAGAAAATTGTCGCGCAGTGAAATTATTTTTGGCAATTGTATTTTAAAAGCCGCTGCAGGTGCCATGAGGGGCAAGGGTGGGAGTAGACGAAGGTGAAGGCGGTGGCGGAGGAGGATGCGGATAGAGATGGCGACGATTGCGACCTAATTTCGGTTTCTGTTTCACAGTTTTATGCGTTCGTTGTTCTTGTAGCTTCGGCAATTAGCATACAAATTGTGAGCAAAAACACACATATGCATGTTCATACATACATATGTACATGTATGAGTCAGAATGGTGTGGGATGCAACAGCTTAAGACAAAAGCACAGACAAATTGCTTAAAAATAACAATATCTGGTATACATTAATGTAAGGAACAGCTGATTAGTTAGACATAGCTACACACACTTATTTCATACAATATATGTATGTTTAACACAAAGCGTAATACTCAAGTATTTCGAACTGAAAACCCCACACTTTAAACTTGATTTCGCACTAAGATTGAAATTGCTAATGTCAAGCATTTCGAATATGTTTCCAATAAGTCTTATCAAGTCCGAAAACAAAATTATCGGGTGTGATACAGAAATCTCTTCCACTTAAATTTCACGTCAATTTCATTTCTCCATGATACAGTCAACTTATCTGAAAATGTTTGAGGGAAACGAAATCATCGCTCAATCCATCAGAATAATGTCACATTTTTAGTTTGAATTTTAGATTTTAAAGTTGTCTAGTAACTTTTATTTTTTGTCGCTCCAATAACTTTTATTTTTTTTAAGCTATACAATATCAATTATTATATAAATAAATTAAATTATATTAATTAAAAAAAAGTAAAATAAAAACCTATTATTCTGCAATGATAAACTTAATCCCTTAATCCCAATCCCTTGGGAAATTTAATCTGAGAAGGGGCCAACCCTAGCCTACATAATTCAAAAAGTTTGGTGAACATGCTAAAAAAAAAAAAAAACTCGAAGTTCTGTGGCACTGAGATATTTTCGAAGTGGAATGGATTTTCTCGCTTTTACTTGTGATTTCTTTAGCACACCTGTATTTTAGAGTTTTCAAACATACAGGTAAGTTCATTTTAAGACTTAAATCAAATTCTTGTAAACTAAATTACTCTTAAATTTTTCTTGAATTAATTATAATTAGCAATATATTTATTTTAAATCTATATTTAAGATTTTACAAAACTTTTCCTGTGAGTATTCGGTATAAAAAACCGTTTCGAATAAATCTAGAGTTGTCGTATGGTATTAAATTGGTATGGTAATTTTTGAGTAATTCGTACTTTTATCACATACACTTAATTCGAGGTCACTCGAACTTTATTTTAGCATGGTTTTCTTTTCACTGTGCATGTGTATTTAAAAGAATATCCAGAATGAGAGTAAATCTGTCCTAAGAACTGCACATTTAAAAGGATTAACTGAAATGTTCTCGTACATAAATGAATGCATACACAACACACACACACACACACACACACACATGGCTGACAACGTGTTACATGCAAATCTGCTGCCAAGTTGTGCGTAACAGTTTTAAAATGCAGCATCACGCACACAATAAATGAAATTCCCACACACACTCATTCACATACACCTACTCTCATCTCTGGGAGACTGGGACATGTCATTGAGAAAGCAACGCAAGCGAGCAACAGAAGGGGAAGACGGGGGACCAGGGCAAATCATGTTGGGGAGCTCAAAATGTAACAAGCATAAAACTCACCGCTCTTACAACAATAACAACAACATACAAGTCCATTTGTACGCACACAAAGCGCCCGCAGCGCAGCTTTTGCATTCGTTACAGTGATGGCCAAAGCAAGAGCAACATCAAAGAATTTTTCCTTGTTACGGCAATGTTTATGCTAAACACTTGTATTTGCAGTTGTTTCTACTACAGCGAGCAAAGTGCACTTAAAGTCTTTGCGAGGGAGGAATAATAGAAAGTTAGTGGTATAGATTCAACTCGATTATTTGTCAAGGCTGCCAATGTTTTTTCATAAATTTAATTAAAACAAAATAAATTATATTAAGTAAACAAAAAGTTACTAAAAAGTCTTATTTATAAAAAAAAAAATTGGTTCACTTTTTCGGAAATATCTACATACATATTTTCATAAAGTGGCAACCCTGTCGACAACTGGTAATGCACAACAAAAGCAAAAAAGTTTCAGCATCAACTTGAAAAACAAAAATACTTTTGCTTAACTTTGTCTGCTTCTTGAAAAAAAGAAATGAGCAACAAATAGTTAAGTAGCGCAGACGCAAAAAGAAAAAAAAAACTTTTGTACAACTTTTTCTGTCAGTTGAACACGGTTTTCTTAATACTACGAGGATGTTGCGGTTTTTAATGCCGCCAGTGTATTGTATGCGTAAAGTAACTGTAACGAGATACACAATGTTTGGGAGAGTGACAGAATATGCAATGGGTGATGGGAGGGGGGGTTTAGGGGGAGTATCAGCCGCTGAGCAGCTGTTTGAAGCACAAACTGAAAGCGAAAGGACGCAGCAAAAGTAAATGTTGGTTACCCAAGGGTAGGTAATGGATGGATGGATGGATGGATACTTGTCGGAGGACGAAGAAGAGTATGTATCGGTTATGAAGGAATGGGACAAAAGAGTCACTTTTGAATATTTAATATTTATAGCTTGAGCAGCGAACCGAAAGATGATTTGTATCCCCACCGGAAGCTAATCTCGAGTTGAACTAACTCGCACATTTACTCATCCACCCACCCATCCACCCACACAGACACAGGCACATACAGACAGCACAAATACGGAGCAGAGCTTTTCATGGCACAAATCAACACACTTCCAGGAGAAAGAGAATCGGTTACTCCGTCATAAGTGTATGCATGTATCTAAATGTACTAGGATATTTTATAAAAATATACATACAAATAAATGTGTAAGTGTATTTTAAAGCAGGGGTGCCCAAAGCTGCCTTAAGGATGTGCACGCACTAATACAAATACAAGAAATCACACGCATACAAGTAACAAATTTTTTTTTTTTTTTTTTCAATGTGTATACCGAAAAAAAAAATAGAAACATATTTCTTCAAAAAGTCACACGCATCACACGTTTCAAAGCGAAGTGAAGTTTTTCATTATTAGTGTACACAAAACGATAAGACACCAACAAAATACATTCGGATTAGCAAAATCTAACCGACGCAATGCAATTGTTATTGTTTTGCCTGCACCGAAAATGGATGGAAAGCAACAATGAAAAAGTTGTTCTTGTTTTGCTGCAATTTGTTTGTGTAAATTTCAATGTGCAAATGCTGTTTACCTATGTGTATTGTTATATACTTCCCATATCCTATGAGCATTATAGTACAAAAACAAATGTGCTTCGTGTGCATAGGCGATAGGCACTTCTGTTTTAAAGCATGTTGCATCAAAAATCCAAATAAGTATGCTTAATCGATTCCCATTCTCATGTATACATGTGTGTGTGTGTGTGTGCAATATTTATGTATGTATGTATGTACATTGTACATACTCCTTCTCAGGATAAAAACGAAGTAAAGGCACGCGGTTGCTCAAGCTCAACTAAGCTTGCCTCGGCGCACTTAATTTTGTTGCTGCTGCTGTTGCTTTTGCATGACACTGCCAGTCAAGGATGTGGTAAGAGCGAGACCGAGAGAGTGAGAGTTAGGTAGGAGAGGAAGTAGAGGGACGAGACGGGACGGGCCAACGAGTGAATTCCTGGTGTGGGCTTCTGCAAAAGTCAACCCTGACCGCTGACTTGGCAGCCTGCCGAGGCGCATGCACGAGGACACGCACACTCACACACACAAACATAGACTACATATACATATATACATACATACATACATAAATAAGCAGTCAGTTAGTCGGTCATTATGACGACGTTCTGCTGCTGCTACGTTGTTGCCATCTTAGCTTTTTTATAGCTAAACCTAACCTAGAACATTTACAGCTATTGCTATTAGAACTTTAGCGAACTTAAAAAATGAGTTGAGTACTTTTTCAGGCAAGAACTCAAAAAAAATCAATAGTATGTTCTTTAAAGAAAATTTGTTAAGGGCAAACAAAAGTAGTACAAGTGGAAGAAAGATAATATGGAAAAAAATAACACAAATGACCGGCCAAACACAGAGGTTAATTTCGAAAAACTAGCGCACTTGTTTCGAGATAAAAACATTTTCCATTTATATTACACACCCCAAATCTTTAAAATTAGCTGTTTTGACTCTTGAACACTCAACAACACTGTGCTGCCGTTGTTAGTGTTGGTCCTGAGTGTCCTGTTGCTGACAAGCAACAACAAAAACAACAACAACAATTCATGTAAATGAAAGAAAAATGAAAACACAGGGCCGTCTTCTTCTTCGCTCCCTACAGCGTTTGGGATCGTGACAGCAGCAAAAAAAACCCCAAATATTTTGTGGTATGTGTGCATGAACAAACTATGTATACATATAGATTTGTACATATATATATGTATGTATGTAAATAGTTTATATTGCAACTGCCGGCCACGCTTCTTTTTGTTTTAGCTAAACGTCAACTGCACCAACAGCAACAAGAAGAAAAAAAAAACAGGACAACACTCAAATTGGGTGCTTATAAATGACAGGATGCTGATGTCATGCTAAGCATATACATACATACATACATACATACATACATACATACGCATGTATTGTACATCTGTGTGTACACATATTTGTTAGCCGTTAGCAGTTGCATTTTCATTTCGAATATTCGCGTTTGCACACAGAAAAAGCTTTTTGATCACTTCAAAAACTACTCCCCTAAACACTTTCTCGTAGTCAGTCAGCCTTTATCTTGTCAAGTTTTTAAAAGTTAAGTTATATTTTTTTTGCAATTAATAAAAATTATTTTTGAGTTAAAAAGAAGTATAGTATTAAAGTCAAATAAGAGGATTGAATAGCGCCCAAAAATTAAACGTATACTTATTATCCACCATTTTTAAAACCGTTTTAATTTCATTTGCTTTTCCAAAAAAAAAATGAATTTTTTAAGGCATGTTATACAGTGTGTATATAAGCATTAGCTATAAATGCAACCTGCATAAAGCTTTTTATGGAAAATGCGACCAACCTTATCGTATTTTAATATTTAAATAAAAACGCAAATCCGAAACCACTGTGCGGTGACGAAGCACCGACCAATGAATGTGTGTGGGGTTTGGTGAGTAAAAAAAGACGCGAAAGCACAGGCGCCCGCATTTCTCTCCATTGCCACTGTGTTTGCATGTATTTTGTGTATGTATGTGCGTGTGTGTGTATTTGTTTGCTCTTGTGGTGAGCTTAGGCATGCTTTGGATAAGGCGAATTGTTGCGTGCGACGCCGGCGCAGGCAGAGTCCTGCTGCCACTGCCGCTGTTGCTGCCTCTGTTGCTGCCTCTGCTGCTTTTTGTGAGCTTTTTTCTGAGGTCTGAGTTTGTATGGGTGCACGCAACACTAAAAGTCAATTGACCCGAAACTGTTGTATATGTAAATATGTACACACGCACATACATGCATACATATGTACATATATACAACAGCAAATGCAGCAGCGCCAGCAGATTTTGCTTTTATTTTAAATTCACTTACACATAAAAGTAAGTACATAGTACATACATATGTATGTACATACAGTACGAATGTATTAGATTTGTTTAAATCACAGCTATATACATGAACTGCGTTGCCTTTACCTATGTACATATGTATTTTTGTTTTGTACATATATGTACATTGTATATGTATGTACATTCATGTGGGTATGTGTGTATTTCTGAAATGAATTCAGTACTTTGGTGGTCGCAGTTGTTGTTGTAGTAGTTGCTCCCGCTATTATTAGCGCAATGTGAGTACTAAAAACAAAAGCAACAGTAGCATTTTGTTGTTGTTTTTGTGTTCTTTATTGTGTATTTCATGTCTCGCAATTGTTGTTGTTGTTCTTGTTGATGTTGTGCCATGCTTTATTTTTTTTTTTTTAATCTATTTATGCTTTAGTTTCATTCTTGCTTTCAATTATTTCGCACGTTCAGTGCGCTCTCACCACAGTTCACTCTCTCTCTCTCACTATCGCTGCTCTCGCACTCGCGCTCTCTCCTCTCGCAGTCTTCCACGCACGCATTACAACGTGAGATGCATCAACTGCAGGTGCATTCACAATTGCCGCTGGTGTGAGCAATTGTCATAAGAGCGCAAATAGCTAATTGCGGTAATTAATATGCATGCAGTTAACTTTCATATGTACATACTCGTATAATGTTCATATCTGCAAGCTGTTAAACGGTGTACAGTTTTAAGGACACCGTAAACTAATAGCACCGCGTATGATATAATTTCAAGTGTCAAATTCCTTTAAAAGCTTTCGCGCCGGTTTAGTACATATGTAATTGTCAAGTACGTCAAGTAATTGTTTTGACTAACTAAAAATACATACAGGGGTGCTCAAAAATATTTACACAACTAAATCTACTCGTAATTTGAACTTACTTCATGTAAAGTTTGGTATCAATGGAAAGGTCTTTTGAATTCCTTTCCTTTTGATACAAAAATTTCCTTAACCCATTGACTTTTTTCCTGGGTCTCAAACTAAAAATGTTTTGATGCAAAAAGTTTCTTCAAACAATTTTAATAGTGACTGCAAAAAAATATTTTAAAATATCTCTTCGCTAGTATTTTTTATCTTATAAAAAAAACCTCTTTACGAGGTAAAAGTCTAGTGACGAAAACAGTTATATGCCCCAAAATTTCTGATATCCAATTTTGTGACGAATAACATTAAGTTTGACATATAAATTATTTTAAAAAAAATTTTGGCACTCGGCACATTGCGCTAAAATGTCTCAATTCTTCATACCAAATAAAACTCACTGTTTTGCGCAGTGCCGAATGCAAATGAGGAAAGTTTTTTTTTTGCAGTTTTCAATAAATTATAAAAAATACTAGCGAAGAGATATTTGAAAATTTTGTTTGAAGAAACTTTTTGCATAAAAACATTTTTTGTTTGAGACCCAGGAAAAAAGACAAAAAAAATTGACTTTTACAAAAACTTACAAAAAAATGAATGGGTACTTAATGGGTTAGGGAAATTTTTGTATTCTTTGAAAGGAATTCAAAAGACCTTTCCATTGATACCAAAATGGATATGAAGTAAGTTTAAATAACGAGAAGATTTAAATAAATGTGTTGTGTAAATACTTTTGACCACCCCTGTACATATATTTCATGATTGTTGCTTTCGGTTCTTACAACAATTTGAAAAAAAAAAAAGAACTTATGTGATTTTTTATATATTAAATCAGTTGGTAAACTTACTGTATTTTGATATCGAGCATTAACAACAAAAAACTTGTTCCTGTCATTGCATTGTCAACAGTAATGATAATCAATCTTGTGTCAATTGATAAATACAATTAAAGTCAAGCAAATACCAGTTTTTGTTGAACTTTAACCCATTTTATGCTAATGGGTACTTAAATAGTGTTGACACTTTAAAAGTTTTAGCACGGGACATGTGAGAGATATAAAGGCAAAATTTCTTTCATAACAAAGAGAAATAACAAAAATATAAGTACAAAAATTTAACAGTTTGGTATACCTGTAGTTTTTTACAGGTGAATATCTAGGCTTTTTTCTGCATGGAAAATGTTGATTAAAAAAGCTGAACAATTTATGGAAATCGGAAAAATAAAATTTGAAGATATACATTTTTTTTTGGTTCTTTAAACTTTTATGGTCTTCTTTGGTCACAAATTCAAAATTTCGTCATTACCGTACCAGCCGATCTATAGGCCGTCTTTAATGGGTTAAGCATTTGGAATTCTCTTCTTTAACGACCTTTCCAATCAACAGTTAATGAATCCGAGTGTGAGACCATAGTATCTATATTGTATATCCGAAAGCTTGAACAGTCAAAAGACTCTGGACACTTTAATGATATTCCATGCAATTGTCAGTAAAGGTAACTTATTTGTGTACACATTCATATGTATGTATGCATGCCATGGCAATTGGTCTAATTGAACTTCAAAAAATATTATCACACCAAAGATACGATTTTCACCTAATCAACATATAAATGTATGTACACTCATGGACAAAATAATAGGTGCGCTCTTTCTTTTACTATAACAGCTATTGTAAGTCAAGCCTTCAAATTTAAAAAACATATTTGGAAAGGTCATTTAAATTCCGTTTGAATGATGCATAACTTTCCTTAACCTATTAAAATATTGGAATTTTAAAAAAAGTCAACTTTCAAAACTTTTTTCCTCGATTCTTTCCAAAAAATTATGGAATGCAAAAACATTCTTCAAACAATTTTAGGAGTGACTGCAAAAAAAATTTTCAAAAATCTTTTCGCTTATATTTTTTATATTTTTTTGAAAATCCTAAAAATGACTATTTTAACCCCTTTAACCCCTCACGGAAAAAGCGGCTTTTTTGCACTTTTCAAAAAATTTTAAAAAATACTAGCAAAAATATTTTTGAAAATATGTTTTTGCAGTCACTCCTAAAATTGTTTGAAGAATGTTTTTGCATTCCAACATTTTTTGGAAAGAATCTAGGAAAAAAGTTTTGAAAGTTGACTTTTTTTAAAATTCGAATATTTTAATGGGTACTTAATGGGTTAAGGAAAGTTATGCATCATTCAAACGGAATTTAGATGACCTTTCCAAATATATTTTTTAAATTTGAAGACTTGACTTACAATAGGTGTTATAGTAAAAGAAAGAGCGAACCTATTATTTTGTCCATGAGTGTATATACTTAGATACACAGCAACATTAAAATTGCATTTTAAAGAGACGTTGTACGTTTTTCAAAAATTTTTAATGAAATTGCTTTTCAATTGATTTTAATGTAAATGAGCAAAAACATTAAACAATAACAGTTGTACTTTGATATTGCTTATGGCTGCTTTATTTCAGATTTTGAGCACTTGTACATATAAACAAACAATAATGATCCTAAGTTGTTTGGTCAGCCAGATGATTTCACGATTTCACATCATGCCATAAGTATTTGAAGTTTATTGTTCATTAATTTTTGAGTCAAATCATTTCGAGTTTTTAACTAACTTCTTTGAGCGAATGACTTTCATTCTACATATAATTTTGGACACTTTAATGACGTTACATGACATTTTTTGGTCTAGAAATTGAAGCAATTGAAAGTTTCATAATTTCTAATTGAAAGTTCAAATTAACTTTGATAGCATCAAAAATTAATATTTTAGTACAGAAATTGGGGCAACTGTAAGTAGAGTAATTTTTTTGGAAAGTTGATTAAAAGCTGCCAGGCACTATATACTCTGTATGTGCTTATATTACGCGCAATTTATAAAATCCATTTAGCTAACCGGGTCATCAGCATGCGATGATTGGGGCCAGCGATTGTGTGTCGGATTAGTGATTAGTGCCAGTGGAAAATATATATATATATGTATATATAAATGCATCACACTTAATGCATTTTGGCTCGGGTTAAAGGGTCTATGGGCAATGTATAAATTTTCCTTGAAAATTAGTTCCAATGCAAATTAAACAGAGCGAGAAAAAAAGAATGGAAATCTTGTTGAGATGTCCATGAAAATACACACACAAACACACGCACACACTCACACATGCACATGTATGTAGGCGGCCCTGGGTGGAGTTTAGAGTCGAGGTTGTAACGCTCAAGGACGTCCAGAAGAGCAGTGATGAAATTTTTTTTTTGTTAGCATTTTTTAGCATTTTTTTTTTTATTTACATTTTTTTGTGTGTATGTTGTTTTTTTAATGTTGTGAGTTATGCTTTTTTGTGACAAACAAAACTTGGAATCGAGCACACGGTACGATGCGTTGGCGACTGCGCAGCAACAGCGATAACAGCGTCAGCTGAAAAAGTTATGCCCCCAACAGACAGACCACCCACCGACCCATTCTCCCCAATGTCGACACAGCATGAAAATTTTCGTTGTTGCCTTATGCTTTGCTTGGTGTCCTGTCCCCCACACACACACACATACATATTTTATATATATTTGTATAGTCACAGTCACAAGCACCGTAATTTTCGTGCTCTCTTTCACTGAAAATCTCTTGCTTATTTGCACACACACTCACACTCACACACACACACACACACACACATACGCATTGGGATACACTTGCGCCCACATACATAAGCTTTATTTCTTGTTGAATTTTACTGTTATTTTTGAGTCTCTCTCTGGGACATTGCCTTTTTTTTATATGGAGACAACACGGCTTCTTTAGTTATTTTCAAATTTCGCACTATTAAGTTTGTTATTTTTTGGCACAGACGAGAACAAGAAAAAAATATAAAAATATAATAATAACCAGTAATATGTAAAATTGTATATTAATTACATCCATATGTATGTATGTTATGAATAAATATATACATGCAAATGTATGTAGAAATGTTTGTATGTACGTAGATCTTATGTACACATAAGTGTATACATATGTACATATGTGTGTAAGTATGAAATGGGCACACTGTTATTTCTCACTCGTTGCACTTTTTTTTTTTTTGGCGTTCGGGGCGCGTGTGTCTTTCAGTTTTTGTGTGCTGCCTTTTTACCAATTGGAAAATCGACATGAAAAAGGAATGCAAAAAGCCAACAGAGCGCGGTCATTGAGCCGATTTTCTATTATTATTTTTATTCGGTTTTAGGTATTTAATGCAATAAACAATGTGTGTGTACATCATTTACATATGTACATACAAATTTATGGTAAAAAAAAAAACTGAAAAAAAAAACATTTTATGCACACACGCACAGAGCACGTCTCAGTTCAGTCATATTGGAATTATACACACATATGTACTTCGCAGTATGTATGCATATGTGTATGTGTTTCCCAATTGGTGTTTGTTGCTAGTCCATTTGCTCAGCTTTTGAGGCTACTAAGAATTTTCTGCTTTGCTGAGCCGTTGCGGCAGCGTCGCCCCCTCTCATGAACATACATGTTTGTGTGTGGGCTTTTTGATATTAACGCACATTTTCAATCATTTCAGAAGATGAAAAAAAAAACAGCAAAAAAAACTGCTTGCAATTTACCTTTTTAATATTATTGCTACAACGACGCAGACGCACGGTAAATTGATTCGGTAAATTGACGCGGTCCCGCAAAACACGTCCGGCTGAATTTTCAACGCAAAATTATTGCTGCAAAAACAATCGAAGACACTATCGATGTTGCTAATGTAATCGACTTAAATCGAAAGCTTAAATGGCCGGTCAGAAATCGATAGCTGTGTCAGTATTGTCTGATATCGATATAAGGCAATCGCTAATGATTGCAGTACTTCGAAATCGATAGACCAATGGTCCCATTTTATTTTCTCTAATAAAAATGAATGAAATTAAAAAAAACTTATTTATTATTTTTCAATTAAGTCAAAAAAGCAAGTTTTAGTTAAACTTACTTCTACAAATTATTAAGGTCACTTTTTTAGGTAAAACAAAATTCAAAATCCAAGCTTCAAAATTAAGTTTTTTTTTTTTTTAAAGAAAGGAACTATAAATATGTTAAATAGCAATATTTCTGAAAGGAGTTAAATACTGCTATGTTTGCTACCGTTGCCAAGATTGCCACCCGTTTTTTTACGATTACATACAGTTATTCGATTGTTTTTTTTATTAGATTTACTAAAGTTGACTTGATGTAACTAAAGAGGACTACAACTAAGAAATAAAGTAGAAGCAATTGAATTTAACTATTGTCTACAGAACTATTTATTTAATGATAAAATAATAAAATTAATACACTCATATTCGAATCTGAAAAGTAAATTTAAATATTAATATTAATATTATTACTTTTTTGCGTAGTCCCAGGGTTGCCACTTAAAAATATCTGATTGAGCCAAAAACAAACAAAAAACAAAAAATGAGCCAAATTAAGCCAAAATTAGTTTACTGTACTTATTACAAACTTTGATTTAATTTAATTATTGTGACTGAATACATTACACATGAATTAAATAAACATCACAGAATTGTTGCAAAAACAAAAAGGTAATTGTTTACTCTTCGCGGATAATTTAAAAAAAAAAAAAAAAAATACTAACAAAAAGAGGGCAATTTATGATGAATTTAGGTGAAAAAATTTTTAGGGGGTCTCTTCTACTTTTTTTTTAATTGAATTTTAAAATTTTAATAAAACATTAACTTTTTTCATGGTTGCTGTGTGCATGTTGACTGGTTTCGAACGTTTTCCAACACTGCAATTGCTCTCACTCTTCCCCACGTTAATCTTTTGAGCGTTTTCCAACATTGTATATAATCAGTTACCTTTGAAAAATGTGTATATAAAAAAAGCTTATCTAAAATGAGCAATCTCTTTTAACAAAATTTGGTGGTCCTTAAAAGAACCGGCATATCAGTATTTATGGAGTCTTCCAACATAGATTTGTGGGAATCGGAGTATTAACTGTTCTTGCGGGATGTGCAATAAAAGCGCCGCAGGCGAAAATTTTTTTAAAAAAAAATCGCGCGCGCGATTTTTTTTTTTAAAAAATTTTCGCCTGCGGCGCTTTTCTTACACATTTCACAACAGACAGTTCACGTTTAAAAATGTTGTGATCGCGCGCGCGATTTTTTTTTTTAAAAAAATTTTCGCCTGCGGCGCTTTTGTTACACATTTCACAACAGACAGTTCACGTTTAAAAATGTTGTGATCGCGTAAGAAGTCTAACAATTCACTTTCAGTTAATTTGTCAAACTAAATAGTGGTCACCGCACAACCTGTTCACGACATTTTTACACAATTTAGCGCAAATACAAATTTTTGTACGGACCCCGTTAAAAACAGTGTTGGAAAACGGCCAAAAACTAACAAGTGAGAGAAAATACAGTGTTGGAAAACGTTCCAATTTAATGAAAGCAACCCTGAAAAGCCCAAAGCAACCGTGTAAAACACAAAACAAACATGAAAAAATTCATGTTTTATTAAAATTTCAAAATTCATTTAAAAAAAAAGTAGAAGAGACCCCCTAAAAATTTTTTCACCTAAATTCATCATAAATTGCCCTCTTTTTGTTAGTATTTTTTTTTTTTTTTTTTAAATTATCCGCGAAGAGTAAACAATTACCAACAAAAAAATACATGAGAGAGAGAGAAAAAACTTTATTTGCTATGCTCTCATCTCGCTCCCAGTTCTTTAACTTCCGCTACGTAGCCGTAGCAAATCCTCTTTTATTTTTTGGCTATGGCTCTGCTACTGCTCTGTTTAAATCGAGATCGTTAGCGATAGCAAATCCAAAATTAATTCAACTTTTTATGTTTTAAGTACGAGCGCATGATCAGTAGACAGAACAAAAAGTTTTAGATCGTGGAACTTTGGCTATTACAATAGCTAATAGCGAAACACTATTGTTGATAACGAATTGTATTTATTTTTACTTTTATAATACCTAAATTAATGGCAATTGCAAATTTTTGTTAGAATTTTGTAGAAAAATTAATAATTTAACACACACTAAATAGTACGTCAACGCCCAACGAACTATCGAAAACTATCGATTGTAAAATAATATCGTTGACTATAGATTGTTCCGACTATCAATAGTTCTCTATCTCTAATGGCAAACGTGCTTAGTGCTTGCAGTTAAGCATAGTACTCATGAAAAGAAAAGGCCCAGCGTAAACCCAAACTCCATATAAAAAAAACGCTGGTGTAAGGGGAAGAAGAAGAACTTGACATTTAGCAACGCTGGGGCGTCCGCAGCTCTAACTAAAATAACAGAGCTGTTAAGTAAATGAACAGAATGGGCAACGCTGTTGAAACAGCTGACTGGCCCAGCGAAACATCGAACTGTTTAGAGTTTCGCTGGGTATATGGCCGAAACTTTGACCAAAAATAGTGACGTTGACCATAATGACGACAATATTGTAGATTATAAGCAAGAACGAAAGTTAAAATTGTTATTATACACATAAAGTAGATAGTTTTGTATATTTTCATTAATATAGAAGGAAAATCCCCATTAAAAGTTCAAAAGCGATAGGTGCACCCAATACCCGCTTCGCTTGCGTGCCATAGCATATTTCTCCTATATTAACTTATTTTGAAATTTTTCATTGCCTATTCTCTCCTCTTTTTACCAAATCAGTTGTGCATGTTCGTATTTGAAATTACCCGCAGTTGACGCATAGAGTTACCACTCAGCTTTTTGTTATTTTTCCGTGTTGCATTGGCAACGCTCGTCGCAGCGAAATGTTGAGCACCTTACGCCGCGTAACATTTTTTTTCATGAGTACTAGAGCTGGGACGATTTTTTTTAGAATCGATTTAATTCGATTTTTGAAGAAGGGAAAATCGATTTAAAAACGATTTTTTTTAATGAAAAAACAAATTTTAAATTAATTTTCTTACGACTTTATTTGCTTTGTTTTTCTTAGTATTTATATTATTTATCACAAGTTTTTTATGTTACTTAACTGTTCATCAATAATAACAAAAAAACGGAAAATAATAACCAAATTAAAATAAATTCAAATTTCAATGATTTAAATTAACCTCGTTTAATTCATATTGCGAGTATATGTTCATCTAAATATAATTAGGATAATATCAAAATTAAAAAAAATCGATTTTTAGAAAAACAAAATCGATTTTTGCTCCGCCAAAGAAAAAATCGATTTAAATCGATTTAAAATCGATTTTTTAAAATCGGTCCCAGCACTAATGAGTACTAAGCTTTAACAGTACACATCGATAAGCATCGAATCGGAAAGAATCGTCTCAATAGGAATCATCTGTTGCTTACAGAATTTCTTTTATGGGTGGATACATTTATTTCGATTGCTTTTAAGTAATAAAGTATGTAAATGAACCTTGTAACAGTCAAGAAGCGACCATAGATTTATTTGATTTGTAAAAAAGTAATAGACGATGCAAAGTTAACGCAATAAGAGGCAGTATAAGCGCAACATAGCCCAAAATTAACGCAATTTTATGGAAATGTTAACTGCTATCGACATATCGAATCTAAAAATGGAACTCGTTCCGACAGAGCTGCAGTGACAAAGTGTTGATGGTTTCGGTGAATGGGGGGTGAGAAAAACGCACAAAGTCAGAGCATAAAGCAAAGTAGGAGAAGGTAACAAAATCTACAAAATAAATTACGTACCTCGAAAAGTACGTACTCGCGAGAGTGTGCATGTAGAAGAAAAAAGTGATAGGCATTAAATATATTGTAAATTGGGTAGTTGCTGGCACCCTTTCCCAACCAACACACAAAGCAATAGCAACAACAACACAGCAGCAGCAGCAGTACGAATATTTCGACCATGAACAACGGATTCAGCACCGGTGAGGAGGACTCTCGGGGTGGCCACACGGACCAAACGTGCTGCCTGATCGATGATATGGAGCGATGCCGCAATCAAGCTGGCTACGCCGGCTACAGTAAACGTATACAGAAAACGGTCGCCCAAAAGCGTCTCAAGCTAAGCAGCGATCCAAGTGCGCAGCACATTTACATATGTGATTATCACAAAGCCAGAATACAATCGGTGCGCACGAAGCGTAGACGCAAGGACAGCGAAGATGATAGCAATGAAACGGACACTGATTTGCATGAATTCCCAGATCTATACCAGCTACATGTGTCAACACTGCGTCGCTACAAGCGTCATTTTAAGGTGCAGACGCGGCAGGGCATGAAGCGTGCACAGTTGGCAGATGTAAGTTAAAATCAAATCAAATACAGTGTGTCAAGTAATTGTGTTGACAAAAAAAATATTCAAGCCTGTTCTCAATTCCGAAAACGAGTCGATTTGAGACAAAACAAGTTGATTGCTGTTCTGAATTCCGCAAATCGACAATAATTGTCGTTTTCAAACGTGTCCTTTAGAGTCACCGGTTAACTTCAACTATTAAATAGTTGAAGTATATTTTAACTTGGACCGTTATCGAATTTTTTTATAAGCATCTATAAAATATTGCATGAAAAACAAAACCGAGCATCAATGACTAAACCCACGAAGCTTCGTGGACTAAACCGAGCTGTTCTGAATTCCACTTTCATTTTTGCTATCGATACCAACTCTCGCAATCGAAAGCTGCTAGAGTTGCTTCAATTGAATAACAAAATTGGACAACAAACTTTTAGAATAATTTTCCTTCTATCTGCTATATTCAACCTGAAATATTTTAAAATTTTCAAAAAGAGTTTTAAATAAATCGAATCGTATTTAAGATACAAATTGAAGCTTGAATGCTTTTATTTTTGAATTGATGACAGCTCTGGTTCTCCATAATTGGATCATCTGCTTCGTGTCAATATGAATAAGCACATTCACAGGTCAATCAGCTCGGCCTGCAAGCAACCAATATCCATAGCTGATGGCATTTTGAAAAATTAGTTTATCTTGTTATTTGAGCAATTTCTTCCCCTTCATGACAGCTGATACGGTCGATGACTTACTGAGTTTATTAATTTTGGAGTTCAGAACAGCAAATAGTAAAACGTTCGTTTTCGTTTCGTTTTTACTTTTCGAAAACGTTCGGAATTCAGAACAGGCCTGATTGATTAAAATCACATTTGATTTTTTTTTGTTAATAATTAAATTGAATGGATCCATTATAATTTCATTTTTTTCACCGAAGTCATCTAATTTTGTTTTTTTTTTTTGTCAGAATAATTGCATGACTAACTGTAAGCACTTAGCAATTGTGTAGTTTTATTTGATTAAAAATAATTAATATTATTTTCAGACCATCATGAAGCATTTCAAGACAATACCCATTAAGGAAAAGGAGATCATCACTTTCTTTGTGTATATGGTTAAAATGGGTTCCAACAAATTGGACCAAAAGAACGGCATTGGCAATGATACCACTTGAACGCAACTTTTACGGCAGCGGCGGTATCGATATCGTTATTGATGCCGGCTGATAATTTCCAGCGCTAGCTGTCCTGCTCTCACACACACACACACACACACACATACACAGAAAAACAATAAACACACACAGATACACATGCCAATCCATAAATATGGGCTCTACAGTGAAATCGAATTAGCTGCAACATGTGCAGCACTAATAATTATAGCCCAAAACAATCAGTGCTTTAACCAATTGTTCATAACTTATATTATATGCTAAGCTGCAAACCACGTTAAAACCTGTTTGATGAGGCTCATTCCGCTGGCTCGGGCCTGTGACCCGGATTTACAGTAAGTCAAGTAACTGTTTTGACAATTTACAATATTCGCATCCTTTATTTTGCCCTTATTTTGTTATAGTTAACAAGTTTTAAAAAATCCATTGAGCTCAATTATTTAAATAAAAGATAGAAAAATCGTTTTTTTGTCAAAACACTTACTTGACATACTGTATATCTTAGAGGTTTAATTTGTGGAATGGTTTTGGTGGCAATCGATGCTATTCATATTACGTAATTTAACTTTCATTTTTATATACACATTTTAAAAGTATATACATATTTTTTAATTATTTTATTTTTAATTTTTCGAACTTGTATTGTTTTCTTCTAAGTTCTCTGCAATATTAGAATTTTGTAAGAACTTTATTGAAATTGCGCTTGCAATGGCTCTGCCCAATGAATGCCGACAGTAATGCAGGTTTCACTGTACCACGTCACGGTTTTCTTTTTTTTTTTTTGTCAATACAATTACTGGACATACTATATATAGTATATAAATATCCCATCCCTTATGAATTTGTAGCAGCAGCAGCAACAACAACAACAAAACATAACTGGTGCTCCCATAACATGTAGTTTTAATAAAAATAATAAAAATGGAGAAGATAAAAAAAAAATAAAATTAAACAATTGTAATTGTAGCATTCGTCATTGTTAATAGCTCTTTATACAAATTATACATGCATAGATAATATTAATAATATTATATTTAAAAAAACTAAACAATGTAAATGATAACATGACCCAATGTCGGGTCCCGAATATGAAGCAACTAACTAACATTTACTCTAACTTAGCCTTTCGTTTTTTTTGTTATTGTCACCACTTAGCCAAAAGCAATCAAATAAAATTCTAAATCTGCCAACGAGAAATGAATGAATTATAAGAACAACAATCAAGAACTTCATAACATTCTACGTAAATTAAAAAAAAAATTAAAGTAAATCCTACAAAAAAAAAAAAACAAAAATATATATTACAAAAATGTTTAATATGTAATTATTACAATTAATGCTGTACTTATATTTAAATTGTACATGTAATTTTACAACTCATTTTAAGAAACTAATTAAATACGAATGCATCTTAAAACTGAACAACATTATATAGATACATACATACACATATAAATATATATCTTCGGCAGGCCGAAGATGAGATGCCCTTGCATGATTGAGAAACCTAATTCTTCCAAAGGCAAATACATATATGTATAAAAGAAGTAATTCGATCTGTTAAAGAGCTTTAAAACTGTCTTACCTACAATATACTTATAATATATACTTATTCAATTCAGGTAAAGTCCATTAAGCCAATTTCGAATATACTATCCTCATTACCATCTGCAAGGGTATACGAATGTGCGTGGCAATAAAAATATTTTTTCATTTCATTTACTAATTGAAAACGTTACGCGTTTTTCTTGGGCATCATTAGGAACAAGGAAAATTAATTTAACTAAATCTTTTGCAAACATACAAATTACGTACATTATTAAATTAGTGCAACTTATACAAATACTACAGGGATCTGAACTACTCAACAATACCTTATCTAATTCTCACCAAAGTATTTCAGTTGATCAAGAATTCAGTTAATTATAATTTAACTTGCATCAATATAATAAATTAAAGGCTGAATTAAAATAAATATTGCGGGTCCTTAACTTAAATCGATACCTAGATGGTTATCGATTAATATAACTAGATGATTTATATTAAAATCTAGATCTGATATATGCAGTAATAATAATAAAATACATATAATAATAAATTATATAATAATTAATCTTAAAAAAAGAAACTGAAATTTAATCGTTTCCTGCATGAACAGCTGCAAGTATGCAGAAAATATCGTTCGTGAACTGAAGCTGTTCCTTTTATTTTGTTCCCAAATCGCTGAACGAGTTACTCAGACTGGCAAGCATCAGTGCTGCCAACTTAGCTTTTTTTCCGTCAATTCTGGCTGTTTTTGAAGACGAGTTGCGGGAGAAGTTTGTGAATTAAGGGAAGCGGGAATTCTGGCTTTTATAGAAATGCATTTGGTTTTTTTCCGCTTTTATAATGCTGCCAATTTCATGAAAATATGTAACATTCCGGTTGTCAAGAAAAAAATATGTACCAAAAATATACTATTTTTGATAAATCTGTGGAAGAAATGTTAACTGACTCTAAATTTTTGTAGAAATATACCAAATGCAGCTTTATCGATATTTGCCAATGGTAACTTACACATATTTTTGCTATGCCAAAAGAACATAAACAAAAGTGCCGTGATGCTTGGCGAAGAATTGAAGACAAGTCGTCGCAGGGATGACACGGACGAGAAAATGGTCTACTGCAAGACTACATATACTGCAAAGCTAAGAGATTTGCGTGCTCATGTATCCACTTCCAACAAAAATATTAAACAAATCGCGAAAAATTTAACTTTCTGCTAAAAAAATACCTTAAAAATAAAACACAAATTAAGACCACAACAATGCGCCTCGTTTGCGCTTTTTCAGTATATTTTCAGCTTATTTTTTCCTTCTCTCCAGTCAAAAACAGCTTTTATTTGTTAAAAAGTTGGCACCACTGGCAAGCGTTCCAACAATTTAACATTTTTCTGCAATGTTATTTATATTAAAGTGTGGAAAATTATTTCAACGTAAATTCTTAGATAGATTGAAAGAAAAACTTAGAAAAAATGGTTTTATTAAATTTGAAATTCATGGCAATGACGTTCTTGCCAAGATTTGTTAAAAGTCTTAACAGAACAGAATATATTTATGTAAAACTGAACCCCTTAAAACAGTTTTGTTCATAAATCACGAAACAAACTCATTTCAATGAGTCGCTCAACTGAACTTGTTCTGAACGAATTGACACAACTCTACTATACAAATGTGCTGTGCGCTTCATTTCAACAAAATTTTTACATATTTACATAGAATATCTCAAAATCTCAGACGTATTTGGGAGTATTAAACAACAGAATTGTATTTTAGCTGCATTACCGGAGCGATATAAAGACAAGAAATACGGAGACGCACACATAGAAAGCAACGTTATATACAAAGACGCACACACACATTAAGCGTGCGTGTGTGTGTGTGTGCGTGTGTGTGTCAGTGTCAGTGCGTGCTGCTGTCGTCGTTGCAAAGAGGAAGCACAGTCAGGCAAAGGCGAACACGAAAAAGGAGCAAGAGAGCCCAAGAAGCTGTAAGGGAACAGCAGTTGCCGGAACGACGTAGTGGTGTATAGCAACACAGCAAAAGAAACGGGAATAGCAGCATCGCCCACTACAATCCAAAGTTTATATACACTAGCACATACAACAGCAATAACACAACAAGAACAATAGCAAGAAAGCACACAAAAACAAAGGTGTTGCCACACAAAATGCAACAACAACAGGAATCTGGAGGCGAGGAGAGCTGGCTAGAGGAGCAGTGCCATCGTGAAATTGACGGACAGAACGATGAATATGAGCGCGAGTTTGTGCGTGAGCGCGACAACAATTTAAGCACCGTCTGGGGCGCATTCCAGGATTCGGCGACTGCAGTGGCACAGCTCTACCGTGGTAAGCAGGATTTATTGTATCCATTCCATTCATTCATCATGTCTTCTCAACTTATTACATGCGTCCGGTGTAGGTTTTGTTTATGGCGTGTGTTTCGTTTGTATATGACTTTTAATTTACATATAGTTATACATACATACATATGTATGTAATAAATTTGTGTGCGTGTGTTTGTGTACTTAAAAATAGTTTTGGGCGAGGGTATTAATAGCGACCGTGCTGCCGGACAGCCAGAAACGCTTTGCGACAGCAGCAGCAACAACACAGGCCCGGCTTTTAAGCTCCATGTCTGTGTATGTGTGTCTGCCTGTTAGTGTGAAAGCTTATGTCGCTCTCGCAGGGAATAGACCAACAAACACACACAGACATACGCCTTAAAATTCTCATTCCCTATTCTACTCATTTTCGTTCGCAATCTACGCACTATCTGCAACTGCAACGCAGAAGGGCTTGCAATGCAATAGAACGCCCCTCCCTTCCCCACACACACACACATCCATGATGATGTCTATGTCTGCGCTACGTTCGGTTCTCAGTGCTGCTCTTTGAACTACAATAACGTAAAAATGAGAGAGAGTGAGAGAGAGAGAATGAAATGCAGCGCTTGACGTGCATAAGATTTACAGGCTCCGTTAAGTTTCCGTTTAATGTATCAAATCTTTGTATGCAGGTGTGTGAATATATCATCTATATTATAGATTCTATAATAATTGTCAAACAGCTGTTTCGACAGTCAGTGCAAAGGAAGCTGCCGACGGCGCTGCCACATGAATATGCACTTTTATATTGCCCATTCCTTATCGCCGCACACTGTGGAAGCCTACAAACTATAATATGTCTATATATGTACATATATTTTTATGCTTGTTTCATTTTCTTTTGATTGCAAATTATTTTCGGGCTTGCTGCCATCTCGCTTCCTCGCTTAGCCATCTTTATATGTAAGCAGCAGTGCATTTCACATTGTCATTATTTCGTTTTCCTTTCATTCCACTGAGGGTCGATAACGGCAAGTTGCTTTGGTCCTTTTTCTCCGTGTCTTTTGTGCAGAGCAGCAGCAGCAGCAGGTGTTGGATATTCCAAACAGCAAGAGAAGAAGTGAGCGAGAGCGAGAGAGTCAGTTTGAGAACCGATCTTCAATGGCGGTCTTCGTCCTCCTTCCTTTGTGCTTCCCTTTCTCATTTTCTTTTATAGAATTGTTGTTAGATATTAAAACGAGCCAAATATGCTCGTAGATTTATAGATTCTTTATTTAGATCGTAGTATGCTTTAACTGAATTATTTTACATTTATTTTTTGTTAGTGCCTAATTTTATATCAATTAATTTGATTTAATCTTAAATATCCCGAACTTATCCATCTCTGATAAAAATTTCAGATACTGTATTTCTACGATTTATTTACAATTTGTATCAAGCTTTGGATGTCGAACTTAATATTGTATAGTTAGATAATTATATAGATACAGTCATAGGCATAAGTATTTTGACACCATTTAAAGTTAATTCATTCAAAGTTTGGCACAAATTGGAAAGGACATTTTAATTCCATTTGAGTGATATAAAACTAATTTTGGTAAAAGTCTACTTTTTCAACCTTTTTCCTCGATTTAAAAATAAAGATGTGATACAAAAAGTTTCTTTAAATAATTCTAATAGTGACTGCAAAAAAAATGTTCAAGTCTCTCTTCGCTAGTATATTTTAAAATTTTTTGAAAATGGCAAAAAGGCACTTTTCCTTATTTTTGTACAAAAAGTGCCTTGTTTTGCCATTTTCAAAAAATTATAAAGAAAAACTAGCGAAAAATGTTTCGAAAAATAATGTTTGCATCACGTTTACAAAAATTCAAAAATTTCACTGGGTACCTAATGGGTTGAGGTGAGGAAAGTTTTATATAATTGAAAAGGAGTTCGAGTTCGAGTTCCTTTCCACTGATGCCAAACTTTGCATGAAGTTAGCTCAAATTATGAGTAGAATTAACTTTAAATGGTGTCAAAATACTTTTGCCTATGACTGTATGTGAAAAATGTTCTTTTGGACCAGAAAATCACTTGATTATAAAGTAATTTTATTATTAAAATTAACTCATCATGTATATCTTCATAATCAACCTGTTGAGTTCAATCTTCGATTGTTCATTGAACATATGTATTCTTTATTTAAAAGTCAGTTTATAGATGCTCCACTGTATTACCATGTAGCTCAGATCTGAAGTCTATTATGATACAAATATGGTTATTTCCAGGATCGAAAACGCGACATTTGTACGTCTTTAAAAACAAATGACAAAAGTTGACATTTTCAAAAAAGTTTTCTCTCGTGTTTTATGTATTTTATCAACACTATTTTTATTATAAAGGACAAACTTCGAAAACTTGTCGTTTTCGAATTATTTATAGAAAACAATGCATCGCGAACGCAACGAAAAATATAAGTCATGTTTGACTTTATCTTGACAAATGCGAAATGTGGCGAGTAATTTGGAAGACAATACTCTTAAGCCATAATAAAATAGTGTAGCTTTCCATTGTACAAATAATTTTGATATGTTACTATCATTTTATTTATTTTTTAAGTTTTATAAGTAATTTGTAACACGACATCGCGAACGTGACAAGATTTCCACCTAGTTTTTTCCAAGAATTTGTTCATCAAATTTTATTCTTTATATCGAAAACCGCTTGTAAAATTCGTTTTGAATTAAACTTTCATTATATTTCTATGAATGATAATATTTCTGTCCTACTTAGTGTAATCGTTAGAATAGAAACGGTCCATTTTGAAATTAAATTTTTAAGAAAATGGCCAAAAATGTAGAAAAAGTGAAGTGATTCTAATGTAGAATCTATATGTTTATTCTATTGAATTTCTTCTAGCGTATATTTCTTAAATCCATTTTTGGAAGAAAATTTCACAAGATGTGAGTTTTGGATCAATTTACGTTTTTTCTGGAAATGCTCATATATATTGTTTAAACTTTAACCTATGATAAGTTATATAATTTAATATTAAATATATTTTAAATCAGCCCTTAAATGATGAGCCTAATATTGTTTCCTTTGCTTTTTCAGAGCGCTCATCAAACACATTCGCGTCTGAGACTGGCGCACTGTGGCTGCCCTTTCAGACAGCAGCCGGTACAGTGACAACACTTTACAAAGGTATGTGGGCAAAGCAGCTACATACAGTTATGGAAAAAATAATAGAAACGACAGGGGTGCTCACACTTGAAACCAAATATTTCGTTTCTGGAGCAAAATTCATCCATGTAAACAGGATAACAATTCTCTATTTTGGTTGCCTTTTTGGGCTTCTTTTTTAAGAACCATTAACTGTGTGTACTGATTTGTGGAAAGACCATGTTTTTGACATGGAAAAAATAATAGAAACGCACTATAATTTTGATATTATCTTGTTTCTTAATTATTGAAATCAAGTTGTATAGGTAACATTTCATGAGCTAAAGATAGAAGAATACATAAAATAACTTTTTTTTTGGATACCGGTCTGCTTGTTGTTGTTATTCGTTTCAGAATGGGCCTTGAAGTATATTGTCGTGAGGTATATTGTATATTCTTATTCTAAAAATTAAAGCCAACTCAATGTCAAATATAGCCACATTTCCTAAATGTTTATAAACAAAATATTTTTAGCGATTTACAACAAATAAAAACCAAAGGCACGCAGAAAAACCCTCCTTGTCTGAAAATAAAAAAAAATCCCTTTCTGTCATCGAAAGTCCAAAAAAATGATTTTACTGATAGGTAGTCACACTATACGAAATAGTCTGATTGATTTCGGTTTCAAAGGCCATATAGCTCGAAAGGTACCATACCATAACAAAAGCATCAGCAAACGGGAAAATTTCAAGCAGGCGCGTTGTGATCAGACGAAACTAAGATCAAAAATAAAAAAAAAAATTGATCCAAAACATTATTTGAAGCTGGCCAAGAAATGCTTCCTTGACAAAAAAGTTCCATTAAGGGAACCTTTACAATCATTAAACCTTAATCCCATAGATCTCCTTTGGTGGATCTTAAAGAAAAGGATTATGGGCTATAAACCCCAAAACTAAGGATTATTTGTGGAAAAAACATAAACTGGTGGACACCATGGGTCGTCGATGTGCCGAAGTCACTGAAACTCGCGATGCCACAACCAAATAGTAAAATTAAAGGTTAATCTTTATGCCTTTGTAGGTAAAAAATTGTTCTTCTTAACTTTGGGCGTGCCGCTTCTATTATTTTTTCCAGGCCTAAAAAATAAAAAAAATATTTTCTGCTATACACTCATGGACAAAATAATAGGTGTGCTCTTTCTTTTACTATAACAGCTATTGTAAGTCAAATCTTCAAATTTAAAAATCATATTTGGAAAGGTCATCTAAGTTCCGTTTGAATGATGTATAACTTTCCTTAACCCATTAAGTACCCATTGAAATATTCGAATTAAAAAAAAAGTCAATTTTCAAAACTTTTTTCCTCGATTTTTTCCAAAAAATTTTGGGATGCAAAAACATTCTTGAAACAAATTTAGGAGTGACTGCAAAAAAAAATATTCAAAAATATTTTTGCTAGTATTTTTAAAAAAATTTTAAAAATCCTAAAAATGGCCATTTTAACCCATTTTTCTCCATTTTCATGCAAAAAGTGCCTTTTTTGCAGTTTTCAAAAAATTTTAAAAAATACTTACAATAGCTGTTATAGTAAAAGAAAGAGCACACCTATTATTTTGTCCATGAGTGTATATTAAGTTTTTTGAAAATTATTATTTTGTTGCAGTTTGATACATTACTGAATAGACTTCAAATAAAAATTATGAAACTTAAGAAAAAAAAATTTTCATTAAACAAAATTTAAAAAACTACCAAAAAAAAAATGCCGTTTCTATTATTTTTTCCATGACTGTAAATTTGCTTGTGATCTAATAATAATCTAATAAGTCATCTTATTGATTGCCGTTCTGCAATCGAATGCTGAATTTTGATGAAGCTATTGATCATTTTTGTTTGTTTTTTTTTAGAATCATGTGATGGTCTCAAACGCACCAGCGACGCTGCCATACAATGCGGCTACCAAAGACGCACGCGCGAATTGGCCGATTGGGCGCGCAGCAAAAAACGCCGCATGATTCGGCGAGAAGATTTGCTGGCCTATTTAGCTGGAAAAGCGCTGCCAACGCAATCAACGAATCCACATGCCAATCGTCGGTGAGTTCGTCTTGTTACGATTCCGAGCATATCCTTTATGACTAATTTATGGTTCTGGTTCTTCCTTTTATATATCGTAGGTCACCAAAACCGGAGCATAATCACAGCGGTGTCCATCATCATCATCATCATCAAGTGAGTGGAGGCACCAATGGTGTGAGTGGCTTTGCCAGCAACGGACTGAGCATGATTCCACCCACATGCGCTGGGGGACAGTCAACGCATTTGTTAAATACCGCCAGCGGCCAGGCGGCGACAGTGGGCGCCACAGGCGGTGCTCTAGGCGCTGGCGGCATCATTGGCGACGATTTGCATACTTTCAAGGAGGCCTTGGTCTTGCGTCCACGGTAAATATTCTTTTTCTGCATTATTAACATTTCTAAGGAATCTATGAATAACACACTGTGACAAAAAAAAAATCAAAACAAAACTTCTGGGATGGGACATAGCGTAGGTTGTAGGTATAGTTAAATAGAATTTTGTGGCTAACTAGAATTTTTTGAATCACATCGAAATGTTGAACAACGGTAAAAAAAACTGTTTTTTTCGCACATAAGGTCACTTTTACGCCCATAGCTTCGTCAAATATCCACTGATTTTCATTTTCTTACCAGTTTTGGAAAGAAGAAACTTAGGTCTTTAAACGTGCCATACATGACTTAACAGGTTTCATTTCCTATTCCTATATTCGAGTATTTGCTAGGTAAACTATTTTTTTTTTGGTTTATTTTTTTTTTTTTAATTTTTTTGACTTTGGTGATGTTTTTGAACATTATTTTGGTATAAACCCCTTATACTTGTTTTATTATTTAATAATAATACATTACGAGAAAACCGTGAGTCTATCGTGAGTCTAAAATCGGTCAATAATTAGCAAAGTTATAAAAGAGTTTTCAAAACGAAATTGCTCAATATGTTGATATTCGCTCCATTATAGCACCTAAAAGTATGCAACTATTTTCCGTTCGCATGTTTTTGACATGCCTTTTTTCCTAAGAATTTGAATAGCTCAATTAAATATTATTCGATTTTAATAAAGTAAAGTGCAGAAGACGCAAAATGAAAAGTGTTTGGAAACTGCGTACCAAAAGTAAACAGTTTTATACAAGTTTCACTTATTAATTTTTGTTCAAAGTAAGTATTTTTACATGTAGCCCCCTTAATTGGTTGGAAAGGTGCTACTTTTCTCCTTCCAACGACGTATTACATGCTATTACGATTAATAGTTTAAGACATATGATTTTACAACTCTATCAACCTCGAAAATACGGGTTTTTAACCGTTATTCCAAATTTTTATGTGCACGAAAAATTTGTGGTATGCCACAATGTTACATTTAACTATAGTATCTACAACCTACACTATGTCGCATCCCAGAAGTGTAATTATTCAAAGATCTCAAAGAACAAATATAAATATGTATGCATAAATCTGCAATCTACAAAATGACGAATTTTCTATAAAAATCAACTGTTTTAACAAGATTTATCGCCAAAAAATGTGCTCCTGTAATTGTTATACCCGTTACTTATAAAAATAAGTAAAAGGGGATATTGTATTCGTTGCAATGTATGTAACAGGGAGAAGGGAGCATATATATTCTTGATCAGCATCAACAGCCGAGTCGATATAGACATGTCCGTCTGTGTAAGCGCCTAGATCTCAGGGACTATAAGAGCTAGACCAACCAAATTAGGCACACAGACTTCTATAGACCCCACGCAGGTCAAGTTTGTTTCAAATTTTTGCCACACCTTTTTCCGCCTCTGTAAATCGCAAAAAAAACACCACACGCAAAGTTTTCAAGATATTACAATTTGTACTAATTATTAACTACTATTATTACCTATCATCCTACTAAATCGTAACAAGAGCGGACAAATAGAAAGGTGGTAATGGCTAATTAAAGTTTTTAAAAAATATAAGTGCCTAAAAGCATGCAATAAAAAGTATTTAAAAATTCATTAAAATAAGTAACGGGTATCCTATAGTGGGGCGCTCGACTATATCTTTTTCCACTTGTTTTTTCTTTATTTGCGGAGGGCAAATTAATATTAATCAGCTAAGAATACTTTTTAATGTGTCTAGCTCTGACAGTGTTTGAGATCTAGGCATTACTACAAACAAACAGGGCTAGGTTTTGTTAGGAAGTTTAATAATAAAATTAGAATCTTTTTTGCCATTTTTCTTTTGATTTCCTGAATCCATCCATATACTAGTATGTCTATTAATGTATGTATGTTTATTGTTTTTGTACTTGCCGATTCTCAGGGGACCGGAACTATTTGCATTTGTTGCCAACGAAATAGCGCGTCATTGCAAGCGGCCTGGGAGTCCCATCGATGATAAAATGGACATTTGCCATTACAGCAGTAAACGACAGCGATTTATGTAATCATCGCATGGATTCAGCGGCAGTCAACGGGATGTACACACACACAGCATTCACACACACACCCACACATCATACATACATAGATAGATATGTATGCGGCAAAAGCAGAAGCAACAAATTTAATCGCTCGTTGCAGAAGTTACGATATAAAAAAAGACATGAAGATGATTAGTAATTTTCCTGCTCACTTCTCTATTCTATGCTCTGACCAGAGAAAAAGACACAGAGCGCGACAGTAGGTGAAAGAGAGAGCGAGAGAAAGAAAGAGAGAATGAGTGTGTTTATACATAAGTATTTGGTCAATGCAACATATACTACTCGTATATGTTACTTTCTTGTCACTGCGCGTTTAGCCGATTTATACTCACAAACACACACACGCACACACACATACAGCCTCTTGTACGAAAATACACACACACACACACCGAACAGCATAAGTTAATTTTAGTTAGTTATTAAGCGTAAAAGCTTTTGTTGTAAGTCGTCTTCAAGTCAAGAAGTGATCGAAACCGTTGAAAAAGAATGAAACAAAACAAAATGAAATGAAAGAAATGTAAGAAAATATTTTGTTGTTGGATGATCACATAAGTTATACGTTAAATAACATGTATAACACAACTGTTATAGTACGTTGTAGCCTTTAAAGAACCCCACACAACCAACAATTGGCAGCACGTATTAAACGGTTTAAATGTAGCGAATATTGTAATATATATTTAAGCAAATCTACAGATACTGTTATAAGCCAAAAGATGTAAATGTATATAAGAGAAAAAGTTAAGAAAAAAAAAAGTGAATAAGATAATTGAGCACAGGCAGAAATGATTATGATTCAAATGTTGCATATGCCACGTACGAAACTAATACAAACTAAAACCTTATTAGCTGTTTATATTTAATATCATATGTTCATACCAATCATAAAGATCACAAAACATCAAAACGCTTCCCAAAAATTCTCTCTCGACAACCACATAAGTAAATTTTTTCAAAAATTATAAAAAAAAAAAACTAAACCAAACTAACAAAATTATAAAAAAATGATAATTAAATAATAATCAGCGGTTAAGTTGCATAGATATTTTATCATGGCTGCAACTCGCCGCATTTGTAGCTAGCGAGGTAATACATATATACATATATTGAAATATATATAATTATTCATATAGACTCTATTGTATATGATTAGCATACAATAATACGAGCTGAGAAAGTAAAAAAAAAAAAAAACAAATTCAAATACTAAATTATACATGTATTAAAGCAAAGTCCTATGAAATATTGAGTTGTAATAAATTTAACAACTATGCTAAATTAACAATATACAAATATATATAAAAAAAAAAAAAACAAATTAAAAAAAAGAAAAATCTTATACAAAATTAAGAAAAAACACTATAAGTTAAATAAAAACATGAAAACAAAAACGAGCCTATTTTTTTCTTGAAGAATCTGAAAGTCTTAACATTGGGATGTATGGTTATTTTAAGACCCCTTTATATAATATTTTTTTCCTTTCTTAATTCCTATTATAAAAAGTGGGTTTCTATAAAAGAATTTTTAGAAATAAATGAATTAAAATAGAAACCTTTAGGTCTCATCATGTTCGTTTGAGTTCTTGCTTAACCCTCTAAGGCTATCTTTGCAAATAATAAACGAAGAGAAGTCAAGTTATGTTTTTTTAAATGAATTTGGGCCTCTGAATTCAAAAATGAGCTCAGAAAAGGTGTACATGGCTTCGTTCACCTGTTAGGTGACAAAATGTGAAAAGTGACTCAAGCCTTTTTTGGGGCTATCAGTGAAAAAATTCGGTTGAAAATTTGTTTACATTTCAGATTTGTCATTTATCTATTGGTATATAACACCAACCAAATAGATTTTGTTGTGTGTGCAGCATAAGAGCAGATTGAAATTGACCCTCCCGAGATTTTTCGCGAAAAAAAAAACGAAAAAGCGCATGGCGTGACTTAGTTAAAATAAAAGCACCATTTAAAGCTTCCGAGTGCTTTAAAGCTTATTGCAAGTGTGAAGCTGTGTTTATTGGCAACAGCTAAAAAATATTTTTATGTTAAAAAACGAAATTTTTTTTTAGTTATTGTGATATAACGGATAAGTGTCGTGAGA
This sequence comes from Drosophila quinaria, assembly GCA_035047525.1. Lineage (NCBI taxonomy): Eukaryota > Metazoa > Arthropoda > Insecta > Diptera > Drosophilidae > Drosophila > Drosophila quinaria. The sequence continues at coordinate 6,157,202 of JAWNPO010000455.1, read as the reverse complement.
CACGCTTACGTGTTAGAGGGTTAAAGGAACCAAATTCTTTCAGCCTTAAGTTTGAAGACTGAATAGTTTAAGAGCAAAATCATAATTCCTTATTAAGCTAAAACCCAAAAAAGTTCTTGACATTCACTCTAAAAAAAACCATTGATTAACTCCAGAGTTGTTCATTGAAATTCATTGCTATTTTTATTTTCATATTCAATAAAATTAATCTTTTTGTTGTTGTATATTAAGATATATGTATACATATATATAATTTTTTCATTTGTATAACTGCACAGCTGGCAATTTACACATACATAGATACATAGACAGAAGGTTAGGAAACTAATTAACTAATTAAAAAAAAACGATGCAATGTTGCGAGACTGTCGAACTGTCAAATACAATAAAACAGAACTACAACTGCAATCATTTAATTAAATTTAAGGGAAAGCTTCGCATATTGATGGTTTAAAAAAAATTCAAAGGAAAATAATTAAGTGTGCAAGTTGCAGCTATAAACATTAGTGAACAAAATTAGTTATATCGCAACTATATTTATCAACAGCAACAAAATTAACACAGCAACCGTTTGAAATGCTGCAAAACACAGTTTTAGAGCTTTTATTCATTTGATTTGATTTTGTTTTTTTGTACCAGAGATTGCAACAGAAGAAAAGAGAGTTAACTCGACTTTACACTTGCGTAGATAATATAATATAGCATTACTTAAATACATAGATTTCTGATCAAATTTCACTTGTTGCAATATCTTCTTGTTTTGTTTTTGTTTAGCTTCATTCATTTTATGTGTATTATAAATGGTTTTCCTTTATATATATATATATATATATATATATATATTTTTATAATTCATTTGATTTACTTAATTACTATGCATGTGTTAGTGTTAGTTAGTGTGTATGTATATGCGTGTGTGTGTGTAAAACGATGTTAAGAGCAAAAGAAAATTGATAATAAGTGTTAATCGGTATGCATGTGGTCTAGTTTAACAATAACGATACTTTTAAACTAATTACAATGAATTGCCCTAAACGGAATGTTTCTCTTTTTTTTCTTTTTCTTTTTTTTTGCTACATTTTGAACTCTATGAGAACTGTTCGGAATTCCCATTCCACGGCAATATTTACGATTTATTGCTTTCATATTTTAATATTTAAGACTTTTAGCAAATATACATTTTTATAAATATATGTATGTATATTTATCTTTATACATAAGTTGAGGAATTGTAACTCGGAACAGTTCTTTACATTTAAGTGAATATATACATATACATATGCATGTATATATATGTATATACTACATAATATGCCAAAAAAAAAATAAAAATAAATTGCAATATATAAACTTTAACGTTAACGGACATTTTTTTGTTTTAAATATATGTATTATTGTGTATGTGTTGGTCATTCTCGGAGCTCGTTCTCTTGTCCAATTCAATAGCGAGTGAAAGTAGTGTGTGTATGTGTGTGTTTGACGGTGTTGAAGAAGAATTAAAAAAAAAACACATTAAGAGCCTTAACACAACAAAAGTGCATGACGTTGCGCCGGTTTCAGCCTAAAACTGCACCCAATTGGCATTTGCCGTATTCTGTTGTCCTTGATTGCCACTACAAACCGAATAAGAGACAAGAGAGAGAGAAAGATAAGTGGAGTTTAAATCCAAGATCAAGTTTGATATTAATTTCGATCAACTTACCCGGCGGATGCATAGTCGGTCCATTCAGTGCCGGCACCGCCTCCACTGACACTCCTGTGAGCTGGCGAGCCACCTGGACTTTGTCGCAATGTCGCTGGTGCCGCCGCCGCCGCTGCAGCCGGTGGTGGTGCTATTTTTGCCAGTCCACCAGGCGGCGGTGGTAGCACACCACCAGTTCCCTTGCCCTTGCCGGTGCGCGAGCTGCCCTCGGAGCCATCCTTTTTCTGCGAAACACATCGAGAAAAAATTAAGAAAATGTAGTAAAGTAAGAGTCTATTTTCACTACATAAAGAATAGTCCTTGTTTTTGGTTATATCCCTTTAAATATGCCTTATTTTATTTAAAAACAAGTGGGCACGGGTACAGTCGAGTTTGCTCGACTGTTGGATACCCTTTGCCAGTTTCCATAAATTATAATATTAGTTATAAAAGAATTAGTAATATGTATTAAGCCTATATAACACATAATATTTAACGCCGCTCGAATTTGCTTCTGATATAGGGGTCCGATTTTAACCAAGTTTGGTCAGCATGTATGGGACCATCTCGTATGCATATTATGTTAGCTTGGCTCAGATATTTTAAACAGTAAAATAGTTTGTCATACTTAAACATGATATGGAAGCTAAATGATATAGTCGTCTGACTTCAACCAAATTTGGTTCGGTTGCCAAGGACCATCTTGTATGCATAATTGTCAGTTTGGTTGAGATATCTCAAACAACAAAAAAGTTGTTCATACTGGGACTTCATTTTCGACTGATGGTTCCTATGGCAGCTATATGAAATAGGGGTCCAATCCAAATTTAAAAACAAACTTTATCTGCGTCCGGTATCCAGCTACCTACATACCAAATTTGAAGTCTCTAGTTATTATAGTCTCTGAGATCGACGCGTTCAAACAGACGGACGGAAAAACAGACGGACATGGTTTAATAAACTCGGCAGTTGATGCTGATCAAGAATATATATGCTTCCTTCTGCCTGTTACATACATACATCACACAAATCTAATATACCCTTTTGACCATTTTCAATGGGCATATGGTATAAAAATTCGTTTCTTTAGACGTAGTCTTTTTCCTTTTCGGAATTTTTTAGGGTGTATTGCTATTTGGCAAACTTTTTTTTTCGATATTTTTTTTTTTTTTTTTTGCATATTTTTATAGCTTGGATAAAAGAGTTTTTTTTTAAATCCGAAATAATTTAGCAGATACGGCCTTTTTGTTGAAGCAATTTTAATGTTAATGCATGTGAAGCCAAAACTTTAAACGCGTTTATCTCGAAACCACGTTTTACTCATGAATTATTAAAAATAAAATTTTTGTCACTGGCACTGCGCAAAAAAAGGTACTATTATTAGGTATGAAAAATTTAGCGCATTGTGCCCAAATGACAAAAATTTTTTTTTTTTAATAATTCATGTGTAAAATTTAATTTTATTTGTCACAAAATTGGATATCAGAAATTTTGGGGCATGAAAATGTTTTCGTCACTAGACTTTTACCTCGGAAAGAGGTTTTTTTTTTATAAGTAATCATATAATACAGAAAATAACAAATAATTTTTGAATAATGGTTTAGTATTGACTCCAGTACTAAGTATAAAACGGTTTATTTCGGTTTGTATATAACTAACTATTCCTTGAATAATATATAACGCACACACATAAATTTTGTTTTGATAATACTCGTACCCTCGTAAATCTGAATAATGTTTAAAAAATGTATAAAATCATTGAAAAGTCACTTATTTGTATAGAGACAGAAAGTCTGTTTACAAGTGGGGTTTCCCTTTGTCATTGTTTTACGTATATGCGTTTGTTATTTAAGTATAATATCACTGAATGAAAATCAAAGTTCGATACTGACAAGTTTTGCTTACATATTAATTATTAATTGGTACTGTTGGTGTTATTAATAATATTTTTAGCAAATCTGTGATCAATTTTCAAATGGTCTTGATAGCTGGAAGTGGTAAGACACACATAGATGCATATGGGCTATTCCTGGGTTGCGGACGTTACATTTGTACGCAAATTTTTATGTTTAAACTGTTGCAGCTCGCGTTCAGATCGGTGAATTTTTATGTAATTTTCTGGAAAATGCATTTCATTTAGAATGCTATCAAACCTATTTAAAGATAAAAGCCTTACTGTTTTTGGAAAATAATTAGGCTTGCTGAAAGTTTGGTTGTGGACGTTACAAAAAATGGAAGTCGATTTGAGGTTAACGTGCATTTGCGCGTATATTAGCGAATTTAGCATTATAAACAAAAAATATCCAAATGCAACAAATTAACATGAATATATGACCATATCAATCCAGCATCAAAAATACAGATAAGTAGTCTCGTTAATAAAAAATCTTAGTTTTTGTCATTTGCGGACGTTACGTTACGGACGTTACACTTTTTACACTCATACTTTCGTTCAAATTATTAATATATATTAAATATCTATTTGATACAGTTTTTATCTTAAATAAAAGAAAATGAATCAAAGTTTATGATGTGCTAAGCGCTAAACACTCAGACGACTGTTTTACCAACTTTTTTGGCCATTGAAAATACCCAAAATGCCCAAAAATATATTCTAATAAAACAGAAAACAAATATTTTGAAAAAACATGCAGTTTTTTGACAAAATTAAGTTTTCGCCCTTGGTTTAAAAATTTCCGGAATAGCCCATATCTAGAAATTACTCAAATTTACTTTTATTAGCATTAGACTCTGCTGAAAGGCATAATTTATATTTAAGATCATAGATTAGCTTTTATAAAAAATTGTATGATGTTTAGAATTTTAATTTCGTTTTCCTTAAAATACAAAGCAGTTTAAAACAAACAAGTATTTTAAAAATTCAAGGGTTGTGATTTTATTTGTAAATGTTCTATGGAGCTCACTTGCCAAATGCGACAGGTCAATCTTGGTTTATATTATAATGTCTTGAGGAATCCAGTTTGAATTATTGAATTAATTTATACTGTTATTTTCTAGAAATCCGTCTTATCTTACGAATAAAAATGACGCAGCCAACAGCTGTCAGATCAAATAATTCCCTTGACAAACAAAAAAAAGAAAAATCGGGAATATTCATTTTTCAAAATGCTTTAGACTTTTGGTTCTCGTTATTTATTTTTTGACATGTTCAAATAACCATAAGCATTTATATTTACAAGAAAAAATGAATACAATGCAAAGAAAGTAAATTCTGTTTTTCTGCAAAAAAAAATTTGGTATCTCTAAAATCACGAATGAGACATTCGTACAGTTTTCAAATTACAGTCGAACTTCCTTAGCTCGAATTTTCTCTAACTCGAACAAAATCGAGAGGCAATAGCGTTTACTGAGCAAATTTCATACAATTCTGCTTCCGTAACTCGAACTTCCATAAGTCGAATTTCTCCATAACTCGAACAAAAATATTGACACGTGCTGTAAGTCAAATTTTTCAGGAAAATCACCAGTAAATTGCGTTTTATTTTTGTTTCTGTTTTATTTTAGTGTTACTATTTCATGATCACTATTGGTTATTAAACAAACTATGAGTCCTTTTTTTTATAAAGTAATATAAAAAAAATAATTATCAGACCCTAATTTCAGTAAGAGTAAAAGTTATTTGGAGTGTGTGATTTTTTGTAACTTATTTTTTATTTTTGTAGTTTTGTTTAACTTTAACGATAAAATATGTATTAGCTCGCAATTTGAACGTATGAGTTTGTAGTCACTAGTTTCTGATTTTTTATTGTGTAAGTAAGATGGTAAGCTCTAAAAAAAAAAAAACAACAATTTAAAAAGATCACAATTTAATATGAATTAATTTGTAGTTCTTTTAAAAGACTGAAAAATAAGAATGTCACGTTCGAGACCCTGAAATTTCCCAGTCCCAAACAAACAGTGGTGACAGAAATAATAGGGACACAAAATTTTGATGCTTATTTTTGCTATTATTCTCATCCCAGCAAGATCTAATGAATTTAAACGCTTAGACTTATTGCATAATCGCTATTTCTATTAAAACTTAACAAAAAATTGGTCCGTATTATCATATAAGAAGAAAAAAACATAAATTTCCGAAATTCACCTTGGCAGAAAAAATAGGGACAAGAAACATTAAGTATAAAATTTGTGTTTTTTACATATTATTTTTACGAAACTTCAATATTGTTTTTAATATACCAGAGCATCTTGAGTGCATGGAGTCAAGTCAAGTCAATCGACCGTTTTTAAGGAACCGAAATATTCAGCATAGGCATAAACTTGCCAATACTAAAGGTTATTTCCATCCGATTGTTCCTATGACAGCTATATGATATAGTAATTCGACTTTGACCAAATTTGGTCTGAATGTAAGAGACAGCCCCAAATATATAATCTGTAAGTTTGGTTGAGATATCTTGAAAAACAAAAAAGTTTTTCATGCTAAGCATTTCGGTGACCTTTGACCCCAATTTTGACCCACTTACAGGTGGAATTTAGAAAAACGCCGTCTTATTGCACGATGAAATTATCTCATCTATGTTGTGTGCAAATTTCAGCTTTCTATCTCTTACCGTTTGGGCTGCACTTTGATGCTCAGTGAGTCAATGAGCCAGTGAGTCAGGACAGAGTTTTATATATATTGATATTTGTCAAAACAATTACTTGATCAAATGTATGAATTTGTTTTTTTTTTTTTTTTTAAGTTGAAAACTCACCGTAATGCGCATGTTAATTTTGATGGTTTCGCCCTCCTTGAAACCAAGATCGAGTTCCTGTTTGGGTTCGGTTTTTTCCTTTTCGATTTGCTCCTGATTCTTAACCCACTTGAAGTGATCCTGTAACGCGACATTCAAGTCAAACGAATCGGAGCGATCACCGAATCCCAAACCCAGGAACGCTGATCGTCCATTGTCGTCCTGGACGCGTATAACAAAATAGCGTGAACTGTCGGAAACTGACTCGATGGCCACGCCGGGATATGTATCGATGGGGCAATTGGCAAATAGAGCGCCGCTTGTCTTATCCTCCAGTTTCAGAATGCATGTGGTGCCCTTGGCCACCAGACGCATTCGTCCGGTCCAAGTCGGCTCTTTAAGGTTCCAGTCCGCTGCTCTGCGTGTTGTTCATGAATAATATATATATGGATAAATATTTTTTTTTTTTTATTATGTCAGTATCATCTATGAGGTTTATAAGGCAGCTTAACCTGATTTAATCAAAGTCGGTTTGCCTTAAAATACTTTCAGGCCTGTTCCGGTTTTCACTTTCGGCAAGATTTTGCGATAATGAATTTCCCTCACTTGTTAGTGTTTTCACTTTCCCAAGATTTTGCGAATTGAATTCACTTGACACTGAGCTAGTGAGTTTAAATTAGGAAGGAATAAATAGATGATTTTGGCATGCTTATCATAAAATTAAAGTGAAAACAAAATATTTATAAGATACTCCAATGTTTTAGGAATACAGTAACATCATCAGATGAACAAAAAAATTATTAATTTGATTTTGAAATAATTTTTATTTTATCATGCCTCAAAATCGGTAAGACTCTAACCTAACATTTTTGTCGGATTTGCGCGACATGTTCTCATTTCCGCAAGTATTTGTGAATATGAAAAAGAAGTTTATTAGAGCTGCCCTTGTAGATGAGGAAAGAATTCAATTGCTTGTTTTTTAAATGTTGTTATTTAATACAAAAAAAGGAGATTATTTTTGTAAACAAACACTGTGCAACAATTGATAACTCTCAGCACTGAAACCAACCCGCGCTTTCAAAAATACAAAAGTTATGACGAAAGTAGGTTTTATCTTTAAAAAATGTTTCCACTTACGATTAAATATTATAAATTTTTGATGAATTAATTACACATTTTGACAGACGGAAATTCTTTTGACGCAAATGTCTGATTCACTCAGAACAGTTTCCAGCACTGTTCTGCTAAAAATTACTCAACACAATGTGGAAGGGAAATTCGGAGGGTAATTCGAAGGAAATGTAAAGGAATTTTAAGGGAAATTCGGTCAAATCTTGCGAATTGAAATTCGCAAAAAAGCAAGTGAAAACCGGAACAGGCCTGTTTATTTTTAAAGTATTCTTATTTTAGTGGTAGAACGCTGTTTGATCCGAAATTGATTTTTTTTTAAACATAGATTTTATTTTGAAAAATCGATTTTAGTTTGTATTTTGCAATGCTGATATCTGTTTTGGATAAAAATCCGACAGACATTACAAATGTGTCGTACTGTTCGTAATTCTTTAACTTTAGATTTAGAATTAACGATGAATATTAAGTGATTCATTCAAGTTTAAGCAGCATATTTTGTATTTTAAGCTTGAATGAAATCTTATTGTGTAAATTTTAATAAAAAAAATATACAATATTTAAAAATTACAATTCGATCAATTGTAGTAAAATGCAAAATGACTTAAAATGTGAATAAACCAACATAAGCTGCCGTATAAACTTGCTATTTGTATACACACTTACAGTGAACCACTAATATCTTCATACACCAAAAATTTGTCAAATTTGCGTATAAGAAACATGTTTTGACGAGGTGTTTTTATTTTAATCTTTTATTTACTTTAACTCTGTTCGAATGATACAAAAATGTCTGTAACCCATTAAGTACCCATGGAAAATTTTGAATTTAAAAAAAGGCGATTTTTCAACTTTTTCTGTCGATTTAAAAAAAAAATATTTTGATGCAGAAACCGTCGAAACATCTTTCTTACACGCAAATTTGACAAATTTATGGTGTATGAAGATATTAGTGGTTCACTGCCCTGCAAGCATTTGGAAGTTCATTTTTACAATAATCACCTTCCTGAGTCTTTTTCGAGTCGTTGAAATGATTAGAAAAAGATTCCTTTTATGCGCGACTCGAAAAAGATTGGAAAATAAGTCGTAAATTACTGATAAATGCTCTCCAAGTATGATTTTTGAAATAACAATAACAAAATGAAAAGCTATCGAATATTGATTATCCAGGGGATTGAAATGTGATAATCGAGCTGTTGCTTTGCACTAATAAATCGGCGAACATGTCGCGGCATCCCAGCTTCTTATCTCGTTGATCTTTTTAAACGGTGACAAAAAGAAAAAAAAATTTGTTAAATTTTGAATAACTTTATGAAAAAATAAATATTATTTTCAATTGAAAATTTCTTCTTTTTTGAATCGCATTTGATTTGAAATATTACTCGAAAAGGAGTCACATATTATTGGAAATATTACTCCAAAACGAGCGAAATTCGATTGAAATATTACTCGAAAAAGAGTCGTTTATTGTTAGAAAATCGAGCAACAAAAGACTCTTCTCCAACTGTCGCGGTTAACCTACCGATTTCTCCCGACAACAGTAACATTTATGATCACAAAAAGAGCGCAATTATGCTTATTTTCATCAGAAAGAGGACTCGAAAAAGACTCAAATTTGTTCAGAAATTTCATAAAATGCTGGCAGGGTGTAAGTGTGTATGTGTGTCAGTGTGTGCTTATTGGAATGCGGGAATGTGTGTGTGTGTGAATATGTATTGTTTTCTGCTGTGCGGGCGCTCTTAGCGAAAACAAAGAAAGTCAACAAGAGTAGCAACAAAAACAATTACACTTATACTAAAAAGCTATTCGCTATATGCACGCACACATATACATTTAGATTTACATACATACATTTCACTTGCAAGTGAAATGTACAGCAATTAAGAGAAACTGCAATGCGTTTGCTTAAAAGAAAAAAAAAGATCAATTGCAATTCAACAACAAAAAATCAATTGTAATTGAACTTCAAAAGTGGCTGCAAAGCAATCACAAAAAAAAAAGAACAATAACAACACTCACAACGACAACAATCGTGCTTTTTTAACCTTGGCTGCGGCTGCATGCCACATACTTTGGTCTGTTTTCCGTGCCTTGCGCATTTTTAGCATAATTTATGCATTTCTCACGAAATCTCAGACACGCACACACACACATATGCACAGATATCTAGTGTGGGGGCGTCTCTGCATGAAATCACAAAACTTTCAATTGCACCACACAACAACAACAGTAGCACGACAAAAATTTGTTGTATTTTGACCACAATCATCACAATTTTGATATGGGTAAAACTCACCTATATCCTCTGTTGCTAGCGCGTGGCGGTATTTTGTATATGAATACCTCGGGCTTAACAATCAACACGCTCTCATATTCCATGTTATTTGAATTATTTCTATTGTTTATTATCTTGTTTAAGAAATTCCGTTTATAACTTTAAGCTTACAACTACATATACTGCGAAGTAGAGTTATCGATGGCAAATATCGATGATGTGGCTAATCGGTTGGCCACCACAACGATTTGCGTCGATATTTACCCAAATATATTTTTGGGTTGCCACGTAGCTACCATATGCGATCTGGTAGCATTGGCAGAAGCTCTTAAATATAAAATACTGAATAAAATAATTATGTATTCACTAATTTTAATATGAAATAACTACTAGAAGATGATTATAATAGTTGAAAAATAACCAATATTAATGGGATTCCTGAAAGCGTTTTAGATTTCACAGCTGCTCCATACAACATTTTCAGTGTGCCCAGAGTAAATCAGGGAAATTAGGTCTTACTAATTGTTTTCGTAAAATCAGCTCTGAGACTAATTTCGTTTTTATTTTGATTTGGTTTTAAACAGCTGTGTGACAGTTGGTGTTTGTTTACATTGGAAATCTGCGAATATTCAATTAAAACATATTCGATGAGTAAACTTTCGTTTAATACCTTTATAAATTTCCTTTTCTGGCATTTTGTGCCAGTGTGCAAAAATGGTCGTTCCGTTAACTGATTAAGATTTGGTTAAAAATAATCTAAACCAAATCTAAAACGCTTTAAAGAATTCCATTATTATAAGCTTCATTGAACAAGTTGAGTGAAAGTTGGAAGTTGAACTAGTTGGGTGTCAGCCCTAGTAATTTATCCATTCCGTCTAGAGGTGGAGAACTATCGATGGCACTATCGGCACTATCGATGGTGAAGCACTATCGAGGCGCCATCGATAGCAGACGTACACTATCGATAGTAGTCGATAGTTTTTTATGACGCTCAATTCGTCACAGAAAGGCCCTCCTTTGGCATCTGTATTTAAGTTTTGTGTTTAATAAATATATATTTTGATGGTATGGATAAGAAGAACGAAACGGAACTAAAATAAATACAAATTTTTATGTTTTAATATTTATTTATGTGTGCCCGCCATTTTAGTCGAGTCCGAGCGCATGATCAGTAGACTGAACAAAAAGTTTTAGATTGTGGAACTTTGGCTATTACAATAGCTAATAGCGAAATATTATTGTTGATAACGAATTGTATTTACTTTTACTTGTATAATACCTAAATTAATGCCAATTTTAAATTTTTGTTTAGAATTTTGTATAAAAATTTATAATTTAACACACTATCGAAAACTATCGATAGTTATCGATGGTTTGAAAAATAATATCGTTGACTATCGATGGTGCCGACTATCGATAGTTCTCCACCTCTAATTCCGACTACTTGATATCGATCCTATCGATAACTGTATCAGCTCACATTCCTAGCTCGCACGTTGGTTGTCAATTCAATTTTATTATTATATTTTGTATTTGCACAGAATGCAGCCGGATGTGCAAATAACAAGCGACAGCGACTTGGATGTTGCACTGGAGGAGTTTAAGCAAAAGCAGAAGCGTCGCGATAGCACTGGCCCCAAATATAGCTGCAGCATAAGCGGCTGTGATGCAAACTTTAAGCGTCTGGATCAATTGGATCGTCATGAGTTCCATCATACCGGCATTGTAAGTAGACAAATGCATGTGTTGTAATTGACAACAATTGAGACTGTTTTTTTTTGTTGTTATTGATGTCAGAAAAAGCATGCTTGCACCTACGATGGCTGCGATAAGATTTACTCGATTCTAAGTCATCTGAAGCGACATGTGCGGAGCACTCATGAGCGTACGATGGCGCCACAAAAGACGATCAAATGCAGTCTGCCGGAGTGCGACAAGTTGTTTACCTCAGCCTGCAATATGCAGCGACATGTGCGCGAGGCACACGAATCGCCGCGTGAATATCCGTGCACCCATTGTCCAGCCAAATTCCGGCAAAAGATGAAACTGCGTCGTCATGAGATTACACAGCACACACAGGATTATCCGTTTCGTTGCGGCAAATGTAATCGAGGCTTTTATCAGCAGTGGCAACAGGAAAGCCATCAGCGTAGCTGCAAACAGTATGCCTGCTCCGAATGCGAATTGCAATTCGATAAGTGGACACTGTACACGAAACATTGCCGGGAAACGTTGCACGGACGCAATCGACACAAGTGTGAGCAATGTGATCGCAGCTATGAGAAGCCCAGTGATCTTGCCAAACATATTGCGGCCAAGCATCCAACCACAAATGAGTCGGCATTTTCGTGCACCGAACCTGGTTGTAATCGCAGCTATGCGTATGAGCGTAATCTGCGACAGCATGTGACCACTGCACACACGGGCAGGCGCTTTGAATGCCTCGCCTCTGGTTGCGGTCGCGGTTTTAGCAGCGCTCAGAATCTTAGCAGACATTTGATACGCGATCACGCCAAGACTCAGTCAGCAAAGAAGTCGCCTCCAGCTATGGTTGCTAAAAAGATACGCAAGCGTCGTCGTGATGCTGGTCAGCCTGCCCGTTCCCATCTATCGAAGCTGGCCGGTGTGGTGCTGGACAAGAATGATGACAAGGAGGTACGCCAGCGTGCGCCTCTGGCCCTGAGGAATATCGCCGAGAGGATTGGGCAGGAGTACACGCAGTCGGGTTTTGAAGAGCTTATGGAAAAAGTGTTGTGTTCAGGGGAGGAGCACGAATAGACTGAAGTCTAGGGGAATGGGAAATGGGGTTCAAATTGCATATTCATTTGTTGACAAATAAAACAAAACCCTTAGATTTAATAACTCTTTTGTTTAGTACTTAACTACTAAACTAGTGTAGATTACACTAGATAAATATACTACATTGTTATACTCTGTAGCAGGGACCGAAAATAAGAGTTATGGGTAACTGGATAAACTTTTATTTTCAATTTTTATTTAAAAATTATAGAGTAAGTTATTTTTCAAATTTTTATTATAAAAATTAATATTAAAAGTTATTTTTCAATTTTTATTATAAAAATTTAAAATAAAAAAATTTATTAATTTTTAATTTAGGAATTGAAAATAAAAGTTATTTTTCAATTTATATTATAAAAATTTAAAATAAAAATAATTTTTCAATTTTTATTATAAAAGTTGTAAAAAAAATTGAATGCAAATGTATTTTGATCCGGAAGGTGTCTTTTTATAATAAAAATTGATAAATAATTTTTATTTTCAATTGCTTAAATAAAAATTGAAAATAAGAGTCATATTATAATTTTTATATAAAAATTGAAATTTAATTATTTTATAATTTTTGTATATAGATTGAAATGTAAGAGTTTTCATTTAATTTTTTTTGGTAATAATCAGCAAATAACTTTTAATTAATAATTTATATTTTTAAAATTATAATCGTTACGGTCCCTGCTCTGTAGTTAAAAAGAACAAAGGGTCATAAAATGACTTGAGTTATTTGAGACGTTGCAAAGTTATAAAACAATCATGATCCGCTTAGGACTTTGAGGTATCCTTCAAACAGATTAAGTGTCACTAGCTATTATAGTCTGAGATCTAGGAGCTTGTAAGGAAAAGTACCTTCTGTATAAAAAGTACCGGGAATTGTTAAAAAAAAAACACAGAATTTTTTATTTATTCATCAAAATATATTTTGTCGCCTTCAAAGTAATCCCCATTGTTTGCAATGCACATGTGAAAACGACGAAACCAATCTTCCATGCACTTCTGGTAGGCCGATTCTGGTATGGCCTCCGAGTGCCACGGAGTGGCAATTTCAGCTTCGGGAAGAGAAAAAAGTAGCACGGTGCCAAATCAGGCGAATACGGTGGATGGTCGACAGTATTGATAGAGTTTTTGGTTTTGTAATCGGCTATAATCGTGGCTCTGTGAGCGCATTGTCGTCGTGTAAAATCCACGAATTGTCTCTCCACAATTCGGGCCTTTTTCGCCGGATATCTTCGCGTAAACGCCTCAAGACACTTAAATAATACTGTTTTTGACTGGCCCTCGGGGAGGAATTCAAAGTGAACGACACCGCGGCAATCTGTAATCGTCGGTGGAAAGAAGAAAAGCACAGTAGTGTTAGATTATGTTGGCTGCGGTTTTCGTCCGGGTGGACTCGCTGGCAGCAGCTAGCAAACAGCCTTTGGGGGGGTTCTTTGGACTCAGCTCCGCAACGCTTACTGTGTACAAATTTTAATCGAGTGCTAAATGCCTTGTTTAAAATTCAAACCAAACTCACCTGAAACTATCGAAAGAAAAAAAAAACCACACAGAACGAAGAAGCATTGTTTACACATATTAAGCTACAGCGATGGTCTTGTAGCTGCGCTTCTATACCCACCCTACCTTTGATTTTCCATTAGCGCGAAAATAATTAATGCGGAAAATCCCTAACTCATTATATCTCTCTTTGCCCCTACCCTTACCTTCTAGGAAAAATAAAAATATTTACAGAATCATTTCAAATTCACTGTTGACAAGTTTTAATCATTATAAGTTGTTTCAATTCGAGGGGACACCTCTGTTATGTTATCTTAACATTGCTGTATTACATTAAGGTTTATGGATTTTCAACTGAATGGAAGATGGTCACTCTGTAGTGCCAACTTAAATTTTTTATTTGCGCAATTGCAAAAAAAACAGAATTATATTATTTTCTTTAATTGTCGTTTGCGTATAAAAATGTAAGTAACATTTATAACAAGAGAAAGAGAAAAAAAAATTTGGCAACGTTTCAACAGCTGATGAGTGTTTAAATTATATGTTAAACATATTTATTGTGTATGCCGAAAAGTATGAAAAAAAAATGAAACGGTATATGTAAATATGTATGCAAAGTTAAACACACATTTACATATGTATGCAAATGTGCATATGCAGATTTAAATTTACTTTACATTACTTTATGTTTTGTTTTGCTTTAATTTACTTTTTTTTGTGTTTGTTACTCACTCCGCTGTTAACTCTCTTACGATGATCGTTGGGCCCAACCCTGCAAGCATTTGGAAGTTCATTTTTACAATAATCACCTTTCTGAGTCTTTTTCGAGTCGTTGAAATGATTAGAAAAAGATTCCTTTTATGCGCGACTCGAAAAAGATTGGAAAATAAGTCGTAAATTACTGATAAATGCTCTCAAAATATGATTTATGAAATAACAAAAACAAAATGAAAAGCAATCGAATATTGATCATCCAGGGGATTGAAATGTTATAATTGAGCCCAGCTTCTTATCTCGTTGATCTTTTTAAAACGTTACTTCTTTTTGCAAATTTTAAGCTCGTGCTCTAAAGTTCTGCATTTCTGTTCTTTAGTTTCTGTTTAACTGCAGTAAAGGTAAGTTTAATATTGAAGTGAATTTATTAGAGCTGCCATTAGAAAAGTATACAATTACACGGACAAGGACATGAACGCAGTTCTACAAAATTATTTTGTGCACGCTAAAGATCGAGTTACAAAAAGAAAACGCGTGAAATAATTGTTTTTATTTTGATAAAATTTTTTAAATTTTGAATAGCTTTATGAAAAAATAAATATTATTTTCAATTGAAAATTTCTTCTATTTTGAATCGCATTTGATTTGAAATATTACTCGAAAAAGAGTCGCATGTTATTGGAAATATTACTCCAAAACGAGCGAAATTCGATTGAAATATTACTCGAAAAAGAGTCGTTTATTGTTAGAAAATAGAGCTACAAAAGACTCTTCTACAACTGTCGCGGTTAACCTACCGATTTCTCCCGACAACAGTAACATTTATGATCAGAAACCCTGCAAGCATTTTGAAGTTCATTTAATAATCACCTTCCTGAGTCTTTTTCGAGTCGTTGAAATGATTAGAAAAAGATTCCTTTTATGCGCGACTCGAAAAAGATTGGAAAATAAGTCGTAAATTACTGATAAATGCTCTCCAAGTATGATTTTTGAAATAACAATAACAAAATGAAAAGCTATCGAATATTGATCATCCAGGGGATTAAAATGTGATAATCGAGCTGTTGCTTTGCACTAATAAATCGGCGAACATGTCGCGGCATCCCAGCTTCTTATCTCGTTGATCTTTTTAAACGGTGACAAAAAGAACACTCGTGAAATAATTGTTTTTATTTTGATAAAATTTGTTAAATTTTGAATAATTTATGAAAAAATAAATATTATTTTCAATTGAAAATTTCTTCTTTTTTGAATCGCATTTGATTTGAAATATTACTTGAAAAGGAGTCACATATTATTGGAAATATTACTCCAAAACGAGCGAAATTCGATTGAAATATTACTCGAAAAAGAGTCGTTTATTGTTAGAAAATCGAGCAACAAAAGACTCTTCTCCAACTGTCGCGGTTAACCTACCGATTTCTCCCGACAACAGTAACATTTATGATCAGAAAAAGAGCGCAATTATGCTTATTTTCATCAGATAGAGGACTCGAAAAAGACTTTAATTTGTTCAGAAATTTCATAAAATGCTGGCAGGGGGGACTCGAAAAAGACTCAAATTTGTTCAGGAATTTCATAAAATGCTGGCAGGGAGCTGTGAACAACACATACACACATACATACGTCATCATTTCCTGCCAGCATTTTATGAAATTTCTGAACAAATTTGAGTCTTTTTCGAGTCCCCTTTCTGATCAAAATAAGCATAATTGCGCTCTTTTTCTGATCATAAATGCTACTGTTGTCGGGAGAAATCGGTAGGTTAACCGCGACAGTTGTAGAAGAGTCTTTTGTTGCTCGATTTTCTAACAATAAGCGACTCTTTTTCGAGTAATATTTCAATCGAATTTCGCTCGTTTTTTAGTAATATTTCCAATAATATGGGACTCCTTTTCGAGTAATATTGCAAATCAAATTCGATTCAAAAAAGAAGAAATTTTCAATTGAAAATAATATTTATTTTTTCATAAAGTTGGCATATATTAATGTTTAACAAATTATATAAATAATCTCATATCTATTCATAATTGATATGCTATGTACATCTGTACAAATTTTACAAAATATTTAACTTAATAAATAATGTATATATGTAAGAAGATATGTTACAAATTATGTTATAAATTATGAACAAAAAATTCACATGTTTTACAAATTATTTAACATAAATAATAAGGTATGTGCATATTTTTAAATACACTGGGTACACAGTAAACCAAAAAGTAAGTAAATAAAAACAAAAAATTCACATGTTTTACAAATTATTTAACATAAATAATAAGGTATGTGCATATTTTTAAATACACTGGGTGACATATTTATTTTGATAACATTTAAAGTTAAATCTATCCATAAATTAAATCTTTGTTGTTTTGTTTTCATGATTGTTTGAAAATTGCCACAAATTACTATTTAGTATGAAAAGGAGGAAAAGGGGTTAAAATAGTAATTTGTAGCAATTTTCAAACAATCATGAAAACAAAACAACAAAGATTTAATTTATGGATAGATTTAACTTTAAATGTTATCAAAATAAATATGCCGATCAGTGTAATTGAGTTATTCAAAATTTAACAAATTTGATCGAAATAAAAACAATTATTCCACGCGTTTTCTTTTTGTCACTCGATCTTTAGCGTGCACAAAAAACTTTTGTAGAACTGCGTTCATATCCTTGTCCGTGCAATTGTATTTTGTGTGGCAAATATCTAAGAGAAGAAAAATAATTAAATTACTGTCTCAATATCATAAATAAATTCTTACTTTTAATAATTGTGATGAGGAAGCACTTTTCGGCGCTTGGTTTATAACGGGTCCCCTTCCAGCTATAAGAAGTAGCCAATTCGTCAGAAAATACTTTTCTAATGGCAGCTCTAATAAATTGGGTGGGTCCTTCTCCACCTGTTTTTCCTATAAATTGTTTCTGAAAATTTGTATAATTTATAACCAAATTGAAAGATGATCCAGATGATCCTGTATATATGTACTTACAAATTGATTCAGTTGATCATCTTCTTTCTGTACTTTTTCATCAAAATTAACAATATCGTTAACAGCGGAGAAAGGAAATTGTTTATAGTATGGCAAATCATCGATTACTTGAAGTTGCGCTGTGGTGCAGTGGAGCTTTCTATTTTCCAGTTTGCCAGATATAACCTCCTCTGTCAATTTGGTAATCGACAGCTTCATTTCATGTTGATTTTTTTTCAGCTCTAAGACTTCAGCCTTCAACGATCTATTCTCCTTCTGAATATCGAGTAATAGAGTGTAAATTGTTTCAAGATCTGGTCCGTTTTGCTCTAAAAATATAATTTGATTAGTCTTAATAGAACAATATTGGATTAAGTTTAACACTTACGTGTTGCTGTATTATTCATTGGGGAGTATTGAAAATTCTCAGACGGGTAATAGCTATTATGAGACATTGTGCACTAGTGGTGTGAAGAAGAAACTGTTGTCAGCAGAATCACGTAAGCATATTACTTTTTTATGTATTTGAGTTATTGAAAATTCAATTGTTTCATCGAATATTATGTCAGCCGCGCAATATATGTTAAAATTATTTGATTCGATTGGTTTCACAAAAAATGGCGTCAGATTTTTTACTTCCTTTCCAAAAAAAACCGGAACATTATTTCTATTTTTTATTTCAGTAATTTTTAAAATTTTGTTGTCAACCAAACAAAAGTTGTCGGGGTCTCGTAGAGAGAAAAATGCACCTTTTACATTTACATTTAAAATCTTGCCTTTTTTAATTTTTCCAAAACAAGTATTTAATTCATTTTCTACTTCCTTCTCTAAATGATAGCTACTTTCAACGTGTCTCTTATAAATTTGTACAGCCACACTATTCCCCTTCCTAACCTTACGTTTAATTTTATGCAGATGGTTCTCAAATTTGAAGGCGCTTATACCTTCTAAGGATCCAAAAATCTTGGCATCTTCATGAATATGCAACACGGCATGAAAATTGTATGTAATGAAGCACAAATCATACAACGCTGGTGTCTCGAGCACAAAGGATTTCAATAGCTGTTCAGCACTTGAGTTGTTAATCGTGCAGTCTTTTTTATCCAAGAGAATCCTCAAAGCTAAAGATAATTTCAAAAAGTAAGCATATCTTTCTGTGCTAAGTACTTTTTTTAATATAAAAGACCCAGTGTACAGCAAGAATTGTCGTAGCTCTGTTGCCTTCCATCTATCGAGGTCCTTTAAGCTTTGAGGTTTTCTTTTAAACTCCCTGGTAACGTTATTTCTATTAAAATGCAACTCATTTGAAATAGATTCGATATTCCACGAAACTAAAGAAAAATCCTCACCCTTTTTTTTTGTCCATGCATTTAACAATGTCCGCATTACGCCTAAGCATACAACGTGCATATAATCTAGGGAACACTGTGACACAATATCTATATTTAGCATTTCTAAAGGAGACTGCGTTAAATGATGTTCTGGCTGTCATCGATTTCAGAACGAATAATTGGTTCTAGCCAAAGGCTGGGATTCTGGTGGGAAAATAAGACGATTGTTTAGTCAGATTAAGTTAGATTGTAAATGATAAATAATGAATTATAAATATAAGACAATATCAATGTAACGCTCTTACAATCATGCTGCAAATGCAGCTGATTACTACTCTTAAGTTCGCTCTTGTCTGTTATTGTCGCTGTTATTATCGCTCGCTCGTCTAGCGACGACAAAGCATAGCCGAACGAACATGTAAATGAAGTTGAAAGAAAAGAGTTCTGGCCAGCAGCCGGCAGTAATAAATCACTCAGCGTGTAATTAAGATCGACGTCTTTTTTGAATTGAAGAAGCCTTAAGCCTCTAAGTCGGTGTCCATAATTTTGGATAATTATTTAACACCGTGAAAACGCTCACGGAATTTTCATTGGCGCCCGAGCAGGGACTTCGACTTGGATTTGGATTGCAGACTCCGACAATTACTTAGCGAACAGTGCATTTTGGATTGGCTTTGGGCACAACGCAAGTAATTCGTCAAGTTCTGCTTTTGCTTTTGGCTAGCTTTCGCTTGGATTTTGGATATTGGTGGATCTGGATAACGCTGGACCAGATAATCCAAGGAAAGTTTTGGACAATTCAATAATGAAAGAACAGGTATTTAGTGCCAAACATTGAGACAAAACCACAATTGTGATTTGTGTAATTGGTTGTGTGGCCTGCCAAGTGCAGTGAACCCAATTTTTGGCACTTAATTAATTGCATGCTCAAATAAAAGAAATAAGTTATCAATAAAGTGAACCGCCCATAAGTGAACCATATTAGTATTTGTGCAAAATTAGTTAGTTGTTCACAGCGCCGCGGTTCAATACTGCGAGGCAACACTGTATTGGTAGAACGGTAACATATGTGCAGTTGGCAACAACCGTTAGTTTTGGTGTGTTTCTTTTAACATTTTTGGCAATTGGTTGCCAAGCTGAACTTTGAGCCAAAGTTCATTGCCTTCAGCAGAATCAGAGCTGGTGAGCTGTTGGTCAGTCACCGTTGGTTATCGTCAACCTCTTTTGAACAATTCTTGAACAATTGCTGCAGTGTGAATGTGTTGTTGGTGTAATACTTATTTGAGTTTCCTTTGATATTTTTGGCAATTGGCTGCAGAGCTGAATTTCTAATTGTTGTTATGGCTCTTGCATATGCAATTGCAGCTTGAGTTTTGGTTGTTGTTTGGTTTGCCAATTCAAGAACATCGTCGCTTTCTATCGCTTGTGTACAATTGCTGCATTTTAAGATTGTTGTTATCGTGTTGGCTTTTGCAGGTATTCGGTGATTCATTGGGCATATATTAAGCAGTATTTAATTCGTGAGAATTTTATTTAGTGCATTTTTATTCTTTGCCTTTTATTAAAACTCACTAATCACAATGACGAACCCGCCAGAAACAGGTAGCAAGGAGACAAAGTCGAGTGCTAAATTAGTCTCAATAATGCAAAAACACGACAGAGTCTTACAAGATATTAGGCGTTTAAAAACCGGATTTGAAGAAAAGACTATATCCTTTGATCAGACTCAACTCCAATGCCGTTTGGAAGTACTTGAAGGGTATATTGAGAAAATTATGGAGCTACAGTCTGACCTCGATGTGATGAATCCCAGCAACGAGTGCAGGGCAACAGTGGAAGATGTGTGCATCTGCACAAAAGCTTTATTTGTGTCGGCTATTAAACCAAAGGAACGACACAGCCATGACCTGTCCGCCTCGTTTACTCAACGTCACGTCTCACAGTTACCAAAGATGCAGTTGCCTAAGTTTAGTGGAAATCATGCAGATTACTCAAATTTCATTTCGTTGTTTAATAGTTTGGTGCATGATGACGTATCACTAACAAATGTCGAAAAATTTACTCATTTAATTTCTTGCCTGTCGGGTGATGCGTTGGGAACAGTAAAAGCGTTTTCAGTTACGGATAGCAATTATGAAAAAGCCCTAGCAAGTTTAAAGTCCGTTTATGATAAGAAATGTTTAATATTTCTTGGTACAATATCTCAGTTATTTGAAATTGCACACATGTCAAAACCTTCAGCATCAAGTCTTAGGGGACTCATTGACACCATATCGGCTTTGTATTCGTCTCTGCAGTCATTGGGCAGTGACACAGATATTGCCAATGCAATGTTGATCCATTTGGCAATGTCGAAAGTTGATCAGATTACAAAATCTCGGTTTGAAGAGCAACTTGACTATGATAAGTTGCCATCGTGGTCAGAGTGTGCTTCTATATTGAATCGACGTTATCAGCATTTGGCTGCTGAAGACTCAACTAAGAGCAAGAGTAAGCCAAAACAGGAGTTAAGTAAATCGAATACAAGGTCATCGTTTTCTTGCTCTAAGACCGATCAAAGGTCAGAAAATAAGTGCATTTGTTGTTCAGTTTCTGACCACACAATAGCAAATTGCCAGTCCTTTAGTAGTATGACTGTCATGCAACGCTATGACTTTGTGAAACAACGTCGATTGTGTATAAACTGCTTTAAGCAAGGGCATAATGCGGCAAAATGTAGAAGCCCGAAATGTCGAGTGTGTTCAAAACAACATCACACTATGCTTCATAGATATGAGGTCGACAACGTCCATGCTCATGGTGCTTCTTCCTCTACATCGGCTGCGAGTCAGCAAGCATTTGTTAGTCATGTTCTAAGTGCTGAACATACAATTTTGGCCACTGCTGTGGTAAAAGTAAAGGATAGATTTGGCCAGTTTCAGCATGCCAGAGCACTTTTAGATTCTGGGTCTCAAGTCAATTTTATTTCTGAGGACTTGGCCCAACGTCTACGATTACGTCGGGAAGATGCTTCGTTAAATATTATCACTGTTGGATCAGCGACTTCTGCTATTAAACACAAAGTGCATACATCCATACACTCTCGTATCAACGCCCACATGTTTGCAGCTGATTTTTGGATTTTAAAGTCGATATCTACGTATCAGCCTGATCAGATTGTTCATTCGTCACAGTGGAATATTCCACAAAACATTGAACTGGCCGATCCTCGATTTTATAAACCTGCCAAAGTGGATTTGCTTCTAGGAGCAGAAAAGTTTTTTGAACTATTGTGTGTTGGTCAAATAAAATTGTCTCCTGATCATCCAACAATTCAGAAAACGTTATTGGGCTGGATTGTTTCAGGCAAATATTCCCAAGGTGCGTCATGTAGGTCTGTAGCATGTAATACAGCAGCTCACAATGGAACTAGTACTCTCGACAATTTAGTGGAACGTTTTTGGGAAATGGAACAAATCCCAGAAAAGTCGAAGGCTGCATATACAGCTGAACAAATAGAGTGTGAACAACATTTCAAACAGACTGTGCGTAGGGTCGCCTCTGGAAGATTCGAGGTTAAGTTGCCATTTAAAATGAATCCAAAAGTATTGGGTCTTTCCTTTGAAGCAGCAAAACGTAGATTTTTGGCCTTAGAGCGTAGACTCTCAAAGGATGTCACTCTACGAGAAATGTATAACGATTTCATGAAAGAGTATCGTGATCTTGGTCATATGTCACAGCTTCGGTCTGCTCCTCCAGAACTTCATTATTACATACCACATCAATGTGTTCTGCGTCCTGAAAGTAGCACTACCAAATTGCGTGTTGTATTTGATGCGTCGAGCAAGACGTCATCATCAATCTCATTAAATGAAACTTTAATGGTGGGTGCTACAATTCAGAGGGAGCTTTATGCAATTTTAGCACGATTTAGATTTCACAAGTATGCTTTAACGGCAGATATATCGAAAATGTATCGGCAAGTAGATGTTGCAAAAGAAGATCGTGATTTTCAGCTGATCATATGGAGGGAAGATGCGTCTCAAGTCTTACAGACTTACCGTTTGAATACGGTGACTTATGGAACTGCATCCGCTCCCTTCTTGGCCATACGCTGTCTCTTTGAGGTAGCAAATATTTATGCTGAGTCCCACCCTATTGCCTCTCATGTCATAAAAAGCGATTTTTATGTAGATGACATGCTTACTGGAGCAAATAGTTTAGAAGAGCTTGATATTATTCGCCAACAAATTGTCGACGTTTTGCGCCGTGGCGGTTTTCAGTTGGCAAAATGGGCCACAAGTCATCCAAGCTTCTTGAAAGACCATGGAAAAGAGAAAGCCTCACAGTTCGACCCTTCTGCTTCCGTCAAAACTCTCGGAATGAAATGGAATCCTCAACATGATGAGTTCCATTTTTCGCTGGATGAGTCTTTTGATTCTTTGAAGCCCACGAAACGCAACATATTATCAATTGCATCGCGATTATTCGATCCATTGGGTCTGTTATGTCCCTTGATCACCAGAGCAAAGATTTTGTTGCAGGACTTGTGGCGAAATAAGCTAGATTGGGATGAAGCCATTCCCACAAGTCTACACACAACATGGGTCAGGTTCAAACAAAACTTGTTTGAACTACATAAAATTTCCATACCTCGGTACATCTTTCAGAAAAATCATAGCGCACTTCAAATTCATGGATTTGCAGACGCCTCTAGCCACGCATATGGATGCTGCATTTATTTGCGTACCAGAGATAACAACAATGTGCTCTCAAGGCTTTTTACAGCTAAGTCTCGCGTTGCTCCTCTCAAAACAAAATCGATCCCTCGGCTTGAATTATGCGCCGCGCATCTTTTGGCAACACTCTGGAGTCAAATCATGCATTTATTGAGCGACTTTAAACTGGAGAGTGTTAATTTTTGGTCAGATTCTCAAGTCACACTTTATTGGCTGAAAAAGGACCCAGGCTCTTTAGCCACTTTTGTAGCCAACAGGGTAGCTGACGTGCAGGAATTGTCTAGCCAAGTTCAGTGGCGGCACGTGCCTTCAGAAATGAATCCTGCAGATTTAGTGTCTCGGGGTACAGACGTGGATGATCTAGTGTGCCCATTTTGGTTTAATGGCCCAGATTTTTTGTTGAAGGAGTCATGCGACTGGCCAAATCTCCACGAATTTGAGTTGTCTCCCGAGGTAAAAGCATCAGAGAATAAGAAATCAGCTGTAGTGTTTTCAGTAGCTCTGACAAAGCCTAATAACATTTTGGATCTGATCGAAAAGTGTTCGTCATTTACAAAACTGTTGCGTATCATGGCTTATGTAAATCGTTTTACTCAAATGGAAACATGCAGTCGCACAAAAGTTTTCTCGCCAAAAGAGTTACGATTAGCTTTTTTGAGATTGGTATACGTGGTGCAGATGCATGAATTTGGTCAAGAAGTTAGAAAACTGGAAAAATCTGAGACCCTCACACCACATCTTCAAAGCTTAAACGCATTTGTGCATGAGATAACGGAGAATAAGGTCACTCTCCGCATTATGCGTGTTGGCGGGAGGTTGCTTAACGCATCAATTCCATACGATGCCAAATTTCCTGCATTGTTATCCCGAAAATCTCATTTTGTCACCTTGTTCCTTAGAAATTTGCATTTGAAAAATTATCATGCTGGAGTCAAAGTAATGGTTTCGTTGCTAAGGCAGCAGATTTGGCTCATTAATGCACGTGAGGCTTGCACGAAAATTGTAAAAAATTGCGTGCATTGCTACAAGTATAAGCCAAAGCTATTAGGTCAGATCATGGGAAATCTGCCTGCTGACAGATTAAGAGAAGCTCGTCCATTCTTAGTTTGCGGCGTAGACTTTTGCGGACCCTTTTATGTTAGCCTTAGAATTCGTGGCAGGCCTCCCATCAAAATATACGTAGCTGTGTTCGTATGTTTTGCGTCCAAGGCGGTTCACTTAGAACTTGTGGCAGATCTTTCGACTGACAGTTTTTTATCTGTGTTTAAAAGGTTCATCGGCAGACGAGGTCTCCCTCAGCGAGTGTACAGCGACAACGGGACCAACTTCGTGGGAGCAGCGAACGTGCTCAAGGAACTGAGGACGGCGTACGAGCAACAGAAGCATCGGGTGCAGGACTACGCGGCAGAACGAGGCGTCGAGTGGAGTTTCATTCCACCGAGAGCGCCACACTTCGGAGGACTGTGGGAGGCGGCCGTCAAGGCCGCCAAGCATCGACTGGTGCGAGGAGTCGGCAACGCCAGGCTAACAATGGACGAACTGAGCACGCACCTCGTGGAAATCGAGGCGTTGCTCAACTCGAGGCCCCTCGCATCCCCAGGCAACGATCCCAACGACGGCGAAGCGTTAACTCCAGGCCACCTGCTAATAGGTCAGCCTCTACTTTCGCTGCCGCACGAATCCGAGCTAGACGGGAACAGCAGCAAAGCCAGCTTCGGATATTTGAAGCGGTCGCGAATGCTGTTGGCGCTCAAGCAGCAGTTTTGGCTAACCTGGTCCAGGGACTACCTAACCGGGCTGCAACAGCGCACTCAATGGGCCAAGGACGTGCCCAATTTAGAGGTAGGATGCCTCGTTCTGGTGCACGAAGACAACGCTCCACCTCAAAAGTGGACAACCGGACGCGTGGTGGCAACAACAACAGGCGACGACAATAAAGTGCGTGTGGCTGAAGTTCGCACTCAAGCTGGTGTTGTGAAACGACCAATACACAAACTGGCAGTATTACCAATCGTCAAAGCGCCGTAGGCCTTCAACGGGGCCGGAATGTTTAGTCAGATTAAGTTAGATTGTAAATGATAAATAATGAATTATAAATATAAGACAATATCAATGTAACGCTCTTACAATCATGCTGCAAATGCAGCTGATTACTACTCTTAAGTTCGCTCTTGTCTGTTATTGTCGCTGTTATTATCGCTCGCTCGTCTAGCGACGACAAAGCATAGCCGAACGAACATGTAAATGAAGTTGAAAGAAAAGAGTTCTGGCCAGCAGCCGGCAGTAATAAATCACTCAGCGTGTAATTAAGATCGACGTCTTTTTTGAATTGAAGAAGCCTTAAGCCTCTAAGTCGGTGTCCATAATTTTGGATAATTATTTAACACCGTGAAAACGCTCACGGAATTTTCAACGATGTTTAAACATTTGCCCTTTCTGTGTACACCGTCCACAGGAGAAGTATCCGCTATGACCCTTTGTTCCCAAAATATAGGACTTTGCCGGTGCATCCATTACAAAACAGCGCACAATAATTTGGTAAATGTTATTAGAAAAAACTAGACCCTCTTGGATAACAACTTTTAACTCGGAAATAAACTCTTGCAAAAAAGCATCTGCGCAATTTGGCTTTGAAGTTCCTTCATATACGCCTACAAGGAAAACGTAACTTGTGTCTACAACACTAGCTAGTATTGGCCAAACTAGTTTGGAGCTGCTTTTAAACAAGGGAAGGCCATCAATTCCAAAGTCTAGTACCAAATTCGGCAATTTCCAATCCTTAACAACCAAAAAGTCTGTCAATCCGCTTTTCACTCCATAGTGTACGTATGTACCTTCCCCAACTTTTCTCTCCGTTACAGAGCCAGGTGTCTTTAAAATGGTCCTAGCATCTTTTGGGACTGTAATATTGCATTTTCGCAACAATAAAAGCAGTGCATTAATTGCAGCAAAGCTAACTCCAAATTGAGTGGCCCATTTCGAAAGTTCTTCGCACAAACTCATTTCTTCATCTTCACTTTCACTATCACTACCAATTGTGGCCCTTGAGCTGTCATTGAAACAATCATCCTCAATGCTTGGTTGATTTTCTTCGATCAGCTCTTCATTTGTTGCCATGTGCTCATCAGTCCGTGCCATTGGTTCTTGCGATTTTCTCATTGCAGCAAATAATACATTGTCTTTAGCTAACAATGTTTGCGCTTGTTTCTTTGCCAATCTTTTTAACTGTTCGGCTGACATTATTTTTGTTTAATTTTATATATTTAATTACTCTATAAACCAATGAAATCAATTAATATTAAATTTTCTTCACTTCAGTATTCAACTTACCTTTACTGCAGTTAAACAGAATCTAATGAACAGAAATGCAGAACTTTAGAGCACGAGCTTAAAATTTGCAAAAAGAAGTACCGTTTAAAAAAGATCAACGAGATAAGAAGCTGGAATGCCGCGAACTATTAGTGCAAAGCAACAGCTCGATTATCACATTTTAATCCCCTGGATGATCAATATTCGATTGCTTTTTATTTTGTTTTTGTTATTTCATAAATCATATTTTGAGAGCATTTATCAGTAATTTACGACTTATTTTCCAATCTTTTTCGAGTCGCGCATAAAAGGAATCTTTTTCTAATCATTTCAACGACTCGAAAAAGACTCAGGAAGGTGATTATTGTAAAAATGAACTTCCAAATGCTTGCAGGGATACATATGTTTAAATATACAAACACTCGATCGCACAATTATCAGCCTCTTCACTTTCTCTCTGTCTATTAAAATTATTCCGCAAATGACAGTGCAGTACTTATGTACATATGTATGTCGATTAAGAATTCAGCAAAGACACACAGATGACAGCGTATGCTATTATATACATACATACGTACATGTGCAGCACTTAACAAAATTTATGCAAATTACTCTTCAGGACAATTGATGGTAATTGTTTACTCTTCGCGGATAATTAAAAAAAAAAAAAAAAAAATACTAACAAAAAGAGGGCAATTTATGATGAATTTAGGTGAAAAAAAAAATGTTTAGGGGGTCTCTTCTACTTTTTTTTTAATTGAATTTTGAAATTTTAATAAAACATGAATTTTTTTCACGGTTGCTGTGTGCATGTTTACTGATTTCGAACGTTTTCCAACACTGCAATTGGTCTCACTCTTCCACATGTTAATCTTTTGAGCGTTTTCCAACACTATATAATCAGTTACCTTTTAAAAATGTGTATATAAAAAAGCTTATCTAAAATGAGCAATCTCTTTTAACAAAATTTGGTGGTCCTTAAAAGAACCGGCATATCAGTATTTATGGAGTCTTCCAACATAGATTTGTGGGAATTGGCGTATGAACTGTTCTTGCGGGATGTGTAATGAAAGCGCCGCAGGCAAAAATTTAAAAAAAAAAAAAATCGCGCGCGCGATTTAGCGCAAATAAAAATTTTTGTAGGGACCCCGTTAAAAACAGTGTTGGAAAACGGGCACAAACTAATAAGTGAGAGAAAATGCAGTGTTGGAAAACGCTCCAATTTATTGAAAGCAACCCTGAAAAGCCCAAAGCAACCGTGCAAAACACAAAACAAACATGAAAAAAGTTCATGTTTTATTAAAATTTTAAAATTCAATTAAAAAAAAAGTAGAAGAGACCCCCTAAAAATTTTTTCACCTAAATTCATCATAAATTGCCCTCTTTTTGTTAGTATTATTATTTTTTTTTTTTTTTAAATTATCCGCGAAGAGTAAACAATTACCTTTTTTTTTTCTTGCCATGTACAATTAGGAATATTTCGATAGAAATGATTATGCTCGCTGCGAAAAGCGGATCAAAACAAAAGCAACAACGCCGGTATGGAAACTTATGCACATACGTGTATGTGTATGTGTGTTTTATATTGAGCGATTTTATGCACTATTTCTGCCACTAAACAGCTGATATTAATGCGTCGGTATGTTTGATGAATAATATATATATGTTATATTATCTATTTGATACACAATTATTTAGCTGCACGTTCACTGCTGCTGATGCGATGAAGGTCGTCGACGATGCTGCATAAGTTGCATTGGCAACTGCGGCGACTGCTGCACAAGTTTGATGATGATGAAAAGCGATGAACAAAAGTGAAGCTTCTGTGGACGTATAAGTCGATGCAAAATGAAGCGAAGGTTGAAATAGAATTTGGCCACCGCCTGTACAGTTGATGCTGGAGTGTAAGATCTGCCAGCTCTTGCAAAAGAGTCGGACTTACGGATCTCTTCGACTGCCAGTTTAGCACTTAGAATTTTCTAAGGCTTATTTGGTCAGCCGGCGTGAATTCTAAATAGAATTTTCAATTAGAAAAAAAAACCAAAAACCACAACACCTTCACTGCTAACATACCTTTGATTTTTATTCAACACTAACACAACTTTAATAATCGAGTCTTTATATAAATATAATATGTTTGTTTTTATTTTTAGTGACCTTTCTAATTTGTAGAAGTAAGTTTTAGTTAACTTGAGGTCTAGTATGTCTATAAGACAACCAACAAACAACAACACACAAAACACTTGCAGAATGCAAGGAGCATGGCTCGGTATACAGCTGTTTCAAGAGATGCCAATCTCTATCATCAGTACCGTTGTGCGGACTTGACCAGCGATCCAAGCTTAATGTCACTTTTGAGAAGCAAGAACCAGTTGTGAATTCTAGTGTCTCAAGAGTGAAAAACAGCCGAGATGCTGAGCAAGCCCTTTGTGTGTTGTTGTTGTCGTCGTTATTGTGCAAATGCCATCGGCATTTTTAATTCAATAACAGTTTTGTTCTTGTTTTCAATTTCAGAAAACCCGACGTGTTGTTCGTTTTGTTCAAAAAGTTTGATCAGCATCTCGGCTGTTTTTCACTCTTGAGACACTTGAATTCACAACTGGTTCTGGCTTCTCAAAAGTGACATTAAGCTTGGATCGCTGGTCAAGTCAGCACAACGGTACTGATGATAGAGATTGGCATCTCTTGAAACAGCTGTATACCGAGTCATGCTCCTTGCATTCTGCAAGTGTTTTGTGTGTTGTTGTTTGTTGGTTGTCTTATAGATATACTAGACCTCAAGTTAACTAAAACTTACTTCCATAAATATAATATATTATAAAATATATTATATTTGCAATTAACCTTAAAGGCACGTTTTCTCACTTTGAGAAAAAAAATGTCACAGATGCGTCTTCACTGGTCGATTAGCCTTGACCATTTGACTACTCATGCTTTTCGTTGCTATGCAAGGCCTTACCATGCTAGCTGAAATTTATCTGTAACGGTACCCTTCCCGTTGAATGATGGCGCGCTCGCACTATGTGTGGGTGTCAATTCGCTCAAGATAATTTGGCAAAGCAATTCTGAGAAAAACAATAGAGGGGCTCCTGATAACAAAATGCATTTGGTATTTATCGAAACTATTTGTATTTTATGTTTAGTTCGAAACCATGTATGAAAAAAATTAACAATTCTTGTTCGAAACAAAAAGCAGCAGTAAGTGTACATTACAACCACAGACGTTTTTAGAGTCATTGGCTCGGAGCAAAGACTGAAAAAAAATCAATTACTGCCGAATGTCTTTGGCGTGGTAAGTTCCTTGAAGCCTACCTTGGAGATCTTCTAAAATGTAGTAGCTACCACCCACTTTCTCACGCACTCGGGCTTTAAGCCATAATGGATTGAGTTTTGCGTTTATATTCTTGGCAAAATTGCTTTGTGAAAAGTTTCGCCTAAAAATTTCTTGTCCCTCTTTGAAAGAAATCTCACGTGTCGAATGCCAGAGAGACTGGACGTGTTCTTTTAACTGTAAAAATATATCTATATATATAAAATTCTTTGTCCTGACTGACTGACTGACTCACTCACTGACTGAGAATCAACGTGCAGCCCAAACGGTAAAAGATACAAAGCTGAAATTTGCACACAACATAGGTGAGATAATTTCATCGTGCAATAAGACGGGGTTTTGCGAAATTCGGCCTGTAAGTGGGTCAAAATCAAGGTCAAAGGTCACAGAATTGCTTAGTATGAAAAACTTTTTTGTTTCTCAAGATATGTAAACCAAACTCACAGATTGTATGTTTTTGACTGTCCTTTATATTCTGACCAAATTTGGTCAAAGTCGGATTACTATATCATATAGCTGCCATAGGAACAATCGGATGAAAATAACCTTTAGTATGAAAACCTTTTTTGATTCTTAAGATATCTCAACCAAACTCACAGATTATATGTTTGGGACTGTCTCTAACATTCTGGCCAAATTTGGTCAAAGTCGGGTTACTATATCATATAGCTGCCATAGGAACAATCGGATGCAAAATAACCTTTAGTATGAAAAACTTTTTTGTTTCTTAAGATATCTCAACCAAACTCACAGATTATATGTTTTGGACTGTCCTTTACATTCTGACCAAATTTGGTCAAAGTCGGATGACTATATCATATAGCTGCCGTAGGAACAATCGGATGCAAAATAACCTTTAGTATGAAAAACTTTTTTGTTTCTTAAGATATCTCAACCAAACTCACAGATTCTATGTTTGGGACTGTCTCTAACATTCTGGCCAAATTTGGTCAAAGTCGGGTTACTATATCATATAGCTGCCGTAGGAACAATCGGATGCAAAATAACCTTTAGTATGAAAAACTTTTTTGTTTCTTAAGATATCTCAACCAAACTCACAGATTATATGTTTGGGACTGTCTCTAACATTCTGGCCAAATTTGGTCAAAGTCGGATGACTATATCATATAGCTGCCATAGGAACAATCGGATGTAAATTAACTTTTAGAACCAAAAACTCTGTTGTTGTATGAGATATCCTAACAAAACTCACAGGTTAGCTGTTCTTGCTAAATTTTGAAATTTTCCC
This sequence comes from Drosophila quinaria, assembly GCA_035047525.1. Classification (NCBI taxonomy): domain Eukaryota; kingdom Metazoa; phylum Arthropoda; class Insecta; order Diptera; family Drosophilidae; genus Drosophila; species Drosophila quinaria. The sequence goes on along the minus strand of JAWNPO010000455.1, from coordinate 6,125,509 downwards.
CAAATTTAGCGTTTTTCCGCCAAATTTAGCCTTTTCCCGCTAAATCTGGATTTTTCCAGCTGAATCGATAAATCTGTCTTTAACCTAAGTTCAATTACCGGGGAAAAACATTAAAACACTAAAGTTAAATATTTGCGTTTTTCGTCAAAAAATGCTATCTATATATATAAAATTCTTTGTCCTGACTGACTGACTGACTCACTCACTGACTGAGAATCAACGTGCAGCCCAAACGGTAAAAGATACAAAGCTGAAATTTGCACACAACATAGGTGAGATAATTTCATCGTGCAATAAGACGGGGTTTTGCGAAATTCGGCCTGTAAGTGGGTCAAAATCAAGGTCAAAGGTCACAGAATTGCTTAGTATGAAAAACTTTTTTGTTTCTCAAGATATGTAAACCAAACTCACAGATTGTATGTTTTTGACTGTCCTTTATATTCTGACCAAATTTGGTCAAAGTCGGGTTACTATATCATATAGCTGCCGTAGGAACAATCGGATGCAAAATAACCTTTAGTATGAAAAACTTTTTTGTTTCTTAAGATATCTCAACCAAACTCACAGATTATATGCTTGGGACTGTCTCTAACATTCTGGCCAAATTTGGAAAGTCGGATGACTATATCATATAGCTGCCATAGGAACAATCGGATGTAAATTAACTTTTAGAACCAAAAACTCTGTTGTTGTATGAGATATCCTAACAAAACTCACAGGTTAGCTGTTCTTGCTAAATTTTGACATTTCCCCCAAATTTAGCGTTTTTCCGCCAAATTTAGCCTTTTCCCGCCAAATTTAGCCTTTTCCCGCTAAATCTGGATTTTTCCAGCTGAATCGATAAATCTGTCTTTAACCTAAGTTCAATTACCGGGGAAAAACATTAAAACACTAAAGTTAAATATTTGCGTTTTTCGTCAAAAAATGCTATATTATATAAATTTGTTAAAACGGACTACTAAAGATGTTCTTTTTAATTTTGCGAGCGTAGCGAGCAGTTTTAATTAGTTAAACCGGACAACAAAAGAAATTCTTTTCAATTTTGCGAGCGAAGCGAGCGGGGGTTGGCGAGCGAAGCGAGCAGGGGGCGGAGCCCCCTAGTAAAAATATAAAAATCCAATTATTCGGTTGTGCCTTTTTGTCGTTCAACTTTTTACTTTTTTATTTTTTTTTGTTTTTCTGTCAAATTTTTAATTACAACTTGCGTGAGAAGGATAGTCTTTGAGGCAAGCTGGTTTTGCCAGCTGTGAGGATGAAAGACGCCGCAGCGTCGGGGTCTATCCAAAAAAGAGTATCGGAAAAACCCAATAAACCCATTATCAACAACAAATGTATGAAACTTGGTGCGGAGCAGCTCTTAGAAAACAATGCTGATGTAAGCAGCTTGCTGTCTTTTGATAAGCCCTCGTCTATGCCCCCGTCGCACAGTGTAAGATTTTGCATATCTAGGGGGACTTAATTGAAAAAAAAAATGTTTTTTAAGGTCAATGAGATTTTAGCAGTCGATTTAGAAATGTTCAAATGTTACGAAAAAAAGCACAAAACAAAACAAAAAATTTTTGTTTAGAAATTAACGGTTCTTAAACCGGTGCATTTGAAATGCATGCAAAATTGCATCGGACAATGACCAGCAGTTGACAAAGTTTAGTCTATTCAATTAGATCGTTTGGTCACTGTGAGCAGTTAATTTTTATTTTTTCTATATTTTTTGGAGTATAATTGATTTTTAGCAATATAAAGGTTTTTTATAAGTGGTCTTGAAAATTTTTATTATTTTTGGCAAATAAGTGCCAAAAAGTAAGTAAATTTTTCACAATATTCTATTTTTGATGGAAAAAAACTAACTGTACTCAATCGTATTCAAATCATCCCGAACATACACCGCTTGGAGAAAATCATTCTGAAACAGGATCAGAAATAAAATTTTGCCCATATTTTGCCCTGAGGAGTTAAATTTAGCGATGAGTGAAATAACACGCGCATAGTTTTTCCAGTTTTGGTCAATCACCGTTATAGCCATGAGGCTTAACTCACTCCTAGACCATGCAGCCATGATTTTTGGCAATGGTATTGATTATATAAAGTTAAAGATGAACTTATCAAACATGTGCCATGAATTTGAGTCGAAGGAGAGTAAATCTAGGAGAGATATATCCAGAATTATATCCAATAATGCAAGTTGGCTTCAGGGCACAATAAAATACGTTGATTATAAGATTGATGTCCCGCCTTCAACCTCAAACCGTCAAATTTTTATTTTATGGTCAATCTAGTGAAGAAAGTTAAGATTCCAGTTCAGATTTTAAATAAATTTGGAAAAAATAATTTCGCCCAGCCTTTAATCAACTTTATGTTTTTCTTTTTTTTTATTTAAAAAATTGTGAAAAATATTAAAATGTATTTATTTTTTCAGTAAATTAATTATCTTTAAAACAAAACCATTTTTTAATTTTTTCGGCCAATAATTTTGAAGTTACAAGCAAAAGCATGTGCATAAAACAAAAGTAATCATTAAAAAAAAAAAAAATTTTTTTTTTTCATAATTAATTTTAAAAAAAAAATATATTTAATTGGCTAAAATTAAAACAAAAAATACTAACCTGATACTTTTTTGATAAATTTTTATTTTTTTTTTTATGGCGATTTGTGTGTTAAAAAAATGAAAAATTTTTGGTTTTTCAGCGTTTTACGCCCTTTAGAGTGCCACGCCCACTTTCAATTTTAGTCCAAAAATTTCTTTGGGAATATTTGAACATTCACTCCAAATTTCAAGTCGATAGCTTTAAAATTACGACTGCTATTGAATTAAGTCCCCCTAGATTGGCAAAATCTTACACTGTGCGTCGGATAAAGGTATGGCTAATAAAATTGAACAAATGGGCATAATTACTTCAACTGACGACTTTACACTTGACAATTCTGACAAATCTGACAAATATGAAAAATCTGACAAATCTACAAACGTCAACACTAATGTGACATACAAACAAAAGGCAAACCACACTGCCAACAAGGTTACTTCCAACACTACTCTTTACAACAACAAACACACTGAGGATGCTGCAGTTCTTATATCTACTAAAAGAAGTCCCACTTTTGAAAACAAAAAAACTAAAAGCAGTTTATACATATTTGAAATAATCAAACACCTTAATTTAAAAGGTCTAAAAAATATTTTGACAATTGGTGTCTCGCTGTACAAAGCATTCTTTGATTCTGCTGCTAATGCCAACGCTTTCGTCTGCATCGATGACTTTTCTAAGCTCAATCTAGATGTGTTTATTCCCAGGAGTTATGTAGAATCATATGGAATTATTAAAGGTATTCCCACTAATTTAAGTGATGAGGAAATACAGCACAATATTTTCTCCGAAATCGAAATTTGTAAAGTAGAACGCATCAAGAGAAAATCCCGGTCAGATAAAAGGGAAAACTCTTTAGAACCCACTGAAACGGTCAAGTTGGCCTTTGTAGGAAATAAGATCCCAGAAAAAATTACTCTCTACGGTGTATGTGCCTTCCAGGTGTCTCATTACATTCCAATGATCAGGCAATGCTTCAACTGTGGCCGACTGGGACACACAGCCTTAAGATGTAAATCTGAAAAGAGATGCAAACTTTGTGGCAATAAGGATTGTAATGAAAATTCTAGCATCTTAAAGTGCATTCTGTGCAACGGCAGAGATCACACTGCCAAAGAAAAAAACAAATGTCCGACCTGGGCTAAAGAAATGGATATAAATCGTATCATGACAGTTAAGAAACTTGCTAGAAAGGAAGTAATTCAAAGCTTCTCGATAAATCAAAATTACGACCAAACTCAAAATTACGAAAAAAAACTTTCCCGCTCTCAGCATTGCCAAAGCTGTTACAATAAACAAGGACAACAGTGTCAACAACATTTTAAAAAAAACACTCTTATGCCAGCAGACTGGTGCATAGACCTGCTGCTCCAAGGCAAGAGAAATTTTTCACCTCTGATTCGTACACTCATGATTCAAGTGACCACAAGTATGAATTCCCAGACAGTGACTCACATCGCCAAGATGTTCTTCTGCAGCAGGCTCGTAGCCTGTTTGCACCAATTTCGAGAAAAGACTACCAAATTGCAGAGGCTCTAGAGGGGCTCCTGCTTCTCATCGACGCTAAGCAACGCAATTTTATTCCTAAAGAAAGAGCCGTGACACCCAAGAGGAACACTCAAATCTTACACCCATATTTCTAAATGTCCAAAATACTTCAAATTAACATACAATCGCTCAAAATGAACAAGAATGACCTAGAATTCGTGCTCAACCATGAAAACTATAATTGTGCTGTCCTGTCTGAGGTTTTCTCTCATGACCTTCGATTCAGGAATATTATGAACTTTAGGCTAATAGAAAAACATAGGGCTGACGGATATGGAGGAGTAGCCATTGCCTTCAAATCTGACATTAAATTCAGACGTGTCACATTCGTTACAAATTGTGACATAATTATTGCACAGACTATCAACTTACCTCTCAATTTAACTACTGTTTCAGCGTATTTTGAGCCTTCTCTCGATTTTGGTACTTTCAAAGCCGAGATAGATAATTTGATCAACAGAATTAGTCCTTACGAAAATGTACTTATAGCCGGTGATTTCAATGCCAGAGAGATTAGTCTGGGTGACTACTGCTCTAACGCTCGAGGGAATTTTTTAATAAATTCTATGAATAACGCCGGTTTCAGGGCACATCTTTTACAAATGGGCTTATAAATTATACATGGAAGTGTCAGCCAATATACATTGGAGGCAGTCATCACCACCCAATTTCAATAGTCTCTGCCACATCCATCAGTCGACCAAAAAGGTTTCTAGCTAAGCGTAGACTCCTCAAAACTATATCATCTGCTGACTTGGGCGACACCATTAGCAGCATAACAACAAAAATCCAAAAAATCCAACAAAAAATTAGATCTGCTACATACAATATCAATGGCAAAAAAACCCCAAAGACTTGGTGGCATGATGACCTAAAACATCTTTATGTCACCTTTATTGAGGCTCAAAAAAGAGCTGGTAGGGAACCGTCCCTGGCCAGTTATTGCGATGCAGTCAGTCTTAAAAATCAATGGAGAAAGGCCGTAAAAACAGCTAAGTCAGACAGCTGGAAATCAAAAATTGAGTCAATCAATAACCAACCTAATTCCAGACAAGCTTTGCGTTTCCTTGGATCGCTTAAAAATCAGGGTAATCAAAATATCTGCAGCTTTGATCCAGCTCATTCTGCAGATTTTTTAAGCTATTTAAAAAATCAAATATCACCAGATGCAGGATGCAGTTTTCAAAGGGACGCACTTTTAACTCCTTTGAATTCTGAAAGTTTTAGCCAGGAAGACCTAGAAGAAGTCTTAAATAAGAACAAAAAGACGGCTGGGGGGCAAGATCTAATCACTTATGAGATGATCAAGGCCCTCGATCCCGTATCTAAAAATCATCTCTTGGTTGAATACAACAATTTTTTAAACTAGTGTCAGGTGCCCAAAGAATGGAGAGTCATCAAGGTCACCCCAATACCCAAGAAAAACAAAGATCTTACTGATTACAAAAATTTTAGACCCATCTCCCTAATCTCAGTCTTGGCCATAATTATGAATGCTATGGTCAAAAACAAAATCGAGGAGTTTTGTACTGCAAATATGACAATTCCATACAGATCATACGCGTACCAAAAAAACAAATCAGCGGCCATGTGTCTAAATGATCTAATAAATCATATAGCAATTTTAAAAAACGAGAAAAACTATGTAACGATTGCTGTTGTGGACATTAATAATGCCTACAACTGCGTGAATTTAAATTTTCTTAAACTTATTATGAGAAGGGAGGCCCTGCCAAACATTTATGTTGATTGGGTAATTAACTTTCTATCCCTGCGCTTTTTAAGGTTGGGTAATGCAGTCGAAGAAGTTCATGGTGGCCTTCCACAAGGCTCAGTTCTTTCTCCGATTTTATTCAATATTTACACCAAAAGACTGCATCAAATCAATGATGTTAATACAAAAATTTTTCAATTTGCTGACGACTTTGTTATCGTGTCATCTGGAGGTGACAGAGCTGACACAAACAACAATCTGCATTTGAAACTACAAGATTTTTCACTTCTATGTTCTGACATAGGTCTAAGTTTTAATCCTAATAAATCTGCCATAATGGAAATGAATATCAGGACAGTGAACCCGCAAATTTATATTGATAATGTTTGTCTGCCCACAAAAAGAAGCGTCCTTTTCTTAGGCAGAATTTTTAGCGCTAATATGTCTAACATACAACACCTTGGGCTAGCTCTAGTACAGGAGCCATGGGTAAACAATGGCATCAAAGGCCTGTACACAGCGGACGCAAAGGTAATCTGGGACCAAAGAGACCCGGTTCCTAGAACATATATAATGGTGAGGAAATGTATTAATTATACCATCCTTTCAGAATTCCTAAGCAGGGACTGCGTGCCAATAGCAGTGCAGACCGCTGGTGGCACACGTACCACAGTGGTGGCCTCGGCGTATTTCGCCGGCGATGAAGCCTGTCCGCCGCAGGAAATCGTGGGACTGGTAGAACACTGCGCCAGGGAGAAGCTCCCCCTGATCATCGGGTGTGATGCCAACGCACACCATGAGGTCTGGGGAAGCACAGACACTAACACAAGAGGTGAGTACCTTCTTGACTTTATATTTAGATATAATTTAGAAATTGGAAATGTCGGTGCCATACTGGCATGTCTCAATGGAGGAATCTATGTTTGACCATAGAATCATCCTCTTTGAGCTACGGGTCAATACAGACAGTAGCGCACCAGCCCGTAACCCCAGGAAAACAAACTGGGAAAAGTTTAAAACGACCCTACAACTCAATCTATCCAATGAAGAGACGGGTATACCCCGCACACAATTGGAATTAGAAAGAGTTGTAGGCAATATAAACAGCAGCATAACAAATGCATTCGAGGAAAGCTGTCCTTTTGGAAGGAAGCGCATAGAAACGGACGCCCCTTGGTGGAACGATAGCCTTGAGAGGCTACGAATCACCACCCGTCGCCTCTTCAATGGGGCAAAAAGAGACGGGACTTGGGACTCCTACCGTGAAAGCCTGACCTCCTATAATAGGGAGATAAGAAAGGCCAAACGGAAGAATTATCGCAAGTTCTGCGAAAGTATAGAGAGTACAACCGAAGGTGCCCGTTTCCACAGGGCACTTTCGAAACGTACGCCTGAGGCAAATCTAGCTCTGAAACGAAGGGATGGCACCTTCACTAACAGCAGTGTAGCGAGACTAGAGCTCTTGTTTGAGACACACTTCCCGGGAAGCACCCCGGTACGAGAAGATACAGTCGATGCAAGAAACATGTCTAGGCCAGTGTCTGCCGACTGGAAAATCGCCAAGTCGACAGTCACAACAGGACGGTTACAATGGGCAATTGGTACATTCCAGCCCTATAAATCGCCGGGCCTTGACATGATATCACCATCCTTTCTACAGCAAGGGCAGGGCATACTCCTCCCCATTCTTAGAAGGATTATGATTAGTAGCCTTGCACTTGGATATATACCAAGAGCATGGCGTAGAGCTAGGGTGGTCTTCATCCCCAAGGCAGGGAAGAAAGATATCACCAGCCCCAAGTCCTTCAGACCCATCAGTTTAACATCGTTTTTACTGAAAACGATGGAGAAGCTGGTGGACTACAAGATAAGAAGTACTCTTCTGATGCAAACTCCGCTGCAACCAACGCAGCATGCATACAGAGTAGGCCGTTCCACGGATACGGCACTATATCAGCTACACCGCACCCTAAGCACAGTGGTTGATAATAAGGAGGTGGCCATATGCGCCTTCCTGGACATAGAGGGTGCCTTCGACAACACATCTCACGGTGCTGTCCAGGCTGCCCTGACCAGGAGGGGCCTAGACGTAACCACCAGCAGATGGATTTCCTCACTGCTGGCGTCTAGACAAGCCACGGCAACAGTTCAAGATAACACTGTTACTGTCACAACCACAAAAGGTTGTCCTCAAGGGTGTGTTTTGTCTCCTTTACTTTGGAGTCTACTAGTAGATGAACTACTCCAGAAACTTGCCGGCTATGGAATTCAATGTCAGGGCTACGCTGATGACATTGTGATCATAGCACGAAGCAAATTCGAAGAAGCACCCTGTGACATTGTACAATTAGGACTACGGATAACGAGCGACTGGTGTGGAGAGGTGGGCCTCAACCTCAACCCCGCCAAGAGTGTCATCGTTCCCTTCACTAAGAGATACAAGTTACAGAGAATGAGGCAGATAAGGCTGTCGAACAGCATAATAGAAACAAGCAAGGAGGTTAAGTACCTAGGAGTCACTTTTGACAGCAAATTAAACTTCGGCTCCCATGTAAAGAACGCGATATCAAAGTGCTCTAGAGCACTTTACGAATGTCGCAGTATAGCCGGGAAATCATGGGGCACATCACCGAAGATAATCAGATGGCTATACCTAATGGTAGTCAGGCCAATGCTCACTTATGGAGCAATAGCCTGGGGTGATAGAGCACAACTCATCACCGTCAAGAAACAGTTGCAAAGACTGCAACGAATGGCCTGCGTATGTATGACAGGGGCTATGAACACCTGTCCGACAGCAGCCATAGAAGTTCTAATGGAGCTTACGCCACTCCATGTGGTCATCAGACTGCACCAAAGAGCGACTCTTCTAAGGATGGCACGGGATGGAGTTGGAAGTAGTCACATCCTTAGCATAAGAGACGCGGAACTGCTATCAGGTGATCTCCCCTTGCTTACGCAACCAAGGGACGAGATGACAGCCGTACTTACGTTCGAGCAGAATTTCGAAGTGAACCTGAGTAGCAAGAAAGAATGGACAACACTTAATGAGGTCCATCCTATGAGACAGCACACCATAAAATGGTACACCGATCACTCACAGACCAAGGCACAGGACTTGGAGTTGTGGGCCCTCGGATATCATACCATGAATCCCTAGGAACATATACCAGTATCTTCCAAGCTGAAGTATGTGCAATAGGGAGGTGTGCTGATTTTAATCTCAATAGGAACTATCGGAATAGGGATATAGCCATCCTATCCGATAGCCAAGCAGCCCTTCATGCACTCGATAAGGCGAAAGTAACGTCTAAAGTAGTGTACGAGGTACGAAGGAAGCTAAACCAACTGGGATTGCATAATAGGCTAACCCTAAGATGGATCCCAGGTCACATGGATATAGCAGGGAATGAAATGGCTGACAAACTAGCCAGAATGGGGGCTAGCAGACCCCTAATAGGTCCTGAACCGTTTTGTGGAATTGGAAGTCACACAATTCGGGAGTACTTACGCAAGGAAGAGAGACGACTTCAGCAGTCGCATTGGACTGAGACCACAGGTCTCAGACAAGCTAAACACCTCCTAGGCAGCTACAACCCTAAGCGGTTCAAGCAGGCAATTTCACTAGGAAAGAACAGACTCAGAATACTCACCGGTCTGCTGACAGGGCACTGTAGACTGAGAAGTCACCTATCCAAATTGGGCATTGTGAGGAGCGGAACCTGCCGGTTCTGCAACTGTGAGGAGGAATCCTCAACGCATATACTAGCAGAATGCACTGCTCTATCCAGACGCAGATGTAGTCTTCTAGGGAAATATGTCATACCTATTGGCGACATTGTATACCTCAATCCGACCAAAATCCTCGACTTCGTGCGAGAGATCGGGTTGATGGATGAGCTATAAGCTCAGAAGGGGGCACAATAGATCCAAAAGGGTCGCGGTGCAGGCTCCCCCCACATTAATGTCTAACATCCCTCACATCAAGAAAACAAAAGAGGACATGAGAAACAGCCAAGCTTTGCTCCATATGGCCACAACAATTACAGCAGGTCTAAGACCGAGAACTGCTGTAAATATTTTCAAATCCTTTGTCCGCTCTAAACAAGAGTATGCAATGACCAGTTTTGCTAACCTAGGCATAGGTTCGAACAGGGATTTAAATACATCGCAATCAGGTGCTCTGAGGAGATGTGTTGGAGTCCCTCCAAACACCCCGCAACACATAATCTTTGCCTTGGCAGGGGTTTTGCCCCCTGCCTTCAGGGCCAAAATTTTAACTGCCAAAGAACTATTAAGATTAATGCAACATAATCCACAAACTTTTTATGATATAAAAACATCCAGAGCCTCTACCAGCTACACTAAGATTTTAAATGAGTTCAACTATATCTTCGAAAAAACTGAAGTAGTAAGTGCCTATAGTCCTTGTAAAAAAATTACTTTCAAAACTGTAACTGCAGAGCTTTTCGGAATTAAAAAAACTTGGGATATAATATTTACAAACAGCTTTAAAAAGGCTGCAATTTTCTGTGATTGCCTAGGCGCCATTAATTTAATTTCCAACAAACAGACTGAATATTATACTGTTAGTAAAATCCATAATTTAATCAGAAACAGCACCATTGAAGAGATAGAAATAGTTTGGGTACCGGGTCACAGAGGTATTCAAATAAATGAAAAAACAGATTCAATCGCCAAAGATGCTGCTTTAAATGGTGAAATTTTAGACGTCAACTTTAGTTTAAAAGGTGCCCTTAAAGAAATCCACAAAACAACTACACAACAATGGAATGAGGAATACATAAGATTATCCCTCACCAAAGGTAAATACTTTGCCGACATATTCCCCACCTTACCGGAAGAACCCTGGCACTATAGTGCTAAATGGAAAGCCAAAGACATAAAAACCATTAACAGACTGCTTACTGGACACACGTATGACAAGCCATACCTTTTCATGATCAGGGCTGAAACCACAAATCGTTGCAATACGTGTGGCTGCATTGAGAGTGCTGAACACCAAATTTTTTACTGCCCAAAACTATCTTCTCTCAGGAGAAAATTCACAATTTTCAACAGGTTTGCTAACCTTAAAAGCCTTTTGTGCTCAAAGGAACAGCTCTTCTACAGAGAGCTAATTAAATTCATAAACATAGCTAAGCTAGAATTTTAAGATTATAACATAAGACACATTTGTATTACACATGTACTAAATTAAAATATTTTCTTTTTCTTTTTTTTTCTCTCTTTATTTTGGGTTTTCTTTTTGGTTCTTTTGTTTTTTTTTTCTATTTATATATTTCAGAACGACATCTTCACACAAACCGGATTTAAACATAACAAAATAAACACATAAATCAATAACTTCTAAACTATTAAAATCTACTTAAATAAACTACAAGAAAACTACCAGTTGGACCTGCATCGACTGGTCTCCCAAAACAGCCTTATCGAGGCTAAAACCTTTAGACCTGACACCTGTGGTGTGCCGCGCGCAGACCATCAGAACACCGTACCTGGCTTGAATAGTGTTGTCACTGCAGCCAACCCTATCTTCACCCTTGCGGTGATTTAAACCAAAAAAAAAAAAAAAAAATAACAATTCTTGTTCGAAATAAAAAGCAGCAGTAATTGTACATTACAAATCAAAGAACACAGTCAGCAAAACCTTCAATTTCAAGTGGCTTTTGCGCGCTCTTTTGGGATTTGGCTCGTTTTCCATGCGCCATTCGCTCGATTGCTGGCTTGTTAAGGTGTCAAACTCATAGACCCATGTCTCATCACCAGTTATGATGCGATTCAAGAAGTCTGGGTCACGCGAAATCATGTTTTCGGCCACCTGTTTGCGATATTTTTTTTGGAAAAAATTCAGGTAAAATTCGCAGAGCAACAGTGAGGTAGACTTGATTGGACAGCTGCCATAAACAAGCTAGTTGACAGATCGAGCTTAAACTCCGGTTGGTAATTAAGGAAGGTTGTGCCAACCTAAAAAAAAAAAAAAACAACAAAAAATTACCGAAACCTCTTTTGCGGAAAATTTAAATGACAATTTCCCGGTACTTTTTATACAGAAGGTATATGACTATCTGTCTAAGCAACGTCTGGGGCTCCAGACGGCTCACATTTTAAGGTGGGACAATTTTAAAATTTAAAAAAAAAACTTATGAAGACGGAATTTTTTCTTTTCAAAACTTATTGAAAAGAACGATGCATTGAATTTATAATTTATATAAATTTATAGGGTCTGCCTGCTTTAAAATATAATTATATTAAAAAAAAGAACAAAACATTAAATTATAATATTCATTTTTAAGATATATTTGAACAACGTTGTTGAATATGACATCAAAATGCGATGAATGTGGACAGTGGCTGAGGAGGGATATTATCATTTACAGGGAATTGATGACCTTTCGACTGCGCATCTGCTCCAGCCATTTCTCGTATTGTTCTTGCGGTGTCTCTGGCTCGGGTAGATAATAGTGCTGCGGGGGTTCACCTTCCTCTAGGCGAAGAAAGTAGTGGCAATGCTTGTATTCGACACGGCCAAAGCGACCGCGCGCATGTCGACGTAATCCCTTAAAGACACGTCCCTTGCCCACAAACGATTCAGCTAAATGGCCATAGAGGAGATTTCAGTTATTTAAGCAGTGATTGTAAGGATTTTGATTAAATTACCAATCCATAGATTGCTTTTGTACTCCACGTTGTGCCGTTCAACGGCCATTTGTTGGGCCTCCAATATCGTCTCCTTGACATCAGTGGCCCCCTTTTTAAGCACAAAATTTAGCTGCTTTAGCGCCTCGTCCACGGACATGCCGCGCACAAAGGCAGCGATGTACCACATCTTGTCCGGGCTGTATTTGATGTTGTTGCGCATGTGGCACACGTACTGCAAAAAAATGTATTAAAAAGCGACACAAATTTATAAAATTTGTTTAAAAACATTTAATTTTAAAATTAAAGTAACGGAATAACTCTTATTAATTTTATTTTAATTTTAAATACAGTCGAACTTCCCTAACTCGAATTTCTTCTTAACTCGAACAAAAATATTGGCACGTGCTTCTGTAAGTCGAATTTTTCGGGGAAATCACCAATTTACGTTGCGTTTTATTTTTGTTTCTGTTTTATTTTGAAGTTACTGTTTTCTGTTACCAACTAGTTTGGGTATGTTATAATGATGTTCATTAACATATGGTGATCCAAAATGATAAAAATTGCATAAACAATTCTAAAGGCTGGTGAAATAGCCTTAGGAAAGACACAGTTTACAAGTGATGGCCTAAGTATACAAGGCCTTAAACAAACTAGAAGCCCTTTTTTAAAAAATAATATAAAAAATAATTACCAGACCCTAATTTCCGATTATTTAAGTTCTGTTTAGCTTGAAGAATAAGAATAATTTAAAAGTTAAAGTATAGTAAGGTAAGAGTAAAAGTAATTTGAAGTGAATGAATTAATGTAACTAATGTAACTAACTAATGAATTAATGTAACTAATTTTCAAAGCGATGTTTTTATATGAACCAATGTATTAAATTTCTAAAGGAAAATGTAGAAAATCATAATTTAAAGACGTACAAATGTCGCGTTCTCGATCCTGGAAATGCTCATTTTCGATTTTAGAAGGTCCAAATTAGCCTAGAAAATGGTTTTAACTAAAAACACACCACGTTTTTTATCGTGGCATAAAATGGGTTAAGAAAAAAGTATTTTTAACACGCGATCGAAAATAATAAAAAATTCAAAAGATGTTTGAATTTAACTTGTTTAACATGAAACTTACGGAGTAACTTTTATTCTGTAATTTTAATTTTTAAATAAAATATAGTCTGTAACTATTAACATTAAAATCAGTTATAACTCCTATTTCGTAACTTCTGCTTTAAAAGCACAAATAAATATTCTTTTGTAACTTAGTAAATAAAATTGAAAAATTAGCTGCCTTTAATTAAATTTTAAAGGATTTAAAAAGCAATCGAATTGGTAAAGATGTTTTACCGCTTTGCGTGGCTCTTCGTCCACTTCCTGAGGTGGATGCACAGTCTTGTTGTATTCCAGCCATCTCCTCGGACCGTAGTTGTGTTTGTTCCATTTGGCGCAGAGCCCTCCGGCCGCAGACGTGTGCACGCCGCAGCAGTCGCCACTGTGCGTGATCGCTGGTGCAACTGCCAGCAATTTGACGACATTGGTTGTGGGGGCGGACGCCAACAGTGGCGTTTGCAGACTTAACTGCGTCATTTGCCTTATCACTTTGTGCATGGTGTTTCAGTTATAATTACTTCAGAAAGTCAAATGAATTATTATAGCCACAAAATAAGGAACTAGTGGCACCATCGGTCGCGTAACCTGCCAGCAACAGCTGTGAACGAGGGCTGCAAAGACAAATTTAGAGTATCGATGGTTCGAAATCTGTGCGATAAGACCGATACATTACAACCATCGATATATACCTGATTGGGGAGACTCGGACAATTGAAATGAGAAATGAAATTAGATTATTGTTTTGATAAGAATTCTTTATTTTGCAGGAATTTTAAGGTTTCTACTAATCTTCGATATGTAGATGGGAAATCGAAGTTGAAATTATCGATTGGGCCACTATCTATTTTTGCAGCACTGGGTCGAGTTCATATCGATAAATACAATGGCGATAGTATGGTTAGCTATCGGTTGCTTAAAGCTAGAGGGCTGCATCATTTAATAGAAAAGCAGGGCTGCATAAGTATTTCTTTGAATTTAAATTTAAGTTAAGATTTGATGTACATTTTAAATTTATTTAGCCTTGCGTTTGCTTTTCTGTTTCTGCTGCTGCTTCTGCTCATGTGGTGCTCTGTAGGTGCCATGCAGTTTATCCAGCCAGCCCATGACGCCATAATTGTAGTTAAACCTAAAATAAGTAAATATCGAATTGAACATGTTTGTATAGGAAATATATAAAATTATGCTTACTTTGCATGATGATAGTCGTGGAAACGCACCGATCCCGCCGACCAGGGAAAACTGTAGCCCGCATGATCGCTCATCGAATTGATAACGGCCAATGCGATCATGCCCCAGGCGACAGTGACGTGGGAACCCAGCAACGACAATGAGACACCGATGGGCAGCAAATTGGCCACCACATGCTCCACGGGATGGGCATAGAGAGTGATAGCCGCAATCGGGGCTGTCCATTCGTGATGCTTCTTGTGCACATACTTGTAGATGGACTTGTGATGCAACAAACGGTGCGCATAATAAAACATAATCTCCTCCAGCACAATTAAAACTCCAAAATCTCTGATGACGCGTCCAAAACTGGGCAATTCTCGTATATCATGGCTATTGTAGTGTGTGAGCACGAGTTTAAAAAGCAACCAGGTGTGAATTAAATTCACCACCGTCAAATTGAACAGCACTACCTTGATGGCCCGCCAGAGTCGCTTCAGATCCACAGGCTCATTCTGACCTGGTTGGATTTTGTATTTACGTAAGAATCTCGGACGATTCGTGATGTCCATAATTGTAAAAATTGCTGCGTACAACCAATACACACAAAAGACGACCACTGTGGTGCCCAGCACCCACAGACGCATCGGATCATCGCCAATGACATCGAGGAGCGAGGACCAACGTGCCTGAAGCAGTTCGCCCGCGTAGCGCCATCGAAGAGCAAAGCTAGAGAGGGTTGTGGCAGCGTCCATTGCTCAATCTCAACTGATGTCCAAGAAGTTCAACAATTAAATGTGGTTGGGCCGTGATGCCCTACAATCTATTGGGCATATGTGTACCTAGAAGCACTTGGTAGCGATCAAGGGAATCTAAATAAAATTCATTTTTGAAATATCTTAAAGTGAAGCATTTTAAAAAACAATAATTAAAAGAAACTTAAATTTAAATATGAGTAAAATATGCATGATTTTAGATTGCGGAATTGTTATAGGATTTGGCTACAACTGGTTTGATTCCAATTTAGAGTATTTGTATTTCCATCCCTGTTTTAAAGCCTATAAAATGTTGTAACAAAACTAAACTTCTAATAATAAGATCCTAAAAATATTACACTATAAGAAAGAAAATATGTATTTTTTGTAGGGACTAAAACCCTAGCCGAAACCGTAACATTTAACCGGTAAAAGCCGATTGAAATTTATAGCCGTAATTGAAACCCTTAAGCCGAAATTCTGTAGAGTATACAGTGTAGACCGAAATAAGCGTTCAGTACCTGTTTCATTTACAAGGGTTAATTTCGGTTTTTTATACATTAAAAGGAAATCTTTTTTTATTTTTAACTTTGATTTTTGATTTCAATTTTCTTATGCTTAATTTTATGTTTTTAATTGTGATATTTATGATCGAATGTTCATAGCACTGAATAAGCGCAAATAAAATAAATTTGTTAAATGAAATATTGAAATTGTTAAAATGTAACTAAACTACATCAACTGAAGAATATGTGAAATAAATGTGTGAATGAAACATTAGGAGAGAAACATTTATGCAAAGATTTTGCGTGACCGATAACCGAAAACCTAAATGCGAACAAAACTGAAATCGTAACTGAAAACGATATTCGTTTCGAGTTTAATCCCTGATTTTTTGAATTTAAGTACTCGATTAAATGATGTAGTAAAACTAAACCCAATATCTCATGATAATAAGAATTTGAAATAGACTAAGCTTCATAAAAAAAAATTTTTATTTTTGAATTGTTTTCCATTATTTCTTGAATTTTGAAGCGTATAAATGAATTTTTAAAAGATGCAGTTCGGAAAACTCACAAAAAATCATCATGATTTTGATGACACTGTAGTGAAACTTAATGGCGGCTGATCTCCAAGAATCGTAGCGTATTTCTTAAGCTATACAGCTGCTCGTACCTTTGGTTGATTCTATCGCCAGTCTATCGATTAGGTTGCTTATCAAGTTGTTGTGTTTTTTAAAAAAGACTGACTACCTATTGCTAAGTATAATTATAGTCATAGATTAGCCAAGTTTATTTTTGATCCGCAGCTGTACAAAAATAATTGAAGTGCCCAAAGTTCAGCGTTTTTTTTAGATGTTTTGTTTTGATGTGCAGTGACACTTTCTTAATTTTTACATGTAGTTGAATTTATTTATTAGCTTTAGTTTAAGTTGGTGCTCTGTGAGTGTGTATGAGTGTGTGTGTTTATGTGTAAATATATAACACTCGTACATAAAATTATGCTTAACTACTAGTGTTTTTTTTTTTTTTTTTTTTTTTGGGGTGTGTCTTTTTTCAAGTATCTCAACAGCTGTTTACATTTTACATTTTCTTGTATATAGTAATTTACTGTTTATCATTCAACTTTTCGTCATTTATAATGTCAATGAAATCGATTCTCGATCGAGATTTTGCCTGGTTATTATCACAATGAAGTATACACATATAGAAATGCCAGTAAAAAAAAATGTACATACACAAAAGCATATAAATATTTATATATATATTGTATATGTATTATATATATGTATATATAGATAGTTATATGTATGCAAACAGAGTAGGAAATTATGCCGACAACTGAGAAAAGAGTAAACTTGTGGGAGCAATCCTTCACTTCATGGTGGAGTCGGGAAAGGCATCGCGTGGTGGCACAAAACTCAGCATCATAATGTGTCGCGCATAGGATTTTGTGGCACGGAAAAGCGAATCCGTCCCATGCAGACGATCCAACACGCCCAGCACGCCGAAACAGTTGTTGAATCTGAAAAGAAGTTTAATAGAATTAATACTCGAGTAGAAAATTTTAGATTTAAAACAAGTGGGCGCGGGTACAGTCGAATTTGCTCGACTGTTGGATACCCTGTGCCAGTCTCCATAAATTATAATATTGGTTATAAAAGAATTAGTTATATGGGCTATTCCTGGGTTGCGGATGTTACATTTGTACGCATATTTTTGTGTTTAAACTGTTGCAGCTCGCGTTCAGATCGGTGAATTTTAATGTAATTTTCTGGAAAATGCATTTCATTGAGAACGCTATAAAACCTATTTTAAGATAAAAGCCTAACTGTTTTTGGAAAAAAATTAGGCTTGCTGAAAGTTTGGTTGCGGACGTTACAAAAAATGGAAGTCGATTTGAGGTTAACGTGCATTTGCGCGTACATTAGCGAATTTTGCATTATAAACAAAAAATATCCCAATACAAACAATTAACTGGAATATATGACCATATCAATCCAGCATCAAAAATACAGATAAGTAGTCTCGTTAATTAAAAATCTTAGTTTTTGTCAGTTGCGGACGTTACGGTACGGACGTTACACTTTTTACACTCATACTTTCTTTCAAATTATTAATATATATTAAATATCTGTTCGATACAGTTTTTATCTTAAATAAAAGAAAATGAAACAAAGTTTAAGACGAGCTAAGCGCTAAACACTCAGGCGACTGTTTTACCAACTTCTTTGGCCATTGAAAATACCATTTTTTTACAAGAAATTTTGAAATTAAGAGGCAAAAAGAGGATAAGGCTCGGCCATGAAAAACCAAACCACCGTTAAACCTTTTTTATTTTGTAATTTGAAGCCCAAAAATATATTAAAACAAAAAACAACTATTATTAAAAAACATGCAGTTTTTTCACAAAATTAAGCTTTCGCCCTTGGTTTAAAAATTTCCGGAATAGCCCATATGTATTTAAGCATATAAAACATAAATATTTAACGCCGCTCGAATTTGCTTCTGATATAGTGGTCCGATTTAAACCAAGTTTGGTCAGGATGTATGGGACCATCTCGAATGCATATTGTGTTAGCTTGGCTCAGATATTTCAAGCAGTAAAATAGTTTGTCATACTAATACATGATTTTCGACTAGTCGTTGCTATGGCAGCTATATGATATAGTCGTCTGACTTCGAACAAATTTTATTAGATTGCCAAGGACCATCCCGTTTGCATATTTTGTCAGTTTAGTTGGGATATCTCAACCAACAAAAAAGTTTTTCATACCAAGACTTAATTTTTGACTGATCGTCCGATCCAAATTTAAAAACTTATCTGCGTCCGGTATCCAGCTACCTACATACCAAATTTGATTTCTCTAGTTATTGTAGTTTCTGAGATCGATGCGTTCAAACAGACGGACGGACGGACAGGCAGACGGACATGGCTCAATCAACTCGGATGTTGATGCTGATCAAGAATATATATACTTTATTGGGTCGGAGATGCTTCCTTCTGCCTGTTACATACATTACACAAATCTAATATACTCTTTTGACCATTTTCAATGGGCACTGGGAATAACTAGTGCAATAAATGTTTTATTATGTTAAATTTCTCTAATAAAAGTATTAATTAAATTTGGTTAAAATATCTGAAAAAAAAAATGTTCATTATAAATCATTTGCAAATGTGACTAAATACACTTCTTGCAAGTTTAGTTGAGATATTTAAAAAAAACTTTAATTTATAAACCTTCGTTTCAAAGCAGCAATTTAATATAGTTGTCTGATTTTGCACCAAATAAATAAACTCCTTGTGAATATGCTCGAAATATTCCAAAAAACAACAACAAAATTGCATACTCGATTTATTACTTATTAATAATTATTACTATTATTATTTATGGGGAAACCTGCACTATTATTATTACCTAAAAAGTAGTCTGGTTTTCTTCTACAAAAAGTTGATTTTCGAACATTCCTAAGGCAGCTATATTTTATAATAGTCTGATTCACCAAATTTGGACAGGTAGTATAAAATATCATTTAATTCTTTACTTGTTGATTTCTATCTATATCACCTATGATATAGAAATTCGATTGAACTCATTAATATCTTAGCAGTATATAATTTTGAATACTCACTTGAGATGATGAAAGTCATGTGCCTCGGGGCTGGGAAAGAATGGCAAATGATATCCAGAGTGTGCATTCAGTGTGGATAATATGGCTAAAGCGAACCATAACCAGGCCGTGGCCACATGGCTGCCCATTAGGAATACGCCCAGAAATGGTGGCACTAGATTGCTAAAGATATGCTCGATCGGATGACAATAGATTGCTGTCACCGATATCGGAGCTGTCCATTCATGATGCTGTTTGTGTATAAACTTATAGATATGCTTGTGATGGAGCAAACGATGGGAATAATAGAAGCCCAGCTCCTCCATCAGTATGCAAACGGTTAGCTCAAAGCACACCCAATGAAATGTCGGTAGCTCCCGAATATCGCTCAATCCCCGGACTGTCATCAATTTGTAGCTCAGATATGCCAATGGTATGCCCACAAATATTTGATTGCAGATGACACGCCAAATGACCTGCAATCACAATAAATTTATAAATAGGGATTCAAGCTCAATTCAATATCAATTTATGGCAATCATAAATGTGATTTGTCATCACCTTCATTAAACGTCCGGCTTCGACGGGCTCATTGGTTCCCGGCTGGATTTTATATTTGCGCAGACAGGCCGGCCGATTGGTCAGATCCATGAATGTATAAATCCCACCCACTGTCCAGTAAACGATCATTGTGAATAAAGTTGTGCCAAAGACCCATAACATCATCGGATCATCGCCTGTAAAAACAACCAAATTTTTTTTGTTAGTACTTAAACTCTTCCAGGTTTCATTCAATGTACAACGTAATAATATGACTTGCGCAACAATAAATAATATTTACTTAACGCTATCATAAATCTACATGTGCATATAATACTGTTTGTTATGACTGACTAAATAAATGATTGGCAATCATTGCGTAGTCCAAGTCACAGTCCAAGTTGCAGCTTAATAGACAGCACTATCCGTTAAGTACAATGTTATGAAACTGTTTTTGAAAATTTAAAAGAGTTAGCAACATTTAAAAACATTAGTTCGACAAATTTATATATTTTTAAGTTTTTCTTAATTAGTGAGAAATACACTCATGGAAAAAATAATAGGTGCACTCTTCCTTATATTATAACAGCTATTGTAAGTCAAGTCCTCAAATTTAAAAAATATATTTGGAAAGGTCATCTAAATTCCGTTTGAATGATGCATAACTTTCCTTAACCCATTAAGTACCCATTGAAATATTAGAATTTTAAAAAAGCCAACTTTCAAAACTGTTTTTCTCGATTTTTTCCAAACAATGTTGGGATGCACAAACATTCTTCAAACAATTTTAGGAGTGACTGCAAAAAAAAATTTTAAAAAATCTTTTCGCTTATATTTTTTATAATTTTTTGAAAATCCTAAAAATGTCTACTTTAACCCCTTTTTCTTACTTATTGAAAATTTTTTTGGAAAAAATCGAGGAAAACGATTTTGAAAGTTGACTTTTTTTAAAATTCGAATATTTCAATGGGTACTTAATGGGCTAAGGAAAGTTATGCATCATTCAAAAGGAATTTAGATGACCTTTCAACATATATTTTTTAAATTTGAAGACTTGACTTACAATAGCTGTTATAGTAAAAGAAAGAGTGCACCTATAATTTTGTCAATGAGTGTATATATAGAACACTGTGGTTAGAGTATTTCTCTTTTTCATCCTATCGGCTTGAAACTAATTTTGAAATATCATTGCCCAAAATAAAATGACAGCGTTTCAGAAATAATTACCCACCACCTAAATGAAAATTTTGCAGTTTTAAAGTTAATTTTATGTCTACTCATTCCCAAAATTTTGTTTTGACTTCTTATTCAAACGGTTTTGTTTTACAAATTGGCGCCACAATGTCGGCCTTGTTTGTCGTCGACGAGCCGCTGAACCCAAACAATGTATGACACTAAAAACAAAATTTTTTAGTGTTGTTTTAGATATTTTTGAAGAGCTGACTTTCAGAATTTGGCTGATTACCTCTGATCTATATTAAAGGTAAACAATCATTTTTCAATATTGTATTCAATTCAATGAAAAATACGGGCAACGCCGGCTTAACCCAGCTGTTTGGAATTGAAAGTAATAACAATAACCACACATTTTTCAGAGCTTTTTGACATTAAAATGTTAATAGAAAAATACTTTACTAGCCATAAACCAAAGTCTACTCTATTTAAGACTTGTTTATCAAAGTGCATACCTCTGACTCAATAACGATTACGTTCTAAGTAGCTTAAATAAATGTTTTCACATTCATGTTTCGCACATAATAATATATAATATTAATATACATATTTCAATTACTGTAAATTGAAAAGTTACTTGAATGAGTAATCACTTGGCTAACGACCAAGTAACTGTTGTTGTTGCATCACAAAAAAAATATACTAGTATATATAAATAAATAAATCAAGTTTTTATAATTTTTTGTACAATTCTGTTTGATGTGCTGATAACACTTCAATAGCAATCTATTTATATTTTTAAAGACATTCATTTGTTATAATTGAATAAATAAATAAAAGTTAAAGAACGTTGTGGTTATTTAACGGGTATTGATCGATTGATCAAATAATACCATATTTACCAAGTTTATAGGACATACTTAAAATAGTTTTTTTTAACTGTCTCTAAATTGTTTAATTTTAAGATAAATGTTAAGTGTTTAAACTACACTTAAAGTCGACTAAAAATATTAACGATTTCATTAAACATTAACCCATTAACCCGCGATACAAAAAGTAGTGTTTTATTCATTAAAAACCACTTTTCTAGGCTAATTTGAACCTTCTAATATCGAATATGGGGTTAAAAATTAAATTAAAATTCACATTTTTTAGAACTTAAATACTTGTTAAAATTAAATTTGAATTAAATTTTTATTTTTTAAATATGGGATGACCAGAGTAAAAATTTTCAGAATTTTCTAATTTCCTGAATTTTTTATTTGGAATTGAGTACACTCAGACAAACATTTATAAGTACACCCTTTTTTTTACTGTAACAGCTATGTAAGTCAAGTCTTCACACTAAAAAAAATATATTTGGAAAGGTCGTTTAAATTCCATGCCAATGATACATTTTCTTGAACCCATTAAGTACCTATTGAATACTTTGAATCTAAAAAAGTCGATTTTTAAGCTTCTTTCCTCGATTTTTTACAAAAAAATATTTCGATGCAGAAAAATTCTTCAAACAATTCTAAGAGTGACTGCAAACAAAATTTTTAAAAATCTTTTCGCAAGAATGTTTTTATAATTTTTAGAAATTGCTAAAAAGGCACTTTTAGTTTAAAAAGTAGGAAAAAGGGGTAAAATAGTCATTTTTAGGATTTTTAATAAGTTATAAAAAATACTTGCGAAAAGATTTTTGAAAATTTTTTTTTGCAGTTACAGTAATAAAAAAAGGGTGAACAAATAAATGTTTGGCTGAGTGTACATTTGTTTACATAAAGAAATCGCTCTAAAAATTAAAAATTTTGCTGTTCGACTATTCGAACAGCGGCAGAAAATGATTAAAGTGCGAACAAATGCGGTTAAATCGATTTAAGCAGTCGTATAAACTTGAAAATTGTAGCATAGTGTAATCGACGTTTCCCGCAATTCAGCCTTTGTCTGTGAGCATCGTGTAAGCATATGTGTTTGCTATTGTATTTGTGTGCGAATTAGTAAACAAAACGGTTGCCGTTTATTGTTGACTTTGTTTGTTGTTGTTGTTGCGTATATTTTTGTTGTTGTTGCTTGTGAATGGAAGGCAAAAGTGCAATTTGTGATATCTGACGTTAAAAGATAAACACAAAGATGCACTTGCAAAAAAAACAAACACACATACATACATGCACAAGTAAAGACATGAGTGCATGCGCACTCACAGATATTAGTTATATTGATTACATTTCTCTTATTTTCGGCAAATACTTACCAAATTTGTCAATGAACTTGTCCCATTGCGATTGCCAGAAATCGCCGGATGCGCCCCAGAAACTCTGCAAATGCCTAGTCGGCAGGTAGGAAAATTCATTAAATTTCTCCATACAAGAAAAAATAGACAAAACAAAAAAATAACAAAAGTCGAGGTGAAAAAAAAAGTCAAACTGAGCGAATTAATTTTGTTCTAAAGCTTCTCTCTTTGTCAGCGGTCGCAAAGCAACTGAACAACTAATTTTGGGGCACAATGGGGAAGCGCAGCTCAGACCTCAACGCGTAAAAAGAGTGTATATGGTTGTGCGTAAGAAGTATAGACAGAAAGAGAGAGAGAAAGAGAAAAGACAATGCTGACCACGATCGCAGCAACTGCGCTGTATAAATACATATGTACATATATCCGTATATATAAAATGATGTCCGTTATTTTAAGCTCAAAGATCAAGAGAGTGAACAGAGCTTTTAAGAGTGAATTATTTGTAATAATGAAGATTCATACGTGCTTTATTTATCCCAACAAAACTAATACCCCTCTATTTATTGAAAGCTTCATGTACTATTTACATTTTTCGGCGTTTTCGCAGATTTTTTTCGCTGCTAGCATGAGACGTGTTTAATTTTATTTCAAAGGTACTTATTTTGTTTACAGATTTTTGAGTCTATAGCTTATTACATTGTGGAGAAAAGAAATGTGACAAAAATTTGAATAAGTTTAACTAATTTTAATTTAATTAAAATTTTTTAATTTTTTTGTTTGATTAAAAACTAAGATTTTAAATTTGTTTTCTTAAGTGGTTTATTGTTTTTGGTTGATTTTTCAGTTTTTAATTATTATAAAATATTAAAAAAATATTTAAAAATAAATGATATCATATTTTATAAGTTCAAACATCAGACTAACAACATGCATTTAAATTTTTTTTGATATTTCGTTTAGTTTAGATTTTATAGACGCCTAAACTTTGGATGTGCTGGTTGAAATAAGCTGTGAGCTACTGTATGTATGTACAGTCGAACTTCCCTCGAATCACCATTATCCAAAGAAAAGGTTCGAGTTATGGAGGTATTCGACTTATAGAGTTCTTTTTCTTCAGCTTATTAATTTTACTGCCATTCATTAAGCTCGAGCTAGAGAGCAATTTGAGGTATAGAAGTTCGAGATATGGAAGTTCCACTGTATCCCTTGAACCCTTCTAGTAACTGGAATAATAATGGGGAATGATATTTGTAGTGGAAAGAGGGTATAAATCCAATTTTAATTTTATCTAGTTTGTTGGACTATTATTTACGATTTGTTTGTAGTTTTTGACAAATAGTTCTCTTGCCATAAAATATTTTACTTTCATATTCATCTTTTATTTCAAAAATAGATTCGTTTTTATTTGTTTTGACTACATAAATTATTCATGGTCATACTGTTATTAGTTGCTATTTACATTTATAAATGTCCAACAATAAGAAATAATTAAACAAACTTTATTAAATTTATTTGTTTCATAACAATATAATTTTAGTTTAAATATAAAGCGCCGTCTATTGATCGACGAACTATAAACCGTTATTGTGTATTCGAAAGCTTAACAGCTTAGATGTCGCAACGATCAGAGCTTTACAGTAACGGTCTTTATGGGTAACATTTATCTATGTAAATAATGTAAACTCACCAAGTCAGCACATTGCGAAACAATATGAACACGGCCAAGGCACATGTAATGATGAAAATGACACTATGCAGCGAGGAAAGCCACAATGGACTATCTACCTCAGCCGTCCAACCTGGGGCGGTTGTCGCCTGCGCAGCTGGCTGCAGTTTTGGCGACGACGTCGTCCCACTTACATCCAGCGATGTGTGAGCAGCCGCAGCACCTGCAACGGCTTTTGATTCGCCGCCTGCATTGCTATTGTTGCTGCTGCTATTTGGCGGCTTTTGGGCGGGTGTTGCATATGCAGGATTCGTAGACATATTTGCTCAAATTTGTGAGTTGATTTTACATTCGTCTTGCCTCGCTGTGACTGCAAAGGCTCCTTTGTGTTGTTATCTTTGTTGTAAGTTTTGTTATGCTTTTTGTTGTCCTTGACATTTAAAGCACTTCGATTTTTCGATTGCTAAAGTAAACGTTGTCTATGTAAATTTTGGACTCCTCAATCCCTTTACAAAAGCAAGTGACCAGAATTTATTGTTAACTATTTGACGTGCATTGCAACAAAATAATTCTTGTGCCGCTAAAATCTTTGTATGTTGTTTTTATTTTTGAATTTCTTTTGGGGTCTTTGACGAAAGCTCACTCACACACACTCTCAACAGTCTCCCATTCGTAGTAATTATGTTAGAGCAACCCTGTATGTAATCGATATATGATAATATGGCTATCGTGAGTCTGCTTGCCGGCACGGTTGCCACTTTATTCAAATATTTCGTACCACATTTTTTTTTGAAGAAATGTTCGCTTCACGAAAATGCTTTTATTTTATATAAAAATAAAAAAAAAAAAAAAAACTTATGAAAACGGAACAACTGTAAAACTTCGAAATAAAAAATTAAGTAAAATAGGTCATTTTTTGAAACCGTTACTGAATTATATGCACTGTAAAATAGAATTGAAATACAAAAGAAAAAAGCTTGTAGGAAAATCATAGGCCAAAAAAATATTTACCATTTGAAAAGGCCACTTTATGTTACACTTAATAAAAAATGTACCGATTTTTAAGCATGTGTACCTAATGTTGCAGCCATTTCCGCAGTATGGCAGCACCAACTGCGGGGCTAGTGTGACCGCTTTTACAATACATTTAGAACTAGTTGTGCCAAAGTTGACAAACAGCTGCAACTTTTATGTTTTTTACTGTAATTTTTGTTAAAATTATTAATATATGTAAATAACTCAATAAAATTAAAATTTTAAGAAACCACAATTATTAGAAATTTTCTAAAATAGTAAAGTTCATTTTAAAATTGTTTTGGAACACGTCACGTACGAAATTTTTTAAAAAAATTAAAAAATCGACGAAAGTATAACACAAATTCCTGTGCAGTTTCAAAGTTCTAGCTCCAAAATTAAGCAAAAACTATATTCAACAACTTTTTAGAAAGTTTTTTAAATATAGTTTGTGCTGTAGAGTTGGGACTTAACGTTTTTTTTGTTAGAATCGATTCAATTCGATTTTTGAAAAAGGGAAAATTGATTTAAAATCGATTTTTTTTAATGAAAAAAAATTTTTGCTTAATTTTTTTATGACTTTATTTGCGTTGTTTTTTTTATGTTTTTTTTATTGTTTTTATATTAATTATCACAAGTTTTTTATGTTATTTAACTGTTCATCAATAATAACAAAAATAAAGGAAAATAATAACAAAATTAAAATAAATTCAAATTTCAATGATTTAAATTAACCTCGTTTAATTCATATTGCGAGTATATGTTCAACTAAATCTAGTTAGGATAATATAAAAATTAAAAATAAAAAACAAAGGAGATCCAAAAGCTCGCCTAATTCGTATTGATTCAGTGAAATTCACAGCACTGGTCTAATAAAAAAAAATCGATTTAAAATCGATTTTATTAAAGTCGGTCCCAGCACTATTGTGCTGCCATCGTTGCCAAGATTGCCACCTTGTTTTGTTTTTTTTTTCAAACTTGGGCCAAAGTTGCCACATGATTTTCTTTTTTTTTTTTTTCCTCAATCTGACTTTTTAAAGTGGCAACCGTGGTCGCCCGTCTAAGAACAGTCTTCATTTTGTTTTTGTTGCGCGCGGTTGTGCTTCGCTTGTATGTGTGTAGCAGCAGGAGCAGCAGCGCCGGTCTGAGCGAGAGAGACTGACGCCCGTGTGCAGTTAGTTGTTGGCATAGAAAAATTTTCTTAT
Source organism: Drosophila quinaria (assembly GCA_035047525.1). Taxonomy (NCBI): domain Eukaryota; kingdom Metazoa; phylum Arthropoda; class Insecta; order Diptera; family Drosophilidae; genus Drosophila; species Drosophila quinaria. Next base: position 6,098,046 of record JAWNPO010000455.1, on the reverse strand, counting down.
TTACTTGTTTAAATTTTTTTCCTGTGCTGTGTGTGTGTGAGAATTGTTGCTATTTAAATTTGCTGCCAAATACACATACATACACCAAAGAATACAAACAACAAATGAATTTGGCCTAAACTCAATAAAAAAAAAAGAATTTACCAAAAAGCATCAAAGTATATGTTGTTTTTTTTTTTTTGAATTGTATTAAGTTAATGCAAACTGTTGTAAATGAATTTGTATGAGCGTATGTGTGTATATATTTATGAGCGGGCACCGCGCCCAAAAATTAATTTAAACAACATAGACAATTTACTATGAAACAAAATGAGCGCAAATTCAAGTGAACAACAACGACGTCGACGGCAACGACGCATAGGACGCCAGGCAGCATCAATTGCAAGAACAACAACAACAACAACTGGAGCAGCAGCGAAAGCGACAGGCAGCACAACAACAATACTTTCAAATAATTAAGCTTTAAACTTTGCGTTTATTTGCTCAGTTGGCTGTACAAAAAACAAAAAAAAAAGAGTCAAAAACTCACTCAAAGTCAAAGTCGGTGTCGGAGTTAGAGTCAAAAGCCAAGGCAGCTTTGCGCAGTTTGTTGAAAACTAGCTGTTTTCGAGCTTTGCATATGTGCATGAGTGCTTGTGTGTGTGTGTGTGTGTTAAATACTTACACATACAAAAATATACGTGCGCAGCGCGCGTCTGTCAAAGCCACAGTTTCAACTCGACTCAAATCGAGTTGAGTTCAGTGAGTTGCACTCGTTCTCTTTTGTTTCTCTCACTTATTGCGAGACTCGTTCTCTCTCTTGCTTACCTGGTTGTGACGCCGCAATATTGGTTAAATGTGTGCGTGTTTTGAACGCTTTTGTTTGTCTCTTTTTTTTTTTTTTTTTTTTGGCTTTTTGTGAGTTTCAGTTTCAGACACTTGCTCGCTGCCACAGTTGTTGTTGTTGTTAGTTAGTTAGTTAATTAACTAATTGCAATTACATTACACTCAGGACATTAACACTCAGGTAAGTTGACAACAGTTGCAACATATTTTATACAATTTTTTTTTTAATTAGAAACTCTTACACATTCCGCAGTTCTCTCTTTCTCTTTTACTTCTTTTTCTCTCTAACAACAAGCTTGGGTAGACATTTTGTTGTTGTTGTCTTTGTTGGTTGGCTCAAAACAGGTTTTGCTAGAAAAATACAAAAAAAAGCAGCAGCCGCTGTCAAACACGAAAATAACACAAACACCAACAGTAACATACACACACACAGACACATATGCAATAGTAGCTCACATGCATACAAGTTTAATTCGCGCTTATTGTGCTGTCTGTGTGTATGTATGCATGTGTGTGTGTGTGTGTGCGTGTATGTGTGTCCACTAAGGTGGGGCTGCAGCGCAGACTGACGACATCAGCTAGACAGCGATCTAGAGATCAGCGCTGTCAGCGTCGCTGTCGCTGCTGCTGCCGTTGCTACTCGATTTTTTTTTTGTTTGTTTCTTGATTTTGTTGCTGTTGTTGTTTACTTATTGTAAAAAAACGCACATATGTATGTAGTTTATTGTGCTCTACCCCATCCATGCGGTCATCGCTGCAGCAGCGACGTAGACGACGACGTCATCAATTCTGTGCGCCCGTTACGCCCCAGCGCCTCGGCCCAAAATTAGACTAGCATTAGTTTCATTGAGGGTCACACTCATAACTTGCTCACAAAACTTCATTTGAATGAACGGTGATGGCAAATATAATAGAAACGACATTTTTAAATTTATTGATCAACTTTGGGGTTATGTTAAGCGCCTAAACGAAGACTTCCAATCAATTTTAATACAGTCGAACTTGCCTAACTCGATCCATAACCATTATCCAAGAAAAAAGTTCGAGTTAGGGATTTTTTTTTTTGTTTTTTAAATTAAACTACATATTCATTGATATTAAATTGTGAACATTTTAATTTGTTTTTTATCTTGTCGGGCTTATAAGCTTACTTACTTACTGGTTACTACAAACTCATACATTCAAACTGCGAGCTGTTAAATTGTTTATCCTTAAAGTTAAACAAAACTGAAAAACAAATCAGAAATTAGTTACATTAATTCATTCACTTCAAATTACTTTTACTCTTACCTTACTATACTTTAACTTTTTAATTTCTCTTATTCTTCAAGTTAAACAGAACTTAAATGATCGGAAATTAGGGTCTGATAATTATTTTTTTAAAATTATTTTCTAAAAAAAAGGGCTTCTAGTTTTTTTAAGGCCCTACATAGTAGTGGTCATCACTTGTAAACTGTGACTTTCCTAAGGCTATTTCACCAGCCTTTAGAATTGTTTATGCAATATTTTATCATATTGGATCACCATAAGTTAATGTACATCAGCGGTGGGCACGCAGTGACTCCGAGAGCCAGCGGCTGCTCCCAACTTTATTTCTGCCTATTTGGCGCCGTTTGTTATAGTTGTTGCAGTGCTCCCGAATTCAGATTTCGTGCCCACCGCTGATGTACATCGTTATAACATACCCAAACGAGCTGATAACAGAAAACAGTAACTTCGAAATAAAACAGAAACAAAAATAAAACGCAATTTACTGGTGATTTTCCCGAAAAATTCGACTTACAGAAGCACGTGCCAATATTTTTGTTCGAGTTAAGGAGAAATTCGACTTATGAAAGTTCGAGTTACGAAAGCAGAATTGTATGAAATTTGCACAGTAAACGCTATTGCCACTCGATTTTATTCGAGTTAGAGAAAATTCGAGTTAGGGAAGTTCGACTGTATAAATAAAAACATACATATCACTGTATCTCTGCTTGAGTTGTGTGTGTGTGAGTGTGTGTGTGTGCAAAGATCTTCAGCAAAAATGTATAAAGCTATTTGCCATGTTTTTGTCTTTTTGTGTGTTCAATTTTGATGACATCATCATTGAAAATATATAATACCACTGTGAGCGGGATGATGATCAAATGAGATAGATTCAACAATCGAAGGTTGTTTTTGGTTGTTTTTACTTTTTGTGTGTACGAGCACTTCTGTTATACGAAAAGATATGCCAGTATATTTAGACAAGCGCTGTAGAGCAAATTAGCAATGTTTTTAAGTTCATTTGAATTTTTGAGTTGTTTACAATTAGCACGGACGGCAGTCCGCGCTAGTGACGAAAGCAGCACGAAGGGTGCGAAGGCGACTAGCATATATACACAGGAAGAATGGAAAATTTGCTATGACTGTCCGATCAGGTCGAGTTATATACCGATCGAAAGGTATTAACTTAACTTACAAATGCGCATACTAAGACTTTTAGAAACTCACCTGGTTCGTGAGATAAACAGGTGTAAGTGGGAGGGAAAAAATTTAAATTATTGGAGCTAATGGGGCCGTTGGAGCCTTTTTGAATTTTCTTTGAATTTTTTACAATTTTCATTAAAAATACGCGTCGAATGACACCTCGATCATCGAAATCGGACAACTGGTTCGAAAGATAATTAATTTTGAAATTTTTGGTGCCCTTCTCAAAACGAGATGAAAAGTCAGTCTGTTTGTTTGTTAGTATCAAAGCGTTGATTTAGCTTAAAAGTTTGAATGAGGACTTGTTTCCGATCAAAAATCTAGTAACGTTTGTTCTACGACTTTTTCGAAAAAAAGCTAGTTTAGCGGGAAATCGCTAAAAACCGTTAAAATTAAAACCTCTATAGCATCCAAACGATATGAGCTACAGATCTATATACAGATCTATATCTACGTAATCTATATATCGTTGGAAAGGTATTTTGAAGGGCTTTTAGGCAAACCTTCAAACTTTTTTTCTAAAGTGCATAGGTAAAAATCAACAAGTTAAATAAGATATTTTGTCCCAGATTTTGGCGGTTTTTGAGAAAACGACGCTAACGATTTTTTTTAGATTTCAATATGTTGTAGTGTGTAAAATTTCGCGTTTTTTGATATATGAAAGAAAAAATTTTACCGATGGGTTTGGACGATATTACTTATTAACTGAATATACTTTTTACCTTTACACTACTGCATGTACATATGCAGTATGTTAATGTACATGTAAATCGCCAAAAGCCACAGCATCCAAACAATAGAAGCTACAGATATGATCTATATATCGTTGGAAATGTATTTTGGAGGGCTTTAAGCCTAGCTGTAAACTTTTTTGCTTAAAACACAGGTAAAAAGCTTCAGGTGAAATAAGGTTTTTTTCCCCACATTTAGGCGATTTAAGCAAAATCTACGTTTCAAATAAGTTTTAAATACAGTTGAACTTTCCTAACTCGAACTTCTCTAACTCGAATTTCTCTGTAACTCGAATTAAATGAGTGGCAGTAAAATTAATAATTATAATAATAAATATTTCCCTAACTCGAACCTTTTCTTTGGATAATGGTGATTCGAGTTGGGGAAGTTCGACTGTATGTTATTTGTTGTAGCAATTCAATTTCGCGTTTTTGACATATAACACATAGCCGTCAAATTTCGTTTGGGCAAGATATTACCTGTTAACTGAATATACCTTTTACCTTTACACTTCTGCATGTACATATGCAGTAGCATGCATACAGCAGCAGCAAAGTGTCATAGCAGCCAGAGTTTGAGAGTGCTACTAGCTTTTGCGCTTGGCATGTGTGTTTTAAGGGAACCAGTGTTGGCAGACAGTTTGTTTTAGCTTGTACAAAAAATAAACAAAGTTGATAGAATGAAATTTCAAAATTTCTGATATCTTTTTCAAAAATTTCTGATATCTTATAAAAAAACCTCTTTACGAGGTAAAAGTCTAGTGACGAAAACAGTTATATGCCCCAAAATTTCTGATATCCAATTTTGTGACGAATAATATTAAGTTTGACATAAAAATTATTTTAAAAAAAATTTTTGCATTCGGCACTGCGCAAAACATTGAGTTTTATTTGGTATGAAGAATTGAGACATTTTGGCGCAATGTGCCGAGTGCCAAAATTTTTTTTAAAATAATTTTTATGTCAAACTTAATATTATTCGTCACAAAATTGGATATCAGAAATTTTGGGGCATATAACTGTTTTCGTCACTAGACTTTTACCTCGTAAAGAGGTTTTTTTATATGTTATTGTACTCTTATACAGAGAGTATAAATACCTAAAATTTTAAACTGATAATTATATATTGTTGAACTTTTTTGAAAACATTGAACATTACTACTGTAACTTTAAATAGTTGAAGTATATTTTAAAAGAATTCTTTTATAAGCATCTATAAAATATTGCATGAAAAACAAAACCGAGCATCAATGACTAAACCGAGCTGTTCTGAATTCCACTTTCATTTTTGTTATCGATACCAACTTTAGCAATCAAAGGCTGCTAGAGTTGCTTCAATTGAATACAAAATTGGACAACAAACTTTTAGTCTAATTTACCTTCTATCTGCTATATTCATCCTGAAATATTTTAAATAAATTTTCAAAAAGAGTTTTAAGTAAATTTAATCGTATTTAAGATACAAATTGCAGCTTAAAGTTTTCGAAACCGAGTTCGAAAAGTAAAAACAAGTTAATTTCGTTCGGAGTTCAGAACAGCAAATAGTAAAACGTTCGTTTTCGTTTCGTTTTTTCTTTTTGAAAACGTTCGGAATTCAGAACAGGCCTGATTATCTACTTTTACAGTTCACTAAAAGAATAGTAAATTTTCTGTATTACTTAATTTGTTTTTTTTTTTTTAAACACTAGAATCAAATGTTTTACTTACTTCAATGATTCTACGGATATCTGAAAATTTATGTTTCTTGAATTGTACGAGTTTCGGTAATTAGCAATTATAAGAGCCCCCATTGGGCTTAATTATAATTCCGACCTTCAATTGAAAGCGATAAAACTATTTCGATTCTTTAGGCTGAAGGCATTTTTCTCCAATTAATGGACATAAAAATATAGTGGTAACATAATTAAAATTGTTGAAAATTAAAGAGAGACATGGAGAAGGAGAGTGTGGGGGAGGCAAAGAGAGATAGAGGGAGAGAAAGAGAGAGTGTGTCACGCATTTGGCATATTCATTTTGTGATGGTCATGCCTCGTTTATTTTTTATTGTCATTTGTTATTCGTTGTTTGCCATTTGACATTCGACATTACCATATTTCCTTCTCTCTTTTTCTCTCTCCCTCTCCTCGTTGACTCTCTCAGCCAAGGTTCTAGCTTATTAACTGTCAGCTAAAATTAGCCAATAAGTAAAATTGCATTGAAATGGAACAGTAGTATCGATCAATGATCTGTTAAAAAATTGTACAGTTCCTTTAAATTCTTTTACCAGTTGTTTTTTTTTTATCAATAGATAAGAATTTTACACTAACCTACCATAATGCAAGAAACAAGCTTAGTTAATATTGTAAGCTCCTTTTTGATCTGAATTGATCGATCGTTATCATATACAGAAATTCTTCATCATAAGTTTTATTGGAATTCTCTTTAGTTTGCTCTCAATTTATGTTTCTCTTTTATGAGATCATCGATGCGGATTTTTCTTTTCATATGATTTATGCTAATGTTTTCTTATAATTAAAACGAAACGCCCAAAAAAAATAAGTACAATAAAAGAACAAAATAAAGCAAAAAGTGTTTTGTTTTTAATTGGCCGAATAAGTATTTTTCTCTTGTTTCTTCTTATATTTTTTGCGATCATATCGATGCGTTTATGTTTTTTATTAAATGACGCTCTATTTGTAGCAGTCTCAGTGGCCGTGTATCTGCCAGATACATTTGTATCTTGTGGCTGCCATGTGGAGATTATAGCGTCGTTTTTTTTTGAGTCGTCTTCGTCTTCGTTCGTTGTCGTCGTTATTGAATTAGCCAAACAGCTGCTTTGCCACACGATGCTGATGATTGCGTCATGCCAGCAACCGGCATTCTCTCCATTCTCTTTATTCCCGCATTCTCTCTCCTACGCTTTTGAACAAGAAGAAAACTGTCAAAAGGCAAACAACGATTACGATAAAATGCGTTCATTTTTTGGTTTGGATTTTAACTTCAGAAAGAATGACAAAAAGTCCTTCCATTTGTTGTTGCTGTTGTTTCTTAACCCCAACGCGTAATGATGTCATTTCATTTACTTAGTTTGTTGCATGCTTGACACGCCTTTAGCGTTCCCCTTCCACTTGCCCCTACCCACGCTTAACCAAATCCTTTTGCCGGCCTACAAAATAAAATCAATAAAAGTGCCAACAATTTTGCCTTGGAGCAGGAAATATGCACACATACAAATAAACAAACAAACAAACTGAACAAGCTCATAAACAAATGCCAGGCCGGCGAATGACATCACCAACAACATTATCAACATTACCAACAACAACAACAACAATTTTCGCTCATACAACTTCGTGTCCTTGCTTATTTCATTTTATTTTCCTTATCGCCTGAAAAAAGGGAAAAAGGAATAGGAAAAAATGCTTGTACTAAATAAAAAAAAAGAAAATCAAAATGCGAAAGCAAAAGTATTTTGCAAATGTAACACTTTAGAAGATTAGCAAATTATTGCGAGAGTTGCACAAATTGTTGGCAGTCGTTGAAATCCAGAGCGAAATTTTCCATAATGATCGTATACTCATTAAAAATTGATTTCTAATAACGCACGTACGCAAATTTAGCTAATCGCGACTTTTTGTAATTTTTAATTTTGCTGGAAATTTCCTGAATTTTTTGAAAATCGTAAGCAACTAAAGTGAATAAAAAATACTATGCCAAATTTACATTTTGCTTGAAATTTCGCATCACAATTTGTCCAATAGTTAAAATTAAAAAATGTATTAAATATATTATTCTATTTTTTAAGTCTAATCGGTTATTATTATTATTTTGTTCCAAATAAATCGAATTGGCGTGAACGTTGTTGATTTGCAATAAATTCCCATTAGAATTTTTCTAAACAATTGCTTTTACAGTGATTTTCCATTAGCATTAAATGAGCTTATAGCGACGAATTTTGAATTCAATATTTGAATTTGAAAATAATAAAAACAAAACATTTCTTTATAGCTAAAGTTAAAAAAAAAATGGCAAGTGATAAAACATTGAATTAGTTTTAAATATAACGATGCATTCCATAGAAAACTTGTGATTAATATGACCATGTTACAGTGTAAGAAGACTTGATAGAATTACACAAAGACATGCGAGAATTGTAGCAAAGTTGATCAAGGAGGCCATAAAAAGATATCGAATGAAATTAGAGCTTAGAAGAGCTAGAAAAGAGGAGAAGGACTTGGAAAATATATTCAGTTTTATGTTGAATTGAAGCTTGACTTACATGGTCTATAAGTTTGAAAAGTATGGTATAAAAAAGACACATTGGAAAGACACCCTAAAAATGTAAGCTTATATGGAATGTGTGTAATTTAATAATTATAAAATAGGATATAGCACAATCTCTTACTAAACTTTTTTAAAGCTATTTTTTTTTATCATTTCATTTTAAAATCCTTAAAAAGAATCTGGAAAATTGTCATCAAATGCAGACGTGATTTATTAAAACTTCACATGAGAATATCTTCGCGTCTAGCATATAAATTTACATAATGTAAGATATTTTGTGTTATATTTGAATTTGTGTTATTATTTGCATCCATAGATTATAATTAGCTTTTCGCTGGGGTATTTAGTAAATAGAGCAACAGTTTTCAACTTGACGGCATGTGGAGAGTATTTGGGTTGGGCAACGTTGTTTACCTGGCGGTTAGTTGGACGACGACCTCAACTAGGAGGTAAAAGCTGCAACAACTACAACAACGATAACAGCAACAACTACAACCGTGCGTTTGCTGCGGTTTTAGCGGCTTTTGCCCCGTTTTTGCCGCTTAATGTTTGTTATTTTTTCTCTCCTTTTTTGCTTCTTTTTTTTCGCATGTTTTATTATCATTTGCGGGCACATTAATACCGTTGCGCTGCCGGCGTCGAGTGCATTGCACTTTCAAGTGGTCGGAACTCAAAAGCTCACTAACCATTCATGTGGCACAGTTGCACACATCACATGGCTAAGACAAAAAACGAATTTGCATTCGCTGCTAAGTGCCTCTTCTTCTTATTCTACTTCTTTGTCTTCTTCTTGTTGTAGCTCGCTTTGTTGTTGGTATCACTGTTTGTTTGTTTCGCTCTTGTTTTTATGACCAACAACCGCTACTTGTCATTTGGGTTAAAACGTGGTCAACTTTAGTTTCTCAACCAAATAAGAAAACTGACTTAATTACAGCGTAACCATAATAATTTTTTAAATTCAAATTATCAATTAATAAATTTCCAGAAAACAAATCAAAAATAACTCTTTATGATCTTGAAAAAATATAATAAAATAATCATTATCTATTTGCTTAACTATTTGTAATAATCGTATAATTACTCTTCCTCTAAATTTGAATTATAATAGTTTAACGCAATGCCAAAAATAAAAAAAACAATCCAATATACTTCCGTATTTGTACACTGAAAAAAATACCACTTTCCAAAATCAAGAACATTCATCTTAAATATTTTATTCTTGAAATAAGAATATTTTAAGACCAAATTACTAAAACTAAGAATATTTATCTTGAAAATCGTAAGTTCTTAATATAGGAATAAAATTCTCAAATTTAAATATTTTGTTCTTAATATAAGACCATTTTAAGACCAAATGGCTTAAACCAAGAATATTATTTTAAAAAATCTTAAGTTCTTAATATAAGTATAAAAATCTTTGATCTTAGATTTTTTTCTCTTTAAGTATATAACAAAAATATTAAAATTTTGTCACTCTTTGAGACTTAAAATTCACAACTGGTTCTGGAGTCTCAAAGATGACATTAGGCTTCGATCACTGGTCAAGTCAGCACAACGGTACTGATGATAGAGATTGGTATCTTTTGAAACATCTGCAAGTGTCATATCGACATTACTACACCTCAAGTTAACTACAAATTACTCCATTCTTCTTATAATGGTTAGAAGCTTAATCTATATTTAAGATTTTTTGTCTTGAGTATTCAAAAGTTTTTGGTCTATAAATAAGAACACAATCTTAAAAAAATAATCAGGCCTGTTCCGGTTTTCACTTTCGGTAAGATTTTGCGGAAGTGAATTTCTTTAACTTGCTCTAACATCATTTCGGCGAAGTTCTACGGATTTATTTAACTTTCAGCTGATGAGTTTAATCCGATAAAGTGAAAAACGAGCATTTTTAAATACTTAGCCTAAATGCAAAGTGAATAAATGCATTTCACTAAATGCTATAAAATAAAAAGTGAAAACCGGAACAGGCCTGAATAAGTTTTATTCTTATACTAATATTTGTGGTCTTGAAAATATATGAATTTATGATCTTTAAAATCAGAACTTCGTCTTTATTAGAAAGTTGTTAGAATCAAAATGTGTTTTCTTACTTCAAGACTTTCATGTTCTCGACGCATTTTTTAGACCAAAGTTCTTAGTTCTGAGACCAAAATCTTGATTTTAGATCCTTTTTTTTTTATCAGTGTAGTATTTTTGTTCGATCTCATTATTACGTTTAGATTATATCTTATAAAAAAAACCTCTTTACGAGGTGAAAGTCTAGTGACGAAAACAGTTTTATGCCCCAAAATTTCTGATATCCAATTTTGTGACGAATAATATTAAGTTTTACACAAAAATTATTTTAAAAAAAAATTTGCATTCGGCACATTGCGCTAAAATGTCTCAATTCTTTATATCAAATAACACTCACTGTTTTGCGCAGTGCCGAATGCAAAATTTTTTTTAAAATAATTTATATGTAAAACTTAATATTATTCGTCACAAAATTGGATATCAGAAATTTTGGGGCATAAAACTGTTTTCGTCACTAGACTTTCACCTCGTAAAGAGGTTTTTTTTATAAGATATCAGTAATTTTTGAATAAAACATCAGAAATTTTTAAATCGCAATAAATTTTTAGAGTATAACCTTGTTAAAAGGCGCTTCTTGTTTGTACAAGCTAGAACGAACTGTCTGACAACACTGGTTCCCTTTACAAACACACATGCTGCTATGACACTTTGCTGCTGCTGTCCTATTCCAATTCTAAGTAAAATGTATACATTCAGTTAAGAAGTAATATCGACTAATATTCGACTAAATCATGAATAGTAACCCTAAATATATACCGATATTACTCTAATCGCAATTATAATATGGTTTTTCTGCCGCAAAAAGAATTCACCACTTGCAAGCAGTATATTTCCGCATGCAAGCAGTGTACATACTGCATATGTACATGCAGAAGTGTAAAGGTAAAAGGTATATTCAGTTGATAGGTAATATCTTGCCCAAACGAATTTTGAGAGATATGTTTTATATGTCAAAAAACGCGGAATTGAATTGTCTACAACATATAATATATTAAAAAGTGATTTAAAGCACAGATTTTTCCTAAATCGAAAAAAAGTGTAAAAAAAACCTTATTTCACCTGTAGCTTTTTACCTGTGTTCTTTAGCAAAAAAGCTTACAGCTATGCTTAAAAGCCCTTCAAAATACCTAAACCACATCTGTAGCTTCTATAGTTTGGATGCTAAATTTTAGCGGTTTTTAGCGATTTCCCGCTAAACTAGCGTTTTTTCGAAAAAGTCGTAGAACAAACGTTTCTAGATTTTTGATCGGGAACAAGTCCTCATTCAAACTTTTAAGCTAAATCAACGATTTGATCCAAACAAACAAACAAACAGACAAACAAACAGACTGACTTTTCATCTCGTTTTGAGAAGGGCACCAAAAATTTCAAAATTAATTATCTTTTTAGCCGTAAAAAATTAAAATAAATTTCAAAAAGGCTCCAATGGCTCCAGTTGCTCCAATAACTTAAATTTTTCCCCTTCCACTAACACCTGTTTATCTCACGAACCAGGTGAGTTTCCAAAAGTCTTAGTATGCACATTTGTAAGTTTAATTGATACCTTTCGATCAGTATATAACTCGACCTGATCGGACAGTCATAGCAAATTTTCCATTCTTCCTGTGTATATATGCTAGTCGCCTTCGCACCCTTCGTGCTGCTTTCGTCACTAGCGCGGACTGCCGTCCGCAGTGATCTAGATTTTAGAGTAGTGAACGCTTAAAATCAAAATACATTCTTTTATAAATAATGACACAATATTTTGCTTAGCTGGAATAAATTCGTTCTGTGTTTATCATCATTGGTGAAAAACTGAATTTATCAGCAGAAAGCCAAAGAAATAAATCGAAATGACAAATGAGAAGAACAACAACAGCAGTAAGAAAGCCAAACCGTAAACTTGTCAGTTTAAATGGGTGTGTCCGTTGATACAGTCAATACACACATACAAAGATACAGTCACAGAACAGATCAAAAATTATCATCGAGCTAAGCTTTCTGAGTCAGCTGCGAAATGAGCTAAGCTCTTCACACTCTCACACGCTCTCTGCCCCCGCGAATGCGACAAAACTGAAATGAAATAAAAGCTAAAAATAAGTCATAATAAAAAGTTGAACGTATTGAGAATGCGTTAAGCTCTCTTGGCCAGCTGTTAGCGAACGGAACAAAGCTCAAAGCTTTCAATTTAAAGTGGGCACATATGATAAAGTACATGATTAAGCATCAGATACAAAAAAGCTTCAAAAGATGGCCAGATTAATAGCAAAAAAGAGGTGCAGATTAGGGTGGGTCAATTTTTGTTCAACCCAATGCGGGTGTCAAAATCGTAATCTACGGTGAATTATAAGAATATTTGCCCATGATACCATAGTTCTAAAATCATTTTCGAGCTTCCGATTTTTATTGAGAAACTTTAAGTATGTTTAGTCATCTGAGGTTCGTTTTTTTTTGGTCCATACAAATTGACCCACTGTAGTGCAGATATTAGAGCTATACAATTAAATTAAATACTTCCAGAAATCGAACTTCTGTAACTCGAATTTCTCTATAACTCGAGCTTAATGAGTGGCAGTAAAATTAATACACTAAAGAAAAATAACTCTAAAAGTCGAATATCTCCCTAACTCGAACTTTTTCTTTGGATAATGGTTCTTCGAGTTAGGGAAGTTCGACGGTAGTTAAAGTCATGAATGTTAAGAATAAAATAAAATTTTTTATTGAAATATAGTTATAAAATAATAATCTTTATTCGAATTTTTATGTTGCTTAGAAATTTAAGAACTTTCATCAAAAATTGATTGAAAAAAAAGTAATATTGAATTATTGATATAAAATACATTAATATGTTGAAGCACAAGTTTAACCACATTTAAAAAATGAAGGTGGACTTTGCAAGTACTAAATAATTTGATTCTTGAAAATTTGCATGTCTATATCAGCGGTGGGCACGAAATCTAAATTCGTTAGCAGCCGCTGGCTCCCGGAGCCATTGCGTGCCCACCGCTGGTCTATATATTCAATTCTATATTTTCAGATACACCAGAGTTTTCCATAAATTTTGCAATGAAATTTGATTAAAAAGATTTCCATTCTTATAAAAAATGTCAGTTTATGAGAATGAAACTTAAAATTCGAATTAAGATTTAGATAGCGCTTCCCCATGACCTTGTGCGTTTTGCTCCCCATGAAACTTGAATATAACATGAATCTGGTCTTAAAAACATTAGTCGATGTATCGAAAGGTTTTTCTCTCAACCTCAAACTTCCGTTTTGTGGGTTTTTTTATAGCCACTCAGAACAGCGGGTAAATGTGAAACGTTGCACAGCTGCCCGATGTCGTTGTCAACATCATCATTATCAGCAACATCGGGAACATCATTATTAATTATTATCGTTGTTGTTGTTAGCCGCTTTGCGTTTTCCGCTGCCAGTTGGCGTCATTTCATAAATTGCATTATGGTTGCAGTTGTCAGTGCATTGAACTTTCAATGTGGTCCGGAAACCCAACCTGCAATATCTCCCCATTGCTTTTTTCCCCTGATTTCTACCACCCATGGGAGGTGATGATAAGGGGGACATCGTCTGCAACCATTTGGTAAATTTAGTTAAAAGCAGCCTCAGCACAAGGTGACTAATTTGCATATTTGCATATAAACAGACAGACCGATAAACATACAATACATATAGACGGGTCTACTATATAATGGATTACATGGTATATGGGTCTGTGTCTGAGTCATCTGTGTGGCATGCCACCCATTGCCATTCGAATTTGCATTGCAATCATATTTCGCATTATCGAACTACGAAATCAGCTTTCTTGGAAAATGTACAGCTAAACATCGCTTTAATGTACTATTAGAATGCATTAAAATCATTTAATAAAATTTATTAGCATTTTTCTTGACAATAAATGAAAAAATATCAGGAATTAAAACTGAAGCATATATCGGTTTCAGTTACAGTTTCGGTTATGTTCGCAATTAGATTTTCGGTTATCGGTTACGCAAAATCTTTGCATATAGGTTTCGTAACGGTGAACCGGTGTTCGTATGTTTTGGTTTTGAAATACAGGTAGTACCGTAATAAATGAATCGGTTACTATTTCGGTTTACAGAGTTTCGGTTTTAAGGTATCAGTTAAATGTAGATTTTTTTTTTCGGTTACTGCTTCAGTTTCGGCTTTAAATTTTAATCGGATTTTACCCGTTACGGTTTCGGTTAGGGTTTTAATCCCTGTAAAATATAAGTAAATAAAGCAATAAACAAGTTCTATTAATATTTGTTTTTTTTATAAATATTAGTACATATTATTTTTTTTAGATATTTTTAAGAACAGTTCACAAAAAAAGTGTTCTTAAACAATTTGCGATTTTCCTGAAAAGTTAAATTTATAGAGTAGAGTAGAATTTGTCGATTCGTTCTATGCATTAGAAGTTCTATAGAAATTATTGTTTCCAAAAGTTAGAAAGATGTGATTTAAATAAATTCTAGTTAGTCAAGTTCGACTGTACTTCAGTTAAAGTAGAACAATTATTTTACTTTGTATTGAAAATGTGATAAGAACTTTTGTTATTTAAATATTTATCAAGTGGTAAATGAGGGCGTAACTAATAAGCCATATAATTGTGCAGGAGAGAGAGGGAAGCGGTCTGAAAATGTGTCTGGCAGTGCAATGCATCAGCACGTTAATAACAAAGTAGCCCAAACAGTGATTCATGAACGAACGATTCATGCCATCATTCAATTCAATTCATTCAGTTGCTGTGGTTCTTCTCCCACTCGTTCTCGCTCTCTGACCTAGTGTTGTCAGCATCTAAGAGGCTAAAATAGCCAAGTTGTTAAAAGAAGGTAGCTGGAAATAGCAAAAAGTAAAGTGTTAAAATATTCTCTTGTTTTTTTTATGTACATATCTTATAATACGAAAATGCGATGTGCACCAAGTTAGCTAAACACTTTCGAAAAAAAAACAACTTTTAAGGGATGGGTAATTTGCCGTTAATTATCCGTAATTTATTCGTGAAAAAATTAATTTGGCCGCTCTTTAATTTTTAAAAAAAAGGTAATGTTCTGCTAACTTGATATCAAGTTAGCAAGACACTCCCACAATTTTGACAATTTTCGAAATCTTTTTATTGTGGAATTTGCCGTTAATTATCCGTAAATTATTCGTGAAAAAATTAATTTTGCCGCTCTTTTATTTAAAAAAAAAAAAAATGTTCTCATCTTTCAAGTCAAATCGATCGTTGCTGTTATTTTAACATTGGACTGTTGGTATTTAACATAACAGTTTAATATATTTATGTGTTAGTATAAAAAATTAAAAAATTTGCACAATTGTGAAAATTAATTAATGCCACAAAAACTGGTTAAACATTATAAATGCTAAAACTGTTATGTTACGTACCAGAAAAGTTAACATAACAGTCCAATGTTAAAATAACAGCAGCGATCGATTTGACTTGAAACATGAGAACATCAGATTTTTTTTAAATAAAAGAGCGGCAAAATGAATTTTTTCACGAATAATTTACGGATAATTAACGGCAAATTCCACAATAAAAAGATTTCGAAAATTGTCAAAATTGTGGGAGTGTCTTGCTAACTTGATATCAAGTTAGCAGAACAATGCTTTTTTTTAAAAAATAAAAGAGCGACAAAATTAATTTTTTCACGAATAATTTACGGATAATAAACGGCAAATTCCACAATAAAAAGTTTTCGAAAATTGTCAAAATTGTGGGAGTGTCTTGCTAACTTGATATCAAGTTAGCAGAACATTACTTTTTTTTTTTTAAATAAAAGAGCGGCAAAATTAATTTTTTCACGAATAAATTACGGATAATTAACGGCAAATTACCCATCCCTTAACAGTTGTTTTTTTCGAAAGTGTTTAGCTAACTTGATGCACATGAAAATGCGAGTTATATTTTAGCAAATACAAGACAAGAAATATTTTAAAACTTTAACGAAAACTATTTTAGATTCCTCTTTTAGAAAAAGTATTTATTGATTTTTTTAAGTAAATTGAAGTGATCTAGCTAATTAAAATAATAAACAAATTATTACATTTTTAAATTACTTTAAATGTTGTAGCTTTTGCAAGTAGCTATAAAATAGCTAGCATGGCAACACAGCTTTGACCACACACAGACACAGACACAAAACGTAAATTGAAATAGCCGAAAACCACCGACCATTAACGATCCCAACCGTTGGTCGTGCTGGTGGTTGGTTGTGCATAACAGTTTGATTAGACATCACATCGTTTTGGCCAGAGGGATAGCATATGGGATTGTGATAAGGGGTAGGTAGGTGCCGTTGAGGGGTAACATCCCCTCTAGTCACAGTCATAGTTCCCGTGCCATTCCCAGTTCGAGTCTCAGTCCCAATTCCCATTTTCCCATATCCCAGTCGCGTGTCAAATAACTTTGTAGTCGAGGGTTGAATATAGTGCACAGAATGAAACGGGATATAAAGTATATACATACACTTACCGTATATATACATTGTATATATATTTGTGTGATGACTGATTCATTACATTTTTGTGGTACTTTTATTCTGTCCTTTCCTGTGTCTAGAGCTCCTTTCATATTATACTTGTTGGCTGCCTGCAAACAAAACAAAATTGCGTCTGGACATAGTACGAATAATGACATTTGCTCTATTTGCTTGTGCCAGCATCTGTCTGGGCTTATCGGTTTAACCTTACCCTTACCCTTACCCCTACCTCTACCCTCCACCCTCAATTTCAACGCTTAGCTGCTGTTCGGTTGATAAACGACTTTCAAATTAATTGCTCAAAAGTCAATGACGATGATGTTGATGTGAATCTTGATGACGATAAAGTGGGAGTAGTTTCTGCTGGTGTTGTTACACTATAAAATATATATACATTTGCCTCAATTTACAAAATTTATTGGCATTTAATACGCGTGAATGCGGGCAAGTCGACGGGGGCTAACAACTATGAATTCCTTTTAATTAGGCACGTTCTCGAGATTCGTTCAACAGTTGCACAGATGCACAGTTGCAAGCAATCGAATTAGTCATACGAGGCGTATGCGCAATGTTGACTCAAGAGCCTGCTTCAGGTCAGGCCAGGCAACCAAATGCGGCAGCTTGCTCTGCCCTACCATAAGCCGCTTAATCAACCAGAACTGTGGCAAATCAGTGTGAACGGTACAGATGCTAAGCTGCCACATGCGACCCCAAAATCTGAGGGGGGCAGGTGGTCAACTGCGACATATTGCAGCTAAAGGGCCAAGGCCATGTTTCAATAATAAAAATAAGAGAAAACTAAAAGCCTCCAAACACGATCCATAAATGTAATGAAAGGCCATTCAATGCGGCAAAGCCAAAAGCATATGCAAAATGACGTCAGTTGTAAAAAAAAACTGATGCTAGTTTCAAAAGCGCAATCATTACACTGCAAACAAAAATTGTTTCAGTCGAAATTAATTGAAAATAATTTCTTAATACAGTGCTAAGTTTTTTATTTATGCAAATGTATACTTATAATATTTTATTTCAAATGTATATATATTTTTGAGGCGTTTCTTTTGTTTTATATTAAATATTTTGTAGATACAACTCATTTATTTTTACGTGACAATTTTGATTACAGTGTAATTAATAAATGGAAATCATCGGCCAAAAGCAAGTCATAGTAAAATTGGAGTTGGACATCCACTCCATCAACCAAATGTCAGCCACAAATATGAGGAGTTCAGTCAGTCGGGTAATGAGAAACCCCCCCCAAATTTGATTAATCAAAATCGCTGAATTTTAATTAGAAAAGTACCCGGTGATTAATCTCATGTCATTCAAAACATATTCCCCAATTTGGGTAAATTACAGATTGTAAATTTCGAACAAAATTCAACAAAAATTTACTTTAATGATAAGGACTATTGTTAAAAATGCGACTACAAATGTTGACCTCCGATATTTATACAGATTTAAATAATAATTATTATAATAATTATACACTGCCATTCAACTGAATAGGTTCATGGTTACCGAGGTAGGAATTGGGCTGTAAATCCTAAACCAATGTTCCGATTTACATGAAATTTTTACCTATAACTCTCTGATCTCATCTTAATTAGATGCCAAAGTATGATTTTCATAAACCTAATATTTATTGCGTATTATTTTTTCTTCTGAAAGGGTAACTAATTTAATGCTTTTTTTTTCGTTCATCTGAATAGGTTCAGCTGAGTTAAGTTTCAGTTTGTGATGAAATTTCGCGATAAATCGACAAAATTTGTTTGCAAATTAGTAAATTAATATATTTTCTTTATATTAAATGAAAAACTAGTCGTGAATAGCAATTTTCCGAGTACGAAAGAGGCCAAACCCAGGCCTATCACTAAGGTGGTCTTGGCCATATCCAAATCGTTAAAAAAAATTGGACGGAGCCAAAATGTTGTGAGTAACTTTTGAAGAAACAATGCCGAATATGACAAAAATATCAAAAACGGAGTGAAACACGCGACCCCTGCGGCAAACAGGTGACATATTGCTCGTACTGCATCCAATTTCCACCTGTCAGATTCTAAACTTAAAAAAATTTGTGGTGGTAAAGCAAGTGTATAAACTTTAAATTGTGTGATTTGTTGGTTAATCATCTAAAGTGATTAAAACTTAAAAAAAAACCACATTAAAATCGTCCACGTAAAGCTTCACAACAGCATTTAGCTCGCAAACACATGAGCTGGATGAAGGAATGGCACAACATCGACTTTTTCGACGAAAAGAAATTAAATTTGGACTAAGTAGATACTAACAACTATTACTAACATGATATTTGAAAAGAAGAGCATTTCCTCAGCCATCGCAACACGTTTAAAGAAGGCGTAATAGTGTGGAGATCAGTAACAGTCTATGGAACTTGAGAACTTGAACATTTAACTTGCAAAATGCAGTCGTGTAGCTTTACAAGGATGATTAAATGGTGGTTTTTTTTTAAGTTTTAATCACTTTAGATGATGCACCAACAAATCACACGATTTAAAGTTTATACACTTGCTTTAACACTACAAATTTTTTTAGTTTTAGAATCTGACAGGTGGAAATTGGATGCAGTACGAGCAATATGTCACCTGTCTGCCGTAGGGGTCGCGTGTTTGACTCCGTTTTTGATATTTTTGTCATATTCGGCATTGTTTCTTCAAATGTTACTCACAACATTTTGGCTCCGTCCAATTTTTTTTAACGATTTGGATATGGCCAAGACCACCTTAGTGATAGGCCTGGGTTTGGCCTCTTTCGTACTCGGAAAATTGCTATTCACGACTAGTTTTTCATTTAATATAAAGAAAATATATTAATTTACTAATTTGCAAACAAATTTTGTCGATTTATCGCGAAATTTCATCACAAACTGAAACTTAACTCAGCTGAACCTATTCAGATGAACGAAAAAAAAAGCATTAAATTAGTTACCCTTTCAGAAGAAAAAATAATACGCAATAAATATTAGGTTTATGAAAATCATACTTTGGCATCTAATTAAGATGAGATCAGAGAGTTATAGGTAAAAATTTCATGTAAATCGGAACATTGGTTTAGGATTTACAGCCCAATTCCTACCTCGGTAACCATGAACCTATTCAGTTGAATGGCACTGTATTTGGGCTACGGTTGAAGTTTTGTCTTTTAAAAAAACACTTAACATCCACAGATATTAATTTATCAAGTTTACTTATTAAAATTGTCTTAATAATCTGTTAATTTAATTAAAATAGGAATGAGAGAAACAATTTCAAAAAATTAAGAGTAAACAACTATTTAAAAGCCTGAACCTTGTCAAATGCTTTGCTTTTATCCCTTTTGAGACTTAGTAAGAGTTTAAAGCAGTTCTTGAACCTAACCGGTTTTACCATGAACAGGGTTGCCACCCATGACGGCAGCGAGTGGAGTTTTAATTAATTAATTTGCATAAATTATCAATTAAACCACGCGCTCAGCAATGCAGTCAAGGGCAGATTCTTTGCCTGGATAGGGGTGCATGCTCGTCGGGCAGGGGTTGCCATCCCTCCCTGACGATCATTTGCAACCACCCCCGGATCGCGGCACAGTGTCAGCTGGCGCGTGCGCACACCCTGAAACAACCCCCATTAGGTAGAACATTAATCAACAGCCCAACCATTTGCAACGATCCAAAAATTGTTTCTTTATACACATTTTTAATAACACTCTATTTTATCTTTTACTTAATAGTAGTGGTAAAAAAAATATATCTCATGTTTTTTAAAATGATAATATTGTCTAAACTCTAAGTTATTTTCTTAACCAAGTCTGCAATAAATTAAATAATATTTTATGTATTTTTAAAATTTTGTTTTGCTTAGAAACATTAACGATTATAATTTAAACCAATTTTGGGCGTTGAATCCAATTTCTGTTAGATGTTGGATTAAAGCTTATATTAATTTTGATGGAATTTGCAGCATTTCAAAGGAACGTGTGTTTTAGTTTTATATCATAAATATAAGAAAATAATCATTATTTCATGAATTTTATTTTTTTGCTCAAAAATAATGTTTATTGGTTGAGAAATAAAGTATAACTTAAAATTAATCATTATTTTCTGAACAAATCGATTCATACTCAATGGACTCTACCACGCCCTTTCTAAGACATTAAAGAAATTTATTTTATTTATACCCTTGGCAAGGATATAAAACTTGGTCATTGCCAATATGGTTTAGAAATTGACAATTTTCGTTTTAAACTTTATTTGAACTTGTTCCATACTGAATAAATTGTAATTTTTGTTTTTTTTATCAAATCTTGATTTTTAATGGTAAACTCTTACATTTGTATTCTAAAATCTCTAGAATTGTTTCATTAATTTTATTATAGTTTATTTTTATTTTCTTTTATAGAGCGAGAGAAGAATTTGCACCTATGTATTATTTTTTCTCATATTTTCTTAGATTTTTAGATTTCTTAGTTGATAATGGGATGATTTGAGGAATTTCGTTGGTTTTCGAGAGAAGTCCGATTCATGTTTAAATCTCCACCACATAGCGACTGCTGCTTGAGGGACTTATAGAGTAGTAGCTATTCTCTGTAAGCAAGCATAGAGGTGAGGGCTTATTGCTTGAGGAGATCAGGGCCAAGGAATACGCACCTTCATCACTGTCAAAGCTGTAAAAGTTGTCATCGTCGCGGGTCATGGAACGTCGACTTCGTCGAGCCTGTGCCCGTTGCTGCAGCAGTTGTGATTGTGTTTGTGGCTGGGATTGGGATTGGGTTTGCAATTGTCCCTGGAGTGGTGCGAGAGCTCGAGTGCTGAGTGTCATGGTGGGTGTTGAGCTGCGTCGCTGTGGATACGAGAGTGGAGAACCATATTCACTGCGACTGCAATTGGAATTCTGACGATCCAAGTTCAATTGAAGCTGCAGCTGGATTGAATTCTCGCTAGGATTGTTGTTGTTGTTGTTGACGGGTTGAGTGGTTACAATGTCTGGTATGTTGTTGTTGTTATTCCTGTGGACATTCGCTGGCGTTGGCGTTGGCGGCAACTCCTCCGACTCCTCATCACTGCAGATGGTCAACTCCTCGCTGTGGAGGCGACGTGCACAGAGTCGTGGCCTTGGCCTGCCCTCAAAGCGTGTTATCAACTTGTTGACCTTGCCGACATCACCGGGATGCATTTGCTCCCTGTAGGTGAGACGCAGTGAGCTGGTCTTGACCAGCGGCTTGCCCGGACGCCTCATTGAGACGCTGCGCTGTGGCAATCTGGCCATGGATTCGATTGGAGTGGCAGTTGTAACGGGTGTTGTGATGGGTGTTGCTGCTGCTGCAATGGTTGGTGGCCTGCTGATGGGCAATGGTGGCGGCACTGCATCATAAATGGGCGCCATAACAGCTGGCGGTGGCGGACGTCGCTGTGGCAATGGTGGTGGAGGCGGAGACACGGAAGGCGGGCGTTCCGATTCCTGGTTATTAATGGTCTCCTCTTCCTCTCCTGCCTCCTCCACTTTCACTGACTCCTTCATCTCCTCATCTTGCTCCTCCTCTTCCACCTCCTCCTCCTCCTCGTCCAGTTCATCCTCATCCAGCGGCTGCTGCTCCATGAGACTCTCACAGCTATTGCCAATTCGGGCCGTCTGCACCCTAATCCTAGTCAACCGCGAGCTGCTGTCATCCTCGGCCTCCTCGTTGCTCTCACAGCTGCTGCCGCCGGCGCTAATCCTCAAGACGGGCGCATTGCGCAACGCCTCATCGAAGTCGGCAAAGGCGGCAGCTGCGCCGCCATCGCTCTCAAAGATGTCGACGCTCTTGGGCTTGTACAAGGCTGGGGCTGGCCAAATTGCCTGCTCCTTGAAGCCGGCAATGATCTGTTCATTGGGCACCCACTGATGTGGAGTCGTTGACTTGGTTGCTGGTGGCGTTGTGGTCACCGCTATGATCAGTGTGGACTCGTAGGCATCCGTGTGCTGCTGCTGGTGGATGAGCACGCGGGGATAATCGGAGGCGGTGGATGCCAGCTGTTGACAGTGGTCCACAGTGCCATCCTCCTCCAGGGACTCACTGCTCCAAGCCGTTGATGCGTGCGCCTGGAGCTGCGCAAGCTTTGCCATTGTCTGATGCTTGTCAGATGATTGGGATTGGGATTGTGGTTGTTGTTCCTCCTGATCCTCATCGAATGCATTCGCGTCATAGTCGTCGTCGTCGTCGTCACTGCTGCTGTCGCTGTGATGATAGGTTGCCGCCAGCTCCTCATCGTCATCAATTTCGACGGGCTCACGTCCCACGGTATTGGGCTTGTTGCCCACGTCCTGTGTTGACGTCCTGTCCCCAAAGTGCTGAAAAAACTTGAGCTGATGCAGCTTCTCATTCAGCTTGGCCATTGTACGCTCCAGCTGAGCGACAACAGCTGTTCCAACACCAGCTCCAGTTGCCTGGGATTGTTGACCCTCCGACCGCGATTCCGCTTCCCTTGGCTGTGACTCGCTGGCTTTGAAGCTTTTGCGCCAACGCTGCTGCAGTTGCTCATTGGATGCGAATCTCTTCAAGCGGGCACGCAATGCGCTGCCCGTGCTGGATCTCGTCTTGGTCCGGTTCTGATTTTGATACTGATCCTCATCCTCGTCATCGGTGTCATCTGTTGTTTGGGCATTTGGCCTCTGTTGCTTCGGATGCACTCGCTTGATGGACTTGCGCAAACGTTTCAGATTCTGGCGCATCGCTTGACGCATCGGCTGTGGATTCCGTTGCTCCTGTTCCGCTCCTGGTGGCTGCTCCACGGGCATTTGCAGCGGTGGCTGACGCACTTTGCTGAATCTTGTGGCAGCTATGCCGGTCTTGGGTTTCTTGCTGCGTCTAGTTGCTGTTGGTGGAACTGGTGCTGGTGGCGTCTCCAGGCCACTCTCATCGCCGCTGTGCTCGGCATGACGTCGCTGCACTTGCTCCACAATGCCCTCCTCCTTCTCCATCTCCTTCTGCTCCTGCCTTAATGTATTCTGTCGCGTTAGTGGCAACGTGCTGATGTGTATATCATAATTATCGGCTATCTGGCGATCTCGGCGTGCTTGGGCCAACTGCTCGACACGTCGATCCCTCTCATATTGCTCCACATAATGTTGCACCTCGATGGCATCCCGTCGGATTGTCGTTTGCTTGGCAAACAGATGTTTAAGTCGCAGCTCGCTCAGACTTTTATAGCCACGTTGCAAACGTTGCGTCAACGTTGCACGTGGTTGTTGCTGTTGTTGTTGTTGCTGTGACGCTTCTCCAGTTGGCATTTTAACGGGGCTAATTGGCCGTGAGACACGTGCCGCTGCCACATTGCTGCCATATGGCGCATAATAATCATCATCGAGGCTGCCAGCACTGCAATAGGTTGCCCCAATCGGTTGCAGATGATGTGGCGACATCTGGCGATCCACCTGTTCGTGCATCAGCGAACTGATTGTCGAGATGCGCTGTGGCGTTCGATTGATGAACTGCGCTTGGGGCACCACAGCAGCTCCTACCCCTACTCCTCCTCCTGCAGTTGGAGCTGACCCTTGACTCCCTGGCCCCGACTTGGCGTTGTCATTCGCGCGGGAATCGCGACGAAAGATGCGACGTGCTCCACGCAGCTTGGGCAGCGATTTTGGCAACTTCAGTTGTGGTAACGATGGCAATTTGGCTAAAAAAAAATTGATAGAAAAACAAAATATAAATATAAATGCATCACATTTTTATGGTGCACTGAGAAAAATCCGTCTCAAGTCTGCGCAAATTCAATTAAAAATCTAACAATCATTTTTGAGTTCAAAATTCAATAAGTCGCTAACCAAATAACATCAGTTTATAAATGATAAAAGATCACAGAATTGTTAAATTCAAGCGAAACTTGGTAATACACCGAATTTCTCACTGTAAATCGGTTTATCAATGATGGAAGATTCGAAAATTGTTAAACTTACGAACATAATTTAAAGCAGCGGTGGGCATGCAATGGCTCCGGGAGCCAGAGGCTGCTAACGAGTTCAGATTTCGTGCCCACAGCTGATTTAAAGCAATTTCAATTAAACTTAGATCAATAATTGACGACATCCACACTCGTAAATTCATCAAAATTGTCGAACATATTTTTGAATTAAAGTCCAAACACTTAGCTATTTTTTTTTTTTTTTCACTTAAAAAAATTACATGCAGTTTTAGAGTTTTCGGAGTTTGTAGTTTGCAAACGATTTAGTTTCCCAACTTCTATAAGCTTTATTTTTTGATATTTAAATTAAAATCGATATTTCATTGCAAAATTTGCACAGTTTTAAACGTTTAACAAACTTTCACTTTAAAAGTTTACGAACTTATTCCAATGAAATAAATTGTAGTCACAATTTTTTTTTTTTAATTAACAAAAATTGTAAAAAAGAATAAATTTAAGAGTAAATTGGCGTATTTTCAAACTTTCGTTCAGTGGGTTAATTATTTTAATGTTACTTTTTCTGTGAACGAGCTAGATATGTTTAGTTTAAATGTAATTATTAAGTAAACATATTTTTTGGCGCCTAAAAAAAAAATGTGCACAATTTGGAGAGTTTTCAAATGTCACTGTTTAATTTGGTTTTGTAAACTAGTTTCGTTTCTAGTAGTAATGTTTTTGGCACAAATAGAAAGGTTGAATTTTTTGTTGAAGCAGCTGGCAAGGCTCACCTTTGAGACTATCCACATCCAGACGCTGGCAGAGATTACGTAAATCCATGATGCCGCGATTACTGTGACTGCCACGTTCCGCCTGCTGCGAATCCTGTGGCAGATGGTGACTCATTGTTGGTGTTTGTTTGCGGTTCTATTGCGGGAAGAGTAACAAGCAAAAGCGTCCGTTGCAGTGCAGCATTTTAGCCAGTTTGATGTTGGCTCGGAACTGGAGGAAGATCCGTTTACATTTAACGCTAATTCAATTAGCGTCTATTTTCTGTTTTGTTTTGTTTTGTTGTTCTGTAAGTTTCATTTGTAACCCTTTCTGTGGCATTCCAATGCTAACTGGCCGTGTATTGGCCCTGTGTCTATCAGTCTGACACATTTTCCATTGAATGGCATTTGGGAATTAGGTCTATGACGACGGAATCACCGAACCCTCCTCTCTCCCTGATCTTTGTTGTTTTTATACCCCTTCCTTATAAAAATAAGTAAAAGGGGATATTGTGTTCGTTGCAATGTATGTAACAGGCAGAAGGAAGCATCTCCGACCCTATAAAGTATATATATTCTTGATCAGCATCAACAGCCGATTCGATATAGCCATGTCAGTCTGCCCGTCTGTGTGAGCGCCTAGATCTCAGAGACTATAAGAGCTAGAGCTACCAAATTTGGCACACAGACTTCTATAGACCCCACACAGGTTAAGTTTGTTTCAAATTTTTGCCACTCCTTTTTCCGCCTCTGTAAATCGCAAAAAACCACCACACGCACAGTTTTTAAGATATTAAAATTTTTTTTACGAATTATCGTTAACTACTATTATTACCTATCATCCTACTAAATCGTAACAATAGCGGACAAATAGAAAGGTGGTAATGGCTAATTAAAGTTTTTAAAAAATATAAGTGCCTAAAAGCTTGCAATAATAAATATTTAAAAATTCATTAAAATAAGTAACGGGTATCCTATAGTCGGGCGCTCGACTATAGCCTTTCCCACTTGTTTTTTTTTTCTTTTTCCAATTGATTCATTGACACTTTTCTGTCCGTCTGTCTGTCTGTCTATCTATCTGACAGTCTGGCTCATTGCCCAGCAAAATGTTGCTGACCACTTCCGATGACATCGTCGTCGCCGTCGTCGCCGTCGTCGTCGTCGTCGTCGATTCTCGTCTCTCGTTTTTCGCCAAGCAAAAAGTAATAATTGCAATAATCGATGTTCAATTCGTTCCCTGACGTTCGGTCAGTTGATTGGTCAATTTGTTTGGTTGTTTTGTGTGATTCCAAAATTGAGAACGACAAGCGTTTACACGCATTGCAACTAACATTGATCTGGTTATCAAGGGAATACGATTTATAGCAGCTTATCTGTATATAATACTAAACTGGGTTTACCTCTGATTCGATTGTGTTCTTAAAAACAAATAGAACAATTATCGATTACATTTAAATTTTGTTCTACACAAACTTGAATTCTTTAGTCCAAGCGAATTTTGTATTATTTATTTTTGCTTCAATTTTTATAAAAATTTAAGAATTTATACTGGAAACTTATTTAATTCAATAAAATAAAAATAAAATAAAATAGGTTATAATGGTTTTAAAATTTGATATTGCTTTTAATTGTAAAATTATAAAAAAGTTTTGATATATAAAACAAGGAATGAATAATGAACTTATTACTTGGAAAAATTGTTGCTTTTATCTTTGTAATTCATAGTTATATATTTTATAATGCTCCTGATATTAGTGTACTAAATTGAGTACCATCTGGCAACAGAATGCTTAAAATAAATATCCGAAATATCTGAATATATTTATTTTCTTATGCTTTAATATTTGTAAGCAACGGAACTAAGTTTTAGTGGGAAGAGAAAAGCATCTGTTAGACATTAAATAATACTTTCGTTATCCAAATAACATAATACTTAATAATAATTATATATTTTTCTTTCTTCTTTTTCTATTTGCAGACAACAACAATAAACTTTTACAACCACTATATTTGTAAATATAGAGATACTGAAAAGTGTTTTTCAACTGATTCTCGTTGCGTCGTTAGCATTTAAGTGTAAAAAGTGGCTCAATGTGTTGTTGATTTTCTTTCTCATTCTCATCCACTTTTGCTTCTTCATCTTCTACAATAATATAGTGCAATTTTCATTAGTGTGGAAAATTGTGAGAACCTAAGAAAGAAAATCGAAAACAAAACAAAATAAGAAAGGAAAGAAAAGCAAAGCAAAGAAAAGAAAAAAAAACATTCCAGACAGTACAATAATCGCAATACGAAATTGACAATACAACTGCGCAGATAGTTGTAGATACTCCTCAGTTTAGACGAGTGCCAGAGACGGTGGGGCACATACTCTCACAGATACACCTACCTAGTAGTGTGTGAGTGAATCGACAACAACGACAACAATAACAACAACAACAGGAAAAAGAACAACAACCAAAATGCGGCGGCAGTCAACGATGCTGGCCGCGATATTACTAGCTGCCTTTTTGGGCAGCACAACGGCAATGAGTAAGTCAAAAGTCCAAATGCACACTATTATTATTATTATTATTATTTTTTGTAAAGTTACTGGTTTAAGAATAGAACCAAGAATTGCCATGTAGTGCATCAGGTCACTTCACGTAACTTTAATTCCTATCATCAATCTCATTTAAACCAAGCACGAGAGTATCTCAGGGTCACATTTATAATATATATCGCGCACTTGGTAAAATGGCTTTCATTGCTGTTTTAAAAGTGCTGACAATTTACAATACTTTGTTAAGTCTCATCCATTTCAATGTCAAAAATATTTTCTTTTTTAGTTACGTTTTTTGATCTTAATCCCTGAATCTAAAGCACGCGCCTATAATTTTAATTTTATTTTTTTTTGATATTCGTAAAGAATCATAACTTGATCTACTTAACCAAAAAAATTCAATTAAATGCTTTTACATTTTTAATAGGCTTTTCTTTTACATTCTTCTATGTTAACATTTTCGTAAACGTTTCACTGGCAATATTAGTCTCAGATGCATACCAACTATAAGCACACAGAAGCAGTGTGTGTATTACAAATTTTTCAGGTCTTAGATATAAATATTTTTTTTATTTTTTCTTTGTGCGTAGATTCGTAAACGTTTCACTGGCAACGCTAGAATACTGCTAAAACCATTACTTTGAGAGTATTTTGTAGATTAATGACTTCGAGAATATATCTTATATTTTTAGACCACGTGCTTTAAAAAAGTACAGTGGTCTATTAACTTTGTCATAAAAAAAATGTGCGTAACAGGCAGAAGGCATAAAGTATATATATTCTTGATCAGCATCAACAGCCGAGTCGATATAGCCATGTCCGTCCGTCCGTACGTCTGTCCGTCTGTATTGACGCCTAGATCTCAGAGACTATAGGAGCTAGAGATTTCAAACTTGGTATGTTGGTTCGTCTTTATTGCACGCAGAACGAGTTTGTTTTAGATTTTGGCCACGCCCCCTTAAACGCCCACAAATTAGAAATATGTTAATTATAACGACAATTTTAAAGATAGGCATTTCTAATAAGGCACCGACGAAGATAACATTATTATCCATATTTGCTGAAAATTTCATGGCGATCGGATAATAAACAGCCAAGATATCAAGCAACTAAAATCTCCTTTATTTGCCTTGTCTTATCAGCAACAATAACAACAACAACAATCACAACTAGATAACAATTGCATCTGGCTTACGCTCTAGTAAAAATGAAATCTATAATTGGACCATCACTTTTCGATGCAGCCAGTGGCGCGATGTGCAAAGCGTCCGATTTTTGCATGAATTCTGAGTTCGGGTTTCGGGTTCGAACTCTAGCACAGACATTTTTTTTTTTTTTAAATATATTTTTTAAGTATATTTGTTAGTATGAAATATAGAATCGCTGAAGCCTTAACATATTTGTACTTTGGCCACGCTTACTGTTGGGCTCCGGTGGCCTAAGGTGTTAAAGTCCCGTCAATTTTGCAAAATTCGGGAGTCGCGGGTTCAATTCCCAACATGAGCAAATTTTTTAAAAATTATTTATTGTTAGCAGACTTTTAGAACAAGGGTCCGCGGCTCGAATCTCACGTTGGACATATGTTTTTTTTGTTTTATGATTTCTGAAAATTTTAATTACATTATTATTAATGTTGTATGTTTAAATCAATTCAATGTTAATATTTGTTTTATTTTTTGTTAAAATATATTAAATACTTGTAGCAACTTATATTATTTTATTTTTTATAGTGTTTGCTTTTGCATAGTAAGTACGGGGTCTCCGACAGTCGAGTATGCTCGACTGTAGCACCGTCGACTAGTTGTATAAGAGTTTGTCAATTGTGGGACTTGTCTCAATTGTAGTTATGCTTAGCTCTGATCTCTGGGGACCCACATATTGACAAGATCATTTAGTTAAGCTACCTGAACAACTCGAAGACACAATTCCCAATAGACTGGTCTGGTGATCCATAAAAATAGCCAACGAATGCGACGACAGTTGATAAAAATAAACACAGAGAAAACAATTTATTAAGTGAACCAAATAGATTGAGAAATATAGAGAGGAAAATTAAGAGGATCATGCCATAATTTATGTGCCAAATTAATGAAGTCCCCACAGTCACAGGCATAGCCACAAAATCTTTGACTCTTTTTCATTTCCATTTTTACTTCTATTTCTTTTTGTAGACAATTCCCCTCCCCGGATCATCAAACAGCCGCCAACCGATGAGCTGCTTTTCAAGGTGGCGCAACAAAATAAGGAGAGCGACAAACCATTCATTATTGAGTGCGAGGCCGATGGACAACCGGAACCCGAGTAAGTATTGATACACATCATTCTGGATTTATATAAACATATGTATATACACAAGTTGTATATATAGCTATTTACATAACACAATTTCTATTTCAAGTATATAAACCATGCGCAATTTACATAAATCAATTTAAAGCACACGCCTGGCAAAACAAATTCTCCCCATTTGAAATTCGAATCAGAAATCGTTTAGTTTTTTTTTTTTTTCAAAATAGTATTTTGTTGTGTGTGTGTGTTTTATATTTCGGTTGTCTACGACGTCGCGTCACAAATATTTTTAATTTTACACAAATATAAAATTTAAAAAAAAAAAAAGAAAAAAAAGGAAAACAAGAAATTATATACAACTCTCAGCGCGAATTGATCTGTTTTTAGATTCGAAATTTTACAAATTCAACCATATAAATAGTTCTTATGAGATCCACTTTGCCCACTTACCCATTGAACTCAGGGACGTGGCCTAATCTTGTAAATCTCCAGTATTCAAATAAAACGTCCTTGAGCCATATATCAAATCATATGTTGGATTATTGAACTCAATTGCTATGGATATGGTTTGTAAACTATTGTTTCGAACATTTCATGTGTAGTAATTGTTTATAAGGTTGCTCGACTTGATATAAACCCTGCATTATTCTCTATGCCTTACAAATGCAGTAGCCAATATAAATAAATTACTCCTTTTAATGATTAGAGGGTATTATGTTTAATTTTTTTTTTTTTTTTTTTTTTTTATAAATTTTTTGCTTATATTGGTAATACTTTTATAAACCAGCAATATTGTCAGGGCATCAACGATGAGCTTATCTAACATAATTAAGCACACTGTTTATTTATTTTTATTATAGAAATGTGATATTTGTAATACTATTGACATGGTTTCGCTCTGTTTAGGCTCTTGAGATAACATTGAGCTATTAAACAACAGGTGGCGCTTTAGCAAGCTGATCTGATACTTATTGAAACCCGTAGTATAGACAATTTCTGTTTCATTTAATTCTGAAAATTAAAACAATTAATTGCAATTTATTTTTGTAGTTTTTTAGATCGTATGCGAGTTGTGTCATGGGGCCAACAATAAAAGTAAATTTATTACAATTTTTATACAACTTGTTGCAAGTTGCACACTCAGTGATGATGATGATGATGATAATGATGTTGTTGATGAGACATCAAATGAATTTCAATGACTCACTTGACTGTCTGCACATGTCAAAATTCAAGTTAAGCTTTCTTACTGTATTTTATTTGAGTTGTATGATTCTTTATATGGTCGATTAGAACCTGTTTGCAATAGGAACACGTTTCGTTATTTTTTTATAGGTTTATTTCGTTTTTTATTTTGTTCTTTATATACTCCCTTGTTATGTTGTACTTGTTGTCTGCCCAATTCTCATCGCACTCAGTCATTTTGAAATGCGGAATTTTTTTTAGCTGCTCTTTTTTATTTTGATTTTTGTTTTATTGACGAGCTTGGACGATGACCTCATTCGTGTGTTCCGCATATAAAAAAAGGCAAAACACAAAAACAAAAGAAGTGCGTGACTCGATGAAAATTATGAAAAATAGTTGACCGAAAATAGTTTTTCCTACGCAGCAACAGATGTCAGAGAGAGCCAGTGTTTTCGCTCTCTCTCGCTCGCTCTCTCTTTCTCTTTCGTTCTCTCGTAGCCTCTTCGAGTGTTGCCAATGTGTAAAATAAATTTCAAAACGCATTTTTATTTATTTTTACACCGACTCGTCAAATGGGTTAATAGTGGGAAATGTGTGCGCTTCGCTTTTTTTTATTTTAGAATATGTTTTTGGGGCCATGACAACGTTCTCAATGATGACGACAACGAAGACAATGATGATGTTGGTAATGATGATGATGATGATGATGACGCTATGGCAAGTGGTCGGTCAGGTAGTAACAATAACCAGTTTGACCGGATGGTTCGGCACGCTTAGAATCGGCTTAAATATACATATACAATATATGTGAAAAAATGTACATATTATTATGAAATTGAGACAAGTCAGAGAGGGAATTACGTAATGCCCGTAGGGCGATCTGTATTTTTTTGTGCACTTGATTATTTCTCACGTTTCCGGACACTTGCAGCGCCATCTGGAGTCTGGTTTTACTTATCATATTGCCATTCTTCCTATCAATGTGAGGCGTCTCTCATCCCAAATGAGTTTTTCCTGTTATTTTCACACTTTGATTTCAGTTGTTTTAATTATCTAGTTCTGCATATCATATCACAATTTATCAAATTGCAGTTGCCAATGTTTCGTAATATGCAATTCATTCAACAAGAGACACAACGATAGATTTAAATGCTCATGAATGGGGTAATTGCACTCACAGTGAAAAGTAAAAGTTTAAATAATTGTTTAAACTAACCAATTGATTAGTTGCAATTTCATTTAAAAACTACTGTTAATTAAATTATAACTACAGTAAATTCCATTGAGCAAATTTATGGCTGTGGAAGTTTTATATGAAAAAATTTGTGAAGAAATGTTATAAAAAAACACAAGTTTTAATTCGTTAACCAATTATTTTTAAATGATAGATGAGCTTTAAAAGTATATAAAAAAAATAGGATATGATTAAGTTCAATGCCCAAATATTTATTAGTAATTAAAATTTATTAAAAAAAAAATTAAAGGTGTCAGCTCGTTGCACAAAGTATTTATTAGTTATTAAGAAATATGTATGTATTTATTACATCAAAATGATAAAAGCTTCCGTATATCAGATTGTTTTTTAAAGCGTGCTGATTATAGTGAAGTTTGTTTTTATTGCTTGTATTACGCCATAATTATTTTTTGAATTTTTTTTGTTATAATTTAAAGTTTATTCACACATTCAAGTACTAGAAAGAAGAAAAATCGTTTTTTTTTTTGTAATAACTTCTGTGGTTTTTATACGATTTTGATAAAACTTTGTGGGATAGAAACAAATAATAATTCGGTATTTCAGGATAAAATTAAACTGAGGCTTAAAATTAATTTAATTTAATTAAGTAAAAGTTAATAATCAATAAACAAAAATACACGTTACAATCAAAAAAGTTAAACTTGAATTTTAGAATAATTTTGTTTTCTGTGTAGAAAAAAGGTGGATTGAAGGGAATGAGTGACAACGGGGCGTATACGCAATGAAAGTCGCGCTCAACGTGCTATCTATACATATCTCAAATCTACGCACACTTGCATATATACATATGGGCATTTCCACGGAAAGGTCCACCGCGGCCAAAAACGTAAAATTTATCAAAAACTCACATCTTATGAAATTTGCTTCCAAAAATGTATTCAAGTTATTTATTTAAGCAATATACACTAGAAAAATTCAATAGGATGAACTTAGAGATTCTACATTGGAATAAATTCAATTTTTCTTTACTTTTGCCCATTTTCCTGAAAATTTACTTTCAAAATGGACCGCTTGTATATTAACGATTTCACTAAGTAGGACAGTAAGATTGTAACATAAACCATTTTAATTAAAAGAAATATATTGAAAGTTTACTTTAATAAAGTATTTCGACCTGTTTTCGAAATATAATTTAAAATAGAGAAACAGAAACAACATAAAAATAGTGATGGTAAAAAATGTCCCGTGCGCGATGTCCCGTGCGAATTTACGTCAAATAGAATTAAAAAAAAAGTGCAAGTCATATTTGAAAAAAATCATAACCATTTTTAAGAGGCATCAATGCACAAGAGTTAAAAATAAGTTGCATTAAAATATTGCCTCTGGATTTGCTGAAATTGGCGTCTGAATTGGTTGACCTCGCAAGTCACTTCCGTTTTGTGTCCCGTGCGAATCACTTGAATTTTTCTATTATCTTCAAAATGAAAAATTACCCAAAATCAATCTTTGCACCAATGAAAGAGCTAATCAAATGCTATATGTTAAGCCCTTCATCAGAAAAAAAAACCGTTTCCTTTTTACCGTTTTTTTACTTTGAATGTGTACGAATGTCCCGTGCGCGAGTATGGAAATGCCCATATACAAACAAACGCATATGTATATGTTTGCATGTGTTTGTATAGAGAACTGTACGCCTCTGTGATTCAGTGTGACATACTTTTATTATTGTCATTGGCTGCTGTTGCTGCTGCTGTTCCTCCTCATGTTGTTGTTGTTATTATTGTTGTCTAATGTGCAACACAGACAAATTGTTGTTGTTGTTGTTGTTGCTACATAGCTACAAAATGCGTGCACAGTTATTTTTAGCAGCCACAAATGATGTTATTTCATTCTTTTTTTTATATTTTACTTTATTTCTCTTTTTTTATGTTTTTTAGCACTTTGATATTAATGATAATACAAAGTAATACCGTTATTATTATAGTATTTCATTCAAATATTATTCATGCAGCTGCAACTCTGGAATCTAGGGCAGTTAGTTTTCAATCCAACATAGTTTCCTCTTTTCAATCAATCGCATTTGCCACGTGGCGTATGTGTATTAAATGTTATGGCTTTAACACAATTTTCAGCTACATTCGATATGCTTCAGTTGGACCATAACATCTGGCAAACTCACTAACAATGCGATGATTAATATGTTTTGCATCACAGTTCTAAGAATTTCATGCAGGAATTACGCAAGTGCCTAAAATTGTTGCTTAGGAATGTGCACACGTCATTTAAAGACGTACTTCCATTTTTAAAATTTTATATAATTTTAGGAATATATAAAGCAAAGGAACAGCTTCAAAAATTATGATAATCTGACTTTAGTCATTTTTTAAAATATTAGCATTACTTTTTATGGGTTTTATTTTGTATAAACAATAAATTTCTTATATTATAAATATATAATAATAATTAAGCAATTTTACTTGAGGATTGACATGAATTTGAAGCAATCGCGATTCCCACACGCCTATTTAACTTTACATAAAGAGCTTGGAAAACTTACCTATAACCTATTAATTAGAATTTCAACTTTAAAATAATTCGAAAACAGGAAGTTTTCTTAAGTTTCTCATTGGAAGTCATAATTAATAAAAAAAAATCTTTTTAATGGCTCACTTCATTAATGTAATGTAAATACTACAAAGATTTAAATTGTTATTGACTCTTATTCCATTTTGAAATTAAAATGTTATTTATAAAAATTGTCGCAATCATTTACAAATCATTTGTTCCCAATGTTGATTTCTTTCATATCAATAACTAATTCTATTGAATTTGATTTGTCTTCTCTTGTGTTCCCCCTGTTCAGTTTAATATATAGCCTTCGTTATTGTCTCACGTTTTCATCTCGTATCTCATGTGAGGCTTTTGTGTTGAAATCGCTTTTCAAGTATTTCTAAAGAACACATTGTGCAAATCAGAATTGATAGACAGATGGAAATAGTCGGTGTAGTCGTAGGCCATAAACGCCATCATTGTTCAGAGTCAAGTGCAAAAATCAGACGTAGAAGCAACTCAGTGTTATGTATCTGTATCTGTTGCTTTAGCTGTAGTATTTCCAGCTGTATTTGTATCTGTGTCTTTGCATCTGTCGCGTCTCTAAAGTTCTCAAAAAGTTGTCTGCTTGAACTTTTGAAAAACTAGTTTTGGAGTTGACTTTTGTTGTGTGGGCGCTATACAGAAAATAATAGAGAAACAGCAACAACTTTCTGTTTAAACTTTAAACATATGTTGCCTCGACCTTTTCTTTTAGCTCTCCCTTCAGCCGGCGCCTCCCCGTTTCCACCTCTTTGTGGAGGGCATTGATTTCTCAACGGCACCGCTTGGCTAAAGGGAAGTTTTGTAATGCTCCGTTTGGCCCGAGGCTGTTGTAGCATAAATTACGCATACGCCACAGTGACAATAATAAAATAAACGCCCAACTTTCATCGACGGGCAGCTACCCTATAAATATGCAAATAGATAAGAGTATTTTGGAATAAAGTGAATTGTATGCTTATTTAATCAGGTCAGTTCAAATACTTGTAAAAAGAGATTTCCAATGTAAAGTAATTGTAGAATTTGTAAAGTATTATTTTCTAAGCGACACGCAATATGCAAAATTAATATTGCATTGCAATTTTTATTCATTGTTTTTAGCTTTTAATTTAAGTTATGTAAGTATAAATATTAAACTTCAGATTAAAACAATTCAAAGTCAAAATATCAAAACTTATACGCCCACTTTGATTGAAGAACTTAAGCTACATGGTATGTCGAGGATATGTTGCTGTTGCTGCCTGATGTTGTTGTTGTTGTTGCTCTTGTTGTTGTTGCTGATGTGGTTGCCTGTAGGAGGCAGCTTCATTGATTTTTCACGCCACGTTGCCCACATTGGCGGCAAGTGCTTTTGCTTTTGTTGTTGTTGCTATTGCTGCTGCTGCTTTTGTTTCTGATGTCCTTGGTTGTTATTTTTGCTTTGGCGCCGCTTGTTTTGTTACTGTTATTGTTGTTTTTATAGCTCTCTCTCTCTTATGTTTATTAATGAGCCTGGTCTCGTCCAACTGGCGCCGAAAATAATAAAATAACAGAGAAAAACAAAAACGCAATTTGAAATTTACTCACAGAGTTGAAACAAAAACTTGACGCTTTAAACGCAACAACTTCCCCAAACAAAAATAAGAGATTTAACAGCACCCTCCTAAGTCCACACACACACGTATTACACCACCCATGAAATATGTTTAGTCCATTCCCAACGTCGTCATCGTGATTAAAATCAACTTCATCAGCGCATTTTGCCATTTTTGGAACGCCTCAAGCGCAACAGCAGCAAAAAGTAAAATAACTTTCGAAAATTTCGCAAATGTTAAAATCAACACAACTTGCCGATGCCCTGTAATTATATGTTATAACAGCAAGTTAATAATTCTACACGTTAGATTGATGTATGACCAGGATTGCCAACGCCGATACCCAAAAAAAGGCCTATTAAACCCAAAAAAAAGACCGAAAACGGACAGATTTTTTTTAAAGGACAAACAATCTGGACAAACAATGTTTTCTTATTCATACATACAATATTAAATAGTAAAATAATATCGTAGCTTTAAAAATAACTTCAATACTAAAAGTATTATTATATTCCATCAATGGATCAATTTTTTTTTAAATCTGAAAGTTTTTGGGCTATCCGAAAATGAATATATTAGATGACTTTAAGTTGTATTTGATAAATTCTTTGAGCGACTTAGAACAACGAAAAAGGATGTATAAAGGATAAAGTTAAATAAATGTAAAAAAAATCACTTTCCGGATAGGGGACGGTTTAAAATTTTTTCGGAGATCGCAGTTCCAAAACGGACAAATCTGTCCGCAAAAAAGACAAATTGACAACACTGTATATGACACACCCCAAAAGTAAGTTTGTTTTTATATGAATTTCTTATGGTACAGGGTATAATACAGCAATGCAAGGGGCCACTCAAACAGACAGACAGACAGTGGGGCAGTGAGAGCCACCCCGAAGTCTGATGGAAAAGGAGCTACTTCCCAGTACCATGTACTTCCGCACATGATTCATGCGTATCAATCAAACTTTTGCACAAACGACGCTGCCATTTGTCATTTTGTTGGCTTCGGCCTCGGCTTTGGTAATTGGGGCGGTTAAGCTACCATATAATGTCCCTCTGTATGTCTGCACAGTTATACATACTCTAGATATGTGTGCATACTTATTGAATTTCAGAGTAACTTCTGCTAAATTGAAGAAAATCGATGAACTGCGACGCAATGACAAAGTTGGCATTTAATAAGAGGGTGCGGTCATCACCATCATGGAGCAAATCTTTAAGAAGTGAAAGTTAAAAAATATTTACTTCAAATTGTGGAAATATCTTGAAATATCAGAGGTTACTTTTGATTGTAATTACATTACAATAGATACTATCTATCATAGTATATTAAAGATTATTAAATTTTAAACAAATAGCCTAAAATCCCTACACGATCATTTTAAAAGATAGAAATAATTGAATCCCATAGAAGAGACAAAATATTCTTAAAGTTAAATAAAATGTTTATCAAACTATCTTGAGACTTTAACTATAAATGATGCTTACACTTGAATTTTAAAGGATCCGTCAAAGTTAGGATGATAGATTAAAGCAGCGGTGGGCACGAAATCTGAATTCGGGAGCAATACAACAAAAACTACAACAACATCAGCAGCAACAACCCTAATAGAGTCTACCTACTTTGCTCGCAAGTCTTTTGTACGACTTCACTGCGCCGAATGGGCAGATATAAAGTTGGGAGCAGCCGCTAGCTCCCGGAGCCCATGCGTGCCCACCGCTGATAGATTAAAGCAATCATAAAGAAGTATAGAAACAAGTCTGTTAAACTTTCTGTTTAATCTATGTAAGTAATCTATAGGCTACATTGACTTGAAAATATCATTTAAGAAACTTTGACTCACAACTTCATCTTTCTATTACATATTTACACTCTAAAGAGAGAGAGAGAGACTGAAGGAATGTGCTTTAAAAGCTTCACCCTCAATATAAGTACTCGGTCCAGATTGAGCGCAATGATAATAAACTGTTTAAGTTAGCGACACGATCCAGCCACTTGAAAGTCGAGAATCGTGCATGTTAAAGATCTGAAGAGATTGCAGATCGTGATAGACGAGTATCTGATCTTAAAGTGAGAATTCGGTAGCAAACAACAGTGCAGAGGGTTTAATGAGTTCTGGATACATAAGTTTGGATTGTATTCAGTTTCCCACGTTGTGCAGTCTGTGCTTCCCCCTCTCTCTCTCTCTCTTACTGTCTTCTTCTTTCTCCCTTTCTTTCTCACTCTCTTTTGCTAACTGTGTAGTTTGCCGCCTGAAAACTTCTTGGAACATTTTCCGTTGTCTGCTTTCTTCTGGAATTCTTGTCTTCCTCGCTCATTACAATTACGTTCATGTTTGGGCTGGCTGCTCACATGTTGGCTAGAAAGTTATGGGCCAACGCAATCGTTTATGCCCATTGCATCTTTTTCGGCATTTTTACGACCGTTGAGCAACTGTGAGAATTCTAATGTCTTGTCCGTCAGCCATAAAAACGATCGTTACGAGTTCATAGCCAAAATTGTGTTCATTTATTTCCGGCGCAGGTGCTTCAAAGTTGACAATAACGTGACATAATCGACTATCAACAAATTGTTATCGATTGTGGTTGAGTGAGTGAAAGAAAGAAATGCCTTTTTCTTAATGAAAAAGCGGATAATTTATAGATTAAAAGCTTTTATTAATTTGTTTAATTTTATTTTATTTTAATTAAATAAAAAAATATCGATTGAAAGATTATTGTATAATAATAATAAGTCCGGGGCTATTCAGAAAGTTTCTATAATTGATCCAAAACTTATTGTACACTGATAAAAAAAGGATCTAAAATCAAGATTTTGGTCTCAGAACTAAGAACATTGGTCTAAAAAATGCGTCGAGAACATGAAAATCTTGAATTAAGAAAACACATCTTGATTCTAAGAACATTTCAATTAAGACCAAGTTCTTATTTATAAGATTATAAATTCTTATATTTTCAAGTCCACAAATCTTAGTATAAGAATAAAACTTATTATTTTTTTAAGATTATATGTTCTTATTTATAGACCAAAAAGTTTTGAATAAGAAGAATGAACTAATTTTAGTTAACTTGAGGTCTAGTAATGTCAATATGACACAAAACAACAAACAACAACACAAAAACACTTGCACAACGCAAGGAGCATGGCTCGGTATACAGCTGTTTCAAGAGATACCAACCTCCATCATCAGTACCGTTGTGCTGACTAGACCAACGATCCAAGCTTAATGTCATCTTTGAGACGCCAGAACCAGTTGTGAATTTTAGGTCTCAAAAAGTGGCAAAATTTTAAGATTTTTGTTCTTATTTTAAGAGAAAAAGATCTAAGATCTAAGATTCTTATTCTTATTTTAAGAACTTAAGATTTTTTAGAATAATATTCTTAGATTTAATAATTTGGTCTTAAAATGGTCTTATATTAAGAACAAAATATTTAAATTTGAGAATTTTATTCTTATATTAAGAACTTACGATTTTTAAGATTAATATTCTTAGTTTTAGTAATTTGGTCTTAAATTATTCTTATTTCAAGAACAAAATATTTAAGATGAATGTTCTTGATTTTAGAAAGTGGTCTTTTTTTTCAGTGTATAGATTCGGAAAAACCCAATTAGATCAATAAATATTATTTGGTGGTTACGGGCTAAAAAGCTTTAATTAGGATTTTAAAAATTTTTTAAAAAGAATAATATTAGTTTGACACATTGCATGTTCAATTTGATCGGTTAATTTATAGACCAATCATTTTCATTTCGATTATTTGCAACTTTTACTCTAACTTTGATTCTGAGTTCAATTCGATAACACAAACTATGCAACCGCAAGAATTTATCGTTCATTGCAACTCGTTTCTTTTGTATAGCTTGGATTCCATGGAATGCAAATCCTTTGAGTGCCTGTTTCCCTTTTGGAGTAAACGTGATTCGTGATACCAAAACGATTTTCTAAATGTGTACACAACGTGCAGACAATATTTGCATGTCGTTACCAAGTTGCACATCATGCCACCACAATTCTCACGTGTGTTGGCTGCCACACACCAATAGGGGCGTCTAGCTCGATGTTGCAAGCGGGGCAAGTGGCATGAAAACTGTGAACTGTGAGCTGAGAACTGAAAACTGAAAACAAGAGGAAACTCTGTCGGCAGCCTCCCATTCATTTGATTCATTCATGGGGCACATGAACGTCAAGTGGGCTGTGTGTATGTATGGGAATGCCGTGTTCAACCCTTTTGCAGTATTCCGGTCTGAAAACCCAATCCAAATACAGAATGAAACAGGCTGCATAGCAATTCCAGTTGCAGTCAGCCTCGTCCTCGTCCTGGGCCTTTATGTCAAATGTTAAGTATGTACATCAACTGGCGTCTGGCACTTCATTCATTTCACATTCAGAGTAGAGTTATGCCCCCAAACGATGAGTCATCGTCCGGATCTGCCTGTAACTTCTCCCCCTTTAACCCTCTTACAGCTCCTTCCTCTTGTGCCACGTGTCGTTGTTGGATTTTGTTTTGTTTGTTTGTTTTACTTAAAAGCGTTTCTTGATAGCGCTTGATCCCCGCTTATGCTCCCAAAAGGGGTTTTTTCGTCAGTCGACATAAATCGA
The DNA here is from genome assembly GCA_035047525.1 of Drosophila quinaria. Taxonomy (NCBI): domain Eukaryota; kingdom Metazoa; phylum Arthropoda; class Insecta; order Diptera; family Drosophilidae; genus Drosophila; species Drosophila quinaria. The sequence goes on along the minus strand of JAWNPO010000455.1, from coordinate 6,056,584 downwards.
TAACAAGGCCCGATACACACACAGACAGACTACATCCTACAAGTAGGAATGCTCTAGGCCAGCAGTGGGCACGCAATGGCTCCGGGAGCCAGCCACGAATTCAGATTTCGTGCCCACTGCTGCTCTAGGCGCTAGACATTATATACCCTATATGTAATAAAAAGTTAAGTAAACTTTTGAATTTTATATGCAATTGTTAATGGATCAAAATGCTTTTTTAAATCGTTAAATTGACATGATCATTACTATATATACAGTAAAATTTAATTATAAATTATAATATAAATATAAATAAAAATAAAGAAATGATACATAAATATACATATACAATATATTATAAAAAAAAACTAAACAACTATGTGAATAACCATAAATAAACCCAGTTACTAATGTGATAATTTATAACTAATCTGGATGCTAATTGAATTGGGAAAATTGCTTTTCCCGCACGACTTTTTTCCGATAATAAAAAAATGTTCATTTTAAAAATGTACATGACGCAAACAAAAAGGAAGACTGCCAATAATAGGATACTATTTATAGAACTGAAATTATAATCGCATTTTTTTCTTAATTTTTTATTTTTTCAATTTATTATTGGCAATTAATTGTTATAAGGGCTCTAATCTATAGAACTGGAGTTGAAATCTGAATTTTCGGAAATGTCCAAATTTCTGATTGCCAAAATAAATAAAAAAAAGGGCATTATAAGTAATTTTGTCTATTAAATTAACATTTTATTCTATATTCTGGGATTGAAATTTGATTTTAAGGTATTGAAAAAGAAATCTTAATACTTTTGAGCTGATTTTAGGCTATTATACTCTTTTCTTTTGTCATTTAATTATGTATAGGGTATTGCAAGTCTATAACTCTGTGGACTTGTGCGTGTCTTTGGACAAACAGTTGCTCGACTCGTTTCCACTGTTGTTAATGACTCTCACTTAATTGACTTTGGCTGACTCATTAAGTTAGCATGTGCCACACAGTACGCTAGTTTAATGAGTAATGTCATCCCCACTTCAATTCCTCCACACACACAGATAGAGGGAGAATGGTGAAATTGCGGGGGTGTTCATAAGTTCAAACTGATTGAAGTAAAGCTGTGAGTGTTGTAATTGTTATTGTAATTGTAGTTGCAATTGAAATCATATTTATAACATTGTCTGACATTTGACACCGTTGAACGTGTGAGTCAAACAATAAGTCAACCACACCCCTAACCAATCTCCCCTCCATCATCCCCAATCACTTCACTTTACACTCAACACTCTCAATACTCTACTTTTCATTTGCAACCCGCAGCTTTAATTCTCAAACAAAGTTCGTAGTGCTTTCAGCAGCCAATTTGTGTGATTTGTTTGTTATTTTGAGGGGTCAGAAACAAGAGGGGAAAAATGGTAGATTGCGACGGTGTCAAGTGTTTATTTTTTCATTTATCACTGGTCGTCGTCATCGTCTTCCCAAAAAAAAAAAAATTGATTGCTCGAATTGAAAATACCAATTGATCTAGAAATGTACGCTCAACTACTTAGTAAATAAATTAGCAGCTTGTTGACAATGTCAACTACAATGTTTGATTTGGCCCAAGAAGTATTCAAAGAATTTAGTTCACGTCTCTTGAGCTTAAACTGGGACACAAAACTCGTACAAAGACAGTCTGGGTTCGATTTCAACTGAGAAGGCTACGGAATTTTTCCAATCCCGTTTCCTATTGTTGTGTGTACTCCAGTTTAAATTTTCAACTGCGAAAGCTCTTAGCTTTTATTTCATTTACTGTAGAAAATATTCAAAATTTGAGTGTTTGAAACTCAGCTTCGATCTTAACTTTAATATGCTTAAAAATAAGGAAGGAGAGTAATTTTTGGATCAGGTGTCTGCTTATAATATAAGCGCTGAATCAATATCCTGCGAGTTGTACAAAAATTTCATACTATTTAATATTTGACTATCTATATTTTTATTTAAACTTGCTTTTGAAACAGTGTGAAAATTATCATAAAATACTTTTTTAAAGTTGGATTCTTAAACAAGTTGGAAATATCTTTTATTAAATTTAATTAATTTATTTACAAATTTTTTTAATAGATTTAACTATAATTATGTGGATATTTTTTATATTTTTGGATACAAGTTTCAAGTGAAAATGGAAATACTCTTAATATTTTAGTTGTAGCTTCATTAGCGCTTTGGTATTTTGAGAATTGTGACACATATTGGGCTCGTTGCAACACAATTACTGTTGTTTACTGTTGCCATGAGCCTGGCTAACTAATTGTAACCAAGTTTGTCTTGTTCGCTCTTTCCTTTGCTCTCTTTGCCTGTAGTTCTCGGAAATATAAAACTCGTTTGCATGCTAGCGACCCATTAATAAGTTCAACAACAATGTCAACTAAAACTTTTGGCCCATTTTTATGGCCAACGTTGTATAATTGTGCTAGTTGTTGTTGTTGTTGCTACCTTGACGACGGTTTTGTTGTTGTGTCGAGGTCCTTGTCGGCATTTTTTCGGTGTCATTGCACGTTTGACATGCACAAAGTGTCAACTCGCGACCCCGAACCACGCCCAGTTCTCCAATCCGCCCACTCCCTTTGCATTAATTCCATCTTCCTTTTTTGGTTTTTTTTTTTTGACAATTCTATTGTGTTACACTTCGAAGGATATGGACACACACACACACAGTATAAAAGCTTTTTGTTGTACTATGCGACAACCCTTGGGCCGTGCCAAGTTCCCAGTCCAACAACAACGTCGCCTCAACGACTCCTCGGTCTTAGCCCAGCTCAAGTTACGTCGGCTTCCACATAGTCTGGGTGAAGAACCATTTACAGTTTGGCGTTTTCTGTCGACAACATCAGAAATTAGTTGCAACTTGCCTCATGCCTCGTGCCTCACACTGACGGCTCAGCCTTTTTATAGCTGCAAGAAATACCTTAACCAACTTTGAGACTACCTACTATTGTCAAGAGTTTGCGCACTTTTTCATTTAAAATCATTTATTTATTGAACATTTCAAAAAGACATTTTATAAAGACATTGTTAGGATTAAAGCAATATTTTAAAAATAATAATATAATATAATATAATTAAAACTCTTGATTAGTTATCTAGGTAGTTTTTTTTAAGGATACGAGCATTAAGAATTTTAAAAATTAAGTACAATTTTCTTGTTGGTATTTAAAAAAAGTAAAAACTTAACTGCACACAAAGTCTCTTTCCGTTTATGAAATGCATTAGCATAAATATTGCAGCTACTTTTCCTTCTTTAGGGTCATTGATGTTGCGCCTTCTTTTATTTTAACTTATTTTCATAAAATTTTCCACTTCTTTTATGTGCATTTGTTATTTTTTCTTCTTTTTCTTTCTGTGGTTTCGGGTTCCTTTCTGGTGTACTTCAAAAGAACGTCAGTAGACGGGCATTTTGCTCAAACATCTAACTAGGTTAGGGCGCTATATTCACATCAGTGTTGCCAGAACAGCATTTTTCTCGTCAAATCTGGCTTTTTTTTTAAGTCCTTCTGCCAAAAGAAATTGAAAACAGGGGACCTTTTGCTTTTTTTCTCGCTTATGCTCATAAAAAAATATATATAAACCAATTTTTATAGAACATAAAATTGTAAAAATTATGATTTAATTTTTTTTTTTTTTTTTTGCAAAAATTAAATTCAGCTATGATACAGATTTTTACTTAAAAAAATAAGTAAGTGTATATAACAGGGAGAAGGAAGCATCTCCGACCCTATAAAGTGTATACATTTTTTATATTTTAAGCAATATAAGTGTCTAAAAGCATGCAATAAAAAATATTTTCGATTTATTAAAGTAAGTAACGGGTATCCTATAGTCTGCAGCTCGACTACTTCCCACTTGTTTTTTGATTAAAAACATTTAGCTGCTTTTATTTTTTTAATTGTTAACCCACCAAAAATAGATTTTCTTGCTTTGTTAAAGTTGGCAACACTGATTTGCATGCCACATGCAGATGAAAGCAGTCGCAGCTAAAAAAGGGGCGTGTATCTGCCCACCAAGTATTCCGTACAGTAATGCGCAAAAAAGTATGCTATGGTATTTTGTTGAAATTCTCTGTTGCTTTGCTCTCTCTTTTTGTGTTTGTTTGCAACCCTCTGTCTGTGTGTGTGAGTGTGTGTAAGTGTGTGCGATGACTCATACAGTTTTGAGCTCGCATATTGCGCCTCTTCCTGCTCCTTTGCCCGTTGCACTATGGTCCCGATGACGAATTTTTTGGATCAAAATTAATAACTCAAGAACGAAACAAGATATTTTGGACTAATTTTTGCATTAGACTAACAGTGTCAATTGGCATTGGTGCTGTAAAAAGTGGGAATGGCATCGCATTTTTTCTTAATTTAAGCATACGGACATTTTTGGTTTTTCAAGCTATTTGAACCAAACTTGCACGATTAATTTGTTCTTATGCTTCTAACACTCTGTTAAACAATAATTTAAATCGGACAACTATGTCATGTAGTTACCATATGAATAATCGGTAGAAAAAATTTGTTTGTATAAAAATCATCTTGTTTTCTAAGATATCTGGACCAAACTTGTAATACATGAGATATATTATAGGCCAGACACATTGGCCAAAAATTATCAAGATCGGTTAACTACAGCATTTAACTTTCGTAACAATCAGTTTATAGACAAGTCTTGGATGGAAAAATATATATTTTTTACTGTCTTTTCTGTTAAAATACTTTAGAATATATTCTTTTCTACTAATTCGCGCAACAAAATGATCTAAATCACCAACTTTGAAACTAGATTCCTTCTTTTATTTTGCCGAATTTCAGCTTAATCGATACTTTTTACAGAGACGTTACGGGCAATAAAGTTAAATTTCTCAAAACCCGAAAAAAACCGCCACTTGAGATAAATTTATTTTATCAAAATTCATTTTTGAAGCAACTTTTTAAAGCAAACAGAAAAACACAAAGCCGGCTGATTTTCATCAAGGGAGATTTAGTAACACAAACTACAAACCACATTGAATAATATCCATTATAAAATTTGGTGAATTGGCTTTTGGATAAGTGTTGAAATTCACTTGAATTTAACCTCAAATATTGGTGTAAGACTTGCATTGTGTTTATCGTTTAAAAAATCTCCGTTAAACGGCTGTTAGCTTAACAGTGTTATCTAATGTTAAAATTCGGAATATATGTAACATTTTTGTCTGATGCATTTCCAATGCATTGCCATTAAATTAATTTGAACAACTTTAAAAATGGACTTTTTCCAAAATAATTGTCAATGGGACCATAGTGCGTTGCTGACTCGACTTGGCATTTTCTATATAGAGATTTTAATCGCATTTCCACGAGACAGCCAAAGGATAGCAGGATAGGCTGCAGGCTCGAAGGAGCAGTTAACCGAAAACTATCATAAAGTCGTTGGGGTCAAGTGGCAGCCAAGCACAACAACACACACACACACACACACACACACACACACACACACACACACACACACACACACACACACACACATATATATATATATATATATATATATATATATATATATATATATATATATACATAAACAGCTGTAAGAAGAAGCTTAATAAACAGCAGCTGCTGCTGTTTTTGTTGTCGTCTGTCTGCTGCACTTTTTAACGTTTAGTTGAGACTGCTCAACTTTTTTGGTCACCTGCTCGCATCGCTGCCTTTCCCTTCCCCCCCCCCCCCCTTCTCTTCCTCCTCCACTTCTACACTCCCTCGTCGACTTGGTTGAGTGAACTGTAAAACTATAAAGGAAACTCTGCAGAAATATGTATATATGTTTTTTTTTTTTGGGGAGAGAAGAAGTTTCAGCTGAACTGAGTCAGCGCTACAAATTTATTGACTAGGCTAGCATGGGGTTAACTTGAGGGTTAGCCAGGGGTTAAACTTAGCTAGGGCTTGTCTCTGTATACGTGTGTGCGTGTGTTCCAACTTAATGTGTCAATGGCACAACGTCATCATCATTCGACTTAGCCAGGCTTAAACAACCCGATGCAATTACCATAGATTAGAGTATTGCCTTGCCACTTAACACAACAATTACAGGGTATACATACATATGTACATATTTGTATACAAATTCTGCATTTCAAACTGTTTATGCTCGTAATTATTTTTCAATAAAAACTAAGACAAATTTCAAATAACTCAACTTATTATAATAACAAACAAATTAACAACTTACACAACTAAAAAGAAACCATACCAAACTTGATGCTTTCTGTTTTAAAAAAGAAAACTAGTTGTCGTTTTTTATGTCATAAATTCACTAATTAGCTATGAAATTAACTGAACTATTTATTTAATATTGAATTAAACTTAGTTTTTCTTATTGAATTATTAAATTTTTAGATAACTTAACAACAAACTAAATTTCAAATTTGTTTAATCAGTTAGAATTTGAGAAAGGTATTTCATAATGTAACTAATTCTCTTTTATTATGACACAACTTATGTTCTTGATTAAGTGATTAAAACTATTATCAAACTATATATCTTATCTTGATTTGTTTCTCTTATTTTATTATACTAGTTGTTTATGGCATTTAGAACAAGCTCATAGCAAGAAATACTATAGAGATTCAACTTTTGTTTAACTTAAAAAACAATTAAGCTAATTTTTGCTGTTTTTAAAACAAATACATGACTGTAAATAGTTTTCGTTTATTATGTCATAAACTAGCTAATAAAACTAATTGTTTTTCAAATCAAATTGAACAAGTTAATTGAATACATTTGCCCATAAAAATCGATCTTAGCTTTTTACGTAATAAACGTCGCAGCTTACTTTGATTATGTTAATGCATATAACTAATTTGATATATTAAAGACATTATGGTTATAGTTAGTAGAAAGCTTTCATTTATGCTTCCTGGTCGCGGAGAATTGGAATGATTAAGTGTCGGCGCTCTAACAAGTTGATATTTCCACACTTAATTTGACTTAATCAACAATTACTTTTTATTTCTTTTGCTTTTTCATAACGATGAGACATTTAATACATATTATAATTATGACAACTTGTTAAATTTCCAATTGCGAAAATTGTTCATTGAAGTGTGTGGCATAATTCTTGTGGGGGGCCAGTGTGAGGGGGGCGGGGCAAACTGTCTCTCAGTTGATTTAAGTAATTGCAATTAAGCGCAAAGGAAGTACACGAGAGCAACAACTCATCGCATCTCATCTTATTCCACTTTTTTTGTTTTACATCTTTTTTTTTTTTTTTTGTCAATCTTTCCCGCTTGCCATCTTTCTATTCATGTCAAGATATATATATGTTATATATATATGTATATATATAACACTCAAAAGTCCGAGTCAATTATGTGAACTGTTCGCTGCTTGAGCTTGTTAAGCGTTGAATTCTGTTTTTTTTTTTTAAGCAGCTCCCGAGACATGGAATCGCTGCTCACCTCTCACCCTCTCTCCATCGAATCGAGAACTGCAGGTCATGGAATAGGTCAATCATTTGAATTGTTTTTAAGTGTTGTAAGCTGAAGTCCAGCGGGGGCTTAAGGTGGAGGGAAGAGTTGTTGAAACTATGACTCTCAATGGGTTTGTTCAACTTGTAATTGCATTGAGGCTTTTGCAACTGATTTCGAATTCATCGACAATACCCTTCAATGGCATAGTTTCAAGTTTGTTTTTTGGTTTGGTCAACAAACTATCGAAATATAAGTCAGAAACAGACATTTTTCACTTCAAAGAATTGAATTCAAGATTATTAGAACTACAGTTGGAAAATTTGGTACAGTCGTCGGATAAAGTATTATGACAAAACTAAAGTTAAATATACTCATAATTTGAGCTTTCTTTATGTTTAGTTTGGCATCAATGGAAAGGTCATTTAAATTCCGTTTGAATGATATAAAACTTTCCTTAATCCATTAAGTACTTATTGAAAATTTTGAATTTTTGTAAAAGTGTACTGTTTTGACTTTTTTCCTCGGTATCGCACAAAAAATATTTTGATGCAGAAAAATTCTGCAAACATTTCTAAAAGTGACTGCAAAAAGAAATTTTCAAAAATCACTTTCCTAGTATTTTTTATGATTTTTTGAATATTGCTAAAAATGGCAATCTTCACCAGAGTTTCCTACTTTTCATGCAAAAAGTGGCTTTTTGGCAATTTTTAAAAAATCATAATCGGTTTTTATTGGTTAAAGGCTACGGTTTCGTTAAGGGTTTTAATCCCTGTCCAAAAGATACGATTCCTGCAAAGGAAAATTGAAAATGAGAAATAAACTTTGATGCGTATTTGGCTATATTACACTTATGTATTTAGATGTATGGATATTACGATTATACCGATTACTCATGCTATGTGCATTATCTATTTACAGATATAGCTGGATCAAGAACGGCAAAAAGTTCGACTGGCAGGCGTACGACAATCGTATGTCGCGTCAGCCAGGACGAGGCACATTGGTGATCACATCGCCAAGGGACGAGGATCTGGGACAATATCAATGCTTTGCCACCAACGAGTTTGGCGTTGCCACATCGAATTCGGTGTTTGTGCGCAAGGCCGAGCTGAATGCATTCAAGGATGAGGCCGCCCGCAGTGTCGAGGCAATCGAGGGTGAACCCTTCAGCCTGCAGTGCGAGGCACCCGATGGCTGGCCAAAGCCAACGGTCAATTGGGTGATCCAGCAAACGATCGATGCGGGCATCAATTCGATCAACAGCTCACGCATGACCCTCGATCCGGAGGGCACCCTTTGGTTCTCCAATGTGACCCGTGAAGATGCGAGCGGTGATTTTTGGTATGCCTGTTCGGCGACATCCGTGTTCCGCAACGAGTACAAGATCGGCAACAAGATCCTGCTCGATGTTAAGCAAATGGGCGTGAGTGCCTCCCAGAATCGTTATCCACCCAAGCGTCAGTATGTGACCCGCAAAAATGAGGTGGCACTGCGGGGCAAACGCGTTGAACTCTTTTGCATCTATGGCGGCACACCGTTGCCACAGACCGTGTGGAGCAAGGACGGACAGCGGATACAATGGAACGATGGAATAACGCAGGGCCATTATGGCAAATCGTTGGTCATCCGACAGGCAAACTTTGATGACGAGGGCACCTACAGTTGCGATGTATCGAACGGTGTCGGTCAGGCGCAATCCTATTCGATCAATTTGAAAATTGTATCGATACCGTATTTCACGGAGGAGCCCGAGGTACAAAATGCGGCCGAAGATGAGGAGGTTGTGTTCAATTGCAAGGCCGCTGGTTATCCGGAGCCGACAATTCAATGGATCCACAATGGCAAACCGATTGCCCAGAGCGAGGAGAATCTACGACGCACTGTCACAAATAATTACATCAAGATTGTGAATCTGGTTAAGAAGGATACGGGCAATTATGGCTGTAACGCCACCAACTCTTTGGGCTATGTCTACAAGGATGTCTATCTCAATGTGCTGGCACTGCCGCCAGAGATTCAGAAGGCGCCGCGCGATGAAACAACTGTCGATGGACGCAACATTACGATGCGTTGCCGTGTCTTTGGTGCACCCAAGCCACAGGTCAAGTGGCGTCACAACGAGAATTGGTTGACGGGCGGTCGTTACAATGTTTTGCCCTCGGGTGATTTGCAAATTCAGGAGGTGACATTCGGTGATAGTGGCAACTATACTTGCCTGGCGGTCAACAAATTTGGCAGCGAGACGGCCCAAGGATCGCTGGTGGTCAAGGAGCGCACCAGAATAACACAGGAACCACAAAACTATGAAGTTGCCGCCGGACAATCGGCGACATTCCGTTGCAATGAAGCCCACGACGATACACTGGAATTGGAGATGATCTGGCAGAAGGACGGACAACCGATTGACTTTGATGCGGAGGCCCGATTCGTGAAGACCAACGACAACTCGCTGACCATTGCCAAGACCATGGAGCTGGATTCGGGTGAATATACGTGTGTGGCCCGCACTCAATATGACGAGGCGACCGCCAAGGCGAATCTAATTGTCCAGGATGTACCGAATGCACCGCGACTGATTGGCATCTCGTGTACGGCGAATACGGCGGACATTTCGTGGGAGCCGCAGGGTGACAACCGTTCGCCCATTCTGCATTATACAATTCAGTTTAATACATCGTTTACACCCGCATCGTGGGACATGGCATATGAGAAGGTGCCCAGCACCGATTACTCATTCGTGGTCCCAATGACACCATGGGCCAATTACACATTCCGTGTAATTGCATTCAATAAAATTGGACCATCGCCGCCGTCGGGACACAGTGAATCGTGCACCACACAACCGGATGTGCCATTTAAGAACCCGGAGAATGTTGTTGGCCAGGGTAATGAGCCAAACAATTTGGTCATCACATGGACACCGATGCCAGAGATTGAGCACAATGCACCGAATTTTCAATATCGGGTTAGCTGGAAACGTGACATTCCCGCCGCCGCCTGGGAGAGTCAAAATATCTACGATTGGAAGCAGAGCAACATTTTGATCAGGGATCAGCCGACATTTGTTAAATATCACATCAAGGTGGTGGCCATTAATGATCGCGGTGAATCGAATGTCGCCGCCGAGGAGGTCATCGGCTACTCTGGCGAGGATCGTCCCCTCGAGGCGCCCACAAACTTTAGCATGCTGCAGGTGACAAGTGCCACAAATGCCTATGTCGGCTGGAATCCAGTTAGCGAGGAATCGGTCCGTGGCCATTTCAAGGGCTACAAAATTCAGACCTGGACCGACAAGGAGGGCGAGGAGGGTCTGCGTGAGATCCATACCATACACAATGAGGCGCTGGTTACCCAATTCAAGCCCGACTCAAAGAACTATGCCCGTGTACTGGCCTACAATGGTCGCTTCAATGGTCCACCCAGTGCGGTCATTGATTTTGATACACCCGAGGGTGTACCGTCGTCGGTGCAATCTCTGGAGGCTTACCCATTGGGCTCGTCGGCCTTTTGGCTAACCTGGAAGAAACCTCTGCATCCCAATGGCAAACTTACCGGCTATAAAATCTACTACGAGGTGGTCAAGGGCAGCTTTGTTGGCGAACGTCGCGAGTACGATCCTCACATCACAGATCCACGCATCACACGCATGAAGATGGCCGGCCTGAAACCCAACTCCAAGTACCGCATCTCCATTACGGCCACCACAAAAATGGGTGAAGGCACCGAGTAAGTTTTCCTCTGTTACTTCCTGTGATGTAAAAATACATCGAAAAATCGTCAACTCGTGAAAGCGAGTGATTCAAGTGTTTCAACTCGATAATTTACTTAACGATATATCGAGCTAAAAAATCGATTTTCATGAAATATCGATAACTTACTAGAGTTTGTACTTTCTTCAGATACTTTTTGTGATGTAAAAATACATCGAAAATCGTCAACTCGTGAAAAACTTATGGAATAATCATTTTATCTTGAGTTTTATTTTTTTGCTCAAAATCAAACTCAAGTTGTAATTTCGACAAGGCCTAATTTAATGGTCAACACAAGAATTTTTGTTTTTTGAATGGATTATTGTAATGGTTTGCCTCGGCTAATTGACTAGGAATATGTATCATTCTTGCCTTTATTCCATTTTGAGCAAAAAATAAAACTCATGAAATAATGATTACTACTACTACTTATGTTATCATCAGTATTATAATATACTTATTTACTTGCATACACTTACCTTAATAATACAACCAATCGTTCTTCAGCAGAAATTGTTGATCTCGGTTTTATTATTTCGTTTTCAATTGTACTTAACAGCAAGTCAAATGAATCGATTGACATCCGTAAATATTGCCATTATCGATCTGGGTGGTCTCGAAGGTTTCTGTATAAAGCATAGTACGCTCTAGACGAAAAAATGTACGCTGTACCTAAATATGGGCAGCTCAGAAAATTCTCGGGGGCCTTACAACACTGTTTGGTAAACAGATGGCATTTTTTTTTTTTTGACCTTTCAAAACCTCGATAGAATCGTTGTTTCGACTAGTCGAAATCTTTTTGAACAGAAATGGCGACCAACAAGCAGCAAAATAAAAGCCGAATTGAGCTGTTTAAACACAATAAACTAATTATACTGATTGAAGAGGTGACACAATATTGTGGGATTTCACCAAAAAAAAAAAAAAACATTTTGATGGGAATTTTTTAATTAATAGTTTTTAATTAAATAATTAGGGTATTAGTAGCTGCTACTGCCCTTATGTTATCCATTTGGTCCATTTTCTCTATTTTGTTGTTCTCAATGTTATTTATTTGTTTGTTGTGGACAGCTGACCCAACAGTGTGACCACAGCAACATAAGACCAACAATCTCTCAACTTTTTAGTGATTTTTGGTATTACTGAAGTTTGTAAGGCCGGACTTCAAAACATCGAACATTTTGAGCTCCCAAAATGGTTTCAGCTTGAGCGTACTACTCATTTCTCAATCGACTTATGGGATGAACGCCAAACCTACGCCTTTGTGTTCTGTTTAGTCGCCTATATTTGCTATAACGGCTTTCAATCAGATTTCGTGGAACTTCTCTAGAATAAGTAATTTTTACAACTAGACAACTCGAACCTCACTCAACGCGTTCGCTCATTAACGTCGCTCGAGAGAGCATCGCTCAGTCGCTCATCGCTCAATGCGTGGCCGAAGCCTTATAATGATAACGGTTTAACTCGATAATTTTTCTGACGTTATATCGACAACTCAATTTTTATTTTGTCGATTTAAACATTTCGATTTAAAACTCGATCCATAATTTGAATTTACATCACTAGATTCCATTCCATTCAACTGTCGATCGATATATAACCATTTAATTATCGTTTCTCTAGGCATTACATTGAAAAGAGCACGCTGAAGGATGATGCTGCGCCTCCGTCACCGCCAACATTCACATGGGAGCAGGTTCCCTCCAATAATGGTGCGCCCAAGTACCGCATCTATTGGGTGCCCAACACTGATGGTCATTCCGGCTCACATTTCTTCACCAAGTACCGGTAAGTGCGATCACTTCTAGTCTCAGCGGTCTGGCAACGCTGTGTTGCCAATTGTGAGCCAAACTTGTAAGAGCCCCAAAGTTGAAAACAAAAAAATAGGAAAATTTAAAATTTTAATTTTAATTTTCAAGTGATTGTTCCAATGATTAAATTTATTTAGTGTGTGCAAAACAATGGCAAACACTTAAACTGCAAATTTGGATGAGATATCTCAAGAAACCACAAGTACTTTTAAACTAATGTTGAATTGTCGACCGATTTTTACGATTTGGTCATAAATTATTTGTGTTCAGCTATTCGAGGCGATAGCTGTGTGTTATTTGTTTATGCCAAGTTCATAAATTAGTTGAGGTTACGACACTGTTATTGTTTTCTCGTCGACGATGCAGATGGCGACATTGTGACGCCAATTTTAGTTTTGTAAATAAAATTGAGTTGTTTTTTAAAATACAGCCTGTACTCTACAATATGCTAGGGTTGTTGACATAATATCAAAATATCTATATTTAATTTTTGGTGATGATATATTTTTAAGTGATATTTTTTTAAAACAATAATATTTAATTGTACGATATTGTCGTGGGCTATTTTTCACCGGTTTTTTTTTTGTTTTTTGGCGCAATTTTTTTTTCTTTACGAAACGATGAATCAAAAATTGATTCGTATATAATAAGCGACACTACATCCAAGTGCCCAATTTCCAATAAAATACTAAACATTAGTGGTAACATAACTATTTGGAGTGGAAAAATTGTTTATTTAAGCTTGCGCCCGTTTATTTATATTATCGATACTATCGATATTCTTTTGGTCAAAAATATCAAGACAAAAGGATATTTTTTCAAATGATATTTTTCGATATTCTTAAAATTCGCAACGTTGCGAGATTTCATAAAAATGAACTCATTGACTAATCGACCATTTATTGTGAACGTATTACAGAATTAAGGGTGAACCCAAATGGCTTGAACAGGAGCATGAGACGGGCAAAGACTATCAGGAGCTGGCCAGTCTGGAGCCGGACACGGTTTACGAGGTCCGTGTCGTATCAGTCGATGGACACTACCAAACGGACAGTGCGACAACTGAAATCGATACGAATAGCGCCGAGGGACCGATAATGGTGCGCAACGAGAGTCTGGCGAATGCCGGCTGGTTCATTGGCATGATGTTGGCATTGGCCATCATCATCATTTTGTTCATCATACTGTGCATCATTCGACGCAATCGCGGTGGCAAATACGATGTGCACGATCGTGAGCTGGCCAATGGCAGGCGTGATTATCCGGATGAGGGTGGCTTCCACGAGTACTCGCAACCGTAAGCATTTACTTGTTATCACAATCACTTATCGATAACATGCGAATTTCTATAATATAATCATGCATTCTTACAGTTTGGACAACAAGAGCGCTGGTCGCCAATCCGTTAGTTCAGCGAATAAGCCTGGCGTGGAAAGCGACACCGATTCGATGGCCGAATACGGTGATGGCGATACAGGTAAGATCGAAAACCATTGATAAATTGTACATGCATATGTATGTATACATATACACGTACTATGTATCGAACATACTTTTGCGCAAAATGATCGTATCAATTTTCATAAAATTGACATTTTAATGTCATTTTCTTTTAAAGTTGCCTAGTTTCATCCCTAAAATTTTATTACCATAGTCACAATAATTTTGTCAGATATTACATGATTACATTTATTTTGATTGTATTAACTTTGATATCTATTAAACGATAAATAATATGAAATTTTAAGTATTGTATTGTATTTTTGCGATTTGCATTTAAAAATGTTGATTTAGTTTATATTTAATGTCAAAAATTGATTGTAATTATTCGATTTAAAATGTATTGCATTCGGTAAATTTTGAAATCATATTAATATTAAAATTAGTTTATAACAGGGACCGCAAATAATGATTATTGAAATTTGTTCACATCAAAAAATCAAAGACTAGAATTTGAGCGAAAAATAAAACTCACGAAAACAAAAAATCGCTCAAAATAAAATTCACTTTAAATTCCTGACTTTTGTGTAGGATTTTTACCCAATATTTTTGCATATTCCTTTAAAAGTAACCCATAAAAAGATAAAAAAAAAAATATTTTAAATGACTGCGTAACATTTTTTAAAAGTGAGTTTTATTTTGAGCAAAAAAATAAAAATCCCAAATAACGATCACTAGTAAGTTTTATTTTTCTGCTCAAGATTAATCATTATCATTGAAGTCAATCCTTAAAAATTTTTAAATAATCATCGCTATGTAATTTTTATAATATAACTCATAATGATTAAGGTCCCTGAGTTTTACCACTGATTGTTGACTCGCTCTTAAGTGATTCTTAGTAATACAATAATTTTTCCAGGTTTTAAACCAATAATAGATTTGTATATTATTTTTGTTAACTAAATTTTTTGATTTTGAAATAAACGATAATTTTGCACAAAAGGGTTTGATCTAGAGCTCTATATGTATAGTGTCCGTGTCCATTCAGTGTCCCAAGTGCCACCCAAAATTCATGTGCTCTCTATTTTTTTTCTTTTGTTGTGTGTATACAAACAAATATTTTTATTTGATTTGTTTTTGTTACCTTTTTTTGTTTTTGATTTCGTCTAACGATGATGTTGATGTTGGCGTTATCGTTGGCGTTGCAGCTGTGGCCACAGCTGCCGGCCGTGCAGCCACCGCTGCTCGCAAAGTGGGCATCAAGCAGCCAACGAATTTGCCACAAAATCAGTTGCAGTTGCAGTTGCAGCCACCGCCGCCACCTTATGACAACTCTATGAGCCAACAAGACCATGCAGCCTAGTCACATTCTTTATATTTATTGTTGTTCCACACACACATACACACACACATATACACGCACACATATACACGCACACATATACACGCACACCTCACACACACTCAATCAATCAACGGCAACGGCGGTGGCGTCATCTTTCAACCATTTCGTCCAGGTAGCCAATTTATTCGGCACTCTCTCAATATAATTGTATAATTCGAATGCATTTTGATTTCTGTTCTGTTTTCGCACTTTTTTGGCGGCTTTTATTCAACATACAAAATATATACGTCCAAAAAATAAATATGTATATATACAGTTATGGAAAAAATAATAGAAACGCACTAGAATTTTTATTTTATCTGGTTTCTCACAGGTTGAAATCAAGTTATATTAGTTGCATTTCAAGAACTAAAGATAAAAGAAGACATTCGTTTTGCTTGTTGTCGTTATTGAAAAGAAACATTTTCTTAATATAAAAAATGAAGGCAACTGAATGTCAGATATTGCCACAATTTTTTTTTTTTAGCGATTTACTAAATTCGACAACCTCCTTTTCGGAAATTTAAAAAAAAATATCCCTTTCTGTCTGAGGAAGTTCTAAAACATGATTTAAATGTACCGGTCAGTAATCGTACTATAAGAAATGGGCTGATTGATGTCGGTTTCAAGGGCCATATATCTCGAAAGGTACCATACCTTAGTAAGAAAAGCATCAGAAAACGGGAAAATTTCGATCAGATGCGTTTACTGCGTCCAAATTGGAAAAATAGGGTGTACAAATTTGTTTTTCCTAACTTTAGGCGTGCCATTTCTATTATTTTTTCCAGGCCTACAAAATTTAAAAAATTATTTCTGCTATATTAGGTTTTTTTTTTAATTATAATTTTTTTATATTTTGATATAAAAATTATGACACTTATGAAAAAAAAATGTTCATTGAACAAAATTTTACAAAATACGAAAAAAATATGCCGTTTCTATTATTTGTTCCATGACTGTATATAATTTTGGCTGGCTTTTTGCGTCGCGCTTCGCTTAACCGTTAACCATATCCCCATACCATATCCTATGCACGTCCTTCTCTCTCTCTCTCTGTGTCTCTTTCTCTCGTTGCTCATACATTGTTATCGACTAACTGGCAACGGTGTTGCAGACGCGCCACGCCCTCCGCCCATTCAATTCTGACCGTGTCCATACAGCAGGTGCTAGGATTATTCATTAATCATACGCACAGTGGTACAAATGGAAGAAATGTAAAAGAACAATTAATAAAAGAATGAGTTTAATAGAATATACTCATTGTATTCATATATTTTTGTGAACAAATTAATTGGTTTGATTTCAAGATTTAAGTATTCGTCACTAGTTTTAAAAATGTAGCATTCCAATAAAATATTTAAAAGTAAATATAAAAGTAAATGTCATAAAAATTGAATCGATAGTTAATATTATTTAAAATACAAAATTAAACTTTTCACTTCACATTTCATGGCATGACCATAGTCTGAATATTCAGGTGTTATTCCATATTTTGGTATTTTGGCGAAATACAGTTGAACTTCCATAACTCGAATTTTTCCCTAACTTTAAGAAATTGAACTGTATAAGTCGAATTTCTGCATAACTCGAACCTTTTCTTTGGATAATGTTATTCGAGTTAGGGAAGTTCGACTGTATAAAAATATTATTTACAAATGCACAAGCTGTTATTTTCAAAACTAAGCATACACATTTAATTTATTTGAATATCCGATTTATATAGCATAACTGCACAGATAATATAATAAACCAATTTAGATCACAGTGTTTTGTAGGAAATTCGAAGCTATATATTTTCTTAATTGAAAACTTTATGACGGTTTCCTCGAACAACAAATTGATGGAATGCATTAACATATCTGTAGGCTTGTGACACTGTAGGGAGACCAAAATGGATGATTCTAGTTAAGATACATATGTATATTGAAAATACATATAGTATGTCCTTGCATATGTATGTGCTGCTTTGTTTATGTATTTCTTAGTAGGTTCGTTTATCGTTAATTGTTATTTGTTTACTTGTTTTGCGTTTGGTTTAATACTTAATATTAATTAGTGCTACAATATTTTTTATGTTTTAATCAAAATTTGCACATTTTACTTACTTATTTGTATTATTATGTTTTTTTCTTTTCTTTAATTTGTTTTTTTTTATCTCGTCTCTATAAAACAACACATGAAACCCACAACAACAACAACAACAACTACACTTGAAATAAATCAAAAATAAATACCCATAAAAATAACAACAAAATATATATAAAAAAACAAAAATGAAAATACTTAAATTAAACAAAATGCAGGCATGAACGAAGATGGTTCCTTTATTGGCCAATATGGACGCAAAGGACTTTGATTTAATTTGTAAGCAGCAACAAAAAACCGAACCGTACCCTCCAACAACAACAACACACCAGAACAACAACTACAACAACAGCGCCCAAAATTCTAAATGAAAATCAAAGTTTTTCTTTAAGTTAATTTTTAGTGCGACGAATAATTTTCTATATGCATGCGAATAATTTTTTATATTAAATAACTTACACTAAAACTAGAGCTAAAAAACAGAAACAAAAAAAGAAAATACTGCCAAGCAAAATGAGAGAGATGAAGAAGAAGATCCGATCAACAAACAACAACCACAACGATGCAGCAAGAAGGCTATTTAAAAGAAAATACAAAAAAGATAATCTAACATAACATAAACGAAACAAAAAATGGATACGAGGATCAAAAGGCGAAGAACAGATGAATAAGAAAACGCAAACATCGCCCCCACCCACCCTATCCCACACATCTCCCTTCTCGTAAAGCAGCTGCGTATTTTGCTTGCTCGCTCTCGCTCCCTTTCTTTCTTTCTTTCATTATCTATCTCTGTCCCTTTATGTTAAAGCACATTTGCTCTCTAAATACTATATACCGCCGTATATAGCTATAACTTTCCCCTCCGTCACTCTTTTAAATATGTAATGCATATAATATATTATATACATAAGTCTTAATTTAATTTTTTTGTTTAAAAAGTAATGTAAATTCTCCGTTTTATCTCCCTCCTTGAAAAAAATATCGCATTCGTGTGTATTTTTTTACTAATACTATTTAGTTTTGTTTCATAATTTTAATTTTGTGTACTATGTATTTTAAATGAAATATGGTTTTTTTTTATTTGACTATTTCTTATTTTATTTAACTTCATTTTTGTTTTATCAACTTGTTTTGGACAGTGATTATCAGAAAAGTTGTAAACTGTAATTTGTAAACGGTTTTCAATCATAAAAAAACTCTAAAAATGAAACAAACGAAACAAAATTAAAAAAAATACATATTATGTTTATAATTTTTTTTGTGCGTAGTAGAGCTATTTAATATTAAATAAACAAACTATATAAAAATATTGAATTTTTATATACATACATTATATTAGAAAGAAAAACCAACAACAAACAAAATAAAGAAAATGTGAACAATAAAATGTAAAGTGTAAATTTTATACAAATCATTTTATTATTGTGGCTTGAGTTTTGAGATTGACTGCAAAGTTGAATAAAAAGAATTAAATTTTCCGATACGTCTCGATACTCTGTTAGATTAGTTAAATTTTGAACACAGTAGAAACATAAGATCCGATATAGAGCTGAGTTTGTTTTGAAAATTTTATGGTAATTAATATCGTAGGTTTTTTCTAAATTGAAGCATGTGCATCTATTACAAACGTTTGAAACTATCAAAAAATTCATCAGTCATCGTATTAAACAAGTTTTGGAGTTCGAGTATTATAAAAAAATGAAATGCGATCCGACAGCAACATATTGAAAATTTAGCTTCATTTTAGTTCTTATATTTATTTAATTCTTTTATAAAGCTTCGGTTAAACCGAAGATTGTTTTAGTTATTAATTTGGCATATTACTCCACTTCTGTTTTGTGTTTCCTGAGCCTGATTTTAAGCTGTGAGATGCAAGTACGAGTGTAACTCAAGGTAATGATTATGATGCATGCAACCCGATTACTACCCGTAGTTCCATTTAGTACAATACTATATCCCCAGTAGTCGTAGTTGCATACTTGACCAGTTCCCAAATAAAATAAACATTAACAGCACAAAATGTACAAAAAAAAAATAAAAAATACATGACTAACCAAATCAAAGTGAAGAAAACCAACGAAACTTATATGGAAAATGGGAATAATAATATAATAGTATTTTTATATAATATTTTTATATAAAATATGACTAACTGAACTAATCCAGCATACACATTAAAAGACACCAGGTGTTGGTTGTGGCTAACACACACATTCTCACACACATATTTAATATAATAAATGATGTAATTTTTTTGTAATATTCTTGACTAATAATTGACATTTCTTCTTCTTCTGACGTACAACCACAGGTCAGTTCACCGAGGATGGATCGTTCATTGGCCAATATGTGCCCGGCAAGCTGCAGCCACCGGTTAGCCCACAACCCCTCAACAACACCGCCGCGTCGCATCAGCAATCGCCACCGTCGCAGCAGCAATTGGCCGCTGGAGGAGCATCAGTTGGCGGTGGAGCTGCTGCTGTTGGCGGTGCAGGAGGCAGCAACGGCAGCAACAGCAGCGGTGGCGGCGCCACGGCCTCGGCGAACACAGCCGCTGTTGCCACCTATGTCTAAGCGGGCTGTGGCAACGGAGGCGCTGCCCTAATTTGCTTTTCAATTCGGGCATTCAAAACTACGCCCAAGTTTATTAACTAAATCTCTGTATGTATGCGTGTGTGTTTGTGTATGTTTGTATGTGTGCCTGTGTATGTGTGTGCGAGCAAAAAAACGGCTTTAAGTGTCTGCAAAAATTAAAATGAAAATATCGAAAGAAACAAAAATATACAATTAATTAAATAAAGAGAAAGGAACTCGCAAGAATTTAATGCATTTAGTTTAGCTTCTATTGCTTATGTGTATAAATTATTAGCAAACCGTTCTAAAAATAAACAAAAATAACAGAAACAAGGAAGGAACAAAATAATTAAATAACAAAACGCAGCCTTTTTCGACGTAAAGAATAAAACACAAATATTGTAAAATTTTTTTCGCTGTAAGCAAAAGCAAAAAGAAAAGAAATCGAATTGAGAATTGGAATATCGTTGCAAGTTAAAATTGTGCAGACGTGTTCCAGTTTTCATATTCGCATCGATTTGACAATTTCAAAAAGAATGCTTAATTGAGAAAAATTTGTGTAATATGCTCCAAAATATATGCTTAATATATGTATGCATATTGTTGTGAATATGAAACTGGGACATATTTGTGTACTATGTGTATGTGACTTTTTTTTAGGTGTTTGATTTGTTACTGCACATTAAAAATAATATAATGTTAAATGATATTTATAATGACGTAATAAAGCAGCTTTTATAATGTATTCTTAGACGGTATATACAACATACACATGTATATGCATAGAGAACTCTTCAACTAAATGTGGGAATCCCAGGCTCAGCTGCTGTTTAAGTGTAGTCAGAGCTCTTCGACTTAGCTTCACACTAAAATATCTTATGAATTTTGAACTGTTGTGCGATACTAAACAAAAACACACACACAAACACTACTCGCCATTTGAATAGAATCGACAGTGAAAAACTTAATTTATACTCTACTGAAGATTTTACTAAAACATTTAAAACAAAATTTCACAAATCAAAAACAAAAAAAAATTATATAAAATTAATTAACGTTAAATATTTTCAACTAAAATTATACAGTTAAAGTTTAAAAATTTATATAATAGATAGATCTTTAATGTGTACCAATCAAAAAATTGCAGTCTGAAAACAGGCCCAAAAAGATTTCCGCTCGGAAACTAAGATTTCTTTGATATTCAATTATTCAGTAGAGTGTATTTAAGAAAAGAAAACGAATTATTAATATATATGCGTGTAAATATGTGTGTTGACTATCGCCTTGGTTAAATAAACGAACTATTTATGCAGTTTTTTGTGTATTTACAACATGACATGTGTTCATATTTGAAAAAATAAACAAACAAATAGCCAAGAAATCGAATACTTTGATCATTTTGAAGAAAACCATTTTGTAATCTTCAGCTAAAATGCGTCTGTACAAAACGAATATTCTAAAGATAAAAAAGAACAAAGAATAAAATAAAAAGGTAAAAAAAAAATTAAAAACAACATAAACTTTATAGAAACTTTGTGCAAGTTTATTTAAAAACATTGCAATTAACAATATAACAAAAAATACATACATATAATACTATTGAATTGAATTGATGCTTTTTTGTATGTATGTATGTACTAATTCTAATGTATAAGTTATTCATTTTGTAAAACGTCCATAGCATAATTAAATTGTGTAATATTAAAACCGACAGAACCCTATGTTTATGCCTATGTATAACTGTAACTAATACCGACTAATTACAATGATTTTGTCATACATCATTTGTCCACTAATTATTTAAGTAAAACAATTAGTTAATTCAAATCTACAAGCTTCTGACTTTGGCCAAACTAGTTATGTATTCCAATTTCCATTTTCTCGGCAATTTCAATAATAAGTTGTTCAATACAAATATTTTGGCAAAAGTCAGACGGATAAAATTCAATTAAGGCGAATAAAATTTACTGCCAATTGTTTAGACTGTTCGAATCGCATTTATTTGGACTTTACTAAACCCAATAAAGCAACTCGCACCAATTAATTAAGAGGTCTCTTCCGTATTTCGTTTTCACATCAATTTAAGCGAAAATCAAAATCGGAACAGACACAGAATTTTCCTAATTTTGTTTCTTTCATTTATTCGTGCTATGTGAAACGTCTTAATTGTGTCTATAAAGCTAATCGATAAATAACATTACTTGATCTAAAAGTTTCAGCAATAGTTACTGCAAAATGATGTAAACAATACTCTACAAATTTTTTTTAGTATAAAATTGCAATTATATTCTTTTTTATTTAAATAAATAAAAACCAAAATAAATAAAAAAAAAAAAAACAGTTTCTTATACATTTTTCAAAACTTGTGACTAAATAAAAATCAAAAAATGAAAACACAAATATTTATACATTTAAATATTAAAAAAAAAACAATGTATATTTTTTAAGTGTACAAATTAGCGTGTGCATTATACATAACATGATTAATAATAATAGAAGCTAAAACAAGTGCATATAGAGGATCCCAATCGAGAGTCAAGTTGATTTGCTCTGCTTTGTATCAAGTTGGGAGATATTTAACCCATTGCTTCGTTCGCTATGATTCTGTATGGTAAAGTATGTGGTATATATAAATATAAATATATATATCTATATACATATACATATATACGATTATATTATGTGGCTAAAAGCTTACACTTATTTTTGGTCTTTATAAACATTACAGGGTTGCTTAGACAAATTTTTGCATTAGATTAAAACATATAAATAAAAAAGAGATATGAAATGAAAATGAAAAGAGGAACTCATTTTGAATTAGGCACAGCACAACATTTAGTTGTTAATATTTCAATTAGCTATTGAACAATATGTGTATTAAATAATTATGTATTAACCCAGCACTCACTACAAAAAATTAAAAAACTCAATAACAATAATGACAAGAACAACATAAAAAGACCAATAAAAAAAATTATCCCAAAAACGGAACCCACAAAACG
Organism: Drosophila quinaria; assembly: GCA_035047525.1. Taxonomy (NCBI): domain Eukaryota; kingdom Metazoa; phylum Arthropoda; class Insecta; order Diptera; family Drosophilidae; genus Drosophila; species Drosophila quinaria. The sequence goes on along the minus strand of JAWNPO010000455.1, from coordinate 6,033,089 downwards.
ATTCATTACACCTGCAACACCACGCATATCCCAACGATTGAGATGAGGATGAGGAGTTTAAGAGATATTGATATTGAGAATGAGAATGAGCTGCAGCATAACGAAAAGAATTTCGGAGAAAGAGATGGAAATGAAGTGGAAATTAGTTGGCACATAAAAAAACAGATTGAATACTATACATAAAAAAAATGCTTGCCACATTTAAAGCAAATATAGTATATACACTTATACATATATACAATATATAAATATATATATTTACATGTATATCGGACAACGATCGAAAGTTCTCGCGAAAGCGATAAATATATATACATAAATTATATAGAGAGATGTATAAGATTTTGCATAGATATTGTGATTTCTAAACAAACAAAAAATACAAAAAAAATAAATTATTTAGTCAATATTAAACTGAAAAGAGTCATATAAAATTTCCTCTTTTTTAAATGTGCTCATTCTAAAATGAAGAACACAAAATATATAGCTAACGGTTATCGGTACGACCGATTCTAGAATTTGGTCTTTTTTAATAAAAATTTCCATTTCCAAAATTACAATAAAAAGATCAAACAAAAACTACAAAAACAAAACCGCACTGCCTGTCGGGTTCTATTTACATGTACATATGTACGCATCTGCTTGCAGGAAAAGGTTAAATATTGCAATAATAATTTATGAAAGTAATGATAGAAATGTTGTCTCTTTTTCAACGAGCGAAAAACTATTATTCAATTTACTTAGGAAGGAAGCCAAGGTATTTTCAAAGCAGATGGGAAAATTAATTTGCACAATACTGTGATTCCTAAACAGATTTAAAAAGAACATAAATAAAAAGAAAAGTAATACATTTACTATCGATATGTAAACTTATATAAATATTGATATATGTATGTATGATGTGTTTGTATATTTTTTCCACAACATATTGAGAATGTTTACAATTTGTAATTAAAGATTACTTACTTATGCTTAAAATATGTATGCCCAAATATCCAATATTAACAACAATTTACTTGAATATTAACTAACCAAATGGCCTAAACAAAATATGCGAGAAATACCAAGAATACTTTTTTAAAACTGAGTTTTTAGCGAATCAAATATTAACTTAAGAATCAAATTTCATATACATACAATTCAACATTCACTTGTACAACAACAACAGCAAGAAGAACATTTGCATTATCAAATTTGAGAATGTCAAATCAGACAAAACAAAAGCATGGTTAATGTTTGTGCTAAAACGGAAAAAGAAAACAAAGCAAACCAATACAAATTGTAAACTATAACTATGAAGAAATGCAAATAAACTTGAAAAAAATTGTATGAGAAAAAAATGGATTTACTTTTCTTTGCTTAACACATGAACCAAAAGTTTAAACTGTTTTTATTTAAATTCTGCAGCAGACCATTTTCAGTTCCGTACAATCGACAGTCGATTGTGGTGGTCGGGCGATAGACTTAACTAATGTCGGTTTAATACTTTTATGATAGGGCTGGAGTAATCACAATAAGTGCAATCGAAAGAGATTTGAAGGTAATCGATAACAAATAAATTTTACCATCATTGTTTCTCTTTCAAAAAACTTGCCAATACAGTCGAATTTCTCTAACTCGAATCACCATTATCCAAAGAAAAGGTTCGAGTTAGGGAGATATTCGAGTTATAGAGTTCTTTTTCCTAAGATTATTAATTTTACTGCCACTCATTTAGTTCGAGTTACAGAGAAATTCGAGTTAGATTAGTTCGAGTTAGGGAAGTTCAACTGTAATTTTTTTAAAATGAGTTAAATATGGCATTGAGTGTTTCTTTGGCTTAATGGCTGCCACCTTATTTTGCCAAACTGCCAGGGCCACTGCTGCCAACTGTGACCGTTAAAAACAGCCAGATTTGAATAAGCAAATTTTATAGCGCTCTGTTATTTTATTTCTACATTCTTGGCATTCTAATTTAGAAATAAAATAAAACTTTGGTAAAAAACACTACCATACGTTTTTATTTTTACTTTAAAATTTGCTTATTCAAATCTGGCTGTTTTTAACGGTCACAGTTGGCAGCAGTGAAAAGCAGCGGTTAAAAATATCGCACAAAAATATCACATAATTATATCGATATTGATAATATCGTCAGAAAAAAATATCACCCAAAAATTATCATCGCCAAAAAATAAATATCGATATATCGATATTTTGATATTATATCAACAACCCAATTTGGGTTGGGTAAACATTGCTCTTTTAGGTGAACATGTTCACTTGTTCTTTTTTTTTAGATGAGTCGACTCTCTCAGATTACTCATTTGTTCAGTAGTTCAGATTGCTCACTTGCTCAGTTACTCACTCGTTCAGTAGCTCAGTGATTCACTGCTCTAAGTCCCTCACTCAACAAATCAAAAGTTAGATACGTTAAATTTCAATTTAAATCAGATTCATTACTCGATTATGGTTAATATACATGTACTTAAAACTAAATAAGCAAAAAATAAAATAATGATAATATATTTCCTTCATGGTAGCTTAAGTTACATAACAAAGAAAATGTAAAAATAAAGTAATTAAAGTATTTTTTCCCTTCATTGGTAATTCTTTGGTAACACTTCTTTATAATTTTCACCAGTTTTTCATTTCTCTATGAGATAGCGCTGTAATGAAAATAAAACTTTAATTTATGCTCAGTCTGTGGAAATTTGGTTATACTTACTTCAAATTTATATGTTTTGCATTGGGTTTTCCACATTTTCTGGCTTCAACAAAGAGCGCCTATCGCGCACTGTTTCGAAAGCACTTGAAAATATCCTTTCACATGGCACAGATGTGGCGACTATGCAAAGGCGCTTCAGCATGTATGTGTAAAGGTGCGGGTATTGGGACTTCCGATGATCCCACCATACCAACGGATCGTCTTTTCTGCCTAGGTGGTAATTTTTGGTTGCGCATTTTGAACGACAACAACATCACTCTCCTCACTTTGGCGGACAACGGGCTCCATTGCTGCCGGGTGTTTGTTTTTTAAATGTCGGCTCAAATTGTTTTGTGATTTGCAGCTTAAAACAGATTTTCAATACTTGCACTTTGCTTGCTGATTTGCAATATCTTCGAAATGGTGACAGATTTCACTATACTTTCTAATTGCCGACATTCTGAATTTTTAAGAGATTCAAGAATGGCGCAAATCGAAGAGTTGCGCGCAAAATGAGCTAACGAATCTACGCAAAGTGCCTTAACAGAACTCAGAGTGCAAAGGAACAACTGAACAAAAAGGAGCGAAACAGAACAACTGAAAAAGACTGAGCAAAAAAGAGCAAGTGAACAAAAAAGAGCAAGTGAACAAAAAAGAACAAGTGAGCAATAAAGAGCAATTTGGAAGGAACATGTTCACTTGCTCACTTCAGGGAGCAACTCTTTTTTGTTCACTCACTCATGAACAACACAACTCTAAGCCCTATTGAGCAAAAACTATTTGATGCCAAAAAAATACATGTAATAAATATTAATTAATGAGCATTTATTGCTTCTGCTGCATCTAAATGACATTGGCATTGGCATTTGTATTGCTGCTTACGCTACTATCATCAATATCATCACCATCTCTGGCCCAGATCCATCAATCGCAATATTTAAGCGATGAGCAATTTCATGAGGAACTTGTGGTACGTCCGCTTGCCGGCGATCATGTAAATACATATTTTCAGTTCACCACACGGTGGCACTATGGCAGCCGCAAGAATCGTAAGTAAATGAGAAAGAAGGAGAGAAATTTCCATTGCTTTATGCATTGCTTTTTGTTTTGTTTTTTTTTTTTAAATCAGTTTATCACACGCAGTTGACGCCGCGCGTCATTGCCGAAATTCTGCAAACCTATGACGTTAAGGAGCTGCACATAAGTCTGACACAGGGATTGTGGCGCTACGAGACCTGGGGCTATCCCATTGTGGAGGCAACGGGCGGTGCGGAGCTTTGGGCCTGGTTTAGTGCACAAAATCTGAGCAACGCGAATGTCAACAAACAATGGACGCAATTGGCCAATGTCTTTTCGGGCGTCCTATGCTCATCGCTCAATTTCGTTGATAATACGAACAGTATTTCACCCAAGCATATGTTCCGTCCACAGTTTATGCAATCGGGCAATGAGACAGCACAACAATATGTACGCTATGCAACGTTGCCACGCGAAATTGTTTGCACCGAGAATTTAACGCCATGGAAGAAACTATTGCCATGTGGCAGTGCATCCGGATTGGCCACATTACTCAATTCGGGCTATGTGCACAATACCAAATACCATTCGTTGGGCGTCAAGGTGCGTACACTGTGCGACCCGGATGATTCCAACAATTGCATTGTGGAATTAACACAAACTGCCAATCTTGTGTACGATCTTAAATTGTTGGAGCAAAGCAGCAGCACCGATTTTTCACTGCGTCGTCTATTTGGCATGGGACTGAATGGCTACTGTGAGCTGGCCAGCAGCAGCAGGATCTATGTGCAACGCAATGAGCAGGGAGAACGCTTTCAGTTGGTGCCACCGCCACAGAATGAGGTAACAAGCATTCGTGGTGGTTACACCAGTCTCTATGGTGTCTACGATTTGCAACAATTGTTTGACAGGGAACAAGGAGCGCGTCTCTTTAACATTGCCTGGGTGGCTGCCAAGGATAATAATAATAATCGAAAGCATCGGCCATTGTTATTGCCACCGATCTATGCGCATCGTTATCTGCTTGGCAATGGACAGAAACGTGGACGGATTGCCACTGAGATTAGCAATACACATTATGAGTCGTTGCCCGTTGTGCTGCTGGAGCTGATACCCTGGTATGTTCATGCCTATCTCCATACGTTGAGCATACGCATCAAATCGCAGCAGCGTCACGAATATGGCCCAAAGGAATTGCCGTTTAAATTGCTTCATTATGCGCCCGGAAAGCAACGGGAGTTGCCCACACATCTGGAGATTGGATTTGTGCTGCCGGCGCAGAGCAGTGCCTTGATTACCATCGAGGTGGATTATTTGCTGCTCAAGTGGCTCGAATATCCGCCGGATGCGAATCATGGCCATTATATTGGAGCGGCGGTCATAAGCAGCCAACTGCCGATGGGCCGCAACTATACGGCTTTGCCGCTGGAGGGACATCTCTTCAAGGATTCGTTTAATGCATCGAGTCCGAGTTATACGCTGACATTGCGCACGGAAGCATTGATTGTATCGCTGCCCACGCCGGACTTTAGTATGCCGTATAATGTTATCTGTTTGGCCTGCACGGTGGTTGCATTGGCATTTGGGCCAATTCACAGTGTCGCCACCAAATTGATGATTGTGGAACGTCAGACGACGATACCACGTAATCTATTACGTAAACTCTTGCACAAGCTGACGAATCGTAAACGTAAGGAAGCAACAGCAGCAGCAGCTCCTCTAGAAACTGATGAGCAGACGGAGGAGGAGCAACAGCAAGCTTTTGATAAACAGGCGCACATGTGATAAACAGAGACACTCAAATGACCAAAAGAGACAGCGAAAGTGAGATGGAGAGGAGAAAGCGAGAGAGAGAGAGAAGAGGAGTGAGATATACTCGTGTGAGCAGCTTCTATTTTCGGCGGCTGTTACCACAAACCATATTCCAAAGTACGACAGTCATTTCAATAAATACAGATATGTTAATTAATAATCAATTCGCTTGGCATGTTCCAATTACTCGTTTCACAAATAAAAACGCTCCATGTCCATGTATACCACCTATTGTGTTGTAAATATTTAATAATTATTCCACACAGGATTCGATACAATTGCAGCGACTGGAAAGTAGGCAACACTTTCCAGTGGTGGTGGGACCGATTTTAATGAAATCGATTTAAGTCGATTTTTTCTTTGGTGGAGTAAAAATCTATTCATTTTTTTGGAAGTCGATTTTTTTTAAAAGAACTTGTGCATGAAAATTCAAAAAATGTACTAAAGAATCGCTGTTTTTCCATCTCTCATACGAATTCAACGAGGTTAATTTAGTCATTTGAACCTGAAATAATTTTAATTTTGTTATCTTAGCTCTATTGTTATTACTGATGATATGTTAAATATCAAAAATAAAACGTGATTAATGTACTAATACCAAAAAAAGCAAGTTACTAATTTTTTTAATTAAAAAAATCAATTTGAAATCGATTTTTCCTTCTTAAAAAATCGTGAAGTCCCAGCTCTACTTTCCAGGGCGCCATTTGAAACTCAAATAAAATTCGACAACTCGTTGCTTTTATTGAATGCATTTAGCTTTTTGTTTTGTTCATTCATTTTATACGTAAGTATTTTAAATAATAATAGTATCGGTTTTGTTTTTTTTTTCAATTTAGCTTTAGCGTATTAGCCATTTCTAAAATACAGTTTCAATTTATGTAAATGCTATCGATGACAAAAGATACACATGTATATCGATCATCAGTTAACCCCTTTTGTCAGCTTACAAATTACAACTAGATTAAGGTGCGCGCGCCGCTGTGCGTACGAGCAGGACAGCCGCGTGCATACTCATGTACACGCACTCACACGCGTAAAAGCCTTGGCTGCGTTTTGTTATTTTCGTCTGTCTGTGTGACATAGTCAAGTTTCGAGTTGTTGTTGTAATTGGAATATTTGATCATTAAATACTACTTAAATATAATTTCTTTTTTATTCTCATGCTTTTGATGCTGCCATTTTGTTGAATGTAAATTGCATTAAAAAAATATATGTATATATATGTATGTATTAAAAAAAATAAGAATTGTTTAGTGTTTGCTAGCAAAGTTTACAAATTTTACAAATCGATTGAAGATACACAATTTAAAAAAAATATATAATAAAATTTTAAATTAAGCATTATAATAATTGTATAAAAAGGAGGCAGATTACAAGCATACGTTACAAACAAATGGAAATTAAATTGTAGCTATTTAGGTAAAATATATATGAATTATGTATATGTATGTATGTATGTGTATGGTTGAGTTTTATATGCTTAATAATGGACGCGTCTCGACGCTCTCGACTCTCAATTACAGTTACTACAAATACAAACTAATGCTAAATGTTTAGAAGTATTTATATGCTTCCAGAATTTCAGCCAACCACACACACGGAGGCACACACACAGACACGCTCGCTCTCACGGCAGGCACGCTCTCACGCTCTCACAGAGAGATAGTTAAAAGCAGAGCGAGAGTGGACAAAAAACAGGATAGAATGAGATGTTGAATAGAATGAACATTGCGTCTCTTTCATTCTTCTTCATGCATTTGTGTGGCGTCTGGCGTTTGTCATCAATTTTATGTATATCCTGCCAATGTTTAATCGCATTCCCATTTCAGATTTTGTTTTTGTTTCTCTTTTTTTTGTTTTGGAGGGGGGTGTTCACTGCGGCGGCTGATTGCCATAGTAGCCATAGGCGCCCGCTGGCGGGGGTCCTTGGGGTGCACCCGGTGGCGGCATTTGAGCCCCACCCGGCGCCGGCCTATAGCCCTGATAGCCCTGCGATGGCGGATATTGTGCATAGCCACCAGCTTGCGGTGGCTGATGATAACCATGACCGGGATACGCACTACCCGGCGGCGGTGGTCCATAGCCCTGCGGTGGCGGCGGTGGTGCACCATATGGTTGTCCGCCGGGCGCTGGTTGATATTGATTTGGTGCCATCGGTGGCGTTGCACCATTTGGTGGTGGTGGCGCTGTTGCATTCGGTGGTCCGCCTGGCGGTGCTTGTTGTTGTTGTTGCTGTGGTGGTGGACCACCTTGTTGTGGTTGTTGTTGTTGTTGCTGCTGCTGCTGTTGTTGCTGCTGCTGTGGTGTTCCATAGCCAGCAACACTTGTCGGTGGCGTCGAATATGTCGGCTGCTGTTGTGTCGGCAACGGAGATACGCCGGACACCACCGCACTCAGCTGTTGTCCCGGCTGTCCCGGTTGTTGTTGCTGCTGCAGCGGCTGCAACAAGTCAAACGGCGATTAGCACAGATTTAATTCAAACAAAAAAATAAAAAAGAATATCTAGCTTAAAGTTTACAATTAAAAAACAAGTGGGAAAGGCTATAGTCGAGTTCCCGACTATAGCATACCCGTTACTTATTTCTTTGAATTTTGAAATATTTTTTATTGCATGCTTTTCGGCACTTATATTATTCAAAAACTTTAATTAGCCATTACAACCTTTCTATTTGTCCGCTCTTGTTACGATTTAGTAGGATGATAGGTAATGATAGTAGTTAACGTTAATTAGTTAAAAATTTCTAATATCTTGAAAACTGTGCGTGTGATGGTTTTTTGCGATTTACGGAGGCGGAAAAGGGCGTGGCAAACATTTGAAACAAACTTGACCTGCGTGGGGTCTAAAGAGTCTAAGTCTGTGTGCCAAATTTGGTTGCTCTAGCTCTTATAGTCTCTGAGATCTAGGCCCTCACTCGGACGGACAGACGGACTTGGCTGATCAAGAATGTATATAGTTTATAGGGTCGGGAAATGCTTCCGTCTCCCTGTTACATACATTGCAACGAATACAATATCCCCTTTTACTTATTTTTTATATGTAAGTAACGGGTATAAAAAACAAAACATCGGAGATTTTGGTGTTCGTACAGATCAGGGACCGCAAATAAGAGTTATGAGAAACTGGATAAACTTTTATTTCATTTTAAAATTATAGAATAGAAGTTATTGTTCAATTTTTATTATAAAAATTAAAAATAAGTTTTTTTTTTCCAATTCTTATAATTAAAGTTTTCATTTAATTTTTTTTTAAATCAGCAAAGTAACTTTTAATTAATAATTTATATTTTAAAAATTATAATCGTTACGGTCCCTGATACAGGTAGATAAATTTTGTCTGCTAAACACCTGAATTACTAGAGACACAAAATTCGTCATGTAGGTTTCTTAGGATATATCCTAAGCAGATCAAGTTTGTTTAACAATTTTGCAAGGAATAATTCCGACACAATCAAATTTGTATCTAACATATAATTCGAAAATAATAATAATTAGAGATCAATTTTTTTTTTTTTTGAGAAAAAATCACTACTTTGTAGAAACGCGCTTAAATTTAGTACAGGGGTTGGCGCGGCCTTATCTCGTGGGCATAGGAATCTTGCGCTGCCACTGCGCTGCCGCTCACGTACAGCATAAACTGCGTCGCTGCTACGATTTGTTTCTGTTACGTCGCTGTTGTTCCGCTTTTAGGCGAACAAAAATTCACACAAGAGCAATGCCAACATATGACTGAGCCTACAATAAAACAAATATACATTGGATCACACCTTTGTTTGTCCAAGGATACAGTTCAACTTAAACATCGAATAGCTGCTAAGCTATTTAAGATATCAACAAAATTTAAATGCAGCTCTTTTCAGCTGCCTTTGTAGGTATATCCCCTAAGATATTTTTGACTGTTATTCTATTTCTGTAAAAGGTTACTTTACAACTAAGAAAAACTTAAGCTATTGACTCTTTTTCATGTCACAGCCTATTTCAAGCAGGCACTTGTATTGACTCTAAATCTTTAATTGTGATTATAATTTCGCATTTTTGTATTTTATCCATTTGGTTTCCTCATTAGCTGCTGGGTTTTATCACGGGGAGGGGAATTATGAAACAACGATTGAACAATGAGAATCGATCCCTACGAATGTAAACAATGGTTAAACTAAATGAAATATTGTTGAACTGACTCAATAATGCCCTAGTGCAGTACATTCCGTCTTCCAAGGTTTCCTTCAAACCAATCAAGTGGCAGAAAAGGCCAAATTGATTTTAACTAAGTTTTCACTGCACCCGAGCAGAGATTTATCGATCTGGAAATGTAGGCTAATCCAAAGTTATGGGTTATAGTGAATATAATAATACAGGGTGATCAGAAAAAACGGAGACAAACACTTTTGATTATAATTTTACAAAGCAATTTGTAACGATAACGTGGATCACTGGTAGTAAGATTCTGAGCGGGTTTCGAAATCGGCTCCTCCAGTTGCGATGCACAGACCCAAACGAGATTTAAAATTGTTGGCGATGTGCCGCAGGTCAGCGATGGGAGGGCATCCTTTTCACAGATGAGAAGCTGTTCACTGTCGAGCAGGCCCACAACCACGAAAACGACAAGATCTGGTCCGTAGAGGCTTCCGGTACGTCGGTCATCGTCGAACATCGCTAAAATCGAAATCCGTTATGGTCTGGGGCGGCATTTGTTACAGCGGCAAGACACCCCTGGTTATCGGGGATCAACGGGTTAAAATCCACCAAGAAGTCTACCGCCGCGACTTTATCGAAGCTGTAGTAATTTCGTGGGCCCATCAGCACTTCGGCGATGCGGACTGGACTTTTTAACAGGACTCTGCGCCGACAAGACTGGTGCAATATCCATTTTCCGGACTTCGTCTCGTCTGCTGAATGGCCATCAAACACGATCTCAACCCGACGGACTACAGCGTGTGGTCAATACTGGAGGCCAGGGCCTGTGCTAAACCTCACAAAAGTTTGGAGGCGCTGAAGCAATCGCTGCTCTTGAAATGGGATCGACTGTCTCCCGAGGACTGGACAGCTGGAGAAGCCCATTTCGAAACTCGCTGAGAATCTTACGACCAGTGATCCATCGTTACAAATTGTTGCTTAGTAATTTAGCATACTCTCGTTTAGTAATATTACATTTAAAAATGTTTGTCTCCGTTTTCTCTGGTCACCCTGTAATAATAAGACAACTGTTCACATTTCTCCACTGTTATCTTCTTCTGTTTACAATTCTTGACTGTAGTTTCTACTGGTTGTAATCTTCTCCTGTTTCTCTTATCTTCATCCTTGTTCTCCTCCTGCGGCACATACCTGTTGTTGTTGCTGTGGCGCATATTGTGGTTGCTGTTGTTGTTGTTGTTGGGCAGCTCCCGCTCCCGGCGCCTGTTGATTCGGCGGCACACCCGTCACAGCCGACGGAGGTGGCGGCGTTGATTGCGGCGTATTTGGACCATTTGGATTCCCGCCTTGCTGTTGTTGTTGTTGATTTGGCGCCGTTTGTTGTTGTTGTTGCTGTGGTGGCGGCGGCGTCTGACTGGGCGCTGTACTATAACTAGCCGGCGGTGGCGGAGGTCCGGCATTTGGGCCCGCCACACTGACCTGCTGGGCATTTGGCGGTCCTGGCACCGGTTGGCCAGGATAACTGCCCGGCGGTGCTCCCGTTGCCTGTTGATACGCCTGATATGGCGACTGGGCTTGGCTAGTGGGCGGCGGTGGACCATAATTGCCGGGCGGTGCACCGGGCGCGCCACCAGCCTGTCCATATTGATTGGGCGGATAGCCCGCATAGCCCATGGGTGGTGGACCGGGAGCCACGGCGCCGGCTTGTTGCGGTGGCGGTGGCCCATACTGATTGGGCAGCACACTCTGCGGCGGACCCTGCGGTGGACCTGGTGGTCCAGCCTGACCACCAGCCCCAGTACCAGGCGGTGGTCCGTACATTTGCGTTGGCGGCGGTGGCGGTTGCTGACCGGGCGCCACTTGTTGTTGTGTGGGCGGCGGTGGCGGATACGCCCCCGGTGGCGGCGCCTGCTGCTGTTGCTGCTGTCCACCCGCAGCGCCAGCGCCACCGGCATTCGGATTCGGTTGATAGGCATGCACCACGCCCTGAGAGACGCCCGCTGCAGTCGATGTCGGTGGCATGCCGGCATGATGATAAGCGGCCTGAGCATTTGGTGGCGGCGGTGGTGGGCCATAACCCTGGCCGGGCGGGCCATACGGATAAGCATTCTGTGGCTGATACTGTGGCTGCGACTGCGGCGGATAACCCGGATAGTGGCCATGTTGCTGCTGTTGTTGTTGCTGCTGCTGTTGCTGCTGATAACTAACTCGATATTGCGCCTGTGGCGGTGGCACCGGACCAGGACCTTGTTGTGGTTGTTGTTGCTGGTTCGGTGGCTGCTGCTGTTGTTGCTGCTGCTGCTGCTGTTGTTGCGGTGGCGGCGGTTGACTTTGGCCCGGGGGCAGAGGTCCGTTGTTGGGTCGCTGTTGTTGTTGGTCTGTTAGTTAGAAGCGTTTTAAGAAAACAAAAAAAAAGGTTATTTGTGATTTCTAGTGTTTCATTCCAGAGTTCCACCAGAAAAACAGGCAGGGGATTTCAAAAACATTTAACTTAAACTTAAAATGGGTGATTTCCTAACGTTTTCTTGTGTTTGATTCCAACGTTCCCAGAAGGTACATTTCATTTGATTCTATGCAATGTTCCGCGTACGCCAATTTAACAGTTATTTTCTTAGGATTTCCTGTGTTTCATTCCAATGTTTCAATGCTGGAATTATATATATCATGTTCATCTCGTATTTGATAAAGTAAATTAAGTTCAATCAGAAGTTTTAAGGATGTCATTAGAAGGACAGCTCATTTCATTACAGAGCTAAAAATTTAAATGGAAATAATGTTTCATTAAGAAAAACTTGTAGAAGAGTTTGAGCTTGTTTAATCTTAGCGTCGTAATATTTTATATTGTATCTAATAATAATATTAAAAATAAATAAATAAAAATAATCTTAGCGTTTCACTATGAAATGCATTAAAATTTTCACGCCATTGGAATTAATAAGCAAAGGTTTAAATTTAAATATTAGAAGTATAATTTTGTACTGATTAAACATGTTTCTTTTCAGCGTTCCACTAATGCATCAATATTTTTACGGAATTGGAGTTCATAAGCGAATTTCAATAAGAAAACTGATTCATTCCGTGGATGCAAGCGAAGAATTCCACATTAGAAGCATAATTTTGTGCTGATTAAACGTGTTTCTTTTCAGCGTTCCACTAATGCATCAATATTTTTACGGAATTGGAGTTCATCAGCGAATTTCAATAAGAAAACTGATTCATTTCATGGTTGCAAGCGAAGAATTCCACATTAGAAGCATAATTTTGTGCTGATTAAACGTGTTTCTTTTCAGCGTTCCACTAAAAAATCTTAAGCGGAAATTCATAAGAGAATGATCCAATTTCAATAGAGAAACTGTTTCATTCTACTGTGTCACACAGTACTTTTGAGTGGGGTAAATGACAACGAAGGAACAGGAACATTATCTGTATATGTATATAAATTGTTTTGCTCGACATTACACTTACTGGGCGCTGCATTGGCCACAACCTGTGCCTGTCCAGCGCCGGCCTGGACATTGCGATAAGGTCCTGCTTGTGGCTGTGGACCAGCCTGGCTAACTTGTGGGCCAGTCTGTTGCACTTGACCAGGTTGTTGTTGTTGCTGAGATTGCTGTTGTGCGCCAGGTGGCATGCCCGGATGAGTTGGCTGCTGCTGTTGGCCAGGATATGGCGGCATTTGTACAGGATCGCCGGCATGTTGCATCATTTGGGATTGAATGACACTGCCAGGTGGCGGTGGCACTGGTGCTCCCTGTTGTTGTCCCTGCTGCACCTGTTGTTGTTGTTGCTGCTGCTGCTGTTGTCCAGGCGGCGGACCGACGCCAAGACCAACACCAACGCCACCAACACCCATCATGCCATGTGGCGCAGGCGGTTGATTGCCCTGTTGTATTGCCTGAGTTTGCAATATGTGCGGTGGCTGTAAAAGATAAATACAAAAAATATACATTACAAATGAGGATTAGGATTGGGATTTCATGTGACCTACCGGCAGTATTTGTGAAATGTTCATTTGCGGATCGGCCAGTTGAGCTAAATAAACCAGATTTCTGTGCAACGCCACATGGTAGCTCATGCACTCCTGTGACTTGCCCATATTCTGAAAGTCTTGTATGGTCTGTATGAGACCACAATTCTCGTCCAGCATCTTTTGTATCTGCGCTGAATTGACCTGTGGCGCTGGCACACCACCACGCTGTGCATTCGGATTGGGTGGTGTGCCCATCATGACACCGACACCGCCAACACCAACATTGGGATTACCCACTGGACCACCGGGTCCGACACGTTGTTGCATTGGACCCATGGGTCCCATGGGGCCAACACCGACGCCACCTGGCGGCCCTTGTCCAGTGCCAGGCGGCTGTTGTTGTTGTTGCTGCTGCTGCTGTTGTTGTTGTTGTCCAGGCGGACCCTGTGGCGGCGGCAACTGCACAGAACCCGGCGGATGCTGCACCGGCGGCTGCTGCTGCTGCTGCTGTTGCGGCGGCAGCGGCGGTTGCGGCGAATAAACTGCAGACATTTTACTGGCTGCAGCCTTCTTCTTCCGCTTGGGAGTTTTCTCCTGTTTTTCCACAATTTTAGCGGTTATTATAAAACGGTGCGTGAAAGAAATTCCAATTCCCGTCCCTTTCCTTGACCTTTCCTCACCGACTGATGTGGAATATGCTCAAGTTTCGTTCAACAACAACAAGAGAAAAAAAAAAAATAGTCTCCACCTCGTATTTGCAGAGTGCGGCTTTTTTCAGATTCGCATTCGCCGCATAAAAACACATACACACACACACGCCTACATATACCTATATATATATATATATAAATTTTTATATATATGTTAATTGCAAACTGCTTAATCGCTTTGCGTGACGTACGCTATGTCGCACGTGTCTCGACTTTTAGCCCAAACACTTAATCTTTGCAGCACTTTTACGATTGATATGCTTTTTTGCCAAAAAGTCTACATAATTTTTCTTTTTCTTTCCACTTTTGCAAATTGCAAAGAACGTCAACGACGCTTTCAACGATTACAGCGGCCGGGCGATTAAAATTTATCGATATGCCAAAGGGCGCATGAACGTTCAGACCAAGGTGGATTAATACATGGTGATGTATTCGTTTGACGTTCCCTCTTTTTTCGGGGCACAAACGTCATTACGAAAGCATTTTCTATATATCTATCTCTCTCTCTCTCAGTCTCATTTTGACAGATTTGCCCCGAGTGAGAGCGAATACATCACCATGTATTAATCCACCTTGGTTCAGACCTTGCATGAAAACGCGTGGTTCAACTTTTTTAATGCTATTTATATTTCGTAGAGCTTGCGTCAGCTAGTACATCTACAATGATGCATGTTAAAAAATTGCCAGTATGCTCACATCGACTGTCTCCATTGCACAACAAATTTATTCGCAAATATCAATTATTCTAAGCACATGCATGATGGTTGGTCGTAAGCCAATATGGCGATATTCCGACATCCAGTTTAAAAAACTTTGAATGAATACGTAAACTTTGTTTTATCAACGGTTAGATCTTTGGCAATTTTTTTACAACATTCTACTAAATTGTATATATTTATTTTATGTGAAAATATAGCATCGCATAATTTTCCGCCGATATTTTATTGGCAACCGGCAAAAAGCAGGGCAATATTGCGCATATCGATATACAACAATACAACGATAGCAATATCCACGCTCTCGACGACAATCTCTCTTTATTTTTCACAATTTATTTTTTGGACTGGCTTTTGGCCAAATTAATTGAAGGAGTGTGTGTGTGTGTGATTATAAATGCATGTGTGAGCGTGCGATTTATTAAACAAAAATCAAGAACTAGAGATTATTTAATATCAAAGTGAAATATTCGTTAAACGCGCCGCACGCATATGAAATTGTTAAATAGACAAAAAAAGATTGCAAATACAAGAATTTTCCACAGTTTGTGATTTCACTCTTGGTGTTTGGCGCTGGCATATAAAATTAACAACAGCGAAAGCAACTCTAAAAATTGCCAGCAGCGACAATCGACGAAAAATAACAACAATTTTGCGACAGCAGAGCAGCAAGAGACCCGCAGCAGCAGCGACAGAAACAACAACAAAACCTCATTGAACTGTGGATGATGAGAAAAGTGACAAAGCATTTGGACCATTCAAAAGTGTTAAATGCGAAATAAAACGTGTGAAATAGATGCAAGTATGCAAACATAAACATAAGGAGGATAAATTAAATATCCTTTTACTTGAACGCCTGTGTTAAATATCGATTTTATACCCTGCGCGCCTCTCGCTCATTGCACGTGTGTGTGTGTATGTGCGTGCAAAGAAGAATCCAAAAAAGCAATAATTGTGATATCGATAACGATAACGCCCGATAGCCACCAGACAGCGCAGCGCTAAACAAATACAAACAAAACATTTTTAAGCGCGTTATCAAAAAGCACTCGAGCAACAACAACTTTGGTATATAATCTGACAGCCGGCGCGTTTTTGGTTTCTGCGCGAGTGTGAGGGAGCTTTTTGTTTTTTTTTCCTCATTTTTGTTTTTGGTTTTCTTTTCTTTTCTATTATTTTTTTTTTGTGTTTTGTTGCTGCTGTGAACATCAAGCGTAACAAACATTAGTAAAATAAAGAAGAACTACAACGTTGACAACGCAGCGTCCGCAATATTAAACTGAGTTATTAGGAAATTTTGGTAAGAAGACAAACTTCTTACCAATGATTTCGCTGCTGCAAATGAAATTCCATGCGCTACTGCTGCTGCTGTCAAAGGTCTGGACATGCATTTGTTTCATGTTCAATCGCCAAGTGCGCGCTGTAAGTACCTCAAAAATTAATCATAAAAACAACAATTACAACTACAACTAAAAGAAAAATATACATATGTAGTAAAATTAAGAAAGAAACACATTCTACTCCCCATCGAGCTAAACATTTTCTTTTCTTGTTCATTTATTCGTGTATTTGTTATCACAGAACACCGATTAAATAACATAAAAAACAACGGCACCCACTGGTCAAGGCTGCGATAAGCAATTGCAAAACCCTACCACCCACATCGCCCCGTGCCCCTATCGATACCCCGTCGTCGATCAGATCCGGTGCCAATACCCTTTTCTTAGCGATCAATCAATCATTTCAATCCTTTATCAAATTTGACGATGCGGCGATTGACCGTCATCCGCTTATCATCTAGCACTTTCTTATACTCTATATTCATTTTGTGGTTTCCTTGAAGTTTTCCTCATTTTTGTTTTTTTTTACATACATACATATTTACATGTACTATTGTGCTTCAGCAGCATGACGTTGCACTGAAGAGATTCACATGCTATGCTAGGTTCACATTGCGTCACACTGTGACACTCTGCTCTGTAACAAAGTGAATTTTTATATGAGATGACGCATTCCAATAAACTACAGTCGAACTTCCCTAACTCGAATCACCATTATCCAAGAAAAAAGTTCGAGTTAGGGAGACTTCGAGTTATAGAATTTTTTTTTTTGAATACACGTGATGGTGCGATGGTAAATAATCTTGCACTGATGCGCTGACAAAGAAGTACATTACGCACATCTTTTCAATAGCAATTTCACAATCCTAAATAATTGTTGGTGCAATATTCTATCATATTGCATCACAATATGTTAATTTACATCAATATTAAATATCTTAACGAGTCGGTAAAAAAATCATAAAATAGAAACGAAAAAAAATTCAAACTTTATTGGGGATTTTCCAGAAAAATTCGACTTACAGAAGTTCGGGCCAATATTTTTGTTCGAGTTAAAGAAAAATTCGACTTATAGAGAAAATTCGAGTTAGAGAAGTTCGAGTTAGGGAAGTTCGACTGTATTCTCAATTTGGTTGCAAATTTTGATTTGTTCCATACAAAAAAAGTTATACAGGCCTGTTCCGGTTTTCACTTTCGGCACGATTTTGCGAAAGTGAATTTCCCTCACTTGTTCCGGTTTTCACTTTCGGCAAGATTTTGCGAATTGAATTCACTTGACATTGAACAAGTGAGTTTGAATTCAGAAGGAATAAATCGATGATTTTGGCATGCTTAGCATAAAATTAAAGTGAAAACAAAATATGTATAAAATTCTCCAATGATTTAATAATAATGCTACATCATCAGATAAACAAAAAATAATTTAGTTGATTTTTATATCATTTTTATTTCATCACGCCTCAAAATCGATAAGACTCTAACCTAACATTTTTGTCGGATTTGCTTGACTTGTTCTAATTTCCGCAAGTATTTGTGAAAATGAATGGGAAGTTTATTAGAGCTGCCTATGTAGGTGGGGAAAGTTGTAAATATTATGGTATATATTTAAAACAACAATTGAAATGCTTTTAAGCATTGCGTAAAATAAAGAGTTCAATTGCTTGTTTTTTAAATGCAAGTTGGGACAAAACTGTTGTTATTTAATGCAAAACAAAGGAGATTATTTTTGTAAACAAACACTATGCAGCAGTTGACAACTCTGCAAAAAGACATTGCTCAGCACTGAAACCAACCCGCGCTTTTAAAAATGCAAAATTTATATCGAAAGTAGGTTTTATCTTTGAAAAATGTTTCCACTTATGATTAAATAAATTTTTGATGAATTAATTACACATTTTGGCAGACGGTAATTCTTTTGACGCAAATGCGTAATGCACTCAGAACATTTTCCAGCAGAGTTCTGCTAAACTCAACACAATGTGGGAGCGAAATTCGGAGGGTAATTCGAAGGAAATGTCAAGGAATTTTAAGGGAAATTCGGTCAAATCTTGCGAATTGAAATTCCCAAAAAACAAGTGAAAACCGGAAAAGGCCTGATAAAATTGTTCATGTAATATTGCAATTTTTCTGTGACCCAGCGCAGTAAGAAAAGACAGCGTCAGTGAATTTAAATAAATAATGAATTTAAATAAATGCACTGTGACAAGAAAATTATGAAAATTCGAAAAGTTCTCTATATGGGCACATATGTACATCATTTTGATGATTAATTTTGAGATCTTCAATTAACTTTGCAAACATAACTACTTTCTTGCAATTAAAAATTGATTTTGACGACTCCAAAATCTATACCCAATGTAAAATGTTTTCAAATTTAAATTCATTCCTAATCAATGATTCACAGCGTCACAAGAAAAAAGGATTAAATTGAGATACCTCAAAGAAAGAGCTGTTCACACAATTTGTGACACAGTGTGAACCCATTACATAGTTCAAGTATTACTTCCGTTGGTATACTTGGTAACTGATTAAATCAGTATTTCTTTTTATTTAGCCGTGTTAAGACGAAACAAAATTAAAATTTTTGAATATATGCATACACAAGATTTGAATGTATAAAATTAACTCTCTTAGTTTATCCAGTATCAGCCCGTTAAATATGAACTCTTCCCGCTGTCCCCCGTCTCGCGGCATCGCCTCAGTTTGGTGCAGCGAAAAACCTTGGTGTTGGATTTGGACGAGACACTAATACACTCACATCACAATGCGATGCCAAGGAATACGGTCAAGCCTGGGACGCCCCATGATTTTACCGTTAAGGTGACCATCGATAGGCATCCGGTGCGATTTTTTGTACACAAGCGGCCGCATGTCGATTACTTTTTAGACGTGGTGAGTATTAAATTACAACAACAAACCTAAAATAAAAGCTTTAACCCAGGTGAAATTATTGACAAGGCGACGTATTTATTTTACCTTGGTGTACCTTTTAATTCATGACATTTGCTGCAATCTTTTACAAAGTAAGGACTCGAGAAAGAGGATAAAGATGAAAATGGATGAGTATCTCACCTTGTTAACAATTTCACCAACAAATAGTGCCTTTTATAAAAGGAATACGTCACATTATAGTAATTTCACCATGAGTGGAAATACAGTGATTTATAGAAATTTGCCAGCTTACTTTGAATTTAAAGAAAGAAGTGCATTTGTATATTTTGATTACCTGTTTATTCTTCAGAGTTAAAGTTCTTGTTATCGGTTACGCAAAATCTTTAAATTAAGATTTCGCAACGGTGAACCGGGTTTTGAATATTTCGGTTTTAAAATACCGGTATGGTTTCGGTTCACAAAAAAAAATATTTTTGCAAAAATATAATTATATAAATAATATAATAATAATAATTAAAAAGGCATTACTTTCTTAATGTTTTATTCACACATTTATTTCACATATTCCTCTAGTTTGATGTAGTTTAGTTACATTTTAACAATTTTAATATTTCATTTAACGATTTTTTTTTATTTGCGCTTATTCAGTGCTATGAAAATTCGGTTATGAATATCACAAATAAAAATTCAAAATTAAGCATAAGAAAATTAAAATCAAAATTATAAATGAAAAATAATTTATTTTGGATGTATGAAAAGCCGAAATTAACCCTTATAAATGAAACGGTTACTAAACAGTTATTTCGTTTTACAGAGTTTCGGCTTTAAGGTTTCGGTCAAATGAAAATTTTTTTTTGGTTTCGGTTTCAGTTATGGTTTTAAATTTCAATCGGTTTTTACCGGTTAAAGGTTACGGCTTGGGGATTTAATCCCTGCATTTAAAACAAAAAAAAAAAAAAGAAAAAAAAACAGCATTATCCTTCTTTTTTAACGGTTAAAAAAAGAATAAACAAGATGAATTGCGGCTAAATATTTTTTTTCTAAAAAACGTACTTTTTTTTGTAATAGCATTAACTAGGCATAGTATACCAAACCAAACCAAACCGATTACATTTGTTTTTGCACAATTTGACTTATTTATTATTTGTATTTTTTTCAGGTATCACAGTGGTATGATCTGGTTGTGTTTACGGCCAGCATGGAGATCTATGGGGCTGCTGTTGCCGACAAATTGGACAATGGCCGCAATATATTGCGCCGTCGATACTATAGACAACATTGCACGCCCGATTATGGCTCGTATACCAAAGATTTGTCAGCCATATGCAGTGATTTGAATAGGGTAAGTACATAACTATATTGTATTGATTAGACTCTCAATTGATTGACTTTGTTTTTTGTTTATGTTTTTTAGATATTTATTATTGACAATTCGCCTGGGGCATATCGGTGTTTTCCAAATAATGCCATACCCATTAAAAGCTGGTTTTCGGATCCAATGGATACGGCGCTATTATCGTTGCTTCCCATGCTCGACGCCCTCAGATTCACAAACGATGTGCGTTCGGTGTTATCGCGAAATCTTCACCTGCATCGCCTTTGGTAGCAGGTGTGCCGCCACCAAGCGTAGCTAATGCAAAAAATTATATAATTTTTTGTTCAAAAAGTTACAAATTGCAACAACAAACAAACAAACAACAACAACAACATTAAAAGGTGGTGCTGTGACACATAAACGAATTTTATGTTTAATAATAGACAAAGTGACTTTTCTATAATATGTATTACATTTCAATTAATGCAACATTTTTCTAAACTAATATATAAACAATGTTCTATCATTTATTTATATGTATATATACATATATATATATAATATCGATCATACATTTTTTTTCTTGCTAGAAATTTAAACAATTGTTTTTGCGTTATTTTTGTACTATAAATAATAAAAACAGAGAGAGTATAAAGTATGTTCAGCAGACAGATGATTAAATAATTATGTTGAGAACTTATACACACACACACTTACACCTACAATTACACGTATATATCATAAACATTTAAGCTAAGACAACACATATACATATACACACTTATATATATATATACATTATATATATATTTATGTTAGGCATAGTTTGTTGTAATTACGTTATAATTATTATTATCATTATAAAAAAAATGAAACAAAAAAATAAGAGCAAGCGAGACAAAATTGTTTTCTATACATACATAAAACAAAAAGAAACATATACTTTTACAATTAGTCAATATGCAGAGACAAATGCATATAATATACACACCTACAGACACATACACATACACATAAATATAATAATTAATAAACTTTTGTATAGTTTTTTGTACAAATCAGGCAAAAAAATAACTTTCAAACCTCTCTATAGTTTTGTCAAAGAAAAATAAAAAATATAAAAAAAACAAGAACTAAAACTAAAAAAAGATTGAACAAATGGCAAATGCAACCAAACAAACTAAATTTCAATGGACTAAAAGAAATATTGAAATAGAAGAGGAAAAGGATTATGTTAACTCTTAAGATAAATGGATGGCATTGAAGGCGTACTACATACATATATTTGTATTTAAACTTAAATAAGACGAGAACTATTAAAGCATTAAACGAAACGAAACTCATTAAACAACAACTACATATTTTAAGCGCAATCCAAGTTTACAGCTAACTACAACAACAACAAATTGTCGGCTGAGCCGCACAATACACACACAATCACACTCACACACACTCACACTTTGGTTATATAGATTCCCCGTAGACATATAGTCACGCAATAAAGTCTGTATGCACCCTAACTTTGTCAGATTTTTGTAAAACAAAAAAGTTTTGATGCAGGTTTCTTAAATTAATCTTATGCATATTCATTTTAATTCCTTTCAAATGGTACAAAAATTTCTTTAACCCATTGAAAATTTTGAATTTTTGTAAAGTCTACTTTTCAAACTCTTAACATCGATTTTAAAAAAAATTATTTTGATACAAAAACATTTTTCAAACAGTTCTAAGAGTGATTTTTTTTTTAAATCTACTTTTGGCATGAAAAACAGGAAAAAGTGGTTAAAATAGTCGTTCCTAGCAATTTTCAAAAAATCATAAAAAATACTAGCGAAAAGATGTTTTAAAATTTTTTTCTGCAGTCACTCTTACAATTGTTTGAAACATTTTTTACATCAAAACAATTTTTTAAAAAAATCTAGGTTAAAAGTTGAAAAAGTAGACTTTAACTTTAACAAAAATTTTTAATGGGTAATACCTAATGGGCTAAAGAAATTTTTGTCTTATTCGAATGGAATTTAAGTAAATATATGATTAATTAAAGAAACCTGCATCAAAACTTTTTTCTTAATCAACAATTTGACAAAGTTGGGGTGCATACAAACTTTATTGAGTGACTGTACATACATACAGTTTGTCAAGAAACACTTTACATACACTAAAAAATTTAATATCTTGACATTAAATAAGAAAATAATAGCTTATTATATATATTTGGAAAGGTCGTTCAAATTCCGTTCGAATGATGCAAAAACCCATTGAAAAATTCAAATTTTTGTAAATGTCTGCTTTTTCAACATTTTTCCTCGATTTTTTGTAAAAAAAAATTTTGATACAGAACAAATTCTTCAAACAATTCTAAGAATGACTGCAAAAAATTTTTTGAAATATGTTTTTGCTAGTATTTTTTATGATTTTTTTTTAAATTGCTAAAAAGCCACTTTTCGTGTGAAAAGTAGGAAAAAGGGGCGGAAATAAACATTTTTAGGAATTTTAAAAAATTATAAAAAAAATACTAGCAAAAATATTTCTTTTTCTTATTTAAAGTCAAGATATTACATTTTTTAGGGTGTGTAAAGTGTTTCTTGATAAACTGTATATCGACAAAAACAAAAAATACAAACAAAGAGAGAGCGCCAAATCACTAATAATTATACATTATACTGATGATGAAGAAGAAGATAACTGAACAATCGTAGCACGTTTCATTGAAAAATATATATAAAAAAAAAATATGAATTAAAGAGAACTTTTCGAGTCAACTGTTTGCAATACATCATAATCATTCATTGGCTGATTTAAATTGGAAAAATAGTATAGAGAGAAACAAATCGCTTCCATAGTTAATTATTGACACTGTTTCCAAAAATGCTTACCACAACAAAGAACAACAACCAGCACATCAACATCCCCCAGCTTGCGCCAATTGAATTGTGTTTATTTTGTATTGAATTGCAAATGTACGACAAATTGATTATTTGTTTATTTATTAAGTATGTATGCGATGTTGATAATTTTAAGTAGTTTGTAGCTTAAAACAAATTTGTTAAAAAAAAGAAGAAAAACACGAAAAATAAAATCATAAATTAATTACAAATGAAAAGGGAACACAAAAATGGTAAACCGACAGTTCTTTCATTTTAAAATTGCGCGGCATGCCGCTAGTTCGCTTAAAGTTCACAAGTGGAACCAGTATCACAACTGATGTCAACACTAGAGCGCTGGCGGCAAATGCAAAAAATTTTATTTCAAAATAAACAAGCAAATCAAAGGAGCAACTAAACTATATTAGTTACAATCAGGGACTTAGTTTGCTTTGTTCAATCGAGCTTGTTTTAAAATGTAAATGACTCGATAACACGCCGGTTCCGGATTCTTAAATGTAGGTGAGCTCATTTCTGTGAGCCACGGCTGCCACACTTTTCATAGCTGTGGTGCCACCTTTTGTTAGTGATGGAAGTATCGATGTCTATGTTCATCGATGTTTTCAGAATGAAAAATTTTTGTTCGGTTGATTCATTGGATTTTCTCATTTTTTGAAAAAAAAAGAAAGAATTTCTTAGTTTAATAAAGCTTATATTTTCTTTCATAGATATCTTATAAGCTTAAACTTTAAAGTAATTCTTAGCGATGAATCGCTGAACATCGATAACAACGAAATCATCGGATAATATCGAGAAATATCGGCACTAACCTTTGTCTGGCGGAACGAAAGAGCCACACTACATAAATTTACGCAACGTCTGTGATAAATCAGGTGAGAGTTGAGTTAAATTCTTGTTGTTTATTAGTTATTTGAATGTTTAACCCATTGTTCTTTACAGACAAGTGAAAAGCGAGTGACCGAGCGAGCGAGAGAGAGCGAGAGAGAGCGAGTGTTTGTACACATGGCAACCGCAGTAGCAAGAGTTGGAAAATCAGTTCACCGCATTTTTGTGGGCAATTTACCGTGGACGGTGGGTCATCAGGAATTGCGTGGATATTTCAAAGAATTTGGACGTGTGATCAACGCCAACGTAATATTTGATAAGAAAACCGGTTGCTCCAAGGGTTACGGCTTTGTGAGCTTCAACAGCTTGCAGGCGCTGGAAAAGATTGAAAACGAACAGAAGCATGTTCTGGAGGGCAATTACCTAAACATACATAAATCATAAATTCAAGCGTAACAGCAAATAACACACACATACGCACGACAGAAGAGAGAGCGAGAGAGGGAGAGTGCTCTCGATTAAAATTAAGGTTATTTTTTTGAAGTTATTGCAAACAAAGGCATTTAGAGTTAAGGATGACGGATAGTGATTTGGATTTGGACGATGATGATGAACAGGATGAGGATCAGCAGCAATTTCAATTGGCCAGCACATATGTGACGGCCAAAGCGAATGCTTATGATGCCGCAGATTTGCTGCAATTCTATGGTTTCTACAAACAGGCAACAGAGGGCGCTTGCCGCACGCCACGCCCCAACGTGCTGCAAATGAAGGCGCGCAGCAAATGGAATGCATGGCACGATCTGGGCGAGATGACACTATCGGATGCGCAGCGTGCATATGTGAATAAACTGAATCAACTCGATCCCAAATGGAAGGCGGCATGCCAAACAGGAGGAGACGGCGGTGGCGGCGGTCGATTAAAAGGTTGGGTGGTGCATTCAATTGAATCGGTGCCCGTGGCAGATCAATCGACGCCGGATCACATGAAGACCATATTCGATCATGTCAAGGAGAACAACTTGCAGCGTTTGCGCGAACAGCTCAAGCCCAGCGATTTAACGCCCCTCGATGAGCACGGCATGGCCTTGTTGCACTGGGCAACCGATCGCAATGCCATCGAGATAATCGAGTATCTGGTCGAGTGTGGTGCGAATGTCAATCAATTGGATGCGGAGCAACAGACACCGTTGCACTATGCGGCCAGTTGTGGACACGTGGAGGCGCTGAGTTCTCTGCTGCATCTCAATGCGGATCTGGAGCTGCGCGATGCCGATGGACAGACCTGCTTGGATGTTGCCGACGATGAGCAGATTTGTGCCATGCTCCAAGCTGCGCTCCAGCTGCGCAAAGTTACAACTTAAAATCCTAATTACATACAAATATCAAATTGTTTTCTCTTTTTTTTCAAAATTATATATTTTTTGTGTGTGAAATTAAACGTAATCGTAGTTGTTTAAAAAATAATGTGTTTTTGTTTGAGGTTTACTTCCACAGCTTCTTGATGGACATGTTCTTCTCGGAGTCCTTTTGCATTACCTTGGCGACGGCCATCTCGAAATCCTCCTGGGTAACATGAACACGACGTTCACGGAGCGCATACATGCCGGCTTCGGTGCAAACACCTTTCACCTCGGCACCAGATGCTCCTGGCATCAGTTCGGCAATTTTGCGCAAATTAATGCCACGCGTTAGATTCATTTTACGCGAATGAATCTTTAAAATATCGAGACGTGCCTCCTCATTTGGTGGTGGGAATTCAATTTTGCGATCAATGCGACCGGGACGCAACAATGCTGGATCAAGTATATCAATGCGATTTGTGGCCATGATGACTTTAATGTTTTTGGTCGCCTCAAAGCCATCCAGCTGATTCAACAGCTCCAACATGGTACGCTGCACCTCCGAGTCACCACCCGAGCCGGACTCAATACGTGACGAGCCAATTGAATCAATCTCATCCATAAAGATGATCGATGGCGCATGCTCACGGGCCATTACGAATAGTTCGCGCACCATACGTGATCCCTCGCCAATGAACTTTTGCACCAGCTCGGAGCCCGAGACGCGGATAAATGTGCACTCAGTGTGATGGGCGACGGCACGAGCTAACAATGTTTTACCCGTGCCGGGTGGACCATAGAGTAGGACACCCTTTGGCTGGGCAATGCCCAAGGCATCGAAAAGTTCTGGATGCTTCACGGGCAGTTCGATAACCTCTTTGATTTCCTTGATTTGTTTATCCAAACCGCCAACCATTTCATATGTGGAATCGGGCACCTTTTCAACCATCATGAGAGACACCAATGGATCCACTTTGTTTGGCAATATCTTGTGCAGCGTGTAGCTTTCATTGCGCAATGCAACACGACAATTTGGGGTCACATCATTGATATCAATATTCTTATCCAGATCGACAACGAATTTACCCTCGGGATGCACCTTGACCAGCACCTTCTTCTTGTCCATTGGCTTGACAACCTCACCGACATAGCTGCCCTGCTCCTGCAACAGTTGCAGCTCCTCCCTCAGCATACGCACTGCAAATACGGATTGGAAAATACTTAGTAATTAATATATGAAAAACTCAATTCATTTTAAATCTTATAAAAGAAAAACCTCTAGAGATAAATATCTAGTGACGACAACATTCCCATGCCCCATATTTCTGATATCAAATTTTGGAAAAAACGATATTACATTTTATTTATGGGCATTTCTAGAAAAAGGTCCACCTCGCCCAAAATGTATTCAAGTTATTTATGAACGTTATGAGAAATTCAATAGGATAATCGTATAGATTTAACATTGGAATCAATTCACTTTTCCTATATTTTTGCTCATTTTCTTGAAAATTTACTTTCAAAATGGACCGTAAGATAGTAAGAATGTACCATGAACCATTTTAATACATAGAAATATATTGAAAGTTTAATGTATAACAAGTTTTTCAAGCTGTTTTCGATATATCGACTAAATTTGTTGAACAAATTCTTGAAACAAACTAGGTGGAAATCTTGTCACGTTCGCGATGTTGCGTTACAAATTAATAATAAAACTTTTAAAATAAATAAAATTATAGTAACATGTCAATGTCGAAAATGGAAAACTTTATTATTTTATTATGGTTCAATAGTATTTTCTTCCCAATTACTCGCTAAATTACGCATTTGTCGAGATGAAGTCAAACATGACTTCCATTTTTCGTCGTGTTCGCGATCCTGAAAATATCCATGTAAAATTAGTGTAGCATTCGGTTTTTATATACGGACAATCGTAGATAATTTTATATTTTTCCTGTACATATTCGAAGCTTTCTTGCTGCTACTGTCACTAGCGTGTACTGCCGTCCACAGTGACTTGGTACAGATCCGTCTTTAGAGTGCAGATATAATATATGTACATATGGGCTATTCCTGGGTTGCGGACGAGGAATTAATTGATAAGGCTCGGCCATGAAATACCAAACCACCGTAAAACCTTTTTAATTTTATAATTTGAAGCCCAAAAATGTATTCTAATAAAACAAAAAACAACTATTATTAAAGAACATGCAGTTTTTTGACAAAATAGTTTTCGCCCTTGGTTTAAAAATTTCCGGACTAGCCCATATATGAAAATCATTATGATGTCTGTCTTTAGCAGGAAAAACTTTGTCTTTTGCGACATCTCAAAATATAACACAGATTATGTGTTTGGTGTTGTCATTAAAATCACACCATAGTTATTATAGAAACTTTTAATCGATTAATAAACTGCAAGTTTATTAAATCTGTGGCGTACCGAAGAAAATCAATTTATTTTGTTTCCTTGCTTATCTCTTACCTTTGGCATTGAGCTCGTTGCGCTGAGCCTGCAAACGACGCAAATTTTGGCTCTTCTCGGCCACAATCAGCTGCAGTTCCTCGATCTTTTGTATGTAATATGAACGGAAGCCCTCGCCTTTGTGGTAGGCCGATTCCGTATCCATCTGACCGTCAAAAGTACATTATTTGTTATAGTTTGTTTTTGGTTAATCATGTGATGTACTTACCCGATTTGTGAGCGTCATGTTGCTCTTAGTTCTAAAGTTGATTTGCCTTTCAATCAAGAATAAACAATTGCAGATTTCGTTTGCAAATTTCGCTCAATGCCTTAAAAGTTTTTGATTATGACTCGGCAAGTCTGCCTTTTTGATGTGTTGTTGTTAGCAGGGATGTTCAAAGCATATCGATAAGCTTAACATTTTCTCATCTTATCGATATACATTGATAGTCACATATTCTGTAAGGCGGAGGAGCACGCATTGTTAAATACTCCGTGTAAATAATTAACTGTAAGTATTGCACATGATTTTGTCCACAACTGAAATTGTAATTGTTGATTATTATATTTGATATTTATTAAATGAATATTATATTTTTTATTATTTTTTTTAATAGTATGACAACCGTCAAATGTAAACGGAATGTAATGTTATCATGCTGTTAGCGACTGTTATCGATAGCCTTTTACCACGGTTTCCACTTAAAAATATCTGATTTACCCAAAAACCAACAAAAAATTAGCTAAATTGACTAAAAAATGCCAATTGTGTCAACCGTGCCTTTTACTCAAAAATTTGTTATTTGAAATCAGTGAGTTTCTTGTCAAACATGACAAAGATAATTATACACATGATTTATTTTATTATACATACATTAAAAATTTTAAAAGTCATGATTTAATTAACCAAGCCATTCAAATCAAGATGCCAGCAACATTTGGCTTGCTATTTAAGCATAATGCGTTGATTGAATTGTCACTATGGAGGCGAACATTATTCGAAACAATCACAGTATTGATAATGCTGCTTATAATACTAGTTAATCCAATTGCATATTCAAAAAGGTTGCTATATAGCCGCCATTATTTTGAGGGCGATCACAGCATTGTATCCCATAAACTGGATGATATTAATATACTCACGTAAGTTAATTTGAAAAATAAAAAAACTTAAAACAATATTTTTCTGTTATGTGATCATAATTAAAAAACAAAACCCTAGAATGAGGGCGATTTATCATGAATTAAGCTGAAAAAACTTGGTTGGGAGTTTTACATGGTTTTTTTTTAATTGAATTCTAAAATTTTGCATAATTTAACCAACACTAATTTTCTCTGATCTGGAAATGTTATCGCCTGTTTACAAGCACTACGCATAACGGAATAGTGTAATGTAAATTTTACGTTGTGTAGTGTTGGTAGACGTCAAAAATTATCACATCAAAGAGAAAAGTAGTGCTGGTAAAGCAGACCATTCACAGTCGATTTTGTTTGACGAACATGTTTGGCTCGGCGAATTCTTCGTCGTTGGTGGTAGTGTTTGTTTCGTTTTGTATGTTTTGTTCGAGAAAAATAGAACTGATTCTATCTTGCCTGTGTTCGATTGAACAATTCGACAATGAATGGCAATGTTGGCAGAAACATTACTTGCCAAAAGTTTTCGTAGCGTAAACAGGTGCAAAAAAGTAAAATCAATCTTTGTTGGAATTTATTCATTGACTGCAAAGTGAACAAGCACTGTGGCATGCAAAAAGCGAGGCATAAAGAAATAAAAATATGCGAAATATTTCTTTTTTCTCTTAATTAATATGTCTAAACATCAAGACAATGACTGTATAGTTATCCGACTACATGTTTTGTTTCTGAAAATTTTCTACAAATGATGTTTGCAAGTTTGAAGTAGTGGGCAAATGTAATTTTTGTTCGACGAACAGTTCGTCAAACAAAAAGCGGCGGAAAATGCTCAATATTTCGCTGTCGACGAGCGTAAAGCCAGTGTTGCTAATGCAACACGGAAAAATAACATAAAGTGGAGTGGTAACTCTATGCGTTAACAGTAATTTATTTTAAATTTGAACATGCAGAACTTATTTCGATAAAAAGAGGAGAGAATAGGCAATGAAAAATGTAAATTTATGTTACTAGAGGAGAAATATGCTACGGCACACAAGCACATCGCGTATTTGGGTGTACCCATCGCTTTTCAACTTCTTATATGAATTCTCCATTTATATTAATGGAAAAATACAAAAGTATATAATTTATGTCTATAAAATCAATCAACCTTTTATTCTTGCTTATAATCTACCAATGTAGTCGTCGTTATTGGCCAAATTCCAATAGTTTTCATCTGTGTGCTAGACATTTATCTCATATATAATTAGCGGTATTCTATACAGTTCTAGCTAAATTCGAACAGTGCTGGATAACGCCCTTTCCTTATCTAACAACTCCGTTCTTAGTTTTAGTTTAGTTTTCTTGAGGACCGAGCACTTTGGGTTTACGCCTTTTTTTCGATTTCAGTAGCAAGCTTAAGTGACAAGTTGCACAAAACAACAATGCAAACATTTCATTTGCATTGAATTTTTTAAATTCGATTGAAAAAAAACTTTTTGAAACCCCTAAATAGTTCTTTTTTAGCCATACATATGATAAAACTTCATCTCTTTTTTTTTTTTTTTTTTTTTGGGTACATAATAGAAATTTCCCAAAAAAAAGTGCTTGCAAACAAAATAAAAAACCCAAATTTTTCAAACTTTTAGGAGTCTGGTTGATTCAAGACGCGAACAGACAAAATACACATTGGCCTATGTTCCAAAATCGGTTTTTGCATATCAAATAGCCGATCAAGTTGCCAAACGACTGGAATTGAATAGTACAATCGGTTTTGAAGATCCTGACACATTGCAAAATCAATTCGATGAGCGTACAACACTGGCTGCCATTATTTTCGAAAATACCGATGACAGCTTGGAGACCGCGCCGAAATCCCTTTCAGTCTCCATACGATTCCCCAGTGAATTTCGCACTCTCAATCCGTTTTTAACCGAGGATCGTTTATGGCTGACACGTTGTTCAGGTTTTGTCAATGCTAAACGTGATAATGTCAAAGATGCTGATATTAATCAAGATATTTATATACGTGAAGCATTTCTTCAGATACAGCATCAGGTATTTATTGAATGGTTGCGCCAGCTTCGCAAATTTTATCCGACTAACATGGGGGAGCCAATTGTGGAGGTTTTTAATGTGCGCCTTAAAGTTCCCGATGAACGCTGTTCCACCATAGATGTGTATACAGTACCGTTATTTCTATTTAATTTCCTATATCTGTTGCCTTTCATCAACATAATACGGGTGAGTTGCGGTTTCTAAATAAATAAAAACTTTTAGAGATTAAATCCGATATTGGTTACAAACGTGAAGGGATTATTCAGATTCTTAGTTAATTCTAAAATAAATTCAGATATTTCTTTATTTCCACTTATATGTCTGTTTAAATAAATTTACTATGAAATCAAACATTTTTAATCTCAAAATAAATACTAGCTGAGAATTCTTAAATAAATATGAAAACAGTTTACTATTATACACTTTGATTTAAAGTTGACTAAAATATATTTAATTTGAAAACCTAAATTGAGTTTTGGATATTTCAAAAATATGATTTATTGTTAAGTAATAGTTGACATTTTTAATTTTTTTTCTTTTTTTATTTCTCTTTATTTTGGTTTATTATAACTTTGAAATTAACGTTGTTTGATTGAAATCAAACTTTTTTTTATGGTTGATTTAAGTACAAATCGTGTAGATTCAATGCAATTTATAAAAAAATGTGTACTGATCTGTCTTTCTTTTCATAGAACATTGCTGGACAACTGCGAGATGGCGTTATGACACATCAATGGCAATACGGTTATTCCTTTACCAAACAATATTCGTGCATATTTCTCGTTTTGTCAATACGTTTATTAATACTCAACTTTGTCGTTTTGATTGTGATATTTGTAAGTCAGTTTTAGGAACCATTTGATATATGCATACATATATTTTGCTATAAATTTATGCCCGGTACTTGTGTATTAAACACAGTAAATTTTTGATTAGTATTTACAGAGGTTTATAGAAACTTGATCTCAGATACCACACACTGTTTTCGGGACTAAACAATACCTCCATATCAATATAAATTCTTTTCATACACTCGTAGACTTTTAAAATGTATACTAAGAACCGGGTAAATTGAATTCATATATTTTGCATATACATCCTAGAGGTCTGCATGGCTTCACTCACAGCATAAGTCAAATTGAATGGATTCGAATTGAATTGAGTTGAAAGAGTGCGAGCCACAAAATGAAACGCATAAGTGTCAAAATGAATGCGTGCGAATAAATAAAGCGTAAAGCGACTAGTCCAACAGTGGCAGAAAATAGGTTAATATTTTTTGGCTTATGACTCAAATCCTCGGTGGTGGTCATTGGAAACTCTGCCCTGGAATGAATTATATTCTTCTGCGTTCTTTTAATTAGTTTCCATTTTGAAAAGCCTCTCTACAAGTTGTTTCTAAAAAAAATACCAATAATTAAAACACGTTTAATATAAATATTAAGTTTCTTTTCAATTCTTTTAACTGTACAAAAATATATTGCCAGGCGTTGGCAACGTTAAGTTAGCAGCAAAAATTATCCCTGAAGTGTGTAAGAAAATTTCCGCTACGTTTTAGGGGTCTCGCCCTGAAGACGTATCGGAAACTGGCACTGGCCACTGAATTTTTCCGGCTGAAGACTGTGTGTATTTTGTTTACGACATGCCTTCAGGTTCTATTGGGTTGTTTTTCGTTTGAACATTGTGAGGCCGAGTCTTACGAGAGCGCATTTACTCACTCAAACATGTTTGGCATTGCATTCAATTTTACTCAACACATTTTGAGTATTGTCAATTCGAACATGGTTTTTTATGCGATTCATGCAGACCTCTAATACATACATATGTATATGATATTATATTTTATTATTTCGCAGATAGTGTGGTCGGTGCAAAATAGTAAGACCTCTGGAATTGTATTGCTCGCAATGGTAACGTTCATTATTCTCTTTACCCTGGAGCTGATCGTAACGGCCATTGTTTTGGCCAAGATCTTTCAGAATGCCACAAATGCGGTACTGTGCGCGATCATCATATGGATATTTAACTATGCTGTCTTTGGTGTGATCTTGCGTCGCTATTGGGATGATCATGGACACTATGTGTTTGTGATATTATCAGCGTTCTTTAGCAATCAAATACCATATAGCATGCAAATGTTCAATCGCCTTATCGAGGAGCCGCATACCATAACGATCTACGATATTGCTGCACTCTATGTATCAGCCATTGTCAGTGGACTAATTTTCTTTATAGTATTGATCATCTTACAATGGCGGATGCCAGGACGTCTTCTAAGTCGTCGGGTTCTTTTCAGTAAACGTCGAAAAAAATTCGTAATGGATGCGAATCTACATCTGGAACGATCGCCCAGTTGGCATAATTTTGAGTTTGGCGATGTGGGAAGTACTGAATTAGTTCGCTTTAAACATGTCTATACATCGCATTCCTTATCAGAGCGTAAGATACTAAAAAATATCTCGTTGAGAATCTACAAGGGCGAGATTTTTGTTCTCCTGGGTCACATTGGATCTGGTAAGCTGACTTTATTGCGTGTATTGTGTGGACTAAAGTATCCGGTACGTGGCACGGTGTACTATGATAAAACCGATATTTATGAAGATTTCAAAAATATTCGAAAAAATTGTGACTTTCGTAGCGTTGAGAATGGGCTGGCAGATCATCTGTCGATCGAGCAGACGATCAACCATCATGTTCGCATCAAGCTCAGCAAACAGAATATGGATCGATATCACATCGAGCGTAATAAATGGATCGATATACTGGAGACATATGTCGAGCGTCGTCATACACGAGTCTGGCAATTGACGAATGGAGAGCGACGATTGGTCGCCCTTTGTTGTGCACTCGCCGGTGATACAAAGATTATTGTGTTTGAGGAACCCACACGGCATTTGACGGCTCGTGAGGCGCAGATCTTTTGGAGTATCATTGCCATGGAGAAGGAGGATCGAGCGATTGTTATATCCACCTATAGTATCGATGAGGCCGAAGCTGTTGCCGATCGCATTGGTATTCTTAGTATGGGTGTGCTTGAGGCAAGTGGTACACCATTTTTTTTGCGCGCTAAATTCAGCAGTTGCGTTGAACTAGTAAGTTATCGATAATCATCTTTATCGATTGTTAACAGCATTAATTGAATTTGAATTTATCGAGATCAGATACTTATCAAAAAACCCCATGTACCGGATACACCGATCACTGAATTCATTTCCCACTACATACCGAATGTTGAGCCCGAAAATGAAATTGGTGATACGTTGACCTACAAAATCGGCTCGGAGCATCGACCTCGTTTACAAAAAATGCTCATACATTTGGAGAACGATCGCAAATCGATGGGCATTGAGAATATTCGAGTTGTTGGCTCCGAGATGTCCGATATCTATATGAAATTGGTCACATCGTTTCGACTACGACAACAGGTCATACCGGATGTCAGTGAGTATCAATTTTTATTTAACAATTTCCTGATGACTCTTGTAATCGATTATATATAATCGACAGCGCAAACCTTTAAATATTCCGTCGTATCAAAGAAACAACTACGTCATCAGCAAATGCGCGCCATGTTCTACAAGAAGATGATACATTCGGCGCCCAACGTGTGGCCCATCATAATGATATTTGCCTGCCTTATATTGATTGTGCTTATCACGCGACTGGCGTTGGTACTAAACGTGCCCAAAATGCGCACAAATGTCATACCGCTGGGCTTTAAGGGCGCAACGAAATATCTCAAGGATATACCAAATATTAAGGATTGTGGATATATTGACATAACATCGTTGGCCAAAAAGCCAGCCTACCGAAAGTCCACTAAGGCAGAGCGTGTTTTTGGTCCCCATTCATTTACGTGCAACAAGGGCAACTATAGGGATTTTTTAAGAAGCAAGTCGGAACTGCAGAGTCTTGGCGCCATTGAGATGACTAGCGAACAGAATATACACGGATATATTAGTCAGGATACATTTCACTCAGCTCCAATCACCCTCAACTTATTACACAACGCTATACTTAGGTAAGTGCTAGATCATAAACTGCGATCTTATACTGATTTTTGGTTCCATATTAACTGATCTTAATTTGATATTGGATCGATCGTGTCGTGATCGTCAACTGATCTTATACACATGACATAAACTGATTCCTTATTCAGTAACGAGTACACTGATCACTGATCGTACACTGATTGTAGTCAGTTGATTTTTAAATAATCACAGAAAGATCTTAAACTGATCGTAGACAAATCATGTACTGAGCTCACACTGTTTGATCTTAGTAAATGATTGATCTTGTCATTATGAATTAATATTTTAATGATGAAAAATTGATCTTTTACTGTGACCTCGTTGATCTCAAACTGTTATCACACAGATTAGCATATCCAGGAGATGATAAGGTATACTTTCTACTTGACAATCATCCAATGCCTACACCCCTGCAAATGAAGATCAATCTAATGGATAATGAGGTAGCCCATATAAATGCTCCATTGGCGATCGGGTGCGTTTTACCGTTGGCGGTATCTGTGTTCATTTTACCCTTGGTTGAGGAGCAAATTACACAGATGCGTATACTTCAGGTAATTGCTGGCCTTGGATTGGAGATCTATTGGGGTATCACATTATTTTGGGATTTCTTTACATATTTCATCTATTCGGTAATCATTGTGATATTTTTGGCCTGCACAAGTATTGGATATTTTGGTTCATATGAGAATCTATTGCTGTTGCTACTGATCACAATCTATGGTATAGCCGCATTGCCGATCACATATGTGCTGTCCATGTATGTTAACAAGTCCATTATGAGAGCGTTTCTTGCCTCTGTCGTCTTTCAGGGCCTCACCGGTCTGGTGCTCTATATCGTCTACTGGGATGTGGCCAATAGTAATATTATCTTTTTCTATGGTGCCTGCATGTCACCCGGTTTTGCACTTCTCGATGGCATTAGCAATATCTATATAAAATGTCTCGAGGAGCATTTTTGTATAGCTAAATGTAATACAATTGAATTTTGCACACCCGATAATATGCATGAAATGGTCCCACATTGTCACTGTATGTATTTATTTCTATACTTAACGATAAATGTTGTTAAATGATCCATCTTTTTACAGTTGATACGTACTTTAAATGGAGTGATCCTGGCATATTGCCATCTATAACTTTTATGTTGTTGGCAGCACTTTTAACGCTTCTTCTGATCTTTTGGATTGAATTGCATCGCAAGGAGAAGAAATTTCATTCGTCCAAAGAGTAAGTGGGTAAATATTCAGGATCTTTGTCTGACTGAATACAAAATAGATCGCGAGTAATTGGTTAGTTTGTAGATATCTCGTTTTAGGCTTTAACCCTCTAACACGTAAGCGTGTCTCAAGGCACTTATCCGTTAAATCACAATAACAAAAAGGTAATCCATTTTTTTAACATGAAAATATTTTTTAGCTGTTGCTAATGAGCACATCTTGACATTTGCAATAAGCTTTAAAGCACTTGGAAGCTTTTAATGGTGCTTTTATTTTGACTAAATCACGCGATGCGCTTTTCCGTTTTTTTTTGCGAAAAATCTCGCGAGGGTCAATTTCAATCTGCTCTTATGCTGCACACACAGCAAAATCTATTTGGTTGGTGTTATATACCAATAGATAAATGACAAATCTGAAATGTAAACATATTTTCAAGCGAATTTTTTCACTGATAGCCCCAAAAAAGGCTTGAGTCGCTTTTCACATTTTGTCACCTTACAGGTGAACGAAGCCATGTACACCTTTGCTGTGCTCATTTTTGAACTCAGAGGCCCAAATTCATCTTCGAAAGCATAACTTGACTTCTCTTCGTTTATTATTTTCAAAGATAGCCTTAGAGCAGCGGTGGGCACGCAATAGCTCCGAGAGCCATCGGCTGCTAACGAATTCAGGTTTCGTGCCCACCACTGCCTTAGAGGGTTAAAATTTAGAGCTTTAGGCCTTAAAATTAGTCTAACAATAAAGTAAGTACATGATATCTGCAGTATACTGACTTTCGAATCTAAGAATTAAAAAAAAGTGCAATAAAGATCTGTTTTTTTTTTTTTTTAAACAATTTTTTCGAATCGATCAGAAAGTTTTAATAATTGGTAATTGAATGTATTCCATCTCTACAGCTTGCATAAGATGCGCACGGCGACTTATCAGTTCGATGACAGCGATGTGGCGGATGTTAAGCAAAAAATCGCTGATGCGGATATGAGTAAATGCAAGCAATCGGTATTTTTGGTTGATCAAGTTGAGGGCAAGATACCGAACAAGGGCAATACGGTCAACACAGTGTCATTTGCGCTTAATAAGTAAGTCGATATTTTCATCAATTAATCGATAAACTTTTTTTCTAAAAGCCTGCCTAACAGATACATGAGCATGGGCATCTTTGGGCCAAGAAATTCAGGGAAAAGTCATCTTATAAGGCAACTTGTCGGCGTCGATGGATTCGCCTTTGGTGAGATCTATGTGAGAGGATTGGATTTCAAGTACGATCTGGACACTATTCTCGGCTATGTCGGCTACTGTCCACAGCATTACGGACTTCTCAACGATCTGACGCCGCTGGAACACATTCGACTTCTCTGCATGATACGCGGCGTAACAGAAAACAAAATAAGCGAAAAAATGCACGATATTTGCCTCATGCTGAACATGCGGGGATGGATGCATCGGAAATGCGGTAATCTAACACCCGAGAAGCGTCGCAAATTGAATGTTGCCCTCTCGCTGGTGGCGTACAATAAGATTTTTGTATTGGATGAACCCACATATGGCATGCCATCGACGACGCGTCGTGAGATTTGGAATATCTTGAGATATTTGCGATATTGTGGCAAGACCATAATTTTCTCAACCAGTGATGAGCTTGAGTGCAAAGTTCTGGCCGATTTTATAATACTCTTTCAGGATAGCGAAATGTTAGCTATTGGTAGCATGCAGTACTTGCGTTACAAGTACAGTCACGGCTTCTATTTGGAGGTGCGATTGGTACGCGATGGCGCCACCTTAGAGGAATCGGAAGCCAAGTGAGTAAATACCCCTACATTTTATAATAACTTTTGTTTTCAAATGAAATCCTATGTTTTCTCTGCTTTGTAGCCTTCGCAAGGATGTTGACAATTTGGCGCGTTTCATAAACTTTTTGCATGATAAATCAGAATTAGTGTAAGTTATCAAATCTGAACGATAGTTTAGTATTTTTAACATCAGAGAATTGGGGGATCATATCTAGAAGGTTTTTGTTTGGCTACGTTTTCTAATTATATGTTTCTAAAAATACAACTGACTTACAGAATAGTTACTCTGTATACTTGGGAAACTAATATTTTTTTATTTTAACTACAGCGGACGATTGCATAATTGGTTCAAGTATTATATACCCGTGGGTCACATTGTCTACTCGTTCCTTTATGGCGCCATGGAGAAGAATAAGGTGCGGCTGAATGTTTACGACTATTGCATTTATCAGGCAAGCATGAATGTTGTCATTGCCCAAGTCCAGGAAACACGTGCGGAATTAAAGCGTCGCCTGGTGGAACCAATTCTACAGCCAGAACAGTCAGAACAACCAGCAACAAGCTCACCTGTCAAATAACTATTGTAGATAATCGTAATTTGTATGAAATTTTTTTTTTTTAAATACACTCGTGTTACAGAATGTCTACAATTTTAATTAATAAATATCTCAGTCTCATTAACGAAAGTTGAGACTACGCGTTAAGTTGCCAGCGCTCGATTATCATATAAGCACATATAATCACTAAGCAACCCTGCCAGCAATTGGAAGATCGTTTTTACAAAAATCTTATTGAGAAGTCTTTTTCGAGTCGCCTTGCTGATAGAAAAGCGATTGGTGATCAAAAGAAGACTCGAAAATGACTCGTGCATATGCTTAAAATATGATTCAGTAAAATTAAATTTAAATTAAATTTATTTTTAAGTTTACAAATGACTTTTTTTTCAAGAGAAAATGTCTAAAAGTATGCAATAAAACTGCCTAAAAGTATGCCATAAAAATATTGTATATATATTTAAATAAAGAACGGGTATTCTATGGTTGGGAGCTCGAATCTAGTCTTTTTCGCTTGTTTTTTTTTCTGTAAAGTTTTGGTTTACCAACGCTGGGCAGTGGCAAATTCGCATTAAGGCCTCCAAAATGCACTTCTCATAAAAGAACAGTATAAAATGTGATATTCGTTTTAAGTCAGTAACTTGTACAGTCTTAATATAGGTCATTAGCTGGGACGTAAGTGTATAATGGTAAATATGCTAGTGTGTACAAGTTTCGTTATGTTAAACCTGTCTTTTGGTACTTCTACTACGTGTGGTTATTTATTGTATGCGTAATTGTAGCATTGACAAGTTTCATGAATAAAACGTGCTCACCTTTCACTTTTCGTGTTGGCATTGATAAGATTTTAAATTTGAATGCTTCGCACTGACGGTTTTTGTTGGCCTCTTAGCTGCAACATAATATGTGCCTTCGATAGCTCAGTTGGTAGAGCGATGGACTGTAGGTTACGGCATTGCAAGATGCGATTATAATACACATCCACAGGTCGCTGGTTCGACTCCGGCTCGAAGGATTTTTGATATTTTTGTTTTTTTTTTTATATTTTTTAAAAATATTTCATTTATCTATACAAGTATTCGCCCTATGGCATTTCATTTTGAGTGGACTATAAAATCATTGACCCGATATGGTTCACATGTTTAATAATTTAAAATTGATGGCATTGGCCTCAAGTTCCGCTGTTGATTTGAAGTATTTATTAAAAAACGTGCAGACGAATTATGTATGAGGCCTCCACTTTTGACCCATTTCAATAAACTATGGATCCGTTGACTGGGAATTTGACAACGTTAGTCATATGCGCTTGCAGCTGTGCGACACATTCTATTGAATATTTAATAGAACAACCAGACTTAATAATAACTTATGAAGACTTTGTGGTGTGACTTTTATAAATTACAATTCTTATAAAAGCACTTTTTTTATTACTTTGATATTGCCTATTTCAAACGTTACATTCAAATATTCTAATTTATCAAGCTTGGTCACACTGCTCTGTAATCTATTTTCGATAAACGATAGTTGTGATAGGCAAATTGTTGACAACCAATAGAATGCTGTCGCTCTTGCTCGTCGGGTTAGTAGTGTCGGTAATCGGTGTAGTTCTCGCTCTCTCGTACTTTCTCTCAGCTGACACATTGAAAATTGATAGAGTCGGAACACAAAACGAACCCAACGCGTACATCTGTTTGTTGTTGTTTCATTTGGTCTCTCAAGTGTAAAGTTTATATCGCGCGCGATTTTCAGGTATTTCTGAGTGTATTTTTTCAGCCCGACATTAAATGTATTCTTAGTTGTTCTTTCCGCTTTTATTATAAACTTTTTTTTAAATATTCTGGCTGTGCATGTGTGTGTGTACGGACAGTGGACAGCTGTTAAAGAGCTTGCAGATGACAAAATTGAAAAAATAAAAGTATTGTGAATTCTTGTTTACATTTGAATATCAGCAAGCAAAAACAAAACGTTTGACAAATTGAATTAAGATAAAATGTAAATGGAAACAGTGTGCGTGTGAATGCATACACACACACGAATGCAAATGAATGAATAAGAAAAATGTGCAATGAAATACTATTTAGAAACCGGTGACGGCATAAAAAAACAAGCACACATATTCCCCAATATGAAATATTTTTTTTTGTTTTGTTTTTCTTTGAGCATTTGCCAAACTCGGATGCTTATTTGTTTATTTTATGTGGTTTTTTTTTTGCCGCTGCGCGAGTGTGTGATTACGTTGCATTTAGAAACTGGGTGTTCCATTTAACCGCCAGGACATGAGCACACCGAAAGCAGCTGTTACAATTTCCAATGAGCACGCTGTTTTCAAATATCAAATGTCAACGGTTAACAGTGCATACGCATACATACATATGCATACTGACAGTGCACGTGTGTGTGTATTAGTTTGCCCTTAAACTCTTTTAATGAGTGCAATCACACTCAATGTGTTGTTTTTAAGGGGTCCAAATGTTAAGCCAATAATCATCATGACATTGCAGAAATGTAAAATATTTGTACAATTTATTATTAGGTGATTTACTTACAAATTGGCTTTTATTCTCTTATTAAATATTTAGTTACAACCAAAGCCAAAGAGCAACAATTTTAATTAGTCATTAATATAAGTGAAATACATGCAACATTAACGACCTTACCCGCGTTGACATCTCTGATTATTTCAATAATTATATTGACGCTACAGTTATCGCTCCTTCCTACTTCCTTTGACGTCATAAACTCGAGCTGTTTACATTTGTGACGTCATTGCGTTTTCTCCATTTGAAATGAAAGCACAACGCATTGAGAAATGAAATTGAGAGCCAAACCAAGGTGGATTAATAACAAGGTACAGTCAGACCAACATTTATTCGTACACTTAATATTTAGTACTTTAATGGCTATTGTAGGTCATGTTTAGATAGTATTGAAGTTTTTTTTGTTAAATATGAGAAAAACAATAATTTTTTTATAATATTCACAAAAAAAACAACCGTTAGTTTCATATGCTCAAGGAGTGCAGCATCAATTTCAAAAAATTAACCGAAAAGACGCCCAACAATTATTCGTACACTGTAAGTTCAACCTTTTCCGACAGTCGCATTGACCGTTTTTAGCGATTTTTTTTTGTGATATTCGTTGATATATGAAAAAGTAAGTTCATTTCTCTAAAGATTTATGAACTTTGACTTTGATTTGCTTTCAATTGCGATAAAATTAGTAAAAATAGGACAAGGTCAGCTTATCCTTAAGCTTTACTTGGATAATCGGTGTCTTCTCGCAATTGGAAAGGCTGTCAATAAGCCGCATTTCACAGTGCAAGGCATTATTAAAAAGTACACTGAAACCCGTGATCTGAGCACAAATAATCATCAACCTGGCAGACAGAGCAAATAAACGATAAGAGAACAACGCAGTTTGGTAGTTTCTGTGGTCAAAAGTCCAAAAATAACCTCCACGATATTGTGCCAAAATGTTCAAGAGGGGATGCAAAAACAAGTCTATCCCCAGACTATTCGCAATTGCTTGAAAAATGCTGGATATCAGAGCTGAGTTGTTAGTCGAAAATTGTTTATTTCAAAGGCCAACAAGAAAAAGAGGCTGAGTTTGCCAAACTACACTTGGGGAAGCTTGATTCTTTCTGGGAGAACGTCATATTTAGTGACGAATCGAAATTCAATATTTTTGGGCATGGCGGTCCTTCAAAAGTCTGGTGCACAGTCAATGAAGCCATGAAGGAAAATAATATTATTCCCACAGTTAGGCATGGTGGCGGAATTGTCATGATTTGGGGGTGTATATCTGCAGCTGGAGATGGACGAATGGACTTCATCAATGAAAAAATGGATCATCACGTGTACAAGAAGATTTTGGTTGAAAATTTACCCGCAAGTGTCTCTGAATTAGGCCTTAATCCAAAAACATTTATTTTTCACCAAGAAAATGATCCTGAACACGCATCGTAAAGTGTTCAGGAATGGATCATTTACCGTTACAAACAGCTTTAGAGCCTACCCTAGTCACCAGACTTGAACCTCATTGAGCTTGTGTGGAATTTGCTGGAGACAAGGATCCGAAAGCACCAGATTACTTCAAAAGAGACGTTAAAAACAGCACTTAGGAATGAATGGACCAAATTTAGAGCGATTGACACCGACAACTTGGTCAAATGCATGCAGAGACGCTTAAAAACTGTTATAGTTGCCAACGGTGGTCCCACTTAATATTAAAAACAATATGCACTATGTCAATTTTGGCAATTAAGTTTGAGTTGTGCTCACTGTACGA
Source organism: Drosophila quinaria (assembly GCA_035047525.1). Taxonomy (NCBI): domain Eukaryota; kingdom Metazoa; phylum Arthropoda; class Insecta; order Diptera; family Drosophilidae; genus Drosophila; species Drosophila quinaria. The sequence continues at coordinate 5,989,942 of JAWNPO010000455.1, read as the reverse complement.
ATAATTTATGGTGGCAGAAAAGTGCCTTATTTGATTAGTTTGTAAGATTCTCTGGATTCAAACTGAATTTATTTTGTTTTTATTTTTAAATACTCATTAAAAATATTCCTTCATTATACTGAAATTCTTTTTTTTTTAAATTAGTCAACTGCTTACCATATAGGAGGGAAAATACTTTGAAAAATAAAGTGTACGAATAAATGTTGGTCTGACTGTATGTATTCGCTGTCTCTCGGGGCAAATCTGTCAAAATTAGTCTGAGAGAGAGAGAGAGAGATAGATATATAGAAAATGCTCTCGTAATGACGTTTGTGCCCCGAAAAAAGAGGGAACGTCAAACGAATACATCACCTTATTAATCCACCTTGAGCCAAACCATTTGGTGAGTACAAAAGTCTGTCCTTTAATGTAATGGCTTCAGTGTTGCCAGATTGGACCGTTAAAAAAAAGACAGATTTGAATAAATAAATAAAGTTAAAGCTAAAAATTAAAAGAATGATAATAATATTTTTTTTTTCTAAATTAGAATGAAAGTTTGAAATTAAATAAATGTTTAGCTTATATTCTTAAAAATTTATTTATTTATATCTGTCCTTTTTTAATGGACCAATTCTGGCAACAGTCAATGGCCAAATTTCAACTTACCTTTATTTCCATTTAAGTAGAAATGAAAAAAAAAATACTCAAAAGTGTTAGAGTAACCTCGGAAACTCGAAATAATTTCAATATTTCGAAAACGCTTCCATAAAAAAAATTTTAAATGCCGAAGTCCATAAACAAAAAAAAATAATGTGATTGACTTTGCATTTTGGCTGTAAACTAGTGTAATTATAATAAAAGCAGAAAACTAAATTTAGAAACCAGGAAATATTTTTTATTTTTTTTCTTATTTAATTTCTAGACATTCTGTGTACTGTATGTTCAGTCAAAATAGCTGAGGAAATTCGCAGCCGAAGAACCTAAAGGCCGCAAAATTATTCCAAGAAATTCAATGATTTATAGCAATTGATTTTTAGTAAATAAGAACGTATGTACATTAGGGTGGGTAAATTTTTTTCGACCCAATGCGGGTATATCAAAATCGTAATCTACGGTGAATTCTAAGAAGATTTGCCCAAGAAACAATGGGTCTAAAGTCAAAACCGAGCTTCCGATTTTTAGCGTGAAATATGGGGAATCGTATGAAAAGCCAAAAATTATCAGAATTTCTGGTTAAAAATCGGAAGCTCGAAAACGATTTTAGACCTGTGGTTTCTTGGGCAAATATTCTTAGAATTCTCCGTAGATTACGGTTTTGATACCCGCAAGGTGCGTTTTTTTTGGTCCATACAAATTGACCCGCTCTAATGTACAAACATATGTATTTATGTATATACATATGTCACAGCTGGGCCTTACATGATAAAGATAAAACCATTCTTATGGTATTCGTGATTTGTCATATTTTAAAAATGAATACATACATTCGAATATAGGTCAATTTATTTACATGCCGGCTAGGTACGAGTACTTTGAATTATTAGAATCACAAACATTTTCAAATAGTTATCAAACATTTGTATCACGTGTCAGTTATAAATGAATTAATCATTGCCATTAAACGTTATAGTTTAATAAAAGTGTGTACGATTATACTTTTTAAGAGTCGTTTAGATAATCAACACGAGTCTCCAAAGATCACGAGTAGTGAGTCATGTGTCTAATCGCTATCATTGATTCTCGGAAATGCCATCGAACTGCCATTAACTCGTGGTTTTCTTTGCTTATCAATTATGGGAACACTATAAATGCACGAGTTTCATAACGTTTGCACTTATTTTATGAGATAATCCGACTTAAAATTTTGAGTTATAAATTTTCGATGCTTTTTTTTTCTTTAATTATATTAATCGATAAAAAATATCGAATCCTTCGAGCCGGAGTCGAACCAGCGACCTGTGGATTTCTTTTATAATGACAACTACAGTCCATCGCTCTACCAACTGAGCTATCGAAGGCACTTATTTAGAAAATGAATGCTGCGTCTTTAAGTTCAAAAATATCGATAATTTCGAATAAAAAATATCGAATCCTTCGAGCCGGAGTCGAACCAGCGACCTGTGGATTTCTTTTATCATGACAACTACAGTCCATCGCTCTACCAACTGAGCTATCGAAGGCACTTATTTAGAAAATGAATGCTGCGTCTTTAAGTTCAAAAATATCGATAATTTCGAATAAAAAATATCGAATCCTTCGAGCCGGAGTCGAACCAGCGACCTGTGGATTTCTTTTATAATGACAACTACAGTCCATCGCTCTACCAACTGAGCTATCGAAGGCACTTGAATGCCGGATGCAAAAAGTGAGCTTTCAAAGATCTGTTGAGTCTTGTGACAGACTTATTGTCGGAAAGTCTACTCGTCTCTCAGCTTGGCTAAGCTAAATTTAGCATTATTTATTAATTTATAAATGCTATCGGTAAGCAGTTTGCAGAGCCACCGAATATAACTGATAAGTCGAAATTATTTCCGATCTTGCATTATTTTTTTGCATGTCTAGCATGACTACTCAGTTTAATAAAAGGTAATTTTACGACTTTCAGATTACCTGTTGTGCATTTTTATACCTGTTATTTATAAATTAAATATAAGAAATCATCTCCGACTCTATAAAGTTGAAAATATAGTATTTTAAGACAAAAGTGTGCTAGGTAGGATTCCCTCACTTTGCTAAAAGATCCTTAAGCCATATTAAATTGACTTTTGAGTATTACACATGTTATCATAAATGTTGTATATTTTAGAAATTTAATAAGAATTGCATAATAAAAAGGATTAGGTGCTCTTCCAAAGAAGCACAATCCAAAATGTTTTTCTTGATAAGATTTGCTGTGATTCTATTAAGTTAATTGTAATATCATAGTTTTTTAATACTTAGATAAGACAAGACTCAGGTAAATTTGAGGAAAAAACCTTGAAATGCCGGAGCTTTGACTTAGTCTTTTGAATTACTACGCTCATAAATAATCCGCTCGAGACTTAATTGTTCTTAGCAAGTGATTAACTTTTCAACTTTTTTTTAAACAAATAAGGCAAATAAGCTTGTCTCATTTTCCTTAAATAATAATACTCCTAATATTAGTGTCTGAATGTGTCAAAACGAAGACCTTAAGGCACTGGAATTGTTTGTTTAACTTATTTATATATTGATAACTAGCTATTTATTGAACTTTTGTCAATTGTTAGTCATGTTTTGTTCGTTATTCGGTCTGTTTGTACTTCGATACATTTATAAAAACTACTTTCCTCATACAATAAAACGTGCTAGATAAGAATTACGAGTACCCATAGAACATAATATAATATATCGAACAATTGAATTGTACTTAAATATATGGCTGTGTTTTATTTAGTACGAGTTTATTTTTTGACTTGATCGAATACCTCATAAATTTGCCTAGTTTTTATATCCTGCCTTCATAAAATGAGACGTGAAAGGTCTCATAAAGTTGAATATGTACTACTTATAAAAAAACCTCTTTACGAGGTAAAAGTCTAGTGACGAAAACATGTTTATGCCCCAAAATTTATAATATCTAATTTTAATTTGAAGTTTTACATATAAATTATTAAAAAAAAATGTTCGAACTTTTTTTTTATTTGAATGTGTACACACATTTCACAGCGAAGTTAAGTTTTTCATTGTCAGTGTACACAAAACGATAAGACAACAACAAAATGCATTCGTATTAGCAAAATACAGTTGTTATTGTTTTGCCGGCACCGAATGACGATCCAAAGCGCAATGTGAAAAATTTGTTTGTGTAATTTGCAATGGGTGCCCGAACCTTACCTATGTGTATTCTCACTGTCTTCCTATATCCCGTATGAAGAAAAAAACAAATGTGCTTTGTGTGCATAGGCGATGGGCACCCCTGGTCTATGACATATAACATATTTAAAAGTGATTTAAAACACAGATTTTTCTTGAATCGCCAAAATGTGGGAAAAAATACCTTATTTCACCTGTAGCTTTTAACCTATGTTCTTTAGAAAAAAGTTTACAGCTATGATTAAAATACCCTTAAAAATACCTTTTCAACGACATACAGAACGCATCTGTAGCTTGTATCGTTTGGATGCTATGCTCAATTTGAGCGGTTTTTTTTCGCGATTCCCCGCTCAACTAGCGATTTTTCAAAAAAGGACAACAAACGTTTCTAGATTTTTGATCGGGAACAAGTCCTTATTCAAACTTTTAAGCAAAATCAACGATTTTATACAAACAAACCAACAATCAAACAAACAGACTGACTTTTCTTTTCAATTTCGGAAAGCCACTAAAAATTGCAAAATGAATTATTTTTTGAACGAGTGGTCGGATTTCGATGATCAAGGTATCATTCGACGCGTATTTTTGATTAGAATAGTAAAAAATTAAAAAAGGCTCCAATCATTTAAATTTTACCCCTCCCACTTACACCTGATTATCTCCCGAACCAGGTGTGTTTCTAAAAGTCTTAGTATGCACATTTGTATGTTAAATTGATACCTTTCGATCGGTATATAACTCGACCCGATCGGACGGTCATAGCAAATTTTCCATTCTTCCTGTGTATATATGCTAGTCGTCTTTCCCAACCTTCGTGCTGCTTTCGTCACTAGCGCGGACTACTGACCGGCGTGATATGTATCCAGACAGTAGGAGCTATAAACGATATATATGTACATACACATGTATAGGCGGTTGCGACTGATTCGATAACATATAATAATGTTGTAGACATTCATTACTATTCTTTTACAGTTACTATCGAAATCGATAAAAAAAACTTTTATTATTGCTTTTCGTTAAGAAGTAATTATAGTTCACATGCATGGACTTTAGCATGATGTGTATCTACATATGAATGTTATTTCACAGAGTTCATAAATCTGCATCAGTCGTTTGGTCTCTAGAATCACCCAGAAAGGGAAAATATTAGAAAGGTCCAAAAAAATCGGGATAAATCTGTTAATTTAAAATTCATTTAAATGTACATGCATATTTATGTATTATTATCATTATTTATTTATATATTATTATTTTTTATCATTATTATATTGTACAATACTAGGAGGCTCCGCCCCCTGATCGCTTCGCTATGATATAGTAATCCGACTTTGACCAAATTTGGTCAGAATGTAAGAGACAGCCATATAATCTGTGAGTTTGATTGAGATATCTTAAGAAACAAAAAAGTTTTTCATACAAGCAATTTCCTGACCTTTGACCCCAAATTTGACCCACTTACAGATCGAACGCCCTCTTATTGCACGATGAAATTATCTCATCTATGTAGTGTGAAAATTTCAGGTTTCTATCTTTAACCGTTTGGGCTACATATTGATGTTTAGCGAGTCAGTTAGGACAAAGAGTTTTATATATGTATATAGATCAACGGTGGGCACGAAACCTGAATTCGTTAGCAGCTGCTGGCTCCCGGAGCAATTGCGTGCCCACCGCTGATATATATTATATTAAGCTGAATTGCAATTGACAATTAAGCGCAAAGGCCTTTATTGAAATAAGGAGCCAGGACGTTTTTGATTATGCTGCTGCATTTAGTGCGGTGCAGCTGTAATTTTAATTGAATTGTAACTCTTTGCGCAAAACTGTTTATTAACATAAATATCACTTAAGTGGTCAACTGGAGCAATTGCAGAATGCTGAACATTAAACATGGCCAATTCTGGTGGTAAATTTATATTTTATTATTTTGGGCAAACGGTTCGGCGTTCTGTATATCTTATAAAAAAACCTCTTTACGAGGTGAAAGTCTAGTGACGAAAACAGTTTTATGCCCCAAAATTTCTGATATCCAATTTTGTGACGAATAATAATAAGTTTTACATATAAATTATTTAAAAAAAAATGTTGGCACTCGGCACATTGCGCTAAAATGTCTCAATTCTTTATATAAAATAAAACTCACTGATTTGCGCAGTGCCGAATGCAAAATTTTTTTTTAAAATAATTTATATGTAAAACTTATTATTATTCGTCACAAAATTGGATATCAGAAATTTTGGGGCATAAAACTGTTTTCGTCACTAGACTTTCACCTCGTAAAGAGGTTTTTTTTTATAAGATATCAGTAATTTTTGAATAAGACATCAGAAATTTTGAAATCGCTACAAATTTTACAGTAAAACTTTGTTAAAAGGTGTTTCTTGTTTGTACAAAAAAAAAAATTGTCTGGCAACACTGGTTCCCTTTACAAACACACATGCCAAGCGCACCACTTGCAAGCAGTATATTTCCGAATGGAGCTGCAAGCAGTGTACATACTGCATATGTACATTGAGAAGTGTAAAGGTAAAAGGCATATTCAGTTCAGTTAACAGTAATATCTTGCCCAAACGAATTTTGACAGATATGTGTTATATGTCAAAAAACGCGGAATTAAATTTTCCACAACGTATAACATATTTCAAAGTGATGTCAATCCCCGATTTTTCTTAAATCGCTAAAATGTGGGAAAAAAAACCTTATTTCACCTGTACCTTTTTACCTGTGTTCTTAAGCAAAAAAGTTTTCAGCTATGCTTTAAAGTCCTTCAAAATACCATTTCAACGATATATAGATCACATCTGTAGCTTCTATAGTTTGGATGCTATAGGTGATTTAATTTTAGCGGTTTTTGGCGATTTCCCGCTAAACTAGCGTTTTTTCGAAAAAGTCGTAGAACAAACGTTTCTAGATTTTTGATCGGGAACAAGACCTCATTCAAACTTTTAAGCTAAATTAACGATTTGATCCAAACAAACAAACAAACAAACTGACTTTTCATCTCATTTTCGGAAGGCCACTAAAAATTTCAACATTAATTATCTTTTGAACCAGTGGTCGGATTTCAATGATCGAGGTGTCATTAAATTAAAATAAAAAAAAAAGGCTCCAACTGCTCCATTTGCTCCAATAATTAAAATTTTTCCCCTCCCACTAAAACCAGTTTATCTCACGAACCAGGTGAGTTTTCAAAAGTCTTAGTATGCACATTTTTAAGTTAAGTTTATACCTTTCGATCGGTATATAACTCGAACCGATCGGACAGTCATAGCAAATTTTCCATTCTTCCTGTGTATATATGCTAGTCGCCTTCGCACCCTTCGTGCTGCTTTCGTCACTAGCGCGGACTGCCGTCCGCAGTGATATTTTTGGGTGGCGCATGCGCTTGTCCAGTATTTGCAGTAAGCTTTATTGCAATCGTCAGCATCAATCGGGCCTATTTAGCTACGACTCACGGAATTTCTGCTTATAAGTGGCTCTCAATTACATTAAATGTTATTTTGTATGTTTCGGTTTTGGAATACCGGTATGGTTTTGGTTCACAAAAAAATTTTGTTTTGCAAAAATAGAATTGTTTATATAATCTTATAATAACAATTAGGAAGGCATTACTTTCTTCATGTTTCATTCACACATTTAATTCACATATTCTTAAGTTTGATGAAGTTTATTTTCAATTTTGATATTTCATTTATTCAAATTTATTTTATTCGTGATTATTCAGTGCTATCATGAATATCACAAATAAACATTTAAAATTAAACATAAGAAAATTAAAATCGAAAATCAAAATTTAAATTTTTTTGTGTTTTTGAAAAACCAAAATTAACACTTATAAATTAAACGGTTATTTTGTTTACAGAGTTTCGGTTTAAAGGTTTCGGTCAAATGAAAATTTGTTTTACCGGTTACGGTTTCCGCTACGGTTTTAAATTTCAATCGGTTTTTACCGGTTAAAGGTTACGGTTTCGGTTAGGGTTTTAATACCTGCTTATTTTGTAGCGGCTGCTTAATTGCAATCGATATTATTAACGAATTTCACGTCGTAGTTAATAATGCACACATTAATTAAAAGTAAAATTTAAGAAAAGCTTTAAGCTTGAACTAAGCCGTAAATAAATGTATGCTTAAATAAAGTTTAATTTTTATACGTATATCACATGGCATGTCATGAACCAAACAGGCCGATCAATTCGCCAAAGGGTATCACATTGCGATTAATGGCTGTTCTAACATACTCTAATGTCTATTAAATTGCAAACACTATATCTGCACTCCAGGCATAACTAATTGGCGTCTTCTTATATCGGTTATCATTGTCGACCGAACAATACTATATGATTAAATAACTAATCGTCTAACCGAACGACAATGCCGAACAATTGCTAATTCATAGTAATAAATATGTATATAGTATACATACATTACTTATTCGTATGCTTCCTTTTTATAGATTGTGTATTTATTACGAAAACATTGATAAAGTAAAAAAAAAAACAAAAACAAATGTGGAGAATACGAAGCAACACGGCTGTATTAATATGTAAGCTGAACTCAGTTTGAAATTGTCGACACGGTCGAGCGGTTCGTCTCCTTCTCTCTGTCAGTTAGTATTTATTATATTTCAAACATTTGTTTGGATTTTATTCTTTCTATTCTTTTGACACATTCATAATTTAATTTATGTTCAACTTTATTTTTTTTTTTATTTTTTTTTAACTTTTGTTATCGTTTTTTATTTGTGCTTTCTAATTAACTATTCGCGTGAAGGTTTTTTACGAGGTAAGCGCAGTCTGAACGGGCTGTGAGTTTTCGCACCCACACAAACTGCTTCCCCATTTCCTAGGTAATGTGCCCATTAAAAAATAAACCATCATACGTAGGTATTTTCATCAGACTTATCAGAGCTACAAATTTGCTGACAACAGCCTTCAAGTTTATGGATTTATGCCTACACAAAAGCTTATCTGTGAAACAACAAACTTCAAATACATCTTGACTCATAGCAAGTAATTCTGCTCGATATCAACTGAAGTACATATATTTTGTACTATACTCGTATATGTATATGTATGCATAGTGTCTCTCTTAATTCGAATTCTTATGAATTTTTCACTGGATCTTGACTCATAGCGAGTAATGCTGCTATAACACATGTTATAACTACTTCTATTGAGAAAAGAGAAACTAAAGGTTCTTCTGATCTCTTTTCTTTTCTTATTTCTCAATTTCTCATTAATTATATTTATTTATTTCATTTTTATTTTTATGTTATTCATTTGTTTGTCTATTATGTTTTGTTTATAAACAAGCTTGTTCAACTCTAATAATCTTTTTTCTTATTATAATGTATGTACTTGAATTTTACTTATCTATTGATAATTAGAAGCTATCAAGATAATCAAATTAGTTAATATCGGTTGCCGGTTGCTAATCCAGTTTCAGATTATTTCATTAATCTTATCATTAAATTGCACTTTTTCCGATAAAAATTTGTAGGTAGAATAATAATTTTGCAATACTTTTGTTTTGTAGTAGTCAGCTTGTTTTCTTATCATCAGCTCGTTCGTTTTATCACGGCAAACATCAAGAAAGTTCTTGGCTATTTCTGGTAATAGGCTTTCTCTATTACCTACTGCCCAAAATACTAATAAACCATGCTATATAAAAACTTTTCATTTAAAACTCGTTTTTTATATGAGAGTTGAAAGTCTAGAAACATCGGTTACCGTTTATGCCTTTATATTTTCTGCTAGGGTAGTTAAAGATAGTAGATTTTGTCACTATTCTCGATTGTTTTTAGATTCAAATTTATTAACATAACCCAAAGAATATTGTAGCTCCTAAAGTATTTTACTAAAAGAAGCGATGATATTATATACTTAGTATTAAAAGTATCCCCGTTGTCTGTCAGTATTGTTTTATTTACATATGTTTCTATTTATAATTAGTATTTTTACACTAATCTTATCGATGGCAATACTTTCGTAATGCCGATAACACATGATCAAGTTCGCGCAACCTTACAACTGGGTGCTCGTGTCGTACTTACATTTCACTTGGTACTAACAGATTAGAACCTTATCCGGTACGATTTTTAGACCCCGTACCTAAAAAGAAGTACAGGGGTCTATTAACTTTGTCACAAAAAAAATGAAGAAATGGCCGACTATAAGCGCTAGAGACTCCAAACTTGGTATGTAGGTTCGTGTCTATTGCATGCAGATCGAGTTTGTTTTAGATTTTGGATTCGACCACTATATCATATAGCTGCCACCAAGTGTTAGTATGAAAAACTTATTTGTTGTTTAAGATATCCAATTGCGATTTATATAATTTTATTTGAAGCAGTGTTTGCTTTTCCATAGTAAGTACGGGGTCTCCGACAGTCGAGTAGCACCGTCCATTATTTGGTGCATACAATTGTCCTTAGTCCTAATCAGAATTATTGGGAAAATACGGAGAATGCGAAAACCTTAAATAATATATTCTTTGATTGACTAAAAGTTACCCTAAAACTTTGACGAAATTTAAGCTCGAAGAATGCAGAGACTCAAATTGCATTGAGATTGTGTATTATGAAAAGCAATTGATATGTTGTATATCAGTATATAATTTGCTCAGTGGAAGATTTTTGAGTGTTTTTGGGCATTGGATTTAAAGTGGATGCTTGACCTTTTAGCAGTACATAAATATCAAACTATAAGAGCCAGGAAGCTGATTTACTATATTTAAAAACATACTTTGCTTCAATGCAATTGTGAAAAATAATTAAAGTACTTTTTCTTGTAACTTTTTGATCAAAATGGGTTTTATGTTTGTATCCTCATCTTGCAATTAATGTTTAAAAGTCTAAACCTTAATTAATTTGACACATGTTTCAGGGCGTTCAAAAATTCCTGCATAACAGGGTGGGAAATGTATTTGACAAAGTTGTATGGGCACAAAGGTTATATAGACTTGATAGACTTTTTAATTGTTTTCTAGTTACACGTGAAGAAGTTGAGAAGCAAATGTTGTTTGAATTAAGCATTCAGTATTCCCTCATATGTAAATTAGATGTAAGCAATCAATAAATTAATCAATCATTTAATGTAATCGATTTCATTACAGTTGAATGAGTGCCAAAGCCATTGAAGGATAATAAAGATTGTAAGGATATCACGCTGGATATGACGAACTGAGAAACAATAAAAGATGGCAAAAGTATCAAATTGGACAAAATTTACGCTGTTGTTATGGAAAAATTGGATCCTACAATGGCAACACAAATTGCAGTTGGTTATCGAATTGTTATTACCAGCAATTTTTACATTGCTGCTGGTAATGGTTCGTACACTGGTAGAGGTTGAGCATATGCCTGTGACAACATTTGAACCAGTTGCTATAGACAACTTGGATCTGTTCAAGTAAGTCGATCATTTGATCGATTATTTTATTTTACATACATATTTTAATTTATCGAATTTAAATCAATTACAAGAGTCTTTTGAGTTGTGATCATTGAATGAGTTTTGAGTTTTAGGTGAGCGTTTTAATTTTAGTTTCAGTATTAATTTCAGTTTCCCTTTACGATTTTTTTAAAGAGCACAGCTACTTAAAGTCTGAACAATACAATTGTTTAACTCTTTTTTTATTTAATTAATTACATATACTATGTATGTATATACGTGTATACTGTGCATTTAATTAGTATTTTTATTTTTATTTATTTTTTGGTTTCCATTTTTTTTTTAATTGGCACAGCTGATTAATAAGAACTAAATTTTTCTACTTTATCTTTAACTATTAAAGAAATACATATATGTAATGCTAATGTACATGTGTGTGTCCAACAGCATACAGTGAGTTGAATTAGTATATGCACCAACACACCAACCACAGGCCCCAGATTGTTATGAACTGACTTTTACTGGATAAATGGACTCTCACCGCATTTGTCCAACTGATAAACTTTGGACAGAATTTAAAGTCATATCATCACTCTAAATTTAAATTCGCTAGCTGTAAACTGTAAGATCAGTCATGTTTAGATAAATCTCTGCTAGAATCTTCATGTATACAATATGATTACGTGATAGTTTTCATATTAAAACTGATTTGGCTTAAAAACAATTTTAAACCATTTTTTAAGCTTGCCTAAAATCGATTAAGATCTAAATATTTATAGTATTGAACCGTTTTGAAACGATTTTTAAAAAATGTGTACATATCGGTAGAAAAGTTTAGTTTGTTTCTTTAAAAACTACTCGCTGTATGCCGTAGCATAACAGTTACATGTACATATGTTCATATACACATATGTATATATATTTAAACGTACATATGTGTATGTATTATACTTACTGTACTTGAGTTAATTTCTTTGTAAATGTCTTATATCGTATACAAAACAACTTTCAGATATTCTATCCATAATTCGCGTCGCATGAGCGCGCTTCTTTCCCTGCTAGTATCAAAATCAAAGAGGTAAAGATAAAAAAAATAAATCACAAGTAACCGATTAACAAATACAAAAATTTGTTTAAAATAGATTGTTTATTTCGGCTCACCGAATATTTTATACCCTTGCAGATTGAGCATTCGTTTGATTATAATCGCGGTTTATTATTTTCTCATTTATTTTACATTTGTTGTTATCGATAACCGATTTAATTAATTTATCGATAAACAATGTAATTTAATGGGTTAACTTTTACCTATATTTTATGGATATAACTAATGGAAAGATGTTTTCAAAACTTGCACTCACATAATTGTCCGAAGGATCGATAACTTTTTAATTATAATATACTTTGTTTTCTCTACATTCAATTAAAACTCGCAGTCGTATGCTTGTCCGATATATCGATCTTTTATTGTTCTTCAGCTTTTGTACTTTTTTCATCTATTTTCTCAACTCAAACATTCCTTTTACTCTCTGCAATTGTAATATAATTCAAGTTCTTTTATCGCTTACTATCGCATATTTATTACACTATGTCACCCCAAAAATGAATGTGCATTATCTTTAAACACGTTTAATTGTTTTTTATTTAAAATTTTTTCAAAATTGAATATTTTTCCATATCCCTATTTTTCTTCTGCTCGTATTTCAAATCCTATTTCTGTTCGGTTTCCTCCCTTCATTTCAAGATTAATTTTATTTCCTTTTACAATTCCAATTCAGATCAGCTTTGATGTTTCCCAGTTACTTAAAAAATAACTACAAGGGTATATTGTGTTCTCCGACCCTAAAAGTATATACTTATATTCTAGATCAGTATCAACAGTCTAATCGATACAGACATGTGTCTGTCCGTCTGTGTGAGGGCTTAGATCTCAGAGACTAGAAGAGCTAGAGCAACCAAATTTGGCAAACAGGCTTCTATAAACCCCACGCAAATCAAGTTTGTTTTACAATTTTTGCCACGCCCGTTTCCACCTCCGGAAATCGCGAAAAGCCAACACACGCACAGTTTCCAAGATATTAGCATTTTTTTTTTACTAATAAATGATAAATATTGCCTATTATTCTACTAACAAGATCTGACAAATAGAAAGGTTGTAATGGCTGATTAAAGTTTTATGCAATGTTTTAAGTACCTAAAAGCATGCAATAAAAAATATGTTAATTTTGTTTAAATAAGTTTTAGGGTATCCTATATTCGGAAGATCGACTATAGCCTTTCCCACTTATTTTTTTTTATGTACTTTCCAATTCTTATTCTTTACATTTTTCACCATACCTATTATATTTGCGTTTCTACTTCAGTTATAAATAATTTTCTATTTAAATTCCTATTCCAATTTGTTTTCCAATTCAGATTTCTTTTTTCTCATTCTATTTTCAAAAAATTGATTCCTATTTCCATTCCTCTTCATTTATTACCCCTATGCCTACTCCTCTTTCTATTTAAATTTTAAGGACTTTGCGCGTTAAAATTCAAATTGCCGTGACATAGTGTTCCTAACAGCACTGTAATGATCAATGTTAGAAATAATGTTAGTGTTGTTACCAACACTGCTAAATGTGCTAAGAACCACTGTAAGCCAGTCTGCACTATACACTCAGCACTCAAATTAACACTCAAAATTCGATTTAATGCGCTCTCTTATTAAAAATTAGTTGAATTAATTAAAACAAGGGGCTAATAGATTTTTTATTAATTCATATACAGTCAAACGATGAATAGGCCGATTTACTCCGCTGAAATTCCAGCATATACTCTATTTTATTCACCATACAATGAAGTACTGGAAGATGTGGTCGCTGAGGCGGCACACAGCTTAGGCCTAAATTATTCTGGATTCGAAGATGCGGCAGCGCTGGAAGCTGGTGTGGTAGCAAGCAATGCCTTCGCTGGCGTCGAATTTGATCAATCCTGGAAGGACTTAAAAGAATTGCCAGACAAATTTAAATATACATTGCGTTTCCCAGGGGAACTGCGATTGGCCAATGGGTTTTTTTTTAATTGGCTAACGATGCGGCTATTTCCGGTTCTCGAATCGATCGGACCAAGGAATAGTGGTTATGATGATGGCGGATCTCCTGTCGCTTATATAGGCGAAGGTTTCGTACCCATTCAGCATGCTTTGAGCATGTCCTATATAAGACTAAAATCGGGACAAGAGGAACTCCCTGAGGTTGTGGTGCAACGTTATCCATATCCAAAATATATACTCGATCCGTTACTTGAAGCCATGTCCCCAATGGTATCATTCATTGTAATGCTCAGTTTCATTTATCCAGCCACAATTATTACAAGGGTAAGTTAAATAACGCATAATGATAAAGAAAATTTTCAACCCTTGCCAAATCTGAAAAGATTTGAAACCGAAATGTCATTGAACATTGAACATGGTTTTTCTCTTAATTGAATCATTTTTTTTAAATTTTATAAATCTCGTTGAAATAATGCGATTTTTATGATAACATATTTCGAAAATTCAAATATTTTAAATCTCAAGTTTTAACTTTTAAGCAACTTCTTATACCATACATATAAAAAATGGTAAAGCAAAATGTTCTGAGAATGTTCAATGTTAATTCTAGAAAAATTTTCTTAAACATTATTTTTAATTTTATTCAAAAATAGCGTTAAAGTGAACCACTAATGTCTTCATACACCATAAATTTGTCAAATTTGCGTATAAAAAAGATCTTTTAATGCGGTTTTCTGATATTAATCTTTTATTCACTTAAACTCCGTTCGAATGATTCAAAAATTTCTTTAACCCATTAAGTACCCCAGGAAATTTTTGAGTTTAAAAAAGTCGATTTTTCACCTTTTTTCCTCGATTTTAAAAAAAAAATTGTTTGATGCACAAATATTCTTCAAACAATTCTAAGAGTCACTGCACCTTCAAAAATTTCTTCCCTAGTATTTTTTATGATTTTTTGAAAATTGCTAAAAAGCCACTTTTTGTAAAATGGGGTTAAAATAGTAATTTTTACCAATTTTCAAAAAATCATAAAAAATACTAGGGAAGAGAGTTTTAAAAAAATTTGCAGTCACTCTTAGAATTGTTTGAAGAATATTTCTGCATCACAATATTTTTTTAAAAATTCGAGGAAAAAAGTTGAAAAATCGATTTATTTTAAATTCAAAATTTTCCATGGCTACTTAATGGGTTAAAGAAATTGTTGTATAATTCGAACGGAGTTTAAGTGAATAAAAGATTAATATAAAAAATCGCATCAAAACATCTTTATTATACGCAAATTTCACAAATTTATGGTGTATGAAGACTTTAGTGCAGCGGTGGGCACGCAATGGCTCCGGGAGCCAGCGGCTGCTAACGAATTCAGATTTCGTGCCCACCGCTGCTTTCACTGTATATAACTTTCGAAATTACCTCAACAATCTTTTTAATAATGGATCGTTTTTCTTTGTTAATTTTTGTATTTGCAGTTCATTACGATGGAGAAGGAGAAACAACTGAAGGAGGTGATGAAAATAATGGGATTGAGCAATTGGTTACATTGGACCGCCTGGTTTGTCAAATCGTTTCTAATGCTATTGATATCTGCCGCAATTATTGCCGCATTGATGGTAATACCTTGGCACAAAGGTATCGCTGTCTTAAACCATGCCAGCTTTACGGCCTTACTATTTTTCCTGATGATCTATATTATTTCAACCATATGCTTTTGCTTTATGATCGCACCGATCTTCTCCAAAGCAAGCACTGCAGCAGCTGTGACGGGTTTACTTTGGTTTATTTCCTATATGCCATTCACATTGACAATGCAAACATATCCGACCATGACGATGGTATCGAAACTCGGCTGGTGTTTATTATCGAACTCGGGAATGGGATTTGGCATGAAATTAATACTTCTATTTGAGAGCACGGGCGAAGGCTTTCATTGGTCGAAAATGTTTACGCCTGTATCAATCGATGATGATTTAACTGTCGGCCACACTATGATCATGATGCTGATCGCAAGTGTCATCTACATGTGCATCTGTCTTTATGTCGAACAAGTATTTCCGGGTGATTTTGGTGTGCCACGTAAATGGTATTTCCCATTTACCCGTGAATTCTGGTGCCGTCAACATAGGGTGTCGGGTGTCGAGGATTTACCCAATGGAAATGGTCAAATCAATAAGAAATCATTCGAGGCCGAGCCGGATGATAAACCGATTGGTTTACAGATGCGAAATCTCAAAAAGAAATTTGGCAAGAAAATGGTTGTCAAAGGTTTGTCCATCAATATGTTTGAGGATGAAATAACCGTACTGCTGGGACACAATGGAGCCGGAAAGACGACAACGATATCCATGTTAACGGGCATGTTTCCACCCACATCTGGTACGGCGATCATCAATGGCAGCGATATACGAACCAATATCGAAGGTGCTCGAATGTCCCTCGGCATTTGTCCACAGCATAATGTTCTTTTTGATGACATGAGTGTGGGGAATCACATACGTTTCTTTAGCCGCATAAAGGGATTGAAGGGGGCCGATGTCGAAAGGGAGGTTAACAAATATCTGGAGATGATTCAACTTCAAAACAAATCCACATCCCCATCAGCAAATCTGTCTGGTGGCATGAAACGTAAACTCTCCATTTGCTGTGCCCTTTGCGGTGACACCAAAGTTGTGCTGTGCGATGAGCCCAGCTCGGGAATGGATCCAGCAGCGCGACGACAACTCTGGGATCTATTGCAGAAGGAGAAAGCGGGACGCACTCTACTGCTAACCACACATTTCATGGATGAGGCCGATGTTCTGGGCGATCGCATTGCCATCATGTGCGATGGTGAGCTCAAGTGTTACGGCACCTCTTTCTTTCTCAAGAAGCACTACGGGTCCGGCTATAGTTTGGTGAGTGAATATCATATAAAACAGCGGTGGGCACGCAATGGCTCCGGGAGCCAGCGGCTGCTAACGAATTCAGATTTCATGCCCACAGCTGACATAAAATATATAGATAATAAAATAAGAAATATACAGAGAAAAATTATATGAAAGCAGAAGTAAAGTGGAAATTGAATAAGGAAAAAAAAGTAGAGAGTTGATAGATAAAAAAAAAGCATAAAGACTAAGAGAATATTTATGGAATAAAGAAACATTAAGTAATATCGTTTAAGAATCAAAAAACATGAGGAACTGAAAAATAAATAACAGACTAACAAAATAGTCGAAAAAAAAGGTTTATACAATGATTGAGTATCGATGAGAATCTAAAGCAGGGGAGCTCAGCTGTTGCTCATTCAATGCATTTTCGGCATCATTTGTTTTTGTAATTCCTCAAAGCATAGGAAACGATAATCACATACATGCACGGCGCTGAGTATACAAAATGCCAACACATGCAAACATTTTCATGTGTATGCAATGCGCAGTACAAAAACCGATTTTGCTCTCTTCTCTGATTGGTGTTTGCGATCGCGAGAGAAGTGAGCAACAACAATTTCAATGTGATTTTGTTGTTGTCTTCTCTTGTTTTCTTCTAGTATTGATGCGTATGCTTATAAGTATTGGTGCGAACTCATCCGTATGCTGGCTTTGAGCACCCCTGATCTAAAGACAGAGAGAAACTAAAAAGAAATTGATTAAATTATAGTTAGGGAAAGAAATATACAAGTTAGTTAAGTAGAAGTCGGGGAATAACACAAATGATCATAAAGGACTCAAATATAAGAGAAGAATGAACACAATAAAAAAATAGTTAAAAATTAAATTCTTGAGTTGAAAAATTTACTTCTTTTTGAAAATGTATATCTTGGGTGTTTATGATCCGATCCTGACAAACTTGGTGTCAATACTCTTGTTAGGACTGGGACTTTTAAAACTCTACAGAACAATGGACTAAATGTCCTTTAAACATAATTTTCATCCTTGGAAGCACGATTTCTCGATTCGTTTCTATCGTAAAAAATTAGTCAGAATTAAACCTATTTTTGGCCCAAACTATTTTTTTTTCTTGAACCTGTATTTTTTGTTACAGAAAATGTAACACATATTTTATTAAAATTGTATTCAAATATGTTTTACATTTTCTGCAAATAAAAAACACGGGTTCAAGAAAAAAAAATTTTTCTGGGCCAAAAACTTGATTTAATTCGGACTAATTTTTAAGAATAGAGACGAATCACGAAATGGTCGTTCCAAGGATGAACATTTGTTTAAGAGACATTTTGTCCTTTGGTTCTGTGGAGTTTTAAAGGTCCTGGTCCTAACAAGAGTATTGACACCAAGTTTGTAAGGATCGGTCCATAAACACCCAAGATATAAATGCTCGAAAAATTGAATTTTTCAACTCAAAAGCGCCGACAAGGAATTCATTTTAGAACTATGGTTATAGAATTTCTTCTAGCGTATATTGCTAAAATAAATAACTTGAAATGCCCATATATTAGCATATAGTCTAATAATAGTATATTTTAGAATAATACTAGAAATGTTTCTATAAAAATATAAAGGTTTTGTATAATTCGTTGTTTATATGAATATGAAAATTTATCATCTGCAGATCTGTGTTAAGGAAGAGAATTGCAATCCCGCCGAGGTGACGGCCCTACTTGCCCAATATATACCAGGCATAGAAACAAAGAGCGATATTGGAGCTGAACTATCATACTCATTGCCGGATCAATATGCGGATCGATTTGAGAAGATGTTCGGGGCACTCGAGGAGCGTTCTAAGGAGCTGCATTTGAGCGGTTACGGCATTGGGATTACCTCATTGGAGGAGGTCTTCATGAAGGTGGGCGCCGATACGGATGCCAATGGGAAGCGCAAAGAAGGGGGAGCCTTAATGAAAGGTGCCTCTGGTTATCCGGAAGATGACAATGAATCAATGCGATGTAAGCAGTGTTTGAACTTCATCTCTTATCATTTACTTAACATTGATAAGCTCAATTAACTGTTTGCAGCGGATCGTGCGATTACGGATCAACGTGAAAACTTACGTGGAATGAAATTGACATTAAATCAATGGAATGCCATGATGCTGAAAAAGATACTCTACACATGGCGTAACAAATTATTGTTTCTCATACAGAACATAATGCCTATATTTTTTATTCTCATCACCGTATTGATAGCACGTACTCAAAGTACATACGGTACATTGCCCGCCATGGAAGTAAGCCGTAAACAATATCCGTCAACGGTTACGGTTATGGAAAGAGCTAGCAGTTTGCAATCAAATTCGATTGGTGCTCAAATTGCTGATCAATATGAGAAAATTGCCAAATCCCTTGGTGGCCCACATGAATATGCTAGTACCGGTAATAAGAACTTTACCGAATATATGCTCGATATTGGGGAAACGATACAATCTCGCATCGATCGACGTTATGTGGCAGCGGCCAGTATGGAAGATGATAAAATTACTGCCTGGCTAAATAATAAACCATTGCATACGGCCCCGTTAACAGTGAATATGGTACACAATGCAATCGCTCGACAATATGTTGGCGCTAATGCCGAAATCGATATCATTAATTATCCATATCCATATCAGGCAACTACGCTTATAAATCAAGTGAACGTGGGCAATAATATTGGCACATCGATGGCAACCAATTTGTGTTTCTGCATGTGCTTTTTGAGTGCCATGTATATATTATTTTTGATCAAAGAGCGTCAATCGCGTGCCAAATTATTGCAATTTGTGAGTGGCGTCAGAGCTTGGACATTTTGGTTAACACAATATATCTGGGATTTTTTCACATTTACCATAACGTGTGTGATTATAATATTAACGATATTATGCTTTCAAGAAAATCATTTTATGAAATTCGATGAACTGGCAAGATATTTTCTAATTCTAATTGTGTTTTGCTTTGCCGCATTGCCATATACATATCTTATATCGTTCCTGTTTAAGGACCCGGCAACGGGCTTTGCCCGCAATTCAATTTTTAATATATTCGCTGGCCTGGCCTTGTTTGTAGTCGTTATGATTATGTCATTGGAAGTTTTGGATACGAATAAAACGGCTAAACAAATTTCCTACGTAGTCCGTATATTTCCGCATTACTCTCTGGCGAGTGCTCTTAACAAGGCCTACACCTTTAAGGTCACAGAAGCAGCCTGCGAGAAGGTCAGCGCCCTTCCGCCCATACTTATCTGTGAATTGGTTCCAAAATGCTGCAGTAAGTATTCCTTCTTTTTTCTCTTTATTGTTTTAAATTATCTCTAATCCTTCTATTGCAGATGTACCGCCCTTTTTTGGATTTAAATACCCAGGAGTTATGTTCGAACTTATCTATATGATGGTCACTGGAATTGTCTGTTTCATTGTTCTCATCATAGGCGAAATGGGATTAATCAATGAGATTATCTATTTGTTGCGCAAGCGTACAATGTGAGTGATCCCCAGTTATTTTTTTCTACATATTTGAAAATTGAAACTTAAATCGCGCTTAAAATCATAATGTGAAAATCGAAAAAAAACCAAAAACAAATTAATTAATCGAATTGCCGATATACATACATATCTCAAAATAATACAGATACATATATTGAGATATTCCAAAAACTGAAAGCTTAATTTAAAAAAAAAAATTATACTCATACTTTTAAGTAAACTTTGGCCTTCTATTAAATTTGATCAAATAGTTCTTTGTCTAAAGAAATTAATTTTTTAAGCAAATGCTCTTTTCTAGTCCATTTCGAAATTTCAATATTTTAAATCTCAAGTTTTAACTTGCAATCAACTTTTTATGACATTATTAATCAAAAATAACATTTTTAACATTTTTTGAAAACAAAAATGCATGTCAAAATGAACAAAAATTTGGACTTGTAAAGTTGTTAGGTCGAAAATCAAACATAATGCAAGTTTTCATAACTTTGTCAATATAGAGCAGATGCTCAAACGAAATGTCATTTTGATAATTGTCAGGCCTCTTAATTCATTAAAATTTTATTATTCGTTTTCCTCTTTTTTTTTTTTTTAATTCAATTTTAATTCTTAATTGGTTCGATAGTTTACAACATTGATAAAATTTTTTGTCGATAAATTTCCGATTTTTTTTTTAAATATGTCAAACTTTTTTTTTTTTTTTAAGTTGAATTAAATAAAAGTTTTAAATTGTAATTTGTTAACAATAGATGGCATAATCGATAGTATAAGCCAGCTGTGGGCACGCATGGTCTCCGAGAGCTAGCGTGCGACTCCCAACTTTATTTCTGCCTATTCGGCACCGTGAAGACAACAACATAGGAGCAGTTTGAGTCGAGACATTTTTGAAAAATAAAATTTATGACCGACATAAAAACGAACAACAACATAGCAAAGGCGCAGCTTGGGCGGGCTGACGGCGCACCGTAGGCCTTTTTTTGCTCGCACATTTGGGTGATCGACAACGTAGGTAGACTCTAATAGGGTTGTTGTTCTTGATGTTGCTGTAGTTGTTGTTGTAGTCCTCCCGAATCCCGATTTCGTGACTATTTATTTATTTATTATTTCAAAAAAACATTAACAATGTTCAGTAATGCTTAAGATATAAAATTTGAGCAAACAACAGTCTGTACTCCGACCCGTTGGGACAAATTTTTACGAGGCTATGGTCCAACTCACAGCATGGAAGTGAACGGCAGTGCAGACATTAACAAAAATAATTTACTTTAAAAAACTCATAATAGATTTTCTTACGTTAGGTACAGTACAATGAAAATTAATAGCAGGATATAAGTAATTATAGGTTGAACACAAAACATAAACATAAAACAGCTCATAATTTGAGAAACAACGACGCAAATATAATGGCTTATAATTTCGCGTAGTTCTAGATGGAATAACAAACTTTAAATTAGACAGGAGCTCCGAAGAGTCAACTGTAGCGTTGATTAGGTGAAGCAGAAACATGGCACCATGACAAGTCCTACGATCTTTAAGTGAAGGTAAATCAAACAGTAACAATCTGCTAGAGTAAGAAGGGAGCCTCAAGCTAGCATTCCAATTTAGGCCGCGAAGAGCAAACAGCAAAAACTTTTTTTGTACAGATTCAATCATTCCCTGATAAACTGAGTACTGTGGACTCCAAACACAAGAGCAGTATTCAAGACCGGGACGCACAAGTGACATAAACAGTAACTTTGTGGTGTATGGGTCATCAAATTCTTTAGACCATCTCTTGATGAATCCAAGATTATTGTTGGCCTTGTTGATCATAGTAGTAATGTTGCCATTAAAACATAATTTATTATCAAATATTACCCCGATGTCATTAACGGACGAGATACGTTCAAGCAATGCGGTACCAATTTTGTAAGGCATAATGCATACATAAATCTATATATCTTTGACTATAAATCTGAGAGAAGTACTTATTAAATGATTTCCATATTGCAGCAAACCACCGCCACCACCAGTTAATGTCGATGATGATGTGGAGAGGGAGCGTCAACGCATCCTTAACATGAAGCCAGATGAAGTGGCCGCCAAGAATCTGGTATTGAATCGAGTAACCAAATATTATGACTCCTTTCTGGCTGTCAATCAGGTGTCGCTAAGCGTGGGAGCGTAAGTGAAATACAAATACAATACAATTACGAATATTGAATGTAATTAATTTCAGGGTCGAGTGCTTCGGACTATTGGGTGTCAATGGTGCCGGCAAGACGACAACGTTTAAGATGATGACGGGCGATGAGAAAATCAGCTGGGGCACGGCATATGTACAGGGTCTCGATCTGGAAAAGGATATGAGAGAGGTCTATACAAGAATTGGCTATTGTCCCCAATTCGATGCACTGCTCGATGATTTAACTGGACGTGAAGTGTTACGTATATTCTGTTTATTACGTGGCGTTCAAACGCAATCTATCAAACCGGTGTCCGAAGATTTGGCCAAATCATTCGGCTTCATGAAGCATATCGATAAGATGACGCGCACTTACAGCGGTGGCAATAAGCGCAAATTGAGTACAGCGCTTGCCGTGATTGGCTCACCAGCGGTTATATATCTAGATGAACCCACCACGGGCATGGATCCAGCTGCCCGACGACAGCTCTGGAATATGGTCTGTCGCATCCGTGACTCGGGCAAGTCAATTGTCCTCACATCGCACAGCATGGAGGAATGCGAGGCACTTTGCACACGTCTCGCAATTATGGTGAATGGTGAATTCAAGTGCATTGGATCCACGCAGCATTTAAAGAACAAATTTTCCAAGGGTATCATTCTCAAGATTAAAGTGCGAAGCACTAAAGATGTCCGCCGATCCTCACAGCTGTAAGTCGCATAAAATCCTTTATTTATTAAATTTTTTTAGTTTCTTATAGTAATTGTTTAAAGCGGTGATTAAAACCCAAACGAATATCGGTTTCAGTTACGGTTTCGGTTATGTTCGCATTTAGGTTTTCGGCTATCGGTTACGCAAAATCTTTGAATAAAGGTTTCGTAACGGTAAACTGATTTTTGTATATTTCGGTTTTGAAATACCGGTTTGGTTTCGGTTCACAAAAACAATTATTTTGCAAAAATATAATGATAATAATAATAATAAAAAAGTCATTAAATTCTTAATCTTTCACACACTTTATCACATATTCTTCAGTTTGATGTAGTTTAGTCACATTTTAACAATTTCAATATTAAATTCAACAAATTTATTTTTTTTTCGCTTATTTATTGCTATAAAATTTCGATCTTGAATATCACAAAAAAAAATTCAAAATTAAACATAAGAAAATGAAAATCAGTTTCGGTTTAAAAGTTTCGGTCAAAAGAAACTTTTTTTTTCGGTTTTTACCTGTTGAAGGATACGATTTCGGTTGGGGTTTTAATTCCTGGTTTAAAGTTTTTAAATATTTTTTTTTGTTTCTAAGTTATTTATTTAATATTCCATCGCACAAAAATAGATATTGTATTTAAATTTGATTTATACTTGTAAATTATTCAAATAATTTTTAAATATTAACTATATGAAATGTTTTCACTTATCAATTACACAAAAATTAATTTTTGGTGCTTCTGTATCTTAAAAGGAGTGCCAGCAGCCGATATCGGACACAAGATTCTGAGGATTCAATGCCTTCCACACCGGTGCCATATCAAAACACCAGCAATGTTTCACTGCGTCGCAGTCTGGAGAGCATTAAAAATCCACACACGTGAGTAAAATGCGAAACATTTCATAATTTATACATATGAATGTATGTATTTATTCCTGCGATTCTTGCAGCAATGCCGCTTCCGATTATCATGTGCTGACACCAGTGCCGAATCGCGACAGCATCGGTGAAATGTCACCAGTGAGAAGGTAACACTCTAAGCTTATAGACTTCAATTTGTAAAAGTTTTATTTTAATTAATAAACTTAATCATTGCAGGCGGCAGTCGGATGATATACCAGGATTCAGTGGCCGCAAAACCGAGGAGAATATCGATATTGTGAAGGAATTTGTGCACCAGAAATTCCCACAAGCCATTTTAAAGTAAGATTTAATAATATTTGATTTTAAAAAGAGTCTTCTTTAATAACTGTAATTAAAATTACATTTTTGTAGGGAGGAATATCAAGGCATGTTGACCTATTACATTCCATTGAGCGGCGTCAAGTGGTCGAAAATCTTTGGGCTTATGGAACACAATCGGCAAGAACTGAACGTGGAGGATTATTCGATTAGTCAGACGACATTGGAGGAGATATTTTTGGACTTTGCCAAGCATCAGCTAGAGGATCCACGCACCTCACACATGAAGTGAGCCAGTTTTAGATAATTGTTAACATAATTTAGCATTGCACAACACACACACACACACACGCACACACACGCACACATACTACACTCATTTTGCGCAAATTTTTCTGCATTTTACCAATTTTTTTTTTTTATGTTTTAGCTAATTGATTATTGTTATTATTATCTTTATGCTGTAGAAGTTGCTTAAGCTTTTATATTTAGAATGCCAAATTGTGACACGTGCTAACCGCATAAGCTTTAATAACAATCGCTTAATTTTCTTTATTTTTTAGCAAAAAGTAGTAACAAATATAAGAATTGATATACAAATGTAATTTAATCATTATTTACTATACATATTTATACTTAGAAAATTGAAAAAACAAGAGGAAAAGCAAAAACGAAGGGAAAAGAAAAAAAAAGGAAAGCAAGTGCTAATACCTGATCAGCAGGAGCTGCAACGAATGTAGTACAAAAGCGGAAAGATTTTATTTTCACTATATCTACCTGAGACCTACCTAATTATGACCACCATAAAAACTGGTAATCAACTATCTACTTATATGTATATATTTTTTACCAATGATATGCACAGCAAACAATAACAACAACAACAGCAACCTCGTTGATTGGAAACGACAAAATACAAAAATATATTTATAAAACAACATAGTCTATAAGAATATTATCTTATGACCGTTTAGTGAAATTCATAGTTAGATTAACGTATTATCTATTGTTTGGCACCGACAACATTGTTTTATAAAATCTGTTTGATACGCTCTATTGTAATTGTGAAATATTTTGTAATTTTATTAAAAGTAAATCAAAATTTGGCACCGAACTCTAGTTGTAAATTATTTTGTATTATATTATTTTTAGTACTTCTTATTCTAGTTACTTGGCGCTGATATATTGTAAAGAATATATTATAAGGTAAATAAAAAACTAAACAATGGCGTACCAAGATGAAAATGAATTGTTTTCATTTCAAAACTTTAACGGAAATTGCATTCATGAGCATATATCAGTCAGCTTTTAGTCGACTGTGTGGGGCGACGGTAACACTAAAGTTATCGATATGCAAGTGCAATAGCCGTCAATCTTTGACTTTGACAATCAAGTGCAATGTAAACGCACTGTTAACTTTAACATTTCAAATGAGTAACGGAAATTTGAATTGAAGTCTGTACTATTTATTATCAAATTAACTGAAAATCAATATACAGTTCTTTTTTTTTAATTAATGTTAATTTGATTGATTAGATGATGCTTTTGTAGACTTCAAGGCTAAACGATCAAATAAATCCAAATGCATGCCCGTGATAATATTGCGAGTTATGTAAAAATCCTCAATGTTCAATTCAAAGGCATCCTTGCGTATGGTCAGAAAGACTTCCGAAAAATTTGTACTTGTGCCGGGAATACAAAAGGACATGCATTCTTCTTCGCGATGTCTGCGGGAGGAGAAAAAGAGAAGGTACAATTTAGAGATAGAGAGAGGGAAGGAGAGAGGGCGATGGGAAAACTAAGAGAAAGAATAAGAAATATAAAGAGAGAGAAAGAGAGTAAGGTAAAAGAGAAAAGGTGAAAAATAAAAGGCATAGAGAAAAGGAAAGGAAAGTTGAGAGAAAGAAAGAGAGACAGAGAGTGAGAGAGGAAGAGACAGAGAGCACTCACTGTAGCGTTGCATCGGGAAACTTGACCTGCATAAATAGCACAAACTTATTGTGTGGCGATACGGGAAATTGATTGATGCGATCCCAGGTGTTTCTGGCCGTGGTAATGTCGGCATTGATTTTACGCTTGAATCGAACCTCCAGCAAATAACCAGGACGATACCGTTGCGCCTGAGTGCCCATTGTCCAGAGCTGACCATCGTATAGGATGGGCGTGCGATCGCACAAACGTTCGCAGTCCAAAACGCCCAGATTTGTGTACAGAAAACTGCAGCCTCGCAGTTGCAAAAAGGCCGTAAGACTGAACAGGGTGCGCTTACCATTGGGATCGATGCCACCCGGTGGACCATCGATGCAAATGAGCAACGGATCCCCGAGTATGGCCAGGGCGAATCCGACCCGGCGATGTTGTCCCGTTGTGCAGAGACGCATCAACTGGCGATAGCAATTGAAGAAGCCCAATATGTGGGCCAATCCCTCACAGATCTGTGTGCTCGCCTTCAGGGACAGACCGTGCAGCTGGGCATGAATGTGCATCAGTTCGCGTGGTGTAAAATTCGCCGGTAGATTCGGATGCTGAGCGCAGTAGCCAACCAATGGATAACACTTGGGCCGTTCAGTTTCCATGCTATAGCCACCAATCCAGATTCTGCCTTGCGTTGTATTTGTGTCGCCCACCAATAACTTCACTAATGTCGATTTTCCTGTATTGTTCATGCCTATTAGCCCAATGCATTCGGATCTGGAAGGGAATAAAAGATGGCACTGCACGTTAAGCTCTAGATTCTACTGATGAACTCTTCAACATTAAAATTATTTACTATATGGGTAACTCTGTGCTGCAAAACATTATTTTGTCGAGACAAAAGTGGAAACTTATAGGCCATGATTAGCTTTATTATTGGTGCAAATGTTGATTTTGGGAAATAGTTCGTATTCAAGATAATTTAAAAAAAACCAAGGCATTCGCACGCGACTCAAATAGAAGTAGTTTTTTCGGCGACCAGTTCTAACGCTGATTTCGGCAAAATGTGAACGAATATTTTATTGCAGATAATTTGAAAATGTAATGAATTTAATTATCTTCAAAATGTTTTTTGTTTGATTTAAAAAAATTAAATAGTTTTTTTTTTAAATTTGATCGCACGTGACATGTCGCATGCGATATTTTGTTCCACAATATCGTTATGTTGTTTCTTTCTGTTTTTTTTTTAAATTATATATCGAAATCAGCTCGAAAAACTTTTTTTAATTAAACTTTCAATATATTTCTATGAATTAAAATGGTTTATGTCACAATCTTACTATATAACGTAGTGTAATCGATGGAATACAAAAAGGTCTATTTTTAAAGTAAATTTTTAAGAAAATGGGAAAAAATATAAAAAAAGTGAAAAGTGAATTGCGCTAAAATGTCTCAGTTCTTTATATCAAATAAAACTCACTCTTTACGCAGTGCCGAATGCAAATTTTTTTTTTAAATAATTTAGACATATGTCAAAATTAATATTATTCGTCACAAAATTGGATATCAGAAATTTTGTGGCATAAAACTGTTTTCGTCACTAGACTATCACCTCGTAAAGAGGTTTTTTTTAAGATATCAGTAATTTTTGAAAAAGACATCAGAAATTTTGAAATCGCAATAAATTTTTACAGTATAACTTTATTAATAGGTGTTTCTTGTTTGTACAAGCTAGAACGAACTGTCTGACAACACTGGTTCCCTTTACAAACACACATGCTGCTATGATACTTTGCTGCTGCTGTCCTATTCAAATTCTAAGTAACATGTATATATTCAGTTAAGAGGTAATATCGACTAATATTCGACTAAATTAGAATAGTAACCCTAAATATATACCGATATTAGTCTAATCGCAATTATAATATGGTTTTTCTGCTGCAAAAAGAATTCACCACTTGCAAGCAGTATATTTCCGCATGCAAGCAGTGTACGTACTGCATATGCCCAGCGGACCAAAATTTCATTTATGATAGCGAAAATGATAGTTTTACGGATTTCCAATGTGCAAAACGTCCGTTTTCAGATCTGATGTAATAGAAGTATGAGCCAACTGTCGCTCAGTTTGTGGCAGCAAAAGTCTCAAAAACGGATGCAAGGAAACGTATCATTTTTAGAACTTTAATTATATTTTTTGTGGATCTCGAACGTGTAAAACTTTGCATTCTCTCGAATATTATCCGTTTTTGGCCCACATTTTGACTCGTCAATGCATGTTTGGCGGAGGTTCGATCGCCGCACGTTGTATGACCGCAAATTGTCTGTTTTTGAACCAGTCTACGAGCTTTTGGCGAGACTCTCGCTCAACGTCCGTTGCTTGGTCCACTGGGCATGCAGAAGTGTAAAGGTAAAAGGTATATTCAGTTAATAGGTAATATCTTGCCCAAACGAATTTTGAGAGATATGTTTTATATGTCAAAAACGCGGAATTGAATTGTCTACAACATATAACATATTAAAAAGTGATTTAAAGCACAGATTTTTCTTAAATCGAAAAAAAGTGTAAAAAAAACCCTAAAGTTTACAGCTATGATTGAAAGCCCTTCAAAATACCTTTCCAACGATATATAGACCACATATGTAGCTTCTATAGTTTGGATGCTAGAGGGGTTTTAATTTTAGCGGTTTTTAGCGATTTCCCGCTTAGCGATTTCCCGCTAAACTAGCGTTTCTAGATTTTTGATCGGGAACAAGTCCTCATTCAAACTTTTAAGCTAAATCAACGTTTTGATCCTAACAAACAGACAAACAGACAAACAAAAAGACTGACTTTTCATCTCATTTTGAAAAGGGCACCAAAAATTAATTAATTATCTTCTGAACCAGTGATCGGATTTTGATGATCAAGGTGTCATTCGACGCGTATTTTTGATTAGAATAGTAAAAATTTAAAAACAAAAATCAAAAAGGCTCCAACGGCCCCATTAGCTCCATTCATTTAAATTTTACCCCTCCCACTTACACCTGTTTATCTCACGAACCAGGTGAGTTTTCAAAAGTCTTAGTATGCACATTTGTAAGTTTAATTGATATCTTTCGATCGGTATATAACTCGACCTGATCGGACAGTCATAGCAAATTTTCCATTCTTCCTGTGTATATATGCTAGTCGCCTTCGCACCCTTTGTGCTGCTTTCGTCACTAGCGCGGACTGCCGTCCGCAGTGATAGAGATTTTGTAATTCGTAGCTTAGATATGGCAATAAATCTATCTACAGCTGTCTGTGTTTGTGACTACATAGAACAGTAAATAAATAAATAAAATATTTATATTGCTTACATTAAAAACTTAAGACAATTCTTCTTCAATAAGTTTACAAAATGTTTGTTATCTTTGTACCATGATTTTTGATTTTAAAAGCTGTGTGAATTCTCACCTGGCAATGCAGAGATCAATGCGTACGAGCACCGGCTTTCGGAGATAAGTCTTCCCGACGCCCTGACAGACGGTTGCCATTTCGGATCGATCCTGTTGCGTCAGTTGATCGACGCGACGTCTCTCGGTTAGAACCGTTTCATCGACAGCGTTGTTCTCACTTTCCTGGCGTCGTGACCGATGATTTCGTTTCTTTTTCCTCAACCGCTTCAGAGGAATCGCCCGACGCAGGCAGGCGCATGTCATCAATGTGTACTGCTCCTCCATGATGAAGAGGAACAGCGGTATCAAAATTAACAGCACCATCACTATCACATCAAAAACAGCTCCATGATTACCCGGAAAGTACTCATATGTTTCTGTGGAAAAATACCATTTAATCGAGTTAAAAACCAGGGATTGCAAACAGGAGTTATGAGTCGGAAAAAATCAAGCTTCAAAAAAAAGACAGGACATTTAAAAAATGTCACATATAGGCATTTCCACTGAAATGTCAATCGTGGCCGAAAACGTAAAATTGATCAAAAACTCACAGCTTGTGAAATTCTCTTCCAAAAATGTATTTAAGTTATTTATTTAAGCAATATACGCTAGAAGAAATTCAATAGGAGGAACATATAGATTGTACATTGGAATCAATTTACTTTTTCTAAATTTTTGCCCATTTTCTTAAAAATTGAATTCCAAAATGGACCGTTTGTATTCTATCGATTACACTAAGATAGTAAAATTGTAGCATAAACCATTTTAATTCATAGAAATATATTGAAAGTTTAATTAATAAAAGTTTTTCGAGCTGATTTCAATATAAAATTTAAAAAAGAGAGACAGACGCAATATAAATATATTGTAGAACAAAATGTCGCGTGCGACAGTGATTCAAATCTAATTTAAAAAAAAATGGCTTAATACTTTTTAAAACAAACAAAAAACTTTTTTAAGATATATCAATGCGTGCGCATGCCTTGGTTTTTTTTTTTAATTATCTTGAAATCGAACAATTTTCCAAAATCAATCTTAACAACAATTATAGTGCTAATCAAGACCTATAAGTTCCCTCTTTTGTCACAACAAAATAATGCTTTGGCATATGTTTTATTTCACTTTGCATGCGTACGAACATTCGACATTAGATAAATTTTTACTTGCAATTTTTAGTTTTTAAATTATTTTTAACTTTTATTTTCTATATTTATGATCAAAATTATTTTGTTTATTATTTTTTTTTTTTATAAATGACGGGAAGTATAAATTTTTGCGTTTCAACTTTTATTTCTTTTATTATTGATTTTTATTTCTGAGTTTTATTTTCAAAATTTGTAAATAACTCGTGTTTTTCAACTTTTAAATAAAAATTGAAAAATAAGGAAATAAAAATCAGGAAATAACTCTTATTTCATAACTTTTTTCATAAAACTTATAAGAGTTACGATCCCTGTTAAAAACAATTGAAATTCTACATGGATTTCCTTTCTCTCTTTTGAAAATACTTGTTAAATATTTAAAATGCATATATATATTTTTGAGTGTACTTTATTTTTTAATATAATCGTTTTCTAAGTAATATTAAAATGATTAAGCGTTGAATATCTAAAGTAAAAATGTATATCATTAATCGGGTATCTATATCAGATATCTATATTCAATTCAATATTGGATACTTAATGGGTTAAAGAAAATTTTGCATGATTCAAACGGAATTTTAGCGACCTTTCCAAATATATTTTTTTTTACTGTGAAGACTTGATTTGCATAGCTGTTAAATAAAAAAAAAAGGGTGTACGCAGACATATTCGGGTGTAAACTAAATATATTTTAGTAAGAAAAACTTTAAAACTGAAAATATTTGGCGATCTAAAATAAGATGACATATAATAACTACAAATAAAATGAGACAAAGCTTGTTTAGTGATTTCTCTATCAATAAAATGAATTAGAATTTCTTCAAGAGTGTTTCTTTAACTTAATTAATTTTTCATGACAATTAATAACTTCTGTGGATTAATGTATTACTTAACTGCAACAATTTGGAGTGCTGTGGCACTTGAGTATATCCGTTGACACGAAATGTACTGCAGGATCCTTACAAAGCCAGTTATAGTCGTACAGATAGAATAGCTTGAAAATTACCTCACCAAAGGTATATTGTCCCAATACTTGAAAGGTATCGTTCATATCGACTAGCTCATCGCCCACAGTGATGGTGAATATAATAATGCCCAATGCGTTAAGTAAACTAATTAAAATAAATGCATAATTTGGTTCCTTGAATATTGCATAGAGTAGGTAGGATAATGTCACAACTGAAATGCCCATCAAAACGAGCGTTATAAATATCCACACTAGAATAGAAAATGTGAATTAAAAGGATGTGAAGCAGGGTTGAAAATCCAAACTGTGAATTGAATTTAATATCAAAAATGCAACAAACAATTAATCGAGCGGCTTTTATATTTTTAAACGATACCAATATATCGAGTTATACACTGCGTTTCACTTGAATAGCACACTCCATACACTCAATTTCTTTTGTCGATATCTTTGAACCAAATTAAAAAACACTAATGTTTTAAAGTTTCTATTTTTAGTGTGATTAATATTCTTTATTATAAAAATTAAAAAGCATAAATAAATTCGACAATAAATATTAGATCAATTAAAAAGCCGAAAAAGTGTAAAAATAACTCAAAATTTCTGTTTCACTTGAATAGCACATTTTTTTATTAAATATATTTAACAGCTTTAAACATTAAGATTATTTTTTTATTTATTTATTAAAGGTTTATCCTCAAATATCTATTAGTTTTGTCATGTGTTGAGGCTCCCTTGTTCAATAAAACCTAGTAGACCCTATTGGGAAGTGAATCACCCAATCTTTTTATGTAATCAAGGGAATTTGTAGCCCACGCCCTCTGAATGGCTTCAATTAATTCACTTTTGGTTGAAAATTGTTTTCCAGACCTATAAACGTTTCTGGCCAGCCATCCCCAAACATTTTCTATTATATTCTGATCCGGCGAGTATGGTGGCCAGTTCGGAATGGTAACATTTCTAGCTTCAATGAAGGACTTTACAACACTGGCAGTATGCTTTGGGGCATTGTCGTGTTCGAAAGTTCATGGCCCGTGATTAAATAAATTTCCCAATATGAAAAAGCTTTTTCCAAAACTCCTTAGTACGATTTTGCATTCATATTTGAACTTAGGAATTGGAGTTCACAAGCACCATAGTAATATATGGCTCCCCAAAGTAAAACCGCACCCACTCGGCTGTCCAAACGCTCCAACTGATAAGTCTCATTCCTTCAAACTTGTAAAAAATAGTTGTAGCCGTCTGGTCCTTCCAAATTAAACTGTATTTTATCAGAAAAATCTACAAGATACCACTCCTTGGTCCATTACATATTTCCTCGACGAAAAGTCAATCGAGCTTTTTTACGTGTGGGGTTGAGTGGTGGTTTCTTATTAAATTTCAAACGTTAAAAGTGTTCCGTTTCAAAATAAACCTCATTACGGTAGTTTTGCTCGCGTTAACACCTGCTTTTGACCTGATCTTGTTCACCGAACCATGAGATTTTGAAGCTTGACGCAGAATTGCCCGCTTATCTGCATGGCTAAGAACACTATTTGTGCGTCCGTTCATATTTTATCCATAGTTTGGATAATTTTTAATAAAATTGTATATAACTTTTCTGCTTCTTCCTATTTTTTTCGATATTTCGGTCACAGAAAGGTCACAATCAATATAGCTTTCTATTTGGACCTGTTGTCTGTTACTTAGTACTGATCCATGGTCCATAATGACATAAAATGATCAAATTATATATAAAATACACAAATCAATTCAAAAAAGTCTATATTTTAATGATCTTGGCAGATCAAGTGAAATTAAGTCTAAAATGTGCTATTCAAGTGAAACAATAAATGTGCTAGTTATTGAAGCAAATTCAGAAGAAATTAGAGCAAAAATATAACGGTACATTTCTAGGTGTCTAAATTTTGTTGAAAGAAGATAAATAAGGTGACAAAAAAAGTACAACAACAATCAACAATTAATATCAAGCGAGTACTTAAATATGAGCAAGTAATAATGAACAAATTAAGTGTGCTATTTAAGTGAAACGCAGTGTATAAAAAAGAATGATTTGGACGAAATCACAGTTGTAAAGTAACTAGGCCAAAAATCACATCAAATTTAAGCTTTTCATTTTGATCATGGTTTGGCATCTAAACTCTATCTGTATTCAAATATTATTTATTTAGTTCAAATTTTGTGAAAATTCACATTTTTAAATCTCTAGTTTTAACAATCAATCAACACCTGTCATAATCCAGTGTTGTAGTTTCTTCATGAAATTTGATTAATTTTTTGATGTATTTTTACATCACTTACTGTATAGGTTATAATCGTGCCGGGGACTCAGATAGATTGCTGTCAACAATATCAGGCAGAGACTTATGAGCACAACTCTGATCAAATCAAATACTAGGATGGCAGCACTATAGGTTAAAAGTCCCACACCCGCCAGATACTGTTGCTTCTTGAATGATCGCTCCAACAAATTACTGATCGCAAGTCCCGCCCACATACTGGCGAATATAAACGAGTAATTGATCGCCATCATACTGCCCAAGGTGAGAGGAGCTTGTGGCATCGTATTGACCTGGGCCTGAAATGGCAATGGATTCATGGCGACATCGATCGAGGCCTCCTCATCAAAGTATCGTCTGTGACAAAGGATTTAACGAGTCACTTATCATTCGTTACTCGTTACTTTGATGTCTGTTCAAACAATTCAATTATTCAATCGGTAATATCAACGAGTTATGTATGGCCAGTGGACCACTAATGTCTTCATAATTGATAACACTGTGCAAGTCCAAAAAAAAGACATGACCAAATTCAACGGTTTCCCCCTATTTCGGGTCCTACGAATCGAACTGCATCATTAGTTTTTGGAGTTACAATGATGGTGTTAAGGCAGTTGCCTTCATAATTAAGTAAAATAATAATTGAATTCGAATGTAAATAACATAAGACGAAATGTAAATAGAAATAGAAATGTACATAGTAACGTCATCAACATAAACAAGTCTGTTAACTAACAGGCTCTCTCGCTGCAACAGCAGCATACATACATACATACATTGTACAAACATAATTGAAGGAGAGAGTAAACGCCACTTATGAAATTGAAAGCGAACTGTGCGCAAGTGTTTTTTTTTGATTCAACTTCGTTGCTGCCTCCACAAACTCGAACTTTGCTTCTTGCCCACCGGCAAGTTTCTGATTAGGATTTCCCCGATCATTTTGGCGCCCCCGGGTGGACTGGCAATTCGTTTGGATTTTGGATTTGGATTGGATTTACTTGGATAACGATTGGATACATTTGGATTTGACGCTTTGGATCAAGGATGAATTGTCACGCATTTCAGTAAAGTTCATACCAGGTAACGAGTGCAATTTAAGTGCGACCACGAAAGGAAACATTAAACATACGGCTTGTGTTAATGTGCAAGCAAACGCGAATATTTAAAGCGTTTTATTGTTACACCTATGTGCATTAACATAGAGACACATGCATTTCATGTACATGTGTAAGGTACGTTTCATGTTTATAACGCCACCCATATTTTTGGTTTATTTCTGTAACTGTACATTTTTCGCGACTACGATGTACTAATGAAATATCTGTTTGGATGCAACCATAATGCACACGAAGTTTGGACTTTGTTCAGATAACGGTACTTTTGCTTTTGCGAGAAATCCATTTTTAGCCTGTTTCACATTTATAACGCCACTTGCTTTAAATGAGTTTTGTGAGTGCAAGTGGAAGGTTCTTTATTATTTGGTTGATGCTTTGGACAAATATAAGAATAAATAAGCTATGCTGCGTGGAAAAAGTTTAACAGAACTTGAAAAGGGAAAAATAATCGCTTACAAAGAAAAAAAATGCAGTGGAAGGAAGATATCGCGTAATCTGGGCAGGAGCCACAGGATAATCCAAAATTTTTTAAGGGATCCTGAAACTTAAGGAACCCATAAGCGCAGAGGAGGGCCATCAATACTTTCCAGCCAAGATAAGAGGAAAATTATTAACAAGGCCAGCAATCCAACACGGAGTTTGGGTGACCTACAGGATGTTATTGATAAAAATGTTAGTCGCACAACCGTTTGAAGGACATTAAAATGTTCCAAAATTGTTAAAAATGAAATGATGAGATGTGTTCCAGCATTAAAAGCTGAACAAAAAATGGCTCGTATAGGATACGGTTATGGTTACAAATCGCTTGCAAACTTCATTTGGCTTACATATGACCAATTGGTGTTCATGTTTCTGCGCCCGTATCACATACGAGCCATTTTTTGTTCAGCTTTTAATGCTGGAACACATCTCATCATTTCATTTTTAACAATTTTGGAACATTTTAATGTCCTTCAAACGGTGGTGCGACTAACATTTTTATCAATAACATCCTGTAGGTCACCCAAACTCCGTGTTGGATTGCTGGCCTTGTTAATAATTTTCCTCTTATCTTGGCTGGAAAGTATTTATGGCCCTCCTCTGCGCTTATGGGTTCCTTAAGTTTCAGGATCTTTTAAAAAATTTTGGATTATCCTGTGGCTCCTGCCCAGATTACGCGATATCTTCCTTCCACTGCATTTTTTTTCTTTGTAAGCGATTATTTTTCCCTTTTCAAGTTCTGTTAAACTTTTTCCACGCAGCATAGCTTATTTATTCTTATATTTGTCCAAAGCATCAACCAAATAATAAAGAACCTTCCACTTGCACTCACAAAACTCATTTAAAGCAAGTGGCGTTATAAATGTGAAACAGGCTAAAAATGGATTTCTCGCAAAAGCAAAAGTACCGTTATCTGAACAAAGTCCAAACTTCGTGTGCATTATGGTTGCATCCAAACAGATATTTCATTAGTACATCGTAGTCGCGAAAAATGTACAGTTAATGTAATAAAGCCAAAAAATGGGTGGCGTTATAAACATGAAACGTACCTTATGTAATCAATTATTGCTTGTCTTGTGGCCGCTTCTTTGTTGCATTCGTCGTTGCTGAAACCCATCCATATATACATATATTATTTCACGTATATATATATATATGTATAAATCTATATACATATGTACATATATGTGCTGCTCACTTAGGAGCTTAAAATATAACAAAATATTCAATAAAAACAAAATCAATCGCACAGCTGCTGAAGCTAAAATAAATAATTGCATTTATTTTCTATGTACATAAATATATGTGCATAAGCCAATACATAAGTCATTGTTGTTGGAAAAAATAACCGTTCAATTTGGCCGCGCCAAATTTTGCATACATACATATATGCAAGTGCAAGTCCGTTGCTCTTTGCTGCCGTTCTTCTCTTTCGTCGTTTTCGTTGCTGTTGCTGCGCTGGTCGCTAGATTTTCCAGTCCGTTGCGTGCATAGCGGCAGTCAGTTTGCGCGTTACTTTCGCACTTTGCTTCGGTTATTTCTTATTCTTGTTGTTCTTTGCCAGCGTCTTTGCGTCGCTGCAGCCTCACTGCTCTAGCATATAGTTGCTGTTCTGTTGAGTGAGAGTCTCTGCTAGCGCGCAGTCATCGTTAGCAATCATAAGCATTTGTTGTTGTCGCTTCTTCGGTCTCTCTGCCCGTGGTCGCGTCGCTGCTTTCTTACCATTAGCGCATTTCGCTGTCGCTAAGTCGGGTGAGTTGCTCTGCCAGCTATCGCGTCGCTGCCTTTGTTTTATATTTACATTGCTCTGCCAGTGGTCGCGTCGCTGCTGTCTTACCATTAGCGCATTTCGCTGCCGCTAAGTCGGGTGAGTTGCTCTGCCAGCTATCGCGTCGCTGCCTTTGTTTTATATTTACATTGAGTTGCAGCCAATATTGTCTGCAATTAATTACACAGTGTCGTCCACATATATTGGACACTGTGTGTTCAACTTCAAACACTTATTGTTACAGTGCCGTCCTATTATATTAGGTACAGTGCATTTATTGCTGCCTTAATTTGTGTCGCCTTATTTTTTTTATAAGAAAATAGTGTCGTCCTCGTCCATTAGGCACAGCGCATTTATTCGGCCTCAGTATTTTAGGTCGCATTTCTTATAAGAAACAGTGGTGGTCACAACTATTAGGTACAGTGCATTCAATCAGCACTAGTATTGTTATTTATTTCTCTAAATATTATAAATAAATTTGGAATTGCTCAATATGGGACAAAGACGTGGAAAGGCAAGCTGTATCGAAGATGCCAGCACAAGCAAAGCGGACTGCTTGCTGCTCTCCCATAAAAACGTTATTCGTGATATCGTACGAATAAACAAATTCGCGCATGATACTCCAGGCACGATTGAGCCCATGGAACTGGAGTGTAGACTGGATATTCTGACCCGATACATTGATGATGCTTTCAACATTCAGAAGGAATTAGACCAAATTGACCCATCGCTAGCCTCTAGAGCAGAATTGGAGAGTCTTTGCATTGTCACAAAGGCAAAGCTAATGAATAAAGGCAGAAAACCCAATTCCGGTAGGGAAAGTTTTAGCTCCACAATGCTTCCAACCACATCGCATCATAGGCATTTACCCTTTATGAAACTGCCAAAATTTAGCGGAAATTATGCCGATTATAAGAATTTTATTGGAATCTTTGACAATTTGGTTGATAGTGATGCATCTTTTACAAATATTGAGAAATTCAATCATCTTCTGTCATGCTTGGAGAAGGAAGCGCTAGGAACGGTTCAAGCTTATCAAGTTACAGATGAAAATTATCCAAAGGCATTAGCAGCATTAAAGCGCGTTTATGATAATAGTTTTCTGATAGTATCGGATACTATCGCAAAGCTTTTCGAGCTTCCGAAAATGCAAGGGCCTTCGTCAACTTCGCTGCGGTCTTTGATCGATAAAGTTCGAGCTAGTTATGAGTCTCTGCTATCTTTGGGCAATCACAAACAAATTTCTAACTTGTTGCTTATACATTTAATTATGAGCAAAGTAGACCATAGCACGCGTACCAAATGGGAAGAGACGCTTGACTACACTCAGCTTCCAACTTGGGAAGATTGCGAGACTGCTCTCAACAGACGTTTTCAGCACCTCGCAGCTGAAGAGTCGTCATCTGGTCGGTCACGACCGCAGAAATCAAATTCGGATGGAAATAAAAAGAACAGTAAGACGGCTTTGGCAGTTGCTCAGCCTAGCCAGCCTCCGTCTTTGAAATGTCCATTCTGCAAGTCGAACGATCATTATATATCCTCTTGTACTTCATTTGCGGAGCGTACAAGAGATGAACGCTTCAAGTTTGTTAAAGACTGTTCACTTTGTATTAATTGTTTGAAAAGGGGTCATACCACACGAACTTGCAAATCAGGCAATTGCAGAGTTTGCTCTAAGCCTCATCACACTCTCCTACATAAATATGTGCTAGATTCAGAACGAGCTGAGTCTTCCAGCCAGCCGTTGGTAGCTCATGCTGCAGCTCCAACGCAAACTTCTTCCATTAATCATGCCGCAGCTGTTTCGGACCAAGTTATATTGGCAACTGCTGTGATTAGGGTAATGGATCAGTCCGGTTCGTACCAGTTGGCTAGAGCACTTTTAGATTCTGGGTCGCAAGTGAATTTCATGACAGAAGATTTGGCTAGAAAGTTAGATTTGAAGAGAGAGCGAAAGGATATAAATTTGTTAGGAATCGGTAAACGAAAGTCTTCAGTGCGTCACATTGTTCAGACGTCAATAGCTTCTCGAGTAGATCAATTTGAATTGATGACTGAGTTTGCTGTTTTGGGAAGCATTTCGTCGTATCAGCCTGAAAAGCGCATTGTAAATGTTGACGTTCCGCAGGATATCGAATTAGCTGATCCCGAGTTCCACAAGCCGCAGCGCATTGATCTACTGATTGGAGCAGATGTATTTTTCGATTTGCTTAAAGAAGGACATATAAAGGGAAGTAGCGAATCTCCAACATGGCGAGCTACAACTCTTGGCTGGATTGTAGCTGGACGTTGCCGAACTAAGAGTTCTTTGGAAACTCATGCGACATCACTTGTAAGCGTGAGCGAAAACATTAGTTCGACTCAAGAATCCTTTTCGTTGGATGCGCTTGTTCGCAAATTCTGGGAGTTGGAAGAAGTTCCAAACTTGACAAATTCAAACTTGTATACCCCAGAACAAATACTTTGTGAAAAGTCGTTTGCAGAATCAATCACTCGTCTGCCTTCTGGTCGCCTCAGTGTTGAGTTGCCATTTAAATCTAGCCCACAATGTCTTGGCGCATCATATGAAACGGCTAAAAGACGCTTTCTCGCCTTGGAGAGAAGAGTCTCTAAACAGCCAGAGATTCACGAAATGTATATTAAATTCATGAAGGAATACATTTCTCTGGGTCATATGAATCAAATTGATAACGCGATTCCAAAGGAGCCTCATTATTTTATTCCATATCAATGTGTGCTCAGACCACAAAGCTCGTCCACAAAGTTGAGAGTAGTGTTCGACGCGTCATGCAAAACGTCATCTCAAAAATCGTTGAATGACATTCTCATGGTTGGTCCTACTATTCAGCCATGCCTTTACTCAACTTTGTTGCGATTTCGCCTCCGACCATTTGCATTGTCTGCTGACATTACTAAAATGTACCGGCAAGTCGAAATTGACTCCACTCATCGTAAATTTCAGCTTATTCTGTGGAGAGAAAGACCCTCAGACCCACTTCAAATATATCAGTTGAACACTGTCACATACGGTACAGCTTCTGCTCCGTTTTTGGCAATTCGAAGTTTAACATATTTAAGTGAGCTGCACGCAGAATCACACCCACTAGCCTCAAAGGCAATTGCCAATAATTTTTACGTGGATGATTTGATATCTGGCGCAGATACTGTTGAGGAGCTGCAATTATTGCATAAAGAGCTTATTTCTGTCATCAAATTGTGAGCAATTTGAAAGTCAAGCTACTGATGATGCAATTCCGATTGGTCATCAAGAGGATACGAAAACGCTTGGACTCATTTGGAGCCCTCGTGATGATGCGTTTAAATATTCTATAAGCAACTTATCTTTAGATGTATTGCCCACTAAACGTGCAATTTTATCCTTTGTTTCCCGCTTATACGACCCACTCGGTTTGCTATGCCCTATCGTCACTCAGGCGAAAATTTTGATGCAGGAAATTTGGTTGCAAAAGATCGACTGGGATGAGCAGATACCCAATCAATTTCTCTATAGGTTGCATGACATCACTAAGTCCTTTGAAGAATTGGAGTCAATCCGAATACCCCGTTACGTTGGCGTCTCTAAGAGATCCAAGTGCCAAATTCATGGATTTTCTGATGCCTCTACGAGAGCATATGGATGCTGTTTATATGTTAGGATTGAATCGGAACATGGCATAGAAGTGCATTTATTGACTGCTAAGTCAAAAGTCGCGCCCCTAAAGGTTAAATCAGTGCCCCGTTTGGAACTTTGTGCTGCACAGCTTCTAGCTTCGTTGTGGGACAAGGTGAGGCACCTGTTGGACATGCCCTTAGAGCAAATAGTTTTTTGGTCGGATTCAGAAGTAGTACTTCATTGGCTACAGACGCACCCATCGTATCTGCAAACTTTTGTCGCCAATAGAGTAGCGGATGTTCAGGAATTGACATCAGATGTGTGTTGGCGTTATGTTCCGACAAAGGAAAACCCAGCAGATTTGGCATCACGTGGTTGTTCCACTGCTGAATTGACTGAGTCACGTTGGTTTATTGGACCTGCATTTTTACAGCGTGAACATACCCTTTGGCCAAGTAATTCTCATATTAAATTGACCAAAGAGCAGTCTCTGCTGGAGAAGCGAAATTTCGCGACTGTTTTGATCGCGGCCGATGTAGATTCAAATCCATTTACGGAATTAATTGAAAAGTCATCGTCGTATCAAAAAATGCTTCGCATTGTGTCATACATGTTTCGTTTCATTAACGGAAAGGGTGCAGTGCACAACTCACTTGTGCCAACAGCAACAGAGATGGAGTTTTCATTTCTGGCTATTGTGCATTGTATTCAGCAATCAGCCTTTGCAGATGAAATAGCGAAGCTTGACAAATCGATTGTCTTAAAAACCTCATACCAAAAACTAACTCCATTTCTGTGTCCCTATCAGAATGGCAAGCGAAAGTTAAGGTTGCTGCGTGTGGGAGGTCGCTTATTAAAAGCGCCGCTGCCCCATAATGCGAAATTTCCGTTACTCATGCCAAAGGGATGTCGGTTTATACATTTGTATCTGCAATATTTGCATCGATCCCATTGCCATGCAGGCCCACGAGCGCTCGTGAGCATGCTCCGACAGCAAGTTTGGCTGATAAACGCTCGCCAAGCCTGCAGTGCAATAGTGAGACGCTGTGTTCATTGTTTCAGGTACAAACCGATATTGGCAGGGCAAATAATGGGAAATTTACCCGCTGACAGGCTACATGGGAACAGGCCATTCGAAATCAGCGGAGTGGACTTTTGTGGTCCAATACCTGTCACGTTAGGAATTCGTGGCTGAGTGCCTGTGAAAATGTACGTCGCAGTATTTGTTTGTTTCACGTCCAAGGCTGTACATTTAGAAATTGTTGCCGACCTAACAACTAATTCCTTTTTAATGTGTTTATCCAGGTTTGTCGGCCGGCGTGGACTTGTCAAGCGCATTCACTGCGACAATGCCACCAATTTTGTGGGTGCCTCGCGCATGTTGGCGGACCTCCAGGCCAGTTTCAACGCCAGCCGGGATGCCATAACGGCGTCTGCTGCAGCCAAGGGAGTGACGTTCTAGTTCATTCCACCTCGAGCGCCACATTTCGGCGGCCTGTGGGAGGCGGCGGTAAAGTCCGCCAAGAGCCTCATGGTCAAGGCAATAGGCAGCGCGTTGCTGCGACAGGACGAATTGGCAACCGTCCTGGTGGAAGTGGAGGCCATCCTCAACTCCAGGCCAATCGTCGCGGACAGCAGCAATCCCAACGACGGCGAGGCGATAACTCCAGCGCATCTGCTCGTAGGAACAACGCTCGTAGCGCTGCCATCCGCGTCAACAGGTCCCGTCCCAGACAGCAAGCTAAACTACTTGCAACGTTGGCAGCTGGTCTCCAGCGTCAAGCAGCGATTCTGGATCGACTGGTCGAAGGACTACCTGCTAAGCCTGCAGCAGCGTCAGAAGTGGGCAACGGAGCAGCCCAATCTAGAGGTCGGCGCCGTAGTCGTGGTTCACGACGACAACGCTCCCCCTCAGCAATGGATGTTGGGGGTAGTGGAGGAGACGGTCAGAAGCGCGGATGGAAAAGTGCGCGTGGCGAGCGTAAGGACTAAGATGGGCACCTTCAAACGAGCGATTCACCGACTGGCACCATTGCCAGTTGAGTAATTGAAGCCCTACGTGCATTCAACGCGGCCGATGTTAAGGCAGTTGCCTTCATAATTAAGTAAAATAATAATTGAATTCGAATGTAAATAACATAAGACGAAATGTAAATAGAAATAGAAATGTACATAGTAACGTCATCAACATAAACAAGTCTGTTAACTAACAGGCTCTCTCGCTGCAACAGCAGCATACATACATACATACATACATTGTACAAACATAATTGAAGGAGAGAGTAAACGCCACTTATGAAATTGAAAGCGAACTGTGCGCAAGTGTTTTTTTTTGATTCAACTTCGTTGCTGCCTCCACAAACTCGAACTTTGCTTCTTGCCCACCGGCAAGTTTCTGATTAGGATTTCCCCGATCAGATGGTTTCATACAAAATTTTTCGCGCAAGTTTTTGAACAAGTTCAGGCTGTAGCTTGTACGGTATTGGTTTTTTTGGTTAACTTTCTTCAGCAAGGTTGCCTAAAATAATTCAGGCTACAAGTTTGCAGAGCATACGGAACCTCCAAACTGTTGTTTTGGAGGTGTTTTAGGTGAATTTGTGATTTTTCTGACACAGCCTAAAAGTAAGCAATAGTTTTCAGAAAATTGACAAATTTACCCAAAACACC
Source organism: Drosophila quinaria (assembly GCA_035047525.1). Lineage (NCBI taxonomy): Eukaryota > Metazoa > Arthropoda > Insecta > Diptera > Drosophilidae > Drosophila > Drosophila quinaria. Next base: position 5,945,899 of record JAWNPO010000455.1, on the reverse strand, counting down.
TCCAAAACAACAGTTTGGAGGTTCCGTATGCTCTGCAAACTTGTAGCCTGAACTATTTTAGGCAACCTTGCTGAAGAAAGTTAACCAAAAAAACCAATACCGTACAAGCTACAGCCTGAACTTGTTCAAAAACTTGCGCGAAAAATTTTGTATGAAACCATCATTGTAACTCAAAAAACTAATGATGCAGTTCGATTCGTAGGACCCGAAATAGGGGGAAACCGTCGAGTTTGGTCATGTCTTTTTTTTTTTTTTGAAAAAAACTATCACAGTGTAATTGCTAAAAACTACTATTTCAACCAGGATTTAAAACCCAAACCGAAACTGTAAGCTTTAACCGGTAACAACCGATTGAAATTTAAAACCATATCTGAAACCGTAACCGAAAAAAAATTTTCCGAAATAACCGTTTAGTAACCGTTTCATTTATAACAGTGATGTTAATTTCGGTTTTTCATATATCAATAAAAATTCAAAGCAAGGTGAAAACAATTTAAAACGAAGAATTTTGAACTGTTTCCATTTTTTCCGACTCAAGTCTTGTTTGCGATCTCTGATATTTTGTTATTAGTTTTGTATATAATTTTTAATTTTGATTTATTGATTTTAATTTTCTTATATATAATTTTGATATTTTAATTGTGATATTCATTATCGAGTTTTCACAGCACACTGAGTAAGTGCAAATAAAATAAATTTGTTATATTAAATACATATTTTTTTTTGCAAAGAAATTTTTTCTTTTGTGAACCGAAACCATACCGGTACTTCAAAACCGAAACATACAGAAACCGGTTCACCGTTAAGAAAGCTTTATTCAAATATTTTGCGTAACCGATAACCGAAAACCTAAATGCGAACATAACCGAAACCGGAACTGAAACCGATATCCGTTTCGGTTTTAATCCCTGATTTTACCTCCTTTTGTGTTTTTCTTTTTAGTAATTTTAAAAAAAATCTTAAAAAAATATTAGCGAAGAGATTTTTAAAAAAAAATTTTTTGCAGACACTTTTAAAATTGTTTGAAAAATTTTTCTGCATCAAAATATTTTTTGTTCGAGACCGAGGAAAAAAGTTGAAGAACTAGACTTACAAGAATTCAAAATTTTCCATGGGTATTCAATGGGTTGAAGAAATTTTTGTATCATTAAACGGAATTTAAATGAATAGAAGATTAAATTAAGAAATCTGCATAAAATATTTTTTATTATACAAAAATGTGACTAAGTTAGGGTGTATAAAGACATTAGTGGTTCACTGTATCTATATACATAGAATATTTATTCTCTTTTAGTTAATTTGACTTGTAATATTAGCTGGGACCTAACTTGTGATTGAAAGACGAAAGAGTTGTTGATATGAATGGTTCATAAAAATAAATAAACGAACTAATTTAACAAGTGATTGTTGTATTGAGTCTCGTTAACATACAATACAATAAGTATTTGTTCATTTTACTCATTGGAATTAAATTAAGTATGAGCTCGTTGAATTTTAATTTATTTTTGTGTTAGTCCAGTGATTCGTTTAATTGACTCTTTCTATTTCTGGAAATAAACGAGTGATCAAACGAGCAAACGAATGAATTCACGAGTTAATTCTATAAGCGAATTGTTCTTTTGAATTCGGCAAGGGATTCTAGTTGATGAAAGATTCATGTTTATTAATGGTTAAGTTTATTTGTTTTTGTTTTTGAATTCGTTGAATTAGGAATATATATACACTGATAAAAAAAGGATCTAAAGTCAAGATTTTGGTCTCACAACTAAGAATTTTAGTCTAAAAAATGCGTCGAGAACGTGAAAATCTTGAAGTAAGAAAACATATGTTGATTCTAAGAACATTTCAATTAAGACCAAGTTCTTATTTTGAAGACCATAAAATCTTATATTTTCTATACCACAAATCTTAAAATTTATTATTTTTTTAAGATTATATGTTCTTATTTATAGACTAAAAAGTTTTGAATGCTCAAGACAAAAAATCTCAAATAAAGTTTAAGCTTCTTAACATTTTAAGAAGAATGAAGGAGCATGGCTCTGTATACAGCTATTTCAAGAGATGCCTATCTCCATCATCAGTACCGTTGCGCTGACTTGACCGGCGATCCAAGCCTAATGTCATCTTTGAGATGCCAGAGCCAGTTGTGAATTCTAAGTATCAAAAAGCGACAAAATATCTGAGAAAAAAAGATCTAAGATCTAAGACTTTTATGCATGTATTAAGAACTTAAGATTTTTTAGAATAATATTCTTAGTTTTAGTAATTTGGTCTTACAATGGTCTTAACATATATAAAGAACAAAATATTTAAATTTGATAATTTTATTCTTATATTAAGAACTTACTATTTTCAAGATTAACATTTTTAGTTTTAATTTGATCTTAACATATTCTTATTTCAAGAACAAAATATTTAAGATGAATGTTCTTGATTTTAGAAAGTGGTATTTTTTTTCAGTGTATTAGTGTTTATTTGAACACTTGGGTATCATTCGCTTAAATTGAGTTTGCCACTCGTTCCGGCACTCGTTGTTCTCGTGTGTTTGCAAAACTTACCTAGCAACCACATTATGCACCAGATTTAGCCCAAAAGGTGCTGCATGGAGTGGAATATTGTTGAACCAAACAGTTACAGTTTCGGAACCAAATGAGGCACCAAACATATAACGATAATTGATAACTTTATTGAAATCATGTTGTTCCAGCAAATAATGATCGCTAGTGTCTTCGGTCTCCAAGACTTTCACCTGCCCATCGTACCAAAAGAGCAATTCTGTAAAATAGTCTTGCATCTCGAGAACTTCAAGCTTATCGGACATTATCTCCACAAAGGCCTGAATATAATGTAACTGTGTCAGATTGAATGACATTGCTTTCAACTGATAGTTCTTTCCAAACAAATGAACGGCGGAAAATGTTGAAGCTGTGGCGATCATCAGAGAAAGCACACAGATTATTTTAATGGGTAACTGACGTTTATTAAATGCCCAACGCATATAAAGCAGGGCTTTAAAGTGCAGCCCTGTTAGCTTATGTCCAGTTGCCTTTGAATAGCCCTCGGTTTCCTCGAGGATCAGTTTAAAATCCTCGATCAGTATAGCTGGTTCCGGTGTTAAATCTCCCTCCTCGGAACCGAAACGCATAAAGATCTCATCCAATGAAGTGTCACGCAAGCGAAAACTGACTATATCCAAATTTGACATTTCCTCTTCGAGCTCATCAAAGAGATCGAGAAATTTATCCTCATACTTGTTCTCGAGCACAAACGTTACCTTATTGCCAATATTACTTTCCACGGTCGGATTAGGCAAATATTTGCTCAATAGATTTCGCAGCCCCTCAAAATTGAAGGCTTTACCCTTGATGAGGGTCTGCAATGAAAGATTGAAGAAAAGAATGTCAATATAAACCAGCGGTGGGCACGAAATCTAAATTCGTTAGCAGCCGCTGGCTCCCGGAGCCATTGCGTGATATAAACTATGGAAGAATTGTAAGTGGAAATCCAAAAATGAAACAAATTTGATGAAGAATTTAGGAATGATGATCAAGTCGACGTAAGAAAGGGAATTTATCTTGTAGCATGGTAAGACATTTAATTTAAATTGAATTTGGAGAAAAGATCAGCGATCAAGAAGAAACAATTAAGAATTAAATGTAGAAGAAAATCAAACAGAAAAAGTGTCTAAAAATAAGGATCCACGATCAAGGATAGAAGGTTGAAAACTAATAATAGATAAATTATTATTTAGAGTTTAAGAAGAAGGATCTCAGATCAAAGATCACGAGTAGATGATAATTTCGGTTTGAGGATGGAATTTAGCGAGACAAAAATCGGAGATTGGAGATAAAAAAAAATACGGGATTCCGGGATAACATCAATGCAATGCTGTGTGAGAAGTTCGATAATTCCGAAATTAAAACGCCCAAAAACATTCAGGCTAAAATCAAGAGCTTTAAACTTGAATCTTAGAATAGTTTCTTCTCTTTTCTGTATATGATATAAGGTGAAACTCACCAATCGAAAGCCATGTCCGTACATGTTGCGTAGAAAGGGTTTGGTGCCCGTGCACTTGAGTTCGCCGTTGGACATGATCGCCAGTCGATCGGCCACATGATTTGCCAGGGCCGTTGAATTAGATACCAAGATGATGGTACGCCTGGATTTCTCCTCATTGATCAGACCACAGATGACGGACTGCGAGGGTAAATCCAGATCGCAATGAAGATCATCGATCAAGACGATCGGACTGCCGCCGGCAAAGGCACAACCGATGCTAAGGAGATTTCGCTGTTGGGCCGTCAAATGTTTCACCTTGTTCTGTTTCACTTGGGTCAATTGCAAACGTTGGGTGTAGATCTCGATCTCTTCGGTCGCTGTGCCCCAAGAGGCGCCTTTCACCAAACAAATGAAACGAATTTGATCGGCTACCGTGAAATCTGGCAATAGTAGATTATTATTTAAGGCGAGTCCCAATTGCATCGATGCATCCTGTCGTTCCGTCTGTATATTATAATCGGCGACCATGACAAGGCCACGTGTCGGCTCCAACATCCCGGCGAGGATCTTCAATAGCGTCGACTTGCCACAACCGTTGTGTCCCATAAGGACAGTCACCTCATTTTCATAGACATTCCAGGTGAAGGAGTTTAAGGCGCCACGACTATTCGGTGCATATCGTTTGCATAGCTTCTTGATTTTTATTTTGAATCGTCGATGCGATGGCTCAACCTCATAAATTTTGGTCGCCTTAATGCCAATCGATTGGGAGCCCTGTGGCATGAAGCTATCATCTCGATCCTGGAATGTAAAGTCACCGCTATGCGCTGGAACGGGTATACGACGCCGTCGCCTTCCCCCCGCCTCGCCCGTATTCCATACATCCAGATATAAACCGATCCCACAAAATATCAGCGATGTGACGAGAAATGTGAGAGAACCCGAAACGACATTCACTCGATCGGAAGCATAATTAAGGCTATAGCCCTGATCTACCCATGTCTTATCGAAGATCACTTCGCGCTCGATCAATCCCTCGCATATCAGGGCCAAAACAGTGTTGGGCATCGCATAAGATACATAACGCACAATCGCCGCCTCCTTCTCCCGATTATTCCAAAGCACAAAATACGGCATATATGTTAACAGCCACAGTATTGTCAACACTCTGACGGCCAGGGCGCTGCTGTTCTTGAAAAACGATGCTACCATCAAACTAAAACTTGTCGCCGACAAATTGTACGTTATCAACACTGACAACACTATGTACCACGGTGTCTGAGTCAGGAGACTGTGCGCGTTATTCCAATGCACCTAAAATCAATACAGGAATTCTATTAACTACTAAACTTAACAAATAAATGTCTTAAATTTTCGTATGCATTTTTAAAATTTATTTACAAGAATTTTATTTACTACTAGGTTTAACAAATAAATTTCTTAAATTTTCGTATGTATTTTTTAAATTTATTTACAGGAATTCTATTTACTACTAAACTTAACAAATAAATGTCTTTAATTTTCGTATGTATTTTTTAAATTTATTTAACCTTAAACAGAATAAAATGCTATTTGAGCTAAGATTTTTAATAAACAGACCATTTAAGTTCCCTAATTCGAATAATCATTACCCAAAGAAAAAATTTGACTTAGGGAGAATTCGACTTTTAGAATTTGTTTTTAAAGTCTTTTAAAAGAAACTATTATTTCATTCACTAATAAAAACATTTCGAAACGGCAAACTTTTCTTGTTGTTTTCAATAAGAACAGATTCCAGTTTTCGATATTCTCAAAAATTGGCTTTTTCGTTCTTTTGCTGTATCAAGAAGAAGTGGCCGATTCAAATGACATTATAATAAATTTTAGATTTTTTATTATAATTTAGAATATTTTAGAGCAGGGGTGCCCATCGCCTATGCACATAAGGCACATTTGTTTTTGTAATGCCCATGGGATATGGGAAGTATAAGAGAATACACATAGGCAAGCAATTCTTGCGCATTGAATTTAACACAAACAACTTGCAGCAAAACAAGAACAACTTTTTAAATTTTTCTTTCCATCCATTTTCGGTGCAGGCAAAACAAAAACAATTGCATTGCGTCGGTTATCTTTTGCTAATCCGAATGTAATTTGTTTTTTGTACACTGGAAAAGAAAAACTTGACTTCGCTTTCAAACGTGTGATGCGTGTGACTTTTTGAAGAAACATGTTTCTATTTTTTTTTCTGTGTACACATTGAAATAAAAAAAAAAGTTCGTTTCTTGTATTTGTATTAGTGCGTGCACATCCATAAGACAGCTTTGGGCACCCCTGTTTTAGAGCCACTTTAATTTTTTTTGGTCCACTATCGAATTTTTTCACAAATAAGTTTGAATATTTTAATACACTTGTTGGTGCCATGCGCTGACAAAGATTTTTATTAGGGCTTTTTCCGAAAAATTCGACTTACAGAAGCACGGGCCAATATTTTTGTTAGAGTTATAGAAGCAGAATTATATGTAATTTGTCAAGTAAAGGCTACTGCCAGTCAGTTAGGGAAAATTCGAGTAACAGAAGTTTGAGTTATAGAAGTTTAACTGTAATTTAAAATAAGTAACAGTACAAAACTTTAATTTATTACTTAAATAATAGTAAATGCGTTGATTTTGAAATGTGCATAGTATATTTTTGAATTTTATTTACATAACTTTAATATGTATTTTGCAAGTGAGCGAGCTCGACTGCTAGAGACTCTGTAAAAAATGCCATGCTGTTTGAGCAGAAGTTTTCATTGAACATAACATAATTAGCAATCTTACGTACAATATACTATATATTTTACGTATATATCTTTAAAATGAGCGAGCTCGACTGTTCGAGATTCTGTAAAAACGAACATACCTTAAGAAAATAAATTAATTGCTATTTTGGCAGAAGTTCTTAATAAAAATAATTTCTATTTTAAATGCAGTATGTTTTCTGATGTTAATGAAAATTTTAGCACACATTGCAGAAATAGTCAGCATATGTTGTATAACGAATTTGAATTTCTATTAAATTTTTCTTCTAATTTGAATTAGTAGATTTTTGATTTCGATATGCGAAAGGAGACATCAAAAATTTCAGAGCAATCACTTTAGAGGAACCTAAATAGCAAAATTAGTGTCTCTAATTGTTTTAATCTCAGAGATCTATAGACGGTTAAATTCTTAAATGATCAATTAATACTGGTTAAGGAAAAAAGTAATCGTAATACGTTACCTTAATAACCAACACCACAAAAAGCGAGCTAACGAACATATAGAGGTAACCCTTTAAGAACCAGGTGGTAAAATGTATGATGTTGCCAATATTCATATTGATAAGAAACAAACGCATCTGTCGATGTTTTTCCTCAACAATTTGCTGAAAATAAAGATAAAAAGAACACAGATAAATCGTATTTAAATTAGGGTTTAAAACCCTAACCGAAATCGTAACCTTTAACCGGTAAAAAACGATTAAAATTGAAACTCCGCAGCCCGAAATAACCGTTTAGTAACCGTTTCATTTATAAGAATTAATTTCGGTTTTTCATACTTAAAAAAAATTTTTTTTTTCAGTTTTTTTTTGCGCAAAAAAAATGTTTTTTCACGATTTACCGTGACGAAATCTTTACTCAAATATTTTTCGTAACCGATAACCGATAACCGATAACCGAAAACCTAAATGGGAGCATAACCGATACCGTAACTGAAACCGATATTTGTTTGGGTTTTAATCCCTGATTTACAATGATAGAAAACGTACCCAAACAAGAATCTGTGCTGGAAACATATATCCAATGATAATGAGCAGTGGTAGACCACGATTGATATAGTTCAAAAGGGGATCCTGAACCCGCCCATCGACCGGAAATCGTCGCAAAACAATGTTTGGTATTTTAGATTTGCTAACAAGTCTCAGATAATTTTCGGATACCGATTTCTGGATTTTAATGAAACCCTCCCGAACATAACAAATGTGACCATCCGCGTGAGGATCGTTGAGTCGCCGTACAATGCAAGTCCTTGGATCGTCATGAAAATTTGTCTTCCAATTGTCTCCAATATAAGTACCATTGAAAATACGCAATTCGCTGGGAAAGATGATTGTATAGTTAAAGTGCGGCATTATCATTTCACCCGCAGCAACAAAATGATTATCAAAAATATATTTCTTCTCAATTTGTCTGCCATCGAAGCAAACGCCCGCAAATAGAGAATCCTCCTGTAACGCCTTCTCCATTACATCGCAATCGGAATAATTTTGTAATTGCATTGAATGCAGTTCCGTTGCGGCCATATTCATGATTTTATGGAACAGATTGTAATCGCCGGGTGCCCAGGCAATCACCAATTGTGGCACAAACACATTGTTACTCCGATTAGTCAGCTTTCGGATGTTGTCCCGCTCCGCTAACGCTTCCACCATATCCGTCCAGCTCTGTTCCAGATCGATCGGCTCGTGATAGGTGGTGTACCTCTCAGCTACATTAATATCCATCCGCATTGCCACTGCTATAATGCACAACAGCGTCGGGGAGAAGAGCATCCATAGCATCTCCAGGGGACGGTTCCATTGCGTCTTATTCAGTTTCCACGACAGCAACAGAAATCTCTCGATATAGTGTCGAATTGTCATTTTGAAACCTTTCCGACCCCTTCTCACAACATTAACAAACGCTTGCTTTGCCAATACATATAATTGGAGACCTATAACTGTATCTTGGTATGTAGATTTAAATTATTACTCTACTATATCTACACAGAAAAAAAGCCATTCTAAAATCAACTTCAAAACAGGGACTTTAAATAATGATTATTTGATTTTGTTGGATTCAAAAAATCATTCAATTATAATAACTTTAAGACGCCGAGAAAAATACCAATACTCTTCTCTATGGATCATTTATCCGTTTTCACCATTCTTAAAAATTTTGCAAATTTTATAGATTTGCTCACAAAATAATGATTAATGATTACTTTACTTCTCAACCAATCAACCAATAGTCATTATTTCATGAGTTTCATTTTTTTGCTTAAAATTAAACTCAAATTGTAATTTCGACAAGGCCTAATTTGATGCGCAACACAAGAAAATGTATTTTTTAAATGGATTATTGTAATGGTTTGTCTTGGCTTATTGACTAGAAATATTTATTATTTTTGGCTTTATTCCCTAAGAAAAAGTCGAAACTACAACTTGAGTTTTATTTTGAGCAAACAATAAAACTCATGAAATAATGATTATTCCATAAGTTTTTTTTTTTGGTCAAAAATAATGATTATTGGTTGAGAAATAAAGTATAACTTAAAATTAATCTTTATTTTGTGAAAAAATCTATAAAACTTGAATATAATTATTATATCACATTTTTTTTAATATCACTTACAATGATTACAGTCCCTGGTTTAAAATACTTAATTTAAGCATGGATTTTTTAAGTATGTGTTCAGGATTAAGCAGTATAATTAAGCCTGTTTCAGGATTAAAATAGAATAATAAGCCCAAATTACTTGATTCAAGCTATGAAATTCCAAAAATGTCCCGTTGATCAACACATTTGCTGAGCGCGAGAGGAAAATTCTCTCTCGGCCTCTCTCATTTCAATTGGTCCGGTGGCTCAGTGGTTAGAGTCGCCGACCTGTTACATAATTAGAACTTCCAGTTTGAAAAAAACCTGGATTCGATTGCCCCCGTCAATTTTTGTCAAACATTCCTGTCATTAAAAAAAATAAATAAAAAATGTAAAAAAAAATATTTAAAAAAAAAAAATTATTTTATTCTTGGTTTAAGAAAATCCGACGTTACCCCACTTCTGACATCGCACAGTGGGGCCATTGCTGATTTTACGTTGCAAAAATCGTAACTTTCATAGTTGTCGGTCAAAGTTGAAAAATATTTTCTGTGCGAATTTTCTGTGTTAATTCGTTAAAAAAAAAAAATTTTTTTTTGTACAAAACTTCCAAAATATTGGTTTTAAAAAGGTTATTAAACAGGTGCAAGTCATAATAAGATATTAGATCACGATATTGACAGTCAGCAATGGAAAGAGTGCATGAACTTGCATTGCGCTCTTCTTCTTTTACCTGGCCGCGCGTTTTTATTGTAAAGTTGCATTAGTTTTTTCGACTTAACGTAAAGGGATGGATCCGGACGGGTATAAAACCAAATATATTTATTTAAAGAAATGAATGGTGAAGCATTTTAAAGTGATTTTATCCCGGGAAAGTTCTGGAATCGAAAGTTATCGTCTACCAAAGTTGAAAAATAGTCAAAATCTAGTCCGGATCCATCCCTTTACGTTAAGTTGAAAAAACAAATGCAACCTCACAATAAAAACACCCATGCAATTTCAAAGTTCGACCGATTGTTGCTATGGCAGCTATATAATTTAGTGGTCCGATTTGAACCAAATTTGGTCTGGATGTAGAAGACTACGCAGCTTCATAATATGTCAGATTGGTTGAAATCGGACTACTATATCATATAGATGTCATAGGAATTAGGTCGACATATGAAATTCTGATAATTCACAACGGAAGACAAAAAAAAATTTTTTGAAAAAAAAAATTGTTTTAAAATTTTTTGAAAGTAATTTTTAAATATAAAAACCTTAAAAATAAAACAAAAAATATCAAAAATTTTAAAAAATATATTTTTTTAGGTGCCATAAAATTTATTTTTTTCACAAATTTTAACTTTGATAGCCCCTAATTAAGTATGTATAGGGCGTGGCACCTTTCTTAAATGCTAATTTCATAGGTTGAAGAGTTATCTATCATATGCCAAAATTATTCGATTATCTCATTTGGTTCAAAAGTTACGATTTTTGCAACGTAAAATCAGCAATGGCCCCACTGTGCATCGTCTCGGATTGAATTCGGGCTAAATATCCCGGATTTTTATTTTCTGTGTACGCTGAGCTCATTGCTCTAAATTTTTTATACCTAATAATAAGTACTTTTTTCCGCAGTGGCAGTGACAAAATTTTTTTTTTTTTAATTCATGTATGGCGATTTTTCGAAAAAGTCGTAGAACAAAAGTTTCTAGATTTTTAATCGGGAACAAGTCCTTATTCAAACTTTTAAGCTATATGAGCGATTTGTTTCAAAGGGACACACAGACTGACTTTTCATGTCAATTTCGGAAGGCCACTAAAAATTTCAAAATTAATTAGTTTTTGATAAGTTGTCGGATTTCGATGATCGAGGTGTCATTCGACGCGTATTTTTGATTAGAATAGTAGAAATAGTAGAATATTCAAAAAGGCCCCATTTGCTCCAATGATTAAAATTGAGCCCCTCCCACTAACACCTGTTTATCTCACGAATCAGGTGAGTTTCCAAAAGTCTTAGTATGTATCAGAGAGCTGCAACGAGTAGATTCGTGCTGGATTGGTCGCCGTTGCCAAAAATTAAATCAAATCAAGTCACGGTCGCCAAAGCGACTTGGTACTCGTTGTGAATCGTTGACTCATATTGACTCGAAAAACGATCAAAAATCATGCCATGATTCGAATCATGATCGAATCAGTCGTTTAAACAGGCGGGAGGCGGGGCGCACAAGCAGCAACCTTTTTAAAGTTGACCTAACCGTATCGATCTACCCAAATGTGCGAGAAAAAATAAAAGGTCTACACTGAAAAAAATTATTGAGACTCAAAATAATTATATTATAATAAACATCTTTTTTAAAGTGAACAAACCTACTTTGTCTTTTCATTCAGTGTATAAAAGGCCGCGGATCGCCGTCAGCGCGGGTCAGAGACACACACAGGCTGTTCATTTTTATGGCGGTCATAAAAACAGGGTCAAAAATGTGCGTGTGCGTGACGTCACGACGCCGCCTAGCCACTTCAAACCCACCCTTGTTTTCGCACATTTGTGTAGATCGATACAGTTAGGTCAACTTTAAAAAAGGTTGCTGCTTGTGCGCCTGTTTAAACGACTGATTCGATCATGATTCGAATCATGGCATGATTTTTGATCATTTTTCGAGTCAATTTGAGTCAACGATTCACAACGAGTACCAAGTCAGAATTGATCGCTGTCAAAACTGAAAAAATCACAATGGGTACGAGTCAATGCTCGAGTCAGAACAAAAATTTCTTTCTCGTTGCAGTTCTCTGGTATGTATATTTGTAAGTAAATTGATACCTTTCGATCGGTAATTCAACCTGATCGGACAGTCATAAAAAATTTTCCATTCTTCCTGTTTATATATGCTAGTCGCCTTTCGCACCCTTCGTGCTGCTTTCGTCACTAGCGCGTATTGCCGTCCGCAGTGAAATTCTTATATTCCGTAATCTATCTTCTTTATTTTTTAGTCTGCAGACTAAGTATATTCAATATTTCACATTTTATATTCCATACTCTTTCTTTCTCTCTATCAATCGCTTTACTCCGTTTTCTTTTCCAATTCGTTTTTGGCTTTTTCATTCATTGCTTATTACATCCGTTTAAAGAACAACATATTTCTCATGTTACTGGTCAGTTTGTCTCTTAAATTCCAGCCAATCATGCTTATACCCTATAGGTTCCATGATTTAGGATTTACACGCTTAATGCCAAGAAATAATAGGAAAACCTTTTTGCTAAGTTAAAAGCTAGAGTATACAAGTATTTCTAACAGAACATCTCAGTCGCAGCCAACTTAACAAGGGACTTATTGCAATAACAGCTGTTAATACACTGTAAAGTATGTGTAAACAGGATGTAAACACATAATTCCCATTTAAATATATAAGTTTGTATAATTTCGATTTGTACATGCTACAGGGTATTGGTGTAGTCGTGCTTGTCAATCATCACGAATTTCTTGCATTCTATTTTTGGCAGCATGTCGAGCGTTTATTCATCCTTTGACACAACAGCTTTATTGCGTTCCAAAGTCAACAATTGACAACAAAGCGATGTCGATTTATTAGCAATCATATTGAACTACTATAGTCGAGTTACTTGAAATAAAGATAAAGATACTATAGGTGTCGAATATCAAATAAAATCTAAACACAACTGTGGAAAGTGTCGATTTTTCAATTTGACCTTGATATTGCATTATATCATTTGATCTATATATTTGTCCAGTAGCCATGCATTCTAATTGATTTCCTTTTCCTCTTTAACTAATATTTCAATAGCTTAAATCAATTTAGTCGATGCTTTTGTCAGTTGAATCTCAATTGATATTTGCAGCGCATGCAGAATTCGATTTTATTTGCGACTCGACTTCCTTTTAATACCCTGTACAGGTTATATGCATATGTAGGGTATATTCTTGTTTCTATTATATAAATTATACAGTTTTTGGAATTACAAGGTTTTCCTTCAAAATGCATTTACTTTGGTAAATTTGTAGATACAATTAGAGGATATCTGTTGGTCGTGCACCATAATGACTTGAGTTGGTCTATTGGTATTTTGTTGTTTTATATTTGTAAATTAAATTTCATATAGGAAAAAAACCTTTTCATCATTAAAATCTTAATATTTTCAAGTAAATTCTTCTTTCGGGATGCATTTATTTTATTAGAGTTTTTGTAACAATTACAGAATATGTATTAGTCGTGCAGCATCAAAAGTTGAGAATTTCTATTGGTATTTTTTTGTTAGTATTTTGATTAGCTGCTGCCTCTTTTCACATTCAATTGCATTTATTGACCGAAGAAATATTTTATTACTTTACGCTTGGCAAATATTAGTGACCAAAACGATATCGACATGGACAACTGTATATGTAAGTGTGTGTGTGGTGTGTGTGTGTGTTTACTTTATGGATGCTTGTCTTTGTGCTTATTGGGCCACAAAGCCAAATGAGAGATGACAAATATATAGACATAGTAGTTGGTTCAAGCGTCATAGAAGTAGCCTAAAATTGCTTCAAATGAGTGTGTGTGTGTGTGTGTGTGTGTGGGAGACTACGGAGTTGTGGCAAGATTGTGGTAACAGCATTTTTGTCATTGAACGTAGAAACGGTAAAACGAGCATACTATATTCATGTGTTTACACAGAAAAAAAATCCAAAACTCCGGATTAAAATCAATCCAAAGTTTCGGATTTTCTTAAGCCAAGTACAAAATGCATACTTTATGCAATTTTTAATTCCTCCTCCGCAAATATTTTGAATAGTTTTTTTTGACAATTTTTAAAATAATAACACATATGTACATAAATACTGAAAAAAAAAAACATTCAGACCGAATTTCGAACGTTTTCAACGTTTTACTAATTGTTCTTCCCAATTCCGACCGAAATGAGATTGTTTTTACTTTTCGAACTCGGTTTTTAAAAGATTTTGAAAATTCACTTTAAGTATTTCAGGTTGAATATAGCAGATAGAAGGTAAATTAGACTAAAACTTCTATATTCGAATTTCGTTATTCATTTGAAGCAACTCTAGCAGCTTTCGATTTCGAGAGTTGGTATCAATAACAAAAATTAAAGTGAAATTCAGAACAGCACGGTTTTGTTTTTTTTTATAAAATATTTTTTAGATGCTTTTAAAAAATCCTTTTAAAAAATACTTCAACAGTTTAAACTTGAAGTAGTGATGTTATTCGATTCTAAAAATGTTCAACATTATTATAATTTTCAGTTTTTAATTTTTGGTATTCATTTTAAAGCTTAATATGCCTTTTATTTTTAAATTCGGTGACGTTTTGAAAACGACAATTATAGTCGATTTTCGGAATTCGAAACCGCAATGAACTCGTTTTGTGGCAAATCGACTCGTTTTCGGAATTCGGAACAGGCCCGATTGTAAAATCAAGAATTCAAAACTTTCAGTTTATAATGGATATAATTTTTGTGTATAGCTGAAGCTGCCGATCTAAACGATTGCTGTTGGCCTGGCTAATAGCACATATATCCGACCCACTTTGATTTCTTGGCACTCTTTTTCTCTCTCTATTTGTCCCTTTCTCTCTGTTGCTATCTCTTACTGTTTGCTTGTTGTTTTTTGCTGTACGCTCCACGAACTTTGGCAAATATTTTGGTCATAGCTGAGATTTGCGTGCCTTTCAATGGTTTTGTTTGTTCTGCTGTCCACAAATGGCGACTCAACTGCAGATGTATGTGTAGCCTCTGAATGTGGGTAATTCGGTCATGAATATGCGAACAATTTCTCCTATTGTATACCGTACAATGTCCGAGCATTTTTGGCCTGCGCATATTTGTCGCAAATGGACTACATTACATTACAGCGACAGTTATCTCTTGATATATAGGTATATCATACACACACATACACACACCCACACACATACTCACACCATACATATGTATATATAAAGACTTATAGTTATATCAGAAGAGTATAATGCTCTAGGCTGAATGAAAATACCCATAAAAATACAATATGTAGTATGTGCAACGTTCAAAATGTTGGGCAAAATTTACTAAAAACAAAATGTTAACCGACTTGCAGATATCCTGTAAATAGTTGACAATTTCTTAATACTCATTTAAATGCTTTACATTGTATTATTATCTTTGCTCTAATGTGCGACTCGAATGCAAATATAACTTGCTAAGTGTTAGTCAACTAGCAGATACCCAGTAATTATTCGTTTATTGTTTAATACAAGCTAAAATACTGCCGGCTGCTGCTTTTTCTAGCTGTTACGTGCTCTATGTAGGCGAATTTAGCTACAATAAGTGTTTATCGACCAGCACATACCCTGTACATGCCTCCACACAATTCTATAGACATTGAAATGCTTTAAGCTGCTTCTTTTTCGTAATGTAAAAGGAAAATTGTAACGACAACAAGTACGGCACACATTATTCGATTGGCACATACCCTGTAAAATGTTGTTAATTATTTTCAAGTTCATTTTGCTTTAAGCTGCTGCTTTCATAAGCTTCAACTTAATCAGCATTTAGTTTTAGAATTATTTAAGTTTTTTAAAAATATTTATTGATACAACTAGTACTAAAAAATACATTACATGTGCTCTTTTTATTATAATCATTCCCAAAAATTTATAAGTCGTTAAAGGATTTCGATTCCACTTTTTCTTATACATATGTATGTACATTTTAAGAGATTTATTATACCCTTTTTGGAGATATGTATGTGTAGGCCTACAGGGTATAAAAAAGGCAACAATAATAAATGACCAGCAAAATAAAAAACAACAACAAAACAACACTTACAAAAGCAAAGCCCGCGAGTGTATGATTAAAATGAAACATGCGGCACATGTTGAACTTGAAAATTTTGTTCATGGAAACAAGCTTTAAAAAGATACAAAAATGGCTTGGCTACGGAAAGAGATGGATATAGAAATAGAGATAGAGACAGCGATACTACAATCTGATAGCTAAAATTACCAAACAGAGAAATAAATACGTACATAGTAAATAATTTAAACGTTAACAAGATCACTAAAAAAATGTGCCTGAATTTGAATACTTTCGCTTAGCAGTTTGGATTATATTTAGTACTTAATTGATAAGAAAGACCTAAACAGATAAGTTATATTATACATACAACAGCCACGAGTACTTCGTTTATTAAATAATCTCAAACAGATTTTAAAAAAATGTTGTTTATTTCAAAATATAACAAATCAAAGTCAATGCTCATTCATTATTATTTACTGCATTTAAATCGTAATAAAATATTTAAAAATAATCTCTAATATAATAGAAATGAAGTAATCAAGTTTACAATCAATTTTTGAGTGAAATGGTCGATTAAACGAAAACCAAACTTAACCGGATGACAAACTGAACAAAACCACATGCTACAATCGCAACAGTTTCGTGGTGAAGTCAAAGAGGGGAAGTCCCCATCAACATGAGGATGCAGCTAGCACACAGGAGCACTCGTTAATGCAAGTGCTGCAGCGGGACGTTTGGTTCACTTCATTGGGATTGCTTGAATGAAGAGCGCCGTACACAGTTGTGTATGTGTAGGTGATGCGAATCTTCAATTGAGCATATCGGTAACGAGAAGGAGTTGGTAAAGTAAAGGTGAATTTAAGGTAAATTATAGAAACAAAATAAAATTAAGTTTTATTAATATTATTATAATCATGCTTGATCATTTTACTCTTTATATACTTACTAAGTATTTTAATAGTCCCTTGAATCTTATCTGCTCACTACGCATTTTCCTATATACACATCTATGAGTATGTAAGTGGGACAGAGACAAGAAGCTTATCTCATGCTAACAGTGCATCGCTAACAAACAGATAAGCAGCTAAAGATGAATACGATGCGGAGTCGAACCCGCGACTCTCGCTGGAGAGAAAGGGAGAGAGAAGGCATAATTTATTTTTAAGTAACAAATATTACTTTTAAAGTAAAAAATTAATTTTAATTAAAAAGTGCAAAAGAAATTGTTTATATTAATTTTTAGCAACAGAATAAAAGAATACAACTCGTAGTATTTTTTTTTTTTTTTGGCTTTTTAAGACGAAACAATAATAAATATTGATAGAGGCATTTAAAGATCATGTAGTACATACTCAATGCGAAGGGCGTTAGCAGACGGGGGCAGGAAGGACCATTTTCCCCTCCTAATTTTACACTATTTAGCTTCGAAAATCCACGCAGAGTTGTTATTTAAACTTGAAAAAAATATATGTTGGCCCCCTCCCCCCCCACGGAAAAGCTGCCAACGTCCTTGCTCAATGCTTATCACTTGACACATTGCCTCTTAGAAAGATCATTGAGTAGAGCAACATTGCAATCATTGTGGACCGTTAGTTGAAGCTGTCGCCAAATGAAGGGAAACAACAAAAACAAACGTACGCTGAACAGCTGCTTGCTTGGCATTGAAAACGTCATCGAGCGACAGAGCAAAACGCACACAGTGCGAAGAGCGAGAGAAATGGAGCTAGGCCTGAGAACGAGGGGGAAAATAGTTAGGGCAGGCTGCCCGCCATTGCGGCAATCGTGTGCTCCAGCAAACGAAGCGAACTGCGAAACGAGCACGAGCACGAACACAAACACGAAGTCAAGCACGATACGACGAACGAAAGATGAAAACGACGAAACGATGAAACGAATGGCGACCGGTTTTTGGGACCGCTGACTGTCTGTGACGCTGTCTGGCTGCTTCAGTGCGAATCGAAGCATCGAAGGTGTCAGGTGTCTTGCGGTCTTTCATTTTATCGTCGTTTCGTTCGTATATTTGGCGCATATTTTGACGTACGTTGTGAGCTGTGTTGATTGCCAAAGCGGCTTTCATTCAAAACAAAATAAAACACAAACAATGCAAAATAAAAAAAGAATACCAGAAACAATAAAAAAAAACACACAAATTTAACAATTAAAGTGCTAATTATTGAAATGTTGGTTTTTTTTAGCAAGCATCGTTTTGCTTTGTTCGTTTTTATTTTTTTTTTTGAAAAATTTTTTTTAAAAATATTTTTTGATTGTGTGGTTAATAAATCATCTTTAAGTTAAAGTGACGCGGATACTAGAAAAAATATGATAATAAAGAAATAGCGATTGTTTTGTTGTTATAATTGTTGTTTGTACGGGTTTTGCCCATCTCAATTAAAATACAAACGTTTTTGCATATTTCCATGAGATCAAACAAAAGTTTTTCTCTTCTCTATCAGTTTTGTTTTTGTGCGCTCGCCGGGAGAGGGAGCTGAAAGGAGCGGAGAGGAGAGAACACGCGCAGCATCTGATCGGCATTGATCTTGATAATTTGTTGTTGCTGCTGTTGTTAATTTAGTTGCTGATTTCATAGACTGATTAAAGAAAAATACAAATAAATACTAAATAGTTGACAAATATTTGTAATTTAAACAAATGCGACTTTTTGGTGACGCATGCAAAAGTTTTGTGCTCAAATAATTGAGTCTAAAAAAAAAACCGACGAACACAATTAACAATTTATTGTGGGCTGTGTTTAACCTTGTGAGTTCATAATTATGATCAGCAGGCATTAGTTGCTTATAAATAAAAATGTTGACTAGATGGAAATATGTGTATTATAGAAACATATTCAAAGTCAATGCAATGATAATAATACATTTATTGTGTCATCAAAGTCGCTTTTAAAGTTCAACAGTAAAATTATTGTAAAATTTAAGTAACTCAGACATGCAAGCGAAAATACTTAAATATATGCATTAAAATGTGTTAATAATAAATAATTATTTTTAGTGCCCAAAACTACAATTCAGATTATTTGTCTTTGCTTATTATTTTGATTGTTTTCAAAAGAGATTGTCAACAAAATCTATAGAGATTTGGGATATAGACCTGATAATTATTTGTTGCTCTAACAAGATGGCGTATACTCAGTTTAATCCGGGCAAAGCCGGCTAATAATAGCTTTAAATGTATTTGCTGCTCAAATCGCTTTATTTCAATGTCAATATTGGCATTTTTATAGCCTGCTGTTGCTCACTGTAAATAGTTTCAAATACAATCATGTTTTTAATTATTATTCACAACGCATCAATTCGTTTACAGTTCACAGTTAATTGGTTTTTTTTTCAAAAGCTTTACTGAGCTTAAGAATCAGAGCGGAAAACACAAGTCAAGATTTGTGTTGTTGTTGCCAGTGCTGCCAACTTAGCTTTTTTCCCGACAAATCTGGCTGTTTTTGAAGACCAATTGCGGGAAAAATTTGTGAATTGCGGGAAGGTGGAATTCTGACTCTTATAGAAATGCATTTGGCTTTTTTCCGCCTTTTTTAATGCTAAGAATAGAAGAATATAAACAAAAGTGCCGTGATGCTTGGCTAAAGAGAAAGGAATTGAAGACAAGGCTTGGCAGGGATGACACGGACACGAAGAATTTGTCGATCTGCTGAAAACCTTATAAACAAAACACATAAATTAAGACCATAACAATGCGCTTTTTTGCGTTTTTTTTCAGAATATTTTCAGTTTTTTTTTGTCCTTCTCTCCAGTCAAAAACAGCTTTTTTGTTAAAAAGTTGGCAGCACTGGTTGTTGCTGCAAAGTCTTGAGCCTCTCTTGACAGCTCAAAGCGCAAGAGAGCGCGTGAGAGCGCAAAAGAGCAAGAGTGACAAACTGTGATCGGCAGCTCAGTGTTGTTTGTGTTCCTATTATTTGCTTTAGTCTCTCTTGTACGGTAATTTGAGTAGCGCTCAATAGCTAATAATGCTTTTTCTGACGCCTTGAGTGGAGAAGCTAATGCTCGACATACTATAAATATTAAATAACAATCATAAACAATATGAACAACAACAGCAAGTTGAAGCAGTTGTCTAAGTGGCTGCTCTTTGTCAAGCCACATAAAATAAAATACAATAGAAAATATGTAGAAGCCATAATAGCAATAACAACAACAACAACAATCACAACAACAACAACAATCACAATAAAGCACATCAAAGTTTTTGGCTCCCAGCAAAACACGCAACAGTCCGTCAGGCAAAAGTCGCCGCCTTCATCGCGTGTGCATCGCTCTGTCCCCCTCTCCCCTCGACTGCTCCCCTTTGGCCCGCCTATTCCGGCCGGTTCCAGTTCCAGATCCTTTCCCACAGCAGGACCCAAAACCGACTTCAAACAGTGCGCGCCGTGCGGTCGACTTCGGTTTCATAGAACATACAAATATATAGTACACAGAAAAAAAAATCCACGATTACGAAGCAAAATCAATTCCAACCCAAGTTTATTACTATCAAACATACTTTAATCAAATACGAAATTAGAGTAATGTTTTGTATTGGAATTTATTCAGCAATTATTTGCCCTAAATACAATATAAATATTAAAAACTGTAACTTAAGGTTGAATATTTTTTTCTGTGTAATCATTGATATAGTTCTACGTACTTGCCATACTCTTAAAGTGCAACAGTAAATACAATACTACAAACATTTTTATTGTACTAACCACTTACATAGTTAGTCATTTCTATAACGCAATTTCTTGTTATTTTTCTTGTAATTTTTTTTTCTGTTTTCCATTTTGTTATACAAATACATATATATTCTATATATGCGTATATATATAAATATATAACGCCAACCGCTGTGCGCCTGTTCCCGTTCCCGTACCACATCGACGTGCTGTTCTGCTTGAAACCGGAGAGTAGGTCAGGTCAGTGTGTATTACTTTACTAACTAACTGTTTAGCCATATGGCGGCATACTATGTATTCGCATATTATAAGGGGGAAGTCCCCATATTATTACTCACCCCTTACTATTAGCTCTATTAAATTTTCAGCCTTTGTTTTACATTTTTAATCAAAGTTTGTGGTTCAGTTGTGTTCTGAATTGGTCACAGTTTTACCAATATGCTTAAGCTCTCTGTTTAACTATTTTCAGACTGAGACCATATATACATACAGGGGTGGGCAAAAGTATTTACACAACACTTAAAGTTAAATATACTCCTAATTTAAACTTACTTCATGTAAAGTTTGGTATCAATGGAAAGGTCTTTTAAATTCCTTTCAAATGATACAAAATTTTCCTTAACCAAAGTACCCATTGATAATTTTAAGTTTTTGAAAAAGTCAATTTTTTTGACTTTTTTCCTGGGACTCTGCAAAAAAATATAAAAAATACTAGCGAAGAGATAATTGAAAATATTTTTTTGCAGTCGCTATTTGAATTGTTTGAAGAAACTTTTTGCATCAAAACATTTTTTCTTTGAGACCCAGGAAAAAAGTCAAAAAAATTTACTTTTACAAAAACTTAATATTATCAATGGATACTTAATGGGTTAAGAAAATTTTTGTATTATTTGAAAGGAATTTAAAAGTACATTTTTTTTACTTTTTTCCTGGGTCTCTGCAAAAAATTATAAAAAATTCTAGCGA
Source organism: Drosophila quinaria (assembly GCA_035047525.1). Lineage (NCBI taxonomy): Eukaryota > Metazoa > Arthropoda > Insecta > Diptera > Drosophilidae > Drosophila > Drosophila quinaria. The sequence continues at coordinate 5,924,125 of JAWNPO010000455.1, read as the reverse complement.
AGAGATATGTGATACCAAAATGAACGTGAAGTAAGTTGAAATTACGAGTAGATTTAACTTTAAGTGTTGTGAAAATACTTTTTACCACCCCTGTATATATTTATATGTTTATTGAAAATATGATGGAGTAGGTTTATTATAAGCTTTTCTAGGAACTGTCATAAAAATTAACTTCTAACTTTAATTTATTATCTGTTTAAGGGTTTATGCAATAAATTTCTTTCGAATAAATCCAGCTGTATTTTACTAGATATAAGTAATTTTATATCTACAATCTTCCCAACTTTTCCAAAAAGTTAAATTTAAAATTCTGAACTTGTTAACTTTATTTGGAATTGTTTAGGTTAAATTTTTGTTTATGTTTCATTTCAGAAAGTGCTTTAAATTTATAATTAAAACAATTGTTCAGTTGTTGACCTTCATAAATCACTCGTGCATAAAAGTTGTTGGTGTAGTTAACTGGTTATCGATATTTAATTTATCGTAATCGCCCCCGCTTAACCCACTGTTTTACGCATATGTAATTTATTTGGCTACCATGTTATGCAAATGTGTATCAGCTGAAGTTAAGCGATCAATAATCCTTTTCTAACAATCGACACACACACACACACACATAACATATAGTGTGGCTAATTTATATGCCGCTATATGGCCCCAAACAGTGTTGCCAATCAGTATATTTACCAGATAACACCCCATCGTTAACAATGAATTTTCGGTCGATTCACAATTCTACGCCCACTTTTACTATAACCAATTTCTAACGCACACGCAAATAATTTGCAAGTTGCCGGTTTTTTTTTTTTTTGTTTTTTTGTTTATGGCTTTTCAATGGAAACAGAGAGAGAGATGGAGGGGCTAAAGTGGCTGTAAGAGGGTTAAGACCCCAACATAAGCAAACTATTCGCAAAGTTTTGTGAGTCAAACAATTAACTCCGATTGAAAGTTATGCGCAACAAGATAATTGTGGCTGCAAATTTATTGTGGTTTCAGCGACGCCTACAGACATTGAGTTGATCCAAGTAGAAGAAGAAGAAGAAGAGTCCCACGTTGGGCGCCAAAATGGCTCGACGAGATTTCGCGCTCCCTCCCACACACACACACACACACACATAACACAAGGGCAACAATGTATTTTAATAATGCATCTCGAGAAAAATACCTCAAAATGCTCCCAAAGCACAATCACAGCCGTGTGACAGAAAGAGAGAGGGCGCGATGGCCATAGAAATGGCTATAGTAAGAGTGAGAGTGAGTGAGAGAGGGAGAATGGGAGAGCTGAAGATAGAAATCAGCAAAGCGAAACAAAAACAAAGGTACAAAGCGAACTTTTGGTTACTGCGACTGTCAAGCCGAATGCACACAGACAAAAAGGGCAGCCAGGCGGCAGCAAGGACGCAGGACAAATGTTGCCACGCCATGTTGCACGTTTGTTGTCCGGCAGCCAAGGCGAGTGCAGCATCTGAGCCGCAATACAAAACTTGGCACGACTTCTCAGTTGCCCTTTACCCTTTACACTAATTGCCTACTGTTGTAATATAAGCTAAAGTGAATGCTATAATTTAGAGAAGTCTACATTGGGAATGCCCCTAATGATGTCAAGTTTTTACATTGTAATATGTATTTTTTTCAATATTAAGAATTTGTTCAACTGTCCGTTTTTATTTTTAAATATAAAAATGAAAGTCTAGTGTATTTACATTGGGTTGGGAATATCGCTAATGAAATGTTATTTATTTATTTGATTCCTAGACAAGACAAGTCTTATAAATTAAGGCGCTAGTCATACTTAGGTTTAAATGAGGAATTTGATTTATTTTATTTTATTTATTTATTTACTTATTTTTTTATTTTATTTATTTTTTTTTTTAGTATAAATGAAGTTCATTATTGTACATTTTGATAATTCATTGATTTTATAAAAAGGTATACTAAACTATTAACTAGAGCTGCCACAATGGGAATACCATTAATAAAATAAACAACATTTATTCATGTGAAAAATTTTCTGTATCTATTGGATCTATAGGACTTATCAATAATAATAAGCATACAAAATATATCAAAAATACATACAAAGAAAAATTTTATTAAATACTTTATTGATTTGGTGAAAAGATGATGTAGCAGGGATTGCTTTCGGACGTAGGTTGAAACTTCCATTATCTCGTTCATTCCCAATTTATCGTTCTTAAGCATGGGCAAATAATCGATTAATAAAGAGCTCTAGTAATTTATTGAATCTTTAAAAACTTGTTAAGAACTTTTCTTAAAGTGTGCGATAAATAAAACAGAGAATGCAAAGTTGTAAGTTTAGTTTTCTCACATAAATATAGTAGTCAGAAATAAATATACCCAATTCCCATTGATATCATAGGGTATACAGAATGCTGCACATCTTTAGTGAGTCGCCTGTGTGGCGCATTTGTGTTGCGGTTTGGGCCAAAAAAAAAAAAAACAAGACAAAAAAAAAAAATATATAAAAATAGTAAAACAACAGCAAACAATGCGCTTCAATATTTTCAAGGTCCCCAAACTGCGGCAGAACTAAATCATAAGCACACACACAAAGTCAGAGAAGGAGTGAGAGAGAGAGTGGAGCAAGGTGAATAAGTGAGAAAGACTGGAGACTAAAGATAGAAGGAAAATCTTGCGGTCTGTTTGGCTTTTTGCCTCGAGCTGTCCAAGTAAATTTGCAACTAAGCCGAAAAACTAAATCAAAGCAAAGCAAAAGTCTGGCAAATTAAATAATCAAAAACAATTGTGAACTCGCCAAAAGGATGCCACTTGGCTTTATAAAGAAAAGGGATAGAATACGAGCTGGAGATAAAAATAGAGAGAGAAATAGAGACACTCGATTGACCAAAAGCTGATGATGAAAGCAAATTGGATTACGTGTGGATTGCTTAGCCACATCAGCAGAGTCACAATAGCAGTTTACACATATATGTATATTTGTATATATGTATGTATATATGTATGTATACATATATATATATATATATATATATATATATATATATATATATATATATATATATATATATAAATTTACTGCGTCTTGGCCCACAGCTGCTCTAGCTAAAGGTTATCAACAGTCCAAGTCTAAGTCTCAGTTTCTGGCACAATCTCATTGATAGTCGCTGCGAGCAACGCAAAATAAAATCTTCAATTCAATTCAGAAATTAACTAAAGTATAAGTGTGTTCGATTTGTATTTTTTTACATTTCTGTTTGACTTTTGAGGTCGCTGCCTTCAAAAGGGGCCTTTAAATTTTGAATTTTTCAATTCTGAAAAAATGAAAAGAGAGCGCTGTATGTATAGATTCTTTTCAATCTTTAAATAAGAGGGAATAAATAAAACTTTTAGATTAAAACGGATTGACGAACTTCAATGAACTGTTCCAAGAATTGTAGCAATTAAATGGAATTATTAGTTTCGTTTTTTTTTACAATATTTAATTTATTTAAAGGTCAACTAAGAGCAGTTAACGAAAAGCACTATTAAAAATTATAATAAAATTAATAACTCAATATGATATAAAATTAATATGACTTTTATAATTTTTTTAAAATTTAAACCAAAAGGTGTTAAAAAATCACTGAATTAGTTTCCATAGTTTCCATATTTAAAGAATATAATTAGGGTATTCAGAAACTCTGATATTTGCGATATTTTAAAAAGTGACAAATATGCCCTGGGGTATGTATACAAAATTAGTCAGAATAATCTTTTTTCTGTGCGTTTTTTGTCATTACAAAATATATCACTTTTTAAAATATCACAAATATCAGAGTTTCTGAATACCCTAAATATAAATATGCTCATATTTATTTAAGAAGAGCATTAAATTGCCTTGCATCTTCAATTATAGTACAAACTTATTAAGATCTGCACAAAACAATGTTTTTATATCGACAAAGTTATTTCCCTTTTTTTTGATGATGTTTACAGGGTGCCATTTTATTACTCATACGCCACATGAGCCAATCATTTGCATTGAATTGATGTGCTGTTGAATTGAATTTGCGTCTCGCTTAATTTATGCCAAACATGAGTATGCGTTTTTACAGTGAGTACTCGAAATACTCGAATAGTTGGATATATTTACTCCGATACCTTTATTTCTGATGCTTTTCTTGCGACAGTTTGTGGAGGTTTTCTTTTTCCTACCGCCACCCTCTTCCCCCTTTCGCTTGTGGCACGCTGTGTTGCACACGTCGGTGGCGTCGACATCGTCGCCTGTCTCAAGGGCGCAGCATTTGCGACAGTTTCAGGGCGTGGCGAAAGGAGGTAGACGTGGGGATATGGGAGGAAGTAGAAGCAATTGCAATTAGAAAATTACAGCGAACATCAAAATATTTACTCGGGAGTTGCAACAAATTTTTTAGAAAAGAAAGGGAAATAATAAAATAAATGAAGAAAAAAGGAAAACTGAAGTAGGATAAAAGTAAGTTGAAATAATAGGAGAAAAATTTTATAATTAAAAAATATAAATAAAGTAGGGGAAAAAGAAGACTGCAGACTAAAAAATAAGAGAAGTGTGAAATATAAAGAGAGACAGACATATGGCGAGAAGAGAAAAGGAAAAAAAAAGTTAAACTGGTGATAATAAAAAAAAAAATTTTAAAAAGTTACAAGAAATTGAGAAGAAAAAGAAACAGTGGGAAAAAAGATTGGAAAAATGTAGAAATCAATAAAAAATTGTAAACTATTGGAACATATTTATCTTATAATTTGTAAAAATACTAAGATACATATGTATAAGGAATCGCATGCATTTGAAATTTATGCTAGACAATTTGTTTGTTCTACAAATGTGACACACACTTGCAGCAAGTGTGTGTGTGTGTTTCAGTTGTGGACCATACACAAATCGCATGTTATCTGAAGGTTTACACACACACACACAGACACACAGACACTCGAAGGATGAGATTTGGTAACTAGAAGTGGCCCGAAGTCATTGCATTTTCGACAACGAACTAAGTATTCACATTTCGTACCATATCTGAAAGCGAATCAAATTGAAAAGCAATGCGACTTTTGGGGGTCGCTTTTGGTTTGGTTTGGTTTGGTTTTGGGTCTTTAAGCTGTAATCCAAACTAGATCTGTGTAGCCACATTCGTGCCATGACATGACAAATTTCGATACGCTGCCAGGCGTTGCACGGTTGCCTGGTTGCATGCCACAGTGGCAAGTCAGAGTTGGGGTCAGAGTTACAGTTACAACGCTCGACAATTCAATTGTCACATCCGTTTATAAAGTTGGCAGACATGGCTGCATTTCAAGGTTATCCAATTCGCAGTACCTACGACTATACCACACTTTGTGGCGCCACACAGTCATAGTCATAGTCACAGTCATAGTCACAGACGCAGTCAACTTCAATTTTTCTCTACTACTCTGTGCGGCATGTGGCATGTCTGATTTCGTTCCCTTTTTAATTTGGCAGCTCACTCGGTGACAATTTCATAGACAGTCAAAATTGAAAAGCTTTGAGTTTTGATATTTGATTTCAATTTGATATTGTAAATACAGTTGGTTTGATTATTCTATTTTTTATTTAGTTGTTTTTTTTTGCTATCAAAATAATCGAATCGAATTTTGAGAACAATTCAAGCGTCAAATCACTTCAACTGCAACTTTCACAAGCTCCACAGTCAATTGATAAATGTTGTGCGTAAATATATACGAAATACAATGGAAACGTCAACAACAATGGCAAGAACAACAAAAACACAAAGTTTAAAGTCCATAACAAAAAATCCCCATGGGCTATCTCGTTTATAATACGGGTAAATACGGGTTTACTCATAAGCTAAAATAAACAGATACATTTTTAATTGTTGTTATTATAATTATTTTTAATTTTTCTTTGCATTCACAATGATTGAAATGAGCGCATGATGAGATCAGTAGCATATATGAATAAATAAAAATATATATACATATATTTGAAGGGAAACCTCACTGACTTTCAGTTAATATTATTGTAGAAAAAACTATCATTTTAAACTACAAATCGTGGACCGTTCTCATTATAAGTTATATTATAAAAATTACATTTAAATGATTATATTTTAATTTTTTACTTTTTACTTCTTACTTTTTACTTAATGATAATTATTATTTTTGAGTTATTTTTTAAAACTTGGACCGTAATGATGAAAAAAAAAAAATAAAACTCAAAAATAGTAATTTTTTTTTTGATTTTTATTTATTTCTTTAATAATTATTTTTGTGTAATTTTATTGAACTTTGATCAAAAAAATAAATTATTATCAGTGACGAAATAAGTAAAAATCATAAATAATTATTACTTTTGAGTTTTATTTTTTTTTTATCGAACCTAATGATTACGGTCTAAGTTTTAAAAAATTACTCAAAAATAATGATTATTAGTGAACAACAAAGTAAAACTCATAAGTTTAAAAATCATGGCGGAAATGCAGAGATTAAGAAAAAAAAAAGATTTATTCTAGGTCCTTTAGAAAATTATCATTATTTAAGGTGCCTGCTACAAATGGCTCTACTAACGTATGCGGAATGAAATACGAACAAATTTGGACATGTTCTCAATAAGTTCAGATAATCGACAGCGCAAAAACAAAACACACTATAATGAATGGTACTATTTCAGCATGCATATCATCAGAAACTAGCTTTCTAGATAATGCACAGTCGCGGTAATGTCTCTGAGCAAAGCAGAGCGTCGAAAATTTATTTGCACATATTGCGCAAATAACCAGTCTTAGCCGTAAAATTAAATTTTTCATTACTTTTCTGCTATGGGCTTCAAGAAAACTTTTATTTATCAAGTAGTTTCGGATGTTCAGAATGAAAAAAAAAATGGCTAGAGCCCCTGGATCCAGAAGAAAATGTCCATTACAGCAGTGTTAAGTTAGAGCAATATAATGGGCTGAAATTGTGGTTCGCAGAGATAAATTGAGTTGTGCGTTTGCCAAAAAATGCAATGTGATGGACAAAACTGTGGAAAAGTATTTAAAAGACATGGGAGTGATGATATGTTAAAAAAAACAGTTCCTAAAGTCACAGAACTTCAGAGAGGTACAATTAAACTTCGGCTGCGTGCGCTTTCTAGAAATTTGTTTTCTGCAAGGTGTTGAAAGGTTTGCATGATGGACAATGAGACATATTTCGCATGGAGGGTCATGAGGGGGCTCTGAAATATTACTTTAGGCTTTCTAATACCTTGACGACCTTGAACATGTCTCTCAAATAACAAAAACAAAGGTTTTTGTGGCTGGTCCTAAGTGAGCGTGGAATAAGCGATCCGATCTTATTTAAGGCAGGATTGGCTGTGAATGCGCAAAGTTACAAGGACAATTGTGATCCGGCGCTTAAAAAATTTATTGATAAGTATCATGCGAATTATAATACGGTGTTTTGTACGACTTAGAGTCCGCTCATTATGCCAAAACAACTCTGAAGGCTCTGGACCCCTTGAGCACTGATTTCCTGCCAAATCTGCAAAACTCTCCAAATGTGCCTCAGTTAAAGCAAATGAAAAAGTTTTGGTCAGATCTGAAAAGAAATGTTTAGAGTAAGGAATATAAGCCAAAAAACATCGACTGTTTGATATTAAAAATCAAAAGAGAGCTTGCTAAAATGGATACAAAGGGAATTCAGGAGGCTATGCGCAAGTGTCCCGAAAATAAAAGGAAGGCTGACCGCTATGGTCACGAATATTTTTGTAAAAATAGCTTATAGTCTAATAAAAAACTTATGAAAAATTTAAGTTGGCCGGACTTGGAACACATTTTTTATTTGTATTACACCAGTTGTTCGTATTTCATTCCGCATACGTTATTTATTATTATAATGTGTTACAGTTTTAAGAAATATTTTCTTTATGAATTTAATAATGTTATATCTTTTTTTTTTTTTTATAAATAAAAGGGGTTACATTAGCACGTCTACTCGCAAAAAAATGAAAACAATTTTAAGTTTTTGTAATTTTGTTTTCTGAGCATATGTAACTTATTTGGGACTGGCAAAAAAAACATAAATTATATTTTATGTTACGACCGAGACACGTATTGTAGTATTGTCAAGGTTTTGGTAATTGAAAGTTACTTAACAATATCTCTAGAGTTGTTAGCTTGAACACAAGCGAACAAGTCAATGTTGTTAATCACTAGTTAAAGCTGTGAATAATATGCTTGACATTTTAATTAGCAAATCCTTTAATTACTTTAATTTGATTGCAGACTTTTTGCTGATCAAACAAAAATGTTTGTCGAAGCGCTTGAATAATTGCATTTAAATTGAAACGATTGAATACACTCGTAAGTGAATTTATTGAATCAAATTGCTCATAATTCAGGCTCAAAGCTAGACGACCTTTTCTACCTCTCTCTTGCTCTTCCGCTCTCCGTCTTTATTTTTTTTTTGTTTTTTGTGATAATTCAATTTTCGGTTCGCATACTTTGAAATTCAGTTGCTGTCCACCGAGGAAAACGCGTCGTATCCGTGTCGCATCGCATCGAATCGCGTGGAGTCGTCGGGGTCGAGTTGAGAAAATTCTATTGAGCCGCTTTCCATGTGCGCCCATAATTTATGATTTAATTATAAAAATGAAAATTGTGCGCCGCGCGACAGGCACAAAGAATCCAATTGAAAAGCCCATGTTGATTTATGAAAATTACGAGCTAACTTTAACCAGAACCAGAGGCAAAAGGGCGAACAAAAAGGGGAAATGCCGAAGAGGGCTGTAGAATTTAGCGGCTGACAGAGGTAGCTTTTTATCATACCTCACACCTCATACATTCTACATACATATAAGAGGAAAGGGAGGGAAAAATTACAAAAATAAAAATATGGCATTGAATGGCATTCGAAATACTTTGCTTACTTCTCTTTCTGTTTCTTAGCTCGTGCAATACTTTTCTTTTTTCTTCTTCGGTTTATTTTTATGCTGTTGTATACAACTTTTTAAGTGGCCCTCCTTCTCACGCCTGGCTCATTGTTAATCGTCATCATAAATAAATCTATACAAAATACTTTTTCATGCACAATTTGTCGGGCATGTTACGAACTCCCTTCCCTTCCCTTCCCTTCCCTCTACCTATCGAATGCAGGCAACCTTTTTAGTACAAACGATATATAAATTATATGTACATATAAATACTTTTTATACACAGATATATATTATTTTTTATGTTTTGTCGCCTGCCAAAATGATGGTCCCAACATCTTTCATTTTCAGTTTTGCCCCTCGGCCTACTTTCCCTCGGCTTTTCTCAGTTTCCATTCGGTGGACCCATTTTCACGTCATTTACACTTAAACAGCTTAGCGCCTATGGATACAGCTCCTTGCTGTGTTTGTGTGTGTGTGTGTGTGTGTGTGTATTGAGAGAGTGAGTGAGAGAGAAGAAACAGGCAAAGGCAAATTATGTACACGAAGATGCCAGTTGATGATGCTGATTATAGAAGCCTCCGTCTCCGTCTCCATCTCTTCACCTACATCTCTCCACCTACCAATTCGTTTAGGTTATTAAACTTTATTGCCGTTTGGCATTTTGTTCCGCAGGCGACGTTTATCAATCATTAAACATCAAAAGCATTTAAGCCCATCGAAGTGCTTGCATTGCAGATGTGTCGTGAGTCGAGTCGTGTCGTGACACGAAGTCGAATAACACGATGGATGGAAAAGAAAGTCGTTACACAGAAAAAAAAACCATTCTAAAATCAAGTTTAAAATACTTAATTTAGATTTGTGGATTTTTTAAGTATGTATTCAGGATTAAGCAGTATAATAAAGCCTGTTTCATGATTAAAATGGAAAAATAAGCCCAAAATACCTGATTCATTTGCTGAGCGCGAGAGGAAAATTCTCTCTTTGCCTCTCTCATTTCAACTGGTCCGGTGGATCAGTGGTTACAGTCGCTGTTTATTAAATATTATTAAATATAGACCTGTCACTAACAGTTTAAAAAAATCCTGGGTTCGATTACCCCCGTCAATTGTAGTCAAGCATTCCTGTCATTAAAAAAAGGTTAAATAAAGAATAAAAAAAACTAAAAAGAAAAAATTTAATAAAAAAATTAAAAAAAAAATTTTTTTTTTGAATTTACAAAAAAAGAATAAATAAAAAAAATAAAAAAGAAATGTTACAAAAAAATTAAAAAAAAAGTTAAAAAAAAATAACATTTTAATAAATAAAAATTTTTTAGTCCGAATTACACAATTTCAGGATTGAAAAAACTCAAGTATTTCATACTTGGTTTAAGAAAATCCGAGATTACCCCACTTTTGACATCGTTCGGGCTAAATAGTCCATTTTTTTTCTGTTTTCCTGATCTATTCCTAAAAAACAAACAAAAACAAAACATTGTTTGTTATTACTTTTTAAATATTGCATACTTTCAGGCTTATTTCAATATCATTAATTATTCAGCTTTTAATTCCCAAATTTATTAAAATAAAAAAAACCAATATTTTATTTTCCAAGTTTTTCACTCATTTAAAATTATACACAAAATACAAATTTAATTATTAATTCATAACTTTTTATATAAAACGAAAATAAGAGCTAGTATTAAAAATTTTAATGCAAATTTTAAATTTTAGAGTTTGCTATTTTTAGAATACCACATCTTAACATAGCATATCTAAAATTTTGCCATTTATTCAGGTAATTCCGCTGAGTTTAGGTTTTTCGAAACTCTTACCTTTAATTCTTTCGCTTAAAAATTTTTTCACGCTCTCATCTCTAATAGACTTGCATATGATAAGTGTAAACACTCACTTTTGTAACAAAAGTTTCGTTGTTGTGCAGTTGTGTTTATTTCTGTTGATTTAATCCTCGCTAATTCAAAGAAAAGTGAACTCTTCTTAAAAATAGCTGAAAAATAACAGTTTAATTTAATGAGCTCTATAGTTTTTGCTGGAGACTCTCAGTTGTTAGAATGTCTACTTTTTTAAATTTTTCAGGAAATATTAAAAATCGACAACATTTTTTTCGAATAGTAAATCTTCAGCAAGTCGAATCCATTAATTAATTCTTGCATGTTTTTGGACACATTTGGCTAATTGAATTGCGAATACTCGGAATTGTTTGAGTGTTTGGCTCATTGGACAACGAACAACAATAATAATAAACAAGCAAAAAACCTGTTTAGCAAATTAAAATGAAATTAAAGTTCATTTGATGTGCAATTAAATGTTTCCTGCGTAAGCCAAAAGCCAATAAAAAAAAGCCCCAATGCTGACTCAGTCCCATTTTCGGAATGACCAAATTGTTTATTGTTTGTGTGTTGGCGTCATAAATAAATTTTGCAGTGCATTTAACGAATTGTGAATTGTCCGGGCCAGAAGCCGCCAAATGTCCAACTGTGCCAAAGGAACTCATATTAACTGTAAAACACAACTGCAAATATGTGTGTGATAGAGACAGAGAGGGAGAGAGAGAGGGAGAGAGAGAAAAGAGACGGGAAAGAGGCAGAGGGAAAATAAGTGAATGAGTGATAGAGAGCGAGTTTATGTGCGTTGCGTTTATCTGTTGATTTACAGCACGCGTGAGGCGTTGACCGTTATTATTTTGCCAGATACTCATTAAAAATCGGTAAAGAAAAGGGTATAATAACATTGTGGATGTGTGTCCCAGGCAGACGGAGGTGTCAGAAAAACCCCAACAAAAGATTTCTCTCTCTTCATTTATATTCAATTTTATTATCTTTAAAAATGAAGTCAATAAATACCATTATATAACATTCCTCTCTCTTTATTTGTATTAATATGTGTTTCTTAACTATTTTTAAAAATTCATTATCAATAACCTTTTCTAAGACGGCTAAGGGTTGACACCTTCCCAGATTAAATTATCCAGGGGTTTGTTTAGCAACTTTTTTAGGTTTATTATTGCAGAACAAAAAGATATTAATTTTTTTCCGTTTTATTTTCTATAATATAATTTCTTCATATGGTAATTTATTTTATTTAGCTGAAAAAAATTGAAAAGTAATTGTAGCGAGAAAATTAATATTACTCGACAACTCTAGCAACTGTCTGCCATTAGTCTGTCAACACTTCGTGACAAATGTTTTCACAAATTGCAAAATAATTTAAAGATTTTTTTTGGTAAAACTTGATCAAAATGGCTTTTTTTATTGCTTAATTTAAAGAAAACTGAAGTGGTTTCATAAAAATGTTACTTCAATTTCATACTGCTGTGCCTCAGGTCAATCCGCAAAATAATTTTAATAATAATAATAATGTGTGATGCCACATTTTTTAGTCAGAATTCGAAGTAAGGTATTTAAAGAAAAATATATAGAACCACTTCAGTATTCATTAAATTAAGCATTAACACAATAGTTCTTTTGAGGTAAATCAAGTTTTACCGAAAAAACCTTTTACTAATTGTGCAATTTGTGAAAAAAATGAAGAAGAGTTGCCAGACTAATAGCAGACAATTGTAAGAGTTGTCGGGTATTTTTTATTTTCTCGCGTCAAATTTCTTTTAAATTTTTTTCAGCTAAATAAAATCTATTATTATATAAATAAATTAAATTACATAAATTATAACGTAAAAAATTAAAATAAAAAAAGCAAATAAGCCTAAAAAAGTTGCTAACCAAACCCTTGAATAATTTAAGCTGAAAAGGTGTTAACCCTTAGCAGCCATGTTCGAAAAGATTATTGAAAACGCTAAAACGCTGCGATTTCTGTGGCACACCTGTTTGATTGATTGATAATTACGTTGATAAAATTAGTTATGTTAGAAACAAAAGCTGAAACACTGACGCCATCTAGCGTACTATATTTGTGTGTACAAATATAGGATATTTCTGAGTCAATCACTTATAATTATCCCCTTGCAACTTGTTGTTTTTGTTGTCGTCGTTGATGAGTTGAAAATATGAAATTTAATGCGCTTGGAAAATTTATTCATAATTAAATGTAAATTTATGCTCAGTTGTGGTTTAACACGGTGTACACATATCCACACCCACACACACACACACACATACACACCCACACATACACACCCACACATACACACCCACACATACACACCCACACATACACACACACATATACAGAGAGCTGCGCATGCATTTTCTTTTGGCCGCAGCAAAAATCATTTGTCAACTTCATTTCTCCCTGTTCCCCTTGTCCCTTTGCCCCTTTTACATGCTTGCTGTATTTTACACAATTCACTTAATCAACGTCATGATCATTAGGCAAAACATTTTTCCACAATTTTCGCAACGAATCTATCTAAATATATTTTACCTGAAACACATTTTACTTCTAATTTGAATTTAATTACCCCACAAATAATGCATATTTAATGGACCCCAATTCGAATTGTGCATATATCATGTCATAAATATATATGTATATACATATACTGTATAAATTACGAGCGTATTTTTAAACAACAATGACTGGCAAATACCCTGTAATGAGCTGTTGAGGTTGATCTATTAGAGCTTATTTAAAAAACATGTAATTGGAACAGAAAATTAAAAAGAGAATAAAGTCGCAAAATTCGAATTTTTACATTAAAATGACGTAATTTTTAATATGAATTACTCTTATAAAAAAACAAAACTTATTGGCAAATGAAGTTTACTTTAATCTGCTTTTTTGTACATTACAGCTATCTGTAAGCTACTAAATATTTACTGAATCTTTAATAAACCTCGACAATGAAAAATGAACAATGAAGTTGTGGTCAACAATGAAAAATGTTTACCTTATTCTGAAATAGCTGTTACTTAAACGCTGTTAGTTAAATTAGTTACTTAATTAACAGCAGTTTAACAGACACATAAAGCAATGCAGCATATATTTAGTAAAAGTTCTTTTCAAAATAAAGTTGAAATTTGAAAAGGTTTATTAACAGCTGCTTTAATGGTCACTTTACATTACAGTCAACATTACAGTCAACATTACAGTCAACATTACAGTCAACTGTTATTAACAGTCCCTTTAAGGTATGCTATGGAAATGTAAAAAAAATCGACAGTGGCTAAAACTTGATTGTAACATAACAATTGGCAGGCAATCAAGAGAAATGTTGCATAGTTCTATTCACACGTTTCATAGATTAAATCATTGCAAATTCTCGCGGCGAATGGCAACCCTGGTATCTGATCCTGCTGCCTGTTACACTGTTAGCCATTTACCGAAAAATTCACTGCAATTACGTATGCAAAAAAATAAAAAAAAAAAAAGAAGTGAATAAGAAAAATACAAAAAATGAAACGGGCCAATACCAAATGAATCGAAATGCCAAAGCCAAATGGCATAGAAATGCCAGCGGAGCTAGAGGTAGAAAAAGAAAGAGAAAGAATGGTATATGGTGAAAGAGATGGAGAGATAGAAAAAGGCGATATGCGGAACATATTTGAGCCGAAAAGTTGTTGTCAGTGCTTTTAAACAATTTGGGGCCGCTTTCGGGCTGGCTAACTGTCCGTCCGTCCGTCCGATTGGCTGCTGGCTGAATGGCTAAAAAGGCTGGCTAGATGGCTCGCTGGATGGCCGACTGTTTGTTTTAGCCACATGACACATGGCGGGCATAAATCTTGCATGCGGCGTATGGCAAATGAATGCGCCAATAACTCAATAAAAAAACAACAACGAAATAAAAACACAAAGTGTATAACGTTGCTTGCTCTTTTACTGTATGAGTATATATGCATATGTATGTGTATATATGTGTATGTGTATGTGTGACGACGTTATGACCAAAAATGGCAGCGTTGCAGCTGCTGCTTCCGGCTCGACAGCGACGGCGACCAATGCGCTGGTTGTCTGACAATTGACTTCCGTTTTAAATTTTGTACAACTTCCGGGCGCGTCAACGTCATCAGCAGCAGCAGCAGCAGCAGCTGAGGCAGCCACAGCCTCTGCAACATTTGTGATTTCATTTTTGACCGCAAAAAAAAAAAAAAAAAAAAAACAGAGTATATAAAAATCGACCCAAAAATAAAAAAGCTATGCAAAGGCAAAGGAAGATGCCAACAAATTGCGACACAAATGGTTTCGCGTCCTTGACAAAGGTGCCAGGCAAATATGACAAAAAGTTCTCGGCATGCAACTCAATGAGCTGCCCCCAGCACTTTTCATCTCTCCTCTTCCCTGCAGTATCCAGTATCCAGTAAACAAAAATGGAATGAAAAAAACAATGCAAGAGCCAAAAACCCTAATAAACAAACAGCTCGACTCGTCCGGACTTGTCTTGGAATTATAAAAATGTTTGCGGCACAAGTTGAAGTTTGTTTTTGTTTTTGCATACCCTGTAGCCATAAAGTGTATAAAAAAGTGTATCAGTGACTTATGCGATAGCATGCGACAGATGTGATCTAAACTCAACCAATTTTCATTCAAGAGAACAAATAATCTATTCCGTCTAGCGTTACGTATTCTTTGATCAAGTATTTTCAGCCACAGAATTGTTTATGCCTTCTGGGCCAATAAGTTGAATGGGGTATACTTATTACAAGCCAGCTCATATTTTCATAAGTGACTTGTCAACCGCAATTTCCCAAAACAAATTTAGAAATAGAGGGAGCCGAAAGTGTAAAAAGTCAAAACTAGAGTTTATTATCTCGGCGACTATAAAAACTAAAGTCATCATATAAACTTAATGCAAATAGTTTTATGTAAGCAATAGAGTTGTTTACGACACGACCGTAGCGAAGTGTGGTAACTCTGGCAAGTCTGGATTATCTAAAATTTACGATAATTTGTTTTTCTCATAACTCTTGAATTTGCAGCAGTATGCAAGTTTTTTATATTTGTACAATTAACTGCCCACTTGAAGAGTCATCTCTTGTAGCTTGAAGTTCATTAAACATTTAAGATGCGTACCTGTTTGTGGAATGTGCTTAAGTTATTGCAAGTTATACCATGAGCAGCATAAATAATTCTATGAAGTTTCGCTAAAAAAACGCTAAGAACTTGTTATTTTTAATTTGTTGAAGAGTGAGTAAAAACTAGAGGAGTTTCTGTATACTTTGGGCGCCAAATTGTGGAAGTAACTGCAAATAACAGAAAATATGTATGGGAAATGCGACGATTAAGTGGAAGGTTTAATCAATTTAATTATATGTGTAATTGGTTAGTCCAGCTTCTGAATGACTTGTCATAAAGTTGTATTGGGCGCCAAATTGGGTGAACAGCGATAGAGGCATTTAAAAATATCGGATAGATTTCTGAAATCGATTAAAATAATGCAATTTGGTTGGTTAAGTCTGAATGTGTATAGGAGTATCTAACAAATTCGTTTTTTTCGTTAGTGCTGATTTAATAATTAAATTGTTTCTTTGCTTTTAAGCTAAAGTAAGAGAAATACTCTTAATTTCTTATGTCAAATTATTTGAGATGACGAAAAGTCATTGTCAATGACTGGGCATTTTGTAGTTCATCTCTGTGCAGACTCCAGTCGCATTTCAAGTTGATTCAGATGGTCGCTGTTGATGCTGCTGTTGTTGTTTGCAGTTTGGGGCATAAAACAAAGGCGCGCCAAATGCAAACAATGACAAAATGGCAACGCCAGCAGCAGAGGTCGCCAAGTGTTGGCATCGTTGGCCGGCAGACAGACAGACAGATAGACTGACAACGTCGAAAAGTGGAAAAACAAGTCGCGCCATAACACAACCCACCTCCAATCTCATCCTATTCTACAATTTCAATTCGTCCGACTGCTTCGCCTTGTTGTCTGTCCTTTTCGGGCCGCTCTTTTAGCCATTGTGGCCAGACCGAAACGAGGTCGGCGCCGCAGCGTTGCCATATTTTTGTTTTGCGCGTCTTGTTTTTAATTTTATTTGCGCTCGCTCCACTTGAAATACATTGTGCTGCCCCAGTCCCAGTCCCCCTTTTAGCTGTCCCAAAACCGAATAAAAAAAAAATATGAAAAAAATAAAAAATGAAAGCGAACCCAATGTGCAAGCCATGCACTATGGTAAAAAGTCCGATATTTTAGCATTCATTCAAATTTTGTTTTGTTCAGTATATTAGACATTTTTTTTCCTAAATCGAAAAACTCCAAGGCAATCAAACAATTTTTTTTTTTGAATTTTCGGGACTACCCTTAGTATTTTAAACGCGCTCAAATTCAGCAAATTGAGCATTGCAATATGAGCTGAAAAACCACGAGAAAAATAATTGCAACTTTCAGAGCCAATTGTGTTTGTTTCGTAAGCATAATAAAAATTGCTAAATATGAATAAAGTTGATAAAGATATTTAAAAAACATTAGAAGCAGGAATTTTTAGTATTTGTGGTTTATTGTGCAATTGTCCAATGTGCTGTTTATTTAGCTAAAAACTAACAAATGTGTTTCTGTTCTGCGAAGCTTTCTATTAGTAGGGCTCAAGAGAACTCGAGAGCTTTGCCTAAAGGTTACTAACTAAACCATCTAGAATCAGATGCTAATAATCCCTTTTGTTCGATTTTGTTCCTTTTCGAAAAAAACGACATGTTGTAGGTGTGAATTTTGTCTGAAAAATCTGATTTTTTCAGATTTAGATGTGGAGCGAGGTGAAAACGTGGTCAAATTGAAGAACAATCTGAATTGTAAATTTTACTTTAGTCTAATTAGCAAACATGCTAAGTTTAAAATAAATTACTTTATATTTAAGCTTGCAACATTTTTGTTAAACTTTTTTTCTTAGTCATGGAGGAATGGGGGATGAATATCAGGTCCAATTAAATAACATCCAAAATGATATAATTTTAAATATTATAACTAAGCTACTCTATTTAGATTTTTTAAATTTTTTTTTTGTTTTTTTTTTTTGTTTTTTTACATAAAACCAGCCTGAAGGCCTCCGCTTCTCTGGCTATAAACCAGGGGTGCTCAAAGCCAGCATACGGATGAGTTCGCATTAATACTTAAAAGCAAACGCATCAATACTAGAAGAAAACAAGAGAAGACAACAACAAAATCACATTGAAATTGTTGTTGCTCACTTCTCTCGCGATCGCAAACACCAATCAGAGAAGAGAGCAATATCGGTTTTTGTACTGCGCATTGCAAACACACGAAAATGCTTGCATGTGTTGGCATTTTCGTTTCCTATGCTTTGAGGAATTACAAAAACAAATGAGGCCGAAAATGCATTGAATGAGCAACAGCTGCTATAAACCATATTGTAATTTAGAATTAATTTCTAGGCTACAATAAAATAAATAAATAAATATAATTTTTTTTTTTAACTTTTCGCGTAGTCGCAGATGGTGAAGGAAAAATTCGAAATTCGAAATCAGTGTAACTAAAGTTCATGCCAAATTTCAAGTCTCTATCTTTATATTTAGAGTTTATGCCAAAATATCGGGGTTTTTTTACCATGGTGGCATGTCGACCCGGCCAGGCTTGGAAATTGTGTCACATGGCAGCTCCCGGGCTGCTCACAGGCCAGGGCCAGTCAAAGACAGTGGCGTTCGCGTTGACTAATATGCACTTAGATTTAGTTTGAGTCCACCAAACGACTCCCCCCCACACCTCCTCATCTTCCTCATTGAAATTGGACGAAAGAGCGCGAAATACATAAAAAAAAAAAAAAAAACAAATTTATTGTGGCATTCGCCGAGAGCGCGCGCGTTTTGCTCTCTTCTCTACTCCTCTTTTCTCTTCCCCCTCTCCAAAAATAAAAGTGGGCCATTGCAATTGCAACGGTAAAGGCAAAGGCAATGGTTTTACTATCGTTTCTCCTTTTTCATCATCCACTGTCTCTGTCTCTATCTCTGACTCTTTTCCCTTCTTCGCTTTCTGGCTTTGCGCTCCTTGATTTATGCTTTGACCTTTTCCGCAGGCAGCACTTTTTCCATTTTTGAGCTTAATTAGCGCCCTTCGCTGCAAATGACATTAGCGGGTTAATTAGACTTGCATTGCACACACACAGACACACACACACTCACACGCACATACACACCAACACACTCGCTTATCAATGCACTATGGGGCGAAATCCGAAAAATCTAATATTTATCAATAACTTTTAAAACAAGCTTGATTTTTAAATGCGAGTTTTTTATTTATATTATGTACACCCCCAGAAATATTTTTGGAAAAGTGGGCGTGCCACCACCACCGCCCTTTATTATTATTTTTTTGTTGTTGTATTGGTAACAAGTAAGCTCATTATTGTACTTCCAAAGAACAAGCTTTGACCTTGTTTATTATTGGCAATAAAGAGAAAAAATACTTGTTAGACAAAGAAATTAGAAATCATTAGGTGGCAGTGAGCATAATATTAAAAAAAATTAGGGGCGTTGATGTTGACACTCCCATTTTTCCAAAAAACTTTTAAGAGTATACATAAACTAGAAAAAAACCGCATCAAAATATCCGAAGTAGTTTTAGAGTTACTAATAATATAAATAGAATACACACAAATACTGAATACTACTGCAACCAACACATAGTACAAACCCGTATAATTGGTATCCATTTTAAATTCTACAAGAAAATGATTAGCCTTTTAGAAATACCAATTTGAGAATAGGCTGCAATAATATTGCAAGCTTAAAGCACCTGCTTTTACAGCTGTTAGGTTCAAAATTGTTCTGTTATATGATATTTTTGTATAATGAGCTTAACAGTTTGAAGTTTTCTTAAGATTTTAACACAAAAAATAAATAAAATTACTACTTTGATAAAATTTGCTAATTATTAGATTTTTCGGATTTCGCCCCATAGTGCAATGTGTGTCAACGTGGCAAGGCTAATGAGCCAAGGGATTCAAGTTTGTTTTGCCTGGCTGCGGTTTTCTAGCTACTGCCACGCCCCAATTAATTTGATATCGTCACATGCGATTTGATCTGCAAGTGCAGCTATTGCCTCAAGTTGCAGCTACCTTGTGGCCTGTGGCATGTGACAGTATCCACGCAGTTGCCGGTTCACTTGCTTAGCAGTGATGCAATACCCTGTAGAATATTTAAAGTATAATTATGAATCACTAAGATTTTCTTGCTATTGTCAGTGACAAAGATTTCGAAAACATTGAATAATATTCCTCGAATTAATTATGCAATAGAAATAGTTATGGTTTTTACACCCTGTGTCCACGGAAAATTATCAAAAAAGGGTATAGTGGTTTTACAATTGCCTATTTTTTTATAGTTAAAAAGACTTATATAAACCTAAGTTTTTGATCAAATTAATAATAGTCTTACCGATATCTTATATAAACCTATGTGTACATACATATGTATGTGTATCTTTCCATCTATCGACTAGTTTTCTATGATATTTTTTTGATAGTTTTTAAAACTCAATTATGCCTTTATTTATACAAGTTATAAGTTCTCTACAAAGATTTTGAATATTTTGTTCTTAATTGCTTAGCTGTGTGATAGTAAAAATGGTGAGCTATTATTGAGCTTACATAAATAACAGGGACTGTAATCATTATAAGTGATATTAAAAAAATATTGAAATAATAATAATAAAATCACAAAATAATGATTATTTTAAATTATACTTTATTTCTCAACAAATAATAATAATTTTGAGCAAAAAAAAAATAAAACTTGTGGAATAATCATTAATTTCATGAGTTTAATTTTTTTTGCTCAAAATAAAACTCAAGTCTCCCTCCCCCCTTAAGTCTCCCTTTTTCTCAGGGAATAAAGGCAAGAATGATACATATTTCTAGTCAATAAGCCAAGACAAATCATTACAATAATCTATTTAAAAAATCCAATATCTTGTGTTGAGCATCAAATTAGGTCTTGTCGAAATTACAATTTGAGTTTTATTTTGAGCAAAAAAAATAAAACTCATGAAATAATGACTATTCCATAAGTTTTATTTTTTTTGCTAAAAAATAATGATAATTGGTTAAGAAATAAAGTGTAACTTAAAATTAATCATTATTTTGTGAACAAATCTATAAAACTTGAAAAATTATTAATTATGGTGAAAATGTATAAATGAGCCATAGAGAAGAATATTGGTATTTGTCTCGGTGTCTTAAAGTTATTATAAGTGAATGATTTTTTGATTACAAAAAAAAAAAATCATTATTTGCAGTCCCTGATAAATAAACAAATTGCATTTATATTTCGATAGTATTAACGATATTTTTGCAGCTGCTCTAAATCTTTTGGTATTTGCTTCTAGCCCTTCTTTTGACTCAATATTTCTCTTTTTTTAATTATATTTATCTCAGTTTCTGACTTGCTTTGCTCGCTTACTTTCTCAATCACATGCCTAAGTTTCAAACTATTCCGAGAGAAGACAAAAGTTTAACTAATTTGCAACACTTAACTACACTTTAATTAAGTTGAAAAGAAAAAAGAAGACAACAACTACTCAGTTGCAAGTTGAAATAGAATTTTTAAAGAAATCTTAATCCACTGTTTCAATCGAAATAAATAGAATAATAAAAGCTGCATGAAATTTAAAGCGGGAGCAGGAAATGAAAACAATTAGAAAAAGCAGCTAAGGAAATGGAATATTGTTGGGAAGAGATAGAGATAGAGAGGAAACACAACGGAATTTTGTTTGTGATGGATGCTGTTAACAAATGCATATTGATAACTGTCACAAAATGGGGCACAGCGCAAATTACGAGAATGATGCAAATATTTGAACAAAATGTCAGCTCAGTTTGCCGGGTTGTGTTTCATGTGTGTGTGTGTGCTTTTGTGTGTGTTACCAGGCGAAAATTTTAACCAAAAATTCAACAAGAGGATTTTCCTCCTGCCTTCCCCCTTGAAATGCCCAAAAAACAACGAGAAATGTTGCAGTGTGTAGTGGCAACAGTTGTTGTAATTCTGTAGTGGCAGCAAATATTTATTTTGGCCTGCTTTGTTGTTGGCCAATTGGTGTCCCCACCTGACCGATCGGCAGGACCTTCAATAAAATGAAAATGACCAAGTATTTTGGCTCATAAATCAAACTAGCAACTGGGCCAAGCATTTGACAATGCTCTCTCCTCTTTTGTTCCTCTCTATCTTTCTCTCTCTTACACTTTCTCTGTGTGCCTTTCTCTTTTGCACTACTTAACCAGTTGGCAAGTCGATTGTCCTTGTAGAGTTGGCAAAAAAGAAAAAAAGGAGACACATTTCATTGTCTCGACATGTTGATCTCGGATATTTTCTAATCGCATCAGACGCCGCATTCTCTCTCTCTCTCTCTCTCTCTCTCTCTTTCTGTATCTTTCTCTCTTTATCTTCCGTTCAACAACACCTCTCGTTACCCGCTGAAAACTGACACTTGACAGGCTGCTGGAAATTGAAAATTGATATGGCAACGCCGCTTTTGGCTTCTTTGTTGGCCCTTATCGGCGCGTCTGTGTCGCGTATTTCTAAAACATTACCATGCACTTACAGACGTGGCACTAAACGAGCGCAAATAATAATGACAATGCCATCTGCCAGCTGTCAGGCACAGTGGCTACAAGTCTATGAAATTTCAATCAAAAATTGCATTGCTTTCAGTTAATTAAAAAAATCATAGTTGGATTAGGCGAGATTTAAAAGAAAATTAAAATAAAAGCTAAACTCGTTTGCTTACTGGAAATATTTTCTTAAATTGAGATGAATTAGTTTAAGAGAACAGCAAGAATAAATTGTATAAAGTTGAAAATGAAAAAGAAACAATGTGAAGAATTTAGAGCAGAAAAAATCAGCTTGCAGAAGATGAGAAGTAAAAATCAGTGACAAAGGTAAATTATAAGAATTAATTGACAAAAAAAAAATTAATGTGATAAATGCGTATAAAATCTGTGGGAACAAAATATGGATAATATGTTAGTGTGTAAATATTCATTGGGGTGTCCTTTATTTATTTAAAGCCATTATTTTTAAACGCATACAGGCTAGTTCATTTTCTCCTAAAGCACTCGGCCATAAATTTTTACCTCAATCGGAGTATAACCCGTGCCGACTTGGATCGGAAAATTTAAAAATTAAATGGAAGAAAAAAAAATATAAAATGTTTTTATTAAGTTTTTTTTTCTTTTTGTTCATTTGGTTCTAAAGTACTCGAAAATAAATTTTCACCTTAATCGGAGTATGATATCCCATTCAAACTTTCATCAAAACAGGAAAAAACAGTGTTTGAACTATACCTGTTAAATAATGATTAGTAATCATAGTCATTAGTAATTAGATTATTTTTATTTAAAAGTCGAACTAATGATTAAATTACGATTATTTTCGGTGTTGCCCCATTATTTAATGATTATGATTACCGAAAATCAAAAAAAAATCATAGATTATTACAATTATTCAAAAAAATCAGATATAATCAAAAATAATCAAAAATAATCGTTTTGATTATTTCCGATTTTTTCCTGATTATTTCTGATTATTTTAGCTTTTTTAGATTATTCATGATTTTTTAGTAAAAATCAAATTATTTTCAATGTTCACAATCAAAGTAGCCAAAGCTTCTGATTATAGTTGCTTTTGTACTGGTTGAATAAAGCCCTTACATATTCCATGAAAAACTGCAATAAGGGCATTACTTGTACTTGTACAATCACTTGCATGAACTTACTGCAGATGTACATAGTCGGCAAGTCTTTTTTTGTGCGGATATTAATCCAACCACTAGAATATCTTGTTTTCGAGCTTATACGCCATAAATGTGGACCTCTTGAGCGGAGCTCCTGTTCCGCCATCAATACTTATCAAATATTATTACACGTTTCGATGATTCAAAAAAACCAAAAAAAATAAATCACTTTTTACACATTTTGAAAAAAGTCTTCACACATCAGGAGAATCGAACCTCAATATTGAAAGTTCGGAGTATAACAGGTCGGCAACTCTAACTAGTGAGCTACGGAATTGTTCTAGCTGCTTCCTGCTTTCTTCTAAATTTAATGCTTTTAGACAGCACAAAAAGCAACTAAAATCAAAAGCTTTGGCTACTTTGATTGTGAAAATTGAAAATAACTTGGTTTTTTACTAAAAAATCATGAATAATCTAAAAAAGCTAAAATAATCAGAAATAATCAGGAATAAAATCGGAAATAATCAAAACGATTATTTTTGATTATTTTTGATTATATCTGATTTTTTTGAATAATTGTAATAATCTTCGATTTGTTTTTGATTTTTGGTAATCGTAATCATTAAATAATCACAAATTTTTCGACAGTGAATTATATAATCACTACGATTATTTCCAAAAATAATCTAATTGATTAGTAATCCTAATCGAAATTTAACAGGTATGGTTTGAACACTGATTATACATTTTTCCATGTTTACTTCCGAGTCTTTAGGACCAAATGACTTTGATAAAATAAGGGACACCCTAATGTACATACATAAAAGTTCTTTTTGAGTAATATAAAGAGAAAAGTTAATTTAATTTTTTTTTTGTTAAAAAAAAAAAATAAAGTTCATCGAGTGTATTTTGAAATTGTATGTATGCCTACACTGAAAAGTGATTACTTATATCACATCCAAACTGATTGAAGATCATGCATGCCACTTGATAAATTTTTTTGTTAGTCTTTGAGTTTGATGACTTTGGCCATACTGTGCACCTCTGATGTTGGCAATGTCGGCAATGCCGTACAACTCTTTTTGTTTCCTCTCAACATGCGATTGTTCGCGTCGCAGTTGCCTATGTTGTATGTTGCAACCCTACCCCAAGAGTTGCCCTTCCATCCGTATCTCTTTCTCTTTCTCTGCTTATTTCATCAGCCCATCTGCATATGTGTGTGTGTGTGTGAGCGATGCCATTTATTCGCGCTTTCTCGTATTCCGTATGGCAACCGTGTTGACGTTACCCTTGGAGTTCTGCCTTCTGTTTTTTTGCTTCTAAAATACCCTGTACTCAAAGAAACTTAGGGTATTATATACAGATTAGAGAGCTACACATTTAGTAAACAGGGCTGCAAACCAAAAGTTCCATGCACAGAGCAGGATATAGGTTTATAAAACCCTTGAACCTAATGCCTTGGTCCAATTCAATTCAAGCTAAATATTTTTATTATTTTAATTATTTCTCAATTTTTATATTAAATTTAATTTTTAAATAAGAAAGATGAAAATGTTTTAAATTGCTAAACTAGCTTTATAATTTAAATATAACTTATTATATAAGGATACTTATTTGAAAACTTTTGGGATATTGGACAAACTTAAAATGAGGGATTAAAATCCTAACCGATACCTTAATCTTTAACCGGCAAAAACCGATCGAAATTTAAAACCATAACTGAAACCGTAACCGCAAAAAAAATGTTCATTTGATCGAAAACCGAAACACTGTTAACCGAAATAACCGTTTAGTAACCGCGTAATTTATAAGGGTTGATTTCGGGTTTTCAAAACAAAAAAAAAATTTTAATTTTGATTTTAACTCTCTTCTGTTTAATTTTAAATTTTTATTTGATCGATTTTCATGGCACTGAATAAGCGCAAATAAACAAAATTTTGAATTGTTAAAATGTAACTAAACTACATCAAACTATGTGAAATATGTAAATGTGTGAATGAAACATTTAGTAATTTTTTTTGTGAACCGAAACCATACCGGTATTTTGAAACCGAAACATACGAAAACCGGTTCACCGTTACGAAACCTTTATTCAAAGATTTTGCGTAACAGATAACCGAAACAGATAACAGATAACCGAAACCGTAAATAAAACCGATATTCTTTTCGATTTTAATTCCTGCTTAAAACCTCTTTTTTAATGCAATTTCGAGACGAACCTCTTGTTTAAAAGTGAGGTTCGCTTTTTGTCCGGCTTTTCGCGATTCGATTCGAAACCGGCTTAAAACTTTGATATTATCTGTTTAATTTATTACATATGTAAGAAAATAGCAAAGTCAGTTAATAATAGTTAAAAAAGTAATGCTTAAAATTCACAAACATCTAGAAATTCCCTGTAATTTATTATTTATTATCATTAGATGGATTATTTCCTAAAAATGTCTACATAATGACTGTTGGGTAACTTTTGAAAAATAGTTAACTCCACAATCATCCATCTATACCCTGTAATTTTTTGTAAACTCAAACTAAAGTACATTTTCTATGTATGCTGACTATTTCATAAATAATGCAATAAGAAAAGGAAAAGTAAAGCAATTTTTAAAAGTATACTGTTCTACAGGGTAACTTCTAGCCGTTCATTTGGCGGTTTATAGTGCCATTTTTTTGTCCTGCTGTCGCTGCTGCTTCATCTGACATGATTTCCGCATGTCTTTTGAGCTCTATTTTTTTTTTCTTCTATACTTTTTTTTTGCTTTTGCTCGCTGCTTCTGGGCTTGTTTTTCTAGCTTTTGGCTTATATTTGCCCTTTCGTGTGCTCAATTTCGTGCAGAGAAAAAGAAGAAGGAACGAAAAAGTCAAAGAAGAAGAAGCAACAAAAGTAAAGTTGTAGAAGAGAATGTCAGTTTATTTTGATGTCTCTGCATGGCTTTCCTGTGGCGCGAAAAATGTTTTCTGCCCAGGCAACCGGCAACGTCTCTCAGTTCCAAATCCTGACTCCGAATCCCCTCACCGAACCCCCACTCCAACTACTACTATACGATTTTTTTCGACTTGGTTCTGCATTGATATCGCTGACGAAATTGAGAATTATTATGTTTAAACGTGACCGTCAACGGTTTCATTCTTTTTGTTGGGCTTCTTATATTGCAATGCTATCCCGCCATGTGAGTGACATCTGCCAACTGAACAACTACAACTACAACATCAACTGTTACTGCAAACAATTTTTGCTTGGAATCATTTTGCCTGATGCTTGATGCTTGATGCCTGCCAGCTGCAGTTGCAACCAACGGTTGCAGACGTTTGTTGCACTCAAATTAGATTGCCTGCTGCCTGCTGCTTTTGCTATGGCTTTAATTTTAGCTTCAAGTATAATATTCAAGTATAACATACATATTTTCATATACACTGAAAGAAAAGAAGAAAAGTGAATCAAACGCTCAATTTAGAGCTCATACATTTTTTTGAATCCATTGTTTTCATTCCTTTTTTTATAAAAGTAAAATTTTTTATTCACAGTTGCTAAAGTTGTACCTTTAATACGAATTAGAGTTCTTTCAAAAATCTATCTGCATGTTTTCCTTAAAAATTTCTTTAAAATATCTCAAACATTTCATAATTTCCAATTTTCATGAGTAATGTAATTTTGAATCTAATGTGAAATAAAATATTTTTGAATATAAGTTCTGTTTTATCGCTTTGCATTTAAGGGGGTATTGCTGGCTGGAAGGCTGCTTTTGGATCTTTTTTAAAAAAAAATCGTATATGAAAATGGGAAATAGTTATTTAAATTTTTTTGTTTTTATTTTATTGTATAAAGAACATATTAAATTAAATTAAAAAATTAATTATTTTAATTAATTTTTTTGTAGTTTAGTGTAAAAAAAAAAATATTGTACAAATTTTTAAAATTATTAGTGAGGTATGGGTCATAATGGTGACAATTCTGCGTCTATTTCACTTTGTTTCATCAAAATCGGTTCAGAACTACGGGCGCAATCAGTGTTGCCAGCTCAGAAAACGTGGTTTCGAGATAAACGCGTTTAAAGTTTTGACTTCACATGCTTTAACATTAAAATTGATTCACAAAAAAGGCAATATCTCCTAAAGCATTTCGAATTTCAAAAAACTCTTTTAGGACAATATTCTCAAATATCCAAGCTATAAAATTATGAGAAAAAAAAAATAAAAAAAAAAAGTTCCCAACCCGCTCCTTAATAAGCTTTCATAACCGATTTTCGATGTACTTTTGATTATGGCTTGATCGTTAAAAAGTTTTGCACTTTTTTAATCTTAAGTACTAATATATATTAGATATCTTTCAAATAAATACTCATTTTACGCAGTTTGTCTTTCACGTCAGCAATTTTTTGCGATATAAAATATTATCAGAAAGCTTTATTCCTAGTATTTATAGCGGTGTATATTTGCATTTTTTATATTCAACTGTTAATAAACTTCAAATGATTATGTATGTGTGCGTGTGTGTGTGGCAAGTGACAGTTATTAAAACAAGTTGCGAGTCTGAGCTTCAATTTGCACATGGGTGCAATCAATATGATTGGGCCAAAGGGGGGGTGAAACCAGGAGAGTTCCATGGATTGTGAAGGAGACGAGGGGGCAGTGTGAGGGTGCAGTGCATGAAGGAAGGGAGGTGGGAAGGTTATGGAGGTTACGCCTAGCAGTAAAGTCAATGCCATATGTGCTATCTTTGCAGTAGTAGCTGCTGCTGCTGCTGCTTCTTCTACTTGTCACTATTTAAGCACACATTTATATGCATATATATGTACATATATACAAAAGGCTCTTTGTTAAGCACACACAACACACACACACACAAAGGGAACACACACGTTGCGAGTGACTCTGACATACTGCCAAAGGCTAATGAAGGCAAAGGACTAAGGGACAGAAACAGAAACAGCGACAGAGGGCAACTGGCAACGGGTCTAGGACTCCAGAAATAAGGACTTTCAGGACTAAAGGACTCACAATTTGGATGCACATTGCACTTCAGTTCAGTCAGCTGCTCATATGCCTAGCATGTTGAATGTTGACAACTAACAAACAGACTAACTAAACAAATATACTAAAACAGCCGGCAAAAGTGCAAAAGCGCCACAACAACAACAACAACTACAACTACACAACAGCAACTACAAAGAACAAGTACAACACAAAAATGTAATTTACATTAACAGGCAAACTTCAAGTGTATTTTACTTGAAATTTGCATAGAAAGTTTTAAAGTAATAAAAATTCCGGTTAAATATAAAACGAGGCAAAATTATATATTGTTATCAAACCCGTTAAATATTGATTAGTAATCTCATTAGTAATTCGATTTTTTTTTTGTTTAAAAGTCGAACTAATGATTAAATTACGATTATTTTCGGTTTTGCCCAATTATTTAATGATTACGATTAGAGAAAAACAAAAATAATCTAAAATTATTGCAATTATTAAAAGAAAATCAAAAATAATCTTTTTGAGTATTCAGATTATTTTGCATTTTTTTCTGATTATTTTTGAATAATTATAATAATTTTAGATTATTTTTCATTGTTTGTAATCGTAATCATTAAATAGAGACCAATTTTTTAACAGTGAATTATATAGTCAGTACGATTATTTCCAAAAATAATTTAATTGTTTAGTAATCGAAATCTAACAGCGAAGTGATATTTGAAGCATTTTTTTTCAGTCACTATTTAAATTGTTTGAATAAACTTTTTGCATCAAAACATTTTTTGTTTGAGACCCAGGAAAAAAGTAAAAAAATTGACTGTTACAAAAACTTAAAATTATCAATGGGTACTTAATGGGTTAAGGAAATTTTTGTATCATTTGAAAGGAATTCAAAAGACGTTTCTATTAATAAAAAAATGAACATGAAGTAAGTTCAAATTACGAGTAGATTTAACTTAAAGTATTGTGTAAATACTTTTCACCCTGTAAATATTATTAATTGATTAGTTCATAATGATGGAGACAATAAAGTTATGCTCTCAGAATGTTGGATATTGATCAAAATTTGTGATAGTTTTGGATTAAAATAAATTGATTGGTGGTTTAAAATTGCTAAACTAAACTTTGCACAGTCTTATAATCTTATAATCCTAAAAGGTATTCGACAGGGAATATTTTTTTTCACTTTTAAATATAAAATTGCTTACAGCATTTAGTGTATTTATTTTCAGCAAAGTATTTAAAAATGATAAATTTTAATTTGAATTTAAATTTATAAGTTTTGCTGAAATGATAATGAAATTCACTTCCGAAAATATCGTGCTGAAGCTCATATCGCTTTTAATTATATTAAGTATACGCACATTGAGCATACGTCAGGTTGAACAGAAGGCAGAAACATTTGTTGTGCGCATCGCATCAATCGAAACACTTTCCAAAAATTGCAGCGTACATTACGCATCCAAGGAGATTGAATTTGCAGTTGCAGGCGAAGTGTTGATGAATAAGGGATAGCGATGGGCAGAGAAGGGGAATTGGATTTATGTAAATTGCTTGAGCAACAGCAGCAGGATTTCAATTAAAACGCAATGCAGGCGGATTTAATAAAGCGCGGTCGACGTTACGGGGCGGATAGATGATATATACAAGTGCTGAGAGTGAAGAGATGAAGAGAGAGAGAGAGAGAGAGAGAGAGAGAGAGAGAGAGACAGAGAGAGAGAGAGAGAGGGAAGGGGGGAAGAGGCTTGAGGACGACGTCAACGACGACAAGCAAAATAACTTTAAATTAATTAAAAAGCGCATGCAAAAATGTTTTTAAGCGCGTTGGCGTTGACAACAAACACAGAGAAGAGGGAGAGAGAGGGTGATGAATAAAGACGGCATATAAGGAGTGTGTGTGTGTATGTGTGTCTAGAAAAGACGACAGGATGAAACAGGATGGAAGAAACCGACGACGGGGCGCATCAATGTCGCGGAAATTAATTGAAATGAAGGCAAGGAATTTTCGTCAGACGTTGAGGTTTTTGGCTTTTGGTTGCAACAAACTGATATAATAAAGATGCATTGTGGCTTAGAAAGCAAGAATGAGAAGGCAAGCGAGTACAAAGAAAGAGTAAAGAGAATTAATGAGCTGCGCTCACGATTTATGATTGTCGATTGTGTCCAGCGACTGTTGTGGCAACGTCTTTGGTGTGGCAAGTGGCAAGTGGCAGCCAAAAATGAGGATGTGGGAAATGTCGAGAGCTTAATGCAACATTATCGCAAGTCCGCAAGAGACTCACTCTCAATCTGTCCCTTTCACTCTTACTCTCTCTTTCTTTCTTTCCCTCTCTTGCTCTGTGTCAACTGCACTCAGAAAAATATACCATACTAAAATGTCCGTACTTGAATTTTTATTGTTTTGTTTTTTATTTATAAGTTTTAAGATTGTTGTCTACATTTATTTTTTGATATTTAACGATTTTAAATATAAAATATAATTGTCCGATTTTAAACACACATAAAATTTGAAAGTTTGCTTTAAATATCTGTAGAAACAAGATGAGTTTTGGTTGGCTTGAGGTCTGGAGATTTATTTTTTAAATTTGCCGATATATTTCGACTGCCGTCGGCTGTATTCTTCAGGGCGAAATTTAGGGTTTTTACAAGTCCGCGTTCGTCGGCTTGGAGTTTGTGACTGGAGTTTTGTATCTGTAGAAACAATATTTAATTTTTTTTTTATACCAATCATTTGATTTGTATACATGATACTTAAATACTTAAATATAAGAATATTTAATATATGATTCAGAAACACGAAAGTGCTTCACAAATTTGTTATTTTAAGATTTCCGGTATTATTTCCGGTTTTGAGTTTTGAAAATACCAAATTCAGCCAAATTACGTACCAAGTACGTTGTACTTGAATTTTCCCTATTTAAGTGCGCAAGTTTTGATTTTATTTTCCTACCGTGCAGACTAGTGTCCTGCCTTAGTCCTTGCTCTGACTGCCAGCCAACAAATGAAATTAAGCAAATAAATTTTCGAGGTGGATTAGTTTTAGCCATCTTGTCCTCTCTTCGCTCTGCGCTCTCTACTCTCCACTCTCCCCTCTCCACCCACCGCAGTCAAATGGCGAGTGTGCAACGTTTTGCGGCTTAGAAAGGCTATCTCTGGCAACTTTGGGGCGTGGCTGGCTTAGTGGCCGCCTTCTCCGCCCCCTCGCGCCCCTTCTGTGTCTGGCGAGAGATGAACAAGAAAACTTGCACACGTATCCAAAGTTGCAGTTGGGCAATTAAAATGTGGCGCCACCTCAATCTGCCACACTCACTTGCCACAACAACACATGGAAAAAGCCGCAGACAAAACAAAAAGAAAATGAGACAAATACACAGGGAGCAAGAGAGAGAGAGAGAGAGTGGGAGAAACTCACAAACACACAAACAAACAAACAAAAGCAAATGGAAATAAATATGGACCATATATGAAATTGCTTTTGCAATCCATTTGATAAATTAAAAATGAAATGACATTTGGCGAATGGATTTTTCGCACAAATTAAAATGAAAATTCATATGAAAGAAAAATGCATTTATTAATATTCAAAGGTCACATGCCCGTACAAAAGGAAGCTTCAACATTTGGATAGTAAAATTGTTCCTGCAACTACTTTACAGTTCATCGTATAGCTATAAATATAATATTTAGATATATAAAATCTTATTAAAAAAGTTATAATAACCTAACTAAAAAAAAAAAAAAACAAAAAATCATTTTCTTGAGGCTAAATATTTTTTAAACAAAAATTAATTAAATTTCAATGTAGAATAAATTTTGAATGATATTCCGATTGGATATATGTATGTAGGATCAGTCTTGGCAAAGTAATGCAATTTTGAAGTTGGTCTGCAATTTGATTTTTAATATCTACAAGTGGCCTGCAAAGTGCCTTACTCTAACATTTTGAGTCGACAAATGCATTTCATCAGTCTATCAATTTGAATATTAAATTTGCTACCTTTTATCTTGTTAAACTTTTCTTTTCTCTCAAACTTTTATCTCTCTGTCTTTTTCTTTCACTGTCGGACAATCTCAAACTATCAACACAAAGAATCATTTGGTTCTTGTGGCTTAGTCGACTTTCTTGTGTCTGTGTGTATCTGTATATGTATCTGTATCTTTAGTTGTAACTGTATCTGTATCTGTATCTTTAACTGTATCACAATCTGCCGGCAATTTCTTCCAAATTCTGTTTGCTTTTTGGCCAAACTACAAACTGACTAAAATCCTATGCCATTTTCGTTTTTTTTCTATTGTTGTTCAACTAAAGTACATTAAAACTGAAAGCCTCTAAATAAAAATAATAAAAATACTAAAAAAGAAAGCCACTGTTCTGTTTTTATAATATTTTCCCCAATGCTGACTTTCCTTTTTTTCTTTCTTTCTTCATTGCAGGTGAGTGAAGTTTCCGCTGACTAACAAGAAGAATCTGAAAACGAATAAGAACAAAAAATAAACTTTGTTGAGCTCTGGCTGCACTTTGTCTCTGGGTAAGAGCGAATTTTGATGCGTTCTTGAGGATAAGAAAAATGAATAAGAAAATAAGGAAAACGGCAAACATGTCAATGATAAATGGCATCATCTTATACTTAGACACATACCCTTTAACTAAAAGTTGCTTAGCATGGGGTGACTCAATGTTTTGCTAAAGTATGCAAAAGGAGGTTTGGTTAAACAATAATTTGCAATGATAGTTACTTAACATTTGATTTGAAAATTTTACGAGTTTATTCAAAAAATGTGAAAACCGTATTACAATTGTGAGGAACTTTTCAATTTTAAGATTAAGTCCTAAATTTTATGAATGAAATTAAATTTTTAATTTTTATTGCTCATTTTAATATACTTTTGTTTTTCTTTTTTTATATATACTATTTTGTATTTTGTAGGTAGAAAATAGAAGTATCCCCTTAGTTAAGTATGTTTATGAACAATGTTTCGGATAGTTCGAGAGCTCAA
Source organism: Drosophila quinaria (assembly GCA_035047525.1). NCBI lineage: Eukaryota > Metazoa > Arthropoda > Insecta > Diptera > Drosophilidae > Drosophila > Drosophila quinaria. The sequence goes on along the minus strand of JAWNPO010000455.1, from coordinate 5,890,704 downwards.
AATTGTCTACTGGATATTTAACAGTCGATCAGCACTTGAACTTATTATTCGAGTCTTTAGTTTGGTTCTTATAGGAATTGCGTTTGCTTTCTCGTAATGATAATGCACAAAAATTATGCTAATAGCTTAATGCTGGCCTCACTTAAGAGCTAAGACAGCAGCGGCCAAGACGACGACGACGACGACAGCGAGAAGGGTAGGAAGCGGTAGGGAAGAACAAGTAGCAGGGGAAGAGGAACAGGAAAAACAAGGAGTACAGCAAAGAGGATGACTGTGATTATGGTAAATTCTTTTTTGTTGCTTTAGCTGCTGCTGAAAGTTGGCTGCCATTTGGTGGCCGTTGACAGGCGCCATTGGGCACTTGGACTAAGACTAAGACTTGGACACGAGACGATGACTTTTGTCGCACTCTTGGCAGCTGTGGCCAACAAAAACAAGTCTACACTCAGTAGCAGTGGGCGCAAGTGTTTGGCTTTTAACTTGGCCAAGATTAATATGCCGAAAGGGACATTGGTCAGCAAGTGCAACAGAGAAAAAGAGACAGAAAAGAGAATGAAATGAAAAAGAGAGTTATACAGCGAGTTGACATAATGTACGCAGCAGAGAGGCGGTAGGCGTGGCATCAAAGTTATGGCTTAAAGTTTTCTTTAGTTTCTCGTATTGTACTCATAAAAAAAAAAAAAAAAAAAAAAAATAAGAAGACAAGACAAAACGCCTGAGGACAATTGAAGTAGAATACGAGCATATGATGTCCAGCTGAAAGAAGCATAAGACAACATAGAAAGAAAATCAAGAAAAATTGAAAAACTTGCTCTCAAATGAAAATTGGAAAAAAAAGAAGAATGAAATCAATTTGTATAAAGTTTTTTCAAAAGTTTGCAACATAATGTTATACTAACTATATATTGTATAGGATCACAAAAATAATGTTATGGAGAAGAAAAGGAAAGCGCAATAAAGTAAAAGAGATGGTAAAGAAATGTTATGCGATTGATAGAAGATAAATATAGAGACAAGTTTGATAAAAAAAAAAAAAATGTTTATTTATAAGTTAACTGATTCAGTTAAACAAATAAAATGAAGTGAAATTGCACAAAGAAATAGAGCGAAAAAGAGAGTTACAATAGCTACAATAAGGGAAGTAATAGTTTAATAGAAAGCCAATTATGTTTAATATAACAAGGAATTAAATTGATGGAGAGACAGAGAAGATATTTTTAAAAAATGATGCTAGGAAAATTTAATAGTAAAACGATAAAGAAAATGAATCTATAGTACAGATAGAAATGGAATGAAAAAATAAGGGGGAGAAAACTGGCATCAAATAATTAATTACAAAACATTATACTATTATTATCATCATAAAAAGAATTACAAAGATTGTGAGAAGTCACAAGGAAAAGCAAATCTACAAAAGAATGTGAAAAAAAAAATCTGGGATATTTAGCCCGAGTTCAATCCGAAACGTTGTCAAAATTGGGGTATTTTCGGAATTTCTTAAACCAAGTATGAAATACTTGATATTTTTAATCCCGAATTAAATCCTGAAATTGTATAATTCAGGCTTAAAAATTTTTATTAATTAAAATGTTTTTTTTTTTTAACTTTTTTTTAAAACACGTTTTTAATTTTTTTTTTCTTTTTTAAACTTTTTTTTAATTTTTTTTTTTATTGAAGGGATTTTTATATATTTGCGTTTCATTCCGAACAACTTAAAAACACATGTTTGACTACAATTGACGGGGGAGTCGAACCCAGGTTTTTTTCAAACTGGAAGTTCTAATTATGTGACAGGTCGGCGACTCTAACCACTGAGCCACCGGATCAGTTGAAATGAGAGAGGCCGAGAGAGAATTTTCCTCTCGCGCTCAGCAAATGTGGTGATCAACCGGACATTTTAAGAATTTCGTAGATTGAACCAAGTTATTTGGGCTTATTTTCATTTATTTTATTTATTTTAATCCTGATACAGGCATAATTATTCAGATTAATCCTGAATACATTCTTAAAAAAGGCATGCTTAAATTAAGTATTTTAAACTTGATTTTAGAATGGTTTTTTTTCTGTGTAGAATTATCAAGTGATTTTTAGTGAATAAGATGGATGGATGGAATAGATGGATAAATCGGGAGAGCATGAGAAAAAGAAAGGAAATAAGATTGCTAATTGGAAGGGACAGTGAATAAATCAAAAGCACAAAGAGTGACAGAAGTACAAAGAGTGGGCAGAAAGCGAAGTAGTTAGAGAGAAGCGAAATGAGAGTGAAACCAAGGCAAAAAAGTGCTGTAAACTAAAACAAATGAAGAAAGTAAAAGAATTAAACACAAAAAAATTGAACACAATTGCTCAAAATGTTAAACAATGAGCTAAAAAGAAATGCAAGAGACGAAAGGACAACAACAACAACAAAAGTGAGAACAACAACAAAAGCTACAACAAAAATTGAAACCATTTAAGCGCTGCGACAGCAAAAGAAACGATTTTTTAAGTACAGCATCAAGAAAAGAACAACAAAAACATCAAAATAAAGAAGAACAACGAAAGAGGGGTAAGGGAAGGTGCAGAAGGGGTTGGGGAAAAGGGGGCTGGGTCACAAAGGGGTCACAATAACGACCAAATATCCATCAGCAGCGGCGACAGACGACGTTCTCTACAGCCCCTTCTTCCATCCCTCTTCACTCTTTCTTCACCCCCTCTTCACCCCTTCTTCATCCGCCCCTTTTTCAGCCCCTTCCTCCCCAGCTGTCGACAGCACCGAAAAATGCATTAGCCAAAAAACGAAGCAAGAAAAATGAACAACAAAACAAAACATACAAAAACAAGTGAAAAAGGTTAAAGTCGAGCTCCCGACTATAGGATATCCGTTACTTATTTAAAAAAATAAAAATCTATTTTTATTGCATGCTTTTAGGCACTTACATTGCTTAAAAACTTTGATCGGCCATCACCGCCTTTCTATTTGTCCAATCTTGTTACGATTTAATAGGATGATATTTCATAATATGTAGTAGTTAACGTTAATTTACTTATTCGCTTCTCCTTTCCCTTACACACATTGAAACAAATACAATATCCCCTTTTACTTATTTTTGATGTAAAGGGTATAAAAAAGAAACGCAAAAAAAAAAACTGGCAAAAACTTACGCTTGAAATGCAACAAGACGAAGATGACGCAGGCGATAAAAAGCGAAAGAAGAAAGTTGAAGGAAGATGAAAGAAAAGCGGATGTAAAAGCCAAAAAGGGCATAGGAAAATAGACGAGTAGAAAGAAAAGGAAGCTGAGGATTACGATGTGGAAGTAGAGGAAGTAAATGAATTTGAAAATCACTCGCAATGCCAATGGAAAAAGTGCCAAATCAGCAAAAGACCAAATATTAAATGATTTGCAGCAGATTTAACATTCACATGCATATGCCAAATGTATGCATGTGTATTAGAGAATTCTCTCGTCTGTGTGTTTCTGTGGTGTGTGTGTGTGTGTTCCCTATGGGGCATGACCGGAGCTACAGTCGAAATGAAAAGTGCAGTCGAAGTGCTAGAGCGCTTATCGAGAACAAACCAAATACGCTTAGGATGCCTAAATGATAGAATAACATATACCCTACATTAAAGAGTAATAGAGTATTCCTTAGCCTTATACTTAGACGTTCCAATATTCTCTTGGTATATACCATCTTATAAAAAAACCTCTTTACCAGGTAAAAGTCTAGTGACGAAAACATTTTTATGCCCCAAAATTTCTGATATTCAATTTTGTGACGAAACGTATTACCAACTTAAGTAAAGATTTTATTTCAATGCTGTTTGAAAAGTTAATCACTGTTGACACTGTCCTAATCTGTAGATAATTTAATAGAAGTCGATTATTGGTTTATCGATTAAGAAGCATATTGCTATTTAAATTCGAGCAACTGAAACTAAAATATTTAATATTTATTTGTTATCGATCAAAAATAGTAAAGATTTTATATCTTATCAAACATAAAATTTCTTCATAGTTGACATTCATGCAAGCTAATGCTTCTGTCGATATATATCGACTATTGTGTTATCGATAGAAAGATGTTTTCAGCACTTCATAAATTTAACTATTTGCATTGTTACACCTTATTTCTGGCCTTGTTTACTTGCTGAGCATCGTCTGAGAGTCATAAGCAGCGTGTGGACTGTATAGCTGAACGGAACTGGACACACACACGCATAAGCACACACACACACACATACACACACACACACACACCAATGCACACATCAATTTGCACACAGGCACCTTTTATTGAGGCAGGATATCAAAGGAAGAGGAATTCAATGCAACTGAGACGGAATCGCAGACGGAGAGTTCATTTCATTGGCATTATGATGGCTGCCAACGGCGTCGACAAGTGTATTCAAAAGGTGCCAGAGGCTTTGCTCTATTCTCTCTCTTTCATCAGGGAATATTCCAAATTTCACAGCTCAAACAACCAACAGGAACAACATTCAGAAAAGCAACCAAAAAAAAAATGCTCTTCGAAATAACTAAAGTCAATTGCCTTTTTTTAATTAAATTTAGAATCGTATTTGAAACGAACTTTCATTTATTGACTAAAACTGAGCTTATTTTTCAATCGTATAAATCAGAATGTATTTATATTTCATATAAATCTATGTTGGACGATTAATCGAGTACAAACTTTTGATAAATATTTTGGTAAAAATCAACGACATCTCAAAATTTTTGCACTTGCATTTTGCAAGTGTTTTGTGTGTTGTTGTTTGTTGGTTGTTTTATAGACATACTAGACCTCAAGTTAACTAAAACCTACTTCGACATCTCAAAATTTTAAGTTAGCTGCTATTGAAATTAAGCTAAAAACGCTACAAAAATGTGATAATGGGCAAATAAGTGCTTAATAGTTTTAAGAAATGATTGTGAAATTTAATTAAAAATTACGGAACTTGAATTGAAACATGTTCGTAAATCTAAAATATTTTTTCGTCGCTTGTTTACAATTCTCAAATAGTTCTTGCTGATCAGCCATAAGAAGCACTGATTAAATAAGTCTCTTTTATATGGTATGGTTTGGATAGGTAGGGTATTTAGAGAGCCAGTAACTGCGACATTCTTAAAATGTCATTGTGAGGCTAGAGCTCACAGTCAAATGCTGTTGACCACAGTGCAACGATGATATTCACATCATTTCTTGTCCAGTTTTACAGTGCAGGATGAAGTGAAGTGAATTTGAGTTCTGTAACGAGACACTGACGTGAGAGAGAGAGAGAGAGAGAGAGAGAGAGAGACATGTCTCACACACATTTGCCACATCAGCAAATGATGTGAAAATGTCATTTCCAGCCAACGACGAGCGCTGAAGAAGAGACAGAGACACAGAAGGTACGAGTGGAGTCGGAATTGGAGCCCAAATTGGAGACCAGCTGAGCTGTCGATGGGCGGCTGGTTTTCGGTCATCAAATCGCATACACTGCACTATGGTCACAAAGCCGTCTTTTTTTACGTAAATTAAAAATAATCATAATCGTGATTATGCAAGAAACACCAATAGCAAACACAAATCGAAAATTTTATTTTAAAAAAGTTTAATTGAATGCGTTTGGAAATTAGGCAGACGTAAATAGAATAAAAATATAATTTAACTTTGCAGCCTACGCTAAAAAATGCTATTCAAAATGAAAAAATGCAAGAAAATTGAGCGAGAATACATTTACAATTTATTTAAATTTTTAAACTAGAATTGTGCTGATTATTTACATATTTGATACACGAGTAAGTAAGTTAAATATTATAGTTTAAAGTTTACAAAAAAAAACTTCATTCAAAAAGCTATGAAATCAAAAAAATGGCATATTAAAATATAAGGAAAAGGGCGGTGTCATGCCTATTTTTCCAAGTCAAAACTTTAATTGGTATTATTTAGATGAATGCCAAAAATCAGACTAAAAAATATTGTGTAATTCTCGATTTTTTACAAAATAAGTGCTTTGAGACCATAGTGCACTGCGAGAAAGCGGTGGACACAAAGGGGGAAAGGAACTTGCAGTAAATTTGTGGCGAGGAAAAAGCGCACAAAGTACGAAACTAATGATGGGTAAAGGCGAGAGACGTGGCCACAGGATTGAAAAAAGGGAGAAACAGAGGGAAGGGAGGAGACTATTGAGCTTATCAAATTGTCCATGCATGTCACAGACTCCCTCCTAGTGTGTGTGTGTGTGTGTGGTGAGGAAACAAATCAAATTTAATTGAAGCATTTGCCAATTCACAAAACACGTTCCAAACAGAAAAAGGGGCAGCGTTGGAGCAGAACGAACAGAAAATACCCCTTAAGGCGTTAAATTAGAATTGTGTACTGAAATAATTGCAAAAATTTGTTAAGCGACAGCTGAAGGAATTTAAAACACCCTACAATGCTTTTAAATGAGATTAGAACTAGGTTGTGGAAATAAAAAGATTAAGATAATGAGTCATATTAACATCCGTTAGATGAGATGGCAAATTAAAATTGTATGGAACGTTTGGTAAATGAAAAAGTTGTAAAACGACAATTTAACGACTAAAAGATACCATTTTATGCATTTAAATGTGAGGAAAAATAGTTTGGGGGAAGTAAAAAATTAAGATATGAAAGAAATTAGCAACCTTTATGACTAAAAAGTAGAAAACTACGCATGAGCAACCAAATTATACTCTATAATGCTTGGAAGCTGGGATTAAAATCCTAACCGAAACCTTAACCTTTAAAATGTAAAAACCGATTGAAAACCGAAACTGAAACCTTTAAACCGAAACTTTGTAAGTCGAAATAACAGTTTAGTAACCGTTTCATTTATAAGGTATAATTTCGGTTTTTCGTACATAAAACAAAAAAAAAATTTTGTTTTTTCATTTTTAATTTTGTCTTTTGATTTCAATTTTCTTATGTTTAATATTTGAATTTTGGTTTGTGATATTCAAGATCAAATTTTCATAGTACTGATTGAGCGATATTAAAATAAATTTGGGTAATGAAATATTAATATTTTTAAAATGTAGCTAAACTACAACAAACTGAAGAAAATGTGCAAAAATTTGTGAATAAAAGATTAAGAAAATAATGCCATTTTAATTATTAATATATTTTTGCAAAAAAAAAATTGCTAACCGAAACCATACCGGTATTTTAAAACCAAAACATGCAAAAACCGGTTTACCGTTAAGAAAACTTTAAATGCGAACACAACCGAAATCGTAACTGAAACCGATATTCGCTTCGGTTTTAATCCCTGCTTGAAAGTGAATTGAAAAATAGTTTAGGACAATAAATAGAAGAAGAAATAGACGAAAATCTTCACTCTTAAGATGAGTAAATAATTTCAAGTCAATGCAAAAGTTTGACAAATGAAAAAGTAGTAAATCGACAGCTGAACGATTGAAATATACCCTAAAAAGTCAAAATTTATGGAGAGAATGGCTAAGAAAAACAATAACAATTGAATATTAATAATTGACAAAACTCTACTTAAATTATTGGCACTATTTGCGGTTATCCAAGACATCGCTGTAGCTTATACTCTCAATTTTATTCCCTATATCTTCCCCAGCTGCTATTGTCAACTTATTGGCGTAATAGACATTTTGCGGCCCAAGAAAAAGATTACATTAAACGTTGCACATAAAAACAACAATTTATGGTTAAATACAAAACACTTGGGGGCGTGGCGAATTGACCAAGCCAAAGTCACCAAGTTACCAACAAAATGTGGCTAATTTCTGCTCAAGGCGAGTGAGAAAAACAGTGGGAGAAGAAGAAGGAAAACAAAGAGAAGGAAAAACTACAGCCAACACTTGAATTTCTATGACTTTGTTTTGTACCAAATGAATTGGGCAAATATTTGATTGAATGAACGGGGGGAGAGGAAGAAGAGGAGCAGGGGGTGAATGGACGGGTGCGAGGAGAAAGAAAGGGGAAAATGGGGGCTAAAAGCTAACGATACGGAAATGTAATCGTGGGCGACTAGCGTTTAAGTTGTCTTTGACTTTTATGCCTTCATTTGTGGACACAACAACGAGTGTGTGTGTGTGTATGTGTGTGTGCGTGTGTGTATTGCATTAGTATTAGTGTTGCCCATTAACTGTCTTTATTCTACATTTGCGTTTCTTGCAGGTTTCTTTGACATTGCCACACTTTCCAATTGCCACTTGCCACATGCCTCATGACACGTACATGAACAATTCAGTACATTGACCTGTCATTGTGTGTACTTTTCTACATACTTTCTGTCCTGACTTCATGCTGACTTACTCTATTTGTCTCCATCTTTTATTTCCTCTTTTGGCTTAACAATTAATTTAGTCATTTACTTAATTTCTTTTCTTTTGCAACGATTTTTGCGGTTAGATGAAAACAAATAAGAGAAAGTCAAAAACTTTTTGCCTTTCTTCCGCTTTTTCGCCAGTGCACACTGGACGGAAAGCCTGATTTTTTTGGCATAAAGTCCAAATAGTCATGAAAAGCTTTTGTGGTTTTGATTTTATATATGTATATATGTCTCGCTTAAAATGAAAATATGCAGTATTAGAAAATAATAATTATATTTGCGCAAATTTGCGCGTTTTCCGAAATATAGAATGTATTGCAGCTACTTTTGTCTTCAGAAATTTTCAGTTGCTTGAAGCATAGAGCAACAAGAGGACAGAAGAGTCTATATCTGATTGGATTTTCGGTCAACTCGACTTAGATGATATTGACCAAAATGCGAGAACCACATTAACCAAAAAGCCAATAGTTTTTAAAATTGCATGCGAAAATGTGGTCAAAATGTTTCCAAATTTAAAATTAAGCATTCATAGTGGCTTTTATTCAAATCAATTAAACTGGGTCCTGAAAGACATTCTACACATTTGCAAAGTAATAAGGTATAGGGTATATTAGGATGTTTTTCATACTCATTAGGTGTTAAACATTTTCAATAATGAATAATTTAAAATAATTTAAATAATAATAATTAACTAGTAAAATAAATTTAAATAATATTTAGTGTTAAATTTTGAGAAGCAGTTTATTAAAAATGAAATCTGACAGATTAAAATAAAAAAATTACTTTTTCACAACTTTTTGTTATAGGGGCGGCATGAGTGGGCGTCGCCAGATCTGTTTCAAATTTTAAACAGTTACCACACATACTATTATTTAGAACTGTACAAAGTTTCAACTATCTACCTTCATTATTAGACTTTATGCCAAAAAATCAGGCTTTCCGTCCAGTGTGCAGTATTTCTCTTGTTTCACTTCTTTATCCCTCGATTCATTTGTGCTGCCAATTAAGCAACTGCCATTTGTTTCGCTTAGTTGCCATGATCGATGTCTGATTGTTTTGCCCCCCAAGTTGCCAGTTTTTGCTCCTTTCCTTCTAAATAGGATACGTGCGCGGACTTGTGCAATTTGTGTGCTGCTTGTGGCTGCTACAAGTTGTGTCCATTACGTGCCTCTCGTCGCTCACGTCAAGTACAACCTCAATTTGACTAGAGATTTGCCGAGAGATTTGCCGCAAAGCCATTTTGAATACGCACACACCAAAATTTGTACAGTTCGTGTCACGATACAAAGCACGAGCACGTGACCAGCTCTAGTTTTTACATATACATACATACCATATATATTTTAATATATATTGTATTTTTAATATATTTTCTTTTCCTTGACAATTACTCTGAAACTTCTGCTTCACTCAAATACTAAGTTATCAAATACTGCAAAATATAATTGAAAATTCCGGTATCATGTTTTATTCATTGGAAAAAATTTGGAAATTTTCCATTTGTCTCCAACAAATAAAGCAAATAGAAGCTACAATGTAAATAAAAATTCATTTATTTCGGCTGAAGGAAATAGATTTGATTGTCATTCGCTTATTAAATACAATCACTAAATAATTTATGTTCGTAGAAAATTTAAAGTTTTTCAGACAATTATATTTTTAGCCTTAAAAAATCAAAGAAAATTTAAAAACAATTCAACAAGACACTAATTTTTTTCGTTTAAAATTTAGCTAAAGTTCAAATCAAATGCTTGGGTACAGAAATTCCTAAATTTTGTTATATGATACATATGAAAAATCAAAACATACTCCAACATTTGAATTGTTCAAAAGAACAGTTCGAGCTTGCGAAAAATAAGCAAACTTCTTGCAACTTGCACATATTACTCATACGTCAAGTAAGCCCAGGAAGTGAGCCTGGGAATGGAACACAGAAGCAATGCGAGCAGAAGCAGCAGCTGCCTTTCAAATGACTAATTGCTTGCTTCTAGCTGAAGTATCATTGGCCACTTGACCAGTTTTTTGAGCAATTTGAGGCAGCTTTAGCTTTGACTTGGCCAACAAATAAAGCCAACCCAGAAAATTGCTCGTCTTTTCGTCTTCTGTTCTTTTATCTTTTTTCTTTTCATTTCGTAGGAATGAAATTTGAAATTCTATTGCGAAACTGGGCAAGTTGTGTCAAAGTTGTAGCTGCGTTTTCATTAAGTCTGCTGAAAATGAGGAATCCAACTTGATTTGCATTCGTATCCTATGTCCATTGGAGACAGCACTCACAACTCTTTCTGCTTCTTTGCTTGCTCTCTCTCTATTCACCATCTCAAATATCCTGTTGTGCGGCTTTTTTTTGCCTCGCAATGGAGATTGCGACTCACGACGATTCTGAGAGCAACAAATGATGCGTAAGAAATGCTTTAATAAACATGCACACATTTGTTTGCCTCTTTTCCTTTTCTTTTTTTGAACATACCCTGGGAATGTGAGAAATGGGGTATATATTAACAAGACATAAATCGAAACATACAAGTTTCGTATTTTTTGAATTGAAGCTGTTTTTTTTTTGTATTAAATTGAACCGAGTAAAAAGTGTCAATTTATTGGTTCGATATTTGCTAGGATATCTGTAAGTTGAGCATGCTTAGTGATAGCATTTTTGCCTTATGGGATAACTACGTGCCATTGCCATTTCCGGACCATTTGTTTTGGGCGGCCAGAAATAGATCGGATCGGCTTAAGTCTTTAACTAGCAGTATGTGAAAAAGTATTTCGGTTTTAAGGCTAATAAATATTTAAGGCTGCATCAGGAAGGAGACTGAAAGATGCTCCCAACAGGGTGTTGAGTAGGATAGGAGAGAGAGGGGGCTGAAGGAGATGGGCAAAAAGGAATAAAGGGGGACGGCGGGGTCGGGGGAGCAGCAAAAATATGTTCAGTCGGAAACAAACGAGCGCGCAAACGAGTTGAGTAAATCAAGCTGCACTTCCGCTTCAAGCTTCACTTGAACACACATACAATCACACACACACACACTCACACTCTCTTATGCATGCAGCTGTTGTAATATTTTGTATTGCCTGCTTTTTGGCGCACACAAATGAAGCCGCAACCCGAGCACATGAAAACACAGCCCTTGATGCTCCGTCGACTCATGTTGTTTTGCTCCCTTGCCACATAGCTTCCCTTTCCCTCTCTCTCTCCCTCTCCTTCTCCTTCTCCCCCCAATCCTATCACTGTACTATGGGTAATTTCTCGAGTTTGTGAGGCCATAATTAATATTTAGAAAACTACTCAAGATATTTGGATGCTTTTTTTTTCCAGTGTTATGTATTCTCTTAGAAGTATTCTGGAAAAGTGGGAGGTCACCACTCCCATCGCCAATTTTATTTTTTTTTTAATTTTATCGGTCACAAGTTAGTTTATGATTTCTATCGCAAATAATAAGTTTTGACTTAATATAATATTAGAAATATAAAGAAAACGTACTTTTTCGAAATAGAAAGTTGTAAGCCCTCTTAGATGCTTATGAGCGTTAAATTAAAAAAATGGGGGTGGGGTTGGTAACACGCCCACATTTCCAAAATACTTTAAGTAGCATGTATAGCACTAAAAAAATCCGCATATAAATATCTTGAGTAGTTTACGATTTATTATTTAATGCCTTCTAAAACAGATGAAATTCCCCATACGGCAAGCAGACAAATCGGCATTTGAAATTGTGAGGTTAATTGCTAAAAATATAAATATCACTGATAGTGGGTAAATGTGGGTTTTTTAACTACAATCATTTGAACAAGAATTAAATACTCTACAACACACAATATGTTTCAAGGATGCAATCCGCTGCACTCACTTTAAATAACTTTTTAAAAATAAGAATCAATGAAAAATTTTCGTTTGCAAGGCTACTTACATTTTTAGATTAATTGGGGGACACCACGATCAATTTCTACATTTGACACTCACAAATACATAATACAAACCACACTGATTCAAATTCAATTCAAGTATTTTAATAATGTTGCCTTGTTGCTTATATTAGCGCACTCAAATCTCGAACAAAAATAAACCCTCTAATGACTAACCCTGCCTTTGGGCGGGGTAAACCAAAATCTCAGTTAAAACTTTAAAAATTAATATATTTATATTATTTTTATAATTCGAAGTACATTACTAGAAAACTTAATGAAAAACTAAATATTCCATCAGCCTGTTTTTCTTTTACTGCTCTACGATGTATTTCCTACTGATTTTCTATGTCTGAAAATTAGTGATTGCTAAAATTTCTTGTTTTGCGTGGGCATTAGAGGGTTAACAATTTTTAAAGAGTGTGCTTTGCAAATTCAACCCTGTGTTTAAGAGCTCATTTCTTCGAAGTGGAGCCATCTATTGAGATTTCTGGTACGCAACATTGAAGAATTATCTTTTGTTAATGCGTTACCCTCAAAAATATTTCAAATTGGCGACTTTTAGAAAATGGGTTTTGGGCTCACAAACTCGTGAAATTACCCACAGTGCACTGGTTGCTTGTTGCGTTGTTGTTTCATTCTGTATATAGTATACTGTCCTGTTGTCTGCTTTGCTGCCTTCTAACTGAATGAAAGCCTTGGCGCGTTGACTGATTTCGAATGGATTTTCATGTTTTTCCATGTGCCGAGTGAAGAGACACCAAAAATCCCCATAGGTGCAAAATAGCGCACTCCACGGCCAACGAAGCATGTGCACATTTCTGTTTTGCTTTAACATTTACTCCACTTCACTCTACTCCTCTTCTCTTCTCTTCACTCTCTTCTCTATTCTTCTCCTGTTTGCCACCCATCTGTGCCGCTTGGCTTGGTTTTTTGTTTGGAGCTGCAACAATGCCAGTCTCAGGTTCGCTGAAAGTCAAAGCTTTCGCTTATACCCTTTAAAAATTTGAAAGTAAAATGCAATTTCAGCTAAGACAAACGGTTGAATTGCAATATATTAAAATTGTTTTAAAAGAGGGAAAATACTAAGACTCAAAAGAGAAGCTAACATACAACTTAAATAAAAGTTGAAATATTTTATTAATTTACTAAATTTATTAATTTCCAGTTCAATATATAAATAAATAACTCTTTGTTTTTATGAATATTCTGATTTAAAAAATTCTCAGATTTTATTTTGCAAAAAATAAACTGTTTCTTAGTTTATATTTTTTTTTTTTTTTGTCATTTTGTCAAGTTTGAAAGAAATTAAGCAAGATCCATTGCGGTTAATATTTTGTTTTCAATAAAAAAACACACGGTCTTTTTGTGTATTGTCAAAATAGTTACTTGCCACTCTGTAGGTAGTTTAGTTGAGGAAGTTTTTCAAAACCCTTGGACTGTATTAACTATTTTTTATATTTTATTTATAATATTTTATTTTTGTTATTTAGAATAATTTAATTTCCAATTTTTATACAAATTTCCAATTATTTTTTTGGCGAAGGGTTTTTATAAATGTTAAATAAAAAAAAAAATATATTTATTTAAGAAATTACTATGGATCAAAATAGATTTTTAAATTGGGTTTTCAAAGGCAAATATAGGATATCTAATAGTTTTGTAAGGGTTTTTTTGTGGTTTAATTTGTTGTTTCAGCGGCAAAATAAAAAACAAACTGTTTGCCTCTTGTTGCTGATTTTGTTGTTATTGTTGTTTTTCTGCTTTCTCGAAAGAGTTGCAAGCTTAACGATGTGCTTAAGCGGAAAACAACGTTTTGTTGTTGCCGTTTTTGTTGTTGTTGTTGCTGTTATTGTTGTTGTTTGTCGATGCTCGACTAAAAATATTTGCACAGTTATTGGAGCCGCGGTTGCACTTCCAGTTGCAAGTACAGTGCGTAGTTCTTCCTCTTTGTGTTTGTTTGGGCCTGCGGCTTGTTGCAAGTTGCAATTGGCAAGTAGCAAGCACGAATCGTGGCCCAATGTCTTGGCAGGCGCCAATTGCATATGCTACACTAAATCCGTTACCAATTGCCAGACAATTCCCTGGATTTCTCTCAACTCCCTCTCAACTTCCCCTCCTCTGGCAATTCCGGACTCTGACAAGCCCTTGGTTCATGTATGTTGGACTTTCGGGCTTTCGACTTATTGAGGTGTTAAGCCAAACATTTCAGCCACACATTTGTTGGCCAAGTTCGCCGGAGGTGCAACTTCACATGGACTGGACACTTGGACACTTGGCCGCTCAGCTTCAAGATTTATGTATGTGGCGCCATAAGCGGCGTATACTTGATATGTATATTTATGTGCTTTGGGGCGAGGGTTGTTGTAACAACAGAAGGAGAGGAGGAGGAAGAAGGAGACGAAAACGTCTGAGTAAACTGGAAATGTGATAATGATTTCACTCACGAGAACGTGAAGGTGAAGGCAATGCTTTATGGCAAAAGCTGATTGCTGCTGACAGTCAAGCTGATTGATCTGAAACGCGGTGGGGAAGCGAGGCTGAAAATTAAAGTAACACTGAGAAAGACGATAGAGCAGGAAATGAAGCGGAGCAGAAAAAGTTGGAAAAATAGAACAAAAAAAAGTGAAGGGAAATGCACAACTGGTTATTTTATAATGTATAATAATCATAATCTTTAAGAAAATAAGAAAACGAGGATGAGGACAAGGGAGGCTAGCTGAGTTGTCAACTACATTTAACATTACAAATTTGTCAACACAAGTTTGAACTAATTGGTTTAGTAATGAGGCCAAAATAAATAAATAAAATAAATTATGGGTTGGGTAGTTGATTGCTGTTTCGAATTCGAAAATCGTTTTCAAAACGTGTGCTGTAAAGTCGTAAGATTTTAAAATAAATGCAATTTAAAGCATTAAAATAAGTACCTAAAATTATAAACTGAAAATTAGAATAATGTTGAACATTTTTAGAATAAATTAACTTCTCTACTTCAAGTTTAATCAGTTGAAATATCTTTTAAAAGAATTTTTTTTAAAACCATCTATGAAATAGTTTATAAAAACGAAACAGAGATTTTTTGAATTCCACTTGTATTTTTGCTATCGATAGCAAATTTCGCAATCGAAAGTTTCTAAAGTTGCTTCAATTAAATAACAAAATTCGAACAATGTAGTATTGGCCTAATTTACCTTCTATCTGCTATATGGGCTATTCCTGGGTTGCGGACGTTACATTTGTACGCAAATTTTTATGTTTAAACTGTTGCAGCTCGCGTTCAGATCGGTGAATTTTAATGTAATTTTCTGGAAAATGCATTTCATTGAGAATTCTATAAAACCTATTTTAAGATAAAAGCCTAACTGTTTTTGGAAAAAAATTAGGCTTGTTGAAAGTTTGGTTGCGGACGTTACAAAAAATGGAAGTAAATTTGAGATTAACGTGCATTTGCGCGTATATTAGCGAATTTTGCATTATAAACAAAAAATATCCAAATGCAACAAATTAACTATAATATATGACCATATCAATCCAGCATTAAAAATACAGATAAGTAGTCTCGTTAATTAAAAATCTTAGTTTTTGTCAGTTGCGGACGTTACGTTACGGAGTTACACTTTTTACACTCATACTTTCTTTCAAATTATTAATATTTATTAAATATCTATTCGATACACTTTTTTGAAATTAAGAGGCAAAAAGAGGAATTAATTGATAAGGCTCGGCCATAAAACCCAAACCACCGTAAAACCTTTTTTATTTTGTAATTTGAAGCCCAAAAATGTATTCTATTAAAACAAAAAACAACTATTATTAAAAAACATGCAGTTTTTTTACAAAATTAAGTTTTTGTCCTTGGTTTAAAAATTTCCGGAATTGCCCATTTTCAACTTGATATACTCAAAATGAATTTTCGAAACGCTTTCGAAACCGAGTTCGAAAAATAAAAAAAAAACCCATTTTGGTCGGGATTGGGAACAACAAGTAGTAAATCGTTAATTTTCGTCTTTTTTTACTTTTTGAAAACGTTCGAAATTCGGAACAGGCCTGTATACGTATATAGTTTTTATTTTGTACTATGTACGGTTTGCTAAGAAACACTTTACTCACCCTAACAAATGTAAAATTTTGACTTTACAAAAGAAAATTATAGCTTACTATATATATTTGGAAAGGTCATTCAATTTCCGTTCGAATAATGCAAAAATTTTCTTAACCCATTAAGTACCCATTAAATATTTTGTATTTTTGTAAAAGTCTACTTTTTTCCTCGATTTTTTGTAAAAAATATGTTGAGGCAGAAAAATTCTTCAAACAATTCTAGAGTGACTACAAAAAAAAAAACAAATTTTCAAAAATCTCTTTGTCTCGTATTTTTTATGATATTTTGAAGATTGCTAAAAATTACTATTTTTACTCATTTTTCCCACTTCTCATACAAAGTCCAAATATTACATTTTTTAGGGTGTGTAAAGTGTTTCTTGACAAACTGTTTCTAAGTTTACTTAATTAGGGTATTCAGAAATCTGATATTTGTGATATTTTAAAAAAGGATATATTTTGTAATGACAACGAACTCACAGAAAAAAAATTATTCTGACGAATTTTGTATACATACTCCGGGGCATATTTGTTGTAATAATCTTTCCTCTGTGTGTTTGTTGTCATTAAAAAATATATAATTTTTTAAAATGTCACAAATATCAGAGTTTCTGAATACCCTTAAAGTTTATTAGAGGCTTGCACGAATACATTCGTTCAGGATACCGTTTGATTCGTTTGATACAGTAAAATTTGCTTCAAACGAACAAAACCAAATACAAGCACAAAGTGTGCTTGGTTTTAAAAGTGTTTCGTTGAACAAACATCAGCAAACGAAAACAAAAAATCGGACGAGCACAATGAAATGACAGCAAAAGCAAACGAAACAATAAAATATGGTAGTACTTTAGAGTTGATTTCGTACTTTCAAGTACTGTTATTATTTTTGTTCTCGAATTTAGTATTGTGTCATTTGTCGAAGGCAATAGAACTTTCCTAAACTATTCAATTAAAATATTCTCTGACAGGGCTACTTAAATCAATTGTGGAGCCGCATATTACGGATTATCACAGAATTGCATTGTTTTTATTCCCCCCTACAAACAGATTGATTCAGTTCAGCATGGAAGATAAAGAAAAAGTATTAGAATTATGTAAGGACTTAATGAAAAAACACTGGTCAGAAGAAGATATTGTGAAGGAACCGAAAAAGATGACTCAAAAACTTGAAATATTTTCAGGGCTCGTTCCAACATTGAACAACGACAACATAATGAAAGCAATAGAATCAGAAATACTAGCATACATGTCTTTAAAAATTCAAATAACAGAAGAGTTTAAGGTTTTACAGTGGTGGAACACAAACAAAGACCACTATCCACTTTTATTCAAAGTGAGCTGCAAAATTTTGGGCATTCCAGCGAGCAGTGCCTCTTCGGAGAGGGCGTTTTCACAGGCCCGACAATTAATTTCGGAGAAGCGATGCAAAATAGCGAAAAACTCGGACATGATAAACGAGCTAATGTTTTTAAATAATAATCTAAAAAAAAAAAATAAAATTAAATAATTCGTCATTTATGGTTACTATTTTGCCTTTTTTTTCTAGTAAATATACATTGCTTTTGTTTTACTTATTTTTTTTTTTTTTTTTTTTTTTAACATGTCCATTTGAATAATACCCGGTATCACAAGTACAAAGTTGTTTTTGGTTGTATATTTTTCCCATTCACATGTTCCGGAACTTCAAATCTGAGCAAGCATCTCGTTTTTTAAAGTATAAACATGATGATTATTTTATTCTATTTGAAAAGTTGAGTAGGCTGTGATACAGGTCAATGTGAGTGTATGAATGTCTCGTTTGCTGTTTCAAACGGATTCGTGCAAGACTCTAATGTTTATGTAGCATTGGGAAGTAAAACCCTTTAAATAAATAATTTAATAAAATAATGTAATTAAATAATTAAATTAATTTAATTTGACAATGATTTGTGTGGGCGTATGTGAATGTTAGTGTGAATAGGTGTATGGGTATTCATTTTCATTCGTGAGTGCACTAAAACAAATAGCTCATTAGACCGCAAAACTGGAATGCAATTATTTTAGCGTCATGAATTGTCAACATAATTAAACGAGCTTTTGGACTTGTCACATTTATGTATAGGCAAACATGCACGGTCATGCACGGACATGTATATGAATGTCTCTACTAGTACTCACAGCACAAGATTCCCCCTCTCTATCTCTCTCTCTCTCTGCCCCTCTTGAATGGCACTAGTCGTTGCAAGTGTCCTTGACTGCAAATTGTTTTTGGCAAAGTGCACAATGCACTTGACGACTGTCACATTGGACATATGGACATGAATGGGCATGTACTTGAGCCTGTTTGTAGTTGTTGTTGCTATTTACATATATATTAAATGTTGTACAACAATAGCTGTGAGTCAAGGAAAGGAGAGGAGAGGAAAGAAAGGGGAAAAACCAGCAGCTGGCCAACGGGGGCAACAATAAAAAAAATTGTCCTTAAATGCAAGAAAATGAGGACAATTGCAACAACTTTCCGGCAATTTTGTATACAAACGTATTGAAACAATGCCATATTGTTGTTGTTGTTGTTATATAGTTTGTTGTTGGGTCAGCAGCGCAGGCGGCAATAAAAATTTGTCCTGCGGTAAATGAAATGGATAGTGATTGCGATTGCGATAACCAAAGAACCACCAGACAGGCGGACAGACAGACACAATACTAGCCAGAAAACCAAACTCGCGTTGGAAAAATTTAAAGTTACAAGAATACGCGACCAAGAGATACCCTTTAGTGTGATTAACCCATTAAAGGCTGCCCATAGATCTGCTGGTACGATTTTGACGAAATTTTGAAACGTGGGCCTAGAAGACCATAGAAGTTGAAAGAAGCAAAAAAAAAATTTTTATCTTCAAATTTAATTTTTCCGATTTCCATAAATTTTTCATCTTTTTTCGCCAACATTTTCTATGAAAAAAAAAACCTAGATATTCACCTGTAAAAAACTACAGGTATACCGAGGATAACTAAACTGTTCAATTTTTATACTCATATATTTGTTATTTCTCTTTACTATGAAATAAATTTTTCCCCGATATCTCTCACATTCCCCGTGCTAGAATTTTTTAAGTGTCAACACTTTTTTGGGTATTTAAATACCCATTAGCCTTAAATGGGTTAACCCATTATAGATAAGTCAGGAAATCAAAAATACATAACTGCTATGAGTTTTTTTTTCACTAGTGCATTAAGATTTAAGGACATTTAAAGAAATAGGAAATAAAGTATCAACGGTTTTTTAAATTTTCTTTTTTTGGTAGTTTTATAAGATTTTTGTATATTAAAGTTAAAAAGCATAAAGTGATGTATTAAGATAGGGGCATGAAATTAAAACTTGTGTTTGGTTTTTTAAACCAATTAATATTTGACGGTTTTTTTTTTGTTCGTATTAGTTTTAAGCAGGGATTAAAACCCGAAACGAATATTGGTTTCAGTTACGGTTTCGGTTATGTTCGCATAATAAGAGTAATTTTTAAATTTTTATCTTTAAAATTAAAAATAAAAGTTGAATTGAAATGTCTTTTGATCGGGAGGGCCCATTTCTTTTAACTGCCTGTATATTTTATCTACACTTCATTACCTATCTATCATGGCCCATAAAATGATCATACCTTTATTTATGAAATGGGCCCTCCCGATCAAAAGATATTTTAATTCAACTTTTATTTTTGATTTTTATGATAAAAATTGAAAAATAACCCCTTTTTTTTATTTTTATTTTAAATATATAAAATAACTCTTATTTTTCAACTTTTAAATAGAAATTGAAAAATAACTCTTATGTATTATTTTTATCATATAAATTTAAAATAACAGCGAAAAATAATTTAAAGACAAAAATTGGAAATAAAAATTTATCCGATTGCTGGATAAACCTTCCAAAAATAGCGTATGTGGAATTTTTTCGATGTCTTTGGCATCTTTTTAGGACTTGATATTTTTCCGCCCCATAACTCTTATTTGCAATCTTGGCTTTTTCAGAATATCTCAATACTCTGTTCTATACATTTTCGATGCTTTACAGGGTAAACAATATACATATAAAAATTCGAAATATACAAATACAAATACTAAAAGTTGTACTGGGTCGAGGTCAGTTACCCCTACCCCCACCCCAAATGTGGCCGCCATTTTGTTGGCTCTTGTTTTCGGGGGCGTATTACAGTTGTTTTCCAAATTTTGCAACACTTGATGTTGTTGTTGCCTTTCGATTTCTGCACTTGTGTCAGCCGGCAGCTCCATTAGTTTTTTAATATCATCAGGAGGGAAAATGTGAGAAGGGGGGAAGGGGGGGAGGGGCGAATGAGTCTCAAAGTTGTAGCCAAAGTGGATCGTTTAGTGGGTCAATTGGGAGTCCTGGCACAAAAAGGATGTGGCTCTGTGGCTTTAGCTGTGGCTAATTAACAAAAGTCCAGATGCCAGATGCGAGACGCCAGCTGCCAGTAGATGAGGTAACTATGGAAACGGATGCTAAATGGCAAAATGGCCATAATGGGGAAAGGGAAAGGGAAAAGGAAAACGGAGAAATTGAATGGAAAGTTTTGTTTCCCGTGAACTTTGACACGAATTTTGCAATTGCGTTACGTTGGCATCGTTTTTGCGTATGTGCTAACTGTGTCAGGTAATTGCAAAATCGTTCAATAAGCAGGTCAAATACACACACATACATACACGTACGCACACACACACACACACACACACCTGCAAGTGTCACTTGTGCTGCATAATTGGCATATCAATTGGTTAGTGGGCTTCTCTCTCTGTCTCGCTCCCTTTAAATTTATCTGTGCGGTGCATTCGTGCATATAACTTCTTCTCAAAGCAAATGTCTTCCACAGGCATTGCAATTGCATGCATAATTTAATTTTAGCCTGGTTATTTATACCCTAGCAGAGGGTAGTATAATTAAGCCACGTAATGTGTAACGCATTAATGGAGCATTTTCTTTAATATCCTAGCAAAACTCACATAAAAGATGATGTTGTCCAAGGCATTCCAATCAAATTTGCTTCAAATCGGTTTAGTAATCATAAATCTACCATACACAGAAAAAAAATCCTGGATATTTAGCCCGAAACGTTGTCAGAAGTGGGGTAATCTCGGATTTTCTTAAACCAAGTATGAAATACTGGATTTTTTCAATCCCAAATTCAATCCAGAAATTGTGGAATTCTGGCTAAAATATTTTATAATTCTTTCTTAAACTTTTTTTTTAATTTTTTTATTTAATTTTTTTAAATATTTGTTTTTGTTTTACATATTTTATTTATTATTATTAAGTAATTGTGGCTTACTTTCCCATTTTAATCCTGAAACAGGCTTAATTATACTGCTTAATCTTGAATACATACTTAAAAAATGCATACTTAAATTAAGTATTTTAAAATTGATTTTAGAATGCCTTTTTTTCTGTGTAGAATCGATTGATCAAAAATTTTGCGTTAAGTTTGGAAACTATTTACCAGCTCAACTTTTTTCGCACCGTTTACTTGTGGTGTTATTTAAAACATGCTGACCAAATTTAAATCGGTTCAAATCCATAAAAAAAAAAAAATGAATAAAATATTATTTAAATGTATTTTCTATTGTCTTATACAACAAATTTGAATGTAATTGGACTAATATTTAAAATAGCTGTCACATAAATATATATTTATTTTTCTATTATAATCAGTCGAAAATTAAATGCAGAAATCGGCAAGGATATCAAATCTTTTGCCTGTCGCAGTCTTTTTTTCATTCTTGTTTTTTTATTCATATACATAGACTCGCAATCGAGCACCACCTAAAATTTAGAGTCGGACCGATGCTTAATTTATGCACCACTTGAAATGAAATCGTGCGAAAAGCAAATTTGCACACCACATAGTTGAAATGGCAAGCGGCAGCCTGCAGAGGAATAAATATGCTTGAAATGCCATTGGTTCATTGGTCAGATTCGGCTCAGCCAGGCGGAATTTGCCACCCGCTGCACCACCGAAAAAACGAAAAAACAAAACAAAAAACAGAAGAGAATAAAATCAAATAAAACCCATTTGCCATTCTCCCAATGAAACTGCAAAATGTCAACGAAAGCCATAAGCAATTGGATAAGGAAAATATATTTATTAAGTTCTCAATGCAGTCAACGAACTTTGTATGCGCTTTAATTGCGTCAGTGTGTGTGTGAGTGTGTGTCGTCTATGACTGTGTGTGTGCCATGCGGCGTATACTTAATGTGGCACATATATGAGTGGACACTGAGATATAGAGAGAGTGTGTCTCTGGTTTCTGTTAGTAAAGCTGTGCTAATGAGTTTAGCTTAAGAGAGACTAAGGAGGAGACTGTGTGAGGGAAAGAGAAACAAAGAAAGACAGTTAGAGAGAGAGAGAGGTATTTCACTCATATTGCGTATACGCACCATTATAAAAAATTACCCTAGAAACTTGCTCTAATTAAAAGTGTTGAAATTATTTTAAAGTCACTTTTAATAGATAAATATCCAGGGAAAATAAGAAAACAATATTAAGTATAGATTAAAAAGAATTATTTTTTGCCTTATGGCAAATTTTTTCATTTTAATTCCAATCAAATTTTTGTAATTCTACAATACTTGTAAATCTATTCGAGACAGCATTGTTTTTGCTTCGAAAATTAATAAATAAATTAATAAATAAATAAATAAAAAAATAAATAGTTATAAAAAATAAAAAAACATAATAATACTGAAATAAATATATAAATAAACTAAATAAAACCGAAATCGTATACTTTACCTTAAACTTGAAACACTCCCCCAAATTGTTGATTCATTTAATTTTTGAGAACTAAAGCTACTTGTATATTTAAAATCAATCAGCGATCAATATACCCCATTAGGACGACAGCTAATGGTCATAATGAAATTGGCTGGCTACGAAAAAAATCTCGGTAGCCCTCAATGATGAGGGCTTCGTCTTCGTCTTCGGCTGCTTCTTCTTCTTCCTTTTGCCTCCCATTCTGTCCTGTTCCTTGCTTCCACTTTTGGCTTTCATCTGCTTCTTCGCTTGGCCAACTTGAGGGCAATCAAAGTATTTCGACTGGCCAAGAAGTGCACTTGCCTCAGCCATTGGCATCGGCATTTTGGGGCGTGTCTGTCTGTCGCCGGTTTTGTGCCACAGCCAGAGAAGCTGCAACTGCCACAGCCACAGCCACTGCCACTCGATTATAAAGCTTGGGGCATAAATATTAGCAAGGCGTTGCCGTTGACGGAGCCGCAGTCATTTAAATGTTGCTGACATTCCCGTTCCCGCTCTCGTTCCCATTGCTGCTGATTATGCCATGGCCCAAAAGCCGTCAACGAAGCAGCGTTTAACCCTTTGCCCCTTTCCCTTTTTCACTCTTTGCCACGTCTAGCGCACAATGAATTAAATGAATCTCAATTTCCGTTTGGTTTGCGGTTAAAAGCCGCAGCCATCGTCGTTGTCGTTGTCCTTGTCCTCGATCCCGCTTCCGTCGCCCTGCTCCCTTGAGTTGTCCACTTGAATTTCGCCAATAGTTTTGGTCCTTTTCAGCAAATGCAAATCGTCGAGCAGCGAAAATGAGAACATGCCGACAAAGTCTCGTTGCAAAAACAACAAAATTCATGTCGCATTCCTTCAATTGCCAAATCGTCTCCAACTTCAACTTGAACTCCATCACCATCTCCATCTCCAACGCAAACTCCAACTCGATTCTGTTAGCCAGGCCAGTACGAGTAGCAGTTGGCTAAAGGAAGGCCGTAAATTGCTGCAAGATGCCCCGTGCTCCAAGCAGCGATTTTCCTGCAGCCAAACTTTTTGTGCCGGCAAAGCGGCAAAAACTTTTAAATACAGCAAGCCGCCATCGCACCACCGAACAGACCCGGACCCGGACCAGGGCCATGTCATGCCAGTTGTCGAGGCCAGTCGCAGATCAGGCTAGCACCATTTTATTCCATTCCGTACCGTTCCATTACCGTTCCGTTTGGGGGGCCAAGTCAAGTCGTTTTCGGGTCGACAAAACTTTTGCGATTTGTTTGCGCGAAATAAACGCGACGCAGATAATTTGAGCAAAAGTTTCGGTTAGTCTGGCTTCGCCTTGCTATTACCACATTTTCTTCAACTTAAAACTACCTCGCATTTGCCATTCTACCTCTTTCCCTTAGTCTAACTTTCCCTTCAGCTTGTTTCCTATTTTTTTTGTATGTTGAACTTGCGTAATTTCGGTAGAAAAGTGATCAGACAAAAAATGTATGCAGGTTTTGCTTCACTCGTAACTAGTTACTCGTTAATTAATGGAATAGTTACTGACGAGACATTAACAATCATTATTGTCGAGTCGTTACTTATAATATGCTACTGCGGTAGTCGCTACTCGTTACTCTACATTTACCACTGGGGTAGTCGCTACTCGTTACTCATTGTTTTTTATTCTTCGCATTAAAAATACATTATTTTCTACTCATTATTCTACATTTGCTACTGGGGTAGTCGCTACTCGTTACTCATTGTTTTATATTCTACACGCCAAAAGTACATTATTTTCTACTCGTTACTCTACATTTGCTACTGGGGTAGTCGTTACTTGTTACTTGTTGTTTTATATTCTACGCGTTACAAATATATTATTTTCTACTCGTTACTCATAATATATTTTTGGCTTTTTTGTTGTTAGTGACTACTCGTTGTGGTCCACTCATTGCTTGTCAATTGTTACTAGGGCTAGTCGCTACTCTTCACTCGTTGTTGATAATTTCACGCCTTACAATCTACTCGTCATTCATTAATTATATGCCTGTTCATTCGTCTCTGTCCCCTCTTACAGGCTGCTTGCTTTTTTTAACTAGCAATTGCTTAATAATTAGTTTAATTATTACTGGCCTTTTGTTATAAGCAACTCATTGTAGTCAACTAGTTTTTCCAATTGCTACTAAATAGCTTAGTGGACAGTGATTTCTGGATACTCTTCCTAATCGTTACCGTCTCTCTTCACTTTTTTATTGGCTACTCGTTAACATTTGAGTGTTATTCGCTATTCCATTTGGTTTTAGTGCCACTAATCACCAAAAATGTGTGCGATTTTATTTTACAAAGACATTTCAATTGCAATTTAGTATAGAACATAAAACATTAGTCGAGTTTTCTTAAACATAATTGCCTGTTACTCGTTTCTGTTCAATTCCATGAATTCGATTACGCGCATTACTCGCTATTCGATTATTCGATAAGATCATTTTGTCTTTACTCGTTAGCTTCATTAGCCAAGGCCAAACGTCTGGCAGCCTTTTGTTTTTTGGACGCATGCATGCGGGCAAAATCATCAGTTGAAATGAAATCAATGATTGGCAGTCGAGTCGTTAGCGGTACTTCCAAGTCATTATTATTCTTTTGATTCTGCTTGACACCAACTGGATGAACGGTGGATTGAGCGCTGACACCGCTTCCCACTCCCACTCCACCTCCACCTCCAACTAGCTTTTCTCCAAATCCACCGGCAGTCAAGTGTGTGTATTTCGATTGCTTGAAGGGCATGGGGGCCAATCGTTGTGCTCCCACACGCTGTCCCTTGTCATAGAAGGTCTCCACACTGACCGGTTGATGTGATGCCTTCTCCAGTTTGACAGCTGCTGTCGCCTCTGCCTCAGGACTCCGACGCTGCGAAATCTTTGGCATTCTCTTGGGTCGCACCAAGCGCTGCAGGGATTCTCGGATGACCAGAAGGGTTTGCGTTGCATTCCCCGACACTTTACGACGACCCTCAACCCTTTGCTGTTCCTCATCGGACTTCTTTTTCTTGGTGGCTGGCATCAGGGGCAGCAGAGCATTGGCCATCAAAGGCGATCTTCGGATGGGTTGTTGCTGCTTCTTTGGCTTCCGTTTCTTTTTCATGCCGATGAGGGGTGTGCTCAGAGATGGTTTTGCTCGTAGTACGGTCATCACATGGCTCGTTTTCGTGTTTGCCATTGGATTTGAATTTGAATTTGACTTTGAATTTGACTTTGCTCTTGATTTTAATTTTGATTTTGAATGTTGTTGTTGTTCTCGGTATTGCGTTTGTTGTGCACTGATTTTAGCTGGCCGTTGCTTCACTTTTGCCATGTTCTTTTGCTGCCTCTTCTTTTTTATTATCTAAAAAATTTTGTTTATCTAACTGGCTGACTGAATGAATTGACTGCCTCAAATGTTTTAACTGAACTGAATTAGAAACTGTGTGTATTTTGTCTCAAATGCTTGAAAGTCAGCCTGCTGCCTCAATGTTGATAGAAATTATGAGTATGCTGACGAACAGGTAATGGGAAAAATGATGAGGAAAAAATATGGATAGTTATTTTCACTAAAAGTTTAAAGACGAAAACAAAATTAAACTAAAACTAAAAAGGATTTGTACTATAAAAATAAATTAAAATATGTTTCAAATATTATTGAAAAGAGAAAGAATTCAAATTGTTAACTTTTGAAACTGGATTCGAATCCGAAGCAAAAATCAAATTTCGGGCTTACCATCTTACAATTTTTTTACACAGCTGCAATTGCTAAAAATACAAAATTCTTTTTTTTTATAAAAGTTTGTATATTTTATTAAACAAGTTTTCTAAAATATACTTGTTTAATAAAATATAAACATTTTCATGAAAAAAAAAACAAATGCTAAATTGATTTGATTTAATTTTTTTTTTTTCTAAACACGTTTTCTAAAGTATACAAATTTTTATGAAAAAAAAAAAAACTCTAAATTGATTTGATTTAATGTTGTGGCTGATGACGATGAGGAGGAAAATAAGAAGTAGTAGGCTGAAGATCGACCTGATGTGGATGTGAATGTGGATGTTGATGATTTAAATAACTGGCAGACAGATTTCTTGACTGACTGTGTCTGCCTGTTTATCTGTGTGTTTGAGTGTTTCGTCATCTATCTCTCAGATCTCTGTATGAACTTGAGCACGTTTTGGCAAGCTTCACTGTCCGTTCACCATTCCCCAGCTGCCCTTTGTCTTTCTGCCGCCAGTCAAGACATCCGCTTCCTTTCACCTTTTGACTCGCTGAGGTTACAAGTTCAAAAAAAAGCTACAAACAACTCTAGCAAGAGGGGGACATGATTTCTGCCTGAATAAATACGTATGTATATATGTATATAAATTTATGTATATATATATATATATATATATATTTTGTATGATATTTTTTTTGTATTTTTCTTAGAGCTGCTTGATTTTGTCTTCCTGTTGTTTGTCTTGGCCTTTGCTTTATGCGCTTGTTTGTTTTACTTTTGCCTCTGATGTTGCCTGGGCTTGCACTTGACTGCCACTTCATTCCCTATGCTACTTGCCTCAGAAACCCTTTTCCCTTTTCCCCTATCTTGCCTTTTTCTTAACTCTTCTCTCTGCCAGTAGTGCCAACTTGAAATAAACTTCCGTTTGCTTTCTTAGATTTTTGTAAGTATTTGCATATGCTTTTGCCACCACGCACACACACATACACACAATCTATCTGTGTGTGTGTGTACGGACCCCTTACAAATGTTACCCCTTTACTCTTTCACAGTTGACTGCCTTCCACATTGCGTATACGCAACTCGTGGCGGCATCATTTAAATTCATTTGCCCAATTTCATTGCATACTTTGCGGCAGCAGCTGGCTTTCTATTGATTTTCCCTGTATGTACCCCAAA
The DNA here is from genome assembly GCA_035047525.1 of Drosophila quinaria. Taxonomy (NCBI): domain Eukaryota; kingdom Metazoa; phylum Arthropoda; class Insecta; order Diptera; family Drosophilidae; genus Drosophila; species Drosophila quinaria. The sequence goes on along the minus strand of JAWNPO010000455.1, from coordinate 5,862,744 downwards.
CACTAGAGAATGCAACTTACACAAACAACAACGTCAACAACAACAACAACAACAAACGCTAACGACTCATTAATAAAGTAGGCACATAAATTTCTAGAGCAATTTCGTTGCCTACTTTAGTGCGTTGTCAGAATCTCTCTATGATATTTCTTTCAAATACCCTGTATTAATCAAAGACGAGTTTTACAATTTTATCGCAGGTCTAATAGCTGGTAATACTCTGCGTAATTATCATAAATTCTTTTTAAATATTTTAACAAATAAGCATAAAGAATAACATGTAATTCAACGACAGAAAAAATCAGAAATAACTCCCATGTTTTCAATTTAGCTTATTCAACTAAATATTTTATTACAGGATATCTGCCGTCGGAGTACACTCTGCTTTTTTATAAGCGTTTGTTTTTGTTGATGCCACAAACTTTCGTTTAGGTTACAGTTTTTCTTAGTGTCGTTGCCTCTGCCGCATTTTGGTGTCAAGTGTTGCGTATCATTTAATGTGACACACTCCACATCGGGAAGACAGAAGGATAGAGACAGAGAGAGAGAGAGAGAGAGAGAGAGAGAGAGAGAGAGAGAGAGAGAGAGAGCGAGAGAGAGCGAGAGAGAGAGTGGGGTAGAGAGTGACAGGCAACACATGTTGTTTGTTACTTGTTGTTGTCGTCTTTCCCTCCATGCTAATTTTGCTGCGCTCAGCAGTTCAACATAATGCACGCAATCTGATAGTCGAGCGAGTAAAAAAAGGAATAAAAAATCAAAGGAAAATATATGTATATTAAAAAGAAGTGAAAAGCAGGAAAGTTAGAAAGTGAGGCTATTGCTGGGCACTCCATTTTCAGCTGCGTGCTCTCGTAATCTGAGCGTATCTCGTTAGGAATCTAATATCTTTTTAGACTTCCTTCGTGTACATCCTTAGTTGTCTATGACTGGACTGACAGCTCATTCACTCACTGCTTGACGATTGTTTTCTCTGGATTTTTACAAACCTCAGTTTATGTAGAAAACAAAATCTTTAAGCTGTTAAGTTTTTTAGTTGTAGGTAATTTTTTTTAAATTTCTACATAATAATTACTGAAATATTCTATATTAATTTAATGAAAACTTTTACAAAGCAAATAAATAGTAAAATAATACAATAAGTGAACATACAATCAAGATGTCTTATATATTTTTATTCTTTATTCCTAGGGTGGTTCTCGACGCATATTTATGACGACAATTCTATGCAATTGAGAGATCAATCTAAAATTTTTGGTCTTTTTTCATCTGAAGATTCCTCTTTTTTTTTCAACCATTTTAAATTTGTAATGTCTTTTGTTTTAGATGATAAAATGTGAATACTTGAACATTTTTCTTATTAAGAAAGATTTCAAAAAAATTTTCTGAATATGTATCAACTATTTTTTTTATATATTCAGTTAAGTTATCTAATTGCATTGCTTTATTAGTTTCTTTGAGTTAATATAAAATATCTCAAAACGTTTGAGCTTCTAAGAACTATATACACATGTACATACATATATGTGCCTAGTGCGAGTAATGTATCAGACTGACAAAAGCCACAAGTCATTTGTATGTAAAGTGTGTGTGTGTGTGAGTATATGTATGAATGCTAAACATAGATATGCTCGTTTCCTGTACATGTGTGGGTAAACTCCTGTTACTGTTGAGTTAAGTAATGTTTTGGCTTCTTCTGACGATGCCAGAGCTTATTTTCCGACAATTTTATACTCTAACAAAATGGAGAGCACAACAGTTTCGTAAAAAATCAACGTTGCGCTAAAAAGTATGCTTTAAAAATGTAATATCTTAGCTTACATTTTTTCTTACAATAATTAAGAGGAAATTCAAATGAAATATTTCAATAAAATAAAACAATATACAGCGGTGGCCAAAAGTATTTTGGCACCCTTTAAAGTAAGTTCTAGCCAAATTAAGAACTTCCTTCATGTAAAGTTTGGTATCAATTGAAAGGTCTTTGGGATTCCTTTCGAAATACTTTCCTTGACACATAACGTACCCATTGAAATTTTCGAATATTTGTAAACGACAACTTTGTCAACTTTTTTCCTCAAACATATGTGTATAATTACTGAAAATAATTATATATTATCTCTAATTTTGTAAATAAATAAATTATATATTATTATTTTCTAATGTAATTTTTATTTTCCGTCAAAAATTATGTGCTTATTCAAATGAAATATTTTATTAAAGTGAAAATAGAGTAAAATATTAATATTGCATACCAAAACCAATAAATATTATTAAAAGGAATTTTGCAATTGAAGACTCATATGACATTTTCGGTGTTAAATAAAGCTGAAAAAAATGTCTGTGGCAATGCATAATACATTATTGTCAGTATACATATATTGAGTATGTGTATGTATATTTTGTTGTAATGCATACACTGATAAAAAAGGATCTAAAATCAAGACTTCGGTCTCAGAACTAAGAACTTTGGTCTAAAAAATGCGTCGAGAACATGAAAATCTTGAAGTAAGAAAACACATCTTGATTCTAAGAACATATTAACTAAGACCAAGTTCTTATTTTTAAGATCATAAATTCTTATGTTTTCAATAAACCAAATCTCTATAAGAATAAAACAAAAATGTTTTGAATACTTGAGACAAAAAACCTCAAATAAAGATTAAGCTTCTTAATATTTTAAGAAGAACGACGTTATTTTTAGTTAACTTGAGGTGTCGTAATGTCGAAATGACACTAAACAACAAACAATGTAAGGAGCAGAGAACTGCAACGAGTAAGAAGTGCACGCTCATACTCGAATATTGATGTGAACCCGTTGTGATTTGCTCGCCTTTGCTGGTGATCTGTTTGGATAGAAACACTCGCTCACACTCGTTGAGTCAAACGCTTTGAAAAACAAGTATAGGTACGAGTATAGATGCGAATGATGATGCGAGTAACTCGTTTTAAATGTGCGGGACGGAGCGGGCAATGGGAGCGGGGAATGTGTCGATCGACCCAAATGTGCGAACAAAAAATAAAAAAGGTCTACACTGAAACAAATTATTGAGCCGCATAATAATTATATGAGAAAAAAACAATTTTTTAAAATAATAAGGTCTTTAAACCTACTATTTTTTTCACTCAGTGTACAAAAGGTCGAGGCTCGCCGGCATCGCGAGTTTTATGGCGGCCATAAAAAAGGGTCAAAAATGCCTCGACGCGAGTCGTGTGTGTGACGTCACAGCGAAACCCACCCCCGAATATCATACATTGCAATGTAAGCGTAAGCGCTGTCGATCGCTGGGCTACTCCCTCGGACACTCGGCCTGTTTTTCGTGACACTCGTTTTAGACACTCGTTTTGGGTCAAGTATCAAAACGAGTATCACGAGTGTCCGAGGGAGTAGCCCAGCGATCGACAGCGCTTACGCTTACATTGCAATGTATGATATTCGGGGGTGGGTTTCGCTGTGACGTCACACACACGACTCGCGTCGAGGCATTTTTGACCCTTTTTTATGGCCGCCATAAAACTCGCGATGCCGGCGAGCCTCGACCTTTTGTACACTGAGTGAAAAAAATAGTAGGTTTAAAGACCTTATTATTTTAAAAAATTGTTTTTTTCTCATATAATTATTATGCGGCTCAATAATTTGTTTCAGTGTAGACCTTTTTTATTTTTTGTTCGCACATTTGGGTCGATCGACACATTCCCCGCTCCCATTGCCCGCTCCGTCCCGCACATTTAAAACGAGTTACTCGCATCATCATTCGCATCTATACTCGTACCTACACTCGTTTTTCGATGCGTTTGACTCAACGAGTATGAGCGAGTATCAAGTCGTACAGCCTACTCGATTTTTAAAACGGCGACTAGTGACTCGATTTGATTTGATTTTTGGCAACGGCGACCAATTTAACTCGAATCTACCCGTTGCAGTTCTCTGGTAAGGAGCATGGCTCGGTTAACAGCTCTTTCAAGTACCGTTGTGCAGACATGTCAAGCGATCCCAGCCTAATGTCATCTTTGAAACTCCAGAACCAGTTGTGAATTCGAAGCCCCAAAAATTTACAAAATTTTAAGATTTTCGTTCTTATTTTAAGAGGAAAACATCTAAGATCTATGATTTTTATTCTTATATTAAGAACTTAAGATTTTTTATAATAATATTCTTAGTTCTACTAATTTGGTCTTAAAATGGTCTTATATTAAGAACAAAATATTAAAATTTGAGAATTTTATTCTTATATTAAGAACTTACGATTTTCAACATTACTATTCTTAGTTTTAGTAATTTGGTCATTAAATATTCTTATATCAAGAACAAAATATTTAAGATGAATATTCTTGATTTTAGAAAGTGTTATTTTTTTTTCAGTGTATAAACTACTCTGTTTGGGAGAGTAAAATAATGCTGACAGTTGGCTTCAGAGTTAAGTTGTGGATTTGGGTTTTGGCACAAAATATGTATGTGTACATGTAGATATACATAAACATTATTTAAGCTGATTCTCACTTATCAACTGCCAGCCAGGCCAGAGAGATGCGAGGGCGATGAGGGGGAGGTTGGGGTGTTTGTGCTTTCCCCCTCCATGGGGGGTATTCTGACCGCGTGAGCACGTAATACAATTCATTGCAATTTGAGCGTGTTGTCTGATTCCAATTGTTTCACAGACAATGAATGTCATGTGCGGTGATTAGCATTTTGAACTGCACTTGCATATACATATGTGGCATGCTACACTGCTGTACTAGAGAGAGGGGGGAAGCTGAAAACAGTGGGAGGTGAAGAGGGACAGATGTCGGGTCTAAATTCTGGTCGTTGAGTTTGTCGCTGACAATTTGCTGGTTTCGAGTTGTTGGTCATAATTTGAATGCAGACTTGAGATTGTCATTGCCACTGAATGAATGTTAACTGAATGTGAGCTGAATGTCTACTGAATGTCTGCTGAATGTGAGCTAAATGTGAGTTGACTGCAAGCTGAATTTGAGCTGAATATAAGTAAATGCGATTTGACTTTATTGTTGTCACAAATGCTGTGAGTGAAATTTATGCTGACACTGTGAAACATATGCTAGGACACAACTCCGTATATATTGTATATAAATAAATGTACATATAAATTTATATTGTGTCTGCATTTTGGGCGTATGCACTTAATTTGATAACATAATATTTAACTAATTTATTTGATATATTCGCTTGATAAATGACTTTGCCTAGTCAAATGTCTGTCCTGTGTCCTCTCTCCCGTTGAAATGTCCTCGGTCCCGTGTCCTGACCAAAATACATTTAAATGCAAATGCAAAATGGAAACTTCGAATGCAAAATGCCAAGGCAAATGCAATTTATGTCAAATGGCATGTCAGACATGTGCCAAATAAAATTGTTGCAAATTGAATGCATTCCGAATAAGCAAATTGACCAATTCAACAATTCAACAATTCCACAATTGAGCAATTAAAGCGTGCTAAATCTTACACAAACTCATACTCTTCTCTCTTTTTTTAATTAAAAATTAGAATATTGATATCGACAAAGAGTAGTTTTAATACAATTTGGAGAGTCATCAAGTCAATTTCTGCTTGTTGAACAGTTTAAAAGTAGTAGAATTGAGTGTATTCAATATATTCATTAAATCACTCAATTATTGAGCTGTAAATTCTAACTTGTAACAGAATTTTCAGCATATTTGCTTTACTAACTAAGCAGTTTATTTAGGTTTTTAGCCGAATGAATACGTTTTTAGTGCTAACAATTTATTTTAGTGCCTTTCATGAAAATGTTTGAAATTTCTTTGATTGTGATATTTGCAATTTCTATTAAATTTATTATTTGTTTATACTAAATAATCATTATCAATGAAAGGGAATATAATTAATTTCAAAATCTTTTAAACAGTCAAGGAGATAAGAAATTGTATTTGTATTATTGAGATATATTTACATGTTTTGTTTTTAAGCTTATGGAATTCCAAATTTTTTTAAAGTTCATTTCAAGCTAAATTTCTAAGTATTAAACTTATATTTTTTAAAAACTAAACAATTTACTAGCCTCACTATTAGTTATTAATGGAATTGCCCTCAAAGTCTTTTATACATATATTGTACATAGCTGAAGAAAGTATAATTTATTTTGAATTTTTTAATTTATTCTCATGTTAAATATAAAGAAATTAAAAAAATGCTGAAAAGTATTTTCATATTATAACTAATTCCCCAAAAATTGGTGTATGCACGTATTTATGGAAATGTCTCCTAAGAAAACAAAAGCAACTTTAAATACTTAAGAAATTCGGCAAAAGAATGGTTTAAATCAGCGGTGGGCACAAAATTTGAACTTGGGAGCTCTACAACAAAATTTACAACAACAACCTTTTTCGCGTCTACCTACTTTGTCGATCACCCGCGAGCAAAAAAAAGGTCTTCAACGCGCACACTGCGCCTTTGCAATGTTGTTGTTGTTGTTTTATTGACGGTCATAAATTTGAAGTGTCAAAAATGCCTCGACTCGAGCTGCTTGTGTGCGTTGTTGTTGCTAGCTTACTGGCGAGCTGTGTGTGCATTGTTGTTGCGTCTTCTCGAGTCGAGCTGCTTGAGTGCATTTTTAACGGCCATTAAATGCCTCGACTCGAGCTGCTTGTGTACGACTTGACGGCGCCTACAAATGATGTGAGCTGCCTCATAGCTCCCAGAGCCCATGTGTGCCCACCGCTGGTTTAAATAGTTTCCAAGTATTTGAAAATCTTTGTGAAATTGAAACTGAAAATGGCTTAAAATAAATGTGTTGTTGTTACAATTGCACTCAATTCATTAGGCGAAAAATATAAATACCCTCACAGAATTCATAATGAATAATGAATGAAAGGTGGCACATGTGCGAATAGTTTTGAGCATGAGTGTTTGAGTGTAGTCATAAGTATTTGCTCGAATCTAAATTGTGATTGATTTAATTGCTTGAGGGATAGTTCAGAGGGGTCGTTTATAGAGCAAGGGATGCTGTAAGAGGGATAAAACGAGAGAGAGAGAAAGGGGAAGGTGAAGATAGCTGATTGAAGGGGTGTCAAAATGAAATCCATCTGCCAACTGTGGCCATAACATAATGTTTAGTAATAGCACAATAGTTGGTAGCTAAGCAATTAAGCTGTTAAGCTGTTACGCAGTTAAGCGCTAATGATTCAACCCTCAATTACGACAACCCCCCAACCTGCCAATCTCCATCCATTAAAGTCAAGAGCGTTGATGGTTGTTGTTGTTGCTGTTGTTGCTCTTGGCTAATTGGAAAATCAGCTGGAGATGAAACACGCTGGGAGAGCGAATGAACGTTTTGTGCACTGGCAACTCATGTCTTCATTATTCCAATGTGTCAATTAACAATTTGTGCGCACTGTTTATGACTGCCATGAGGACGACGACGAGGAGTATTGTGTGCGTTAACTGTTTGCTGGCACTGTATGAGCTCTTCTCTGTGTCTAGCCACAGTCAATTTATGCGGATCGCCTTGCTCATTATGACTATACTCATATTTGTGTTTATATGTTCATGACCATGACTGTACAACAACAACAACAAGTAGTAAACAACATCAACAACAATAGCAACAACAACATACCTCTACTATATTCAGTCAATTTGTTTGTTTTCATGTTGATTTAAGTGACTCAAGTGCTCGTTCAAGTCACTTGTAATTGACGTAAATGATATGAATAAGTGTGAATATTCGTTTGAGTACTCGTTCAAGTCGACAAACCCATACAGGCCAAGCTGGCTAAATTAATAGTTATATGACTTTTGATTGGGACAATTGAAAAATTGTCAACCAATTCACTGTTCCACACTAATGATCATTAGCTGCTAATGTAAAGCTAATGATCTTGATGATAATAATAATGATGTACAATTAATATTGATTAGTTATTAACAACATGAATAATAAGATCCGTAAATTATTAAATATAAAGCTAAGCAAATTATTTGGCATAAATTGGCTGTCAGTTCGACTGTCGGTTACCCTGTAATCAAAATTCAGCTGAAAATTTTGGAATCTCAAACTAAACTATTTTCTGAGCTTGTATGCAAAAACTAAAAATATAGCTTAATAACTATTTTGGTATTTAAGTTTTTAGCAAAATATAGTTTTAAGTTTTAAATTTCTTAAATAACTATTAACTCGAGATAGATTTGAACAAATTTGTTGTTTAACTTTAAAATCTATAATTTTTTTTGAGTACAGTGTAATATAACTAATATTTATGGCTCAAAGCTTTAATTTAAAAATACTTAAAAAATATTCAAAATCCCCATACATACACTGCGTTTCATATGAATAGCACACTTAATTTGTTCATTATTACTTGCTCATATTTAAGTATTCGCTTGATATTAATTGTTGATTGTTGTTGTATTTTTTTTGTCACCTTATTTATCTTCTTTCAACAAAATTTAGTCACCTAGAAATGTACCGTTATATTTTTGCTCTAATTTCTTCTGAATTCGCTTTAATAACTAGCACATTCATTGTTTCACTTGAATAGCACATTTTAGACTTAATTTCACTTGATCTGCCAAGATCATTAAAATATAAACTTTTTTGAATTGATTTGTGTATTTTATATATAATTTGATCATTTTATGTCATTATGGACCATGGATCAGTACTAAGTAACAGAGAACAGGTCCACATAGAAAGCTATATTGATTGTGACCTTTCTGTGACCGAAATATCGAAAAAAATAGGAAAAAGCAGAAAAGTTATATACAATTTTATTAAAAATTATCCAAACTATGGATAAAATATGAACGGACGCACAAATAGTGCTCTTAGCGATGCAGATAAGCGGGCGATTCTGCGTGAAGCTTCAAAATCTCATGGTTCTGTGAACAAGATCAGGTAAAAAGCAGGTGTTAACGCTAGCAAAACTACCGTAATGAGGGTTATTTTGAAACGGAACACTTTTAACGTTTGAAATTTAATAAGAAACCACCACTCAACCCCACACGTAAAAAAGCTCGATTGACATTTTGTCGAAGAAATATGTAATGGACCAAGGAGTGGTATCTTGTAGATTTTTCTGATAAAATACAGTTTAATTTGGAAGGACCAGACGGCTACAACTATTTTTTACAAGTTTGAAGGAATGAGACTCATCAGTTGGAGCGTTTGGACCGCCGAGTGGGGGAGGTCTTACTTTGGGGAGCCATATATTATTATGGTGCTTGTGAACTCCAATTCCTAAGTTCAAATATGAATGCAAAGTTGTACCAAGGAGTTTTGGAAAAAGCTTTTTCACATTGGGAAATTTGTTGAATCATGGGCCATAAACTTTCGAACACGACAATGCCCTATAGCATACTGCCAGTGTGGTAAAGTCCTTCATTGAAGCTAGAAATGTTACCATTCTGAACTGGCCACCATACTCGCCGGATCAGAATATAATAGAAAATGTTTGGGGATGGCTAGCCAGAAACGTTTATAGGTCTGGAAAACAATTTTCAACCAAAAGTGAATTAATTGAAGCCATTCAGAGGGCGTGAGCTACAAATTCCCTTGATTACAGAAAAAGATTGGGTGATTCACTTCCCAATAGGGTCTACGAGGTTTTATTGAACAAGGGAGCCTCAACACATGACAAAACTAATAGATATTTGCAGATAAACCTTTAATAAATAAATAAAAAAAATAATCTTAATGTTTAAAGCTGTTAAATTTATTTAATAAAAAAATGTGCTATTCAAGTGAAACAGAAATTTTGAGTTATTTTTACACTTTTTCGGCTTTTTAGTTGATCTAATATTTATTGTCGAATTTATTTAGGTTTTTTCATTTTTATAATAAAGAATATTAATCACACTATAAATAGAAACTTTAAAACATTCGTGTTTTTTAATTTGGTTCAAAGATTTCGACAAAAGAAATTGAGTGTATGGAGTGTGCTATTCAAGTGAAACGCAGTGTACATTGTCTAATTTTAAAGTCAAACTCTCCACTAGACTGGATATTCCCACAGTCCGTCTGGGAATTACGAAGATCTCTTAGATCAAAGTGAATAATTAAGTGTTGAATTTTTCAGACTCATCAGATTGTGTTACACAATCGAGAATCATTCATTGTACTCGAAGGCGCATTAGGTATTCATTCATTTGAAATGCACAAAGCCGCTAAAACTGACGCTTGAGTGCGTCAATTTGACTGAGAGAATTAATTGCTTGACTTATGTTACGTAATAGGCTGATGGCGTCTCTAGCTGGCAATTTAACTGGCCAAAGCGCAGTCACAATTGCATTAGCGCTAAATCCGCTAAATCGCACCAGGCAACCACTGAGACAACGAGACCCAAGTCAATGGAAACATGCCGACAAGCTGCTCAAAGCGGATCTGGAAGCCCAGCAATAATCAGTTCTGCCAACTTTTTAGCAAGAAAAAAAGCTGTTTTTGGCTGGAGAGAAGGAAAAAAAAGAGCTGAAAATATTCTGAAAAAAGCGCATTGCTAAGATCTTAACTTTCGTGTTTTATTTATAAGGTTTTCAGCAGATCGTCAAATTCTTCGCGATTTATTTGATTTTTTTGTTGGAAGTGGAAGTGGTAAATGTAGTCTTGCAGTAGACTCTTTTCTCGTCAGTGTCATCCCTGCGAAGCCATGTCTTCAATTCTTCGCTCTTTAGCCAAGCATCACGAACCTTTTGTTTATATTCTTTTGGCATAGCAAAAATATGTGCTATTTACGTGCACTTTAAATATTTTAATGATAGTTTACCGTAAAGTTGTGGTGGTGGTATTGGCAAATATCGATTAAAACGTATGATTAAGCTGCTACTCTTACACACATTTGATATATTTCTACTAAAACTTAGCGCGTCAGTAAACATTTTTTCCACAGATTTATCAAAAATAGTATTTTTTTGGTTCAAAATTTTTTTTTTTGGAAGTAGCAACCGGAATGCAACATATTTTCATGAAATTGGTGGCAGCATTAAAAAAGCGGAAAAAAGTCAAATGCATTTCTATAAAAGCCAGAATTGCCCGCTTTCCGCAATTCACAAATTTTTCCCGCAATTGGTCTTCAAAAAACAGCCAGATTTGACGGGAAAAAAGCTAAGTTGGCAGCACTGGCAATAATGGAGGCGGCCATGAAATTGCAATCACTGGCGTTGAGCATGGGATTGATAAAGGGACAGACGGACAGACAGATTGGCAGACTGCCAGATTGACAGACTGACAGGCTGACAGACTGATGAACTGGCTAAGGAACAAACTGCTGCAATGACAGGCAGAAGGCACATGCAATGAATGAAATCGAATTACAACAATTAAAGCCACTTGCACAGACACTCACTATTCAAAAAGAGGCACAAACAACGCTTTGTATACCCTGTAAGGGTAGTGTAAAGTGGCTATGACAATTTCTTAGCCTAGTTTGACAAAATCTCTCTCTTAAAAAAAAATAATATTAATTATAAATATTAAAATGCGCATAAATAAATAAATATTTGGCAAATAACTGGCCAGAGTTGCCAACATGTACATAATATATGCAAATATTTTCTTATTTAAAGAAATTTATACAGTTGAAGTTAACTTTTTAAATGTTGTTTAAAAAAACTATTGACAGAGTTCAACGAATTACAAAAAATTTGCCTAGAGTTGCCAACTATTTCTTTCAAAAACATTTTCTTTATCATATCTTTTAGCAATCAATTTCAGACTGGACACCCAAATGCTTTAAAGTGTATTCATATATTTAGTATTATTATTTAAATTGTATTCTGTAAATTTGCTGATGCTTAGTTCATTTTAATACAATATTTTAAGGGTTGTAAAGTGCAATTTCTTTAAAAGTAAAATGTTTCTAGATATTTCACTTAAACGTTTTACAATTTGTCTAGAGTTGCCAAGCCATTTCATTTATATATTTAAAGCAAATTTTCAACATAATAAAGTTTCACCTATATTTTGTAAAGGTGACTACCCTTAACTGTGAGCTTAGCATTTTTTATGACAATTGAAAACTTTTCACTGTTTTTCATTTAATTTTCTTCAAGTGATTATATATTTTTGTATAGGGTATCACATAGTCGCGCCTGCTCTTTTCTTATGACATTTTTTTGCTGCACGCCATTTGGCTGCAAATTGTCTAACAAAGACTTAAAGGATTAAAGCACAATAATCTTGTTTGTCAATTGTGTCTGTGGGTGTGTGTCTGACTCTTTGTCTGTCTGTATCTTTCTGGCCGATAAAATAGGGGAACCCCTGAATACACTCGTAAGCTACTACAAGTTCCCATACCATCCCTATTCCCCTTCTCTTCATTCCAAGCTAAACTCTAGCTGCGGCTTTTAGCTCGTAACATTTGTTCGCACATTCAATCAACGAAAATGAAAACGTGCTGAGAAAAGTGTGAGAATGGGAGAGAGGTTGAGGTACCACTGTGTTGTGTGTGCGAGTGGGTGAGTGTGAGTGTGTGTACACTTATTCATTCATTTGTATACTAATAGGCGCACAATCAGACAAAATGACAGACAATCAGTCAAACAAACAAACAAACGCAACGCGGGCAACAACGACAACAACAACAACGACTGGGAACAAACGACATTATCCAAAGTCAACAGTACACATACATATAAGTATATGTGTGTACACTGATAAAAAAAAAGGATCTAAAATCAAGAACTAAGAACTTTGGTCTAAAAAATGCGTCGAGAACATGAAAATCTTAAAGTAAGAAAACACATCTTCATTCTTAGAACATATCAACTAAGACCAAGTTCTTATTTTTAAGATCATAAATTCTTATATTTTCAAGACCACAAATCTTAGTATAAGAATAAAACTTATTATTTTTTAAGATTATATGTTCTAATTTATAGACGAAAAACTTTTGAATACTCAAGACAAAAAACCTCAAATAAACATTAAGCTTTTTAACATTTTAAGAAGAATGAAGTAAGTTTTAGTTGACTTGAGGTCTAGTAATGTCGAAATGACACTAAACAACAAACAATGTTAGGAGCATGGCTCGATATACAGCTGTTTCAAGAGATGCCAATCTCTATCATCAGTACCGTTGTGCTGACATGTCGAGCGATCCAAGCCTAATGTCATCTTTGAGTCGCCAGAACCAGTTGTGAATTTTAGGTCTAAAAAAATGGCAAAATTTTAAGAGTTTTGTTCTTATTTTAAGGAAAAATGATCTAAGATCTAAGATTTTTATTCTTAAATTAAGAACTTAAGATTTTTGGAATAATATTTTTAGTTTTAGTAATTTGGACTTAAAATATTCTTATTTAAAGAAAAAAACATTAAGATGAATGTTCTTGAATTTAGAGAGTGGTCTTTTTTTTGCAGTGTATATATGTGTATGCGGGTACACGCACACTCGCTCAAACACTCACACACACGCATTAGGTGCGCTTTATGCTTATCTCAAAATGCGATGCTTGGCTGCTGATGAGTTCTCTGAAGCTTCTCTAAATCCACCCCTCTCTCTCTGTCTCTCTTTCTCTTCCTCTTCCTCTGCCACATAAGATGACGGCAATTCGTTGGCTCTTAACTTTGAGCTCATGTTGTTGTTGTTGTTGTTGTTGCATAAACCGCTTAGCGGCGTAATTTAAATCCCTTTTGTGTTCAAAAACTCGTGCAAAGCCTTTCAAAATAATTATCATAATAGCAAATGGCTTTTGTTGTTTCCCTTGTCCTTGTTGCTGTTTTTCCTATTTCTACATCTTCTTCTTCTTGCTCATCATCTTCATCTGCAGCTTATACCCTGTAAAGTTTAAAAGTGCTAGAAAAGTGGTATTAGCGAGTTGAAAGACGGTAAAACTTTTCTATAAACTAATTAAAGTAAATTGCGTATTTTTTTTTTGTCTTAAAAATTTAATTTGTACTTGAAAGGGATATTTGAACAGATATTGATGAACTTTTTGTTATTCTAGTAGACGGATAAATTCTCTTTATTGAAGTATTGTTAAAATGTCAGTAAAGTTTTACCCTGTGTAGATTCTTCTCTATATCTAATTTTTCTGGTCAAAAATTAAAGTTTATATTGGAAACTTATTGATATGTGCTACCAAAAAAAGTTTCGATTAAAAGCACATTTCATTAGAAGTTGAAAATATTGTTTTAAATCGTTTCAACACTAAATTACAGGATATCTTTCTAGTCTGTTGTTGATAATGCATAAGAGGCAGGCAGTCATTTTGTCTGTTGTTAGCCAACTTGGTGTTGGCCACATATTCATGTTCTTAATTTCGAACAATGAAAGCTGCAAACAGCAAACAATTTTCAATTGGATTGTTTGACTTTAAGGATGCGATAACATTGTCTATTAATTTGTAATTTCAAGTAAATTGTAAAACATGTTTTTGCCACCAATTAATATGAATAACTTTATAAAGAAAATTGACAAGTAAAACACAATACAATAAATGTTAAGCATAAGCAGAGGCTTAGAAATTAAGGTAACATTTCAAATCAAGTTTGTGGGCTAATGTGAATAATGGAGACTGAGCAGCATTAATCTAATCTACTCTTTCAATCTCTAAGTTATTAAATAATTATTATTTATGTTTATTTGATCAAATATAGTTAGAACGATTTACACCCATTAAGTTCAGAGCATAGTTGAAATGTTTCTCTGAATGTTGGTTATTCTTCTCTTCTGATATTCCATCCTGGTTAAATTCATTTGATGCATATATCTTGAGTCATTCTCTAAATACACTGACAACATTCAACAGTCATTCAATTATGCCTTAAATTTGATGACAAAGAGTGAACAACTGAGTTTAAAGTTTGTTTGTTTAGGCAATGCTTAGAAACACACCTTAATTACAAATCATTTCACAATGCACAGTAAACACTCGCTGTAAGCGACAGGTCTATTATGTATCAGTTGTTGTTGTTGTCTTAATTAGTATTCAAAGTGAATCGACGGCAATTGAAGACATTCCTGGCAGTAGTTTGTGGCATTCGAAATGGCAATTTCGAAGCTTTTTAATAGAAACTTTCAACTAAGAGCTGAATAACTTTTTCTATATTTTTGCCCCTTTTCTTAAAAATTGCTTTCCAAAATGGGCCGTTTGTATTCTATCGATTACACTAAGTAAGATAGTAATATTGTAGCATAAACCGTTTTAATTCATACAAATATATTGAAAGTTTAATTTAATAAAGTTTTTTAAACTGATTTCGATATCTAATTTAAAAAAAAAAGAGAGACAGAAACAATATAAATAAATTGTGGAGCAAGATGTCGCATGCGACAGTGATTCAAATTAAATTAAAAAAAAACTTTTTAATATATTGAAATCAAACAAAAAACATTTTTAATATAAATCAATGCATTAAATTTTTTAGTCACGTGCGAATGTCTTGGTATTTTTCAATTATCTTGAATACCAACAAATCAAACCAAAATCAACCTAAGCACCAGTTATAGTACTAATCAAGACCTATAGGTTTCCCCTTTTGTCGCGAGAAAATAATGTTTTGACATATGTTTTATTTCACTTTAAACGCATTCGACATCAGAGAATTACCCATATATCTTTTTTAATTTTGTTATATTATAAGAAGCTGCTTATATGTATTATTTCCTTTTTACAAAAAATTTTCTTCAATTAATTTCATTTCATTTTAAATAATTTTTTTTAAAAACGATTCGTTCTTTTATTTTCTTACTTTAATAGCAAATCCTACTTAAATACTTTAAAATTTACTTCTTTTCCGTTTTAATTATATTAAAAAAATATGTGAGATTCTTTTACTATGTCAAAACAATTACTTGACTTACTAATAACAAATTTAAAAAATGTCCGAATGCTACAGCTCGCAATTTTCGATATTTGCCCTCAGTTGAACTTTTAAAAAAGTTAGATTTGACTTGAAAAATGCAGTTTTGACAACACTGGTTATCTCTCTCTCTCTCTCTCTCTCTCTCTTCGGTCTGTCTGTCTGTCGGCCAAGTACAAATCACAATTAAAATGTCTGCTGGCGTTTGCCATAAAGTTGCAATCGCCATTTCTGATTGCCTTAAATACTAAATTTCGCAGCACGTAAAGCGACTGAACGGGGAAAGAGGAAAGAGGGAAAATTCTACAGAGGGGAAGGACGGGAAGTACGAAAAGAAGGGAGCCTCGTTTAAGAATAGAATGCTGCGCTTGTTACGTGTAACAAGTAAACTTGCCTGCTTCAATTGAGAGGGAGAAAGAGAGAGAAAGAAAGAGAGAGACAGAGGGAAAGGAAGAAGAAGACGGCGAGCCCAAGGGGCGACTTCCGCAAACCTTAACAACCACTGCACCAACAACATCAACACCTACCCCCCACTCCGTACTAACCTCCCCCTCCCCCACCAATACATATGTCAGTTGATTTTTATATATGGCTTTGCTTGTAGTTTCTTGTTTGGTTCCAAGACATGGGCGTACACTGCAAAAAACAGTCATTTGAAATCCGGGATCAAATCAATCTTTGAAAATAATTAATTTTTTAAAATTGTTAAACAATTTGAAATATGCTAAAAATGTTTAACATTTTTTTTGTTTTAACTTTCAACATTTTTCAATAATTTTTGGATTTGCTTTAACTTTTGCATTTTGAAATTCTTCACGTTCTTTTAACATTTTCTTAAATTTTTTAATCATAAGTACAATTTTTAATTATAATAAAATACATTTTTCATCAGCTCTATTATTTTTAATGCTAGTGACACGAAATTTCATTAGCTCCTTTTTTTAATGATAATTAAAAATGAATATTGTATAGGCAAAACTCTGCTGAATACATACTTAAAAAATAAATTCAAGAACTAACATTTAAAACTTGAATTTTGAATGAATATTTTCGCTGTGTAGGCCAAGGACTGCCTAGACTGGGGAGGGCGTTTACATGGCCAAGAAGTCGTTGTCGTTGTGCCGTGTGCAGTGCAATTTTCATGTCTGCGACTTTATATATATTTTTTTTTATTCTTCCGATTTGTTCATCTTGTGGCAAAAAGGGGGCGCTGGGGCGTGGCAAACGTTTCTGTCTGTCTGCACGCGATGTTTAACGTCTGGCGGCTGCTACTTAGGAGGCATTCCCCTGTCCCCTGCCCCTG
The DNA here is from genome assembly GCA_035047525.1 of Drosophila quinaria. Taxonomy (NCBI): domain Eukaryota; kingdom Metazoa; phylum Arthropoda; class Insecta; order Diptera; family Drosophilidae; genus Drosophila; species Drosophila quinaria. Next base: position 5,845,672 of record JAWNPO010000455.1, on the reverse strand, counting down.
CTCCATGCCACCCTTCCCCTCAGCGTTCTGTGGCACATGCCACACACGAGCCAACCAAAGTCAGACAGACGGTCAGACGATAGGCAAATGCAAACATGAAACTTTTTCGGCTACAGCAGTGGGACAAAGGGAGACGGAGAAAGTGGAATGCGTGGAGACGGACAAACATTGGTACACTTAGAAAAATGCAGTGCAATTCGTTTTACAAAAAAAGCTCTTCAATTAATTTCGTTTCATTTTAAATATTTTTTATTTTAATTCGTTCTTCTATTTTCTTACTTTAATAGCAAATCCTACTTAAATATAAACAGGCTTAGTAATAATTTAAATCAATAATTTGCTTTGAATTATCAAATTGTTCATTCTTGTCTTGTACAGGCCTGTTCCGGTTTTCACCTTTTACTTTTTAGCATTAAGTGAAATGCATTTATTCACCTTGAATTTGGACGAAGCAGGGATTAAAACCCTAACCGAAACCGTAACCTTAAACTGGTAAACACTGATTGAAATTTAAAACCGTAACCGAAAAAAAATATTTTCATTTCACCGAAACCTTAAAACCGAAACTCTGTAAGCCGAAATAACCGTTTAGTAACCGTTTCATTTCTGATGGTTGATTTCTGTTTTTCATAAAAAATATACAATAGAAATTGAAAGAAGTTTTATTTTTGATTGTTATTTTAAAAATTGCAAATAAGTGTAATTGTGTAACTTTTAAATACAATTTTAAAATCATGTTTTATTTTAAATTTGTTTTATACAAACAATTTGAAAAGAATCATTTTGAGCTGTTTCGATATTTTCCGAGTCATAAGTCTTTTTTGCGATCTCCGATATTTTGTAATAAGTTTTGTATTTTATTTTCTTTTTAGTTTTGCCTATTTAATAATTATTATATTATTATTATAATTATATTAATTCAAAGAAATTTTTTTGTGAACCGAAACCATGACGGTATTTCAAACCCAGAAACATACGAAAACCATCATTACGAAATCTTTATTCAAAGATTTTGCGTAATCGATAACCGAAAACCTAAATGCGAACATAACCGAAACCGTAACTGAAACCGATATCCGTTTCGGTTTTAATCCCTGTTATTAAAAATTATTGTTTTTCGCTTTATCGGGCCTTTAACTCATCAACTTAAAGTGATATCAATCCGCTGTATACAGCCGAAATGGTATCAGAGCAGGTTGAAGAAATTCAATTCCGATAAATCTTATCGAAAATGAAATTCGGAACATGCCTGATAGACAATATTAAACAGGATAATTGCCCTAAAACTATACTTTCTTTAACTAAACTCTATCGCTCAGTGCAGTGTGGAGTTTGCCAACCTTTGAAGCAACCCTCGCTGGCGCTGCTTGCAACTTGTTACTTGCCTGCCCCTTCGACAAGCGGCACCGCCAATCATTGGCGTAAATTGAGCTCATTGTGGCCTAACACCATAACATTTCTCTATATATAGAAGTATATACATTTTTTTTGTATATATGTACATATAAGTAAGTATGTATGTATGGTTGCAACTCTGTCTGTGGCGGCAGTGGCGTCTCCGATTGCGGGGCAAGTCCTGTGTGAAGTCGTTAAATGCGGCAACGTTAAATAAATTGAGCCCAGTCTTGTTTCGAGCATGAAATGCATTTTTATTGCACCATGCGCCCCATGCAACGTGCAACGTGCAACATGACGCAGGGCACTTGCAACATCACAATATGCCATCAACTACATACGTACAAGAATTGAAATGCCTTCGAAGTTATTGACTGTTGCCTCTTCGGCTGTCGACCACATAAACTTAACAATTTCAATGTGGCTTAAACAAACTTATTGCCCCTTTTTATTGTGTTATCGATAAGAGTGCAATCGTCATTGATTTCAAGCGATATTTCAATACATTTTTATAGATGTTTAATTTTATGTATAAACTCTGGTGCAAAACTATAGCCGCACCCAGATTTTTCAGTGTACGCATAGAAAGAGTGGAGCTAGAAAAATGATTTTACTCTCATTTGAAAGAGCGTTAGAAATGAAAGAAAATGGATGAAAAACATCGACACTTTCCATTCAAAAATTAACCGTTATGTTGCATTTTCGTTTTGGGCAAGGTGAAAAATTATAGCCGCACTAGCTGATTTCTTGTTCTTTTGTTAACTAGTGCTGATTTTTTTTGCTTAAACTTGGTTGAGTAACTATTTAAGACAAATTAATAAATATTCCAAGTGACCAGTGCTTTCGCATGTAGGGATAGGTCCAAGTTCTGGCGCCCAAAAGTGAGAAATGATCATTTTGAGAAATTAACAGAAATATTGGTCTCTCCGACAAAGTAGTATGAAATATTTGATAAAATCTGAATGAATATGGCACAGAGAAACCCGGAGGATGTAGAACGAGCAAAACCAAAGTCAAAAACCGAACATTATTGCTTTCAAGCCCAGAACGCATCTCACGGTTGACGTGTATTGATGCGTTGTCCAGTTGAAAAATTAACTTTGACGTCTTTGACAGAAAAGAAAGGACAATACGTCCATTTTCAATATATCCAAGTACTCCCAGGAGCTCATTAGAGTGCTTGGAAATGCCAGTAACAAGCATCCAGACTCGCAGAACGCAGCCCAAACCATCACAGATCATCCTCCAAAATTTCACGTAGGAAAGGATAAGAGTTCTTCCTTAAATCCCTCCAATAGTGCAAAAACCCATCATGACTATCCAAACTAAACCTTTTCTTATTCGATAAAGTGATATTGGAAGATAAATTAATATATGCATTGCTTTGTAAAACATTTAAATTTTTGACCAGTTTGTTGCAATGTTAGTTGTGGCGAATTTCATCAGGAACTCTTTATGGCGGTCCAGTAACCTTGAAGCCACCCTTAATATTTGTCGCACTATGGTTTCCGATTTTTTTAAAACCCGTACAACGGTCCAGAGGGACACTTATAGGCCACATTCTGCCACTAGCTCATTAGCGGTCTTTAATGAATTGCTTGCAGCACTCAATTATCGCCGCTGGCCATGAAAACCTATCTTCGAAATACATCCTCCGGGTTTCTCTGTGCCATATTCATTCAGATTTTATCAAATATTTCCTACTACTTTGTCGGAGAGACCAATATTTCTGTTAATTTCTCAAAATGATCATTTCTCACTTTTAGGCGCCAGAACTTGGACCTATCCCTACATGCGAAAGCACTGGTCACTTGGAATATTTATTAATTTGTCTTAAATAGTTACTCAACCAAGTTTAAGCAAAAAAAAGAAAAAGAACAAGAAATCAGCTAGTGCGGCTATAATTTTGCACCTTGCCCAAAACGAAAATGCAACATAACGGTTAATTTTTGAATGGAAAGTGTCGATGTTTTTCATCCATTTTCTTTCATTTCTAACGCTCTTTCAAATGAGAGTAAAATCATTTTTCTAGCTCCACTCTTTCTATGCGTACACTGAAAAATCTGGGTGCGGCTATTGTTTTGCACCAGAGTTTATGTGTATGTATGTTGAGTTGAATTTTATATAAAAGAATAAATACTAAAGATTTTAAATGTATCTTGATTTACAGTGGATTAATATTTATTAAAATTATTTAGAATTTTGATGAACCCTTTAATAGGCTTAAAAAACAAGAAAAATAAAAATCAATTGAGAAACAAAATATTTTTTGTGCTTAAAATTGAAGTATGGTTGAAACCAGAGACTGCAAATAATAATTATTTGTTTTTTTTTAATCAGAAAAACATTCACTTCGAATAACTTTAAGACACCGAGAAAAGTACCAATATTCATCTTTGTGGCTCATTTATGCATTTTCACCATTATTAAAAAATTATCAAAGTTTATAGATTTGCTCACAAAACAATGATTATATTTAAGTTATACATTATTTCTTAACCAATAATCATTATTTTTAAGCAAAAAAATAAAACTTTAATCATGAGTTCTATTTTTTTTGTCAAAATAAAACTCAAATTTTAAGTTCGACAGGGCCTAATTTGATGCTCAACACGAGAAATTTTATTTTTTAAATGGATTATTACAATGGTTTGTCTTGGCTTATTGACTAGCAATATATATGATCAAAAATAATGATTATTGGTTGAGAAGTAAAGTATAACTTAAAATTAATGATTATTTTGTGAACAAATCTATAAAACTTAAGTATAATTATTATTTCAAAAATTTTTTATTATCACTTATAATGATTACAATCCTGGTTGAAATCAGTTTTCGGTTCTAGCTTGGGGCTTGTTTGAGATACAATTTTGTTAATAAATATATAAGAAGAGTAGCTTAATTTTCTATCAACATACGGAAGAGAGTTTATTTTGCACATATGTCTATTAATCTAGTAATGTAAACTTATCCGCACTTGTGCCCATTCTATTCATACTAAAATTACATATTAATGCAATCTACAAGTACTTATGCTATATCTTTTATCTTCCTATCTCGTTACAGGTGAGCTCCACTGAATATGCTATAAATATAAAAAGAAATCACAACCGAGTGGCAGTCAGAATCCCAGACTGGCCACTAATTGCCCTGGCCGTAATCCAGAGAACGTGTAGATAGAACCAACTGCTAACCGCTAACATGAAAACTGGTCGTGTTAACTTTCTCTCTCAAAGTTTTGATGTTTTTGTTATTTGGTGTATGTTTTTAGTTCATAAATTTTAATGTAATATTTTCATGTTGTACAATTTGATGGCGCCAAAACGCTTACAACACCGAAAATAATGCCATAAAATTGCACAGCACTAATTAGGCCAACAAACATGGCCAACAAGCGACCAGACAAGCAACCAACCAACTAACCAAACAGCCAACGGGCCAAATGTAAGCAAAATGCGTTTTTAGAATCATTTTCCTGTCTCCCTTACACTCCTTCCTCTCTCTCTCTCTCTCTCTTTTTATTTTTTTCCTGTTGTCTTTACTCTAAGGGCCTTCAATCGCCGCCTTCTTAACGTCCTCACATTTTTATGTAGCCATTTTAATACAGTGCAATTTGAGAATATAACTTTCCCATTCACTTGGAAATGCAGCAAAGAAATGTTATTTTAATAGAAATTTGGACTCGAAACATAAATATAGACTGACAACTGATTAAACGGGGTATACGTATAGTACAATAAATATAACATATAATACAATATAACAATTAATATAGGAGTAAATACATTATGCAGCTGTAAATCGATTTAAATTCTCATAAAGCTAAGTAAATCTTTTTTCATTTAATTAACTGCATATCTAACTTTCATCAATTTAAAATAATCAGGTGTTAACTGTAAAAAGAGTATCTAGTCGTCGCCTATCCAAAGATAAACGATGCTTTGGTTTTTTCTTAATTTTTTTCTCCCATTTCGCTTTGCCGGACCGAAGCTGCTCTTGATGTGCACCATTTCAGCTGTAAGTGTAATCATCGCACGATGAAAGCCGCTTACAATAATTGCCCCTCGTTGCCCGACATCGCATCCTGCCACCGTTTCCTACCAGCTACCCCTCCACCTACCCCCTATCCCATTAGTTCTATTCCCCTCCTCTCTTGAAAGTAACCAGATCAGCAACTGCTCTAACAGTGGTTGGGCACATCTCTTTTTTTTTATTTTTCTACACCCATTTTCTTTACTTATTTCTTCTCATATATTTTTTCTTTTTTTTTGTGCTTTGCCTCCTCCATTGGTTAATTCATTGAAAACGCAGCGTTTTGTGTCGATTTCCGGAAAGGGGGATTATGGCAAAGGAATGTAATCGGCATTATAAGTAGGTTGTGGGCCAGCTAAAATTCAGTCTTTACTTAACTCACAATCCCTGCTTAGCACTCGCTTTCATGCAAATTGAAAGCAGTCATTAGAGAAGTTTTAACCGATTCGTGCTGCGGTTTAAAAAAAAAAAAAGAGACTAATTTCTTTCTACACTGCACTATGGGGTATTTTACAAAAAAAGTGTCATTTATTCATTTTTCACAAGTGTGCAAATGTATTTTTAATGCTAAGATATAACAAACACATCAAACTGTTATGCCAGAAATGTTAACATAACAGTAAAAGTTAAGATAACGGCTGTTAAAGCCAGCTGTTGCAACCGATAACTGCGTGCTTTTATTAACTGCAAAATTTAAGGGCAGTCATTATTTCTCTATTCAGAATAGTTTATCTCAAAGTGCGCCTCTTCGCGCTTTTTCCCAATTCAATTTTTCAGCACGTAACCTCACAATTTTTCAGTGCTGATTTTTGTATGGAGAATTCTATCTCTTCTTGAAACATTAACTAATAAATTGTAAACTAAGCAAGATATTTTTATGCGGTTTGTTGGGCGTGTCAACACTACCGCCCCCACATTTTTTTTCCTAATTTTTGCTTACAGCTATTTAAGAGGGCTTACAGCTTTCTATTTCCAACAAATACTTCTCTTTTATATTTATAATAATATATAAGGTTAAAGCTTGTTAGTTACAATAGAAATCATAAACTTAAACACCGATGAAAAAAAAGAGAAAGAAAAATAAATTTTAGGGTTTGTGTAACACTATAAAAAACGGCATTAAAATGTCTTGCTTAGTTTGCGAGTTATTAATTAATGACACATTTTCGGCAAAAATACCCCATAGTGCACTGCCTAACTCGTTAAGTGGATGCACAAAAGTAACAGGTAAATGAAGTCGACATTAATTTATTAAACGTAATTATTAACTTAAGCACGCTAAATAATTAAGCTGATTATTTCAATTTGTTTCCCATTAAATAGCTCTACTGCTTAGGGAAATTGCTAATCTAAGCTCAAACTAGCTGCAACCGATAAAAGTGTTGCTTAGAGTGCTTTTATATTGCATTTAATTTCTATGTGAAAAATTGTTTTAACATGGAGATAAACAGAGTTTCAGGCGGAATCTGATTTTAATATTTTATCAACTGCTATTATAATTAACTGAATTTAAAGAGAATCGAGTTGATAACAACATTTTCGTTCTCCTGAATTTTGCTATGAAATAGACATGAATTTGGCAAAAATAAAAAATATAGCATACTTTTCGGCGCTGTCTTTATAAATTTTCGTCAAGTTGAACCTATATACATTATCTTAAATTCACATAATCTAAGAATCTGTTGTAATTTTTTTTAAGAGTTTCCGATGATTAATTTGATTTTGTGTCGGTTCGTTGGTTGCTTAACTAAAACGTTAATAAATAATTTAATTTATGTAAGTATTTTAAGACCCTCATAAATGTTATTCATGTGCTGTCTACGCCTCTTTCTCCCACTCTCCTCCGCTCTACATATCTCTTTCTCTCTCTTTATCTCTTTATCTCTCTTTGCGTTCGGTCAGTTTTTGGAAGCGAAATCTGGCAACAAAAATCGTGAACACAATATTTATGTCTTTTGCTTTGTAGCCCTGTCAATGTTGTTGTTTCTGTCTTTGTCGTTATTGTTGTTGTTGTTGTTATTGTCATTGTTGTTTTGTGTCATAGTTGTGACTGTTGTTGTGCCTAGACGAGGGTCGACATTGCGGCAACGCATTCAACTTTCATTTTGTGTGTTGGTCCAATTTTTTTTCGCCACAATCAAAAAAAAAAGACAAGAGAAAAAAAATAGACAATTCAGAAAGTTAATAACATTTGAGCGACCAGAAGTTACCCTGTAACTAAAAGCGATATAATTTAAAGCTGAATAAAATTAAAGCAAATCTTAACATTCGTTAATTTACAATAGTTTTCTCCGCGTTTCTAAGTCGTGCAGCGCCATTTGTTGCCACTGAGTACAGGGTATTTTTATAACAAACTTTTGGCCATTTATGTCATTTCATATTTATTAAGCGGTCTCCGCATAATTGGCAACGCTCTGCGTCTATCTGACGACAACGAGAACCTTTCTCACACCCCAACCATTTTTTCTCTCTCTCCCTGTCCCACTCTCTCTCCCGTTGTCTCTTTCGCTGTTTGTGCCCAAAGTTCAGCGGTTAAAGCGACCGCCAGGCCACACAGCTGGCACTTGAAAACCGTTAAGAGCACCACATGGGACGATGCTTTATTCGGTGGGTTCGGTGGATTCGGTGGGTTGACGGTGCAGTTTGCAGATTGTAATAAAATTGAAAGGGGCGTGTTAAGTAGCGCATAAAATGATTGCACTTTAAAGTGCTTCTTCACTTCTCTCCTCTCTTTACTTCCTGCCCTCCAGCAATCGCCTTATTTGCCTCTTATTGTTGTTGTTGTTTTTAATAAATAAATACATTAAAGCGACCACCGGGCAGCGAAAATGCTGTTAATTGAGTTACCACCGGTTAGTGCACTTAGCCAAAAACAAACTTGGTTAAATGTTTGAATGAGAATGAAAATTATTAAATAATAATTAGGAAAATAATAATGTTAATGTTAATGTTAATGTTAATGTTAATGTTAATGTTAATGTTAATGTTAATGTTAATGTTAATGTTAATGTTAATGTTAATGTTAATGTTAATGTTAATGTTAATGTTAATGTTAATGTTAATGTTAATGTTAATGTTAATGTTAATGTTAATGTTAATGTTAATGTTAATGTTAATGTTAATGTTAATGTTAATGTTAATGTTAATGTTAATGTTAATGTTAATGTTAATGTTAATGTTAATGTTAATGTTAATGTTAATGTTAATGTTAATGTTAATGTTAATGTTAATGTTAATGTTAATGTTAATGTTAATGTTAATGTTAATGTTAATGTTAATGTTAATGTTAATGTTAATGTTAATGTTAATGTTAATGTTAATGTTAATGTTAATGTTAATGTTAATGTTAATGTTAATGTTAATGTTAATGTTAATGTTAATGTTAATGTTAATGTTAATGTTAATGTTAATGTTAATGTTAATGTTAATGTTAATGTTAATGTTAATGTTAATGTTAATGTTAATGTTAATGTTAATGTTAATGTTAATGTTAATGTTAATTGAGTGTTGATAATCTTAATAAAATTGAAAATAATTCAAAGGATCTATCTAATTTAACGACTTTACAACACTCACTTTCCCCAGAGTTGCACTTGTTTTTCACAGTGTGAAAGATGCCAGTGGCAAGGTATATTTTTTGGTTGGATGAGGTTGAGGTTGCAGTTGGAACTGGAGTGGCCACGCACAGGCTCGTAAGCATATTGCATGGCATGCACTTGCTGAATATCACGCATACGTCATGTGGCACTCTCATGTGGTTGCTCCTGCTGCTGCTGCTGTTCCCTTTGCCTCTGTGCTCTTCCCCTCCATCATTTGTGGCAGCTGTCTGGTCTGGTTGCATCACTTTTGGCGCACTTGACTTTGACTTTGGCACATCAAAACCCATTTGGCAAACTGCAACGGCAACGACAACGAGCTTGGCCAAAACTCCATAGACTTGAGCCCTGTTTTGCGGTTGCCCTCGTTCACTTTACCCTTTCTCCCCTCTCCTCTTAAGCTCTCCTTCTCTGTCGTCTGGTTGCGGTTGGCTCAAAGCACTCGTAGCATTTGCATATTTTATTGTGTTTTAATTAACTAAAATTCCACATTGATTCTGTTTGGCACGAATCGAGTTTGGAGTCCTGCTCAGCTGAGACTTTCTCCCTTTTGCCATTGGGTCCTTGGGGCTTCGTCCTTGCGGCTAACCAGGCACGCGTATCGAACGCATTAAGGCATCCTCAGATTATACACACTTCGGTCACAGCTGTGTTGTAACTGTCGGCCAATTGAGTTTGTGGTCTCGACCTCATTGCAAAATTCCTTATTGCCAAAATCTTTGAAACTCTGACCAGAGGGTATTATGAAGTTCTCTAATAAAATTATGCTAGATGTATGGAACTACTCATTATACTCATCTTAAAGCTCGGTGATATTTAAATATTTTACATTTAGTTGGAACTAAATATTTCTACAATCTCAACGACTGTATGTTAAGAGCTAGACTGCTAAGATTTTTAAATAAGATTTCTAAGATTTTTAAATAATTTTTATTTCGTCATGCCTCAAAATCGGTAAAACTCTAACCTAACATTTTTGTCGGATTTGCTCGGATTTGAACAATTGACAACAATGCAAAAAGACATTTCTCAACACTGAAACCAAACCGCACTTTCAAAAATACAAAAGTTATAACGAAAGTAAGTTTTAGCTTAAAAAAATGTTTCTACTTTTGATTAAATAAATTACACATTTTGACAGACGGAAATTCTTTTGACGCAAATGTCTGATCCACCTAGAATATTTTCTAGGACTGTTCTTCTAAAAATTACTCAACACAATGTGGGAGGAAATTCGGAGGATAATTCGCAGGAAATGTAAAGGAATTTGAAGGGAAATTTGGTCAAATCTTGAGAATTGAAATTCGCAAAAATCAAGTGAAAACCGGAGCAGGCCTGTTTATAAGCAATCAATAAGACTTGAATTGCTGTTTTAAATATATACCATAATATTTACAACTTTCCTCACCTACAAAGGCGGCTCTAATAAACTTCCCATTCATTTTCACAAATACTTGCGGAAATTAGAACAAGTCAAGCAAATCCGACAAAAATGTTAGGTTAGAGTCTTATCGATTTTGAGGCATGGTGAAATAAAAATGATTTAAAAATCAAATAAATTATTTTTTGTTTATCTGATGGTGTAGCATTATTCCTAAAACATTGGAGAATTTTATACATATTTTGTTTTCACTTTCATTTTATGCTAAACATGCCAAAATCGTCGATTTATTCCTTTCGAATTCAAACTCACTAGCTCAATGTCAAGTGAATTCAATTCGCAAAATCTTGCCGAAAGTGAAAACCGGAACATGTGAGGGAAATTCACTTTCGCAAAATCTTGCCGAAAGTGAAAACCGGAACAGGCCTGAAAATCTTTTCAAAGTGCTACAGCGTATCTGATAGTTTAACATATATGCTGGACAACTTAATCAGAACTATAAAATATCCAATTTCCGCTTTAAGACATATTCAATAAATTCTTAATGCGAAATAAATGCCCTTCAACATCCTACAGGGTATCTAGTTAGTGTGTCTGCACTCAACTTACAATGTTTTCTGGTTATTCTGAACTTTTAATTAAATGCATGTGAATGTTTTTTTTTTGTATGACTGTCAGCGAAATAAAATCAAGTTAATTGTGCAAAGATAAAATAAAATTTAAAATAAAACAAAAACGTTTAACAAATTATTTGAAATTAGGGCCAAATTGTGTGTTTTGGCTCGGAAATGCAACGGCAATCAAATAAATTGTTGTGTAATGACAATTAGCGCTAATTGTTATTAAATAATTCACACAATAATAACTGTATTTAACAAATGTTTATATTTAATTATTTTACAACAAATTGGAATGTGCAATGCCAATTTTCAATGTCAATTTTCATTTGTCGATAAACGATTTTTGTTTTGTGCCATTTTTGATGGCCTGAAACTGTTGTTGTTGGCCAAAACTGTTGTTGTTAGCCATTGTCTAAGGCAATAAATCTGCATTAAAACTCAATTTGCATATTTGCTGGCTGTCAAAGGAAAGAGAGAGAAAGAGAGTATCTCTCAACTGGCCAAGAGGAGAAAACAAAGTCAAGCAGGAGGATTTTTGTGTTGAAAAATTAAATGTCATTGCTAAGGCCAGGGCTAAAAAGTTGTTAGCCATCCTTTTAGAGCCGGCCTGTCAGTTGCCACTTGTTTCACTTAGCCGCCAGTTAATTTATCAGCAGCAAATTGTTAAAGCCAACTATGACTGCAACTTTTATTTGGGGACGGGGGTTTAACAAAAAACAAACAAGTTAACAAATAAGTCAAGTCAAGGTTCTTTCTCTCGCTCTCTCTCTCTTTGCTGACATTTGAGCAAATTAAATATTGACTTGTGAGCCAGCCACTTGACGATGGCTATCCATGGCCCATCTTGGCCAAGTAAGCACACAGTGGAGTGGAAGGGGGTGTATTCAAACGTGGCCAGTCTATCAAATTGGCTCAATACTTTTAAGCTGATAAATGCATTTTGATGGCTTTGTTGCCCTTGGGCTTTAACAATTCTCAAATGGCCAAAGTGCCACATAAAACCCAAAGCATAGTCTCTCTCTCTTTCTCTTTCACTCTTTCTCCCTTCCCCTCTCGCTCTCCCTCACTCTCCTTTTAGCCAGTCGCAGCTGCACGCAAATATTTGCCGCACTTTTTTATGTATTTTATGCTTTTTTTATTCAGAAGCGAACAAAAACATCGATAAAAAAAAGTGGAAAATCCTTTATTTTTTATGGGAATTTGTTTGGCTTGTCATAAATTTAAAAGCAACTAGTTAAATGTTTAATTTGATTTCATTTCATTTGATTTAAATTCGCCCAAATCGTTCGACGAGCTGAGAGAGCATCAGTTGATTGAATGACGACTTTCAGCATTTAAACGATAACCAGATGGTTGAAAGATACCCTGTACATCAAAAAAATGTTTAAAAGATTTCTATTCATAATGATGTGTACATAAAATGCATATTGCTTTAAAGTTAGACTTTCATCTCAAAAAGATTAAATAATAAAGATTAAATTACCGTTAAAAGATACCCTGCAAATGTTTCTAAAATGTGCTTCCTTTATACAACAAGGCTAAGGAGATACTCTGCGAATTTATTCTTTGATCTGTTCTTTTAAGAATTATCAAAAATACTCCCTGTATAAATATAATACGTAGGCTGCTATATATATTTCTAGCCTAGGCAACAATAAGTGTTGCCAGGTGCAATCTGATATTTCCATTGGAAAGGTTGACATTTTTTAGCATAACATCACTCAGAACGTGTTGTCATTTAATCGTGAATTGTTAAACTTACAGAGCTTTGAACAATTCAATTCCGTTAAAAAAATGGAATTGACACGTGAGCATTTTCGTGCGATCATTTTTCACAACTTTCGACGTGGATTATCCAGACAAGAGTGCATCGATGAACTTAAGTCTTTGTATGGCGATCAAGCACCATCCTATAGCACCGTAAAAAACTGGTATAACGAATTTAATCGTGGTCGCAGTTCGCTCAACGACGAATTCCGTGAAGGTCGTCCAAAAACGTCCGTTGTGCCAGAGAACATTGATGCCGTGCGTGAACTAATAATGGAAGATCGTCATGTGACATACCGGGAGATAGAGGCATCCTTGGGCATTTCTCCCACCAGCATACATTCGATATTACATAAACACCTGACCGTAAAAAAGGTTTGTTGTCGTTGGATCCCGCACAATTTGACAATCGCTCAAAAAAAGGCTCGTGTCGATTGGTGCAAAGAAATGTTGAAAAAATACGATCGCGGTGCTTAAAAAAGATGTTTATAAGATCGTCATAGTTGACGAATCTTGGATCTATGCGTATGAGCCCGAAACAAAACAACAATCGACCGTGTGGGTCTTCGAAGACGAGCCAAATCCAACGAAAGTTGTTCGTGGAAGAAGCACTTCGAAGCAAATGGTCGCCTGTTTCTTCGACAAAACTGGTCATGTGGCGACTGTTCCGCTTGAGCAACGAAGGACGGTCAATTCTGAGTGGTACACCACAATTTGTTTGCCTGAAGTCTTCGGAGAAATTCGAAAAACAAACAAGAGAAGACGAATCATTCTTCACCATGACAACGCGAGCTCTCACACATCAGCTCAAACCAGCGCCTTTTTGACCGGCCAAAACGTCGAATTGATGGGTCATCCGCCGTACAGCCCTGACTTGGCACCCAATGACTTCTTTTTATTCCCGCACATCAAGAAAAAAATGTGTGGTCAACGATTTTCGTGCCCAGAAGATGCTGATGAAGCGTTCAAAAGCCATGTTTTGGAGGTGTCTCAATCGGAGTGGAAAAAGTGCTTCGACAATTGGTTTGAGCGCATGCAAAAGTGTATAAATCAGGCTGGAGAATACTTTGAAAAACAATAAAACAATTTTTGATAATAAATATTCGCATTTTCATTATTAGGCCAAAAATATATATAGCAGCCCTCGTATAACTAAAAGCTTAAACATAATTAAGTCTGACTTAAATGATTGCTTAAATATAAATCTAGACTAAATAAAGCATCTGTCTAACACACATGTTTCCATAGATTTCATTTACGCTTTAATCAGTGCAAAAACTACAGGGTATCAAATCCAAAATATTCACATCTATAATTGTAACCCAATTCAATCGAATTATAAAATTGTAATAATTTGTTTAAAACCACTTATCTGCAATTTCATGTAGTTGCAATTTGTGGAAATTAAAGTGTGAATCTTAAAAGCATCTCTAATACTTATAAACCAAATTGCGAATATTCCCCTTTGTGTACACAAGAAGAAAATGTAAAAGTTTTCCCACAAATTCTCCGTTTTAAATGTTTTCAGCAAAATAATGGTTAGTTTTATACAATTTCGCAGTTTCTATCCAGTTGTACCATACCTTATTGTATGCTTTTGTTCTCATTTCTACCTTTTTATTCCACCTCTAGTTTATTTTCCGCTGCTCAGCGAACTATTGACAGCGGAAAATGCGAAAATATTGAAGAGGAAAACTGCGCTGTGATGATGATGATAATTTTTTGGCAAACTCATGGGCACATGGCATATTAAAGTGTCTGTCATCTAATTTCTTAGCGTAACCAGAGCACACACATGTCTGTGTGTGTGTGTGTGTGAGTATGAGTGTGTGCGAGTGTGTGTGTGTATGAGTGTATGTGTGTGGGTGCAGGAAAATGAGCATAAAACAAAGTTTATGTGCAACTTTTTGATTACAAATGCAAATTACAACGTCTGCGTTGACTTTGACGTCGACGAGGCAGCGGCTGAAGCAGCGACTGCGACAGAGACGTCTGCTTGAGATGTCGGCAGAAAAAAGCAAAGCAAACTTTTTGACATTGCAGCCAATGTTTGTTTGTTTGATGCGTGTGTGTGTGTTGGTGTGTGTGTGTGTGTGTGTGTGTGTGTGTGTGTGTGTGTGTGTGTGTGTGTGTGTGTGTGTATGTGTGTGTGCAGTATGTCTGCCATTAAGTTGTGTGCTGTTTTGGCAGCAAGTTGACAAAACATTTCATTTGCAGCCAAAAATGCGTAATCATAATGCTACCAAACGCGACAGAAAAAGAGAGGAAGAGAGAGCAAAAAAGAGAGAGTGTGAGATGGGGAATAAAAGCTCCAGTCAGTTCATGATGGAGACAGCACACTTCAGTCTCTCCCCTCTGTCTCCCTCTCTCCCATGACATGTTTAATAGGCAGGTCTTGCACTGAAAAAAACAGATCACTTTCTTAAATCAACAACATGCATCTAAAATTGTTTGTTCTTGAAATAAGAATACTTTAAGACCAAATTACTAAAACTAAGTATATTAATCTTGAAAATCGTGAGTTCTTAATATAAGAATAAAAATATTAGATCTTGGATCTTTTTCTCCTAAAATAAAAACGAAAATCTTTAAATTTTGTCACTTTGTGAGACTTAAAATTCACAACTGGTTCTGGCGTCTCAAAGATGACATTAGGCTTGGATCGCTGGACATGTCAGCACAACAGTACTGATGATTGAGATAGGTATCTCTTGAAACAGCTGTATATCGAGTCATTGTTGTATATTGAACATTGTTTGTTGTTTAGTGTCATATCGACATTACTAGACCTCAAGTCAACTAAAAATAACTTCATTCTTCTTAAAATGTTAAAAAGCTTAGTCTTTATTTGAGGTTTTTTATCTTGAGTATTCAAAACTTTTTGGTCTACAAATAAGAACATATAATCTTAAAAAAATAATAAGTTTTTTTTTTATACTAACATTTGTGGTTTTGAAAATATAAGAATTTATCTTAAAAATAAGATCTTGGTCTTAGTTGATATGTTCTAAGAATGAAGATGTGTTTTCTTACTTCAAGATTTTCATGTTCTCTACACATTTTTTAGACCAAATTTGAAATTTCTTAGTTCTGAGACAAAAATCTTGATTTTAGGTCCTTTTTTGTATCAGTGTGGGTTAATTTAAACTCGGTCGTCATAAAGTTGTATATAGAGTTAAGTTGATGCCGTCTAAAAAGGGAGGAAATACTGTAAAAAGAGGTAGAGAGGAACAGGGAGTTAAGGAGAATCGAAAGAAAGGGAAGCCCAAGAACAGTTGCAGTCTGCAATAAAATCTGTTGAGATTTAGCCAGAATGTTTAAATTTGAAAGGCTGTGAAGATTAATAAAAATAAATTTAATTAACCATTCAAAAAAGACTAAAAATAAAATTCAAACTAAAAATGAATAATCAAATTAATATAAACTTTAATTAATACACTAAATAGAAAAAAACAATATAACAATTAGTTTTGCTGTATGCAAATAATTATAATTGTTGTTGTCCCCCAGACGCATAAGCAGGTAAAGCTAATGAAAATGTAGGAAAATTGACAACAATCTGACAGAACTATCAAAAATAAACGAGAAATAAATATCAATAAAAATCTCAACATTATTTATTTCGTTGACCTAAATTTTTCGTCATTTTAATAAATTGACCGTAGAGTAGTTTGACTGCAAAATAAAAGAATTGCAAAATAAAAGAATTAAGAATTACTTTATTTTAAACAGGGATCGTAATTCTTATAAGTTTTTTGATAAAAGTTTTGAAATAAAAGTTATTTTTCAATTTTTATTTAAAAGTTAAAAAATAAGAGTTATTTTAAATTTAAATAAATAAAAATAAAAAATAAGAGTTATTTTTCAACTTTTATCATAAAAATAAAAAAGAAAGTTGAATTTAATTATCTTTTGATCGGAAGGGCCCATTTCATTTAACGGCCTATATATTTTATCTAGACTTCATTACCTATCTATCATGGCCCATAAAATGATCATACCTTTATTCATGAAATGGGCCCTCCCGATCAAAAGATATTTGAGTTCAACTTTTATTTTCAATTTTTATAATAAAAATTAAAAAAAAACTCTTATTTTTAATTTTGATTCTAAAAATTGAAAATAACTCTTATTTTTCAACTTTTAAATAAAAATTGAAAAATTAATCTTATTTAAAATTTGTATCATAAAAATTGAAAAATAATTTTCAAAATAAAAATTGGAAATAAAAGTTTATTCGGTTGCTGGGTAGACCTTCCAAAAATAGCATATGTGGAAATTTATGTGGAATAACTCTTATTTGCAATCCCTGATTTTAAATTTTCGAAACTCTTTGCAAATCAGTTAAATAACTTAATGAATAGCAGGCATACATATGCAAATTCTTACATATACATATAATCTTATTTATGCATATATTTTAAATTATATACTAATAGTTAAATGAACAGCAATAAGGCCGCCATCTTTAAACTGTAACTGTAACTGTAAAAGCAGCGCAAGCAATTTAAGCATAATAATTTTCGCTTTATTTCTTTACGTTTTTACCATTGTCGCTCATAAATTGCCAACAGACAGCAAAGACAGAGTCACAGTGAGCGAGGGAGGTGGAGCGGTGGAGAGAGACAGAGAGAGGAGTGCAAAGCGGGGAAGAGAGAGAGAATAATATCAGCAGTGACATTTAACATCCGGTTGAAATTGTTCAACGCATTTCCCGTTTGGGGAAAAACGCGAAGTCGTCGCAGTTCTCGACCTGCAATTAAACGCTTATCGAAAAGTTCGGACACACCACAGCCAAGCAGAGCGAAAGAGTGCGAGATAGTGACAGTGACAGTGACAGTGGGAGTGGTAGTGGGAGCAAGTCGGACAAAGTTCAATGAGCGAAACACAAAAAGCTGTCGTTGCTCCTCCTCCAGCATGTAATTGGAGTTATGTATTCCCTTTCTGTGCTTCTTCCCCTTTCCACAACTCCCTTCAAGTTGCGTAGGAAAAGTTTTGTCAAAAGACAAATTGAAGAAAGATGAGAAAGATTTGAAAGAAGACCTGAAGCTTGTCCAGCTGCAACGGCAGCTGCATATGCGCCATAGCTTAAGGAATTAATTAGCACCTGTCTAGGAAAAACGCTTGTCAACCTAAACGAGTGCAAAAAAAAAAATTGAAAGGAGAAAATAAATCGAGTCATTTCCATGAAAATTAATTGTTGTCTTCTTGCAAAGGATAAAAAAACGAGGACAGGAAAATGGGAAGAATGTTAAACGACAACTGACAAATTGAATAATGATGTTGATGCGACACTGACAATTCACAAAACAAAAGAAAATTAAGTTGAAATATCAAAAAAAGTATAACACTTTTTTTTTGAACATTGAAAATTTACCAAATAATGTGAAAAAGTAGTTGACAAAAAGAATTTACTATCAACAAAGTTATAGCAAAAAGTTTAGAAATGTTTATGAATATCTTCTTTCAAAAGTCAATTTACAAATAAAATTAAAAAAAAAAATATATAAATATATATAAATATATATTTTTTACATTTTGACTGACATTTAATAAATATAAGTCAAATGATAGAAAAAATAGTTGCAGTTACTTGAATCCAAAATATTTTTTTAAATGTAGAAAAAAAATAAACAGTCAAAAAACAAAAATTTAAATTTAAATTCATAAGGTGGAAAATAGATTAGACAGAAGAACAATATAAAAAAATAGCTAACAACTCAAAATAATAAAACAAAATAAAAAAAACAAGAATTTACGACCGTGACAGGACTCGAACCTGCAATCTTCGGATCCGAAGTCCGACGCCTTATCCATTAGGCCACACGGTCACTTGGAAAGCAAGCCGCCAGAAGCCAAACAAATGAGATACGACTCTCGAATGACGCAATGTTGAACGTCGACAGCGACGGCGACTGCGACTGCGACAGCGACGCTGACGTGGCCAAAGACGTGACGTGACGAGGCGAGGCTAATGGCAAAAGCATACATAAATAAAGCATAAGGGAATGGGAGATTAGTAATTGGAGTATGGGGAATAGCAAATGCAAGTGTGTGTGTGTGTGTGTGTGTGAATGCACAAAACAAAGCGTTGTGCTAATTAAGCGACGCTCTAATGAACAGACATATTTCCTCACTCCGCAGGTAGCAAATACACACACACATATACACTGACATACACTTGCACACGTCTGCACAACAAAAGCGGAACACGTTGCACACACAATGAGAAACAAAGATAGAAAGAGGGAGAGTGAGAGAGAGAGATAGAGAAAGAGGCAGGGAGAGGGAGAAATGAACTGAAATGAGAATGTCAAGGAAATGTGCAAAATGAGTTGTAAAGTCTTCGCATCGCATCTTACCTGCATTTCCTATTGTTGTATCACAACAACAACAACAAGCACTCTTGTGATTGTTATTGCTGGCAATGCTGCTGCTTCCGGTGCGCATTTAATTAGCAAAAGCTTTAAGCGCACAACACAAACTGAGAAAACGCTTTAATAATAATCACAAAAAAAAGCTTTTGCTCTGTGATCGCGCTCAGTGCTTGTCAAACTGTGTCAAAATCTATTTTTAGCACATTGAGAACATTTGGCATTCTAAATTGTGCTTGCTGCGTAGCCGGCGAACAACAAGGCGGCCCATTAGCTCAGTTGGTTAGAGCGTCGTGCTAATAACGCGAAGGTCGCGGGTTCGATCCCCTCATGGGCCATAAATAATCTTTTTCTTTTAATTTGTAAATTAGTTTATGAATTGTATAAATAATAATTCACATTTTTAAATATTAAATGAACTTATTAATAATTCTTATATTGTACATTATAAATTATTGCATATAAAAATTTCACAAAGTTCAACTGTACTTAGTTGACATTAAATAAATAAATATTAAATAAAAAATAAATTAATACTTAAAAACGTAATATATTGACTTTAAAGTAGATGTTTGCAAAAATGCATTATATTCAATACTTAATAGGTTAATGAATTTTTTTAATCATTCAAACGGAATTTAAACAAACTTTCCAAATATATATAATAAGCTATTATTTTCTTATTTAAAGTCAAGATATTACATTTTTTAGGGTGTGTAAAGTGTTTCTTAACGAACTGTGTCTTGTGAGACACAGCTAATTCCTTACATTTTTTTCAATTATTATACTCATATGTATTTATGAGATATTTATATGTACATAGTTTCCCAGCAAGTCGTAATTCTTATCTTTAATTTATATCTTTCAGCATTTGCATTTAGATCTCATTACATTTATGGCCTACTCGGCTGCTCGTTTTTTTTTTTTTGGCTAAAGTAGCTGTTGCCACGCCCACACTGAGTGGTCTGGTGGGCGTTGGGGCAGACGAATGACGTTGATAAGTTGCGCAATTATTGCGCTTGGCTGGCAACGCTGTCGGCGTCTCAGTTGACTTCGCATTCGATTTTCCACAATTGAATTCAATTTCATTCACAATAAAATTTCGTTGGCAACATGATTATTAGCAAACATTATCAACATCATTATTATCACAGGCAACGACCGGACTCAAACTCGACTCGACTCAATTCAATTCAATTCATTTCATTCGATTCATGGCTAACAATTTTGCAGGCGCCAAACTCAAAACAACATCAGAAAGGGATAGAGAGGAGATAAGTTATATGGGGAGGAAAAGGTTAAAGTTGCTGCCTAGATCATAGGTCGCTGTCTGGGCCTTGTAAATGTTTTCATTTTCGTTCATTTTCTGCGCCGCCTTTTTGGCAAACATTCAAAACTAACTAGCTGCCGAATAAAACGTGGCAGCAGAACGGAGGAGGAAAATTGTAAGGAAAAACTGCGGAAAAACACGATAATGTGCATCAAATGAGCTGTGCGCACATTTCGCAGGCGTCGCATTGGCTATTGAACTTTATTAGCCTTGTACCAGAGCGATCTGTTTTTGGCAGACACAAAAGAGATTTGACTCGTTACCCCGTTACCAGCTACTCGTTACCCGTTACCCGTTACTGCTCGAAGTTTTTATGCCTTATGCCACGCGTTAAGTTCACAGCAGAGAAAAGAACATTAGACTCGTTACTAGTTACAAGTTACCCGCTACCCGCTACTTGTTACCCGTTACTCGTGAGTGTAAAGGTTTTTAAGCCTTGTGCAAAGCATTAAGTTGACACAGGCAATATTTATTTCTTTACTCGTTACCAGTTACTCGTTACTCAGTACTCGCTACCAGTCACTCATTACTCGTCAATTATTACTCGGTTCTTCAATGAGAGATTTGGTTACTCGATACCTGTTACTCGTAACTCGGTACTCGTTACTATTCAAATTTATTATCATTGTATCAAACGTTTCATTTTAGGCATATTGCAAAAGAGAGTCTTGACCCCTTAAAGACACCTGCTACTGATTATCCTGATTTGACTCTTTACCCGCTACAAGTTACTCGGTATCAGTTAAAAACGAAAGAGAACTGTGACTCGTAACGAGTTTTAATTTAGAAAGTAAGTTTCAAGTTTGGCCAAAGCAGTTTATCAAAAGCTTAACTAAGCACACACACACACTCGCACACGCACACACGCACACACAGTGCTGGACATGTCCTTCCTTTTGCTTTCCCCAACAACAACGAGAGCAACAACACCAACAAAAGTCTTAACAAAAAGGCATATTAAATGAGCAGATGAGAGAGAGAAAGAGAGAGAGAGAGGGAGAGAGACAGAGTTACCCTATAGCATAAGAAACTATATTGGGTATAAATATTTTGTATCCGCTTCTCAATCGAAATACTATGTTGTTATCGACTTTTCACTTCCGTTTTAAAACATTTTTTTACCTATTGTGTCATGCTATCACTCTCTTCTGGTGCTATAATAATACGTATATATACATAATTTTAGGTGATGTCACAAAACATTTGCATTAATGGTAGCTCCCAATTATCGAAACTTGTTTTAATTCGAACCGATTTTACAAAAATAACTGGAAGGAATGCTTTAAGGCAGCGATGGGAACGCAATGGCTCCGGGAGCCATAGGCTGCTAGCGAATTTAGATTTTGTGCCCACCGCTGCTTTAATGTGTTACTCCGAAACTCTTAAAAACTTTAAATTGAAGACAACTTTTAATTATTGTAAAAAAATAATAATTTCAGAAGAGAACAATTATATGTTAAGAAAGGGCAAGATGGAAAATACATGTAGATAGAATGAAGAGAAGATCAGCAGAAGAAAATAAATAAAATGATGTGGAGTTTGATTCCAGAGCTCAATTTCTCAACATGCTTAGTACACAGTCTACACAATCTAATTTGTCAAAAGTCATGCATACCCTATGGTCATACCTATAGGGTATGAGCCTAGTTAAAACACACATCATTCCGACTGGTCGTGCATGTTTCATGTCCACTTAAGACTTGGAAGTCGACCACGACGACGACGACATCGAAAATCCCATTGCCTAGTCGCAAATCTGCTCTTCCTTTTTCTCTTACTCCTACTGCTGCCCCTCGCACTCTCCCTGTCCCTCTCACTCCATTTGGCTAGTTGGGGGCCTTTGTCATCGTTGTTTTGGGCCGTGGTTTAGAGTTTTTGCTGCCGCTGGCAGTGAATTACCCCTAAATTATGGTAATTTATTTCGCCCCAAAGAGCGATCCAACAAGACGACAACCAATGTCCATTGGCCACCGGCGTCATTGTTGTTATCGCATTGCCAGGACACATTCAAACCCCCCTCCCTACCGCGTTTTTTTCACCTTCTCCTGGCTCCTCCACATTTTGGACTCGCATGTGGCATCAACTTTGTCTCGGCCATTCAAAATGTATGCGATTTAGGAATACGTTCAGTTATGAAGTGCGGCTTCTTCTACTGTTTCCTTCTTTCCTTTCTTCTCTTTACACTTGAAAAAATGACCAGCGATTCGTTTCACAGTTCTAAATTAATCCCGTTACGTTCTAGAATTTTTTAAGAACAATTAAGTCTGTTGTTTTTTTTAAATTTAAGAACAAATCGTTTTTAATAGCATAAGTGATCGTTGAACTATCAAAGAAAATACCAAAACTCTTAAATCACCAAACAAATATAAAAATTAAGATTGTTTCAATCTTTAATATGAGCAAACTTAATCCTGACCATGAAATTCTTTTTCAGGAAAACTATTCGTTCATAAACTAATTTGTCCTTAAAGCGATCCTGAAACGTTTTTGATTTATCCGATCCCTAATGATTTCAAGAGTTTCATGACCAATAGTGTTCAGAGTTTCGAACTTGGATCGAGAATTCGTAAGATTATTGAACTTTTGACACCTCAATACTTGATTTTTCTCTCAGTGTATGCTCTTCCTTTTCCTCATTCCCCTTCTGCTTGTTCCCTTTCTTATTGCTGGAGCAATTCGGCGACTCTATGTCTTGTCTATTTCCATGTCTGTGGCTGCTTTTGACGCCTCGTCAGCGTCTTGATTTATGTGCCTGAAGCTCAATGAATGAGTACAAAATGTGTGAGAGAGACAAAAAGAGAGGAAGTGTGGAAAACAGAGGAAAGAAAAGTGCAGTGGAAGTGGAGAATGAGAGTTAATGCCGCGGGGGCAATTAAAATACAAAAATGCAAATACTCTCAAAGTCCCGGAGCTGATGTTACGCCGTTTTGACTGCATTTTGTAACTGGGATTAACATGTTGCCCACACGGGGCTCATTAAATGCGTTTCCCCCCTGTGCATTTGTCCCCTCCACCGACCCCTTTGCTTTTTCACTCTTCAGTATGTTTAACGACTCACTGAATGTGCACCCCCAGTGGCCACATATGCGATGTGTGTGTGTGTGTGTGTGTATGTGTGTGTGTGTGTGCAAGTGCTTTAAGCTTCACATCAAACAACAAATTAACGCCGAGGCACCACTAAAAACCACTGAGCCACCGCAATATTTTCGCCAAGTTTTTCCTAACAGTAGATTTTTAACTTAAGTTCAACAACACTCTTTTCCAGGGATTACAACCCTATTAACCGAAACTTAGCCGAAAAACTTACACCGAAACTCTGTAAGCCGCATTAGCCGTTTCATTTATAAGGGTTTATTTCGGGTTTTCATACATCAAAAAGAAATCATTTTTCCTTTTTTTTGATTTTTGATTTTAATTTTCTTATGTTAAATTTTGCATTTCTATTTGTGATATTCATGGTCAAATTTTCATAGCACTGAATAAGCGCAACTAAAATAAATTTGTTAAATGAATAAATAAAATTGTTAAAATGTAACTAAACTACATCAACGAGAAGAATATGTGAAATAAATGTGTTAATGAAACATTTAGAAAGAAATGCCCTTTTATTTATTATATTTTAATTATTTTATTATATTATTATCATATTATTAATATAATTTTATTTTTGCAACAAATTTTTTTTTGTGAAGCGAAACCATACCGGTATTTCCAAACCTAAATGCGAACAGAACCGAAACCGTAACTGAAACCGATATTCGTTTCAATTTTAATCCCTTTTCTTTTCCATTTGTATTATAGAAAAACAAACTTAATTTTGAAATCATATTCATTGTGTCTAAATATTGTTTTTATTAATATCGAGAATTAATTCTTATTTATTATTATTATCTTATTATTTTCCAAAGGCATTTTAGCAATGACGTGCCTAAAAGTATGCAATAAAAATATTTTATATTTTTTGGCATAAGTAACGGGTATCCTATGGTCGGGAGTTCTACTATAGCCTTTCCCAATTGTTTTTCTTAAATGTGTAAAATGATTCAAGATATAAATAACATTTTAACATTTTATTTTTCTCACAAAACTAAAAATGTTTTGCATAAAAAAAGCGTTGTGAACCAATTTTGTTAATCAGTATACAATAAAAGTTTTGATAAATATAAATAACATTATATTTAAATGTACATATGAAATGAGTTCTGTTTAATTCATTAATTCTATGTGGAAAGAAGTCTTAAGCAAGCAATTTTCTGTATGCACTTTATCTATAATTGTCGCTTTTATAGTCAAATAATTTCAGTTTCTTCAGTAATTGATTTCAATTGACTTATCGATGACTTGTTTGCTCTTTAAATCGACTAACACGAATTAAGCGATGCAAAAACAAATCAGTTTGTGGCTTTGTAAGCTATTAAATAGAGCATTGAGTGCATCAGCTGCACATCCACACATACATTTATATATATATGTATATACACTCACACACACACTCGCACTCACACACACCTACATATCGATAGACAATTCCGTAACTGGCAAACATCCACTTATGGAATGCAATCGTTTTGTCCATGACAAAGTGTCCCTCAGACGGGCATCTCCAACATCTCTCTTCTCCCATCTTTTCTCCATCCGCAACTCCTGGATACCAGTTACTGGTAACCGGTTACTGGTTACTGGTTACCGGTTACTGCTGCTTTTCTACTTACGACTCATTTGCGTTTGGCGTTCGTAAAGCAATTATGACCCAATTGGTTTGCCTTTGGTTTCCATGATTTTCATTCCACCACTCCCCCACCACCCACTCACCCCCTTTCGCCCCCTGTCTCATCATCACACGCCGTCCACCCTCTGCCGTGCATTGCAAGCTAACATGCTCCATTGCAGCTCGTTGATTGTGTGTTTAACCTGATTTTGCCGCCTTTATATAAAGCCATATGTGCACTGAGAAAAAGCCTACAATTTTATTTTAAAGTTTGGACGTTCAATGCGAGAGCTTTATGTGCATTCATCAACTTTTGAATAAATTTGTCCATATCAAATTATAATAGCTTAATAGATTCGCACTGTGGTGGCATCTCAGCATATTTCTTAAGTGTCGACTTTTTATAGTAATGGAACACATTTTGTACAAAGCGGTAAAAAATCTTTATATGGGCATTTCCACAGAAATGTCAACCGAGGCCAAAAACGTAAAATTTATCAAAAATTCACATCTTGTGAAATTTTTCAAAAATGTATTCAAGTTATTTATTTAAGCAATATACGCTAGATGAAATTCAATAGGACGAACATTTAAATTCTACATTGGAATAAATTTACTTTTTCTACATTTTTGCAAATTTTCTTAAAAATTGATTTTCAAAATGGACCGTTTGATTTGATTGATTACACTAAGTATGATAGTAAGATTGGAATATAAACCATTTTAAGTAATACATAGAAATATATTGAAAGATTAATTTAAAAAAGTTTTTTGAGCTGATTTCGATATATAATTTAAAAAAAGAGACAGAAACAATAGAAATATATTGTGGAAGAAAATGTCGCATGCGACAGTGATTCAAATCAAATTAAAAAAAAAAGCTGCTTAATATTTTTAAATCAAACAAAAAACATTTTTAAGATAAATCAATTTCAAATTTACGGCATTGCGGCAAAAACAAACTTAAACAAAATCAGAGTTGCCCAATCAAAAATCGTGAGGCGAATATGCAACGCACCATGGTACATGCGAAATAGGGACATCGAAAGAGACTTAAAGGTTCCTTAAGTGGGCGATGTTATGCAACTACAGGCATCGAATTACGTTCAACGCCTTGGTGGTCATCCTAACGCGCTAGCCAGACGACTAACTACCAAACCCATAAAGAGAAGACTCAAAAGGTGCCATCCTTTGGATCTCCCTACTAGGTTCCTTCATTAATTTGTAAATTTTGTAAATAATATACTGTAAATAATATAATTCTATATATGTATCTCCTGTGATCATTTGTTCCTTCCCTTAAATGTAAAACTAGATTAAGTTGCCACTAATGGTAGCAGAAAACCTGTTTAAATAAAATATACAAATTTTTTAAGAAAAAAAAAAAAAAAAAAAAAAAAAGATAAATCAATGCATTACATTTCGAAACTATCTGCATTAAAATATTCGTTCACGTTTTGCTGAAATCAGCGTTAGAACTGGTCGTCCAAAAAACTACTTCTATTTAAATAACGTGCGAATGTCTTGGTTTTTTAAATTATCTTGAATACCGATAATTTTCCATAATCAACCTTAGCACCAGTTATAGTACTAATCAAGACCTATAAGGTTCCATTTTTGTCACAACAAAATAATATGTTTTATTTCACTTTCAACATCAGAGAATTACCCATATTGCCCATCTATTTGTGTAAAATGTAAAAAATTTAGTTAGCCTGCTGCTCTATAAAAAGTAATTTTAAAACGGGTAAAATCTTGCCAAATCAAGCTTCATTTAACAGCTTCTTCTGGATTAATCTATTTAAAAATACAAAAATATAATTATTTTTAGTAAATTATAATAATCTATAATAGTACAGTTTTCAAGCGTTGAATATTGTTTTATATATTAAGTAATTGCAAAACTAACTTGATGAGGTTATTATGCTAAAAGGCAAGATACAAGATATCTCTCAGTGTATACTTTATAGTGCATGTGTGTGTGTGTCAGCTTGTATGAGTTTGTATGCCAATGTATGCCGATGTTTGCTGTTTAAACTTATGCTTAGTTTCCAAAAGTTCTTAGTCAAGCACATACAGAAAGATACACACACAACACGTACACACAATACATACACACACTTACATATTTTATATACTCTGGAGCTTTTTGCAGGGAATGAAATTATCACTTTCAATTGCAATTGCAATTGCAATTGCAGCTGGGCAATTGGCACATTCTGAGATAGATTCAGAGAGAAAGAGAGACAGAGATAGAGAGAGAGAGAGAGAGGGAGAGAAAGTAAGTCAGGTGTTGAGTGCACGTAGCAGGCACGTTTTCACAGGCTGCAAACTTTTTGGACTAGTGTCATGTGTCTGCAACTTTGGCAACATAGCACAGAGATCTCAACTTTTCTAGTTGCTCTTTCTCTCTTACACTCGCTCTTTCTTGCTCTCTCTCTCTCTCATTCTCTTTCACTCTGTGTCTCTCTCTTTTTTATACAGTCTTCTTTATGCTCCATCTTTCTCTTTCACCCTTTTGTTTACAGCATTTGTCATTTGACATTTTACAATTTCCATTGCATACTTTTGTGCGTCCTGTTAATTGCAATGCAAAAACAACAACGACAACACAGTGATGCCATAAAGACCAACAAAAGATGAAGCTGGCGAAAGAGCAAGAGAAAAACAAGAAGAGAAAGAAGACAGCTTACAGTTGAGAGTGACTTTTGCCCTTTGCTCTGCTTTTTTCCCTTCTATTATCACCTTTATACTTATATATATGATGCAAATTCTAAGGCAACATTATGTCGCTTTCTCTGTCTTTTTGTCTGTGAGTGTGTGTGTGTGTGTGTGTGGGCTTGGTTGTTTTTGCGTTTGTGTGCATTTCAATTTGTCTGCAGCTGCCTTTTTAGCCCTCATCATTATCAGTATTTCACATTTGCACAAATTAAATTTTTCGCTACGCTTTTCGCTCTTTTGCTTTTGATTTGGCCAACTTGCCGCAATTTGTTGCACGACTCCATTTAAATAAGTTCTTAATCAGCGACAGGCTGTCAGCAGCAGTAGCAATTGGGTTGAGGCAGGGAATGGGTAAGGGGGTTGAGTTGTTGCCACACAAAGAGATTTCCCGTGGCGCGTCTGGCCTATAAAAGCCGCAAGTGCTTCACGTTGTTGCATGCAACATCTGGTTTGGGGTCTCTTTTGGCTTAAATGGAGCACAAGGCGCTGCAATTATAAATGCATTTACATTGTATATGCAACATGCCACTTGCCACATGCCACACACACACGTACACACACACACACCTATATGTTGCTCTTGAAACGAGACTCAGCTCAAAGCTAAGTAGCACTCAAAGTACAGAGTATTCACAAAACAAGACAAGAATTCTGATTGCAACTTAATATTTAAAGTATTCACTCAGCAAAAAGTGGCAATAAATATAATGTTAAAATTATAATAAATTAAGCATTTGCTCATCAAATACGTGGTCAAAGTATATTTAAACTGAACCAAACGGTAAGAGCTAGGAGACTGCATTTTCTACACAACATTTGCTGGAGAGTGAAAAGTCGCTCAATAGTTTTGTTTTCCTCTTACCGCGACTATAATTAAAAACCTTTAAGATTTTTATACATTTCTCTAATACCTCCTGGTATTTTCCCCTCTCTCTTCCTCCCTCTGTCTCCACCTCTCTCTTTCTCTCTTTCAAGTAGCTCTCAGATAACTAATACCCAATTGTTATTCGCTTCACTTTCGCTTTTTGCGTAGCCTACTTTCAGGCGGTTGTTGTTTGTATTTTGTTATTATCGTGGTTGTTGTTGTTCCTATTGTTGTTGCATTTTGCATGTTGCTTTGAGCTGCAATTTTCCATTTTTCTTGCCATTGTTTAGAGCCTGGCCTTGTGCTTATTGTGACCCTTGCACAGTGGTCTAAAAAGCTGAGAAAATCAAAAACGAAAACTTTTGAATTTAAATGATTTTAAAAATTTGTATAAAACTAATGTTCACATTAATATTCACATTAAATTTTAATACAAAAACGAATTGTTAGATGATGATGGATCTTAGAAATGATATTAGCGGAAAAAGCGATGCAGAAGTAAATGAAACACAAATACATAAATAAGCAGCATTTTTTTTTCTTTTATTATAAGTACGTAATTTAAGCTAAATGACATAACTTTATAATTATTTATAAAATTATTTTAATAAGTTGATATAAATTAGTAATATGAAAATCTGTCATCCAAGCGTGTAGGACTCAAAATGCAATCAAATAATTTACATAAAAAATAGTAAAGTTTTATTGTAATGTATAATTTGTATAAAATATTTTGCGTGACATTAATAAAAAAAAATTTTAAAATTGTTGGTGGCTTTTTACCTACACTAGAGGGCATATATATTTTGACTGGAAAAAAGGCACTTTTTGTATGAAAAGGAGGAAAAACATGTTAAAATAGTCACTTTCTGCAGTTTTCAAAATATTATAAAAAATACAAGCAAAGGTATTTTTGAATAAAGAATTGTTTGAAGAATTTTTTTGCATCAAAATATTATTTTTAATAAATCGAGGAAAAAATTTTCAAAATAGACCTTTTCAAGAATTCAAATTATTCAATGGTTACTTAATGGGTTAAGTAAAGTGTTGTTTCATTCAAACGGAATTGAAAAGACCATTCCATTGATGCCAAAATGTACATGAAGAAGATTTTAATTATGTGTAGATTTAACTTTAAATGATGTCAAAATAAATAAGCCGTCTAGGGTAGTTTGGCACCACTGTGCGGGCCGCTCGCCTTTTGCTCATGTTGCACTCATTAGCAGGTCAAGCCCCCAGGCGTTGCTTTCTTTAACCCCTACAGACCCTTTTTCTTTTGGCTTTCTCTCTCTCTCTCTTGCTCTCTCTGTCTTGCGCTTCCCTCGTCACTTTTCACGTCATTCGCGTTCTCTGATAACGCTTTAAAATTTGCCAGTAATTTTCTTGTTGCAAATTTGTTGTTGTTGGACTGGCAAAAAGGCAAAAAGTGTCGAGCTGTTGAATCTTTGTCGTGTGTCCATTCTCAATATTCTTCTTCTTCTTTTCAGCTCCGTTTCCCTTTCTGCCCTTTGCCAGTTTTCGCTTGCCCCTTCCTTTCCTTTTGCCATTTCCATTGCCATTGCCATTTTCAGGCTCATCTTTGGCACGCTTCAGTGACTCCTTTTAGGTTTCTCATTGTCCTAGTGCGTGTGTGTGGTTGTGTGTGTGTGTGTGCGTGTGTGTGTGTGTGCGTGTATGTCGCTGATAGCGCAAAACTGCCAGATGATTATCGTTGGGCCAAACGTTTTTTGTCAACTTTATAAACGAGCTTGCAACACGCCTCATGCAGCATGAGGCACGTCCGCAGCTACGCAAAAGCCTTTTAACCCTTTTTAGCCCCTCCTCCGTGTTCGTGTATGTGTGTGTGCACTTTTGCCCGCTTTTTGTTTGTCTTGTGCTTTTCTTGGGGCATGTTTTGGGTCGTCTTTGCCTCATCGTGCTCTGTTGCTGTTAATTGGCTGCCACAATTTGACTTTTTGCGCCTATCAGCACACAAAATCAGACCAAAGACAGCAGCATTATCATCATCGTCTCCATTTCCATCGAAATTCTCGCTTTTCTTCATTATCATCTGGCTCATCATCAAACACTTTTGTTTGGTGCGTGACTATCGACCAATGTCACAGTTTTGCATACAAAATTGAAAATTTTCACTTATTGTTTGTCTAACCATGGACAGCATTGACAGACCATCAACTTTTAACCTCCGCACTCCGCACTTCCCATTTCCACACCCTACTTGCCTTAGAAATGTAGCCAAATTTGTTTTCTCTCCTTTTTTTCTACCCCAATGTCAAAAAAGTTCCACAGCTGACTTTGGATACAGTGCACTATGGGTCAAATGGACCCTTTTTCTGATATAAATTAATAACTCGAATATTTTTTTTTTTTTTAAACAAATTTTTTTTTAAATAAATATTGAAAAATCATGTTTTTTTATACTTTCTAAGTATATTTTATGATTTTTTTTTATATATTTAGGAACATATTTTGGATTTTATTTTCGGAGAGTAAATAGGCTGTAACTAAAAAAGAAATGTTTTATTGTTGTCTGTGGCTCGTAATATTAATAAGATCGATATACCATTTCAAATAACGTACAACAGCATCCACTCTATCTGTTTTTCAATTATTTTTCCGTTATGCTTCAAGCAAACCACACTGATCACTATAAATTTCAATTTAAAAATACTTATGAGCTGCATGTTTTACAGCTGTTAACTTATCATCAAAATGCAATGTTAACATTTCTGGTATTTAACATTACAGTTCGATGTAAAAAAAGTTTGTTAATTTGAATACTGTTAAAAAGTTAGTTTATATCAGAAAAAGGGTCCATTTGACCTATAGTGCAGTGCTACAACTGCAGTCTGTTTAGAGGGGATTGAATCAGGCTAAGGGGATTTAAAACAGCCATAAAGGGTGGTGGGGGGTGGAAAGGGTCAAAAAGGGGAACTCTATCGAATGGCGTCCCTTTTAACCCTGTTATGCACTCCGTCAACGTTCATTCGTCCCACGAGACGTGGCTACACCAACAATTTTCTAATATAATTTCCTCCGTTCACACATTGCATTCAGCGACATTTTCCCCGTGGTGTCACGCCCACACGTCCACTTCAATTGCCACGCCCACTCCCGGGAGAACGCCTCAATTGCTGTTGCTGCTGTTCCTGCAGTTTAGTGTAATTTTAACAAATTTTTAGAGCCTGCTCAAAGTTAACAAGCACACAGAAAAAACAGAAATAGAACAGAAGAAAATGGGAGTATGAAAGAGTCAAGGCAGAGAGGAGAAATTAGTGAAGAAGAGTGTGGGAAAAAGATGTAGTGCAAGTAAGGGAAGAATTCTGCACTGCATGAGCTTCATTTTATATGATTTCGCTTTTGTTTTTTTTTTGCGCTCTTTGCAAGTCCCACAACTGCATAGAAAGAGAGTGTGTGTGTGTGTGTTCCACATATGTGTGTATTTTGAACATGTGTGTGAGTGTGTGTGTGTGTGTGTGTGAGTAGCATTATAAACTTATCATAAAATAAAGTTAGCTGCTATTCAAACCGCAAAATTTGCAGCGTCGCGTTATTAAATCACCAGCCAGGTGTGCCAAGTGTGTGAGTTTGTGTAAGTGTGAGAGTGCATGTGTGTGTGTGAGTGGGTGGGTGTGACTGTGGCTGTGTTTGTTGTAGGTGTAAAACTTAATAAAAGCCCCAAAAGAGTATATTCGCTTATATCCTGAGCATATTCCGCAAATTATAAAAATTTTAGACAACAATGAACTATGGAGCAAAATCCAATATTTCGAATAATTATTAATAACTTTTAAAATAAGCTAAATTTTTGAATGCGCCTTTTTTTATTTATATTATGTACACCCTCAGAAATATTTTTGGAAAAGTGGGCGTGTCACCACCCCCGCCCTTAATTTTTTATTTATTTTTTTTGTATCCGTAACAAGTAGTTTATTATGTTTATTCCAAATAACAAGCTTTGACCTTTTATATTATTGGCAATAAAAAGAAAAAATACTTGTTGCTTGTGAGCATAAAATTAAAAAATATATTGACATTTCTTTCCAAGAAATTAGCTTTCAAAGCATTATCTAATTTAAAAAAATATTAATAGAACACACACAAATACAGAATACTAGTGCAACCAACACATAGTACAAACCCGAATAATTGGTATCCATTTTCAATTTTACAAAAAAATTATTAGCCTTTGAGAAATACCAATTTGAAAATAGGCTGCAAAAATATTGCAATCTTAAAGCACGTGCTTTTCGACAGCTGCAGCTGACTTTAACAGCTGTTAGGTTTAACATTGGTCTGGTTTATTTTTTGTACTGAGCTTTACAATTTGATAAGATGTTAACACAAAAAAAATAATAAAATTACTACTTTGATAAATTGACTAAATATGCGATTTTTCGGAATTCGCCCCACAGTGCAATGTGCTGAATCGGTTATGAAACGGTTATGCAGTGGTTAATAACACTATAAGATTTCTAAAATGGCTGAAGTTGCTTTAAATAAGTGATTTAAATATGCATCGAAAAATCAAAATGCTTAATTAACATTTTGTCGATGTATCTAGTGAATAAAATCGATTTTCATGAAAAATAGGCAATTTACTGGAGTTTGATTTGATGAGTTAATCGTTTCACAATTGATGGAGAACTCTTATAATTTTTTTTTCCATTTTTACATCAATACTGTAAATGCTATGCTAAGTGTATTGTGTGCAATGTTGCCAACATTTGTTTGAAAAATAAAGCTGTTTTTGACGGGAGGAACGATGCAAAAATGCTGAAAAATTAATAAAAAAAAAGCCATGAAAAAACCCAGTTTTTCAATTAATTTATTCCTGTTTAATATCCCCAAAGGGAAAAGTGAGCGCACAAAATCAGTTGCTCAGAAAGAAACTAAATAATTTTAGCAGCAGCAGCTCTGTAATTAATTAGATGTGAATAATTTCATCAATGTTGTCCTCATTCTCTTGATTTTCATTATCAAAAGTATTGTTGCCCCAGAATCCCCATAGGAATTAACTTCAATCCAAAATTTTGTAGCGCTGTCACTATATTTTGGCATTTAAGGCTTTCCAATAAAGGAATAATGTCTTTTTATTTTGGCGCGATGCATTGTTCACAGAAAAAAAATATTCAAAATACAATCGATATGTGACTAAAGGTGTTGGCAAGCATCGACAAAACAATGTCAGCAATAATTGTTTCATAACTTTGGGCATAATACAAAAAAATCTTAAAAAAAATCCGGAATTCCCGCTGCCCGCTGTTTGCAAATTTTTCTAGTCTTTGAAAACAGTCAGAACTGACGGGAAAAAAGCGAATCTCGCAGAATTGATCATGTGAGCCGTTGTATATACCCCACAAGTAAGTCAAACAAAAGGGTATCTCAAGTGACGTGTCACACATGTGCATACACAGCAACTTACCAACACTGGCGGGCAGAGTGCATTAAATGGCAGCCGAAATAAAATGAAATGAAACGAAATGAAATGAAACGAGATGAGTCGAAACGAAACGAAATGAAACGAAATTGCAGGTAACAAAATAAAGTTTAGAGGAGATGGGAAAAGAATGAAGGAGAAGGAAGGAGATGGAAGGTAATGTTGGAGGACGTTGGAGTAAAAGCAGCCACGTTGACATTTTCTCAACTTAATTAATTTTCAGCTGCCCCAACTTATATATATATATATAACACACACAAGCACACACACACACAAACACACACACTTGAAGCTTGGCGGGCATTTTGTTTAGATTTTGCTTTACACTTGGCGCTTGATTAAATTTGGAAGGCAACGACGACGACGACAACGTTCGCGTCAACTTCAACTTCAGCGTGTGGCAAGTGGCAAGTAGAAAGTGGCAGCATAAATATTTCAATTTCAATTAAAATTAAAATTTCGAAATGCCTTTTGGCTGTCAAGTGTTTGCCAGACACCACACTGCACTACAAAGCACAAAAGCAAATGAAAAAAATCGCGAGAAAGATAATATAAATAAATATAAATACAATAATTGACTTAAAATTTATAATATTAAAATTGGCATAATTTTAAATAAATATGAATATGGGTAATTCTCTGATGTCGAATGCGACATTCGTACGCATTCATAGTGAAATTAAAAATATGTCAAAACATTATTTTGTGACGACAAAAAGGGAAACCTAAAAGTCTTGTTTAGCATTATAATTGGTGCTAAGACTGGTTTTGGTAAATAGTTTGTTTTCAAGATAATGGAAAAAAACCAAGACATTCGCACGTGACTTAAATAGAAGTAGTTTTTGGACGACCACTTCAATATATTTCTATGAATTAAAATGGTTTATGCTACAATATTACTATCTTACTTGGTGTAAGCGTTAGAATACAAACGGTCCATTTTGGAATTCAATTTTTTTAGAAAATGGGCACAAATATAGAAAAAATGAATTTATTCCAATGTAGTATCTATATGTTCATTATATTGAGTTTCTTCTAAATAAATAACTTGAATACATTTTTTGAAGAAAATTTCACAAGTTGTGAGGATTTGATCAATTATACGTTTTGGTTGGCATTTCTGTGGAAATTCCCATATTTATATAATATTTTTATATATAATATAATATTTTCATTACTACAAAGCCCAAAAGCAAATGAAAAACTGAGCACATTATGTGAGTAAGAGGAAGATAATATAAATATTATTATAAGAATTTATTTAAAATTTATAACAGTAATATAAATATGAATAAATATAAAAATAATCATTTATTTGAGATTTATAATAGTAATATAAAGGAATAAAAATATTAATATAATAATTTATTTAAAATGTATTCTATTAATATAAACATAAGTATAAATAAAAATATAATCAAATATTTTATATATTCAGTTTTTAGAGAAATTCAAATCGCACTTTAATTAATAAACAATCTCTTAAATAATAGCATAATTCAAAAATATATTTATTGCCATAATGGCTCTCGTTATATCCTTCAATAATGAAAACTTGTTCCGTTAATTGCTTTCACTGCTTTCCTTGACCTTTGTTGAGTTCATTTCAGTTATTGTTTTCAGCCACAAAGCATTTTACACAGAAATTTGTTTATGCATCCACATAAATACTATAAGTTCTAGTGCTCATTATTGTTGTTGTTGTTCTGGTTGTTGTTGTTCTGGTTGTTGTTATTCTCGTTGTTGTTGCTGTTGTTGTTGTTGAGTTCTTCAGTTGATTTATTCGCGTTTTTTTTCGATCAACTTGAACAAAAGTTGAAGCCGCACTTCGCCGGTTGCGCTTCAACGGCTCGGAATGAGTGAATAAACTATCAGTGGGCGTTAGCCCGCGTGGGCGTGGCATTTGGTAGTGATGAAGGGAATGGAGGAGGCAGAAGGAGGATAAGGAGAGGGAAACATGCAATGGATGCTCGATTTTCCATTCGTTTTGTTTCACACACACACACATAAATGGGGAAAAATGGCCGCTACTTTTTTGTTATTATTTGCTGTTGTTATTAGCTGTTAGCGCTAAAGTGCGAGGGTTGTCTCAAATGTTGCTAACGTGGTAGAAAGTTCCAAAAAAATTAAATGCTTCCTAACAGGTATGCCTTACAAATCCCAATTGATTTTAATGACAATTTATTGCTATGGTTGTAAGCAGAATAAAAATCTGGGATTCCAAGATACACCCGGATTTTCTTAAACCGAGTACGAAATACTTATATAAGTACGATTTTTCAGTTCTAATATTTTTCAATAGCCGGGGCTTTGTTCGATTCTTTTCAGTAAGTTTTAATGCTTTAGGTTTTCTTTTGACTATTTGACTAATGCTGAGTGGTTGCCATTTTATTAGCATTTTGTGTGAATAAATCAAAAATATCCGGAATGAATACTTGAAAATACATGCTGAAATTCTTATTTTTAAGCTTGAATTTTAGAGTTTTTTTCATTATAATGGTCCAAAAGTTCCTTGAATAACTGTCTCTATCTACTGTTGCCCGTCTCTTTGTGGTATTCGCTCATATGAAGCTTGCCGACAACTGTTTGGGCAACCCTCGCCAGCTGCAATGCGTGTGTGTTGTCCTCGCGGGCACAGACTTGCCCGCCACGCCCCCAACAGCCGTCCTGCTGCCAGTGCAAGTCAGAAACTTCAATTCTCTTACTCTTCCCCAATATCTTTCTCCGCTTCCCATTCTTCATGTTTTCCCACTTCTTGAGCTTCTTATAAGTAAAGTATAATATAGTTTGGCGAAGTTCAAAGCAAAAATTTCTTCTTAGCGCTTTAAGCAATGAAATGAGCTAAAGGGAAGACTTGGAGAGGGGAAAAGAGGGTAGTAAATGGGGGATAAAAAGGGGTGTCTAGGGGTTTTTGGCTTGCTGTAATAATCATTTCTTAGGCAAAGCGGAAGTTATTATTTGCCATGCAACTAAGTAAAAAATAAATAAAACAGAATTTACAAAATGCGACGAACAGAAGTTAGTTACAGCAGAAACAGAGATAGCGAGAGACGAAGAGAGAGAGAGAGAGAGAATATACTAAGTAGCAATTTTAATGCCGGACAATGAGCAAAGTTTAAATTGCAGTTGGGTCGAGAGTTTTGAGAATGATGTGACCCCAGAGTGAGTCAAGCTTAGCAACAAATTGACTTGGATAAAGGGGTATAAAAGGGTGGTAAGAAGGGGCACGATGAATTTCATAACACTATTATAATTGTTCGTTACGGTACAGAAAAGAATATCTTGCTAATAAAAAACAAATTTTGCTAATTATTAAGCAATAACAATATTTCAGAAATATAAGATGAATAATAATAATTATAAATTCAATAGCAAGAGGTGCACAAAGAAGTGTTGCAAAACTATTGCAAAATGGATTACGAAAAAGCTAAAATATTTGTGAGTCAAAAATAAAATTGTATTGAATTGAATTGATAAAAAAAAAATTAAGAATATTTTTTTTTATTAATATTTGAAAAAAGCATTTCAAATTCTTTTTCTTAATTGAATATGTATTTAATAGGAAAATAAACATTTATTTATTTACTCATATATAAAACATATTAATATCTCTCGTGTTAAAAATATTTGGCACTCATCAAAGTTGAATTCAAACTGATAATGTGGCTTTAATTTTCAATGAAATAACTGAAACTATCGTTTTGATGAAGTGTCTGCTTACATCGTAATCCTTTGGCTATCATTGTTGAGGCTGCATTACACGGCGTATACGCCATACGGCACTCAGCTTGAAATTCCTTAAGCAGCCGAGTGCGGAAAATTGAAAATCCATAAAATTGCCATGAAACTGGCGGATGCATCGTCATCGTCATCGTCATCGTTGGTGACTCTTGAGCAGGCAACGAACCCTCTCTTTTTGCTCCACTTCTTCTTCGTCTTCTGCTCTTTTTCCTCTTTCCTCTTTGCTCCTCTTCCGTGTCACTTGTCCCCCTCTAGCTCGTCAGCATATCGAAAGTCAAACAACTATTGAACTATGCTGTTGGATTTGCACTGCCAGCTAACAAGTTGCAGCAAGTTGTTGTTGTTGTTGTTACAGTTGTTGTTGCTGCAGTTGTTGTTG
This sequence comes from Drosophila quinaria, assembly GCA_035047525.1. Classification (NCBI taxonomy): domain Eukaryota; kingdom Metazoa; phylum Arthropoda; class Insecta; order Diptera; family Drosophilidae; genus Drosophila; species Drosophila quinaria. The sequence continues at coordinate 5,807,323 of JAWNPO010000455.1, read as the reverse complement.
TTGTTGAAGTTGTTGCCGTTGTAATCCACTTAAAGTCTTTGCCAGTGTGCATCCGTATCGGTATTCCGGCTGCTTTTGTATACGCGCAGTGGCCACAGCTGCCAAGCGATTTGCATAATGTCATATAGAAAGCAGACTAGAATGAGAGAGAGAGAGAGAGAGAGAGTGGAAGAAAGAGTAACAGAGTTAAAGAGAGGCCCAGATTGTGGCATAGCTCAACTAGCAACTCTGTCGACCAGTGTTGCCAGCATTTCAAGGACTAATATAGCAATAAATAAAATCAAAAATGTAAATGTGCTTACAATTTTAATTTAGACAATTTTAATAACTTTGTTAATTGACGAACGTAAATTGAAATGCAGTCAATTGAATTTTAATATTAGTCAGATTTCTAGCTAATCGACTTTCTTCAAATATTTCAACCATTTTAAGCGTCTAAAACAGCAAAACTGTTCAAAATGTTTAATACTAAGTTTTAAGATAATAATTCTAAAATTGGAGAAGATATCTGATTGTTGAACCTTTTTTTTTTCTTTTTCTCTTAAGAACGTCTTGTTTTAAAAATAAAATAGTAGAGAAGAATATTTTTGATATTAAATACTGTTTTTTTTTTATATACATACATAAAAAATAGAGGGCTGCATGAATTCACTCAAAATTTGAGTTCAAATGATTTAACTCGAATTGAGTGGGTGCAAGGCACACTTTGAATTGAATTCGCTTGAGTGTGAGAGACGTTGAGTTCTAAAGTGACAGCTTCTTGTAGAAATGAGTGCGAATGAAGGAATGTGCTATGTGAACATAATGAATTTTAAATGGCCGAAGTCAATCGAATAATTCGTAAATTTAATTGTTAAATGACTGCATTTTTTACTTTGTTTCAATTTTGCCCCGGTCAGTCGCAAAGGAATAATGACTTTGATTGTCTGGGCTTGAATATACAGAAAAGTATTTTCCCATTATTGCACAAATAAAGCTGCATATAAATATTTTGTGTTAATAATAGAGAAGCGTTTTATTATTGCCCCCACACAGACAATGTCAATAAAATTATGTCTTCGTATGCAAACTAAGATTAAAAACTCTTATAAATAATAAGAATTAGAGTTAGATTTTATAAATTGTATTTATATTAAGCTGTATATTGCTCTTCGTCGTTTTCTATCTTATGTTTTTTACTATATGAAAATTAAATCGAAATTCGAGACAAGCTCGAATTAATTCAAAACAAAGTAGCTTTCTCACTCATTCACTTCTTGTCACTCCGTATGAACGTTGTGCGACTGAGTCTGACACGAACTCAACAACTCAATCAAAGTCGTTCGACTTTGCATTCGACTTCTTTCAATTCCTTTCGAACACGAATGCTTCAAAGTTCAGTTTAACTCATTCATACAGACCTCTAGTACATAAGCTATTAAACAGCTAAAGCGGCAGCACTGCTGTGTGGACAATGGACTTGAGTTCTACCCGAGGGTCATCGGGTTCGGATGGTTCGTCGGGTCGTCGCTTCGTTTGTTGCAATGTCGTCATTGTCTTCTTCTTCCTCTTCTTGTGCTTGACTCGAGCTTGTTTATATTTTATGGCATTTTATTTACTAATAAAGTCTTTATGAAGTTAAGCGAGAGCTCGACATGAGGTCTTACTTTCCTTAGGGAGGAGAGATGGGACTTCTTTTCCTTTTTCCTTTTAACTTTTGTTTAAGCCATTGCATAAATCATTCAAAATTTGTTTGGCAAAACCCAATTAAAGTGCTCACAGCAATAAATTCATAAATATTATTCAAATGTGCATTTAATGCACAGCAACAGCAACTAAAACAACAACAACAACAACAAAGACGACAACGACGACAACAAAAATGAACAACATTTGAAATGTGTAACAGGATTTTTGGTAGAGAAGGAAAAGCGTTTACTGGTCGCCGGCCTTTTGGCCACATTTACCGCAACGACAGTGCGCAAATTCCAATGCACTTCCTCCCTTTTGACAACAGCAGCCAGAGAAACAACAACAACTCCAGCAACAACAACAACAACTACAATGACAACAACACGTGTCAATAAGCTGCGGCAATTTTACTGGTTTCAAATACCCTGTAAAGTGTCTGTACTTGAAGTAGAGTAAATTTGTGCAACTCGCAAAAAAAGCTGTTTATTTGACTAAATGATTGATTGATTGACTGTCTGACTGACTGATCGTCATCTTCACGGCAGCAAGCTGAAAAAGTCTGCTTAGAATATATATCTATATTTAGATTGACTGATTGATTGATTGATTGATCGATTGATTGACTGATTGACTGATTGATTGATTGATTGATTGATTGATCGATTGATTGATTGATTGATTGACTGACAACAACAAGCTGAAATGTCAACTTAGAATATAATGTATTGAATACGTATATAATATATTCAATAGACTGATTGACTGATTGATAATCTGTGATCTCTATTTGACTAATTGATTGACCCTGTGATTATATATTTCTATATGCAGTCTAATTGATTGAATGACTGATGAACCAATTAATTTTCTAAATAATCTAAATAAGTTGCTCATTGAACACCTATCAGTAACGACGACAATTGCCTATTTATTATGAATGATTGATCGACTAAGAAGCTTACGGATTGTTACATTGCGACTGCAGGGTAACTTTTTGTCGAGCAGTCGCACACTTATTGTTCTGCCTATTTTTGCTGTACGCAACAGCAAACATTTCGCGGTCGTCGTCCCATAAATATGTTTACAAATATTTATCATAGCGTGTTGCGTGCAACAAAATATTTCATATAATAAATTTATATCACAGTTTTGTTTCGCACCGTCGAGACTTTTAAATAGTTTTTTATTGCCAAAGATGCGAAAAAATTCAAATATTAAAAAAGTAAGACGCTTAAGATTTTTTTGAAATGTGCGATACGGTTTTGAGTGTTAACTTTCGATATTTTTTTTTGACACTAAAATGATAATTATCAAAAGATTTTGGTAAAATTACGAGCAACAATTTAAAAAACTAGATTTCAGTTATTCATTGTTACGTTAGAAGTGGAAACTTCTGTGTCAGAATTTGATAAATATTACAGTTTGCAATGTATAATGACTGATCAATCACTCGTGAAATCAGTTCGAAAGTTTCTAAAGTCCAGACGAATCAATAACCATTATCGCAATATATTGAAAGATAAAAGAAATGAAATCATTTCCAGTTTTTCATAGTTTATTGCAAGAGATCTGCTTGATTTGATTAAAATGCTGAGCAGCTGCTTTTTCAGATATTATTTCGAGATATCTCAAACTATCGGACACTTGCCATCATTATCATTACGATTTCGCAATCATCATCATCATCATCATCATCATTACTGCTATGTTCATCGTGAGCATTTTATCTTACATATTTCATGCGTTTTCAATTTATGTGGAAGCACAAACTAAACTTCCCAACTAAATGATGGAGATCTATCATTGTGCTAGAGAAAGAATAAGCTTTGGACAGTTGAACAGTGCGGAAGTAGGAAGGGAAAGTGGACAGTGGAAAGAGTAATGGGGAAGGGGGCATGGGCAGGGGCAGGGGAGCCAGGTGCCATGTCCATATTGTGAACGCACATGTTGAAAGTCCCACGCACAAAGCTTGAAGCCATTGTTGCCGCTTCATCTGCAAAGTGGGCGCCAATTCATCATTCAATTGTTTACCACAACTTCCCTCCCCTTGTCCGCTTTCCGTGTCATCCTTTTGCCGTTTCCGGTTGAGACTTAGGAGCTTTCCGTTGCGGATTTGGGTGTCGGATCAGTTGCAGAGCTGCATAAAATCCATTGTAGATGAAGATGAGAATGAGAATGAAAATGAAGATGAAGATGAAGATGATGATTTAAGGCCACAATTCAAATGCGACTTTGCTGAGTATCAAAATATTTTTGTTTTGTGGCAATCAATTAAAACCCTTTAAATCGACTTGCATGTGACAATCCTATTTAGAAACTTGGCGTGGTGCAGCAAAAAATTGCGAATAATCTGCTTATAAGGTAAATATAAAAGATATTAGAACGAGTATACGAGTAATATACAACCATAACTGAAGAAAATTATCTGGATGAGAGGAGTGAAAGTTCTTAACCCATTTTAGGCTAATGGGTATTTAAATACCCAAAAAAGTGTTGACACTTTAAAAATTCTAGCGCGGGGCATGTGAGAATTTATTTCATAGTAAAGAGAAATAATAAAAATATAAGTAAAAAAATTCAACAGTTTATCCTTGGCTTATCTAGGTTTGTTTTTGCATAGAAAATGTTGACGAAAAAAGCTGAAAAATGTACGGAAATCGGAAAAATAAAATTTGAAGATAAACATTTTTTTTTTGTTTCTTTCAATATTTGAAAATTTCGTTAAAATCGTAACACCCGATGAATAGGCAGTCTTTAATGGGTTAACGCATTTTGCGGACAAATGGTCTTTGAATAAATATTTTTACCAAAAGTACAATAGTTGTCGTCAACAACATTTTGGTAGGCGAACTTTAAGATTTGATTAGAATTAATCACGAATGTATTCCTTTGAATCATTTGCACGACTTACATAAATCATTTATTTGACTTCAAAACAATCCATTAAGAGTTTTCCGCCAGCTCCTCAAGCCGAGCAATTGAAGTAGTTTTCCAATTATATGGAATTTTCCATTTTAGATTTTTCTACATTTTTTAAATCACGTATACGTAGAGTTGAAAGCGTTTAATTGCAATTTGATTGCGTTATCGACATGAAAGACACTTCAAATTGAGCTCAGTTTAATTATTAAACTGTCAGAGTTATTAAGTTAGGCAGAGTATTAGACGAAGCTACTAAAGTGTCAATTATGATCGCAATTGTTGCTGTTGTGGGTTTTGCCTTTGTAATGTCACATAGGTAGAGAGAGGGAGAAAGGAATATAGAAAGAGAAAGAGAGAGAGAGAGAAAGAGAGAGAGAGAGAATCATAGAGTTTGGGTGAGTCAGTGTCCTGTAAATTCAAGTTTTTAATTAACTGCCTGACAAAGATTTCACTTTTAATTTCTCTTCCTTCCTTCTCTTCCTTTCCCTAAGCAGAGGGGAGGGGATGTTGTGGGAGAGAGGGATGAAGGGATGCAGGGCATCCCTTTTGTCTGCCTGGGGCACATTGCCATGAATTGACATTCTCTCGTTTGCTCGTTTGGAATTTAATAAGCCCGAATTGTTGGCTACACGCCATAACAGCAGCTCTTTTCCCCCCGACCCTCCACCATTTCCTCTAACTCCTCCTGTATACCCTTGCAGAGGGTATTCTAATTTTGAGACACAACAATTTAAATTTTCTATTAGGCAAACACTTTATAGAACAAAAACTCGTGAACTGCCAAAGATTCGGTAATCTCGGAGTTTCTTAAATCAAGTACGAAATTTCGCAAATGTGTTTATTAAACAATCATTCGTGAGTACATACTTATAAAAAAAACACATGCCAAAATCAAGAATTTTAGACTAGAATGATTTGTGTTTTTTAATTACTATAATATATCTATTTCGACCAATTTCATATAAACTTGATATATATAATATTATAATAATATAAATGTTAATATCTTAATTTACAGTCATTAAAATATTAGAATTGTATATTACACATTTAATAAGCTGAAAATTCCAAGGAGATGTAAAAACATTGTTCTTGGAATAAAAAGAACTAATAACGAATTCAGAATTTGGAGGCTTTTTATTAAAATGCTTCCCAAATGTATTTGAATGGATTGCTCTCTGTAAGAGTATCAAATCTTCAGCGTGCCGAAGATAAAATTCCTTTGTTCCACAAATTGAAAAACTACCCCAGCGACATTTGCTAATTAAACTTTTTGTTCAGCGCTTAAAACATGTGGCGTGTGCCAATATTCAACTCCCCCACTCCCCTCAAAAAGACATGGTGCAGAGTTTTCTCAGTTTGTCAGCCCTACTCCATCCTGTCCTCCCCCTATCATCAGTTGCCCTACGCCCCTGTTCTTTAATGACAAATGACTGTCAGTTTGTCAGTTGCCGCTGGCGTTGCATCTGCTGCGCCAATTGCCACTTAACCATTGAACGAATTGCCGCAAAGGGGGGGTAGCTTTTTCCATCTCACTCCCGCCTTTTCTGCTTACCTTTTGCACTGCAAAATCAGCCAAATAAAATGTTGAAAAAATCGTGCAAAACTAGCGCCAAACTTTGTGTCTTTATTTTTTTTTGCACCTGTGCAACTAAATAGTGCAATCTAACGGTGGCATTAAGTGAGTAAAAAGTGGAAATGGGGCAGACAAAGGCGTAGTGGAGGAAGAGAATGAGGGGGGAGAAGGGGGTGAATGAAAAGGGGGGGGGGACATTTTAAAATGAATTGAAGCTAAAGAACGATAGTTGAAGCTGGTGACTGAAGTATTTGGCTATCGACATTTGCACTGACCAAAAGAGAGAGAGAGAGAGACAGAAAGAGAGAGAGGGAGAGAGAGAAAGCACGAGCTGCTTGGCAAGTTCGCTACGCAATTAACTGTGAAAATGCTGTCACAATATTTCAAACTTTTAATTGTTTGTTCAATTGCAAAATGCAACTGGCAACGAGCAACTGACAGCTGGCCACAGCGACAACAACAAGTTGCAACATTGTGGCGCCACTTGGCGTATGGTTGCTTAAAGTTGCAACTTAAAGGGTCAGCCAAACGTGTCGCTTGCCCAACTTCAAGTGCAACTGCTACTGCAACATCCACATCCGCATTCACAGTTCGTTTTCGTTTTTCGTGAAAATAATTTAACATGAATATATCGCATTTCATGGAGTCATACATCACACAGCGGCAGGCAACATGCGGCTGCCCCACAGCGCGTTGGGGCGTGGCATGTTGCACAGGGGGCAAGCGACAAGCGGCGAGCTGCGAGCGGCAAGTGACAGCTCTAACATAAACCACAATAATATCCCAAGTCATGAAGGAAGTAACCAAGTGTAAATTTTCGGTTTATGCCTCGCGAACCACAACTCTGCCGACGTCGCTGCCGACGTCGCTGCTAGCGTAGCAATATGCACCCTACACAGTCAAGATAGATTCCATTCATGCTCGAAGCAGACCAGCAAACTTACAAAATTTCAAGATTTCTGTTCCTTGATCAACTGTGGTTTTTTTTATTTTAAAGCCAATAAAATAATTTTTATTAAATAAAAGTGACTTTTTAAAGAATTTAATGTAGGCTAATCATTTAATTTTATGAGGCAAACAAAATTATATACAAAATTATATGATCAAGATTTCGATTCCTTGATCAACTGGTTTCTTTTTTATTTTAAAGCCAATAAAATTCTTTGTTTTTTAAATAAACGTGACTTTTTAAAGAATTTAATGTAGGCTAATCATTTAATTTTATGATGCAAACAAAATTATATACAAAATTATATGATCATGTTCAGAAAAAAAATTAAATTTTGTTTTATGATTTAATTATAATTTTTACACCATATCAAAACCAAGCTGATTCAAAATAATAGCAAGTAAAATATTAAAGAGTTTGATTATTTATTTTTCTAGTCAAACCTCTTGTCGGATTCAGGTTTAATGGGACTTTCCTTGAAACTTATTCTAATTTAATATATGTTTATACAAATTAAGCATTTTTTTCTCTTAATCCAGTTAAGTTTAAACTGAACGTTATTTTATTTTAATTTAAAATTAAAAAGCTTACATTTTTTGATATTATTTATTTATCTAGTCCAGCCTTTTTTCATTTATGTTAAAATATGTTAAGATTTATTTCAGTTTTTTTTAACTGTCTTTGAAAAATTGAAATCAAGGATTTGAATTCTATTTGTTAGTTTTTGATGGATCAGGAAGGCGAGATAACTTAAGTATTTGATTTGTAATTATTTTTGAATGATATTACTTACTCTACATAATTGATTTCTAATTACTTGAGTCAAGTAATTTATTACTTTCTTATGATAGTGCATTGCTGAGTTGCTGCTGACTGATTTTCTCCTGCTGCAGTTATTTCAACTACTCGTGCTCCGACTCCTTCTGCTCCTGCAGCTTCGACTCCTTTGGCTCCTGTGGACTCCTTTTGAGGCATGTCCTTTTCTGAGTCGTTGGGGCGCCTCTTGCAGTTGTTTTAGTTTGTGCTTCCGTTACGCGGACAGTTGGCTTTGCTCTTTTTTTTATTCCACTGTGATGCTTTGACTACACACTGACAAAGAGGAGAGCGGAGTGAGAAAGAGAGAGGCAGCGAGTGTGGCACAAAAAAAAGAAGAAATGTTGCAACAAAACATTTACGACGTCATCGTTTCACAATTTTCGTCCAGTTGTTGTTTAAAATAAAAATGCTGCTTGTTGTTGTTGTTGTTGTTGCTCCCCAGCGGGACAAATGAAAGAGAGGCGAGTATGAAGTGAAACAGAGAGCAAAAAAGAAAGAAAAGCAACAGAAAAGGCAAAGCAACAAAAAAGAAGAAAAACAAAATCTCGTGTCATTTATCATGCATTTCCACTTTTGGCTTCCGTCGGCCGGGACATGCCCCAAAACACAGACGAATCCACCAAACGGACACACAGTCGACGGTCGACAGTCTACAGTTGAGGGGGAGTGTAGAATGGGGAGTGGTGAGGGGGCAGCTGAAATGATGTGTGCGCTGCCTTTGCCGCAGGGCAACAACTAAAAAAATACACAAGAAAAAAACAAAAAAAAACAGCAAAATACTCGTAAAAGAAAAGAACAGACGAAACACATTTCAGTGTCAGTTTATTTCTTTCTATTTTTTTCCTGCATCACAACTGCAACTTCAACTCTACACAGGGCTAACACCCCTCTGCTTTCCCTTTATTTAAGCCCCTCAGCCTGCTCTACAACTCTTCAACTTTAACCAAGAGCTGATTTTGTTATCCTTCGTGTCAGGATCATGAATGATCTAAGCACGGTATTCATTTACTAATTTGATTAGCGTCAACTGAAAACAGACGTAAATTTACAATTAGCTATATTAAGAAACTAAAACTATCAAATTATAAAATTATAGATGAACAAATAATTTTTTTAAACAATGGCAAAGTCTTGGAGCATTCATAAAATTTAAAACTAAATGATTAAAATACTTAATTTAAGCATGCATTTTTTTAGTATGTATTCTGGATTAATCTGTATAATTATGCCTGTATCAGGATTAAAATGGGAAAATAAGCCGAATTTACTTGATACAAGCTAATGTCCCGTTGATCACCACATTTGCTAAGCGCGAGAGGATAATTCTTTCTCGGCCTCTCTCGTTTCAACTATTCCGGTGGCTCAGTGGTTAGAGTCGCCGACCTGTCACATAATTAAAACGTTCAGTTTAAAAAAACCTGGGTTCGATTCCGCCGTCAATTGTAGTCAAACATGTGTTTTTAAGTTCTTCGGAATGAAACGCTAAAATATATTATTTCCGTCATTCAAAAAAAAATTTTAAAAAGTTAAAAAAAGAATTTAAAAAAAAATTTAAAAAAAAAAACATTTTAATTAAAAAACATTTGTAAGCCTGAATTACACAATTGATTGACAAGGATTGAATTTGTGATTGAAAAAATCAAGTATTTCATACTTGGTTTAAGAAAATCCGAGATAAACACCCCACTTCTGAAAACGTTTCGAATTGAATTCGGGCTAAATATCCCGGATATTATTTTCTGTGTAGTAGTAGGAATACTAGTGTTAGTTTTAATGTTCATTTTGAAAGGTATCAATATTTGTATAAAATAAATATACGTATGTAACATTAAGTATTCAAATGTACTGAATTTAATTACATACTTCTGGCAATTGTATTATTTCTTTATTCTTTATTTTATAGAAATACAATAGTGTTATTCCATCAGTAATAGAATCAACTTGTCCATATTCTTGTGTAGTATTTTGGCATATATGTATACGTTAATTTTGAAATTGCTTGGTGTCGTGACACGCGCTCATCTCTAGCAATTGCAGCTGCAAATCGGCCGGCGGCAACTGTCCGAGGCTGTGGCATGCAATTCCTTTTCATTTTATAGAGCCGCCGTAGAACCGCATTCGTGTGGAACGAATGGAATGGGATTGAAAATGCTCTGAATTGGGGAATTGGAGATGGGGAAGAGACAAGAGAAATGTGGATTCGAAGGGGGGTGGGGATGGGGATATGGATGGAGATGAGAATTCGAATCGCATTCTGTGGGACAAATGAAGCAGCGCACAAATCATCGCCCAATTTATGCGTTTTCATTTGCCCAGCAAACACGGTTGCCTTTCATTTTGATTTTCATTTTCATTTCCTGCTCAATTCCTTCTCTCTCTTTAATTCTCCCTCTCTGTTCTCCATCTTCCGCTCCGTGTTATGCAAAATTAATTAAAAAAAAAATGTAAAGTCGCCAAATATCGAAAAAACGCTCTTCAATTAATTTCCTTCGAGGGCTAAGCTACATTTTGTTTCGCTTTCTCATACCCCTACCCCTCCACCTCCCCTTCTCCCACCCCCTTCGTCTTAGCCCCGCTGAAGAGGAAAAGCAAATGAAAACTTGCCTCGTCATTTTTGCGGCAATTTGAATATGGAAATGGAGCTTGAAAGCAAAATATTTCCCCCTACCCCCAATCCCAACATTTGCATTCCTCATTCCTGATTCCTCCTGTGCCCCTTCTCCCCCTCCCTCTCATTCCCCCTCGACCGTAAATTTTACATTCCCATTTGGCCAAGTTCCGAGCGAGGCCCGAAATTATGAAAAAGTTCTTTAAATTGTTTGCTTTCGAAATGTGGCACATTTGTCGAGTGGCATTCAATTTATGTGCCACATGTTGAACAGCAATAGATTCTCAGCAATTGCATGCCTCCCCCTTCACTACCATCTCCCTCCCAATGAGTTGCACATTTTGCAGTCTTTCAATCACATTTGAAATTCGTTTGCAAATCTTAAAAGCATGTTTTGACGTTGTTCAACACTGCTTTCAAAAGTATTTGAAATAAAAGAAACAAGAAGACAACACAAAGTTTTATTATTTAACAGGGAGTTTAGTTATATTATTAAAATTAATAATGATTTTTACTTTTTTCTTCAATGATAATCATTATTGTTGAGTTCTATTTTTTGTTTGATCAAACGTAATGATTATGGTCTAAGTTTTATAAAATTACTCTCAAATAACGATTATGATTGAAGAAAAATGTAAAAATCATTAATATGTCATTTTTATAATAGAACTTATTTGACTCAAATCTTAAAAGCATGCTTTAACATTGTTCAACACTGCTTTCAAACTATTTGAAATAAAAGAAAATAATTGTTATTTGCAGTCCCTGTTATTTAGTGTAACAGAAGGCAACATAGAAACTTTGATAGTAGTCAATCAATCGGTCAATCAGGCAGTCAATCACCAAGTAACTTATGAATTGGAGATTCCCACAAAGTAATGTATTTGGTGGCAATAACAGTCAATCGGTCAGTCAATCATGAAAAAAAGTTTGCAATCAACCAGTCAATCGTTCAGTCAGCCATGGTAAAAATATGTGCTAAGAATGAAGCAATTGATGTGCTGGAAATGATTGTTTATCAGTTGCTTATCAATATGAATATATTTTACGTGGTATTGTTGCCTTGGGGCAAGCAAATAAACATTTGCGGCAAGGTGGGTGGAGTCCACATAGTACATGCCACATGCCACATGCCCCACAGGCCACTCGACACTTTGACACTTAAAACAACAAATGTGGCTGGCACAGCTGCCACATTTGCAAAGGGGCAACAAGGAATGCGGCTTGTGGGCGTGCCACATGCGCCAAGTAAAATGAAGTTTAGTCAAGTGAAGGGAAGTGAAGTGAAGGTGGCAAATGGGATAAGGGCAACGGGGAAACGGGGCAACGGGGGTCAGGGGACATTAAAGACTGCGCCAAAGAAATGCGACGCCATTTGGTCTGCGATGTGGCACAGTCTGGCAGAGTCTGCCACACCGTCTGACGCAAATAACCGCAATGAACTTGAGCCCAGCTGTCAATGTGATAAATAAACTTGGCTTTGGCAATAGTCCTGGTTCCTCACAGGCGGCTCACAGGTTCCGTTTCTGCAACATATAAATAAATAATATAAAGACTTGTTATTTATAAGCAGACGTCAAAAAGTAAATTAAATATTGACAATGAAACAAAACTCAACATTATAAATTCATGAATTAAAATAATATAAATTAAAAGTTAATTTAGTTGTTTTATAAAAATTATAATCAGGGACTGCAAATAATGATCATTTGTTTTTTTTTTGCATATTTATAATAACTTGAAGTCACCGAGAAAAATACCAATATTCTTCTCTATGACTCATGTATACATTTTTAACATTATTACAAATTTTTCATGTTTTATAGATTTGCTCACAAAATAATGATTAATTTCAACTTATACTTTACTTCTCAACCAATAATCATTATTTTTGAGCAAAAAAATAAAACTAAAAAAATAATTATTATTACATGAGCTTTATCTTTTGTTCTTGCCTTTATTCCCTAACAAAAAGTCGAAGCTACAACTTGAGTTGTATTTTGAGCAACAAATAAAACTCGTGAGATACGGATTATTCCATAAGTTTTATTTCTTTGCTTAAGAATTATGATTATTGGTTGAGAAGTAAAGTATAACTTATAATTAATAATTTTTTTGTGAGCAAATCTATAAAACTTATGTAAAAAAAAGTAATTTATATTAATTAAAAAAGAAATAAAATAAAAAGCTAATATTCTACAATGATAAACTTGAAAAAGTTGCTAAACAAACCGTTGGAAAATTTAATCTGAGAAGCCCAGTTCGAAAAGGTTGCTTAAAACAATAAATAACTTGAAGTTCTGTGGCGCAGTGAAATTTTCGAAGTGACTTTGCTTTTCTCTGAATTCGCTTTCACTGGTGATTTCTGTAGCTTACCTGATTATTTCAACATTTTTTTATATCACTTATAATGATTGTAATTTAATTTATATCACTCACTCTTGTTTTTTCTTTCTTTACTTGCAGCATCAAGAAGAAAAACAACAATTTGAGTCAAGCATTTTACACTTGCAATCGGAACAACAACAACAATAACAACAACAGCAACAAATCTGACAATGGGCGTGGCACGCCTCTCTTTAATGCTGCTGCTTGCGGCATTGTTGCAGCTTCATCATGTGGATGCATATTCGAGTACGTATACGTTATATAGCGCTATCTCACTCTCTCGCGCTGTCGTCTTTGTATCTTGTTGTCCTTGTTGTGTTCCCCGCAATTTCGGAGTATTCGGTCTCTCTTTCTCTCTTTTTTCTCTCTCTCTCTCTTTCTCTATGTAACTTATAACTGTAATGTGTCATATATAAAATGCATTCATGATCATCATCAACATCATCAATCATCAATCAACATCATCATGGTTAATCATCGTTCCACAATTTAAATTTATAATTTCTATATTATTTTGAATTTGTTTCCCCCTCAACCAAACAACAATAAACAACAACAAACAACAACACACTGAACAACTTTTGCTACCAAAATCAACACAACAATATGACTATCTCTGTCTTCGGCATCGGCATCGTCAATATATTCGTCTCGCTCATGCATGCAGAGTATGGACGTGGATGTGGCGACATCGGTTGCCTGCCCACCGAGGAGTGCGTGATCACCAGCGACTCGTGCAGTTACAATCAACGCGACGGCAAGGATTGCGGCAATTATCCGACCTGTAAACGCAAAAGCGGCTCCACCACCAACCAGGCAAATCCCTCGTCCGCGGTTAATCCGTCAGGTATTTCGCTTTTCTGTTCCTTTACCTTATTATTTTTCATGATTTTCATCATTATTTATTTATATTTATTATATTCATTTATATCCATTCCTTTTGGGGGGCGAGCTTCTTACCAAAACAAAAAATTGACTCGACTCCACAAACGTTTTGAGAGATCGGTGGGAAATCTAAGTACTCGTAATTGAAAACTTGCCGTCTTTTATTCGTTGCTATCATTTGCTTTAAGTTTTCTATGTTTTTTTGTTTTTTTACGTATATAATGGATTTCACTTACAACTGCAAATATATCAATTAAATTGATGAAATACACACTATACACACACAAATGCTTTGCTTTACATACTTATACAACATTTTAATATATATCCATATACATACATATTTATATATGTCTCACTCTCTCGATCATTTGTATTTTGGTTGTTAAGTTGTTCACAAAACGCACTCTCGCCCTCTCACTCATTCTCTCATTGAGCATTGCACATATATACATATGTAAACACACACATGCTTTTGCTCGCCCGCTCTTTCTGACACCCTCACACAAACACGAGACTGCTGTTAAGCGAAGACTATGTTAACAGTGTTGTCAGCGCACTATGGTCCCGATGACGTTTATTTTGGAAAAAAGTCAATTTTTCAAGTTGTTCCAATACATCAGACAAAAATGTTACATAGTCAGAATTTTAACATTGCCCAACACTGTTAAGCCAACAGCTCTGAAATAGAGATGTTACAAACGATAAGTGCATGTCATGCTTTAAAAAGTTGCCTCAACAATGAATTTTGGAAAAATACTTTATCTTTGAGAGAACAAAACTAATTTTGTGAGCACTTGTTAGCAGTGTTACCATATGCATTTTGTAGGGTAATCAATTCTTTTGCCGGCCAGTAAAGCTCAAGCCGAGCTCTTCCGAGGGTTTTGATAAATTTGACTTTATTGCACGTTACCTCTCTGTGAAAAGTATCTATTAAGCTGAAATTTAGCAAAAAAAAAAGAAGAACTCTAGTTTTAAAGTTATTGTTTAAGATTATTTTGTTGCTCGAATTAGTAGAAAAGAATAAATTCTAAAGTGTTCATAGAAATGACAGTAAAAAATACAGGTAAAGTATATTTTTCCATCCATGAAAATTAAATGCTATAGTTGACCGATCTTGATAATTTTTGGCCAATTTGTCTGGCCTATAATAAATCGCATGCATTATAAGTTTGGTTCATATACAAAAAGCTTTTTTCAACCGATTATTTATATGGTTACAATATGACATTTTTTTTAACAGAGTTAGAAGCAGAATATCAAATCAATCGGTAAAGTTTGGTTTAAATAGCTTGAAAAACAAAAAATTTCCATATGCTTAAATTAAGAAAAAAGGCGGTGCCATTCCCACTTTTTACAGCACCAATGCCAATTGACACTATTAGTCTAATGCAAAAAACTAGTATAAAATATCGTGTTTCGGTCTTGAGTTCTTAATTTTTACCAAAAAAAATTCGTTATCGCGACCATATTGCAGCATTATGTTAGCTGGAATGAGCTACAGGGCAGTATTATGTTATTAACATAATTAAATATCCTCTGCAACGCTTAACATAGTCTGTGCACTTGCCAAGCTAATGCTATGTTATTAACAGCGCTGTTTAATGTTGGTAACATAATATGAGATCCACAGCGCAGCTTAACATAGTCTGTGCTCTTTTAGGGAGCGCAAGTTAGCTTGAATGATTGAGAGAGCCTGTTAATGCATTACATATACACTGATAAAAAAAGAATCTTAAATGAAGATTTTGGTCTCAGAACTAAGAACTTGAACATGAAAATATTGAAGTACGAAAACACATCTTGAATCTAAGAACATTTCAATTAAGACCAAGTTCTCATTTTTAAGATCATAAATTCTTATATTTTCAAGACCACAAATATTAGTATAAGAATAAGACTTGTTATTTTTTTAAGACTAAGGTACGTTTCATGTTTATAACGCCACCCATATTTTTGGTTTATTTCTGTAACTGTACATTTTTCGCCACTACGATGTACTAATGAAATATCTGTTTGGATGCAACCATAATGCACATGAAGTTTGGACTTTGTTCAGATAACGGTACTTTTGCTTTTGCGAGAAATCCATTTTTAGCCTGTTTCACATTTATAACGCCACTTGCTTTAAATGAGTTTTGTGAGTGCAAGTGGAAGGTTCTTTATTATTTGGTTGATGCTTTGGACAAATATAAGAATAAATAAGCTATGCTGCGTGGAAAAAGTTTAACAGAACTTGAAAAGGGAAAAATAATCGCTTACAAAGAAGAAAAATGCAGTGGAAGGAAGATATCGCGTAATCTGGGCAGGAGCCACAGGATAATCCAAAATTTTTTAAGGGATCCTGAAACTTAAGAAACCCATAAGCGCAGAGGAGGGCCATCAATACTTTCCGGCCAAGATAAGAGGAAAATTATTAACAAGGCCAGCAATCCAACACGGAGTTTGGGTGACCTACAGGATGTTATTGACAAAAATGTTAGTCGCACCACCGTTTGGAGGACATTAAAATGTTCCAAAATTGTTAAAAATGAAATGATGAGATGTGTTCCAGCATTAAAAGCTGAACAAAAAATGGCTCGTATGGGATACGGGCGCAGAAACATGAACACCAATTGGTCATATGTAAGCCAAATGAAGTTTGCAAGCGATTTGTAACCGTAACCGTATCCCATACGAGCCATTTTTTGTTCAGCTTTTAATGCTGGAACACATCTCATCATTTCATTTTTAACAATTTTGGAACATTTTAATGTCCTCCAAACGGTGGTGCGACTAACATTTTTGTCAATAACATCCTGTAGGTCACCCAAACTCCGTGTTGGATTGCTGGCCTTGTTAATAATTTTCCTCTTATCTTGGCCGGAAAGTATTGATGGCCCTCCTCTGCGCTTATGGGTTTCTTAAGTTTCAGGATCCCTTAAAAAATTTTGGATTATCCTGTGGCTCCTGCCCAGATTACGCGATATCTTCCTTCCACTGCATTTTTCTTCTTTGTAAGCGATTATTTTTCCCTTTTCAAGTTCTGTTAAACTTTTTCCACGCAGCATAGCTTATTTATTCTTATATTTGTCCAAAGCATCAACCAAATAATAAAGAACCTTCCACTTGCACTCACAAAACTCATTTAAAGCAAGTGGCGTTATAAATGTGAAACAGGCTAAAAATGGATTTCTCGCAAAAGCAAAAGTACCGTTATCTGAACAAAGTCCAAACTTCGTGTGCATTATGGTTGCATCCAAACAGATATTTCATTAGTACATCGTAGTGGCGAAAAATGTACAGTTACAGAAATAAACCAAAAATATGGGTGGCGTTATAAACATGAAACGTACCTTACATGTTCTTATTTATAGACCAAAAAGTTTTGAGTACTCAAGACCAAAACTGTCAAATAAAGATTAAATTATGAAGTTTTAGTTAACTTGAGGTCTAGTAATGTCGATATTACACTAAACAACAAACAAACTCAAAACATGCATGGTTCGGTATAAAGTTATTCCAAGAGATGCCAATCTCAATCATCAGTACTGTTGTGCTGACTTGACCAGCGGTGCAAGATTAAAATCATCTTTGAGACGCCAGAACCAGTTGTGAATTTTAGGTCAGTGACAAAATTTTAAGATTGTCGTTCATATTTTAAGAGAAAAAGATCTAAGATCTAAGATTTTTATTCTTATATTAAGAATTTAAGATTTTTTAGAATAATATTGTTAGTTTAAGCCATTTGTTCTTAAAATGGTCTTATATTAAAAACAAAATATTAAAATTTGACAATTTTATTCTTATATTAAGAACTTACGATTTTTAACATTACTATTCTTAGTTTAAGTAATTTGGTCTTAAAATGTTTTTATTTCAAGAACAAAAAATTTATGATGAATGTTCTTGATTCTAGAAAGTGGTCTTTTTTTCAGTGTACATACTACACATATGTACATGCTTTCTGGCTCTCTCACTCATTCACACGTTCACATGGTGCTTTCAGCGCTAAAGTAGACTAACCAAAATGCGTTTCACTATTTTCTCTCTCTCTCTCTCTCTCTCTTGTACACGCTCTCACGAATGGCAATGGATATATTTACAATTTACTAACAGGATCCAGTTTAAATACGGGACCAGAGAATAAAATATATGCGCCCGCCTCATCGAATCCCACACTTAACACCTATGCATACTTCAATCACAACAATAATAATAACAATAACAATAACAATGCACATCAAAATGGCAACCAGCCGCAATCATCGTCTGGCGGCCATGGCGGCTCTCAAAATGGTGGCTCTCAAAATGGCGTCGGGTCACAGAACGGTGCCAATGGGGATGGGGGCGGCAATGTGGGCGCTGCCGGCGTCTCATCGACGGGCATCGATCAGCATTATGTGTTTGGGGCAAAGCATCACATGCCCATAATACCCAACATGCCCATCTTTCCATACAATTCACCCACGTCAGCGCCATCGTTTCAACAGTTTCCCCAACCCAATCATCCAGGTAGCGTCCTCAATCCCGGATATCCCATGCATGGCCTGCAGCCGGTGAATCCCTACAATCCACCATTCGTATTTGGCCAACTGCCCTTCTATTCGGGTCCGGCGGGAACTGGTGGACCGCCAGGCGGTGGCGGTGGCGGCGTTGGCGGCGGTGGCGGCGCCGGTGTCGGTATGCCCAGCTCCAGCATGGGGATCCTGGGCGGCGGCGGTGGCGGCTTGGCGCCATACGGCAGCAATTATCAGGGCTACCAGACGCATCATCAGAATGCCAACATGTACAATAAGCCGCCGCCACAGTATCAAAACCAGAACCAACAGAATCCCTACAATCGTCAGACCCAAGCGCATCCTTCGGCAGCGGGGCAACTCGGCGGTGGCAACTCTGGACGCAACGCTGGACTCGTCTGTCTTCTTGCAGTGCTCGTCCTGCTGGCCTGCAGCAACAGAGGCAGCACGTAATAAGATGCAGCAGCAGCAGCAGCAGCAACGGCAGCAACGGCAGCAACGACAGCAAATCCTCTAAATCCTAATTCTGCCACACGACCGCGATCAACATTTGGATTAAATTCTTTGCTTTGATTTTAATTTAATTTCATTATCTAGTTATTCAGTTTAATCTCCTCTCACTCTTTTTACGGGCGCTAATTTAAGTTATTAGTAAATAAGCAAAAACAACAACAACAACAGTAACGATAACAGCAAAACATAACAACTTTTCCCAGGCACCGCAAGTAATGATTACTAACATTTTTTCACATTAAAAAATCAATGACTAGAATAGTATACAAACGCATACAAAAAAATAATGATAATAATTAAATTTGAGCGAATAAATAAAACTCACTAATACTCATTACTTATGATTTGTACCCATAAAACACAAAAACAAATTTTTAAAATGATTACGTAATCGTCTTTTTAGAAGTGAGTTTTATTTTAAAAATTTAATCATTATCATTAAAGAAAATCCTTAAAAAGCTTTATATCAGCGGTGGGCACGCAATGGCTCCGGGAGCCAGCGGCTGCTAACGAATTCAGATTTCGTGCCCACCGCTGCTTTAAATAATCATTACTACAATATGTAATTTTTATAATATAACTCATAATGATTACGGTACCTGCTTTTACCGCACTCAATTCGCTCTTTCTCATTTTTATTGGTTGCCGCTCTCAGTTTCGCTGATGCGAAAACGAGACGCCCAGCGTGGGCAGGCTTGTACTTGCTTGCTATCTCGCTTACGCGCATGCCCACTCAATGAATATGACAATTAATGCAATTGGTCAAATTAAAATAACAAAGCGCAATTACAGCACAATTCAAACAGACTTTGTGTACGAAAATACATACAATATATTCTTGTTGAGTTCAAACTGAATGGAATAAATATATTGCATGCATTTGTTACAGCTAAGTATTTGCTACAATTTCTTTTTAAAATTCTTCGTAATTTCAATCTAATATTGTGTTCGCTTTGTGTATGGCTATGTGTGTGTGTATTAGTTTATTTGTGTGGTCTAACTGGCAGTCAGCACTGTTGGCCCAAAAGCTTTTTCCTGGCTGCACTTCTCTCTGTTTTTTGCAGCTCAATTAAATTGGAATTTAATTTCGGGCTTAGTCCAGTGCCTGTTGCCAGCCGCAGACCTTGGTTCAGGCCAGACGAACACACACACACGCACACACACACACATATACTCTTACACACATGTCCTGGCTAGATAACAGCTTTGATGTTGATGTTAATTTCATTTTTGTTGATGTTGATGCTACGAATTTTGTGGTAAATTCAGAACAAGCATTTCAGACTATCGTTTTATTGTTGCTGTTGTTGATGTTGTTGTTGTTATTACTGCTGCTACTTAGGGCCCATTCGGAGTTGTTGTTGTGTCAATCAAAGTGCATAACAAGTTGCTTTTTAAACTGCAGAAAAATAAAAAATAAAAAAAAAACCCAAGAAAAAATACAAAAAAAAAATATTTAGAAATCTGAGCTGTGCACAAAGTGCACAACTAAACATAATAATAACTATAACTTTTTTTTTACACATATACATGCGTATACATACATAAAAATATGTATATCTAAACTAACGAAAAGAGTTAAGAGAGCGAAATGATTGCGCCTAGAAATATGCAATAGTTTTTAATCAACACTCAAATTAACTGCTGACAAAAAAAAGAACACACAATTCGATTTCAGAACACAATGACATTGTATAAATACCGAAATTTAGTTATTTATAATCTTAAGACTAAACTGCCAGCATAAAAAAAACCAAAAAAAAACAAAAAGAAAATGATTAACAAAAGACGAAAAACTATTGAAAAGCCAAAAGTGTCAATATACAATAAAAAAAATCAACTCAAATCAAATTTACTCGAAAATAACAATAGCATTTGTACATGCAACTGCAACATATTGCATACCACAAAAAAACACAAACACACTTACACACATACACTGCAAAAAGCGGGCAGTTCATTATTTTTGTGTTTTTTTTTTCAACTGGAAAACATATTCGAAATAGTTTGTGTTTTATTTGTTAAATGAAATCTTTTATTTATTAATCCACTTGATTGTATGTTAACATATCCTATACGTCCATTTTTATATTATTTGGATTATTTTGTCTGATTTTACCACATAACTGACTTTAAATTTTGCTTAATTATGTACAATCGCTTTTTTACATATCTTTGTTAGTTTATTTGCATTAAGCGTGTGTCCAGGGTAACTGCTGGTCGAGCAAACTCGACTACAGAAAATTCTACTTGTTTATTTTAAATGATTTGATTGTACTTTTATTATTTCTGACATGAATTTACTTGTGCATAAATAAATGAAATTTAAACAGAGAGGAAACAAAAAAAACCGAAGATATTTACTCCGTCCGAAAACATTGAGAGCATTGTTGTTATTATTTTTTTCTGAAAAATAAAAACACATTTAATTTAATACACTCACTAAAAACACTCACAGACACTCACATTCACAATAATTTAAATGAAACCCAACTAAAACTGCCATTTGAACAGTATTAAAGAACTAACAAAAGCATTTTTTATCGAATATACTTTAAACAAAGAACAACCCCCAAAAAATAATAAATCCCCCACTCCCGGAAATGGAAGTGCATGCGAGCAATAAAAAATAATCTTAATTATTTGATAGTCATAGTGGTATTCAAGGTATATTCGAAAGGTATTCACACCGAGTACTCAAATCAAAATAACACAAAAACCCAAGTCTTAAGTCAAAATGCATTCAGATAACTCTTAACTCAGATGATAACGCGGCGTTGTACATAGCATTCGCATTTTTAAGTATATAATATAATAAATATACTCTATATGTAACATTACTGATATACTTACATATACATTTATATATAGTTATAAACATTTAAAAAAACATTTACTAATCAAAACGGCAGAGAAGACTTATAAGAACTAAGCGATATAAAAAAAACAAAATCAAACTCAAAGTTGTATAGAATTTAAATGTTGCATTACCTATAACGATAACAATTACGAGACCGATAACGATAACGATAACGATAACTATACTAACGATTAATATATCGAAAAGCGATAGTGGCAATAATAAACAAAACGCTTATCAACAATGATAACGATAATGATATACGTACATATGTAACAATAATCAAATATCAATAACAATTAATTGTTCGATACGAGAACAATAGCAGTGTCTTTAGCGCCGCATATAAAACTAATAAAAAAGAATGATGATGCTATCGATACATGTGACACATGCATTTATCGATAGCATTGCCAACAAAATATTTTTGGCTAATTTGGTGAAAAGGATATTATTGTTTTAGTTGCTATCAATATTGATAAATTTATCTATAAAAAAGCAGTCGTAAACTTGTCGATAACGATAACGATGTATTTATTGGTAATGAATTGGAAATAATAATGATTTCGATAAAAGATGGACAGTATTGAAAGAAGCTATAGTTCATAATAAAAAGAAGTGCATCGATAACTCGATAAATTAATCGATAGTAGGCATACATACTAATCAAAATGAAACGATCAACTGTAATGAAATAATAAGCTAAGTAATCGAGCCCAATTCAAATGAAAGCCCCCATTTTCCCTTGCCCTTTGCCCTACCCCCACACCTCGAACTTCATCCACTCTCATCCTCTCCTTTATCGGTCTTTCCTTTGCCATTCTGTTAACAACTTGCATTTCATTTTCTTTTATTTCTATTTTAATGTTGTGTATTTTTAATGCTCTGTTCTCTAAATGCTTTATGTGTTTTTCTTTTTTTTTATGGTTTGTTTACTTTTTATTTGATCAATTGCTTTTTGTGGCTAACATACGTCTGCTTGCTGCCAACTGCGACTGCGACTGCGCTGCTGCTGCGCGATGACGACGTGACAATAAAGTGAGCAGCGGCAACACCCACAACTCGTTTGCCCCCAATGCACCGCTGCCGGAGGGAGACAATGGCCAGGGCGGTTATGGAGGCGGAGTCGGCGGCGGAGGCGGTGCTGGTGCTGGTGGTGGATATGGTGGTGGCTTCTCGGCTGGCGGTCATAGTCTCTATCCTTCTCTGCCCAACAACAACAACATGGGTGGTGCAGGCGGTGCTCCTGGCTACAATCCCTATGGCGGCTACAATCCCCAAGGTGGCTACAATCCCCAGGGTGGCTACAATCCCCAGGGTGGCTATCAACCAGCTCCCGGCGGCTATCAACCCTCTCCAGGCTACACACCACCCGCTCCTGGCTATGACAATGGCGGTGGCGGTGGTGCTGCCCAGAAGCCCAAGGAGAAAGGCGGCTTCTTCTCCAACTTCTTTTCGAATCCGGCGGTGAGTCAGGCTGTCTCCGGCATCATTGCTGGCCAAATTGCCAAGCAATTAACAGGCGGTGGCGCCTCCAACGGTGGTGCTGCCAACAACAATGTGCCCTATCAGCCCAGCGGTGGCTACGCCTCTGGCGGTGGCGGTGGTGGTGGTGCGTCCAGCGGCTCATCATCCGGCAGCAATATTCTCGGCGGTCTGCTCGGCTCGGTGCTGTCCGGCGGTGGTGCCAATAGCAACAGTGCTGCCAACAGCGGTGGCGGTGCCAGCAGCTTCCTCACCAGCCTGCTCAGCGGCGGTGGTGCCGGCGGCGGTGGCGGTGGCGCCTCCAGTGGCGGTGGTGCGGGCGGCCTTGGCGAAATCTTCAACTCGAAGAACTTTGGCGGACTCTTCAGCGAGAATCCATCGGCATCTCGCGGCGGTTCCAGCAGCGGTGGTGGTGGCTACCCCACCCAAGCACCCTACGGCAAATAGGCAACAGCACCACCTAATGCTGCCCCTCGTGGAGGAATGGAATCCACAGCATATATATCAAAATATTTTATGTTTTTATAAATGGAGGCATTTCAATTAAGAAACCACAACAACCACAATTGCACACACAACAACAACAACAACTACATATACAACAATTATTACAACACTAATAATACAGTTCATAATTATAACGACTTACATTTTATTCAAATAACCAAATTGTGAAAACCAAGAAATGATCAATTTGTCAAATGAAAAATGTAAAATGTAAAACAAAAAGAAAACTCTACAGAAAATTCAATAAAATTTGTAAATAGAAATATGTACGTATGAATTGAAAGACAGTCTTTTAAGACTTTTTCTTTACTTTACTGCTTGAGTTGGACTCTTTTTTAGATTCTTTCAGCTGGAGATGGTAAGTGAAATGGAAATATGATCCACTTTTATCTGTAAAAATGTAAATATTACAAATATGCATCGATTATAATCCACTTGTGATATTTACCTATAATTATAGGCATATTTATTTTCACAACATTTAAAGTTAAATCTGCGAATAATTAGAATCTACTTCATGAGCATTTTGGCATCAGTGGAAAGGTCATTTCAATTCCGTTTGAATGATACAAAACTTTTAACTTTAACCCATTAAGTACCCATTGAAAATTTTGAATTCTTGTAAAGGGTCTATTTTAAAACTTTTTTCCTCGATTTATTAAAAAAAAATATTTTGATGCAAAAAAATTCTTCGCTTGTATTTTTCATAATTTTTTTATTTTTTGTTGTCAAAATAAATATGCCCTCTTGTTTACATGTCACCAGCTTAAAAGTGAAATCAAAATAAACAAACTCTTTTACATATCAGTTGACATTATTTTCTTTAATTAAAAAAAGAAAAACTTGATAAAGATAAATAAAAGTTTTTATTGAAGATTAATTGATCTAAATAAAATTTTTTAAATGTTAATCTATGTCTTTTGATTCGATTTTAAAAACTGTATCACCAGGATAGAATTTTAACAAACGGGAATATACAATTATTATATGTACTTACAGTACAAGAATTATACAAAAAGTTTATATCTGTTTTTAATTTACTTTATTTCATTTTAACGAAACTGTGCGATAGATTTAGGAAAATACAAACCCATAGGTGGGAAATGGGACAAAGGACATACTTATAGAAAGTCAAGGAAGCCATTGAGTGGGTAACGCATCTTTTTGCAATTTACGGCTAGTGATGTAATAAAATCGCGTTAAGAACTCGAAACTGAGTTTTTATCAAATAAATCTTTACAATTATATCTCTTTATACATGCATATATAAAGTAAATATGTATTATAGCTGGGACCGATTTTAATAAAATCGATTTTTTATTTTTTTTTTTAAATCGTTTTCTTTTTAAAGGACCAGTACTGGGAATGTAATTGCGCGTATGTTTGAGTTCACAAAATGTACTAAAGAATAGCTGTTTTTCCAACTCTCATATGAAACGAGATTAATTTTAGTCATTTGAATCTGAATTTATTTTAATTAAGAATGATGAACTGCTAAAAAAAATCAAGTTAAAATTTTTTTTCAATTAAAAAAAATGTGATTTTAGATACATTTTTTTCTTTTCAAAAAATCGAACTGATTCGATTATAAAAAAAATCGTAAAGTCCCAGCTCTAATATGTAAACAAAAAGTTCTAAAAAATCAAAGAGACGGTTTTTATATTAATGAATTTAACAAAAGTCGACATTTCGAGTTGCTTTTTATTATTATTTCAGCTAACGAAAATAAAGAGAGAGAGAGATCGCCGTAGAGCGCAATCAGATAATACGATCCAAGTAAGTGCGTAAGTTAACCAACACTGGCCTCCGCATGCTGACAGTGCTTGAAAGTGGGGCAACATTGTTGCCATTGTGTCAGCAGCACCAGCAACAACAACAGCAACAACAACAGCAACAACAACAACAGCAACAATAATAGAATGAGAGTGCTTCCACAATTTTGCGACTAACAACAATATATTATGCGCTAAGATCCTTAAGCAAGGACTACAACCAGGGGGCAAACGGTAAAACGGCCAACGTGCAACATGCAACATGAGGGTAAGGAGGCGAAGAGGGAAGAGGGAGGAGGGGAAAACGTGCAACGAGCTGGCTGGCCATT
Organism: Drosophila quinaria; assembly: GCA_035047525.1. Classification (NCBI taxonomy): domain Eukaryota; kingdom Metazoa; phylum Arthropoda; class Insecta; order Diptera; family Drosophilidae; genus Drosophila; species Drosophila quinaria. The sequence continues at coordinate 5,781,543 of JAWNPO010000455.1, read as the reverse complement.
TGGCTTTGGTTAACCGACAACCATTTTGTAATTTATTTAAGTAATAAAATAAATATACGAGTGTGTACATTGTGCAGGCGCTGTAGCAGTGCCACCTGCATGTGGGAGCAAGAGAGAGAACGAGAGAGAGAGAGAGAGAGAGGCCAGAGGAACAAACAGAGAGAATGAAGAGGGAAAAGGAAGACTTAGAGTGTCTGCTTTCCACATGCAGGTGGCACACTCTTCCATGGTTGGGTTTAAGCTCTTAATGTTGTTGTTGTTGCCGCTGTTGTTGTTGCCGCTGTTGTTGTTGCAGCTGTTGTTGTTGTTATTGGCAAGCGAAAGTGCGCTTGAAGTGCACGGAGCACCCACTTGGCCAAAGTGAATTTAGTGTCAAGTGCAGGCAAATGTGAAAAGCAGCTAGGAGTTAGTTTTTCATATTTAAGCAGCACTCCACATGGCAACAACAACAACAACAACCACCTCCACCACAACAACAAGCAGGAACATCGGAAGTGCAAGACTCTGAGATACTCTGTATACAGTCCTTAGATACTCTTACATGTAGTTATTCGCACTCTTATGATTCGGACTAGTGCTTTAATTGTAAGTTAAACTTGTGTCGATAGGACAAATATTAATAATAATAAAAATAAATAAAATTCGAAAATATTAAATTAGTAAAGTAGATATATAAAACTATTTAACAAACTTGACAATTTAATTAATATCAATTAATAACTACAAAGTTTTGCTGTCTATAACACTCAGGTCTCTACATATGGGTAGTTCTTTAATTCGTTTGAGTTCAATGTGGAATAAAACATGTGCCAAGACTTTATTTTATTTTGACAAAAGGCGAAACCTTTAGGTCTTCATTAGCACTATAATTGGTGAAAAGGTTGATTTTGAGCATTTGTTTGTATGTAAGATTATTTAAAAAAACTAAGGCATACAATGCAATTTATTTTAAAATGTAATGCATTGAATTATCTTAGAAATTTTCGAAAAACTTGTTTAAACTAAACATTCAATATACAGGGGTGGTCAAAAGTATTTACACAACACTTCAAGTTAAATCTACTCGTAATTTGAACTTACTTCATGAAAAGTTTGGTATCAATGGAAAGGTCTTTTGAATTTCTTTCAAATGGTACACAAATTTCCTTAACCCATTAAGTACCCATTGATTATTTTAAGTTTTTGTAAAAGTGAATTTTTTTGACTTTTTTCCTGGGTCTCAAACTAAAAATATTTTGATGCAAAAAGTTTCATCAAACAATTTAAATAGTAACTGCAAAAAAAATGTTTCAAATATCTCTTCGCTAGTATTTTTTATAATTTTTTGAAAATGGCGAAAAAGGCACTTTTTCCTCATTTTCGTGCAAAAAGTGCCTTTTTCGCCATTTTCAAAAAATTATAAAAAATACTAGCGAAGAGATATTTGAAACATTTTTCCAAATTGAAATCTTCTAGCTTATATTGCTTAAAAAAATAAGCAAATTTCACAAGATGTGAGTTTTTTTTATCAACTTTGCGTTTTTGGCATCGGTTGACATTTCTGTGGAAATGTCAATTTCTATTTAATATTAAACCTTAATTTAAAAATAATTTATTTACTGATTGTACTTTTTAATTTGTTTTAAAAGCCCATTAATATTCATGTTTTCGAATGTCCCCAATTTAATATTCTCGCAACCAAGAAAAGTTTTTGTTTATACAGTGAAAACTGTGATTCTCTATTTTATAAACGAAATTACTTGAGTACTTGTACACAGGAAAAAATTCCGGAATTACGGAAAAATCATGTACAAAATACTTATAGTAATTCAAGGACTATTTTTAATTTCTTTCTTGTGACTTTTTGGACTCTTTTAATGCTGATTGGCTGCCATTTTATCCGCATATTGTGTTTTAATTAAACAATAATATCCTGAACTTGAATTTTATGTTTCTTTTTTTGTTTTTTTTTTTTTCGCATTAGCACGTAGATACCTTTGTTGCACAGTTTTGATGGGTATGTCTACGTTTGTCCGCTTACAGCTTCTTCCACAGCCAAAGTATTTCGTATAGTTGTTGTTGTGGTTCTTGTTGCCACTTCTGCTTGAGCTATGTGTGTGTGTGTGTGTGTGTGTGTGTGTGTGTGTGTGTGTGTGTGTGTGTGTGTGTGTGTGTGTGTGTGTGTGTGTGTGTGTGTGTGTGTGTGTGTGTGTGTGTGTGTGTGTGTGTGTGTGTGTGTGTGTGTGTGTGTGTGTGTGTGTGTGTGTGTGTGTGTGTGTGTGTGTGTGTGTGTGTGTGTGTGTGTGTGTGTGTGTGTGTGTGTGTGTGTGTGTGTGTGTGTGTGTGTGTGTGTGTGTGTGTGTGTGTGTGTGTGTGTGTGTGTGTGTGTGTGTGTGTGTGTGTGTGTGTGTGTGTGTGTGTGTGTGTGTGTGTGTGTGTGTGTGTGTGTGTGTGTGTGTGTGTGTGTGTGTGTGTGTGTGTGTGTGTGTGTGTGTGTGTTGACTGCTCAACGGCAAAACAATGACGCGCCGCATTTAGAAGCCAAAGCTGCTGACTGAAGCCGAGACTGAAACTGAAGCTGAAAATGTAGCTGAAAATGTAGCTGAAATTGAAGCTGAATCTGCGTCGAATGTCGTTGACTTTTCAAGTCGCATTAGCCGACCAGAGGCGACATCAACAAGAGAGGAAAGAGGCGTGTGTGTGTGTGTGTTAGTGAGAGAAAGAGAAAGATCAAGGGGGGTGAATGGGGGCAAGTTGAAGTGCCAGCTTGGCACGATGATGATTGGAACGAGGTGCGCATAAAAATACATGTAAGAAGCTTTCAGCTTATTGTTTGCCACAGTCGCTGTCGTCTTTTATGATTACAGTCTGTACCCCCACTCTTTCAACTTCTCCCCTCTCTCTTTCCCTCTCTGTCCTACATCCTCTTATCACTCAATATTCCTGCATATTATGCCTGGCACTCTGGTTATTCCGAGCAAGCCCATCGGCTTAATTTTATTGATATTACGCGCACTTGTCACAGGTCGAAGACAGACCATGTCCCCTCTACGCCTCCTCCCTGCCACGCCCCCTCCTCCGTTGTGGCAGCCTATTCATTTTTATGACAACGGCGATTTTTATAAAGAGAAGCTGGCGACTTGATCAAATTTTATATGCACTCTTCTGCGTTCCCCAAATCCAATTACAATCCGAGTTCATTCCATAATCAACCCAAACCCAAACTCAAACCAAGCTCAACTCAACTCAATCCCAACACGTGCTTTGCTTTTACGAGTCAACTGGCAACTGACAACTGGCAACTGACATTTGAAGAAGGTGCACGAAATGTGCAATTTGATGAAAATTAACCTGGTGTTAAGGCGTCGTGAAATGGAGCAGGGAATTCCCCGACGAAGCGTTAGACTTAAAAAAATAGCAAACTTTAATTATATGCCATATTATCTCTCCCCTATATAAGTTGAGAATTAAAAATAGAATAATATTTCAAAATTAATCATATTAACTTAAAATTTTCAAAAACTCTTCCGTAATTTATTCTTAACATAATCTAATTTTATTTGAAGATTTCAAATATACAACAACAGTTTTTTTTCTAATCAAAATTATTTAAATAAAGCAACACCATTTAAAATTATTTTAAGAAATTACTGATTTCTAGTTATATTGTTTATTTATTTTCACTCTATAGTCAATCCTACAGTTATGGCTTGCAATTTAAATGTTTTTAATTTCACATATGTTTTATTACTTATTTACTTTTCGACAGATTTATGTCTATAATTTCGCAAACTAGTTTCATAACTTTGCAAAAATTTATTAACGATTCATATAACCTGTGAATCGTAAATAATGTATATTTTAATGATATTCTTGTACATTACAGATACATTATACAGATGCTTATAAATGACATGTATCTTTGATGCATGTCAAGTATCTCTGAGTGTGTGATTTACCATTAAAATTTGGTTTATCCTACAGATATATATTGAAAATTATGTCATACTTCAGATTCTTTTGTATCTCCAAAATTTGCTTCTACAAGATTAAAGCTCACATACTTTATTTCAGACTTAATGTCTGAGTGAGTGCTTCAGATATTTTTGTACCTAGCTCAAGTTAAATACAATTTTTTTCACTGAGATTGAAGTTCACAAACTATTTTGAAGCAATCTTCAACTTCAAAAGTTGCCTTATTCACTTCACAGATTTGTATCTTAAAGATACATGACAGCCCTACAGCTATTACAAAGATACATTTTCACTTTTAGTTACAAATTGTCTTCAGTCCTCTTCGTTGGCCATAGATAAGATACTTCTATCTTGCTATACAATTACTTCGCTTCCCTTGAAGGATACTGTACCATGGATACTTCCAGCACTTTAAGCTCAACTTTGTTGTATGTATCTTCTGCTCGTTGTTCTTAGTAGTTTTAGGTACTTAGTTGCCAAAGTGCGGACGAGTATTTAAAGTTAGTGATTAACTATGCAAAAAGCGAAAGAAGAAGGTAATTTTATATTTATGATCGTGATTAATACTAAAATCTTTTTTTGTTTTCAATCTTGACTCAAAAAAAAAACTAAATACTCAAGGATCAGTTTTCTATCATAAGATTTCTAACATGTACTGTATTAATATTTCTTAATATTAAGTACACTGTACAACATAACACTAATTAATGTGGAAATACTTTTAAGACTTATTTATTAAATTTATTATATGATTCTAACAATTGTCTAAAGATTCATTTTAAATTTTGTAAACTTAACCATTTCCATCATTTTTATTTATTTAAGTAACAGTATTTAATTCTTTTCAAAATATGTATATATTTTAAATGCTTTTTTAAATTTAAAATTACACTCTAATATAAAATTACCTTTCATTTATTAAAATAAAATCGGTAAAATACTTTTACAGAGTATCTCGCTGTCGAGTGCACTCGATTGTTGTGAGTTAGTTAGTTAGTTGTTGTGCTGCTGGACAACAACAACAGCAAGAACTATTTGTATGAGAAGCGTGTGTAAAAATTGTTGTCGTTGTCGTTGTTGTTGTTGTTGCTGGGCAATAAAAGCGTTACAACTTAATTAATTAAGTGCAAATGATAAAAATGACCAAGCGGCACGAACTACTCGGACCAACAACAGCAACAACAACAACAACAAATACAAGAACAACAACAACAATAAAAACATTTCTGCGTCAACTGCAACAAACAAAAGAAAAAACTAATTAAGTTTTATGTGCAATTTTCGGGGCTGAAAAGTTTTGCCGCTTCCTCTACCGCTGCCTCAGTTCGAGTTGTTGGTGTTGGTTGCTGTTGCTATTGTTGTTGTTGTTGTGGTGAATACGTCGCTTTACGTGACCCGCCAACATTTTGTTATTTATGCCACAGAGTTGTTCAGTGTGTGTGTGTGTGTCAAATCTGTGCACTGACATTTGCGGCGATTAATGAACGTCGTGACAACAACAACAACAACAACAGCAGCAACAAAAGTCTTTAATTTGCGACCAAACTGAAAAAAACTATTGCCTACTTATGTGGGCCAATTGCAAAAGGGCACAGGAAGTGACCCTTAAACTGGCCAATAGGCTGTAGCCAAAATGGCCAAAATGGGGCAGCAGCTGTGGCAACACTGGCCGCTGTGGCAACTCTGGCATGAGACGCATGTGTCGCCGTCGCTTGTTAACATGCGTTTGGCGCGTGGGCCAAATAAATCAAGGCCAACCGCAGCAGGCCAACAACAAACAAAAGAGATCTACAACAACAACAACTCGAACAACAACAACAGCAACAATAGCTGACAGAACAACTGCAGTTATTGTGATTTACTCAGCGCAAACAGATAGAGAGAGACAGTGAAAGAGATGGATACAAAAAAAGAGAAAGAAACAGAGAATGAGAGAGACGCTGATAACATTTGCAAAACTTGCTATGCTAAACAAACTTGCTGCTTGCCCCCCAACTCTGCCCCTCGCACCTGCCACTTGCACAGTGGGCACTTTAACCATTTTGTTCGCTAAATTAATTTACCACTCAAAAACAAAACAAGTCGATTGGTCAATTTTTATACTTTTGCAATGTATTCTTTTAGAAAACGAGATTTTAGAATTTTTATTTTTATTACTGACTATTTAACCCTCTAGTTCTGTTGTTTTTCTTTTTCAAAAAGTGACTTAGCTAAGGAAGAAGCTAGAGGCTGTCTTGGGAGGGTTAAATACGCATATTTCACATTAAGTTATATTATTTAACAACATTTTTGTACGTCGAATATTCGTCGTATTTGAAACTGCGCATTTATGGGCCGTGTGCCCATAGTGCCTTGTTCATGTTCCCATCTCCTATCTCCCATCTCCTTTATTTCTCCCTCGCTGCCTTTTTGCTGTGATTCTCCGTGGTGTTGCACGTAAATTTAGTTGCATGCTACCAACACGAATCGTAACAGCAACGGCAACTGCCACGACACGCCGCAAGCATTGCAACTGAATCTCCGTCTTCATCGCTGTCTTTCTCTTTCTCCTCCTCTCTTTGTGTGCCTCTTTCTCTCTCTCCATTGCCGTCTCCTTGGCATTTGCTGCCATTGAGAAGTTGTTGAAAAATATTTGTCGTACGCAATGCGATGCCGCAGCCAGGCGACAAAAGTGTCGCAATCGAACAATTTAAAGTTATTTTAAAAAAAAGTGTTCTCAATATTGATTACTCTTTAATGAGAGGAGTCGAGGAGGAGTCTTTAGTTCAGTTAGTTTTTATACGATGATCCATCCATATCTTCTTCTTTCTCGTCTCTTCCTTTTCTATATTCATATATTCCTTCCGTCCTATATATATATATATATATATATATATATGTATAGTTTTTCTTTGTTTTTTTTTCTTACATCTGTCACTCTAACGATCTTTCTCTCACTCTCGCTCTTCGTCTCACCAACCCTTTCTTCCACTGCCCTAATTTCTTCACACTGTACCCCTTCTTCCCTTTTCGCTTTCACTCTGTTATTTTCGCCGATCTGTCACATAATTAGAACTGCTGTTTTAAAAAGAAAACTTGGTTGGATTTCCCTTCAATTGTAGTGAAACATGTGTTTTTAAGTTCTTCTGAATGAAACCCAAAAATATATAGTTCCCGTCATTAACAAGATCTACTATCTCTCTCTCTTGTCCTTATTCCTGTATTGCTATCTCCCTCTTTCTCCTATGGACACTCCTTGCCGTTCCTACTCTTCTTTCTCTCTGTCTCTCACTTTCTCTCAATCTTTATGAAATTGAAAATGTCTCTCTCACTCTTTTTTACATTTTCTTACTATTTATCTCTCTCTATCTTTCAAAAATGTTCCCCTTTTATACCTCTACTTCCGACTATACTCAGTCTAAGTCCTGTTGTCTCCTTTTCTCTCTATACGAGTATATATCTTTTTTCTTTCTCGTTTTGCTGTCGTTTCGTTTCGTGTTATTTCTTTCAATAACTAATACATATCGTTGTGTTGCTGTTGGTTAATTCAAAAGTCTCTAGAGTATATTAATAATGACAACGCATAGCTAAGTACCGGGCGTCCCCAAGTCGAGCACACTCAACTGCAGCTCGACTCGCAACTTGTTTGCAAAATCAACTTGTTGAGAATTTTGCATAGTTTTTGTCGGCTGTGCGGCGTGCGTAACAGTAAATGATTATGTGCCTGTATAAGTGTGTCTGTGTGTGTAAATGGAAGTGTGTGTGTGTGTGTGTTTGTATATATATGTGTGTGTGTGTGTGTATGAGTGTGTGTTGGCTCATAGTGCACATCTTGAGCGGGAAAACTTTTAACTTTGGTACACAATTTACCTCAACTTTTGCTGTTGCAAAAATTTGTCAACTTTGGGCCTCACTTTAACCCACCGGTGAAAACCCCTTAACCCTCTGTTGGCCCTGGCTCGCGTTGAGTTCAGTTGCAACAAAGTTCAAACCCGTAATTGATGCACTCAAAGGCGGCATGCAACAAAGGGGGGCAGACGAAGAAGAAGAAACTTGCAACTTTTGCGTGTCCAGTCGAAGACGCACGTTTCACAGGTGATAAATTTCCCTTGAAGCGTGGGAGAGAAAAGAGAGAGAGAGAGAGAGCAAAGAAGAGAGTCATTATAATTGATTTGAGGCATTGAAATTAAACGAGTAACCATAAAATATTCACACACTCGAACAACTGCCGCTTGAATCATGAATATTGCCAAAAAAAAAAAAAAAAAAAAAAAAAAAAAAGAGCGACATGTGAATTGCAATTAAGAATTTAAGGGTAGGAAACTTTTGGGTGTCACTGTGGCTCCAAGGCGGCAGAGAGCATGTTGTTTGCAATTTGAAGAAGAAGCAGAGTTAGAAGCAGAAGAAGAGGGGGGAAGGACAGAAGAAAGAGAAGAAGTAGAAGAAATTGTCGAGCCTGCAAACTCAAATATGAAAAGACAAACGGCAGACAAAATACAAGAACAGACAGACAAACCAAATATGCGAAGTGCGAGAGAGAGAGCAGACAGAGAGGGAGAGAGGTGAGTGTAGAAAGAGAGGGTTGCACGCTTTGGGGTATGAATAAATTTGGAAGCAGTTGAAATTTTGAACCGAGCTAGTTTTGCTTTGTTTTGTTGCCTCAGCTTATGCAACATGAAACAAGTACGACAGACAGAGAGAGAGAGAGAGAGAGAGAGAGAGAAAGAGAAACTACAGACGAGTCTGCTCGACTAGCGGATACTCTATAAGCAGTCTGCAGTTTTTGTTTTTATAGGTAGATCGTTAGTATCGAAGGTATTCAGGTTGGTTAAAGATTGATTGATGGAAATAAAGAAATAAAGAAAGATTGAAATGAGAAAAGTTTAAGATAAACAGAAAAAAGAGACAAGTAAGAAGTTAATGAAAATGGAATAAGATTGAGATGGAAAGAAGACAGAGATATGGGGATGGGGATGGGGGAGAGATAGAGAATAATAAAGATACCATCTATATATCTATATACAGTTGAACTTCCATAATTCTTCTATAACTCGAATTTCTCTCTAACTCGAGCTACATTAATGGCAGCAAAATTAATAAACTTAAGAAATATAAGTCGATTATCTCCATAACTCGAACCTTTTCTTTGAATAATAATGATTCGAGCTAGGGAAGTTCGACTGTATTTACCAAATTTCAAACATATTATTTATTGTCTATTTATCTTTCTCTCCCTCCCGCTTCCTCGCTCTGAGTTTCTTTAACTCTTTCTCTCTCTTTATCTAGTTATCTGGTGGTTTGTAGTTATATATTAAAAGTTATATTTTTAAAATTACATAGTAATAATTATTTAAAGATTTTTAAGGATTTACTTCTATGATAATGATTAATCTTGAGCAAAAAAATAAAACTCACAAATAATCATTTTTTTTTTCGCTTAAAATAAAACTCACTTTTCAAAAAGTTTACATAATCATTTTAAAGAATTTTTTTGCATTTTATTTGTCCCCTGTGTTTATTTTAAAGGGATATGGAACAATATTGTGTAAAAATCCTAAACTCATAAATAATGATTATTTATGAGTTTTATTTTTTATTTATTTATTCTAGTCTTTGATTTTTTGATTTGCGGTCCCTGCTGTAATCAAGTCAGAGATCTACTCAATAAGAATTTAGATATTTATATACTCTATGCATATAGAAGATACCTTTCAATTACTGACCCAACAAACTCCACAGAGTAGTCATACCGTTTTGAAGTTAGTAAGGGGTAACCAAATGATCGGGACATGAAAAGCAGACAGCAAAAGGAGCAACGCCAGCGGTGGCAGTTGCAAGTTGCAAGTTGCAATACTCGGTGCTGCATGCGGTTTGCGGTGGCATTTTACTTGCTGCATAGTTTTGTCTTTTTCGGCAAAGTGGATATGATGAAGGAGAAGCTGAAGGAGACGAAGAAGGAGAAGGAGGAGTCTCCAAAACCCACAAAAATAAAGTGAGGCTGGTAAAAGAAGACGACGACGACGAAGACAGAGTATGGCAACAATGCATAACTTTTTGCCAGCTCCTAACATGTGTGTGTCTCCCCTGTCCCTGTCTCTGTCTGTCTCTGTCTCTGTCTCACTCTTTGCATAAGTGTGTGTGTGTGCGAAAAATTAGAACCGCAAATCATTTTGAAAACAATGCATATGCCATGTCATATTGGAGGCTGGCAAATGGCTAAGGACTTGTTCGTCCTGCTGTCTCTCATTTTCTTTCCGCTGTCTCTCATTTTCTCTCCTTTTGTCTCCCTTTCTCTCTCTCTCTCTCTCTCTCTCTCGTATAATATCTTCAGGAATCATTTGAATTGTAACTTTATATGCGCTGCAAGATAATCTAGCTATCTTTATCAATTTCGTTTTGCTCTTAATCTTTTTTTTTTCTTCTGCCATTGGCATTCACTTTTCAATATCTTTCTTCATAAATCTTCCTAATTTTATCGCTTCGTATTATGCTTACCCAAAGGTTGTAATTAAAAAATAACTCTAGCCGTTGATAGTCGAGATCAATTTGCAACATCGATTCGAAAATTAGATTTTCGCAAGAGCCGGAGAAAAATAAAAATACAATACAATACACACAAAAAAAAATGTGAATGATTATGTATATATGCATTGAAAACTAACTAAAATAACTGATTTATCCACTTATATAAGTAGCCTCGATGTGGCCGGTTGAAAGCTTTTATATTTCGAGGATTAAAACTTTCTGTGGCTAAAAGCAAAACATTAAAATCATGTTAGTCAGGATCAGGATGATCAGGATCAAATTCTGAAAGTGTTTCTGCTCTTGTACATCCATCTTTATCCACAACTGTAGCGATAACTAAAGAACTGTATCTTTATCTGGATATATGTATTTATTAACGAAAATCATTGAGAACTATCAATAGTTGCTCTCTTAATCGATACTTGATTCTCTTCCCCAGAATTTTTTGAGCGAGTCCTTGTCTCTATAGTCCTCTCGTCATTTAACAGCTCTGTGCTCAACAATTTTCTAGGCAGTCCCCTTTTGCTCCCTTTTAGTTTCTCACACAACTATGGCGCATACATATGTAAATGCGGGCTCAGTGACTGATTCCTCTTTCCCTTTCCCTTTCCGTTTCCCTTTTCGCCATTCTCCTGCTCCTCTTCCTCCTTCTCGTCTTGTTCGTTGGCTGCTTTGCAATTTAATATTCATTTCTGAAAAAGCCCATTTACATTTGCGCTTTTGTGGCACCTTTGCGTGTGCTTCAACCTCGCAACTCGCAACTCACAACTCGACGTCAACTTGCAACTCACAACTCACAACTCACAACTCGCAACTCGGACGTGCAACACGGCGTATGCGTAATCTAAGCAAAGCTGCTTGCTTTTGTTTGACTTAATTCAACCGCAAGGCAACCCGAGGCAACTCTCTCCCTTTCCTGCCAGACAGAACTGCAGCTCAGCTCCACTTACCCTCATTCGACGCATCTAACCCCATTCCCTGCCCACTCTCTACCCGTTCCCTCCCCTTACCTTCCTCTCTTTCACTTCTTTCTAACCAAAAATATGCAGCTGTTGATTTATAGACACAATAAAGTCCTTGTCCGGCAGATTGAAGTCGGCAGTTGGCAGTTGAGTGCAATCATCAAAGCTGCTGATGTTTTGTCCATGTCCCTCCTCCTTTTCAACGTCCATCCTCCATCCTCCGCCCTGTCGATTGCAACAACCTGCTATCGGCAATTGCAACCCCTATTTAAGCTGCAGCCACTTGGCTGACATTTGGCCTCATTGCAAGTGACAGCGCCGGTGGTGTAGTGGCGAGCATGGTTGTATCCCAAACAGCAGATCCGGGTTCGATTCCCGGCCGGCGCACTTCATTACCAAACATTTAGGATGGAGGGAACAACTCCCAGTACTTTTTATATTTCACTGTGAAAAGCGCATTAAAGCTTTTGTCTCAGATTATTTGACTTTATTCATTCAACTGCTGCATATTTGATGTTTATATGACTGTAATTCAGTTGTATCACTAAGCAAACAATACATAGAGGCGTCAAACAAGCATTTTTTTGAGCGCAAATGATTTGTATGGCATGCGACCCCAGAGCCTTCGGCAAAAGCCGAACGCTCTTCTCAACAGAACCCAGAGCGAAAGAACGCTACAAAGAGAGAGCGCACAGAAAAATGTTCAGTCTTGGATAGGCACCAGAACGGTGAGCACGTTCTGTGTCGCTCTCTCGCTCATTATCGTTTCTGTATGTGAACATGCGCACGCTTCTTTGTGTGCGTGAATGCGGGCTCGATCACCCGATACCCTGTTTTAAATGAAAGCATTATTTTTATTTTTTTCAGCGAATTGATAAATTGTTGTGGCAATATTTTATTATTATTATTATTAAAATTTAAAAAATATAATAAAATTATTAAAAAATAATAATAAGTAATGATTAAAAAATGCCGCTTTCATTTAAAACAGGGTATCGGGTGATCGAGCCCGCATTGCAAAAGCGCTGTTGGTATGTGTACATTCACGCACACAAAGAAGCGTGCGCATTTTCACATACAGAAACGATAATGAGCGAGAGACCGACACAGAACGTGCTCACCGTTCTGGTGCCTATCCAAGACTGAACATTTTTCTGTGCGCTCTCTCTTTGTAGCGTTCTTTCGCTCTGGGTTCTGTTGAGAAGAGCGTTCGGCTTTTGCCGAAGGCTCTGGGGTCGCATGCCATACAAATCATTTGCGCTCAAAAAAATGCTTGTTTGACGCCTCTATGTATTGTTTGCTTAGTGGTTGTATGTAAAACAGCTTTGAAAGCACATTAAATCTTTTAGAGATAAAAACTGTTAAAGTTGATTTTTTTGTTTTCAATGCCATTTAGCTGAAGTTGTTTCCTTCATTTCTTAAAAACAGCATCTAGAAAAAATCTGCGTTAGCGTCATGAGTCGATCCCATTGTGCGGAAAAGTCACCGTCAGCGCGAGCTTTAATCGGGGAATCAGCGCAAATATGTATTTTCCGAAATCTGCTTGTATTTTTATTCTGTTAGATCACTTATCTCTACACTAAAAAAAAAAAAAAAAACTTTCTAAAATCAAGAACATTCATCTTAAATATTTTTTTCTTGAAATAAGAATGTTTTAAGACAGGGGTGCCCATCGCCTATGCACACAATGCCCATTTGCTATTGTAATGCACATGGGATATGGTAAGTAAAACAGAATACACATAGGCAAGCAATTCATGCGCATTGAATTTTACACAAACAACTTGCAGCAAAACAAGAACAACTTTTTCATTTTTGCTTTCCATCCATTTTCGGTGCAGGCAAAACAAAAACAATTGGATTGCGTCGGTTATCTTTTGCTAATCCGAATGTAATTTGTTGTTGTCTTATCGTTTTGTGTAGACTGGAAAAGAAAAACTTGACTTCGCTTTCAAACGTGTCATGCGTGTGACTTTTTGAAGAAACATGTTTCTATTTTTTTTTCTGTGTACACATTGAAATAAAAAAAAAAGTTCGTTACAAGTATGCGTGTGATTTCTTGTATTTGTATTAGTGCGTGCACATCCATAAGGCAGCTTTGAGCACCCCTGTTTTAAGACTAAATTAAGTACTAAAACTAAGAATATTAATCTTAAAAATAGTAAGTTCTTAATATAAGAATAAAATTCCCAAATTTAAATATTTCATTCTTAATATAGGACCATTTGTAGACCAAATTACTAAAACTAAGAATATTATTCTAAAAATTCTTAAGTTCTTAATATAAGAATAAAAATCTTAGATCTTAGATAATTTTTCCTTAAAATAAGAACAAAACTCTTAAAATTTTGCCACTTTTTGAGACCTAAAATTCACAACTGGTTCTGGCGACTCAAAGATGACATTAGGCTTGGCTCGCTTGACATGTCAGTACAACAGTACTGATGATAGAGATTGGTATATCTTGAAACTGCTGTAAACCGAGCCATGCTCCTTACATTGTTTGTTGTTTAGTGTCATATCGACATTACTAGACCTCAAGTCAAGTTCTTCTTAAAATGTTAAGAAGATTAATCTTTATTTGAAGTTTTTTGTCTTGAGTATTTAAAACTTTTTGGTCCATAAATAAGAACATATAATCTTAAAAAAATAATAAGTTTTATTCTTATACTAAGATTTGTGGTCTTGAAAATATAAGAATTTGTGATCTTAAGAATAAGAACTTGGTCTTACTTGAAATGTTATTAGAAACAAGATGTGTTTTGTTACTTCAAGATTTTCATGTTCTCGACGCATTTTTTTACACCAAAGTTCTTAGTTCAGAGACCAAAACCTTGATTTTAGATCGTTTTTTAATATCAGCGTAACGTCTGAAATCTGCAGATGCCACTGGTCATCGAAACTCTTCAGCCGACAGTTGAATAAAAGGCCGTTGCCATCCAGAAACACGTTGAGCAACCCTCGCTCCGCACTGCGTGTGATAAAAAGTTCATGACGTGCTGCGGTGCAAATGGAATGTATGCATAATCGCATAACTCATTCAACACACATGAAGTCGACCCTCGACTGCAATTTGACAGTTGATGCGATTTAGCAGAAGTTGAGTCCAAGGAGGGCGGATAACGGGGGGAACTAGAGGGGCAACTGCCCTTTGAACTGAAGCGCACACAAAGCGATGAAAACTAGCGGAAACTAGTGAAAAAACCCCACAGCCCACAGCCGACAGGATACAGGGTACAGAGTACAGGGTACAGGACATAGAAAAAAGCAACCTAAGGGGTTTGCAAATGCCAATGAACTCCACACAAAGGAGACCCATTCAAAATGGCGCTGCTTTGGAGATGTGTATTGTAGATGCACTCGTGTATATTTGCAGTGGTTGAAATTCAGTTAACAACGATCTCTATTGCTTTCGGGCCGGACTCGTGCCTCCGATCAGGCATGACGACTCTGCTCGCGACGAAGTCGATGTCCGTAGGTGTGCGCACAGAGACGATACGAGTCGAGGAATCGATCCATGCACAGATGAATGCAACTCTGCTCCTGTCCACTGAGATGATCGCGGGGCTTCGTCACGCACTTCTCGAAGCATTTGCAGCTGATGTTGGCCAACAGCTCTTGGGCATTGGCCATTGCGATTTGATGCTTCAGTTGGCGCATTATCTGTGCCGTCTCCCCAACCGATTCGCCTGACATGGTCCCCTCGTCGTGCTGCTCTCGCTCCTCCAGCTATACTTTCAATTTATGCTCAACCAAACTGAAATTCCAACACAGTCCTATTTTTGTAAACAAAAACTACACTGACAACAATTTCGTAAGCAGCTCGTTACTTTCCCATTTCCGCTTGCATTCCCAATTCAGAGAAACTACTGCTTTTCGGACTCGCTTTCGAGGCTCTTTTTCAGCTCGCGCTGCAGGCGACTGGCGTAGGCTCTGGCCGATGCCTGCTTAAATCTCCGCCTTGTCCTTCCTTGTCACATGCTCCGTCTTCAATGTGGAAAAAAAAGCGGTTTTTGACTGAAGAGAAGGAAAAAAAAGCTGAAAATATTCTGAAAAAAGCCCAAAAAAAAGCGCATTGTTATGGTATTAATTTATGTGCTCCATTCATAAAGTTTTCAGCAGATCGTCAAATTCTTCGCGATTTGTTTTATTTTTTTTTTGTTGGAAGTCGTTTTATGAGCACGCAAATCGCTTAGCTTTGCAGTAGACTCTTTTCTCGTCCGTGTCATCCCTGCGAAGCCATGTCTTCAATTTTCACTCTTTAGCCAAGCATCACGGCACTTTTGTTTATATTCTTTTGGCATAGCAAAAATATGTGTCATTTGTGCGCATTTTTAATATTGGTATTGGTGGTATTGGCAAATATCGATAAAAAAAGTATGATTAAGCATGCCACACATTTGGTATATTTCTACTAAAACTTAGCGTGTCAGTAAAAATTTTTTCCACAGATTTATCATAAATAGTATTATTTTGGTGCAAAATTTTTCTTTCTTGCAAGTGGCAACCGGATTGTTACATACTTTCAGGAAATTGGTGGCAGCATTAAAAAAGCGGAAAAAAACCAAATGCATTTCTGTAACAGCCAGAATTCCCGCTTTCCGCAATTCACAAATTTTCCCGCAATTGATCTTCAAAAACAGCCAGATTTGACGGGAAAAAAGCTAAATTGGCAGCACTGACCCGTATAGAGTTTCGCTATTGCGTCCGCTCTCAATTGATCGATCAACAAATGATCGATCGCAGCTGCAACCAACAGAGACTTGTCACTTCCATAAAACTAATTTGTATTGAATAATTCGAAATGTGAATTTTGCTTTTACACACTTCAATTCCCACTGTCATTTGTCCTTGTCGACACCATGAGTATGCCTACTTGTGTTGATACAATCTAATTTCCATTCCTTTTCTTCACGTCTACTTCAAGTCTTTATTCTGACTGTGATTCTATTTCGTTGAGTGTTGAAACCTGATGGCTAAAATAATACACATTAAGGTATTAATATTTAATTCTAGAAAAAAAAACGAACAAAAATCACTTTGTCACTAATGAAAGTCATTTCTTGTTAAAATATTCAGTCGAAAATTAATTGGGCTTCAAGTAATATTATTATTTTTTTTATTTTAAATTTAATTTTATTCAATTTTTAAAAATTATTTTAAATTTCTTCATAGCTGACATATTATTTATACGTAGTATCACTGCGAACGGCAGTCCGCGCTAGTGACGAAAGCAGCACGAAGGGTGGGAAAGGCGACTAGCATATATACACAGGAAGAATGGAAAATTTGCTATGACTGTCCGATCAAGTCGAGTTATATACCGATCGAACGGTCTCAAATGTGCTAAGACTTTTGGAAACTCACTTGGTTCGTGAGATAAACAGGTGTTAGTGGGGGGGGGGGCAAAATTTAAATGATTGGAGCAAATGGAGCCTTTTTAATTTTTGATTTCATTTTCTACTGCTCTAATCAAATATACGCTTCGAAAAACACCTCGATCATCGAAATCCGATCACTGTTCTACGACTTTTTCGAAAAATCGCTAGTTTAACGGGAAATCGCTTAAAACCTCTAAAAATTAAATAAATTAATCTGTTTAAGTAATATACATAAGTTGAAAATGTGTTCGTAAAAGTTAATAATTCTATTACTATTCCTACTCTTCCATTAAATAATGTATCGTAAAATTCTACTGGCAAAAAAATCATTGATATTTCTACTGACTTGACTACCTTTTCTACTACTTTTCGCATTTAAAGTTCATGGCTAGCCGCACTTTTAATCCTGCTCTGACTTCAGTTGCGGTCTACTTCAATTTCAGCTTCTATTTCGCTATTTTCATTCTCTCTCGCTTTCTCTCTCTCTCTGTCTCTCTCTCTCTCTCTCTCTGTCTCTGTCTCTCCCTGTCTGTTGTCCCGACTCTCTTGTCTCCTTTCGCTGCTTACAGCTGTCTGTTCTGGTCAGCTGAGCTGAGCTTTAAGCAGTTAAACTGCTTACAAAATGAGCCACTAACTAAGATTTGTTGAAGGCTTTCAGAAAGAGACAAAGACAAAATTGGAACAAGAGGAAGCGAGAGAGGGACATCGAAAGAGAGAGAAGGAGAGAGAGCCTACAGGTTGAGCGTGTCTTTACATCGAATGCAGATGCTAAAAAGCTCGTTCTGTCACGTTTTATATTGATATTTAAAAAAGGCAACAACCAGCAGCAGCGACAATAACAACAACAGCAACAATAACAACAACAGCAGCAGTTGCATGCAGCCAAAAACAACTGCAACAACAATAATAATAAGCAAGCAACAACCAACAACCTTCCAACAACCAACAACTAACAACAAATGGCTGAACAAATTTTTGCACATTTCCCATTTGCCACTCGCGATGTACGTGCCACAAGTCGCGGCACAATGGGCAAAATGAACTATTTACCAGACAAATATTAATATAAATATTAAATACTAATAATAATAATCTCTACCATTCTAAAAAGGTTTGCCTTGAAAACCATTGGTCTAAAATTTCCTAGATTTTTAATAGAAAATAAGACCACATTTAAATATTAAAGCTATCTCAACACTTTGAGACAAAAAAAAAACAAAAACAAAAAGAGGTTAACAAAAATTTTAAAAAAGTGTTTTTGCTTTAAGCACAGATACGCCAGGTACGCTGTACCAAAATATGAGCAGCTCAGAAAATGTTCGAAAGTTTTACAACACTGTTTGGTAAACAGCTGGTAGTTGTTTGTTATATTTTTTAAAACATCGATTATATCAGTGTTTCTACTGGTCAAAATATTTTTGAACAGAAATGGCGACCAACAAGCAGCAAAATAAAAACTGAATTGAAATCTTTGAACACAAAGAGCGAATTAGAATTAATATTGTGGGATTTGACCGACAAAAAACGTGTTGATGGGATTCTTATAATTATTATGTAATTTTTAATTTAATAATAAGGGTATTAGTTGCTGCTACTTCTCTTATGCTGCCAAGTTGGTCCATTTGCTCTATTTTGTAGTTCTCAATGTTATTTATTTGTTTCTTGTGCAACAGTGTGACCACAGTAGCATAACACCGACAATCTCTCAACTTTTTAGTGATTTTTGGTATTATGCTGTCACACTAAAGTTTGTAAGGCCGGACTTCAAAACATCGGACAATTCGAGCGCCCAAAATGTGTACAGCTAGAGCATACTGCGCTTTAGCATTGACAACAGTGGTGCCAGATTCGCTTTTCTTCCGTCAAATTAGGCTTCTTTTTCAAAGGCCATTTGCTAGGCAAATTTATAAACAGTGAGCAGCGGGAATTCTGTTTTTTTTTTTTGTTGAAATACTTTTTTTTCCGATTTTTTGTAAATGCATAAAAATATGGCATTCATAACCAATATAGAACAAGACGATCAGTCGAGTGCACTCGACAGTAATATACCCTGGGCCTAGTAACCGACACGCCGAAGAATTGATGAAATTTACATACTTACATATCCTTAAATATACATATGTGTATAATATGATAAATGATTTCAACCAATTAAAAAAAAAAAATTTTAAAAAGGAAATAAAAAAAATAATTAAAAATCACTCCCCCACTTCGTGTTATGCTGGCAAACTCGATACACATTCTCGATGTACATTCTGGCAGAGTAAATATAAAATGAATTAATTGACCATTAATTCTATGCAATTTATAGAATCGCAATTAGAATATGTTGGAGGAAATTGTTAATATCTTTACTATTTATGGCCCAATCGTGAAGAAACTTGGTGTTTAGATTCTAAACATGTTCTTACACACGTTGGTTCAAATTTTAACTTAAAACCCTGAATTAAAGGTCATGTAAGTTTTTGATGAATTACTCCCCTTATAGTTTGGGTGGCAAAATTTTAACATAAACTGATATTGCCTGACATAGTAAGGAGTCTTCATTGCTAATTTCCTAGCTCTTACCATCTCTGAGATTCTTTCGCTTATTCGGACAGACAGACACGGGTATATCGACTCAGCTGTTAATGCTCATCAAGAATATATATACTTTATGGGGTCGGAGATGTTTCCTGCTTCCTGTTACATACTTTTGAGCAAACTTAATATACCCCCAGGGTATAAAAATTCACTTCGTGAAGTTGCAAAATAATGACAGCACTAAAAAATTTTAGACTGAAGTCAATTCCTATAAGGATTCTGGGGGCACCAATACTTTTGCAAACCTGGCTAAGGTTGCCATTGATTCTTTCACGGTGTACTTTATATAAGGTAATTGGATCAATTGTTTTCTACTCAAAATGAAAATAATGTATTTTATTATGAATTACAAATTTACAGATATGACTTGCGCAGACTCGACAAGTACTGCTACACATAAAAGCCTCCCATTAAATTCCTATGGATGATAGGAACGGGATTATTATATGAAAATGAAAATCAGGAGAATGAGGACAACATTGATGAAATTATGCTGCTGCGCAAATTGCTCAATTTCTTTTTCCCCCTCAGGAGAAAATACAAGAATAAATGAATTGAAAAACTAGATTTTTTCATGGCTTTTTTGTATTAACTTTTCAACTTTTTTGCATCGTTCCTCCCGTCAAAAACAGCATATTTTTCAAACAAAAGTTGGCAACACTGATCGACAAGAGAAAGTATTTTGATGTGTCTGGAAAATTCCATAAATTCCAGCTCCTTTACTAAATTATAGTTTTGCAACTTGGCAGAATATTAAGTTTTAAGTTAATAATTAGGGTATTCAGAAACTATTACAATTGTGTTATTTTAAAAAGCGATATATTTTGTAATGACAAAGAACTCACCGAAAAATGATTTTTATGACGAATTTTGTATACGTACCCCAGGGCATATTTGTTGTGATAATTTATCATATAACAAAAATATCATAGTTTCTGAATACCCTAAATAATATAGTATATGTTAGATCAAGTTTTGCTATCTTGAGCACTTGTTCCACTGTGCGAAGGGTACAAATAGCCAGGTGGCAAATCTGGCTGCAGAGCTGGAACCGGGATTGTGATCTGGAATCGGGAATCGGGTGTTAACCCATTGGCAGGCGGATGCAGTCGACGGCGTTCACGTAGCAATGGAAATGGCATCGGCAACATGGCACGGAAATTGCAATTGAGTGCAAATTGCTGCTGGCGGAGAGAGAGAGAAGGAAGAGAGGGAAGCGGCGGGGAGGAGAAGGAGAGAGCTGACAGAATGATGAGGGTGAGTGGGTCAAGCGGATGGACGGAGGAGCCTTTGTTTTAACCTGAAACCGAATCCGAGTACTCTCTAAATATTTCATGGGCTGCAGCTCGTAACTCGTTGCGGCGTGTGAATAAATCTCGACGAGATTTCCGTGACTGGGACACCGCGAGGCATTACGAGGGAGAGCCCACGAGAGAGAGAGAGAGAGAGAGACAGAAGAGAGTGGGCAGAGAGGGAACTTGGATGAAAAGGGGATTACAGGGGTGACTGTATGGGAAGTCAACTTTAAGGACGATAAGCAGCCTTTGGCTTGCGACTTTGATACTCACAAAAGGTAAACAAGTGGGTCGCCTCGTCCTGCACCACATTCCCGCCCACTTTCCTACCCACTTTCCTCTTCAGTTCCCCATCCCCATCCCCCCACTTGTTTCCTCACTCTTCATTCCCCAGATCCATTGGCCCATTCGCACGCACAATAACAAAACGACAAGCAGGCTTCACTTAATGCCTTCTCTCCCTACTCTTCCTTCTCTCTCTGTTCTCTTCACTCGCCTCTCTTCTGTCACTGCCTTTGTTTGCACTCGACGTTGTGTCGATTGTCACGTTCGTGGCGCGATTTTTATCGCGCTCGCCAAACGCTTAAAACGCAACTTTAAGTTAAGTTGCTGGAAAAACCCGCTGGAAAATCATGTGCAGCTGCCATCTCATTTAAAACATGCTGCGGGTTGTCATGGGAGAGGAAATGATAGTACAAATGATGGAAGTGATAACATTTAATAACATAATAAATAATTAAACTAATTGAAGGATGTCACTGAGAAAATATTGACATATATTTACTATGTATTTATAACCTGTGAGACTTTGACAACTAACTATATTTATTACGCAAATATACATAAGCCTTGCAACAAACGTTAACCTAAACTATCTCTCCTACTCTAAAAATTTAACAAAATCCCATTTAAATTGAAAATTTTTAATTTTTGAAATTCCCTTTCTGCAACTCCATCACAAATTTCAAGACATACCTAATAAATAGTATTTTTAGTATTCTCAATTTACCGAAATTGATAAAGTCCAAAAGGAAAATTGAAGTAATTAAATAAAGTTAAAGCAATATTCAGGGATGCCACAGAAATCGCTTTCGCTTGAATTTCACATTAATTTCATTTCGCGGTGTCAATTCGCATAATAATTTTGTGCGGAAAGAACTAGCGCTAAGTCCGCTTTCGTCCGATGCTGCCACCTAGTCCGATTTAGATTTTCGAAGTCAGGGTCAGCGATGCCACATTTTTTAGTCAAAATTCGAAGTAAGATATTAAAAAAATTTATATGGAACCACTTCAGTTTTCTTTAAATTAAACAGTAAAAAAATAGCTGTTTTGAGGTAAATCAAGTTTTATCGAAAAAAACCTTAAACTTATTGTGCAATTTGAAAAAACATTTTTCACGAAGAGTTGCCAGACTAATGGCAGACAATTGCTAGAGCTGTCAAATAACTTTTATTTTGTCGCGCCAATTACTTTTTAAATTTTTTTCAGCTAAACAAAATCAATTATTACATAAATAAATTAAAATTTATTGATTAAACAAGGAAAAAATTAAAAGTCTAATGTTCTTCAATGATAAACTTGAAAAAGTTGCTAATCAAACCTTTGGGAAATTTAATCTGAAAAGGTGTCAGCCCTTAGCAGCCTAGTTCGAAAAGGTTGGTGAAAATGCTAAAAAAAATTAAATCTCCCGAAGTTCTGTGGCAGCTCGGAATTTTCCGTGCGGAATTGCTTTCTGCGAAATTCTATTTCGCTTGCGATTTCTGTGTCACCCCTGATTAACTGAAACTATATTTTTGTATAAATTTTAAAATTGAACCCCAACAAGTGCTCTTTAAACATGAAATTGTTTCTTAAAATATCTCAACCAAACTCATACAATCTGTGAGTCTGTGTGTTTGGGGCTGTCTCTTCCATTCTGAATAAATTTAGTCAAAGTGTGATAACTATTCATATAGCTGCCATAGGAACAATCGAAGTCTGATCCGACCCACGTTGCAGTTGCACGCAGTTGTCCGGCTGATTTGCGATCTCCACATTATCAGACCGTACCGTCAGACGTGGCTTGCGGCCAACGAGACGTCGATAGCAGATATTGAAACGTTCTGTGGCTTGGATGGTTACTGCCAGAGTAAACAGGGCTGGAAAAGAAGTGAATGCGCCAATTATGAGGGCCTCATGTCTTTTGTATGTTTCCAGGGAGACAATGTCCAGACCCAGCAGCAAAGTCTGCACAATTATGTACAACGAGAACTTCAGACTGTACCAGATTACGAAAGAGCCCACTTCTAGCAATACAATGGCACTCGCACATTCGCAAATCAATTCCATAAATCGCGTCCATGAGGGTCCACAGCAACCAGGCGGATGTCATATAAGAGGTCCATCAGCGCCAGACAAACAATGAACGAACTCCTTTGGAAATTCCTTAATGATGACGAAGCGGATTACGAGATGCATCAATCCTGCTACCAAAACCGAAACCGCGGACGCCATGACTAAAATGAGGCAACTAAAAGAAATATGTTTACGATTTTTGAATTCAGATTGTAAATTATTTGCTTAGTAAAAACGATAACGAAAATTTAGAACTTTTTAAGGAGCTCCGTTCCTATCGACACGATGGAGAAATCATGATGGAATAACATAAGGTGGTCTCGTCGGCTGCAGAATCGTTCGGTTTTTGTCCATTAATTCTTCGGTGCTCTCTATCCCTTTCCCTCGCATTGATATCACGATAGTTAATGGACTGCTATTTGCCGACGAGACCACCTTATGTTATTCCATCGTGGGAGAAATAATGATGTTGAATGGTTCTGTACAAGTCTAACGCAAAAGGCGAAGCTGATGTGATTTGCATGATATTTCATTACAATTATCTGTCTGTCATATTTGAATGCTTTGTAAAAGTTGTCTAAGAAAGTTGTATAGCAATTTTACCATAAATAAGACGAATTAAATATAACCAGGGACTGTAATCATTATAAGTGATATTAAAAAAATGTTGAAATAATAATTATATTCAATTTTTTTTTATTTATTCACAAAATAATGATTATTTTAAGTTATACTTTATTTCTCAACCAATAATCATTATTTTTGAGCAAAAAAATAAAACTTATGGACTAATCATTATTTCATGAGTTTGACTTTTTTTTCAAAATAAAACTCAAGTTGAAGTGTCAAATTTTTCTTAGGAAATAAAGGCAAGAATGATACATATTTCTAGTCAGTAAGCCAAGACAAACCATTATAATAATCCCTTTAAAAAATAAAATTTCTTGTGTTGAGCATTAAATTAGGCCCTGACGAAATTACAATTTGAGTTTTATTTTGAGCAAAAAAATAAAACTCATGAAATAATGATTATTCCATAAGTTTTATTTTATTTTCTCAAAAATAATGATTATTGGTTGAGAAATAAAGTACTCGTATAACTTAATAATAATCATTATTTTGTGAGCAAATCTATAAAACTTGAACATTTTTTAATAATGGTGAAAATGAATAAATGAGCCATAAAGATGAATATTGGTATTTTTCTCGGTGTCTTAAAGTTTTTCGAAGTGAATGATTTTTTGATTAAAAAAAAAAAAAAAAATACTCATTATTTGCAGTCCCTGAATTTAACTGAATAAAATGTCTGTATGTTTAAGAATGAATGCAACTGTTTTCTGCTTCTCTGCACTATCTGCTTCCTTTCGATTGTATGATACTTATATTGTATTTAGTTTAATTCCATTATCCTTTTAACAGAGATGTTGACATCATAACTAATATTTACAGGGTATTCTTTAGTCCATGCTCCGACTTATCTATTTGATTGTCCACCTTGTCAAAGACTTATCAACTAAATTGGACATCAGACTCAACAGAAAGTCCTTGTCCTTTTCGTCCTTGCCACTCTTGTTGGGTCTTAAATGTTTTAATTGGAATTTACAAAGTGACAAAAGTGAAATGACAATTCGACAATATTCGCAACGACTGTTTGGTAGATTACTTAAACGATATACCATTTACATACATATATTGTATATGTATTCGAGTATACATGTACATAAATGAATGTGATTGTGATTGTGATTGTGGACATGACGAATAATGTTTTGATTGGCATTGCGATTGTGATTGCGATTGCCAAGGTGCAATTTTAAATGCCTGCAAATGGAGAGACAATTTAAATACTCAGCTCAATGGCATCACATTTGTTATCCTTTGGATCATTTCGATTATGTTTTCACTATGGCAATTTGCAGAGAGAACAACTGGTAGATACCCTGTGAGAGGGCAGCTTAATACTCTGAAGATTTGGAGAACAGTTGTTCAAGAAAATGAAAAGAAATTTCATTTTGTGCATATACAATTCTTAAAGAATATTTTCAAAAATGAAATACTTAGAATATAATTAAAGTTGCCACTTAAATGACCACTAATTTGACTTGTGGTTAATTTATTAGACCGCGTCCTTAAAAAAATGTACAGGGGTCTACTTCGTTTCAAAAATAAATGTGCGTAACAGGTAGAAGTAGGCGTGGCAGACCCCGTTAAGTGTATATATTCTTGATCAGCTTCAACAGCCGAGTCGATATAGCCATGTCCGTCTGTCCGTCCGTCTTTATTGCACCTAGATCTCAGAGACGATAAGAGCTAGAGATTCCAAACTTGGTGTGTAGGATCGTCTGTATTGCACGCAGATCGAGTTTGTTATAGATTTTGGATCGGACCACTATATCTAGTCTTAGTATGAAAATCTATTTTGTTGTTTGCGTTACCGAAACAAACCAAGAGAATATGCATATGGGATGGTCCCATATATATTGACAAAATTTGGTTGAAATCGGACCATTATATCATATAGCTGCCATAGGAACGATTAGTCGAACATCAAGTCTAGGTATGAACACCTTTTTTGTTGTTCAAGATATCTGAACCCAAAGCTTTTATATAATTTCATTTTAAGCAGTGTTTGCTTTTCCATAGTAAGTACGGGGTCTCCGACAGTCTAGTATGATCGGCTGTAGCACCGTCCTCTAGTTTTATTCTAATGTTATTTAAACAAATATTTTGTACTCACTTTTAGGAGGAAATTTTAATTTCAGAAAATTCTGCTTTAGATTTGTACAAGAATCATATATGTTTCAACCAGCAAATTAGATTTGTTAGGTCAATATGTTAAATTTTTAGTTATATTTTGAATAACTAAGTACAAGTTTTAAAATCTATAGATCTGTCTGCTTCTTTTTGCGTGATTTAAGTGGCCATCATACCCTTTTGAAGCATAACTTTAAATGTATATTTGTTTATGTGTATGTGCATTTACGTGTGTGCTGAGTGTGTGTTTATATATATGTGTGTGTACAATAACTGTAAAGGACATACAAATTCATTCATTTAATACGTTGATTAAAATCGGTAAAAATATAAAATATGTACGCAGAAGAAAAGAGACTCAAAGCACCAAGAGAGAGAGAGAGAGAGAGAGAGAGAGAGAGAGAGAGAGAGAGAGAGAGATGGAGAGAGAAAGACAGCAATAATAAAAGTGGTGAGGAGCGTGGGTTTGGGGGGGGGGGGGGGAGAACATCAAGGATGAGGAACACGCAGGATTTTCATTCAGTCTACCGAATCAACTCTGCAGGACACACACACACCCACACACACACACAGTCACATCTGATGAGGTAAATAAGCTGCACTCTTATAGCCAACAAACAACAACAGGCATGTGCCACAGATTGCACCACCCGACACCACAGTGCACCACATTCGATGTGGCAGATTCCCAAACTGGAAGCGTGTTCAATCTCATCAACGTGACTCGTAGGCACAGAAACCAACAAAAATCGAGTTCATCTCATCAACTTGCAGTCCACAAATGGATGTGTATGTACTAGTATATTACATGTGTTGGTGTGCGGAGCGCCTGTAAATGACAGATGGTGGGTGAGGAGGAGAAAGGAGAAAGTAGAAAGGGAGGAGAGGAGACGAGAGGAGAGGTGAACTGACAAACCAGACATAGAAAAATATTTTAATAACTACTCGTACTCCATTTGCGGACCAAATGTTTTCATTAGCCAACAAAAACAGCAGCGTCAGATGATGTGGCCAACAAGCTGGTCAGTTAACGTACCAGACAGAAAAAGACAGCCAAAAGAGAGGGAGAGCAAGAGAGAGAGACAGGGCTATAAAGAGAAGAGCAATAATGGCAATCGATTGTGTTTGCTGAAAATGTTCATGGTACTTACGATACCCTGTAAACGGCACACTTAAAAAGGGTAGTAACGATTGTAAGAGAAAGAGGGTGGCAAGAGAGAGAGAGAGAGAATACAAATAAGAGATGGAAAGAAGAGCGTCAGAAAGAAAATGGGAGAGACGAGTTAGAAGAGATAGAGAGAGAGAGAGAGAGAGAGAGAGAGAGAGACAAAACATTAACAAGTTAAACTTTCAAAAGTTTTAAGGCTGGCTTATTGTTGATTTCAATTCGTCCTTATATCGTCCTAGTTTACTTAGAAACATTATTCGGCATATGTAGAATATATGTATGTATATTAGAATGTATAGTATAGAATCAGTGCTCAATAAAATGTGCTGCACACAAAGTGTCTATAATATATACTACAACTATATTCTAGTTTTATCTGAGACAGATTTGGTTTTTCTGGGCTTTTCCCATTCCTAGGAACTAACGTTGGTACATACTATGTACTCGTATTTTTCATTATAGTTACCCACTTTTAAATAATTGATTTTCATACAAGTATCGAAATGACTTATAAATTATTATTTAAATAATTTCAATTTTAAATTTCATTAATTATTGCTTAATGCTTAACAATACATAAATAAATAAAAATGAAAATATGTGTCGATGAAGAGTGTGTTTTAAGAACATGCTTTGGAGAATGTGCTTGGAAAAGAAAGTGCTTTAGTAGCATAAGTATGTGCCCCATTGTGGAATGTGTGCATTGCCATTGTCATTGTCAACATAACCTAACAGGCAAGTCCCGATGTCCCGATGACCGATCCAAACAACAATGTTATTATTTTTAAAAGCGATTTTCGCGTCCTCTACGCAGCTGTGCTCGTTAAAAGCACAAACAAAAGCAGCGACAGGAACAGTGACTGAACCACGACCTGGATGTGGATCTGGGTCTGGGTTTGGGTCTGGGTTTGGCTATAGATCTATAGACACCACTCCACCAGACACCACAAAACCAACTGGTGACCACCACCCAGCTGACTCATTCATGGGCTGCCCCACATGCCACATACACACACACACACACACACACACATGTGTGGCATGCAACCAGGCAGCGCACAGTGGGTAATTTCACGAGTTATGAGGCCATAATTAATATCGAGTAAAGTACTCAAGATATTTGGATGCGGTTTTTTTTCTAGTGTTATATACAACCCAAACCACTATTTATTCGTACGCCTTTTTTTTGCTTTGAAAGCTGTGTAAGGCAAGTCATCACAGTAAAAAAAAGTATATTTGAAAAGGTCTTTCAAATTCCGTTTTAATGATTTAAAAATGATTTTAATGATGCAAAACTGCAGAAAAATGCTTGAAACAATTCGAAGAATTGCTGCAAAAACAATTTTTTAAAATCTCTACGCTAGGCAATTTTCATACAAAAAGTGGCTTTTAAGCAATATTCAAAAAATCACAAAAAATACTATCAAAGAGATTTTTGAATTTTTTTTTTTTTGTGGCAATTGTTCGAATTGTTTCAAGAATTAACAAATTAGTTTACGATAATGTAATATTAGAAATATAAAGAAAACGTACTTTTTCGAAATAGAAAGTTGTAAGCCCTCTTAGATGGTTGTGTGCATAAATTTTCAAAAAATCACAAAAAATACTATCAAAGAGATTTTTGAATTTTTTTTTTTTTTGTGGCAATTGTTCGAATTGTTTCAAGAATTAACAAATCAGTTTACGATAATGTAATATTAGAAATATAAAGAAAACGTACTTTTTCGAAATAGAAAGTTGTAAGCCCTCTTAGATGGTTGTGAGCATAAAATTAAAAAAAAAATTGGGGGTGTGGTGTTGACACGCCCGCATTTCCAAAATACTTCTAGTAGTATGTATAACAAATCAAAATATCTTGAGTAGTTTACGAGTTATTATTTAATGAAATACCCCATATGGCAAGCACACAAATCGGCATTTGAAATTGTGAGGTTAATTGCCAAAAATATAAATATCACTGATAGTGGGTAAATATGGGTTTTCTAACTACAATCATTTGAACAAGAATTAAATACTCTACAACACAAAACTTTCAAGGATGCAATCCGCTGCACTCACTTTAAATAACTTTTTAAAAATTAGACTTAATGAAAAATTTTCGTTTGATAGACTACTTACATTTTTACATTAATACAAACCACACTGATTCGAATTCATTTCAAATATTTTAATAATGTTGAATTTGTTGTTTATATAGTCCCTGTCATATTTATAAAATCACCTTATAAATTGCAATAAATCCAAAACTACTGTCTGCAGCGGAGTACAATGTATAGAGAAAATGAAGAGGAAGAAGAAATGAAAAGAATGTATGTACAGTTAGTTCACACCAATCTAACGGTACTTAACAATGAGCACCTTTTTAAACTCTTAGTGTTGCATATTTATAAATTTACAATTTCAAAAAAAAAAATATTTTGATGCAAAGAAATTCTTGGGACAATTCTAAGAGTAACTGCAAAAGAAAATTTTCAAAAATATTTTTGCTAGTATTTTTTATAATTTTTTGAAAACTCCAAAAAAGGCACTTTTTGCATGAAAATGAGGTAAAATGAGGTAAAATGGGTTGAAATTGTAATTGTAAAAAGTTTTCAAAAAATTATAAAAAATACTAGCAAAAATATTTTTGAAAATTTTCTTTTGCAGTTACTCTTAGAATTGTCCCAAGAATTTTTTTGCATCAAAATATTTTTTTTTTGAAATTGTAAATTTATAAATATGCAACACTAAGAGTTTAAAAAGGTGCTCATTGTTAAGTACCGTTAGATTGGTGTGAACTAACTGTACATGCATTCTTTTCATTTCTTCTTCCTCTTCATTTTCTCTATACATTGTACTCCGCTGCAGACAGTAGTTTTCGATTTATTGCAATTTATAAGGTGATTTTATAAATATGACAGGGACTATATAAGCGCATTCAAATCGCGAACAAAACTTAACAATTTTTAATATAATTGTGCGTGTGGTGGTTATTGCGATTTACGGAGGCGGAAAGAGGCGTGCCAAAAATTTGAAACAAACTTGACCTGCGGGTGTTTAAAGAAGTCTGTGTGCCAAATTTGGTTGCTCTTGCTATTATTGTCTCTCATCTAGGCGCTCCCACAGGCGGCTGTTGATGCTGATCAAGAATATATATAGTTTGTAGAGTCGGAGATGCTTCTCCCTGTTACATTCATTGCAACGAATACAATATCCCCTTTTACTTATTTTTATAAGTAACGGGTATAAAAATATGGATTTATAAAATAATAATTATAATTATTAACATAACATTCAAATGCAATATATATAAATAAATGTTAATTTTTTGTAAAAGTGAGCGTGATGGGGCACGTGAGATAATTTTAATTTTTTTCAAATAGTATATTGATGGAATCATTTTTCAGTTTCAATAATACAAGAATTCGATTCGATTAAATAATCAAATCGTAAATGGTATCAAACGGAGTGTTTAAAAAAATAAAAAGAAAAAAAAACTAATAAAATCATAAATATTTCTATTCAATATTTTACTTGTAAAACAGACAACTTTGAGCAAAAAGAATTAAACAAAAATAGGTTACAATAATCAAGATGAGACCCGAGCTTCAGAATATAAAATAACTGCTGCATACTTTGGGGCTCATGAATTGCTTTAATTTTTAAAGTTTAAAACTTTCCAGTGGCACTTTTTGTATGGAAAAGTATACAGATTTCCAGCTGAACTTTCAGCCGGTATGTACAGCCACTTTATGTAAAGTTCTAATTCGCTTTTACATTAGCGTGATCGGGGTAATTCGGTATACCCTAGCTAAAATACTAGCGCAACTTTCCGCTACGGTTTCCGGTGGTACCCCCTGAAGGTGTACATAATATTTGTTTGTTATTTTTTTATTCTAATGATTATACGAAAACTTAAAAATAGTTTTAAATATTATTATATTCCTCCTGGCCAGAGAATTCGCTTGAAGGGGTCAATCTGAAATATATAATCAATTAATTGTTTGTTGGAAGAGCATTAGAATAGTTTATTCTTACCTAATTGTTGGGCCATTAGCCAATCTTCTTACTTTCCATTTTGAAGAGCCTCCTACTTGCAAGTTGGTTCTAAGAAAATACAATAACTAAAACAAATTTGTCTAATTCGTTGTATGTTTCATTCAATTACGTGTGCCGTGGACTTGCTTGCAACAGCTATGTTCCTCATCATCGGACAATTTGATCATACAATCCATTAGGCAATATCTATAATAAAAATAATCATTAATTCATAGATTTACAGTTAAAACTTCAATTATTTTACACTTTCTGCACAATGCAATGTGCAACAATGTGTCAAATGGACACTTTTTCTGATATTAACTCATTTTTTAAAAGTATTCAAATTAACAAACTTTTTTAACATTCTTATTGGGTATACATCAAACTGTAATGTTGCATACCAGAAATGTTAACATTGCGCTCTGATGTTAAGTTACCAGCTGTTAAAACGGCTGTTTTAATCCAAAAGCGCATGCTTAGAAATTGTGCAACAATTTTGGAAAATTTCAAAATTTTTAAATTGCAATTTTTTAATGAAATTTATGATGAATACTGATCAGTGTGGTTTGTACTTTATGTTGGTAGTTCTGTGCTGTTGGTATTCTTCATGTTGTCTGTAGTAAGTGTCCATAAAGTGATTTTCCAAAAATACTTTTTTTTAGCAAAACCTTATCTTTGGAAAGAAAAAAATAAAAATATCTAGACTTGTCAGCCAAGTGACTATATACATGTTGTAGAGTAATTCCTTGTCAACTCATAGCAGCTAAGTTTATTTCCGGCTTTTTTCCGGATTCGCCCAAAATTTAACTTTTTAGCACATAACCTATATTGTATGTAAGCAATGCCGGTCTGCTTGAAGCATAACGGAAAAATAAATAAAAAACTGATGGAGTGGATGCTGTTGTACGTTATTTTAAATGGTATATCGATGTTATCAATATTACGACACCCAGACAACAATAAAACATAGTTTTTTTAGTAACAGGCTAACTACTCTTCGAAAATAATATTCAAAATTTGCTCCTAAAAATATTAAATAAAATAAAAGAAATATACTTCGAAAGTATAAAAAAAAATACTTTAATATTTATTAACAAAAAAAAATTAAAAAATATTTTTTATGTATATATATTATTTTAGGGGCGTTAATGGGCAGTGCCACGCCCATTATTTCAAAACTATTTCCAAATTCAATCTAGAATGCTATCGAATAAACATTACACGGAAAACTTGAAAAACCTTGGAGTTATTAATTTATATCAGAAAAAGGGACCATTTGACCAATAGTGCAATGACGAAATACGTAAATGAAGGGCAGCAATGTCTTCGATAGCCGATAACAGCATTGCCGGCCCTTTTGTTTTTATTGATGACAGCCGCTATAATAATATTTAACAATAAAACAACATTTTACCATATTTTAAGAATGCCTAATTAATAAAATAAGGTACTTAACATATTCAGGCCTGTTCCAAATTCCGAATGTTTTCAAAAAGTAAAAACGAAACGAAATAGGCTTGTTTCGTTTCGAAAATTAAATTTAAGTATTTCAGGTTAAATATAGCAGGTAGGAGGTAAATTTGACTAAAACATCGTTGCTCGAATTTTGTTATTCAATTGAAGCAACGCAACCGCTTTCGATTGCGAGAGTTGGTGTCGATATCAAAAGTTAAAGTGGAATTCAGAACAGCTCCGTTTTGTTTTATATTTTATTGATGCTTTCGAAAATTTCTTTTAAAAAATAGTTTAACTATTTAAAGTTTAAGTAGTAATGTTAAATGGTTCTAAAATTATTCAACATTATTATAATTTTTAGTTTATAATTTTAGTTAATTATTTTAATGCTTTAAATGGCAATTAATTTCAAATCCGACGACTCTTCAGCACACGTTTTAAAAACGAGAAATATTGTCGATTCTAGGAATTCAGAACAGAAATCAACTCGTGGCTTTGCGACTCGTTATCGGAATTCGGAACAGGGCCGATCAAGTTTATTATAAATTATTTTTACTGTACAGAAATACATAAAAATTGTTTTCGATTTTCAGGGGCTTCGCCTTGAAGACGTAGCAGAATCTGGCATATTGCTTTGCCCCTGATTTTTTCCGTCTAAGAACTGTATGTATTGTATTTGGTTCACCAAATGCCATATACCTTCTGAATAAAAAGTACCGGGAATTGTTAAAAAAAAACACAGAATTTTTTATCTATTCATCAAAATATATTTTGTCGCCTTCAAAGTAATCCCCATTGTTTGCATGTGAAAACGACAAAACCAATCTTCCATGCACTTCTGGTAGGCCGATTCTGGTATGGCCTTCAGGACGCGATGCGAATTCCGTTTGATGTCATTAATCGATGAAAAACGAGTGCCATGCAGTGGCAATTTCAGCTTCGGGAAGAGAAAAAAGTCGCACGGTACCAAATCAGGCGAATACGGTGGACGGTCGACAGTATTGATCTAGTTTTTGGTTTTGTAATCGGCTATAATCGTTTATCTGTGCGGCGGCGCATTGTCGTCGTGTAAAAGCCAAGAATTGTATCGCCACAATTCGGGCCTTGTTCGCCGAACATTTTCGAGTAAACGCCTCAAGACACTTAAATAATACTCCTTTTTTGACTCGGGGAGGATTTCAAAGTGAACGACAGCGCGGCTACCGAAGAACACAGTCAGCAAAACCTTCAATTTCGAGGGCCACGCGAAATCATGTCTTCGGCAACACTGAGTTAAACTTGATTGGACAGCTAGTAAACAAGCTACTTGACGGATCGAGCTTAAACTCCGGTTGGTAATTAAAGAAGGTTGTGCCAACCTACAAAAGAAAAAAAATTACCGAAACCTCTTTTGCGGGAAATTAAAATGACAACTTCCCTGTACTTTTTATACAGAAGGTATACCATTTTACTTATCCAACTCACGTATTGCATAGAAATTTTAACTTTAATTGAGTTATCGTTTTGGCCCACTGTGCTGATGCCTACTTTGCCAATGTTAACTGCCGCGCAGTAAGTCATTTATTGAAAATCCCACTGCAATGTGGCAGACGGCTAGAAGGGGAAGTGGGAGTGAGACAGCGAGAGGAAGAGAGAGTGGAGAGGGAAGGGGGTGTAGGAAAGTATGACAAACAATAGCCAAATGGGTTTTTCCTACAACAACAATTTTTCAATATGCTCAAACAAAATGACCAAAAAAAAATAAAAGAGTTGACCCGGCGGAATGTTGGCTGCGCATATGGCAAAGGGGTGCGGATGGGGCAGGGGGAGGGGAGGCGAAGAAGTATTGCTGGGTCACAGATACATATGAATTGCTGTTGAATTTGTTGTTGTTGTTGTTCTCGTTATTGTTTTTATTATTGCGCATTGTGCTGATGCTCGGCCATGGCCAATGCTTTTGGCCAAGGCTAAGAACATTCGGTTGGTCGATTGTCGCTGCCATTAAGTGTGCATAAATGCGACAACAACACAAACAACAACAACAACAACGTAACGGATGGCACAAACAACACCGAATCTCGTCTCGTCTCGCTTCTAATCGCTTTTATCCTTTTCCGTTGAGTTCGTTGAATTTCCGGTTCATCTCTTTATGGTCCTTCTCTTTCCAGAATGTGTTCCTTCAACTTTCTCTCCTCAACTTTTGTCTAGTCTACATCCAAAATTTTGGAGATATTTCAGTTCGATCATATTTTTGTTGAGTTCTTTAAGCCTGCCAGATAACAAACAGTTTCTAGAAAAATCACCAGATGAACATCAACCACTTTATAAATATTTCTATTGTAAACAAAATTTCAACAAAGAACTTTTGGAGCTGCTTTTCAGAAGTAAGTTTGGCTTTTTAATCATTTTTCAGGAATGACACAGTCACAATATATTTACGAACTCAGAATTAATGATATTTTTTCCTCATTTTCATACGAAAAGTGCCTTTTTCTCCATTTTCAAAAAATTATAAAAAATACTAGCAAAGAAATATTTGAAAAATATTTTTTTCAGTTACCATTTAAATTGCTTAATAAAAAAACCTCAAACTGATCCTCCTTCCAGAGGCATCTGCTCCTCCTACACCTCCGTGCTATAATTCCACCTCCATCGTCTCCTCCTTTACCTCCTTCTTCGCCTCTGCCTTCTCCCACCCTTTATCACAATTCTGCACCACGAGGAGACCTTTAAATAAAAATTGTCAGCAAATAAATTTTAATTTGTGACATTGCCCAGTTTGTTGGCCAGCTGCAATTTCAACTGCAACTGCAACCGATTTGAATGGGAAAATGGGAAGTGGAAAATGGAAAATCGCGAGTGGTGAATGGGAAACGGAAAACGCGAATTGAGGACTGGGGTGAATGGGGTTAATATGGGATTGATGTCGACTTTATGTCTCGTTACGACATAACGTTATGCTTGTGTTGCGTTTACGTGAACGTTAACTTTAACGTTATTGTGACACATTTGAACTTTCAGTGCCAAAAGAAACGAAGCGATGCGATGACGATTGCGATAACCTTAACGATAACGATGTCGACATCCGTTTCAATATGAACGGAACGGAATAACGATATTTTCAATATGTTCTGCATGTTGTTAACAACATTACGCGACGTAAGGTTATGTGAGGTTAGGTATGCACATAACTGTACATTTGTTTACGTTACGTAAGTTGAAATTTTTATACCCATTATCATCTTATCAATGGAAATGAGATAGCATAGGTATCGATAACATATGTAATAATTTGATGGGTGAGTTTAATAATTAAATGCTTTCATTGGCGGTATTCCTGAAAAAGATTCGACTTGGATTTGCATTATATTTACTTCATTTTTTTTTTTCTCTTTATTTATTTAATTATCTAATTTAATTGACCAAATGTACTTTTAAAAATAAAAATGAAATTAATTAACATAATCCACATTAAATTTAAGTTTAAATTTAAAGTGAAAGATTTAATAGTTAATCTGAATCAGTTTCAGGAAAACCCCTACTCAACCGCCCTAGTGCATGGTATAAATTCAATTAAATATTAGATATACATGTGTACATATGCATTCCCCAAGTGGAAAGCCAGAAAATACACGTACACAGAAAAAAAAAGCCATTCGAAAATCAAGTTGTAAATACTTAATTTAAGTATGGAATTTTTAAGTATGTATTCAGGATTAAGCAGTATAATTAAGCCTGTTTCGGGATTTAAATGGAAAAATAAGCCCCAATTGATTCAAGCTAAAATATTCTTAAAATGTCCCGTTGATCATTACATTTTCTGAGAGAGAGAGAGAGAGGAAAATTCTTCCTCGGCCTCTCTCATTTCAACTGGTCCGGTAGCTCAGTGGTTAGAGTCGCTGACCTGTCACTTCCAGTTTGAAA
This sequence comes from Drosophila quinaria, assembly GCA_035047525.1. Lineage (NCBI taxonomy): Eukaryota > Metazoa > Arthropoda > Insecta > Diptera > Drosophilidae > Drosophila > Drosophila quinaria. Next base: position 5,745,230 of record JAWNPO010000455.1, on the reverse strand, counting down.
AAAACCTGGGTTCGATTCCCTCGTCAATTGTAGTCACAAATTCCCATTATTAAAGAAAAAAAATGTTAAGAACAAGAAATAAAATAAATCAATTAAAAAAAAAAAAATTTAAAAAAAATTATAAAAAAAAATAAAAAATAGTTTAAAAAAAAAATTAAAAAACAGCTTAAAAAAACAAAGTTTAAAAAAAATTAAAAAAGATAAAAAAAAGAAAATATTAAAAAAAATAGCATTAATTAAAAAAAATTTGTTTCATGATTTACACAATTTCAGGAATGAATTCGGGATTGAAAAAATCGAGTATTTCATACTTGGTGTCAGAAAATCATTTTCTTAAAATCATTTTCTCTTTTTTTTTAATATTTTCTCCACTTCTGACATCGTTTCGGAGTAAATTCGGGCTAAATATCCCGGATTTTTTTTCTGTGTATGTATGTTGTATACTCATATTTCAGCTCAAGGCATGATTTCTATAATTTCGCTGCATATCAAGTTGAAATTTACACACACACACACACACAGTTACATAGTTATAAATGTAGATATACTTAGAAAGTGAGGCAGAGTTGAACAGATTGCGTGCAGAACTGCAGTTTGGTATGTAAATCAAATAAATTCAGTATTATATTCCATTATGCGATGCTTGGGGGCAGAGTTGCTAGAGAAGTTTTGGGTGTTTTGACGGAGGAGGGAAGATGGTAGAGGGAAGATGAAGAAGGGAGTAGGATAAGGGAAAACACAATTGCACATTGCATTTTGCATTTTGCGTGCTAAACACAAACGGCAGAAACTTAAAGCCAGACAAACACTGAGCAGTTTAGCTGGAGAAAAGAGAAAGTCGGAGAGAAAGAGGGAATCGACGAGGAGTTCAGGCATCAGGTCGGGGAGCAGCAAAAACCCGAGTTGAAGTCAATGTCGATGTCGAAGGCACATTAAACATAATCATGACCACATAAATATGAGAGTAGTTTCGTCCTAGTTGGGCAACTTTATTGATATTTGATTAAAGGCAACAGTCGAATCCAAAGTTTGCATAGCAAACAACCTGCACTTCTTGGCCAAGCCCAGTCAACACACCCCTGCCTCCCTCCTCCCTCCCTGCTGTCCGCCCTGTCCTCCCGTCCTCCCCTTCTAAGCCAACACTGTGCTCACTTCGTGCCACTGATAAATCAATAATATGTCTTGCACCTCATTATAATCAATAAATAAGTTGACAAACAGCAGCTGCTCCACATCACAAATTGTCACAACAGAGTCAAAGATAAATACCCTGTCAAATTGATTGTGGAAGTAAAACATGAGACCACACTGGATTTAATTTTTTTTTAACGTTCAACTATAATAATTTGAAAAAATCTGAAATATGTTGTTAAATTTTGTTCAGTTTTATTTAGGTTTTATATCTTTTTTTTTTTCTTTAATTTTCTTTTTTATTTTAATTTTTTAAATAACTTTTTTCCTAGTTTATTTTCTTGCTGTTGTTAAATGAACTTGAACATATTTGTCTTGTAAATAATGTTCTTAAAAGTACCCTAAATTTTAAGCAACCTAAGGGGGATTTCTGAAAATAAATATTATACAAAATTTTTAATCCAATCAGAGCCGACCCCCAATTAGTTTTGATAGCCGACTTTGAGATACCGAGGACTTGTGTAAATGAACAAACTCTGAGTTTAATTTAAAGATTTTTTGTTGGAATTTGTAATAAAATAAAATAAAATACTTGAAGATTTCCAACCACATTCACAGCTACTTAAAATTCAAACTAAAAATAAATAATTGGCACTTAAATTGATATAAGTAATAAAATGCATATGCAGGGTAATCGACTTAAGGGATTTTCTAAACCACAATGGCATAGAAATTAACACAAAGAAGCATCGAAATTAATTTATTTTGTAATTGAAAAGGACATTTAATTGAAATTGAATTTGGCCACACTCGAGCTGTCAAATTGCAATGGGAATCTTATAAAATATCAATAAAGCCCAAAAATGTATAGCGAGAATTCCACTTATCTGTGTAAATATATATAATATAAACATATATATAAATATATGTGTGTGTGTGTCTGTGCATCCCGCAGACATTTACATATGTAAGTCCGTTGCGACAGAGAGAATCCTTTGCAAAATACTCGTAAATAAAATTTGCCTCTGTCAAGCACAAACGATGACGAGCTGACGATGTCCTTGTAAATACCATAAAGAAATTGTTGTTGTTCTGGTTTTTGTTGCTGTTGTTGCTGTTGTCCTGTAAGAGTCGAGTCGACAGTCGACAATCGTTGTCCTCAACGGCAGCCGTAGTAATGCTTGCGGCCAGCAACTGCCAGGAAGCCCTATGAAATGTTATTTATTGGAATTGTGTAATAAATGTGACCAAAAAGTGCACAAGACATGCACCAGGATTCAGGATCCATGAGCCAGAGCCAGACAGCAGTTACCAGTTACCACACTGAAAAAAAAGAGCACTTACTAAAATCAAGAACATTCATCTCAATTATTTTATTCTTGAAATAAGAATATTTTAAGACCAAATTACTAAAAGTAAGAATATTAATCTTGAAATTCATAAGTTCTCAATATAAGAATAAAATTATCTAATTTAAATATTTTCTCCTTAATATAAGACCATTTTAATACCAAATTACTAAAACTAAGAATATTATTCGAAAAAATCTTACGTTCTTAATATAAGCATAAAAATCTTAGATTTTAGATCTTTTTCTCTTAAAATAAGAACGAAATTCTTAAAATTTTGTCACTTTTTGAGACTTAGAATTCACAACTGGTTCTGGCTTCTCAAAGATGACATATTTGATGATGGTGATAGAGATTTTTATCTCTTGAAACATTTGTATACGTAAGTGTTTTGTGTGTCGTTTTTTGTTGTTTAGTGTCATATTGACATTTCTAGATCTCAAGTTGCTTTAAATGTTAAGAAACTTAATCTTTATTTGAGATTTATTGTCTTGAGTTTTCAAAACTTTTTGGTCTATAAATAAGAACATGTAACCTTTAAAAAAATAATAATTTTTATTCTTATACTAAGATTTGTGGTCTAGAAAATATAAGAATTTATGATCTTAAAAATAAGAACTTGTTCTTAATTGAAATGTTCTTAGAATCAAGACGTGTTTTCTTACTTCAAGATTTTCATGTTCTCTACACAAAGTTCTTAATTATGAGACCAAAATCTTGAGTTTAGATCCTTTTTTTATTAGTGCAGTTACCAGTTACCTTCCTCCATCCAAACATCCTTCCGTTTTGGCCCTTGATTCAGACCAACTTCCACTTTTGCACTCTCAGTCTTCCGTGTGTCTGTCTGTCTCTTAGTCTGTTCTTAATTATGAGACCAAAATCTTGAGTTTAGATCCTTTTTTTATTAGTGCAGTTACCAGTTACCTTCCTCCATCCAAACATCCTTCCGTTTTGGCCCTTGATTCAGACCAACTTCCACTTTTGCACTCTCAGTCTTCCGTGTGTCTGTCTGTCTCTTAGTCTGTCAGCCGTAGGCTAATGATAGTTATAGGCATATTCCTTGATTTTCTTCAACTCAATATGCATAAATAAAGCAAGTCGTAAGTCTATCAATTCCAATATTACAATTCTTTCTCTAATGGGTTGTACAGCATGTCATCAATTTTAATTTATTTATTTCCCTACTAAATGTAAAAGTTATATGTTGAATTTATACACAGTATTTCCAGAATTGTAGATTTGTATACCATAGTTATGTGGCATTTTCGTCAGACTTGTTTCTAGTAATTACATAAATTGTCAGAAATGTCTTTTAATATTAATTCTTTCATATATTTTTTTTTTATTTATTTGATTAATATCATTCTTAAATTTCTTTAATGCCATTTTAATTGAAAATACTATTTGTTTCAAATTCTAAATCCATTATGAAATTTTTTTATACTTCAAGATTTAAATTTACATTTACCCTCTGTCTTTTCAGATTGGAATTTAAATTGTTTTTAAACAAAATTTAATTTCAAATTCTTATTTTACATATAATTATATTTAAATTCTTATCATTTTTCTTTCGAAGTTAAATATGTAAATTAATAAATGGCTATCAAAAGTATAAAATTTAAAGAATCAACGTTGAATTCAATGATTTTTTTTAGTTTTGCTCAAGTTAAAAAATCTCGTACTAAAGCAGTATTTCAGTTTTTTCTTCACATCAAAAATATTCCAAAATTACTGACATTTCAGATCAAACCAACTTGTCTCGTATTTCTTTGATTAAAGTTTCAGTTTTACTTTTCAAATTTTTAATAAAGCTATTAATCAATTTTCTGTGACTCAAAGTTATAGACTTTGAATGTCAAGGCTTAATCTCAGAGTGCCTCAAGTTCTCGCAATTTATGTCAGCAGACCCAGTCCAGTCCAACCCAGTCCAGTCCAATCCAATCCAACCCGACACGCACTCAGGCACAGACACAGACACGGACTCATGCGCCGACGGACTCACGGACTCGCGGACAGTCGAAGACAAGGAGACAACCCAGAAAACACTTAGCTAAACCGAGCAAAGCGACCCTCAACTCTCAACCCCGACACTTGGCCTTACCTTCCCCTTACCGCCCACCCAACATATAACATCCTGCCCATCCTATAGATGGTCTATACGTTATCCCGTCATTCCTATGCCTAACTGCATGTAAATACATACATATATGTATGTATATATACATACATATATGGTTGGTTCTCAGGTTGACAAAACGGAAACAGGTCCTTTGAGCACCGACGCTTTGACTTTGCCTCCGCATGTGGCAAGTGGCAAGCGGCAAGTGACAAGCGCACGTATGCAGCAGGACTCTCTACACACAGACAGACAGAGACAGACAGACAGACATGCATAAAAAGACAGTACTCAACTGTGACACTATGGTGAAAAAAGTCCAACATTTCGGCACAAACTCTAAAGTAATACAATATGTGTAGAATTCTGAATTTTTGTCATATTTGCTAAATAGAGTAGAGTAGAATTAATAATAATTTTTGTTTTGTTTTTTATGATCCGTATGGGCTTTTCCGGAAATTTTAAACCAAGGGCGAAAACTTAATTTTGTCAAAAAACTGCATGTTTTTTAATAATAGTTGTTTTTTGTTTTATTAGAATACATTTTTGGGCTTCAAATTACAAAATCAAAAAGGTTTTACGGTGGTTTGGTGTTTCATGGCCGAGCCTTATCAATTAATTCCTCTTTTTGCCTCTTAATTTCAATATTTCTTGTAAAAAAAAGGGTATTTTCAATGGCCAACAAAGTTGGCAAAACGGTCGTCTAAGTGTTTAGCGCTTAGCTCCTCTTAAACTTTGTTTCATTTTCTATTAGTTAAGATAAAAACTGTATCGAATAGATATTTAATATACATAAATAATTTGAAAGAAAGTGTGAGTGTAAAAAGTGTAACGTCCGCAACTGACAAAAACTAAGATTTTCAATTAACAAGACTACTTATCTTTATTTTTGATGCTGGATTGATATGGTCATATATTCCAGTTAATTAGTTGTATTTGGATAATTTTTGTTTATAATGCAAAATTCGCTAATATACGAGCAAATGCACGTTAACCTTAAATTTACATTTATATTTTACGACTTACATTTTTTGTAACGTCCGCAACCAAACTTTAAGCTAGTTAGCCTAATTTTTTTTCTTTAAACAGTTGGGCTTTTATCTTAAAATAGGTTTTATAGCATTTTTAATGAAATACATTTTCCAGAAAATTACATTAAAATTCACCGATCTGAACGCGAGCTGCAACATTTTAAACATAAAAATTTACGTACATATGTAACGTCCGCAACCCAGGAATAGCCCATTTGGCAACTCTCAATCAGCTGACTTTTGGTAGTCCAAAAAAAATTTAAAAAATACAGTCTAACTTCCCTAACTAGAATCCCTAACTATCCAAGAAGAAAGTTCGAGTTATGGAGACTTCGTTAAAGAATTTTATTTTTTAATTTTTAAAAGAACTTATAAATTCATTCATATTAAATTGTGAACTTTTTAATTTGTTTTTTTATTCTTGTAGCACTTACAATCTTACTTAAAAAATAAAAAAACAGTAACTAAAGGGTGTTGTTTTAGAGGTGTAGAACTTCGAATTGAAATAAAACATAAGAAAATCGTTATAACGTCCATTAATTTGGCTTTATTGGAAGGATAATTTTATGCCATTAGTGTTTAAATCTTATAAAAAAAACCTCTTTACGAGGTGAAAGTCTAGTGACGAAAACAGTTTTATTCCCCAAAATTTCTGATATCCAATTTTGTGAATTTTTTTTTTAATAGCTACAGCTATGCTTAAAAGCCCTTCAAAATACCTTTCCAACGATATATAAACCACATCTGTAGCTTCTATAGTTTGGATGCTAAAGGGGTTTTAATTTTAGCGGTTTTTAGCGATTTCCCGCTAAACTAGCTTTTTTTCGAAAAAGTCGTAGAACAAACGTTTCTAGATTTTTGATCGGGAACAAGTCCTCATTCAAACTTTTAAGCTAAATCAACGATTTGATCCAAACAAACAAACAAACAGACAAACAGACAAACAAACAGACTGACTTTTCATCTCGTTTTGAGAAGGGCACCAAAAATTTCAAAATTAATTATCTTTCGAACCAGTGGTCTGATTTTGATGATCGAGGTGTCATTCGACATTTTTGATAAGAATAGTAAAAAATTAAAATAAATTTCAAAAAGGCTCCAATGGCTCCAGTTGCTCCAATAACTTAAATTTTTCCCCTTCCACTAACACCTGTTTATCTCACGAACCAGGTGAGTTTCAAAAAGTCTTAGTATGCACATTTGTAAGTTTTATTGATACCTTTCGATCGGTATATAACTCGACCTGATCGGACAGTCATAGCAAATTTTCCATTCTTCCTGTGTATATATGCTAGTCGCCTTCGCACCCTTCGTGCTGCTTTCGTCACTAGCGCGGACTGCCGTCCGCAGTGATATGATTTCCGGCATGTGGCCGCCGCGGCTGGCTTGAAATCTGAATATTCAGATTTAGAAAACAAAAAAATTGTCAAGTCACTAAACAACAACCAAATTTGACTTTATGCTAAAATATTGGACTTATTCCCCATAGTGTGTAGTGTGTGTGTTTTTGTGTGTGTGTCTGAATAGGGGGTGTAGTGTAGTGTAGTGTAGTGTAGTATCGTGTTGTGTGTGGTGTAGTGTAGTGTATGTTACCGCTGGGACTTTGGGCTTTTGCCTTTCTACCGAAAATTTCCCATCGATTTGATTTATATGCAAAATATTTAAATTTTATTGCCAGTTTGCATATGGCAACGGCAATAGTCTCCCCGTCTCCGTCTCTTTCTCCGTGTCTGTCTCTGTCTCTTGGCCTGGGCTTAAGTGAGATCGATAGTTGTAGGTTCTGTTTAAAAGGCCATTTCAATACACCCACAACACACACACACACACACACACGAGATTGAGGTCGGAAGAGTGGAAACTGCCTTTAAAGACAAGCAAACCATCAAAGCAGCTGAGCCAAAGTGTTTTGGCCCAGGCAACATAAATTATGCAATCGAAATCGAAATTGATGCGGCCAGGGAAAGTGTTGTCCAGTTGCCAGAGAAGTGTGCACCTGTTCCCCATCAGTCCCACCTGTGTGTATGCTATTTATTTATGTTTTCTTATGTTTATGTTTATTTTCATTTTTATTTGTACATTTATGTTCTTCTAGTATAATGTTTATGGTGCCTGCTCCGAGTGGACACATTGCTTAAGCCAAGTTCACATGTGTCAGATAACTGGTCAAATAATTGGTACACCATTTTGGCCAAGTTCCCATGTGTTAGATATCTCGTTTCCACTGACAAATCTCTTGCCAGTTAAATGGCAAACAGTTCAAGTGTCAGATATCTGCTCAGATATTTATGCTTCCCTCGGACTTACCCGATATCTAAGAGTCTCTAGTTCTTTAAGTCTCTCAGAGCGATGCACTTATTTAGACGGAGAGACAAAGTTATATATTTTATAAGTATTTTATTTTTTTGTATTTTCGCCTGTAAATAAATTAAATTGATAAGATTCATTCAACACTAAAATCTTGATAATGTGACAATTTTTAAGATAATAACAATATTTTTCTATTATTTATTTTTTAAACGATTTGTCATCAAAATTAATTAATTAATTTAATTTCTTTGTTTTCGATTCCCAGTGCTACAAACTAACGCTTATTATTTAAGGCATTAGTCACTATTATAATCATTGATTTTTAAGTAACATGCAGATTAAACAATTTACAATTATTAAAAAGATAGAAATAGTAACAGATTATAATAATACGATATAAGCTTTAGTTTTCAGATGTGAGATTAATTTTCATTTTAGTTTACAGTTTTCATTTTCGATAATTTATTATTATTTAATTTATTTTATTTCATTTTATTAATGGTATAATTTCATATATAAAGAGAATATCGTAATACTTTGACATACATATTTACATGAATATAAAATTTATATCAACTATCATTCCTTTGTGACTTTATTAGTTTCTGATTCTGGCTGACAAATACACATAGAATACATATAACTTTAACGTCTAGTTAATTTCTGGAGTCAATTTCTGGAGTTCTGGACAAGTATAAGCTGCCACGCCCATTTATGCTGCTGTTGCGCCCACAAAATGTGTGGCAAGCTCTGGCAATGTGACGTTGCCAAGAAAAATTCATATTTCTCGTTGACTCGCTGAACTTTTTTGTTTGTTTTTGAATGCGAAAATCGCACAGCTAAAAACTTTTCTCATTTTTCATTAGCCAAACGGGGGGCGTGTCTCCGCAAAGTGGGCGTGTCAAAATTATGTTGATTGTTGATTGCCGGCCAAGGAAATAATTAAGCGCAGCATCAGCAACAAACTCGCGACTCGACGCAAAAGAAGCTGCAACTGCAACTGCAACGACAATGTTGCCACTTGCCACTTGGCGCCCAGTCAAAAATTTGCATCCGACAACAAAAAAGCATCAGCCAAATTGTCAACAAGGATAAGGGAAAGGGGTGAAGGGGAAGGGGAAGGTGGCACAGTTGTCATAACTGTTTCTTGTTGCACTTTTTGCTACATTTGCAACTTGCAATTTCGCGAGCAGTTTTTAGTCCTGGTCTTAATCTAATTAGCCAGCTACTCGGCCAAGTTTTGATTTACATTTGTCGACTCGATTGCAGCGAGATTGTTGCACAATTAGTCCTTGTTGTTGCCAGTTGCCAGTTGACTTACTTGGCATCCCAGTTTCTCTGCTCTTCTGCTTTAAATTAAAAATACTCAGCTAAGTTTATGATTTGAATTTGGTACACAGTCACTAGTTGAAATCGGGCATAGAATATTCGCTTTAACTCATTCATTCAATTTTCTAAAATCTGTGACAGAAAAGAGTCGACACACTCAGTATTTGGAAATTTTGTTGAGTTTAAAAAACGAGCAAGATCCTTGAAATTATTACCTCAAGGGAGGGAAAACTGTAACATGCAACTGTTTTATTTTATTTTCAATTATCGTTAAGTTTAATTTAGCACAAATTGTTAGTAAAATATAATTGTTTTTTTTTTTTGTTTGATCCAATGATGCTTATTTTGAACTACATTTCTATTTTATATTATTATAATAGTTCATTAAATATTTTCCTTAAACGCGGCATTTTTTTGCCAGCTTCAAGTTGTCTGTGTATTTTTTTTTAATTTTCAAAAATTATAGATATTTGTCCAGATTGTTATCTACAAATTGTGGCCGAATGGACCCTTTTTCTGATATCACTACGGACGGCAGTCCGCGCTAGTGACGAAAGCAGCACAAAGGGTGCGAAAGGCGACTAGCATATATACACAGGAAGAATGGAAATGACTGTCCGATCGGGTCGAGTTATATACCGATCGAAAGGTATCAATTATACTTACAAATGTGCATACTAAGACTTTTGAAAACTCACCTGGTTTGTGAGATAAACAGGTGTTAGTGGGAGGGGAAAAATTTAAATAATTGGAGCAAATGGGGCCGTTGGTGCCTTTTTGAATTCATTTTTAATGTTGTACTATTCTAATCAAAAAAAATACGCGTCGAATGACACCTCGATCATCAAAATCCAACCACTGGTTCAAAAGATGAGATGGAAAGTCAGTCTGTTTGTTTGTTTGTTTGTCCATTTGTATCAAATCGCTTATTTAGCTTAAAAGTTTGAATGAGGACTTGTTCCCGATCAAAAATCTAGAAACCCCTATAGCGTCCAAACGACAGAAGCTACGGATGTGATCTATATATCGTTTAAAAGGTTTTTTGAAGGGCTTTTAGGCATACCTTCAAAGTTTTTATTTTAAGTAAAAAGTTAAAAATCTACAGGTAAAATAAGGTATTTTGCCCCACACTTTGGCGGTTTTTGAGAAAACGCCGCTAACGATGTTTTTTAGTTTTCAATATGTTGTAGCCTCCATCACGAGTTTGAGCATCACAGGCCACTTTAAAAGTTTGATTACTAAACTTGGGGACAAGAATGTCATAGATCCCATTAAGTTTGGCCTCAGCACAATTCTGTGGGTTACGTTGAATATCCAAATCCTGAAGTGAGCTAGTCTCATTTGGTGGAAAGTGTGGAGCTCCATTAGAAAATGAAATTAATGAAACTATTGTAAATCTATATATATAAAACTCTTTTTCCTGACTCACTGACTCACAGACTCACTGACTGAGAATCAACGTGGAGCCCAAACGGTAAAAGATAGAAAGCTGAAATTTTCACACAACATAGGTAAGATAATTTCATCGTGCAATAAGACGGCGTTTTGCGAAATTCGACCTGTAAAGGGGTCAAAATCAAGGTCAAAGGTCACAGAATTGCTTAGTATGAAAAACTTTTTTGTTTCTTAAGATATCTAAACCAAACTCCCAGATTATATGTTTGGGACTGTCTCTTACATTCTGACCAAATTTAGTCAAAGTCGGATGACTATATCATATAGCTGCCATAGGAACAATCGGATGCAAAATAACCTTTAGTATGAAAAACTTTTTTGTTTCATAAGATATCTCAACCAAACTCACAGACTATATGTTTGGGACTGTCTCTTACATCCTGACCAAATTTGGTCAAAGTCGGATTACTATATCATGTAGCTGCCATATGAACAATCGGATGCAAAATAACCTTTAGTATGAAAAACTTTTTTATATATACACATCCGCATTTGTACACTGCATATTAGATTATTTGATTTGACCCAACTTGACCAGAAATTCTTGGAATAGTCCGAATACCAAATTTTCGTTGATCAATCAATGTGAAATTTGTAAGACAAAAATTTAGTTTTTCAATAATTTATATGTAAAACTTAATATTATTCGTCACAAAATTGGATATCAGAAATTTTGGGGCATGAAAATGTTTTCGTCACTAGGCTTTTACCTCGTAAAGAGACTTTTGTATACCTTAAATGTATATATATAATTATATATATGCACATCCGCGTTTGTACACTGCATATTAGATTATTTGATTTGACCCAACTTGACCAGAAATTCTTGGAATAGTCCGAATATGAAATTATCAGCATTATGATTTGACAAACAAATTTATAAGTCAAGTAAAAGAAAAAAGCAAAATAATTTACACTGTTACTGAGAAACTCCTATTTAATTCGCCACTGACCCTTGATAATTACTACAATATTATATTAATTATATTATTTTACTCTTTTAACTTGTGCATGTTGAATATGGACAAAAAGGGTATATTGTATTCGTTGCAATGTATGTAATAGGCAGAAGGAAGCATCTCCGTCCTCATAAAGTATATATATTCTTGATCAGCATCAACAGCCGAGTCGACATAGCAGTGTACGTATGTCCGTCTGTAATAGCGCCTACATCTCAGAGACCGTAAGAGCTAGAGACTAAAAACTTGGTATGCACTATGGTAAATAAGTCCGATATTTTGGCATAAACTCAAATTGTATTTTGTTCAGTATCTTAAAAATTTTTTTATTTTCCAAATCTAAAAAGTCCAAAGCAACCAAAAACGATTTTTAAAGATTTTTCGGGACTACCCTTAGTGTTTTATGCGCGCTCAAAGTCAGCTGATTGAGCGTTGCCACATGAACTGAAAAAGCGCGGGAAAAATAATTGCAACTTTGAGAGCCAATTGTGTTTTTTTCGGAAGCATATTACAAATTGCTAAATATGGATAAAGTTGATGAAGGTATTTAAAAAACGATAGTAGTAGTGATTTTTAGTAATTGTGTTTTATTGTGCAACTGTCCAATGTGTTGTTTATGTGTATTTTTAGCTAAAAACTAACAAATGTGTTCCTGTTCCGTTAAGCTTTACATTAGAACGTCACAAATTAGTACGAGAGTTTTGAGTAAAGGTTATTAACTAAACCATCCAGAATCAGATGTTAATAATCCCGTTTGTTCGATTTTGTTCCTTTTCGTGAAAAATGACATGTTGTAGGTGTGAATTTTGGCTGAAAATTCGGATTTTTCTTAGATTCACATGGGGAGCGAGGTGAAAACGTTGTCAAATTAAAAAACAAACAAAATTGTAAATTCTACTTTAGTCTAATTAGCAAGCATTCAAAGTTTAAAATAAATTGCTTTATATTTAAGTTAAACAAATTTTTTTTTAGTTTTTTTCTTAGTCGGGGAGAAAGGGAGGATGAAGACAAGGTCCAATTGAATAACAACTAAATTTATATATTTTTGAATAATACAAGTAAGCTTCGTGTTAAATTTCAAGCCTCTAGCTATATATTTAGATATTTTATCAATTTGATTTCACTTTTTCGCATAGTCGTATGGGGAGGGGGAGGTGAAGGCGTGGTCCAAGTAAAAAAAAAAAAAATCCAAAATTCTAAATTAGTTTAACTAAGGTACATGCAAAATTTCAAGTGTCTATCTTTATATTTAGAGTTTATGCCAAAATATCGAGTTTTTTTACCATAGTGGTATGTAGGCTTATCTGTATTGTCCACAAATTGAAAAAAATTATAAGAACAATTTTTAATCGTTTGTTGAGTGACTAAAATGAGATGTTGTTGATGAAGGATCAATTTGAAGGAATTGTGGAACATGAAAATACAATTTTTTATTCTTTTTTGGATGATTTTTCACAAAAAATTTAGAAGTTTCTGTATCAAATATTAAACGTGATTTTATACTTATTTTGACATAAGGCTTTAAGATCTAAAATTTTGATATTTTGAAAAAGATAAAACCGATATATTGAAACAAAAAATTATTTTAAAGAAAAAAAAAACAAAATTTAAATGTTGAAAAAATTCAAAGGCCAAACCAAGATAAAAATAACATTTTGCTTGGAAATCCAAGTTTTGACAACTTTGGGATCGAAAGGGTTAAGTCTAGTAGAGACTGAGAATTCACTTTTTGGATCTTATCATCATAATAGCTGTTTTAAGGGAGTATTCGTCTCCCCGAAAGTGGTACCAAGTGACGCCATTTTCGATGCCATTGTCGTTATATGTTCCCGTCAAATGGCTGTAAGAATTCAAGTTTATTAACGAAGCTCTAAGAAATAATTAACATTACACCTCACCTGAAATCACAAAACAATCCACCATACCACCAGCCACCAGTGTTGCGAACGGCGCAGTTTCCATCCTCCCAATCGTCATTGTCCTTATCAAATGTAGTAAATTTCATTTCTTGATGATAATCGAGTGAATCCCCAGCTGTTCCATTGGCCTTGCCCAGAGTGTGTAGTTCATATTGCTGATTCTCATTGCCAATTGCAAACTCATCATAAGTCTCGAATCTTCGATCTCCCTCGAAATCCTCAAGAACAACAAGTAATTCCTGAGGCTTTTCTGCCGTCATCGCGTGAATTTTGTCCAAGCCTAAGAAATATTCGCCATCAAGATTCCCGAATCCCTTTTGGTATTCTGTCCAATTCCGATTAAAGTTGACACTTCCATCCAATCGTCGAAGGATAATTGTCCAGCCTCCATCACGAGTTTTAGCATCACAGGATACTTTTAAAGTTTGGTTACTAAACTTGGGTATAACTATGTCATAGATCCCATTAAGTTTGGCCTCAGCACAATTCTGTGGGTTACGTTGAATATCCAAATCGTGAAGTGAGCTAGTCTCATTTGGTGGAAAGTGTGGAGCTCCATTAGAAAATGAATTTAATGACACTATTGTCAATAATATATAAATTACTTTTTGCAGCATTGCACTGTTCTTAACTGAATATCAAAGAAGACTGACTGAATCAAAATTTTAGTAGAAACGATGAAGTGAATTTTAAAATTTGTACACCTTAAAGGTATATATAATTATATATATACACATCCGCATTTGTACACTTCATATTAGATTATTTGATTTGACCCAACTTGACCAGAAATTCTTGGAATAGTCCGAATATGAAATTATCAGCATTATGATTTGAAAAACAAATTTATAAGTCAAGTAAAAGAAAAAAGCAAAATAATTTACACTGTTACTGAGAAACTCTTATTTAATTTAAAAATAAAATTGATGTCACTGGCACTGCGCAAAAAGTACTATTTATTAGGTATAAAAAATTTCGCGCAATGTGCCCAGTGATAAAAATTTTATTTTTCAATAATTTAAATGTAAAACTTAATATTATTCGTCACAAAATTGGATATCAGAAATTTTGGGCATGAAAATGTTTCGTCACTAGGCTTTTACCTCGTAAAGAGATTTTTGTATACCTTAAATGTATATATAATTATATATATACACATCCGCGTTTGTACACTGCATATTAGATTATTTGATTTGACCCAACTTGACCAGAAATTCTTGGAATAGTCCGAATATGAAATTATCAGCATTATGATTTGACAAACAAATTTATAAGTCAAGTAAAAGAAAAAAGCTAAATAATTTACACTGTTACTGAGAAACTCCTATTTAATTTAAAAATAAAATTTATGTCACTGGCACTGCGCAAAAAGTACTATTTATTAGGTATAAAAAATTTAGCGCAATGTGTCCAGTGACAAAAATTTTATTTTTCAATAATTTATATGTAAAACTTAATATTATTCGTCACACAATTGGATATCAGAAATTTTGGGGCATGAAAATGTTTTCGTCACTAGGCTTTTACCTCGGAAAGAGATTTTTTTTATGGGATAAATAAATAACTCGAAGGCTTATCAAGTTTTCCGAGTAAAGTTTTTTGGATATCAATCTAGATCGAATTTAGAAATAGTTTTGAAAGTGGCACTGTCCATCAACGCCTCTAAAATAAATATATGTATACACAAAAAAATATTTTTTAAACTTTTTTTTTTAATAAATATATATATACTTTCAAAGTATATTTTATATTTGATGATTATTTATTCAATAACATCGATATACCATTTAAAATAACGCCCAATTCATCAGTTTTTCCTTTATTTTTCCGTTATGCTTCAAGCAGACTGGCATTGCTTATATATATGTACAATATATATAGGATATGTGCTAAAAAGTTAAATTTTGAGAGGAGTCGGAAAAAGAGTGAAATAAACTTAACTGTTATGAGTTTACAAGCAATTACTCTGCAACATGTATATAGTCACTTGCCTGACAAGTGCAGACATTTTCTTAAAACTCTTCCCAAATAATTATTTTTGGAACGTCACTTTATGGCAGTGGTCGGCACCTACACATTCATATGTTTGCATTCCGTTAGTGTGCATTTTTGTTCGTCTAACAGCGGAATAACAGCGATGTAACAGAAACAAATTGTACATAGAAAAAAAGCCATTCTAAAATCAAGTTTAAAATACTTAATTTAAACATGCACTTTTTAAGTATGTATTCAGGATTATTCTGTATAATTATGCCTGTATCAGGATTAAAATGGGAAAATAAGCTCAAATTACTTGATTCAAGCTAAGAAATTCCCAAAATGTCCCGTTGATCACCACATTTGCTGAGCGCAAGAGGAAAATTCTCTCTCGGCCTCTCTCATTTCAACTGGTCCCGTGGCTCAGTGGTTAGAGTCGCCGACCTGTCACATAATTAGAACTTCCAGTTTGAAAAAACTTGGGTTCGATTCCCCCGCCAATTGTGTTCAAACATGTGTTTTTAAGTTCTTCGGAATGGGAAGCAAAAAAAAAATTGTTTAAAAAAGAAATAAATAAACAATTTTAATTAATAAATCTTTTTTAGCCTGAATTACACAATTTCAGGATTGAATTCGGGATTGAAAAAATCAAGCATTTTATACTTGGTTTAAGAAAATCCGAGATTACCCCACTTCTGACAACGTTTCGGATTGAATTCGGGCTAAATATCCTGGATTTTTTTTTTCTGTGTAGCAGCGACGTGTACGTGAGTGTATGTGAGCGGCAGCGCAGTCACCACGAAAGTTTCCTATGCGCACGAGATAGGGCCGTGCCGATAGCTGCTTTATGGACATTTATCTACCAACATAATGTACAAACCACACTGATCACTATTCATCATAATTTTATGTAACCACAGATTACGATATTTTTGTATCGCTATTTATTGTATTGATATTTCAATATGTTTACATTTCACACCACCAGTATTTTTGTACATCACTCTCTTCTCTTCTGACATTCTTCTTTCCCAACTTTCAACCTATCAACATCTCTTCTATTCCCACACTCAAACAATAAACTTTACATAATGGATAGTGCAAATTTTGATCATCGCATTTATTATTAAATAGCATTCGTAACCCTATGAGTATCTATATTTGTTATAAAAAAATTTCAATTTAAAAAAACTTGAGCCACTTGAACTTCAACCAAAGTATTTGCCCAATTAATAAGCTGCATTTTTAACAGCTGTCAACTTAACATCAGAATGCAATGTTAACATTTTGGGTATGCAACATTACAGTTCAATGTATTCCTAATAGGTGTTTAGGCGCGTACAAAATACACATGTCTAAATTATAAATAAAAACAGAACACCTAGATATGTAACACAATTAAAGAACTATGTCAACACCTCATACACAAAATATCGCTGACACGTAACATTATAACTGACCACACCGAATATCGCTGACTGCACAACACACATATGTGTCGCAATAGTATCAGCAAGCCAACCCGGTAGTTGCAAAGTAAGCTACTCTGCATTGCACTCAACTGCTGAATACACAATAACCTAATTTTAATGAACACTACAAACTTGTTAACTAAGCTATTTTTACCTATAAATATTGTTACCTTTTGATCAATAAAATCAGTGTTTTTAGTACAATATACAAGAAACATTCATTCATTTCTACGATCGCAATAGCTGTGCGCATCAAGGAATTCCCTCTCCGAAGTCCACCTGGTTACAAGTGCCAGTTGCGACGCCCTTTTAGTAGTCAGTTTATGTGCTGACTGCTTTTAAAACCTATACACAAACATTTTGGTGACCCCGACACTGGAAATCCGTGTTGTCAATTGGACGACACAAGGATTATCTCCAGAGCATTATCCTTTATTGAAGTTGTCAACCAGGCGACATTCACAGGATACCTGCAACCTGCCCATCTGAAGTTGTCAACAAGGCGACAGATCAGGAGCATAAATATTCACCAAAAACTATTTGGTGACCCCAACCTGCCCATCTGAAGTTGTCAACAAGGCGACAGATCAGGAACATAAAGATTCACCAAAACAATTGGTGATCCAATCTATTGTCACTTATTGAAGGTGTCATAGTATATATTAAGTCCACCAAGCGACAAAAAATGGCATCAGAACAAGTAACCATCGATGAGTTACTGGATGCCCAGCAGGATGTCAGCCAAGAAATTTTAAAGCTGATATCCAACTACAAAAAGGATTCAGCTGAGAGAAAATCCCAAGCCGGTTATCATAAGATTAAGGCTAAGACTCTCAATGAAAAATGGAGCATCATTCAAGGAAATGATGAAATCATAAGAAAAACTGGCGAACTACCTGAAAACCATGAGTACTTCACCTTTTTCAATGATATAAGATCCACGGTCCTGAAGTATCAAGAGGCCATCAACAACGACGCTGAAAGCCTGAGCAAAAAGACTGCAAAAGGTGAGGCCGGACAGCGTCAGCAACCAATCTTGGAACCCAAAACCATGGAACCCAAGGTCACCGCGCTATGCCGACGGCAAAAGGCAATGATTGCATCACTATATCGCACATTGCAACAGCCTATGGAGCATACCGCAGTAGAACTTATAAGGAATCTTTGGACCCAAATTCAGGATGTCCACTTTCGACTATATGAAGAAGTCGAAATCCCGGAAGAAAATGGATATGACATCAAGGAGTATCTACAAGCAGAACGGGATGTGCAAAGGGCGCTAGCGGCGAAAGGCCCAGAGTCCACCTTTGACAGAAATTTACCTCGAATAACTATCCCCAAATTCGATGGTGATATATTGAAATGGACACAATTCTTCGATATGTTTGTGTCCATGGTTCACGAAACCAATATGCCCATAATTCGGAAAATGTGGTATCTAAAAACCAGCGTGGTCGGCGAGGCAGAAAGAATGATACGCCAAATCGACCTAAAAGAAGACAACTATCTTCACGCATGGAACATCTTGGTAGACACCTATGACAATCCAAGAGACATTGCAACAACGGTATTGAACCGATTTTTGACTCAATAAAAAGTGTGTTAAAATGGGTTCATTTTACCTATAGTGCACTGCATTTAAGTTCTAGTGTAACGAGTAGCGAGTATAACTAACAAAATCCATGACATCGGTTTAATGTATTAACTGACAAAGGTTTCTATTAAAATCCAGTATTGCATGTAACAGATTTGAGTTTCGCTTTACATTTCAAAATAA
The DNA here is from genome assembly GCA_035047525.1 of Drosophila quinaria. Taxonomy (NCBI): domain Eukaryota; kingdom Metazoa; phylum Arthropoda; class Insecta; order Diptera; family Drosophilidae; genus Drosophila; species Drosophila quinaria. Next base: position 5,726,408 of record JAWNPO010000455.1, on the reverse strand, counting down.
TGTTGCAATCTATGCAATTTCAGTTGAACACACTCACAGACACACACACACATTCACAGACACACACACACACACACACACACAGCATGCTGTCGCCATCAAAAAACCCAATTGGAATCACAGTTTGATTTCAGTTTGGTAAACTTTCAACTAATTTCCGCACAATCGCCGCCAAATCCGAGCGAACATCAAATCGAAACGACAAAACAGCGCTTGAAATTAAATCGATCAATGAAAAACTGACTCCGCTTTTCCCCCTTTTCCACCTTTTCCCCATCCTCTGGCACTACACCGTCAGCAGTCAATAAGGAAAGAGAAGGGAAGAGTAAGCGAAAGAGAGAGTAAGAGAGGGAGGAAGAGTCAGCATTATTACGGCTGGATGACATTTTATCGCATTTCATTAGCAGTCGAAACGCGGGTCAATCGCTTGAATCGGATGGGGAGCATTGGGATTGAGGGAATCGGGAGGATTGGGAGGATTGGAAGGGAGCCGGGAGGCAGCTACAAATCCAATTCCATTTTACAATTCGTCGCACTTCATTTGCAAATTTGCGAGTGCAACGCGCAAATTTCAACGTCGATTTCAAATCTTTTGTTACCGTTTTGCCGGCAATCGCAAAATCGCAAAGTTCATCAGGTCATCAGGACGAGGCAGGAGGCAGGAGCCAGGAGGCCAGGGCGATCAAAGGCAACACAAACACAAATGTTGACAGCAATTTAACGCCATCGTCCTGATTTGCAAAAGGTCCTGTGACTTGGCAGTCATTGTCAACGAACGAACGAACGAACGAACACCTCTCAAATTCTAATAGCATTTTATTTATTTATGAACAAATTTACACGACGTCTTCACACAAAGTACTTGTCATCTGTTTGGATTTCCTGCCATTCGAAAATGACGCAAATATTTAACAAATTACCAAAACGCTTCTCTATTCGTGATAAGCCAACAAGATTTTGTGGCTTTTCATTCTGCATAAATTAAAAAGCCAAAACAAAACTGCGTGTGGATTTTCAAAGTATCCTTAAAGTTAAACGGTCGATTTGAGTTTGTGCCTTGGCAAACAATCGACTAATTTTGGGTATTGTTTTTAATGATATCAACGACAACAACATTCTAGTTTTTTGTTTTTTTTTTTTTTTTTTGAGGGTTACAAATATGTAAGTAGTTATAAGAAAAAACAATCCACTTATAACCGAAGCGAAGCTGAAATAAATCTAAGCGAAGAAAAGAAAACAATAAAAGTACGAATGGCTGGATAATAAATTACTACAAATAGACCAGAAGGATTTTAGTCATTGGAGAAAAACAAATAAAAACAATTGATATGAGTGTGCTTAGTTGAAAGTAGAGTGCACAAATTTAATTTTAATTTATTTTCAATTTAAATCTATTTTATTTAAATATCAACATATTTATTCGTGTTTCAGGATTTCCTTATAAATTGCAAGTCACAATATTAACCAAACTTTTACATTTAAATTCTTATGCAATGTATTTTGTATTTACCTATTGCTAAACTCATCAAGTATGTATTAAAGAAAGTTCAATAACGAGTATCTGACTATCGAGCACACTCGACTGTAACCTTTTTCCTTTTCGTAAAATGCAAACTGCGCTTGATTTCATAATATTTGAATACATTTTGCTCAATCACAATTTGGTAAAGTTCAACTTTCTTGCTACTCAAAAATATTTCAATCAACCTATTTCATTTTTTTTATTGATTAAGTAATTTAAATGTGTCAGTATTTCAATTATTAAATTCCTGTGACTTGCACAATTTTTGGTAGTTCAATAAATTTAAAGTTAGCTGCAAATAAATTTTACGACTTGTTTCAAAGTGGATTTCAATAGTTCAATTTTGAGAGCTGCACACGGAGGTAAAAACAAGGAACTGATGGCACAAGTAAATCAATTGGATGCCATTAATATGCGTAGCATTCGCAAAAAATGTGCAGAGAACAGCGCAAAGAGGCGAAACAGAGACAGGGAGGGAGACAGAAAGGGAGAAAGAGAGAAAGAGAGACACACGCTTTGGCACAGACATCGTTGGGAGACCCGAGTTGGGGAGAAGGGACAAGGGAGAAAAGGGGCAGGTTGGGAGAACAGCTGCTGCCATAAATAGCACACGTTATTCAACGTGTTACACTCAAACACCCACACACTCACATATGAACAGACGTACACTGGGAAAAAATCAAAACAATCCCAAATAGTGTCATAGGTTCGGTAATCTCGGAATTTTTTAAATCGATTACAAAATACTTGATTAAAATACGACTTTTCAATTTGTTCTCCGCAAATATTTCGGTTCAATAAGGAATTTTAGATTGATTTGATTATTTTCTGTGTAAATAGAATGACCAGAAAGGTGTAAGTGAAACTTGCGAGGCGTGGCATCCAAAATAAAAAATATATAAAAGAAAAGATGGAAGAGTCATCCTGGATTCTGATTATCTGTCCCTTTCTTACTTTCTTTCTGCGTCTCTGTCTTTGTCTCTATCTCTGTCTGGACCTGGTACAACCACAAATTATGTAGCAGAATTTTATGCGTAAATGCAAATTAAATTTTTACCAAAGCAAAAAAACACAATACGAATCCAAAAACCAAACGAAACGCAACTCAAGGCAATGGAAAATTGTAAACTGCGGAAAGGAAACGAACGGGGAAAAAATAAAGAAAACAAACCGAAGTTGAGTTGTTTTTATTCCACCTGAAAAGAGGGCATTTTGAAAGTACAACGGTGACCAAAAGTATTTTGGCACCCTTTAAAGTAAGTTCTAGCCAAATTTAGAAACTACTTCATGTAAAGCTTGGCATCAATGGAAAGGTCATTGGAATTCCTTTCGAATGATATAAGACTTTCCTTAACCATTTACATACCCATTGAATTTTTCGAATATTTGTAAACGTCAACTTTTTCAACTTTTTTCCTCGATTTAAAAAAAAAATGTTTTGATGCAGAAAGTTTCTTTAAACAATTTAAATAGAAACTGCAGAAAACTTTCAAATATCTCTTCACTAGTATTTTTTGTAATTTTTGAAAATGGCGAAAAAGGCACTTTTTGCATGAAAATGAGGAGAAAGTGACTTTTTTGCGATTTTCAAAATATTAAGGAAAATACAAGCAAATAGATATTTAAAAAATTTTTTCCATTGATACCAAACATGACATGAAGTAAGTTCTAAATTTGGCTAGAACTTACTTTAAGGGGTGGCAAAAAAATTTTGGCCACCGCTGTAGAAGAATCTACTCCAAAAAATTACGTATACGTATGCAAATTTCCATTAACTCAACGGTACTTGAATAAATATTAGTCAGATCAGATTTGTACTTATTACTAAAATTCTTATTTCGACACTAGCATTTTCAATTGAAAATTTTTTATTACTGAATTATTTATTTATTTGTTTTATATACTATTCACATTTTTATATATATGAGGAAAGACAAGAAAGAAAAAGATTTGATGCTCTTTATACAATATTAAAATAAAAGTTTTAAATGTAATTTTGAAAGTTTTTTGAACAACATATTTGTTTTCTTGTTTTTCCTCTCATCTATTGAGATCAAATAATTTTAATGTAGATCGTAAGCACTTTCAGAAAGAGTATCAGAACTTCGTTGGTATAAAGATTTGATTATGTATCTTGTTTTTACTTGTGTATTTGGTTGTTCTTTGAGCTTGTCTCACGTTTCAGCTTCTACTTCATCATCTTCAGTTGCTTATTCTCTTATTCTTGTTATTGCTATTGTTGTTGTTGTTGTTGCGCCTTTTTTATTTTATTATTGCTTAAATTTACGCCAAGAGCAATAAAATATTTTAATGGCCACATAAAATGCTGCAGCATTTGAAAATAAAATCATGAACACAGGGAACAGGACTGGAAAAACCGAATGCGCAGCTTTCTAACGGAAAGAAAGCGGAAGGGGGGCAAAGAGGGGTTCAATGGACATTCAGAGGGGATGGTAGGTGTGGAGTGGGGGAGGGGAAGGAGAAGGGGCAGGGGGGTTACGTACAAATTTGAAACGTGTTTTGGTTTGCTTTGTCGTTGCCCCGGAAATAGTCAAGCGAAAAACAATTTGCCAAATGAAAACGCGTCGCAAATATTTTGGAGCGTTTCGCACGCGTCTCGCGCGCGTTTATTTACAGCGCGTGTTGGTAAAGATTTAATGTGCAACAACAACAACACAGTAATTTAGGCGATCAACAACAATTGAATGCAATTAAAAAGTTTTCACAAGAAATCCAATCAACTTGTAGCCAGAAAAGCAACAAGCAGCGAAAAAAAACCGTATCAAAAACCTGTTTTCACAGACCAGAGTCGGGAAACCCCTTCCCCTTCCCCCTCCCACTTGCCACTTCTCTTCTCCCACCCCTTTTGGCACCTTGTAAACACTGAGCCAATTAAACGCTCATTAAGTGCGCATTCGCCGTGCGGAAAGGGCAGCAGTTGAATGGAAAAGCGACAGGAGAAAATGATGGGAAACTGCAAGGGAAGGGGAGTGGAAGGCGGGGGGGAACCTGTCAGTTGGATGGGGTGGGGTGGGGTTTGGTATAGGAGAAGGACAAGGACGCGTCGTTTCAGTGTCTCGAGTTAATTTTGAAGCGCAGTTTCCGGAGTGCTTGGGTAAATAAAAGCAGCAACAACAGGTACAATTTTATAAAAGTTACGACTTTTTATACGCGTTACTTATAAAAATAAGTAAAAGGGCATGTTGTATTCGTTGCAATGTATGCAACAGGGAGAAAGAAGCATCTGCGACAATATAAAGTATATATATTCTTGATCAGCATCAAAAGTCCGTCCGCGTAAGCGCCTAGATCTCAGAGACTATAAGAGCTAGAACAAATAAATTTGGCACACAGACTTCTATAAACCCCACTCAAGTTTGTTCCAAATTTTTGCCACACCCCTTTCCGCCTCCGTAAATAGCAAGTAACTTCCACACGAACATTTTTCAAGGTATTAGAATTTTTTTACTAATTTACGTTCACTACTATCATTACCTATCTTTCTACTAAATCGTAACAAGAGCGGACAAATAGAATGGTGGTAATGGCTAATTAAAGTTTTTAAAGAATACAAGTGCCTAAAAGCATGCATTTAAAAATTTTTTGAAATAAGTTACGGGTATCCTATAGTCGGGCGCTCGACTATAGCCTTTCCCACTTGTTTTTCAACTTTCTTTCTTTCAACTTTTTTTTTCATGCTGCGTCAAATTCTTGCTTTTATGGGTGGGCAAAGGAAGGGAAGAGGGGAAAGGGAGCAGCTTCATTATGCATCCATCGTTGTGCCAGTTTAGGGTGCCGAGCATTGTCTGGAAGCAACGACGACGCCCCAGACACGCCCCTTTTGTCTTGCCCTTGTCGTCAACTACGGCCAAAACACATGAGACGGAAACTGAAACGAATATTGAAAGGTCAGCAACCATAACGTCCAACCTCATTCCTCATTCCCCCGTTTCACTCATGGTCTTGCAATGCTTGAACCCTTTGAGGCACTTAAATTTCCATATTAAATCACAACTCGGAACAACATTTAATATTTGGTTCGCCCAAAAAATGATCCAAGAAAGTTTGCGTGAAATTAATTGCGCTTTAGCTTTCAAGAATAATTTCAACTTGATTCCATCTTAAAGTTTCCGAAGTCCACGACCACATGATTTAAATTTGCATGAATTCTGCTTTTAAATTTGCAAGATCTGAATATGACAAAGATGTTCAAAAGCTAACAAATGCAACTAAGAGATTGTTTTGTTTATTTATTTTTTTGGTTCAGTTCATTTGTTTAATTACATTCAATTATTTATTTATTGTAGCGCCATTTTCATCTTATGGAATGGAATATGGTTCAAAAGTGGATTAGTCAGATCTAGGTATAAGATTGAGTCCAACTGGAATCAAATTAATTTTGACAGAAAAGCGTCGAATGAAAATGACTTCAAAAGTTTTGTTTGTTGTAGATGTTGCTGTTTTCATCTGAGAAATGAGACAATGTATGTCAATATGAATGAATCATACTTATATTCAAATAGTGAACGCCTGACAAAGAACAATTTTTGTAACTTTTAAAATGATCTTTATTACCAAAATTTGTTAATCTCTTACTCTGAAAGTTTTAAGGAAAGTCGCAGGAGTTTCACGGATTATTTCGTCTATAAATACAGAAAAAATAATCCGGGATATTTAGCCCGAATTCTATCCGAAACGATGTCAGAAGTGGGGTTAATCGTGGATTTTCTTAAACCAAGAATAAAATATTTTTTCAATCCTGAATTCAATCTTGAAATTATGTAATTCAGGCTACAAAATTTGCATAAATTAAAATGTCTATTTTTTTTTAACTTCTCATTTACTTTTTTTTTTAATTTTTCTTTCTAATGACGGGAATTATATATTTTTGCGTTTCATTCCGAAGAACTTAAAAACACATGTTTGACAACAATTGACGTCGGAATCGAACCCAGGATTTTTTCAAACTGGAAGTGACAGGACGGCGACTCTAACCACTGAGCCACCGGGCCAGTTAAAACGATAGAGGCCGAGAGAGAATTTTCCTCTCGCGCTCAGCAAATGTGGTGGTCAACGGGACATTTTAGGAATTTCTTAGCTTGAATTAAGTAATTTGAGCTTATTTTCCCATTTTAATCCTGATGCAGGCATAATTTTTCAGATTAATCCCGAATACACACTTAAAAAATTCATGCTTAAATTAAGTACTTTAAACTTGATTTTACAAGGGCTTTTTTTCTGTGTATCTGTATCTATTTGTGTATTTGTATCTGTATCTGTGTTTCTGTGTGCCTGCGTATTTGTCGTTAGTATATGGAGCTTACGTTTTTGTGGATTGCATTGTTAAGTTGACTTGTCTGTCTGTCTGTCTGTCTGTGTGTAACACACTCGACTTAAGTGGCAACACACACACTGAAATTCTCAACCCCTTTTACCCGCTCCCTTCATCCCTTCATGCTCAAGTCAAGAATGCGTCTTAGCCACTTTCATGTGATTTTGACAATTTTCTACCCGCGAACGCGTTGTGACTTTTAAATAAAAAAGAGACTTTTATTTCTGCTGCGACTTGTGCTTCTTCTCCTTCTTCTTCTTGCTCTGATGTGACTGTCTCTGTCTCTGTATCTGCCTTCTTCTTCATCATCTAGTGAATGTTTTGGCTGCGCATTGATGCCAGAAATCCGTGCGATTTCGCCGTCATCACCAAATGTGTCTGCGATGTGAGCATATTTGCTTGCCACGCCCCCAAATCCCACAACGCCTCTATCGATGTTGCTCCTTTGGGCACTAAAATATCGACGCCTTTCTGCCATTTGGCACGAGGTGAAAAAGCAATCAGAGGAAGCCAAGACGAAGAAACGGCAAAAGCTGCAACTTCGATTTCAATTGCGTCAAATGCAACTCGACAACGTTAACGTCGCTTTTGTGTCCTCATCTTCTGTTTCTCACCGTCTAAAAGGGGATAAAAGAAGCAAATCGGAGATGGGAGATGGAAGAGAGACGGAGACGGAGACCGAGACACTTGGCCGCTTTACCTTAACTTAACAGGTTACAAGACAAGGGGGCGTTGTTGCCTATTGTTGACAAGTCGATGGATGCCTTTCTCTCCGCTGGATCCAAGTGCACAACGTGCTAATTAAGGTAACTGGTGCTGGAAAAGCTGGAAAAGTCGACGTTGACAACGGATATCAGGCAAACAACAGGCATGAACAATGGCCCAAAGTGCGAGCGTAATAAAATAGAAATAGACGGAAATGCAATAACAATGAGCATCCCTGGCAAATATCCGCTGGAGAAATTTCAGATCGATTCGAGTGAGAATAGGAATACTACATTAAAAATTTGAATTCAAATGAATTAATTCGAACGATGTCGAATTGAGTGAGAGCGAGGCACACTTTGAATTGAATTCGTTTGAGTGTGAGTGACATTGAGTTCTAAAATGACAGTTCCTTACCGAAATGAGCGCGAAATGTAAAAAAATAATTTTGAAAGACACAGTTTACAAGAGATGATCTCTATAGGGCCTTAAGCAAACTAGAAGTCCTTTTTTTTTAGAAAATAATATAAAAAAAATAATTTTAAGACAATACGTTCAGATTTAAGTTCTGTTTAGCTTGAAGAATAAGAGAAAATTTAAAAGTTAGAGTAAGAGTAAAAGTTATTTGGAGCAGTGCTGCCAACTTCGCTTTTTTCCCGTCAAATCTGACTGTTTTTGAAGACCAATTGCGGCAAAAATTTGTGAATTGCGGGAAGCGGGAATTCTGGCTTTTATAGAAATGCATTTGGCTTTTTCCGCTTTTTTAAATGCTGCCACCAATTTCATGAAAATATGTAGCAATCCGGTTGCTACTTGCAAGAAAAAAAAATGTTGTACCAAAAAAATACTATTTTTGATAAATCTGTGGAAAAAATGTTTACTGACGCGCTAAGTTTTGGTAGAAATATACCAAATGTGTGTAACAGTGGCAGCTTAGTCATACTTTTTTATCGATATTTGCCAATACCACCACCACAACCTTAAACTATCATCACAATACAAAAAGTGCTCGTATTTTTGCTATGCCAGAAGAATATAAACAAAAGAGTCGTGATACTTGGCTAAAGAGCGAAAATTTGAAGACATGGCTTCGCAGGGATGACAAGGACGAGAAAAAGGTCTACTACGACTACATTTACTGCAAAGCTAAGCGATTTGCGTGCTCATGCAACCACTTCCAACAATAAAATAAAACAAGTCGACAAGAATTTGACGATCTGCTGAAATCCTTATAAATAAAACACATAAATTAATACCATAACAATGCGCTTTTTTTGCGCTTTTTTCAGAATATTTTTAGCTTTTTTTTCCTTCCCTCCAGTCAAACTCAGTTTATTTTTTGTTAAAAAGTTGGCAGCACTGATTTGGAGAGTATGATTTTTTGTATCTTAATTCTGATTTTTTTAGTGTTGTTTAACCTTAACTTTACAAAAATGTAATAATAATAAAATAGGTTGCAATTTGAACGTATGAGTTTGTAGTCACTATTTTCTGATTTTTTATTTTGTAAGTAGGATTGTAAGTTCTACACTATACAAAAAAAAAAAAAAAAAAAAAACAAATTAAAAAATTCACAATTTAACACGAATGAATTTGAAGTTCTTTCAAAAGACAGAAAAAAACAAAATTCCCTAACTCGAAGTCTTTCTAACTCGAACTTTTTTCTTGGATAATGGTGATTCGAGTTAGGGAAGTTCGACTGTATATGAATTATATGGGCATCAAATCTTCGACGTGCCGGGGACTAGGCCCAGGGTGTATTACTGTCGAGTGCACTCGACTGTTCCGTTTGTGTTAATTGTCAAGTGACTGAAGTTTTGCACTTTGTTGCAATTTTCCTCAGGATCTGTGGCAAAGGAATAATAACTTTGATTGTCTGGGCTGGTGGAATAAACAGAAAAGTACTTTTTCCTCATTCGAAACAAACTCGAATTACCTCAAAACAAAGTAGCGTTCTCACTCATTCACTTCGTGTCACCCCGAATGAACGTTGTGCGACTGAGTCTGACACTAACGCACCAACTCAATCAAAGTCGTTCGACTTCGCATTCGACTTCATTGAATTCCTTTCGAACATGAATGATTCGAACTACGTTTTAGCTCCTTAGTACACAATATATCTACAACTTGTGGATAAACCTTTTCCTATCTATTCAGTATTAAATATCAAATTTTATATAATTAATTAAAAATAAAAAAATTAATACAATTTGATTTAACTGTCAACTTAAATATTTTTACTTTAACTATAAATAATTTGTTGGTATATTACTTCAGGTATTCAAACATAGCAAAAATCAAAAGAAGTAACAGCTGTAACAAAATTAAGAAAAAGTATTTGAAATATTTAATATAAATAAGATTAATATACATTTAAATCAATTTTAATATTGTGGGCATTAATAACTTCTACTATTTGCTTTTAAAGTTCGTGAGATTCACGCACTCGTCTAGACAGAAAGAAATGAATACACATCGCATGTACAATTGGCTAATTCATATATGTTCTTTGTCGAAAAAAGGGCAGACTGCTTATATAAGTTGGTCGTAAATGTCACATCTACTCTCATATGACAAATGACCACAATTAATTAGCTGAAACTCGTTGCTCTCATAATATATTGTAATCAGTAGAAAATGAGTTAAGTGCTAAACGTTATTCCATAAAAACCCAATCACATCACATCACACAATTCGCAAACTAATCAAAAATTTCACACATAAATTTTCTCTAGAGAGAAAGAGACAGAGAGAGAGAAAGAGAGACAAAGAGACAGAGAGAAAGTGTGAGACAAACACTGGGCGTGATGATTAATAGGCCAAGGATCGAAAATCAGAACAAAGGCCTCAACAAATTGATGTTGATTACGATTCATCATTAAAATGCAAATAGGCCAAAAGCAAAATCGAGAGCAGACAAAACAATGGACTAAAATACGAGAAGGGAAGAAGAGGAAATGGGGATTATCACTAGAGGGGTAGCTGTGTAACCTAAACAAACAACTGGCCACAAAATTTCATTTGATGTTACGCAGAATCAATGCCTGATTTTCTTCCTTCTGCCCTCCCTTTTGTCCTCCTGATGGCGACCCGTCAACGGGCTTTCAACGCCAATTTGTTTACATGTCCCTGGCCGTGTCCCATGGCCCAAAGTCCATAGTCCATAGACCATAGTCCATGGTCCACTGCTCCATTGCACTATGGGGCGAAATCCGAAAAATCGAATATTCATTCATTTTATCAAAATATTACTATTCCTGTTTTTATAGTGTTAACATCTTAATAACACTTCAAACTGTAAAGCTCAGTAAAAAAAATTTTATATAACAGACCAATGTTAAACCTAACAGCTGTTAAAGTCAGCTGATGCTGTCGAAAAGCGTTAACATTGCAATATTTTTGCAGCCTATTTTCAAATGGGTATTTCTCAAAGGCTAATCATTTTTTTATAAAATTTCAAATCGATACCAATTATACGGGTTTGTACTTTGTGTTGGTGGCACTAGTATTCTTTATTTGAGCGTGTTCTATCAATATTATGTAAAATTAGATAATGCTTTGAAACGTAATTTCTTGGAAAGAAATATCAAATTTGCGGAAGACTTTAGCAAAGCTGCTTAACGAAGCTTAATGTTTGTCCAACTGTATGTCGCAGATACATTCCTTGTAAAGGCAATATGTCTCAATGTGAACAATCTGCACAAATTAATTTTTAGGACGCAACCTCACTATTTTTCAATGCTGATTTGCTCGCTTGTCGTATGAGGTATTTGTCCAGTTTTTACGGTATTTATTATTAAGTCGAAAACTACTTCTGATATTTTAATGCGTTTTTTTCTAGTATTATGTATACCCCTAGAATTTTTTTGGAAAAATGAGCGTGTCAAAATCCTCGCCCCCAATTTTTTTTTTTTTTTGAATTTCGTGCTCACAGCCATCTATAAGGGCATACAACTTTCTTTGTCTTACATGTACTTTTTCTATTTATTGCTAATAATAAACAAGGACAAAGCTTGTTATTTGAATTAAAAATAATAAAATAAATGAAGACACGCCCACTTTTTCAAAAATATTTCTGAGGGTGTACATAAACCGCACTCAAACATCTAGCTTTCTTTTTTTAAATTATTAATAAACATTAGATTTTTCGGATTTCGCCCCATAGTGCATTGGTCGGTTGTCCTCCCGATTGTCCGCCTGGTTCCGCTGATGGCGTTATTTATTGTTATCAGACACTCGAGCACATAAAACATTTTATCACTTGCCAAAGCGCCGTCGCTTCTCCAACAATTCCGCAGGGGGGAGACCAGAAAAAATAAAAAAGGCGAAACTGAAATGATTATGCCTTATGTCAGAAGCCGGCGACACGACCGGAGACAACGCTGAGAGAGAGAGAAACAGAGAGAGAGAGAGAGACTGAGAGAAAGGGAAGGAAGAGGGCAAGACCTGGTGGGACAACCCTACGACTAACTGGTCGCAACTTCATCACTCAACGCCCAAAAGTGTTGAATGTGGCAAGGCGAAAGTTGAAGTTGAAGTTGAACGGAATCGGAAACGGAAATAACGCGTCGTTGCCTGTTCCCGATCCGTGCTTCCTCTACCTCTACCTCTACCTCTACCTCTACCTCTCCCTCTCCAGTCTTCGTCACCAGGCTCTCTCTCCCTCTCCAGTCTACCTCTTCAGTCTTTCTCTTGAGCTCATCTTTATCCCCTCTACAGTCTCATCTCGCTCGTCTATCTTTAAGTAATTTGTGTGCCGGGCAGCCGGAAACGAGAGAGAAAGAGAGAACTGGACACTAGAAGCAAGAAAGAACGCTTTAGCCTATAGTGCTCGACTAAGAAATACCCTAGACATAGGCGCAGATGTCACACACATAAATACAAATATTAGCATGCGCTTACAAATTGAGAATCTTTCTAATAAAACGAAATAACAAAATAAATTTTATCTTTTTTGAACTTTACCAGCTACAAGTTATTTTAGCTTACATATAATAATCATAATAATAACAAAATCATTATCTTGAAATTATCCTTTCAGGATAAAATACTTAATAATGAAATCATTCCTTAAATTATTTGGGATATATCAATTTCAAATTTTTAGTTTTTTATATCATCCAATTTTTAGGATATATCAAAACTTCGGATTATATCAAGACCTTTTGTTGAACTCTAGGACTAATAATAAACTTGATCTGGTAACAGAGTTATATTCTGGTATTTCAAAATTGTAACAGCCGCTCTTGGCCATATTAAATGAGTGCAGGGTATAAAAAGAGACAAAGTAGAAATCACATTTATGTCCAACAGTTTTTTGTTCTCTGCTTTTTTGTATTATTATCCGTGCTGCTTCTTCTTCCTCTTTTTTGGAACTCACTTGGCAATGATTAATTAAGCCCGAAGCGCACGCCTAATGGCCAAGCCACCAACTGTCCAATATCATGGCCCAAACCCAAGCCAAATCCAAAAGACGGCCGACGACGTCCATAACAGGCCACTGACCTTGGGCCGTGCATTGTGCTCGAGCCGTCGACTAATTGGTAATGGAACAGGCTCATAGCTGATGGCCCATTGCCTCTTGGCAGTGAGTTGTTGAGCAGGCTTATGAGAAAATGAAAAATTAAATAGTATCCTTCTCCTCAATACTCGTTCGGTTTTGGGAGAGGACGAGAACGAGGACTTGGCCTTGGTATTCATTTGTGGCCAGTTCAACAAGGTCAACTATTTACCAAATGGATCGGAATCTAACTGCTTACTTATTGGCCATTTGAGCGCATGATTAGAGCTTTCCCCAGTGGGTCGAATCTCAGTTCGGTTAGCAAAAAAAAGATGATGCCAAAATGGTGGTTAGAATTTTATATATAACTTGATGTTAAAGCCTTTTTTTATTTTTTTAAATGTTTTTGTAATTTTTTATGTAATTATTCTATCATTATTTACAACAACCTAAATTAAACTTATATGCTAACTTCTAATACAACCTATTCTAAAGACTAGGTAATGCTAATTGAAGCCCTTGGATTCAAATAATGATTAATAAGTTCGACTTTTAAAAAATATCTTACTTAAAATAATAATTTTGTTAGTCGTTAAGCACAGCTTCAACATCAAGTTAAAAAAATATCAATTATAATAATAATATGGTAAATATCGTAATAATATTTATATGTGCCTAAGAAAATGTGAACCGATTTGCGCAGTTCTCAATATTTTATTCAAGTGTAGCATACTTGTACATACATATTTACATATGTACATACATACATACATACAGTGAACCACTACTGTCTTCGTACATCGTAAATTTGTCAAATTTGCGAATAAAAAAGAGGTTTTAATGCTGTTTTCTTATAATAATCTTTTATTCACTTAAATTCCGTTCGAATGATAAAAAAATTGCTTTAACCCATTAAGTACCCATGGAAAATTTTGAATTTAAAATAGTAAATTTTTCAACTTTTTTCTTCGATTTAAATAAAAAAACATATTTTGATGCAGAAAAAACTTTAAAAAGTGACTGCAAAATTTTCGAAAATTTCTTCGCTAGTATTTTTTTATGATTTTTTGAAAATTGCCCCCGTTTTCCTCATTTTCATACAAAAAGTGGCTATTTAGCAATTTTCAAAAAATCAGAAAAAATACTGGCACAACGCAAAGAAGTACTATTAATTAGGTATGAATAATTTAGCGCATTGTGCCCAGTGACAACAATTTTTTTTTAATAATTCATGTGTAAAATATAATACTATTCGTTACAAAATTGGATATCAGAAATTTTGGGTGTTTTCGTCAGTACACTTTTACCTTGTAAACAGGTTTTTTTGTAAGATGTAAATGTACACACATATTAAATTAAATTAAATTAAAATATTAAATTAAATATATTACATAGAGAGATAGAAAATTTTAAAGGACAACAAAATCATTTGTAATAATTACCGTTAATTGTTTAAGCTATAATACATGGCTGGGTAGGAGGAGGGGGAAACAGCAGTTGCACCGTTGTCTCAGTTACTTCAGCTGCCTCGGCTAATTCGTGAATTTGTTTGCGCTTCAGGCAGATTGCATTATTTATGCACTTGCATGTGTGTGTGGTGTGTGTGTGATTTTGTCTGCTTGTGTGCTTGTGTGTGATGCTGTCTTGAATTGCAGACGTTGACTTCGACGTCGACGTCGACGCTGCTGTTGGCAGAGAACGGCCAACAATTAACTTTGTTTTTCGTTTACAATTTTCACGCCATTTTGAAATTTACTTTACTTTACCGTTGCAACAGCCGCGCTTGAGTGTTGCCCTTGTTGTTGTTGTTGTGTTATTGTTGTTGTCCTTGTTGTTGTTGTTGTTGTTGTTGCCAGCTTTTATTTATTTGCCCTCTAGCATCAAGTTTGCTTTTTGTTGTTTGTTACTTTTGCCATTTACTCAAGCAGTCCACCAAGAGTGTGTGCGAGTAAACGAGATGGAGTGAGGGAGGAGGGCGGAGGGCGGAACAGTGTTGACCAAACAGCTTTTTCCCGCCAAGTCTAGCTTTTTATGAGGCTTTTAATGTGAGAAAGAATCGGAGTCAGCCGATAGCGGTAATTCTATTTTCTTTTTGAAATGTGTCTATTTTACTACCCGACCGGGTATATTTTGAAATCAAATAAAAATATGAAATCGAAACATAATATTATTAGAATAAAATGGTCAAACAATACTACTCGTATTTTTGGCTTGGCACTTTTACGAATAAATATCAGGGACCGCAATTAATGATTATTAAAATTGTTTTCACATCAAAAAAACAATGACCAGAATACATGGTCAAAAAAATTGTGTTTATGATTTATCTTGGGCGAAAAAATAAAACTCATAAGTAATCATTACTTATAATTTTTATTTTTTCGCTCAAAAGAAAACTCACTGTAGTATTTTTGCATAAAGGAAAGCCAGGGAACCCATAAAACGCAAAAACAAATTTTAATGATTACGTAATCTTTTTTAAAAGTGAGTTTTATTTTGAACGAAAAAATAAAAATCATAAATTAAGATTGCTTGTGAGTTTTATTTTTTCGCTCAACATCCTTAAAAATCTTTTAATAATCATTACTATGTAATTTTCATAATACAGTTGAACTTCCCTAACTCGAACTTCTCTAACTCGAATTTCTCTGTAACTCGAACTAAATGAGTGGCAGCAAAATTAATAATCTTAGGAAAAAGAACTCTATAACTCGAATATCTCCCTAACTCGAACCTTTTCTTTGGATAATGGTGATTCGAGTTAGGGAAGTTCGACTGTATAACTTAAAATGATTACAGTCCCTGATAAATATACATCATTTAAAAGAATAGTTAATAGTCATTTAAAGTAAACTATTTTTCGTGGTGAATAGTGCCTTTTTATCGCCTTTCGCCTTCTAACCTTCTCAAAGTTTGGCAACTCTGGTTAGGTGTGGGGGAGTGAAAAGTGGGGAGTGGGGAGCCTGAGAGCTGCAGGGCTAAGGGCCGCTGGGCTTCGCACCTTTATGGACTTCTTCATCAACGCGCTTTGCGCCAAAAACTTTTGCCCGAGAAGCAACAGCAACAACAGCAGCAGCAGAATCAGAGCAAGAGAAAGAGAAAGAGGATGAGGACGAAGGCGAAACAAAGTTAACGCCCCGCGAAAAACACCCCTTTCCCCCCTTTGCTTCTATTTACGCTTTTCTACGTGTTGCCTTTTGATAAGCGCGTCTACACAAATGGGCGTGTCAAGTGTAAAGACTAATTGAGTTATTTGCGCAGCTTAGCTTCAAATTAAGGATTCCCATTCTCCCTACTCCCTTCCTCCTGCTCTCGCTTTCTCACACACCTACTGCGATTGCAGCCAGACAACAATTAACTGAAAAACAAATCAAATTTCTTAAATTTATGTTTGAATACTTCCCAGACTCTCCGTAATTTAACTTCTTCTGAGTTGATTCCCAATGCACTCGTTACTTTTTAATATCCAATGACGTTCAGCAATATTGAGAATCTTACCTACTTTAAGAAGTATAAAATAAAGCGGATTTAAAAGCTCAAACTAAAACTACTTGCATTAAAGCAGTAATTGTAATTAATTGATTTGCAATAAATAAATGCTATATACAGTCGAACTTCCCTAACTCGAACTTCCCTAACTCGAATTTTCTCTAACTCGAACAAAATCGAGTGGCAATAGCGTTTACTAAGCAAATTTCATAAAATTCTGCTTCCGTAACTCGAACTTCATTAACTCGAATTTCTCCTTAACTCGAACAAAAATAGTGGCCCGTTCTTCTGTAAGTCGAATTTTTCGGGGAAATCACCAATAAATTGCGTTTTATTTTTGTTTCTGTTCTATTTTGAAGTTACTGTTTTCTGTTACCAGCTCGATTGGGTATATTATAATGATGTACATTAACATATGGTGATCCAATATGATAAAATATTGCATAAAGGCTGGTGAAATAGCCTTAGGAAAGACACTGTTTACAAGTGATGACCACTACCTTATAGGGCCTTAAGCAAACTAGAAGCCTTTTTTTTTAGAATAAAATACAAAAAAAATAATCAGACCCTAATTTCCGGTTATTTAAGTTCAGTATAGCTTGAATAATAAGAGAAATTTAAAAGTTAAAGTACAGTAGGGTAAGAGTAAAAATAATTTGAATTTTTATAGTTTTGTTTTACTTTAAAGATAAAAAATTGAACAGCTCGCAATTTGAATGTATGAGTTTGTAGTAACCAGTAAGTAAGTAAGCTTATAAGCCCGATAAGATAAAAAAAACAAATCAAAATGTTCACAATTTGACATGAATGAATATGTAGTTTCATTTAAAAAACTAAAAAAAAAATTCCCTATCTCGAAGTCTCCCTAACTCGAACTTTTTTCTTGGATAATGGTGAATAGAGTAAGGGAAATTCGACTGTAGTAATTACACATAAAATTAAAAGCACATTAAAGCTTGCACAATAGTTGACATTAACTTGATAGCTCAATTAAAAACTCATTTCGCTCCCCTGAATTTACCAAACAGCGCTTATAAAACCTAAAAGCTCAAATAAAAGCGCATTATTGCCGAATCAAGGATTAAATTCAGAACGCGTCTGCATTAAAGTGTATCGTAAAGCTCTAAGCTGACTGAAATGAAAACTTTGCCATTCGACCCTTAGCTTAAATGAAAATTTAATTCTTAAGGCCTGACTCCAGCACCTCGGAAGATAAAAATAACAGTCAAACTTCATAAAAAAAACTTGTGCCAGAAATTTCTTGTTTACGTTTTTGTTGCTTGAGTATCCAGCAACTTGAACAAAATCCACAAATGTGGAACGAGAGAACAACTGACAGACAGCTCAGGAATACATATATAGTCGACAATTATTTCGCTAGTATCGAGTGATACTGATATTGTAACTCAAAGTACAGATTCAAGCAGTAGCAGTATAAATTCAAATATAAACAGGCGTGTACAGCACAGTCAATTTCACGAACAAAAGTTAATTGAGAAGTATTGCCGAGAGTCAGAACTGTTCAAGATAATTGAAGAAGCCGTCGCGAGTTTTACGCGCAACTACAATCTAACTCTTAAGCCGGAAGAGGCATTGGCACCACTCCTAATACGATTGGATTTCAAGTACACGGATCTAATCAAGCACGGACAGCAGCTGCTCTATCTGGCGCTACGCGAGCCCCTGCAGTTTGCCGAAGCCCTCAAGTACTCGGTATTCGGACAAGTGCGCGATCTGCAATGGAGCCCGTTGTCCGCCAAAGTGAGGAGAGTGATGTTGTTGTCGTTCAAAATGCGCAACAAAAAATTACCACGTTTGTCCACAAGCCAGTCCTAGCGAGCAAAGCCCAAAAAATTGACAGGCAACTGGTCCGGATGATTGCCAAGGGTCACCACGCATTGCGATTGGTTGAGGAGCTGGAATTTAAAAAATTTGTTGAGGTGGTTTCACAAGCTCCAGGCTACAAGCTACCAACACGAAAAACTTTAACCACTTCATTGATACCCAAACTCCGCGATGAGTTCGGGTCTTCTATAACGGAAAAGCTCAGTGCGGCGACAGCAGTTTGCCTGACTACTGATGGTTGGACATCCATTACCAATGAAAGTTATATGGCTGTCACTGTCCATTTCATTGAACAGAATTCAACCTTGCTGACATCGTACACAATAGCTTGCCAATCTTTTGAAGAGTCGCACACTTCGCTAAATCTTTGCGGATTTTTGAAAGAAGTTGTTGGCAAATGGGACATCAAAAACAAAGTATCAGCCATTGCATCTGACAATGCCTTTAATATTGTTGGTGCCATAAAAATCGGCAATTGGCGCCATGTGCCATGCTTTGCTCACAGCCTAAATTTGATTGTTCAAAATGCTTTAAATGAAATAAGCGATGTGCGCACAAAAGCGAAGGCGATCGTTGAGTTTTTCAACCGCAGCACATCAGGGCAAAAAAAATTGAAAGACATGCAGACTCTTTTAAAGTTGCCAGAGCTCAAACTCACTCAGGATGTGAAAACGCGTTGGAACTCCACTTATAACATGTTTAAGCGGTTAGTCACATTGAAAGAGGCAGTAATGGCTACAATCTCAACTTTAAATAGGGACCTGATATTGTCGTCGGATGAGTGGAAAGTTGTTGAAGGCGTGCTTCCAATTTTGCAGCCATTTTTTCAAATAACCGAAGAAGTCTCTGCCGAAAAAAATGTCACTCTCTCTAAAGTGATTGTACTTGTTGGCATTTTGCAAAGACAGATGGCTACTATGAATATACTGGTTGAGGATCATACTTTAGCGGCTGTAATCAAAAAGCTATCAACGGAACTCAACGACAGATTTAAGGACTATGAGTCCAATGTTTTGTATGCAGAAAGCACAATTTTGGACCCTAGATTCAAGGGACGTGTTTTTAAGTCGCAAGAGGCTTTTAAAAAGTCAGTTGCAGAAATAATGAAGAAAATTTCGGCAACGCGTTCAGCCATTGCGCCCCCTGAAGCAGTCGTTAGTGATGATGGCAAGCAGCAACTTAACTCATATGACGATAACGACGTTTGGAAAGAGTTTGATACAGCATTTCAGCAGGTCAGCAAGCCCATCAACAGCACTGTTGCTGCTATTAGAGAAATGGACAAGTACCTGGCGGAGGAGTACCTAGGCAGAAAAGACGATCCGTTGGTATGGTGGGATCATCGGAAGTCCCAATACCCGCACCTTTACACATACATGCTGAAGCGCCTTTGCATAGTCGCCACATCTGTGCCATGTGAAAGGATATTTTCAAGTGCTGGCGAAACACTGCGCGATAGGCGCACTTTGTTGAAGCCAGAAAATGTGGAAAACCTAATTTTCCTACATAACAACATGTAAATTTAAACGCTATCTCATAGAGAAATGAAAAACTGGTGAAAATTATAAAGAAATGTTACCAAAGAATTACCAATGAAGGGAAAAAATACTTTAATTACTTTATTTTTACATTTTCTTTGTTATGTAACTTAAGCTTCCATGAAGGGAATATTTTATCATTATTTTATTTTTTGCCTATTTAGTTTTAAGTACATGTATATTAACCATAATCGAGTAATGAATAGAGGAGCCAAATACAGTAGGCCTGGCCATGTCTATGGTGAATCAGTGATAAGACGCAGACGATGGTGGAGATTTGCCAATTTACTCTATTCGAGGGTGCAGCAGAATAGCAACTAATAGATCCTCGGGATTAAAATACTTTTCCCATGCTTTTATTAAATTAAATTTAAAATATATAAAACTAAAATCAAGTTCATAAAAAATTAATAATCCACAGAAAAAAAAGCCATTCTAAAATCAAGTATAAAATACTTAATTTAAGTATGGATTTTTTAAGTATGTATTCAGGATTAAGCAGTATAATTAAGCCTGTTTCAGGATTAAAATGAGCAAATAAGCCCAAATTACTTGATTCAAGCTAAAAAATTCCTAAAATGCTCCGTTGATCACAACATTTGCTGAGCGCGAGAGAAAATTCTCTCTCGGCCTCTCTCATTTCGACTGGTCGCCGACCTGTCACTGCCAGTTCGAAAAAAACCTGGGCTCGAGTCCCCCCGTCAAATTTAGTCAAACATTCCCGCCATTAAAAAAAAAAATGTTAAAAACAAAAAAACTTAAAAAAAAAATTTAAAAAAAGTTAAAAAAAAATTTTAAATAAATTAAAAAAAAAAAATTTAAAAAAAATAAAAAAAATAACATTTTAATTTATAAAAATGTTTTTAGCCTGAATTGCACAATTTCAGGATTGAATTCGGGATTGAAAAAATCAAGTATTTTATACTTGGTTTAAGAAAATCCGAGATTACCCTCTTCTGACATCGTTTCGGATTGAATTCTGGCTAAATATCCCAGATTTTTTTTTCTGTGTGGAATTCTTCATTATTGGCTGGGCTTTCAATTTTCTTTCAACCGTGGCGCCAGATTTTCCTTCGCTTACTCTCATAATTTTGAAAACTTTCCTCATTCCTTCATCAGTTGCGAATAGGAGTTCATCCAACATTTGTGGCTTTTCCGTGTAAGCTGTACTTCCTCCTTTTCTCTTCATCAACATATGCCGTCACCAACATAATTACTTCATTGTCCGAGTTCAATTTTTTTAATTTTAGTTGCATTTTAGTTTCACAACTGACATTGTTTTCAAAATACTGGTAATTCGTCACACGGTATTATTTATGTTCCACACATACGAAATAACTAGCAAATTCCTGACATAAATTTTCCGCAGTGCTGGAGTCAGGCCTTTTAATTAAAAATGGAGACAATTTGTTGATTTAACGATATTGTATTTTTCTGTTTTATTTATGAGAATAGTCTTGATTCCACATAGTAGTGTGTATTAGACATTTACGCCGCCGCGCCACGCCGCCGCCGCCGCCGATTTTTTGGGTTTCTGACGCGCCGCCGCCGAACCACGAAAATATCGGCGCGGCGGCGGCGGCGGCGGCGTACGGCGTCCTTACATTTAATACAACTTAAAAAACAAAAAAAAATTTTTTTTTTCATATTTCGTATGAAGTGGCAATATTGTTGATGAAAAATTACTGTTATTTTTTTTAAATCATTGCTTTTTCTAATAATTTAAGGCAGAAGAAATGAAAACACTTACAATTGATTTATAAGTACAAAAAATGTCTATGAAAGATGACTGTATTGATTTTAAATCTTTTTTTTTTATTAAATACTTAGACAAAATTTAAAGAGCTATTTTTTTTTAATTTAGAAAGAAAAATTTTGTTTTTTTAACTCCATACGCCGCCGCCGCCGACAAATTCGACGGCTTAGTCGCCGCCGCCGCCGCCGGCTCTCCCTGCCGGCTGAGCCGCCGCCGCCGGGTATTTTTGGCCTCTACGCCGCCGCCGAAGCTAACACAATCGGCGTAAAACTCTAGTGTGTATGGGTTCTTTCTGAAATTATACGAAAGTTATACCTGAAGGCCCCTCCCAAGTTGGAAGTTGGGAGCACAGCATCGGGTCTCGGATTAAATCGGAATTCCTTCGGCTGCTTCATTTATTGCCGATGTGTTGTAATGGAAGTGAAAGTACATATAAGTAAGTTTAAATTGGGAATTGGGAAAGGGAACTCAGGGAACCGACTTGATTTGGCTGGAAGGGGGAGGAAAGATGCCGCCGAGGGTGCGAATGAGTTGCAGCTGCGAGCAACGCATGCCACGCACCTCCTGCAAGGAGATGAGCAACGTGCTCGTGGCGTAGCCACAGCGGGACACATAGTCGGCCAGGGTGTGCGTCATGCACATTAAATGGGCGCCCGACTCGTGACCTTGACCCTTGGCCTGCTGCAGACAGCGACCCACGGTGAACTGATATTCCTCGGCGGCAAGGACAACGCGTAGATTGTCGTAGAGCAACCGCGCCAAATTCAAATGTCGATTATCCTCCGGGTCGAAATAATAGAACCTGCGATCCGGACGTGCCACCAGCAACAGCGACCAATGCGAATCCTCCGACAGGGGCACAAACACAAATTGTTTGCTCTGCAGCTGCAAGTCGCGGACGAGACGACGACGTTCCCTCAGTTCCAGCAGCCGCAGGCTGTGACCCAAGGCCGGCGACAGGAAGCGCAGTTCCGGCTCCATCTTGTAGCGACGCGTCTGCAGATACGTGTAGTAGAAATTCAAGAGGCGTTCGTTCAACGCGTGCGGACCCTGCAACAGCTGCACGTCCGAGTGCCGCAACGAAAGTTCCTGGAAGCGCAACGATACCGCCGATCGACTCGCATCTCCCGCTTCCGGTCGACCGCATCCGTAATCCCTGGACGCAGTGGAGCTGACCTTGGCCTGGGCCTTGGACACCATTAGACGCTGCTGCTGCACCTCCGACTTCTTAGCTATCTTCTCCGGGTGCGTCTTCGTCTTCGCCATCGACATGTCCCCCTTTAAAGTATCCATGCACTGATCATGTTTCGTATGTGTGTGTGTGTGTGTGTGCGAGTTATTGATGTATCTATGACATTAACTTAACATTACTTACGTTATTCCAAGGTGTATTTACTATAAAGGTGACATCGTCCGATGCAAGGTGGATTTACTATAAAGGTGACGTCGTCCCCACAACTGCTCTCTTTCGAGGGGGCAAATATTAAACAGTATGCCTGTAAACGTTGTCGAAGTAGATTGTGTTTTTTTTTTTTGCTTTACAATTAAACTCGTAGACAGAAAACAATTATTGAAACCTGCAATTATTAGTCCCACGTGACGAAAACAGAAGGGAGTTCTGGTCAAGAAGCACAGGCGCTCAATTTTGGAGTCAATGACGCTGACTTCTACTATGTGTCCGAAAATGCAACAAAACGGAGACGACTTATGCCAACTGCTGTACCCCAAAAGCCAGGAGCATAGCAAGTGTATACATTTGAAATGCCATAATTCTTCATGCAGCAGGTCACCGGGCATAACGCCATTTGATCAAGAAGGGGTTTAAAATATAAGTCTTTTTGAATTATTTGGTTTTATTTATTTTAAGTAAGCATTTGCTTTTCTGTCAGCTTTCTCTGAGAGCGGAGAGAATATTATAAATTATTTTGAATTATTTCGTTTTATTTACTTTAAGTAAGCATTTGCTTTTCTGTCAGCTCTCTCTGAGAGCGGTGAGTTCGAGGTGAAAAAAAAGTTTTGGGACCCTCACCACATCGCACGACGTCACCTTGATAATAAATACATCTTGGTCCGATGTGATGAGGAGACAAATTTTTTTTCACCGCCAAAATGTAGGACAAAATATTTTATTTCACCTGTTGCTTTTTACCTATGCACTTTAGAAAACAAGTTTAAAGGTCTGCCAAAAAGCCCTTCAAAATACCTTTTCAACAATATCTAGTAGTCTGTAGCTCATATCGTTTGGATGTTATAGGGGTTTTAATTTAAGCGGTTTTTAGCGATTTCCCGCTAAACTAGCTTTTTTTCGAAAAAGTCGTAGAACAAACGTTTATAGATTTTTGAGCAGGAACAAGTCCTCATTCAAACTTTTCAGCTAAATCAACGATTTGATCCAAACAAACAAACAGACAGACTGACTTTTCATCTCGTTTTGAGAAGGGCACCAAAAATTTCAAAATAAATTATCTTTCGAACCAGTTGTCCGATTTCGATGATCGAGGTGTCATTCGACGCGTATTTTTAATGAGAATTGTAAAAAAAGAAAATTCAAAAAGGCTCCAACGGCCCCATTAGCTCCAATAATTTAAATTTTTCCCCTCCCACTTACACCTGTTTATCTCACGAACCAGGTGAGTTTCCAAAAGTCTTAGTATGCACATTTGTAAGTTAAGTTAATACCTTTCGATCGGTATATAACTCGACCTGACCGGATAGTCATAAAAAATTTTCCATTCTTTCTGTGTATATATGCTAGTGGCCTTCGCACCCTTCGTGCTGCTTTCGTCACTCCTGGCTTCTGGGGTACAGCAGTTGGCATAATTCGTCTCCGTTTTGTTGCATTTTCGGACACATAGTAGAAGTCAGAGTCATTGACATGGCTGGCACAAATTTTACTTGAACTCGAAAATTGAACGCCTGTGCTTCTTGACCAGAGCTCCCTTCTGTTTTCGTCACGTGGAACTAATAATTGCAGGTTTCAATAATTGCTTTCTGTCTACGAGTTTATTTGTAAATATTTGCTGTTAAATGTTTGCCCCCTCGAAAGAGAGCAGCTGCTGTGACGACGTCACCTTAATAGTAAATTCACCTTGAGCGCATCCACAACTTTATCTTTCAAAATGTTGCTACACAGACACAAAAAAAATCATTCAAATATTCTAGTTTAAAGTTCTTGATGCTAGCATGCATTTTTTTATTGTATGTATTTAGGGTATTATTGTTAAATTAAAAAACAAGTGGATTCGAGTCTCTTCGACTATATCAATTATGAAATATTTATGTTGCATGCTTTTAGGCACTTACATGTATTCCTTAAAAACTTTAATTAGCCATTACCACCTTTCTATTTTTCCGCTCTTGTTGCGATTTAGTAGGATGATAGGTATTAATAGTAGTCAATGGTAATAAGTATAAAAGTCCTAATATCTTGAAAACTGTCCCTGTGGTGGTTTGTGGCGATTTACGGAGGCGGAAAGAGGCGTGGCAAAAATTTAAAACAAACTTGACCTGCGTGGGGTTTATAGAAGTCTGTGTGCTAAATTTGGTTGCTCTAGCTTTTATATTCTCTGAAATCTAGGCCCTCCCACGGACGGACAGACGGATCAAGAATATATATACTTTATAGGGTCGGAGATGCTTCCTTCTCCCTGTTACATACATTGCAACGAATACAATATCCCCTTTTACTTATTTCTATAAGTAACGGGTATAAAAAGAGCCTAGGGAGAATACTGCAGAATTCGCTAGGGATAATCCGGAAAATCCCTAAAAATTCCTAAGGGTGAAATCTGACGAAATTCCCTAAAGAAAATCCGACAAAATTAAAAAAAAAAAAATTTTCTTTTAATTAATATTGTTGGAACTATTTGATTATACTGTTGAGGCCAAATTATGATCAAAAAGACATTCCGCAAGTAAATCGGTTTAGTTACTACAAAATTATAGGAGTTTTCGAATTTCATACTTTTCAATCATAAGTAAAATTTTCAACAAAATTTCTTTAAGCTCGCAATGCTATTTCCGTTATGATTGGAAAATCGCGAAATATTTTATTCTTCCTTCATATTCAAAACACTACCATATATGCTTCTCCATCATTTCAACTTTCAGTTTCCTTTTTACGTACCCACCCTTCTCTATCTATATACTATATCTTATTTCCATCGAGTAATTTGGCCTATGAATTTCTCTAATCTATAGTATTTAATCCAACAGCTCAAATTCCCACGAATCGCTATTAAAAACAAGTTTCTTGTTTATGCTCAAAATATCAAAATTTGCTTCACATTTTTAAGATATACGACCCATTTCGATTATATACGTAGGATCCTCCTTTCGCTTCGCCTTAAAAATGTAATACCTTGTCCCAAATGCAGCACTTGTTGGTTTAAAAATGGAAACACTACTCATTATTGATGGTACATTAATTACACTATTCATTGATGCGTAATTCATTATTTCATTGTCAGTGATTCTCATTCTTTTGGATGAAGGCGATAAGCACTGCGTGGAATTTCTTGGGCATAAGAGCGAGTGGCACAGCCTCTAGCAGATCGTATCCCTCCCAGTAGACAAGTAGCCAAATTTTGCCATTGAACTTGAAGGAGCTATAGATCGAGACTAGCCGAAGTCCAACTTGCCAGCCATAGAAAACATTCCCATTGCCATCCAAATGTAAAGCTACCTTAGGTCCATCCATTTGCTTTAAAAAACTAAACAGTTGAAAAATATATTAAATACTTAAAGTTTTATGACACTTACTTGCTTTCTATTTCTTAAAGAATTCACAAAAATTGTAGGAAATGCGTTCAGCTCCCGTCTGAGGTTGACTGCGAACTGATAAAATTACAGACCCCAAGTCAGTCCCTAAGGTCAAAGTTTTCCAAGGCAACCTTGGATTGCAAATTTCAAGACACTTTTTAAATTTTTTGAATGATTCAGATTAAGTAGGCTATTGAATGCATACTCTCCGTCAATAAAACCTTTTAAATTTATATAGTTGGCGTTCGATAAGAAAGTTAATGGAGAATAAAAGCACACATGTAGCTATTAATTTAGTTAACAATTCTATGAACAATTTCCTAATAAATTATATAAAATTTTATGCAATTAATTGTTTGTACTTCCGATTGGATTTTGAAATAACTTAATAATACTGCAAAAATTGGTTATCAAATAAAAGTTCTTGACTAGTTGATAGCCTTTAAATATAAATAAAATAAATTAAAATATTTACTAAATATAATATTAGCATAAATATGATAAATGGACTATAGAGTATATTTAAATGCATTTCATCTTAAATTAATAGCTAAAGCCTCAGTCAATTGTTGTATTTATTATATTAACAAATAATTGGTTATTTTTTATATATGTACATATGTATGTATATTCCTTTTCAATTGCAACTTTCATTTACACGCATTCATATTCATTTGCACACACATACACACACACACACACTCGCACACACGTTGTACACGTTAATTTGGTTATGAGTTCAGTTTGTATAAAAAATAAAGAAATGGAGAAAAAAAAAAGAAAATGTTTTTAATTATGTTGATTTTTTGCTGATTTAATTTGAGCGGCTCGTTTTACCTGGACATTTGATGCTTTTGCCAAACCAAATGGAATTTAATTTAATCCTTTGAAAAAATAATTTTGGTATTACGAATCCCCCACCACCCCCTCCCCATCCCACGCACTGCAAACGCCAAAGCGAAAATTTAAAAAATATACAAAGCGCTTTTTCCAAAGGATTCGTTTCGTTTCATGAAACCCGCCTCACCTTTCACCCCTTTCCTCAGGCCCCTCGAATGATCCTCATGCCAGCATTTTGGACCTACAATACAATAGAATCGCAATACTTGAAAAGCTCTCATATATGTGAATACCGCGCACACACTTACACACAGACACACACACCCTTAGGGGCTAACTGTTTCGGTTATAATGATAATGCAAATGTGTAAGCGAGACAGGGATAAAGATACGGAGAGACCGAGAGGGAGATGCTGCTGCAGCAGCGCACTGTGGGTAATTTCACGAGTTTGTGAGGCCAAAACTCATTTTCTGAAAGTCGCCAACTTGAAATATTTTTGAGTGCAATGCGTTAACTAAAAATGCTTCTTCAATGTTGCGTACCCGAAATATCAATAGATGGCGCCACTTAGAAGAAATCAGCTGATAAAGACAGGGTTGTCATTGCAAAGCACGCGCTTTACAAATATTCAAGTTTTGTTTGCAATTTGAATGTGCCAAGAAGTGAACAATAAGGCAACATTGTTAAAATATTTGAAATGAAATTCATTCATTTAATGAATTTGAATCAGTGTGGTTTTTATTATGTGTTTGTGAGTGTCAAATGTAGAAATTAATCGTGGTGTCCCCTTAATAATGTAAAAGAGTGAGTAGTCTAATAAACGAAAATTTTTTTCTTTAAGTCCCATTTTTAAAAAGATATCTAAAGTGAGTCCAGAGGAGAAATAAATTGTGTGTTGCAAATTATTGTTATTAAAAAATCCAGTTTTACCCACTTTTTGCAAAATTGTATTTTTTAGCACCTAACTCCTCAATTTCAAATGCCGATTTTTCCGCTTGCCGTATAGGGAACTTCACCTGATTTAGATGGCATTAATGAATAACTCGTAAACTTCTCAATATATTTGATGCT
Organism: Drosophila quinaria; assembly: GCA_035047525.1. Lineage (NCBI taxonomy): Eukaryota > Metazoa > Arthropoda > Insecta > Diptera > Drosophilidae > Drosophila > Drosophila quinaria. The sequence goes on along the minus strand of JAWNPO010000455.1, from coordinate 5,698,048 downwards.
CACAACCATCTAAGAGGGCTTCCAACTTTATATTTCCAAAAAGTAAGTTTTCTTTATATTTCTACTAATATATAAAGCCAAAACTTGTTATTTTCAATAAAAAACATAAATTTAATAAAAATAATAAAAAAAAAAATAGGGGGTGGGCGTGGTGACACGCCCACTTTTCCAGAATACTTCTAAGAGGATACATAAGACTAGAAAAAAAACCGCATCCAAATATCTTGTGTAGTTTAGTAGATATTAATTATGGCCTCACAAACTCGTGAAATTACCCATAGTGCAGCGTTGTCAACTCAATTTATTTCAGTCAAATTTAGCCTTTTTACGGCTAAATAAACCCTATTAGTATCAAATGGCAGTTAAATGATTTCGTTTTGAAATTTGGTCTTTTTACGACTAAATAACAACAAAAAAATACGAAAATAAAAAGCCTACTAACTGAGTGAGTTAGAGAGAGACAAGTAGAGTGAGGTAGAGTGTGTATGTGTGCCGCCTTGTGTTTGTCTGTTTGTTTTCTTTTGCCATGCAGTTCGTCAATACCGCAAGTAGTGAGTTAGAGGAGAGAGGGTAGAGTTTTAATGTCAACACAGAACACATTCAGTTGTACGAGAAACTCTGAGTTGAACGGACGCATTTAACAACAAAACGAACGCATCACAACAAGAAAAATGCTGCCTGCAATTCTCGAATGCGGAATGTTCATTACTTTTTTTTGTTGTTCTTTGTTTTTGCTTTTGATTCAATTTACTCAATGTTACACCATTTGGTATAATTACATTTTTCTTTAGACCAGCGAAAAGTGAGCACTCGGATTTCTGGCGCTTTCAACCGCTTCATTAAATATGAAAAATTTGGTATGCAAAACTTTTTGGTTCTGCAATTCATTAAGCTTCCTTTTTTTCCCCCGTTAACATTTTTTTCTAGCTCCATCTCATTCTCACTCCTATCTGTGTTTCTAATGAGTGTTTATCTTGTTTAAAGTGTTTGCTTAATTATTACAATTGAGAAATTATTAATTTAATTTAATTTTAAATTTTCTGGTTCTTTTTAGTGAGATGTTTAAACAATAATACAATTTTATAGTTATATCTCATATTCGGGATATATATAAATCACCTTAATCTGAATATGAATTGTTTGTCAGCATTTCCGAGAAATTAAATGAGTTTCCCCAACCGTATACCACGTATAGTTACAACAACATTTGTCACTTTATTATTAACAAACGATTAACATACTCGTACATTTGTTTATTTGATATTCGATATTCCATATTCATTGGTATCAGAAATTCATTCAGCCCGCTGACACCAAAAGATATTTTCTTTTTGTGCTTCTATTGTCTTATTGTCTTTATATTTAGGTAAAGATAAAGGTTTAGATATATGTAGACTATTTATAAGTACTTGTAGAGTACTAGGGCCTCAAAACGGGACCCTAACACATTCATTTTGTGAGCTGAAACGCTTGCATTGCACCCGTCGGCGTCGAGTTGAAGACGTATGTATGTACATAAGATATGATCCAAGATATGTTCCGATATGCTAGGATACGATGAGTGAAGCCTAACCATAACCTAATATTATATTTCTCACATCGTTTAAAGCTCTAAATTCGTCTAACAATTAAAAAGGTGCCCGACCAAACCTGAAATTGGAGATTACAACTACCAGAACACCCCAAGAAAGTGCAAAAAAGAAGTAGGAGGGAAATTAAAAGCGAGATTGTCGTAAACTTATCACTGGCATGGAGCGTCCTAACTTATCACAAAAAACATACAGTAAACATACAATAAAACGAACTGCAGCCAATTTGCACTTTCACAATGTTGCTTTCTGAGAGAAAGTGAGAAAGTGAAACCGGGAACAGTTCGGAGAAGGTTTCAATTTTAGGTGGATGTCTCCTCATAACTGTTGTGCACGTAGCCCGTGGCCAGGGAACCGCTGACTGCCGCCGATTTGCTGGGAAAATCCGAGTTGCCATTTGCCGAGACGATCGGAGTCGCCTCGCAGCTGTCGAGGATGCGCTCGAAGACCGTCTCGAAGCGACAGCGACTGATCGCAAAGTGCGATGGCAACTCCAAGCTGTCGGCCATCTCCCGAACGGCATCAAAGAGTTCGGCAAGCGTTGCCAGCTTGCCGCTTGCCTCCGACGGGGAGTTGCCACCTTGTCGAGTCTTGACCAAAAATCGCAAGCTATGCGAGTAATGCTGCAGATCCATTGCTCCGGGTAGACGTTGGGGCAACATCTTGGCCAACTTGGCTTGTTGAACGGGCGCACAGAAGCAGCTGATTTGATAGTAGCCACCATGTTGGGCCTTCAGCTGGCCTGGACTATTGCTGGCCACAATCTGGCCATCCTTGAGCACGGCCACGTGCTGGCACAAATGCTCGATCTCCGAGATGGAGTGCGAGGTCAGGAGGACGGCACGACGGGCCGCCAGCAGCTGTTCGATGGTGCGATAGATGAAGGAACGCGTCACCGGATCCATGTCGCTGGTCGGCTCATCCATGAGGACGGTGGGCGTGTAGCCACAACAGGTGATCGCCACGGTCAGCTTGCGGCGATTGCCGCCACTCAGCTGCTTCACCTGGACATCCCGATAGCTGCGCAGCTCGTACGTGTCCAGGATGCGTTCCAGCAGATCCTCCAGCTGCTTGATGCCGCGCAGTTGACCATACAACCGGATGCACTCGGCGACGGTCAACAGAGGATCGAGGGGATTCGTCTGCGGACAGTACGACAGACTGGGCTGTGGACAGTAAGAGTAAAACAAACAAATTAAAGGGTATTCAAACGTAGTTGTAAGCACAAAAGACACTGACGTAAAGGATATGGGCTATTCCGGAAATTTTTAAACCAAGGGCGAAAACTTAATTTTGTCAAAAAACTGCATGTTTTTTAATAATAGTTGCTTTTTGTTTTATTAGAATACATTTTTGGGCTTCAAATTTCAAAATAAAAAAGGTTTTACGGTGGTTTGGTTTTTCATGGCCTTATCAATTAATTCCACTTTTTGCCTCTTAATTTCAATATTTCTTGTAAAAAAAAAGGGTATTTTCAATGGCCAAAAAAGTTGGGAAAACGGTCGTCTGAGTGTTTAGCGCTTAGCTCATCTTAAACTTTGTTTTATTTTCTTTTATTTAAGATAAAAACTGTATTGAATAGATATTTAATATATATTAATAATTTGAAAGAAAGTGTGAGTGTAAAAAGTGTAACGTCCGCAACGTAACGTCCGCAACGTAACGTCCGCAACTGACAAAACCTAAGATTTTGAATTAACGAGACTACTTATATGCATTTTTGATGCTGGATTGATATGGTCATATATTCCAGTTAATTTGTTGTATTTGGATATTTTTTGTTTATAATGCAAAATTCGCTAATATACGAGCAAATGCACGTTTACCTCAAATCGACTTCCATTTTTTGTAACGTCCGAAACCAAAGTTTAAGCTAGCCTGAAACAGTTTAAACATAAAAATTTGCCTACAAATGTACGTCCGCAACCCAGGAATAGCCCATATTGTATTTACTTACGTGCTCAAAGTAAATGTGCCCCATGCTGGGCAGCAGTTGGCGGGTGAGCAGCTTAAATATCGTCGACTTGCCAGCTCCGTTCTTGCCCAGGAGTCCGAAGCATTCGCCGTGCTGGACACCAAAGTGCACATGCTTCACGGCATAGCGACCCCGTCGATAGGCGTGCCACAGATTGTCCACCCTGAGGGCCTCGTTGGACCCCACGCAGCTCTTGAAGATGCTCTGTATGTTGACCAGCTTGAGCTGCCCGAGCTTTTGCAACTCCCGACGATACTGACAGTCCAGCAGTCTGGTCATTTGTTGCCAGAGGCGAGTCAGAATTTGACACTCGATCAGCACGTTGAGCAGAAGACCCGCGATTCCAAGCAAAGCCAGGGCGGTAAAGTGACGCTGGAGAAGATCACTGGCCAGCGGATGCTTGTACGAGTCAATGTCGTATCTCTTAAAGACCACAGCCACCATATAGTTCTTACACAGCTCCAGCAGACCATCCCCAAGGGCGTGCTGCGGAGAGACGAGGAACGCCGTGTTCAACCCATGTCGCCAACTGTCCCAAGTGCTGCCCTCGCCCACAACGCCCAGAATGAGCACAATGCCCATGGTAACCAATGGTATGATGATGTTTGCACAAAATATCGACACAATGGCGATGCTCGAGTCACTGAAGATCTTCTCCGCCACATGCACGGCCGGAACGCAGGCAAAGCTACAGATAAAGTAAATTGGAATGAAACGGAAGTGAGACTCTTAGATCGATAACTTCTATAGTTGATTCTACCTTTCAATCAGTTTGAGGCGTAGATCGATCACAGAGCGATTGATGGTGGAACTGATTGAGGCGTAGATCGATTTAAAAGGTAGATCGTGGATGAACTACGAGAATTCTATAGAGAACAGATCTATATAGAGCAGGGGTGCCCATCGCCTATGCACACAATGCACATTTGTTTTTGTAATGCACATGGGATATGGAAAGTAAAGCAGAATACACATAGGTTACAAATTCTTGCACATTGAATTTTACACAAACAATTTGCAGAAAAACAAGAACAACGTTTTCCTTGTTGCTTTCCATCCATTTTCGGTGCAGGCAAAACAAAAACAATTGCATTGCGTCGGTTATCTTTTGCCAATCCGAATGTAATTTGTTGTTGTCTTATCGTTTTGTGTACACTGGAAAAGAAAAACTTGACTTCGCTTGCAAACGTGTGATGCGTGTGACTTTTTGAAGAAACATATTTCTATTTTTTTTTCTATGTACACATTGAAATAAAAAAAAAAAAAACGTTACAAGTATGCGTGTGATTTCTTGTATTTGTATTAGTGCGTGCACATCCATAAGGCAGCTTTGGGCACCCCTGATCTAGAGCGTTAAGTCATGGGTCAATAGAAGGTTAGATCGAGAAGAAAGTGAATTGGAAAATATATCAAGCCTAAGATCGAAGGGTTAATCAAGATAGATACAAATTGAAATAGAGGGGCAGATGAAGTGGGAGATCATTAGGTCGAAGGAAAGACCAAGGGGTGTGTTTGGTTGAAGACCAAAAGGTACAACGATAAGTAGACTGGGTGACAGATCGCTTGAAACATCGATCGATTGATGATAAGCGAAAAATGTTGCTCACCTGAACATTAGAGAGAGCGCCACAATGCCCGCCAGTTGCTGTCGATCGACAAAGACCGGCATGTTGAAGATTAGGACAATGGCCAGGCAAACTATGATAGCTAGCACCATGATGAGGTAGTCCCAAAGGAAGGCAACCAGCCAGTAGGTGACGGCACTGACACCACTGAGACGTTGCTGCAGCTTCTCGCCGTGGATGCGCTCGTTGACCAGATAGACGGAGCCAGCGGCGACGACCAAGCCGAATGCGATGAGCAGGATAAAGACCATGCAGGAATCCCCAGCCTGACGGAGCACAGAGCTGGTGCTCAGCTCGGCGAAGCCCAGTTTCCAGGGCTCGTTGAAGGCGTGAATATCAAAGTCGGTGCTGTTGAGAATCGTGCGCAGTAGGTGAACATTGAGGTCATTGAGCCAGGCGACCATTGAGTGGTAGCCCTTGTTGTTGTACCAGACGGTGAGACCGCTGCCATTCAGGGAGTAGCCACCATAACGACGACCCCGATACTCGTCCAGACTATTGAGCACCCAGTAGAATGCCTGCCTGGAGTTGCTGAACTCATTGCACTCGAAATCCGTCTCACAATCCGAATGGAGACTCTCATAAAGCGGTTCCCCGAACTTCGTGAGACGCTCCCGACTCAGAAGCTGCGTGGTGTGTGGATAAAGGGATCGACTGAGGGGCAGTACCGTATCAAAGTCATCCTCCAGACGGTAGCTGATGAACCACATGGCGCACAGCTCAAAGATTGCGGGCAAAAGGAGCACGTAGAGCAGGAGGCGATAATTGCGACACAGATGACGACGTCGTTTGCCCAGCAGAAGCAGAAACTGTGTCCAACATCCGGGCGGTTGCTCCGTCACATCCCCAGGACCCGTGACAATGGTACCCGTGATGGCTCCAACATGTTGATTGAGCTGCTCATTGTGACGATTCAACTGCTCGAACTCCTGCTCCAAGCTGGAGCTGCTATTGAGCGAGAGATCGGAGATGTTGCCCGCCGACTCCTGGGATTGTAGTTGCTCGAGAAACTTCACCGTACTCTGGGTTAGATTGTGGACATAGCTGCCGCTGATGATCAGCTGATCCGGCTGCTTCCCAGGCAGCACATGACTCTCCCTGAGCAGCTCCTTGGCCAGTTGGGCAATCGTGGCCGAGACATTTGCATCGAGGCAGCGCAACTCGATGCTGTAGTCCGAGGTGCAGAGACGCTGTAGCGAGTCCCGACTGTGTTGGGCCACAATGCGACCCTAAGCAGAGAGAATGAATGGGAACTCGAAATTAGAGAGGATACATAGATTTGATAAAATGTTTTCAATGCTTACATTTCGCATGATGAAGAGCGCATCACTAAGATACTTGGCCTCGTCGAGGAAATGTGTGGCGAAGACGACAGCGCGTCCTTGTTGCAGTTGTTCAATCAGCAGCCAGATATCCTTCCTCGCCTTGGCATCGACCCCATTGCACGGTTCGTCCAGGATGACGACACTCGGTGAGGCAATAAAGGCGATCGCCACGCAGAGACGTCGCTGATAGCCCCCGGATAGCTGATAGGCAAAGTAATTCTCATATTTGCCAAAGTTCAAGCTCTGCAGAGTTCGTCGAACTTCCTGATCGGCGGTCACATGCTTCTCCCCGTTGTCCTGACTGGCCGCCTCGAGCTTCAGCCGGGCGTACAGCTCCAGATGCTCGCGCGCCGTCAGCTTCGGTATCAGAATGTTATCCTGCCAACAGACGCCCACGTTGTGCTCGCCGGCGATCAGAACTTGGCCCGATGTCTGCACCGTCTGGCCAGTGAGGAGCTTGATCAGCGTGCTCTTGCCAGCCCCGTTTCGGCCCAGGAGACAGCTCACCTGGTTGCGGGCAAAGTCCAAGCTGAGATTCGATACGGCATACTTGTTGCCATACATCTTCGACACGCTGCTGAGCGAAGCGCCCAACTTGGCGTCCAGCTGTGCCCGAGATACCCGCACAAAGCTGTAGTTATCTAAGAAACGAACGAAGCGATTACAATTTAATTGATGTCTGAAGCGGATCCAAAGACTTACTTTTCTTATAGCGCTGATAGCCGTAACCAATTGCCGCGTATATCAAAATGTCGAGCACGAACATGAGCAGGGCCAGGGCGCATTCGCTGCCCGCCGGACCCAGCTCAAGGAGATGACTTAGACCCAGTCCCTGTTCCTGCAACTCCATGCGCATCAGCTCGCTCCAGCCCTTGGCAAAGGCAGTCGTAAAGGAAAGATCCACCAAGCAAGTCTGCAGCAAATTCAGCTTCGCATCGAAGAGCAGCACAATGATGTACGGACAGAGGGTGATGAAGAACAACAGCGCAGCAGCAACTGCTCCAATATTGGCCGATATAAAAAAGTTGGAGCACATGTAGCTGGAACAGGAGAGACACGAGAATTATGAAAGAGCCCAAAGAGTATGAACAAATATTTACCAAAATGATATAAGACATGCGCCGAAGACTAGACAGTAAAACATCATGAAGAACCAGTTGGTATAGGCCAGAATTCCGCCGGAGTAGAGCACCAGACTGATCAGCACAAAGATCCCACAGAGTTCCAGGAAACTCACGAGTGCCCAGGCAACCAGTTCCGAGTGTGATCGCAAGCCCATCGATCGCATCAGCTAAACGACAGGGATAGTTATTGGGTTAGGAATATTGCCTTCAATCAGTAAGATCACAAAATTAAGTTAAATCGAACAGTATCTAAATACGAGATCAATGATCATGTTAAGGAAGTATGGAAGTAATTATCAGATTGAGAAATGAGCGGGAGATTTAAACTGATTCTCCGATCAGGAATTGGAGGATCAAGCTAAGATTATTTTTCCAGAAGAAGGAAGAGATCGGATATAGTTTCCTAGGAGTTTAGAATTGGAATCGCTCTGCATACCATGCTATTGCGACTCTCCCGCATCCAAATGCGTTCCCTCACGCAAATGGCGACAGCAACGACCAATCCCAGACAGTAGGCCACTTGAACGCCTTGAGACAGATAGAGTCCTCGCTTGAAACTGCAAAAATAGGTAATCAGCAAAGGGTTTAAATAGATTTTCAACTCCCAAACTCACTCATCACTGGTATAGGCGGGATATGGAAATTGCTTGGTGTAAAATTGCATGTCGTCCACAGCGAATTTGGGAGTCTTCGAATCGGAGGAATCGCCACCGAAGCTGCTCAGCAAATCCAGGAGACCAGCGCGCTTGTAGCGATCTCCAGCCTCATGCTGTTCGGCAACATTGAGGGTATCCAAAAGATCCTCCCGCCGAACACGTTCTCCATGCTCATCCAATATATCGATATCCGGATTAATTGTGCTGGTTTCGACATCCACCTGCTCCGTGGTTGTCTCTTCCTCCTGTGGCTGGAGTGTTGTTGTCTCCAGCGAAGGAAGCGTTGTCGTCTGTGAATCTGCCTGCTCCACGCTGCTGTCCACATTGAAGCCGTCGAAGTCGTCATCGTCGTCATCATCAAAGAGATCATCGTCCGAGCTTGAAACTTGTATAAGAGGACGCGTGGCAGTGTCTTGTTCGGGCTCCTCAATGGGACCCAGTTCCTGACGCTTGTGTTTGATGATGCCCAAGTCGACCATCTGCTTGAGTTGGACGAATCCCCGATGGTACTTGAGATCTACGAGCATGCTGGCCGCCGGACCTGGAAACCAGAATCGATTCTTATTCTCGAACGTCGGCTGCGTGTTGTCCGTGTCCATGTGAATCTTGTAGCTGATCTGATTGCCCGCCACATTCTCAAAGTTCAAAGCAGCCAGAAAGAGACGTTCCTGATTCAGTTCGTAGGCACGATGATGCAGTTGCTCCACACTTTGCACCGGCTCAAAGCGATCCACTGAGAGACATTCGAGAAGATTACTAATCGTATTGAGTATCTCATGTATGAGCTTATTGGCTCGCAAATAATTCATCATCCCCTCGATCTCATCAATGTTAAAGTCATCCCCCACCAGACTCTTGACCAGCGGCGATCGCGCCAGCTTCAGCAGACTCTCAAAGGCCTCCTGGAAGGTGGCATTCGTGTGCAATTTGTTCACGATAGCGGCAGCGGCATTTCCAAGCTTCTTCATACGATCCAGCTCCTCAAATGTGGCATTGGTCTAATGAATAGATGGTTAGTTCCATTCTCTGGGAAACTCCAATTCACACAGATCTTACAAACTTGACAATGCTCTCCGTATCCGCATTGGGCGGTGTGTACAGAATCTTCCCTTGGATAATGGGCTTGATGATGTTCCAAGTTAGTTTGCCCTGATTTGTCGATGTAACATCCAGATACAAACGCTTGCAGTACTTGGCTACGAAATTACAGTCAAGATTAGCTCAGTTCTCAGTATTTAAACCGCTTACTCACTTGGCATTGCCTTGAGCTCATCGTCGTTCACCTCGCTAAAGTCCTCCGAGTAGAGTATATCATTCACCAGGGGTATGCTGTCCGTGCTGGGGAAGGGATGACCGCATAGGAGAACACCAAACTTGACAAAGGTTTCACGATCTGCAAAGAGGTCAGGAAATATATAGAGAGTGAGCGGAGTAGGGAAATTTGGGGGGGGGGGGGGGGCTGCCAACTTACTGGAAAATAGTTTCGTAATATCAAAACTGTAGTTCATGAGGCGTTCGATTCGTGGCACCAAGGATACAATTTCGCTAATGTTGCCTGAAAAAGAGTTAACAATAGATAATTAGTGTAAGAGAAGAAAACTATAGACTACCTAACCCCACATTTTATCATGTAGCACCAATAATATTTATTGATTTGACTGTTTGAATACTCACATTATTATTATTTATTATGTCTTCTTATTACTACAAAATTTAATTCTTTTCAAGTCTTAAAATACATTTCTTGCTTTGATTTTTAATTTACTCCTAGTCAACCCTAAATAAATAAATAAAATGCCTACATCAGAGGTGCCCATCGCCTATGCACACAATGCACATTTGTTTTTTTGTAATGCACATGGGATATGGGAAGTATAACAGAATACACATAGGCAAGGAATTCTTGCACATTGAATTTTACACAAACAACTTGCAGCAAAACAAGAAAAACTTTTTCATTTTTGCTTTCCATCCATTTTCGGTGCAGGCAAAACAAAAACAATTGCATTGCGTCCGTTATCTTTTGCTAATCCGAATGTAATTTGTTGTTGTCTTATCGTTTTGTGTACACTGAAAAAGAAAAACTTGACTTCGCTTTCAAACGTGTGATGCGTGTGACTCTTTGAAGAAACATACCGTCGAACTTCTCTAACTCGAATCACCATTATCCAAAGAAAAGGTTCGAGTTAGGGAGATATTCGAGTTTTAGAGTTCTTTTTCCTAAGATTATTAATTTTACTGCCACTCATTTAGTTCGAGTTACAGAGAAATTCGAGTTAGAGAAGTTCGAGTTAGGGAAGTTCAACTGTATTTCTATTTTTTTTGTTTCTCTGTACACGTTGAAATAAAAAAAAAAGTTCGTTACAAGTATGCGTGTGATTTCTTGAATTTGTATTAGTGCGTGCACATCCATAAGGCAGCTTTGGGCACCCCTGGTCTACATGTCTTCCAATCAATACTCACTGCTTATGAGTTCAAAATGGTTGCTCGTCACCAGCGTGGTCACAGCGCTCACAAAGTTGGCCTTCTCAGGGAGTTCTAAGACTGCATTATACAGCTTGTCATCAGTAACAAATATATTTATGATTTCAATAACAGAATGCAATCTGTAAAGAATAGAGAATTATAGAATAGAGTAACTAAAAATCAGATTACTTGACAACAACTTACGGTGCGTCTTGCCATTTGGAATACTCCTCATAGGGATCCGTCTTCAGGCACTTGTTCTCAATGCTGCAGATATAGGAGAAGGAGCCGGGCACAACCTGATTCTTAGTGGGCAGCAGACGAGTGGGAAACTGGCATGCCTCCATCTGTTCCGAGCCGTATTTGAGACGTATCAAGTAGAGCAGCATGAAGATCATAACGGGCCAAGCGAACAGCGTCAAGGTTAAACCCTTTTGACGCCATCGCACGAGAAGATCCTTCCGCAGCAATGACCTAACCTCACTTCTCGCAAAGGACATCGTGATCGTGATTAGTGGCAGCTGCTCAATCCGATCCAACAAACTGCAATCAACCGATCACCACTTAGTTTTCACTTGATATTATCGATTCTACAAATTAGTGACACATTTTGTGGCTGTCGATTCTCTGCAAATTAAAAAAGTAAACAGTTTGTGAGGTTAGGTTATCTACATATTTAATTTAGAGTGAAAAATGGGAATTCTATCCATGTAAATTCATTAATATTCAATTCGAGGCTTGAAAACTGTTATACCTTATACCAAATTAATTTATTCTCTATAATATCATAGAGTTAACCCTCAGTTTGAGGTTATGTTAAGTGCAAAGAAGTGGAAAGTTAAGAAAATACCTTCCTTTATTTATCTTTGACTGAATTCTAGTATGCTTTCAAGATTTTTCCAGTTCTCCAGTTATAATCAAACAAAAAGTAAAGAGATACTATGAATAATAAATAAAACGTTTGAAAATGCAACATTATTTGATACCCTGTGCAAATACCTATGCTGGAAGAGGGTATTATATCTATTTAAACAAATAAGAAGACTAACTTTCCTTTGGGGTATCACATTTATTAATCGATTTAAATATTTATCAATCTTTAATCATACCTTTAAGAATTTTGCTCAATTGGCTTATTAATAAAATTTAACTTCATAGATATTTTGAAAATATTCTAACGACTTAATAAACACAAAGAGATTGAAGAAATTTTTGTTAGTGTCTTGAACTAAAAACAGTTTTGTGCTATTTATACTTTCCATATAATTACAGGGTATATACGATACTGTTTCAAAAGCGCACACTTATTGGCTAAGTGCCAGTAAACAGGTTTGCAAATTGAATGCACGTGTTTCTTCTGGCATTTTGATTGATTTTAAACTGTCGCTTAATAAGCACAACAACTCGCTATTTCCTATTATAGGGTATACGTTTTATATGAGGAAGTTTAGGTAAAGTTTGCTGATAGAGGAAGTATTAATTGATCTTCAAAAAATCCACTTAAAATGTCGATCCGCTTTGGGCCCGTTTTTAACCTCGCTGCGCACCTGTTCACAATGGGCAGACTAAGTAGGTCGGGCCTAAATCGTGGGCCAAAGCGAAAAGCAGGCGTTGATAGATTCTCAAGTATTTGCGATAATTACGCGTGACGTGAGAGAACCCTGAGATGATATGTTGTCTGTTGTTTATGCTTTATGTTGGAATGTTTTATCACCGCTTTGTCATGACTGTGGGAATATGAGACGTCGTTCTTATGTAAACCTGGCTTATTGGCTAGAGAGTCTTTGTTGACTTTCCTTAACTTTAATTCATATCCGCTAATTCCGAGAGCGATAAGTGAATTACCTTGAATCTTAAATACTTCCATCTATGTTTGCAAGCTCAAAAGATTCACTAAACAATGATTCCCCTAAATCTTCTCGATCTCCCGGAATCACCCGTAATATTAAGTCTTAATACGAATTTTTTATAAAATTGCATTTTGTTGTATTTTTCCGCATTAATTGTGTCGAGATTGGATAGAATCGAAATTATTTCCATTATAATAAGGAAAAAAGTCAGAAAACTATGAATCATATTAAAAACTGCAGTTTGTTTTTTAATAAATTATAGCTTTGATAATTTAATTTTATACATACGTAAAAATTTTCGGATGAGAAATGCGTCGAATATAAGAAATTCTTAAAAGTAGGGAAAATATCTTAATTGCTGGACCCCTTATTATCGTGTTTTTATATTATTTGTTATTTTTTAATCTCTGAGTTTTATTCTATCACGGCAATCCGCGCTAGTGACGAAAGCAGCACCAAAAGTGCAAAGCCGACTAGCATATATACAGGAAGAATGGAAAATTTGCTATGACTGTTTGCTTGTTTGTTTGTTTGTTTATCCATTTGCGTCAAATCGCTTATTTACCTTAAAAGTTTGAATGAGGACTTGTTCCCGATCAAAAATCTAGAAACGTTTGTTCTACGACTTTTTCGACATAACATTTTATAACATCCAAACGATAGAAGCTACAGATGTGATCAATATATCGTTAGAAAGGTATTTCGAAGGGCTTTTAGGTATACCTTCAAAGTTTTTATTTTTAATAAAAAGGTCAAAATCTACAGGTGAAATAAGGTATTTTGCCTTACATTTTGGCGGTTTTTGAGAAAACGCCGCTAACGATTTTTTTTTAATTTTTAATATGTTGTAGTTTGTTTGCCCGCAAAATTTCTGATATCCAATTTTGTGACGAATAATATTAAGTTTTAAATATAAATTATTTTAAAATAAAATTTTTGTCACTCGGCACTGCGCAAAAAAGTACTATTTATTAGGTATGAAAAATTGAGCGCAATGTGCCCAGTGACAAATTTTTTTTTAAATAATTTATATGTAAAACTTAATATTATTCGTCACAAAATTGGATATCAGAAATTTTGGGGCATGAATATGTTTTCGTCACTAGGCTTTTCCCTCGTAAAGAGGTTTTTTATATGATACCCAACTACAATATGAAATCAGGATTAAAAGAGGAAAAGCTGACTATGATTTTACTCTTTCTGCTCTTAGTTTTACAAAATTTTCCAATGACGCTAGTCATTGAACCATTAGATGAGCAATCGTTGGTTCGATGGATGCTGTTGGGTACAAGTACATACATAAGTATGACAGAGGGTCTATTGATATTTAACTGAGAACAAAAACCAGTTAATGCCTACCGTATTTTTATTTGTATGCAAATCTTGACTTGTGACTTTTGATACCAACTGGTTGGGTTTTTTCCAATCTCTCTCTTCAATAGTTTGATGCTATTTAAAATTCTTGCCAAAAGGGGTTTGACAACCGAACTCTCTACACTCTATAGTATAGAGTCTATACCCCAACACTCTAGCGACTAGAATGCGTTTCAAAGTTCGATAAGGCCATGATTTGACTTGATACGAAGTTGTCTTGTCATGTTCTGACTTGTGCGATTAGTTAATGCTCGCAAATCCAAACAAAAGAAATAAGTTTTGTTGCGAGACGTTAGAGATACATACATATACTCGCTCATCAAGTGTATCTATGCCATTGACACCCGGACAAGGCTTTTCCTTGACTTGTTCTCAACACGACTCGCAACACAGCTGCTCATCAGATCTCAAGAGTTATGATCAGTTAAACAATTAGCCTTTGGTTACAAGGTAAGCTTCAATTTCATGATCAGTTCTATGTTCTTTTGATCACAGGGGGAACGCCTCAATCGATATTGATTTGAGTTTATCTGATCCATCGATGCTCACAATTATCTTATCTATCCTGAATCTTAAAAATATACACATCTGTATGTTATCTAATTTTATATCTTCTAACCAACTGATCCAGCTTTATAAATATGATTTGATCTCTATTAAAAGGTGATCTGCAGATATTATTATTGATTGAACTATTCCACCTTTTTTTCTATTTATCCATCCGTTTAGTCACTGTGTTCAACTGATGTTCCAGGTATCAAAGATCAAATGTCGAGCTGATCGTGAAATTAGAGACAGTTTAATAGATCTGTATAATTTTCTCAAACGATCATTATTTCAACAAACAATTTCTCAAACAGCTGTGCTCACTTCCATCACTTTAACTCACGGGAATTGCTAAATCGAGAGCAACTGCAACGAGTACCAAGTAGTCCAAGTTTTTCATCTGGCTAGTCTGCAATCTATAAACCAGTTCAACAACACACACACACACCTCTCTTATAATATGTGAGTGTGTGTGTGTGTGTGTGTGTGTAAGTGCAACTTGATGTTGCTCTCATTCAAATGACACTAACTAACTAATGTCATTATGAGATAATCATGCATTTCATTGATCTATTAGAGATCTGTTGATCGATCAAGCGCGATCGTCCCACTTGCAATTTTCTGTTTACTCGTATTGCGTTCATTAATATTCACATGAATCGTAAAATAACAACATTATTTTTTGTTGTAATCCCAATCTATGTCAATATTTATGCGCGCTCTTCTGTTGCCATTATCAGTTGTCAACTTGATAAGGTTACAGCCGATCCAACAGAAGCGTTTTTTTAGAATTGATGTGCAAGAGAAGCGTCACTGATACTGATAAGGCAGTTGAAGATTTGTTTACTATGAAGAGGTATCTTACAAACTGACCGAAAATTATCTTGAACTATGATTTTAACGGAAAACCATGTAACCCATTAAAGACTGCCTGTAGATCGGCTGGTAAGATTTTGCAGAAAATTTGAAATGTGTGCCTACAAGACCATAGAAGTTGAAAGAAACAAAAAAAAATGCTTATGCTCAAAACTTATTAAAGAATAAACTATTTTCGTCTACTTAAATTGCGGTCGTCAACTGATTTCCCGATAGAGTTACAATTAGTTTTCCCAGTTGATCGAAGACATGGTACTGGCACTGGTAACTGCTGCCAACTTTTTAACAAAAATAAAAGCTGTTTTTGACTGGAGAGAAGGAAAAAAAAAGCTGAAAATATTCTGAAAAAAGCGCAAAAAAAAAGTGCATTGTTATGGGCTTACTTTATGTGTTTTATTTATAAAGTTTTCAGCAGATCGTGAAATTCTTGGCGATTTGTTTTATTTTATTGTTGAAAGTGGTTGCATGAGCACGCAAATCGCTTAGCTTTGCAGTAAATGTACTCTTGCAGTAGACCCTTTTCTCATCCGTGTCATTCCTGCGAAGCGATGTCTTCAATTTTTCGCTTTTTAGCCAAGCAACACGGCACTTTTGTTTATACTAGTATTCTTTTGGGTTAGCAAAAATGTGTATGTGCCATTTACGCGCACTTTTTATGTTGTGATGATAGCTTAAGGTTGTGTTTAAAATATCGATAGAAACGTATGATTAAGCTGCCACTCTTACACGCATTTGGAATATTTCTACCAAAACTTAGCGCGTCAGTAAACATTTTTTTTCACAGATTTATCAAAAATAGTATTTTGTTGGTACAACATTTTTTTTTTCTTGCAAGTGGCAACCGGATTACTACATATTTTCATGAAATTGGTGGCAGCATTAAAAAAAGCGGAAAAAAGCCAAATGCATTTCTATAAAAGCCAGAATTCCCGCTTCCCGCAATTCACAAATTTTTCCCGCAATTGCTCTTCAAAAACAGCCAGATTTGACGGGAAAAAAGCTAAGTTGGCAGCACTGGTAGTTACTTCAGGATATCCCACATACCGATCACATACTTATATATAATAAGGCAATGCTAATGAATTACATGCAAGTCTAGCAACAACTGAGATACAAAACAATTGCTGGTTATAATTAACACATTAGTAAGTCTATTATTTACTTCCAGACGCCTTCCCGGCAACACTTCGTATGCGGAAGAAAGACGACGCAAAAATCGACATTTATTATATGCATATAGTGTATTCAATTCGCTTATGGCTATATCTGTGAGAAAAATCGCAGTTGCCAATTAGACAGTCGAAACACGTTAACTTTGATCAGTCAAAAAAAGTCACAGAGTTTGAGTTACAGTTCGATAAAGAAAAAAAACAACTATGGTTATCGATAAGTTCTTGAGATACATACATATTCTTTCTAATTACGAAGTTTATTCAAGTGCGAATGACTTTAACTCTTTTAATAGATCTTGTATAATTACTTCATTAACGTTCTTTTAACTTCTTCAGTTTTAACTTTTGAGTTACGAGTTGAATCAACCTTTAGACTAATTAAAATACTTCGCGCACACTCATCAAGCAAAGCGAAACGCATTAAAACACAAATCACACAAAAACAAAAGATATTTAAACTGAAAAATCAACTCTACAAGCCACCGAATAAATACCCTGCAAATTTTAAGAATACATACTTGTCAAATTTCATAAGTATAAACATAAGTTTAAGAAATATCTATTTTGAAATATTTATTCGCACAGATTATAATAATTGTCCTAATTTTTTCATATTCTGTTATCTTTTTATGGGCTTGTCAAACTCATAAATCATATTTAATGTTCAGCTGAGTGAATCCCTTACTTTTTGTTATAGGGTATACACATGTCAATCAACTGTGGCGAAACGGGATATACATTTCAAGTATCCGTCAAACCTGTTGGCACGGTTGCTTCCCGGGGATTCTTCACGGCTTTCTGGAAACTGAGCTTTTGATTAATTCAAATTAGTTTCAAGACAACCAAATCGTAGACAATCTTTAAAGATTTCGTGACGAGGGCGCAGTCATCATCAAAGTTAATCGAAAGTGTCAGTTCTCATTAAAATAAAAGAGTGTCTGGTAAAGTGTCCGACACGTTGCTAAGTCTGTCTAACAAATTAATTGCTTACTTCTACTCGCATCTATTATAATGTCAAACAAACTCTGATCCTCCCACAATTATAATGCCTTACATAATCCCAATCTTAGCTCTGTGATGCGATTAATAGCAATAATAACTCAAGCTTATATTCTTTATTTTGGGAAACTTTTAGAAAATACTGATACGAACACACATTTGAATTAGTGAATTTAAGGATAAATGAAATGCCTTCAGATCACAATGTAAGTTATTGACAAAATAAAAATAATAATAATAATAATAATTGAAATAGAATAGAAATAAAGAAAAAAAAACACTAAAAGAAACGTAATCGGAAATATTAAAATTTAGAAAAAAGATCTTGAACATACATAAGTCAATTTATTTTCTAGAATTCGTCTTATTTTATTTAAAATTAAAGTACATAGAACAAATATTTTCTATTTTATTAGTTTCAGCATATATATATATATATATATATATATATATATATATATATATATATATATATATATATATATATATATCTTTTCAAAGCATAAACTGACTTTAAGTAAAAATGTGCAGTAAATCTTTTAAAATACAGTCGAACTTCCCTAACTCGAATCACCATTACAAGCTAACTTACTTACTGGTTGCTACAAACTCATACATTCAAATTGCGAGCTGTTAAATTTTTTATCTTTAAAGTTAAACAAAACTAAAAACAATTAGAAATTAGTTACATTAATTCATTCACTTCAAATTACTTTTACTCTTACCTTAATATACTTTAACTTTTAAATGTATCTTATTCTTTAAGCTAAACAGAACTTAAATAATCGGAAATTAGGGTCTGATAATTATTTTTTTTATATTATTTTCTAAAAAAAAGGGCTTCTAGTTTGTTTGAGGCCCTATATTTTTGTTCGAGTTAAGGAGAAATTCGAATTATGGAAGTTTGAGTTACGGAAGCAGAATTGTATGAAATTTGCTCAGTAAACGCAATTGCCACTCGATTGTGTTCGAGTTAGAGCAAATTCGAGCTAGGGAAGTTCGAGTTGAGGAAGTTCGACAGTAAACTAAAAAGTAATAAATGGAACTGTACGAATTTCTACTTCCAATCGTATGAAAAAGATGGAAAACATTGTGTAGCAATTTGTTCCAACTTTAAGCTAATTAGCAAGCATTTTTGAGGAAAATCAATTAATAAATTTTTTGTACTTTTTGGTTATTTTAAAGAATCTTGAACCTGTTCTTCCGTCTATTATGACAACAGTTGTATACCCTGTAAAACAGCACGTAAGTCACGCTTATTACATAAAGACCAGAAAGTATTTCTGGTATCTCTAAAGACTCGGCTAAGAGATAAGCTTAAAAGACGACAATACGTGATTATGAGAGCTTGTCCAAGTGCCAATTATCAAATAGAGTGAATGACCTAGAAATGTGGCAATAGTTGAGTTAAGAAAAGGCGGTAGATTAGTAAAACAGTTTGTCATTTAAATGTTCAACTAACTCGTAAATTTCATGTTAAGTGACACTTTTAACTGCAAGTGCATGTTCTGTATAAGAAAAAGTTTCAAGATAGGATTGAAGAAGAAGCAACCAGACTATAAATGTCAGGGAAGTGTTTTTAGCAGTCACTCAATAGATCCACGACCTTGGCCATGAGTCTTTGTCTAAAAGCAAAATCAACGTATGCGAAAAAAGTCACACATTAAAATCGACGGACAGATAGTGAGAGAGACAGGGAGAGAGAGGGAGACAGAGAGGGAGAGGGAGTAGTATACTAACTAAGTCAGTATTATATCAAATATGTATAAATATCCGAGTAAATAAATAGAAAACTCGTTTGTAGTCATTGTCAATTTGCAAGCCATCCAATAAACCCGTTTCCCCCCTTGTCAATCTCTCTCTCCCTCCTTCTCTCCACTTCTCCCTCGGTCCCTTCATTTCGAGCAGTAATACAAGTACGAGATTCATATAATGCGTTTTTTTTTGTGTTTTGATTATTATCCCCCACTTAAATTTACATGCCAGACATTTTCGATGTGTGGAAACAGGTATAACTCTCTGAACTGTCGCAATGACTTCGACTTTGTTTTATATATACTGTCATCACATATTCAGTATATTCAGTATATTTTGTATTATTTTTATAAACAATCCGATTAACGTTCTTACCATCATTATCATTATCATTGTCTTGCAGCCATCAGCATGAGTTGACATTAAGCCATTCGCTGTTGGCCATATCGAATCAAGACGGTTGACTATTTATACTCGACTTTTTATTTTTAAGTATATCGCATTTATTTATTTATTTATTTATAAACGTTAAGCCCAATGCATAGGAAATGCTGCTGAGCTGTATGTTTATATCACATTTTGTTCTTTTCAGCCTGGTCAGCAACGCGCAAGGTCAATGCACAAAACTGGCTAACTTTATACCACAAACTGGTAGCCGTCTTTCTCTCTCTCTCTGATTTGACTGTACAAATTATAAAACAGAAATTTTTGACTAATAACATTTAAGCTTACTATTACTCTAAGATTTGGGATCTATCTCACAATATATAAAAATTTTTATTAAGTTTTAAAAAGAGCAAAAAGTGAAATAAATTATAGTTCTGCCTTTGGAGTAACCTAGCAAAACAATAAAATGCATTTACTTATACATTACTAGAGTTTATGAGAGTAAAAATTTTGTTATTTATTTTAGAGAAGAAACAAAATAGATTTTTAGCAAAGTAAACCGGTCGATTGGTCAGTTGATATATTGACAATTTGCTAAGTTAAGCGCCATCTAAAACTATCTCATGAATACTTGTTCAATCAAGAACTGAACCAAAACATATAGTATGTACATATATATCTAGAAAATACTTAATACATGTATATACGAATTTGTAGGTTACGAACCGGATTGATAGTGATTAAAACTGAATCAGAATGCCGTTCCGCTGAATAGTAAATAATAATAGATACTCGAACAAATAATAGTATATATAGACTTTCTATATAAATAATCCACAACTTATAATCGGAAATGTGACGTATTTGGGTTTAGTAAATAAACAAGGCGTAGAAATCTTGAATGTGATTCCAAACCGTTTTCTGTTTTGAAATGGAAACCGAACGAATTTTGTAGTAAACTAATTTCAAAATATTGATAGCATATGCAGTGGTTCCAGATTCGCTTTTTTCCCGTCAAATCTGGCTTTTTTCAAAGGCCATTTGCTAGAAAAAATTGCAAACAGCGGTCAGCGGAAAATTAAAATCAAATATAAAAAAAATTCACTTCGTGAAATGGCAAAATAATGACAGCACTACAAAGTTTTGAATTGAAGTCGATTTGTATAAGGATTCTGGGGGCAACAATACTTTCGAAGACCTGGGTTGATATTGATTCTGAAAAGTGTACTTTATATAAGGTAATTGGTTCAATTGTTTTCTACCCAAAATGAAAATAATATGTTTTATTATGAATTATAAATTTACAGATATGGAACTGGATTATTATATGATAGTGAAAATTAGGAGAATGAGGGCAACATTGATGAAATTATTCACATCTTATGCTGCTGCTCTAATTGTTCAGTTTCTTTCTGAGCAACTTATTTTGTGCGCTCACTTTTTCCCTCTATGGAGAAAATACAGGAATAAATGAATTGAAAAACTAGCTTTTTTCATGGATTTTTAAAATGAATTTTTCAGCTTTTTTGCATCGTTCATATCGTCAAAACCAGCTTTATTTTTCAAAAAAAAATTGGCAACACTGAACATATGTATGAATATTTAAGCTCAAATAAAAATATTCGGTTTGTGGATAATTAATTGTAAACAAAACAATGTTACAAATTAATATTTATAGAGAGTATAAAAATTACTGAAATTGGTGTAAACATCATATACATAAATACGTTTTTTATAATTGACCGTTAGACTCTAGGAATTCTAGGAATTCCTATAAAATTCAAGGGGTTTTAAAATATTATTTCGTGATTCTACAAATGGATGAATGCAAACCGTAAAGATTTGAGGTTGTTGGCTCATATGATGAGTAATTAATTCGATACGTTTTTGGACTAGGTATAAGCTCAAAGTTTGTATTTAGTTTACTTTTTACCAATTAGTTTTCACTTTCATTATCGTTGTTGAGAAATTTCTTTGTTTCTTTGTTGCCAACTCTATGACCGGGGGCCCTTCACAGACGAAACAATAAACCAACTAAACAATTGTCGCATAACAACAAAAACAACTGCAACGTGCCAAGAAGTTGGCAGGCAACAAGCATGGCTCAAAGATACCCTATGAACAGATTTTCCCACACATGTTTTACAACTCAAAACAAATGAATTACAGTTAGTCAAGCAATTGTTTGTACAAACTAAATAAATCACAAAAAAAAGAATTTTGATTTTTTATTATTTTTTAGAGCTTGCTAAAAAAAACTAAAAGGCTATAGTCGAACTGCCGACTATAGGATACCAGTTACTTACTCTTATAAATAAAAAAAAAAAAATTTTGCATTCTTTAACCACCTTTCTATTTGTCCAAGCTTGTGACTATTTAGGTGGATGATAGTTAATAATAGTAGCTAACGTTAATTAGTACACAAATTCGAATACAACGCATGTTTGGCGGAAGTTCGAAGTTCACGTTTGTTGACCGCAACTTGTCTGTTTTTGAACCAGTCTACGAGCGTTTGACGAAACTATCGCTCAACGTCCGTTGCTTGGTCCACTGGGACCCGAAAACAAATCATATACGAGAGAATGCAGAAGTTCCGTCTTACTATCACTGCGGACGGCTGTCCGCGCTAGTGACGAAAGCAGCACGAGGGCGAAGGCGACTACCATATTTACACAGGAAGAATGGAAAATTTGCTATGACTGTTCGATCGGGTCGAGTTATATACCGATCGAAAGGTATCAAATGTGCACACTAAGACTTTTGGAAACTCACCTGGTTCGTGAGATAAACAGGTGTAAGTGCGAGGGGAAAAATTTAAATTATTGCAATTAATGAGGCCGTTGGAGCCTTTTTGAATTTTATTTTAATCTCAAAAAATCAAAAAAACGCGTCGAATGACACCTCGATCATTGAAATCCGACCACTGGTTCAAAAAATAATTAATTTTGAAATTTTTAGTGGCCTTCCGAAAATGAGATGAAAAGTCAGTCTTGTTTGTTTGTTTGTTTGGATCAAATCGTTGATTTAGCTGCTTCCCGATCAAAAATCTAGAAACGTTTGTTCTACGACTTTTTCAAAAAAAAGCTAGCTTAGCGGGACATCGCTAAAAGCCGCTAAAATAAAATCACCTATAGCATCCAAGGCATTTTGAAGGGCTTTAAGCCATAGCTGTAAACACAAATGAAAAGCTACAGGTGAAAGGTGAAAAAAATACTTGGAACAATTCTAAGAGTAACTGCAAAAGAAAATTTTCAAAAATATTTTTGGTAGTATTTTTTATAATTTTTTGAAAACTGCAAAAAATGACAAAAAACGCACTTTTTGCATGAAAATGAGGCAAAAAGGGTTGAAATTGTCATTTTTTGCAGTTTTCAAAAAATTACAAAAAATACTAGCAAAAATATTTTTGAAAATTTTCTTTTGCAGTTACTCTTAAAATTGTTCCAAGTATTTTTTTGCACAAAAATATTTTTTGTGAAATTGTAAATTTATAAATATGCAACACTAAGATTTTAAAAAGGTGCTCATTGTTAAGTACCGTTAGATTGGTGTGAACTAACTGTACATGCATTCTTTTCATTTCTTCTTCCTCTTCATTTTCTCTATACATTGTACTCCGCTGCAGACAGTAGTTTTCGATTTATTGCAATTTATAAGGTGATTTTATAAATATGACAGGGACTATATATAAAACTTAATATTATTCGTCACAAAATTGGATATCAGAAATTTTGGACCCTATAACTGATTTCGTCACTAGACTTTTACCTCGTAAAGAGGTTTTTTTTATAAGGTTTTGTTCCACTGGGATGTGCACGCCTTGCAAGCCGTGCTACAGCTTAACGGACAACTGCCTGACATAGCTGAGAGCTATGAAACGCAACCTGTTGCCAATTGCCCTTGCGTACAGAGTAGAGATGGGCACGGGCCGGGCCGGGCTTCGTGTCCCGCGGGCCTCTTCAAAAAATCACCGGGCTTCGTGCATGAAAATCGAAAACGGGCTTTTTTCGTGCGGGCCCGGGCCTAAGCAAAAAGCCCGAAGTCCGGTAGGCCCGAAAAGTAAATTTTTCATATCGATTAATAAAAATATTTATTTATTATTAAAACATTTATTTATCTCATTTACGCATCTCTATTATCGATATGATTCTTATCGACATTAAAAAATTATGAATAAAAAAATAAATTTAAAAAAAAATTGTATATTGTTGTTTCGGGCCGGGCCGGGCCTCTTGAAATTTGACCGGGCTCGGGTCAGGCCGGGCCTCTTGAAAATTTGACCGGGCCGGGCCTGGACCGGGCCAGAAAGATTTATTTCGGGCCCGGGCCGGGCCTTAAGAAGGAGGCCCGTGCCCATCTCTAGTACAGAGTGTAAATTACGAGCGGAGACGCAGAGAAGGTGGCAGAAAATCAAGAAGAAAAAGAAGCAGAGCAGTAAATGAAAGCGATAGCGTTGGAAAACAGCTGTCGACATGAGGACGCATGCACTGGGATTGTGCCGCAAAAGCTTTGAATCAAAGCTTGTTTGTTCAATGCATTTTCGGCTGTTTGTGTTGTAAGTGCGTTTGCACTTGCACTTGTTGTGTTTGGCTGGGAATGTGTGTGTGCGTGTGCGTGTGTGTGCGTGTGTGTGTGTGTGTGTGTTAGTTGGTCAGTTAGTCACTTAAACAAGTAATAAACATGATATTGCATCAACTTACCCCCTCCCCCTTCTGCTGTTGCTGCACTTCCTTCAAAGGTGTCGTTTTTATTATTTTTTATTTTAATTTCGTTTCCCACTTTACACAAATATGAAACAAAAAATACAAACAAAAAAAAAAAAAAACTAAGCCACGACTTGCGATTGTTGTTGCTTGCTGTCGCTTCTTCTTCTTCTGCCTTTGCGCCTTCTTCTTTTGTTTGGTTTGCTTTAATGGTATTTCGGTTATTGGTAATTTCGCTTTCGGGCGTCAAGTTTTACTTTCAACGCGTTGCGTTTTATTGTTGTGATCGTTGTTGTTATTGTTGTTGTTATTTCAGTGTCACAAAAAATACATAAGCACACATACGCACACGTACACTCGCACACACACACACACACACTCTCTAGTTTTCTATAGTTGTTGTTTTGTTCTACAGCTTTGTTTACTTTGCTGCACTTCTTGTTTCAGCTGCGTCTTACTCTTCTTCTTCTTCTGCTCTTTTGTTTTGTCGCTGCGCTTGCGCTGCGTCGTTCAACTTGCAATTGAAAGTTTCGCTGCGAGAGCTTTTGAGAGACGTCCGTTGACAACGCTTGCCGCGATCGAACTGAGCTTCACAACGCGCGCTTACGGAAAATTATTTAATTCCGCAGCGTCGCCGCCAACGCCAGCAGCGACGTCGACAACGTCGCCGGCAATTCGAATTCGATAATTCGAACGATCGTTTATTTGCCCCCTCTCTCTCTCTCTCTCTCTCTCTCTCTCTCTCTCTCTCTCTCTCTCTCTCTCTCTCTCTCTCTCTCTTTCTGGCTTACTCTCTCAGCCCTTTCGTTTGAATATGCAACATTTTGCTCTTCCGTGATCCGTTCTAACTGTATTCTTGTTAGCGGGTTTGCGTGCAACGTTTTGGGCCAAAAAAACAAAAAACCGCAGAAAAGTCAACGGCACGCAACTAATTAACATATTGTCTACGCGTTGCATGAATTTAATTGCAACATCACTTCCTATTATGTTAGCTAATACCCTATATTTAGAGTTTCTTCTATTCTTTTCCTACCCAACTCATTTTGCAGTCTATTCTATTTTGCTTTCTACCGAAATTTGTGGAGTCATGGTGAAGTCAGGCGTGTAAACTCCACACTCGTTCGTACCTTGTACCATCGACTCTGGCTTAATGGATTGGAACCCCATGTGATCATACTTTGGCCCAAAGCGATCCTTATCTACATACATTTTTAACATTGCTTTAAAATCAATGATTCGAAAATTTTGTTTAAATACATAAGATAATTTATTTTTTTAATTGATTTATACAATTTTCATTTACATTCAATGATTACATCCCTAACTCAAATTTTCTCTAACTCAAAAAAAATTGAGTGGCGATAGCGTTCACTGACCAAATTTCATACAATTCTGCTTCCGTAACTCGAACTTCCATAAGTCGAATTTCTCCCTAACTCGAACAAAAATAGTGGCCCGTTTTTCTGTAAGTCGAATTTTTCGTGAAAATCCCCAATAAAGTTTGAATTTTTTTCCGTTTTTGTTTTATGCTTTTGTTAACGGCTCGTTTGGATATGGGCATTTCCATACTCGCGCACGGGACATTCGTACACATTCAAAGTAAAAAAACGGTAAAAAGGAAACGGTTTTTTTTTCTGATGAAGGGCTTAACATATAGCATTTGATTAGCTCTTTCATTGGTGCAAAGATTGATTTTGGGTAATTTTTCATTTTGAAGATAATAGAAAAATTCAAGTGATTCGCACGGGACACAAAACGGAAGTGACTTGTGAGGTCAACCAATTCAAACGCCAATTTCAGCGAATCCAGGGGCAATATTTTAATGCAACTTATTTTTAACTCTTGTGCATTGATGCCTCTTAAAAATGGTTATGATTTTTTTCAAAGATGACTTGCACTTTTTTTAAAATTCAATTTGACGTAAATTCGCACGGGACATCGCGCACGGGACATTTTTTACCATCACTATTTTTATGTTGTTTCTGTTTCTCTATTTTAAATTATATTTCGAAAACAGCTCGAAATACTTTATTAAATTAAACTTTCAATATATTTCTTTTAATTAAAATGGTTTATGTTACAATCTTACTGTCCTACTTAGTGAAATCGTTAATATACAAGCGGTCCATTTTGAAAGTAAATTTTCAGGAAAATGGGCAAAAATAAAGAAAAATTGAATTTATTCCAATATAGAATCTCTAAGTTCATCCTATTGAATTTCTTCTAGAATATATTGCTTAAATAAATAACTTGAATACATTTTTGGAAGCAAATTTCATAAGATGTGAGTTTTTGATAAATTTTACGTTTTTGGCCGCGGTGGACCTTTCTGTGGAAATGCCCATATGTAATATTGATGTAAATTAACATACTTATGGTGATGCAACATAATAAAATATTGCATTAGCAATTATTTAGGCTTCTGAATTTCCAATGGGAAAGATGTTGGTAATGTACTTTTTAGTCAGTGCATCAATGCAAGATTATTTACCATATTTACCACCAACACGTGTATTATAATGTTTATCGCTTTAAGAAATATTTAAACTTATTTATTAAGAAATTTGAAATTGGACCAAAAAAATGTAAGTTGCTGAAAAATGTGGTATCTCATCGAAAACAGTTTTCAATTTATAAAAAATTATAATTTAATTGTGATGTCATTTGAATCGGAAACTTCTTCTGGATACAGCAAAAGAATGATAAAACCAATTTTTGAGAATATCGACAGGTCATGAACAAACTGTTGTAAATAACAAGAAAAGTTTGCAATTTGAAACTTTGAAACATCTGAATTTTCGTATTGTTTTCGTGTTTCTCTTGTAAAAATAATATATTTTCGAAAAATATTCTTTATATTACAAAATGCTTTTTCTCAATTTTTGTATACCAATAACTGCGAAAACTTCCTTATAAAAATTTAAGTGATTTTCCTAAACATATCCATGGTGTTAATATTTATTTAAAAACTGACATTTAAATAAAAACAACTTAAAACAGATGCAAACTTCATAAATGTTGCGAGTCAATTAAAATCAGATTCTTTCTATGTCCTATTCTCTCGGGAACTTAAGACATAAACAGTTGTAGAAACAGTAGCAATTCAAGAACAGCTGGAACTTAGATTCTAGATATCATAGTCTTTAGCTAAACCAGATGTTTCAATCTTAAAACAATAAAATAATTTTAAGCAGTGAAATCAAAAGTTTAATATTGAATACTTTTTATTTAACAGAGCTATCACTAGTAGCATATTCTTTTAGAAGAAAGTAAAATTAATTATTGCAATTGTTCCTTTTAACAGATTGTATTTAATAATTGTACTTTTAGAAGTTTATATTGCAAGGTTAGATTATAAGTAGTTTCTCAATATATTGTTTTTTTTTTTGTTCAAATTAAAAAAAAGCAATTATTAAAGAATAATAAATTCTAGTTGGATTCGGTCGAGATAAAATCTGTGCAAACGAGCACTTTACCCTTCGTTCCTAAAATCAAAATACCAGAACCATTCTGACCAGACAGCGCAACAGCAACAACGACAACAACAAGAAATGCGCTGAATTTGGCGAAAAAGTTGCGCTTCGCTGCGTATCAGTTGCGCATAATTGCCAAAGTCATTAAAAAACGTAAATACTGCGAGTAAGTGCTGAAAAAAGAATGGAACTAAAACCGAAAACAAGCCAAAAGAACAAATAATATGTATAAAGTAGTTGGTCTAGGTGAGAGATATTGACTTAAAGATACCCTATTTACAGGTTAGCATATACATCCAGTGAAATAAAAAATATATGTGGATGAAGTTATTAAAAAACAATATACTTTTATCAAAAAAGATTAGATGCAGAATGAGACAAAAATTTCTTAAACCCATTAAGTACCCTTGGATAATTTAGAATTTTTGTAAAAGTGTTTTTTTTTTGTTTTCAACTTTTTTCCTCGGGCTCAAACAAAAAATGTTTGGATGCAAAAAAAATTTTCAAGCAATTCTAAGATTGATTGCAAAAAAAAATTTTCAAAAACCTCTTCCCAGTATTTGTTATGACTTTTTGAAAATTGCTTAATTGGTTAAAGAAATTGTTGTATCATTCAAACGGAATTCAAATGATAAGATTATTTTAAGAAATCTGAATCAAATATTTTTTGTTAAAAGTATTTTTTTTTAATAACTTCATTCACATATACATATGTACGTATTTCACTAAGGTATATCTAAAAAAAATCTTGAAATTGTTAGCACCAAATTTTACGTCGATTATAGATATGTACATATTCAGTTCTTTTTTTCGAAGATATTATAATGTCCCTCTTTTACTCCTCCTCTCTGAAATTTTCAATTAACACCTTAAGCCAATAATTTATAAAAAAAGGTTCCGAACTTTTTGATTAAAAATATAAAACAAACTTTTTATATTTTTAACTGTCTCAAAATCTAAAAACTACAACATTTAAAAAAGAATTGGAACTATATATGTATGTAGCTTTGTCTAAAATATCTCATCTGTATTGCCAACTGTATAATTTACTGTCATCAAAACAATGTGCACCGATTTGATTCTTAGATTACAGGGTATGGCAATTGCTTCCTATAAAATTATTTAATTAAGCAAACAAAACGCAGTAAACGATGCCAATCTGCCATTTACGTTATGTCCAGGACAAAGCAAAGCAAAGAGAAGAACATTTATACACCTATTTGGGTCTGGAAATTAGAGATCTATGATAGAGCTAAGAGTATTACTCTGAAGTTAAGCCGGGTTCGAGGTTGATAGACGCAATAAAACAGCTTTAACATATAATTATTGGTACATTTGCATGTAAGGAAGCGGGAATCTGCGAATCAATTAAATATCTACTACAAGTCAGGCTCAAATAGTCTCCTTAATTATAAACTGCTATTTATTATATGCTATCGAAATATAGGGTATTTGCTTATCGATCAGCATTGAAGGGATCATCCCTAATTGTAATTGAATTTCCAATAACGAATTTAATTACAGCACTTGACATATTTTTCGAGACGAGTAAATTATGGGTTTCGTAATTCCCTTAATAAACAAATACTATTATTTATTCACTGCGGACGGCAGTCCGCGCTAGTGACGAAAGCAGCACGAAGGGTGCGAAGGCGACTAGCATATATACACAGGAAAAATGGAAAATTTGCTATGACTGTCCGATCGGGTCGAGTTATGTACCGATGGAAAGGTATCAATTTTACTTACAAATGTGCATACTAAGACTTTTGGAAACTTACCTGGTTCGTGAGATAAACAGGTGTTAGTGGGAGGGGAAAATTTTAAATTATTGGAGCAAATGGGGCCGTTGGAGCCTTTTCGATTTTTATTTTAATTTTTTACTATTCTTATCAAAAATACGCATCGAATGACACCTTGATCATCAAAATCCGATCACTGGTTCAGAAGATAATCAATTTTGAAATTTTTGGTGCCCATTTCAAAACGAGATGAAAAGTCAGTCTGTTTGTTTGTTTGTTTGTTTGTTTGTTTGTTTGTTAGTATCAAAGCGTTGATTTAGCTTAAAAGTTTGAATGAGGACTTGTTCCCGATCAAAAATCTAAAAACGTTTGTTCTACGACTTTTTCGAAAAAAAGCTAGTTTAGCGGGAAATCGCTAAAAACCGCTAAAATTAAAACCCCTATAGCATCCAAACGATATGAGCTACAGACGTGATCTATATATCGTTGGAAAGGTATTTTGAAGGGCTTTTAGGCAGACCTTTAAACTTTTTTTCTAAAGTGCATAGGTAAAAAGCAACAGGTGAAATAGGATATTTTGTCCCACATTTTGGCGGTTTTTGAGAAAACGACGCTAACGATTTTTTTTAGCTTTCAATATGTTGTAGTGTATAAAATTTCGCGTTTTTTGATATATGATAGAAAAAATTTTACCGATGGGTTTGGAAGATATTACTTATTAACTGAATATACTTTTTACCTTTACACTATTGCATGTACATATGCAGTATGTACATGTGCATGTAAATCGCCAAAAACCACAGCTTCCAAACAATAGAAGCTACAGATTTGATCGATATATCGTTAGAAAGGTGTTTTGAAGTGCTTTAAGCCTAGCTGTAAAGTTTTTTGCTTAAAAGCACAGGTAAAAAGCTTCAGGTGAAAGAAGGTTTTTTTCCCACATTTCGGCGATTTAAGAAAAATCTACGTTTCAAATGACTTTTAAATATGTTATTTGTTGTAGACAATTCAATTTCACGTTTTTGACATATAACACATAGCCGTCAAATTTCGTTTGGGCAAGATATTACCTGTTAACTGAATATACCTTTCACCTTTACACTTCTGCATATGCAGTATGTACACTGCTTGCAGCGTCATGCGGAAATACTTACTGATTGTAAGTTGTGAATTTTTTTTTGCGGCAGATAAAACATATTATAATTGCGAATATAGTCGAATATTAGCCGATATTAGCCGACAGCAGCAGCAAAGTGTCATAGCAGCCAGAGTTTGAGAGTGCTACTAGCTTTTGCGCTTGGCATGTGTGTTTGTAAAGGGAACCAGTGTTGCCAGACAGTTTGTTTCAGCTTGTACAAAAAATAAACAAAGTTGATAAAGATATACTGTCCAAAAAAAAAATTCAATTTCAAAATTTCTGATGTCTTATTCAAAAATTTCTGATATCTTATAAAAAAAACCTCTTTACGAGGTAAAAGTCTAGTGACGAAAACAGTTATATGCCCCAAAATTTCTGATATCCAATTTTGTGACGAATAACATTAAGTTTGACATATAAATTATTTTAAAAAAAATTTTTGCATTCGGCACTGCGCAAAACAGTGGTTTTTATTTGGTATGAAGAATTGAGACATTTTAGCGCAATGTGCCGAGTGCCAAAATTTTTTTTAAAATAATTTATATGTCAAACTTAATGTTATTCGTCACAAAATTGGATATCAGAAATTTTGGGGCATATAACTGTTTTCGTCACTAGACTTTTACCTCGTAAAGAGGTTTTTTTTATAAGATATAATATACATACTCGTATACTATATAAATTGCCAAAATCAACAAAATAACATGCTGATGTCATTTGTTGTAATTAAAAACGAAAACAACAATTAAAAATATATAATTGATACAGTTTTGTCCGTTTTGTTTGAATTTTGTTAACATAAAAATGTCCACGAATAACAGGACAAAGTGCAGCAGGCAACTTTTGTCAGACACAGACACAGACAGAGTACAGTGTTGAAAAGTGTTTCAACTAACGTTTAAATGCAATTTGAAATTTGAATCTAGAGTCTAGACTCTGTCTCAAGCAAGATCAACAATGAATCGGCTAATGACCATGGGTGAGAAGGGGGAAGAGTGGAAGGGAAGTTGAATCAATTGCATTAAACAGTCAATAGATTAATGTGATGACTAGTTGCCAAGACGACAGTTGACAGTTTTATTTGGACGTAGAAATGAGAGGAGATTGGATGAAATGCCACTTAAGTATCATTATAAGTCAACGATTTTGCAATATACGAGACATGATTACAGTTATCTACAGATGATAAACCGGTTATTTTTTATTTCTATTACTAACATTTTTGTTTTTTTTTATCGAGCGTGTCGCAGCCGCCGTAACGAATGTAATTAAATTCAAAATGCTTAGAGACTAACAACAATTCGAATCGAATGGAATTAAGATGAAATTGAATTGAAATTGAATTTTCTGGAGCTGCAGGAAGGAGCGTATTCACTGCTCGAGTAAATTGCGATACTCGGCCAACAGTTGCTCCTCCTGCAGCAGCGGCAAATCCAAATAATCCTGCTCATTGCCCGACAGATCCGCATGAAGACGCTTATACGCCTGATAAGCATCTATCTCGGCCTTTGCCTTCTTCAGCACGGTGTCTATGAGGGCCGAGCCTGGGCCAGCCCCCTGGGAAGTGGATGCCATGCCATCATTGTCCGTTGTGGCCAGTTTTGTGACCCGCTCAACGGTTTGCAGCAACTCCTCCTCGCTCTGTATGGCCTTCAGCAGGAAATCCGTTGCCAGCGTCAAATTGTTGCGTGTGGACTCCAAGGCAGCACGTGCCGCCGGCTCAAGGAATCCCAGTTGAAGCAATGCAGCCAGCTGCACATCGTCGACACTCTCCACAGCGGGCAAATTGGCGCGCAGCTCAGCGGAGCCCGTTTGCAGCAATTCCACCTGAAGAAGATAAAATGATGTTAAAAAACATATGTATATATTTTAAAAAGACTCAAGGGTTAAAGAATCGTTATCCTTGCAGAGTTCTCTATTTCAATGTGGGCTGATCGTTTCTATAATATATATATTACAGATATAAATCAGATTTGTTTAAATATATAGAACAAAACATGGCAGCTATAGTGATGTAGTAACCCGATTTTAGCCAATTTGTTCAGAATGCGTGAAAAGATAAAGACAATATGTAAGATGCAAAAAGAACGTGAGAAGAGAAAGAAGATGGAAATAAACAAGCGGTTCAGTCGAGTGCTCTCGACAGTAATATACCCTGTTCCTAGTCCCCTGTACGCTGATTATTCGATGCCCATATAATTCATATACTTATCTTTAAATATCGACATCGTTTTTGTGGCAGATGCATACATGTATAAAATGTTAAATGATTTGAACCAATTTTAAAAATAAAAATTCATAAATATAATCAAAAGTCATTCGCATCGACAGGACCGAGATTCGAACCTCGATCTCCCGTTTCGCTTGCCGAGCACCTATTCTGGCAGAGTAAATGTAAAATGAATTAATTGAACATTAATTCTATTCTATTTATAGAATTGCAAGAGATAATTCTTAGAGAGAATTGTTAATATCTTCAACATTTATGGCCCAATTGTAATGAAACTTGGTGATTAGATTCTGAGCATGTTGTTACACACGTTGGTGCATATTGAAATTTTAACTTAAAACCTCAAATTAAAGGTGATGTAAGTTTTTGATGAGTTACGCCCCCTATAGTGGGAGGGGAAAAATTTTAACATAAGTTGATATTGCCTGAGATAATAAGGAGTCTTCATTCCAAATTTGGTGGTCCTAGCTCTTACCAACTCTGAGATTCGATCGTTCATACGGACGGACGGATAGACAGACAAGGGTATAGCGAATATATATTATGGGGTCGGGTATAAAAATAATAAAGACAGTCAAACCTAATTATTAGCTAAATTATTCAAGTTTTTAAATGGGAAACGGAGTTAGCATTTGAGAAAATGTATAACAAATTCGCAAATGTTTATGCAATGCATGTAAAAGTTGTAGATACTCTAACAAAAGCAGAAAAGTTGAGTGACATAAAAAAGAGCATTCATAACAAGTAACATCAAAGATAGTTTCAAAACTTAACGACAGGTGGACATGGCTATAACGAACAAGTTTGTTGGCCTAAACAAGATTATATATATTTTCTACAGTCTGCCACGTCTTCTTTAATGCGTGACGCATCTCCTGACCAAATGATAATATCCTCTGCAAGGATATGAAAAGAAAGAAATCATCTCAGGAGAGCCAACTCTTGACTCACCGCACGTTGCACATCGTTTTCGGTGCGTTTCAGGGCCTCGGCAGCGAGGCGTCGATCGAATCCCATTTCGGTGAGGGTGCAGACACTGCGAGGATTGACCCAGTCGCTGTCCTTGGTCGCCTGCTTCGCATAGCGGCGATGCATCGCCCGCTCCGACTGGGATTGTTTCCGGGCATCGGATAGCTGCTGTTTCCGCTGCTGGATGAACTGCACCGCACGCTCCACGTTGCCGGAGCTGGAGCGCAACGCGAGGCGGGCATCGCTGACATCGAATCCCATCTCGACCAGCAGCAGCAGCTGCTCGTCGTTCACCTTCAGTTCGCTGAGGACGGCGGCCGCAGCCTCGAATCTCTCGTAGGCCGCATCCCGACGATTCTGATGGTAGAGCACAACGCCCTGGAGCAACTGCAGCCGCATGATCAGCGCACGCTCCGGACAACCGCGTCCCTTGAGCGCATAGAGACGCGAATAATTCTCTCCGTAGCTGCGACGAAAACTCCGCTCACAAATGTTCAGACGACGATCCGCATCCGGCAGCTGGGAGACGTTCTTCAGGCAGAGATAGCACCACACAATGTCCAGATTGAGCAGCGCATAGTTGTCGACACTTTCGAGAAATTGGGAATTGCAAGCATTGAACTGTTCATCCGCCTCCAGCAATAAAAGCAGCGCCTCCTCGTAATCCTCACGATGCATCGCCGATCGCGCCTTCTCGCAGTATCCCATGCCCGTCAACAATGCTCGATTCTCGTTGGGCGGCAGGAAAACCGGATTGCCATCCTGATCCTCCATCTAAAACGAGACAGAGACGAGAGAGCATTCCAAATTAGTTTAAAACAGGGACTGTAATCATTATAAGTGATGTGTAAAGAATTTTTAAATAATATTTATAAATAAGTTTTATAGATTTTTTCACAAAATAATGATTAATTTTAAGTTACACTTTATTTCTCAACCAATAATCATTATTTTTGATAAATTAAACTCAAGTTGTAGTGTCGACTTTTTCTTAGGAAATAAAGGCAAGAATGATATATATTCTTAGTCAATAAGCCAAGACAAACCACTATAATAATCCATTTAAAAAATTCAATTTCTTGTGTTGAGCATCAAATTGGGCCTTGTCGACATTATAATTTGAGTTTTATTTTGAGCAAAAAAATAAAACTCATGAAATAAAGTTTTATTTTTTTGCTTAAAAATAATGATTATTGGTTAAGAAATAAAGTATAACTTAAAATTAATCATTGTTTTGTGAGCAAATCTATAAAACTTGAAACATTTTTAATGGTGGTGATAATGCATAAATGAGCCTTAGAGAAGAATATTGGTATTTTTCTCGGTGTCTTAAAGTTATTATAAGTGAATGATTTTTTGATTACAAAAAAAAAAACAAATAATCATTATTTGCAGTCCCTGGTTTAAAATCAATGTGAAGGCATCTCCCACTAAGCTAATGCTAATTCCTTTGTTTCTGGTTTTTAGAGACTATAATAACATGTCTATTATTATAATAATTTAAGAAATTAAGTACATGACCAATGTTTAAACTGTCCTTAAGACAAATGTCATGGCAATCAGATAAAAAACTAGGAAGCTTTTCAAGTCATCTAATTAACATACTGAGGGAATTTTAATGTAATGTTAATCTCAAGCAAATTCCTTTGTTCCTGAATCTATTTAAAGGGATCTCCGCTTGAGCAGATTCCTTTGGTCTTAGTTCTCATAGACTATAACAATCCGCAAATGTAAAAAAACAAACAATAACATAAGCAATTTTACAACTAGAGACTTGAGATTTGGCACCTAAGATTTACAATCAAAATCAGTATTTATAAATTAGAAAGTTGTTTAAGAACTTGACAAGCTAAAGATACAGTCTAAAATTTTTGAAATACAGGACTAATTAACTGTGTTGCTGTCTTTAATGAGCACTCCTCTATTGAGGTAGTTAAGAGCATTAAGCTGAATCATGTTTCTCATGACAAAGAGCCCTCTTTCTCTCTCTCTCTATCTCTCTCTGTTTTGTATGCACAACCGAAATTCATTTGTGTTAAGAGAACCGAATCATTCCCTGCAATCAGAGACTCGACGCACCTCCATTAGTTGATTCTGTGAGGCGACAACAGCCGCGACATCCTCCTTGATCTTGTTGATGCGCTCGTGGAGCGCTCCATTCTGATTGTGACTGTCGGCCTGTCCAATGATGACAATTAGCTGCTGATTGTTCTTCAGCTGCTGGGCAGCCAATGTGGCATTCGGAGAGACAATGCGTCCGCCGGAGATGCACTTGACATGGTTGGCATCGCTCAGTTGCAGCTTGGCGGCGATTGCCGCCTGCAAAGTGGATCCCAGTTCATTCAAATCGCATTTAATGTCCAGAATGTTGATTGTTCCATTGCGATTGTCGATGCGACGCACCTTGAATGTGGCCAGGCCCGTTTCATTGAATTCGCGCCGTGCCGCGAGCTTCCTCAGCGCATTGTCCTGCAACTCGACGATGACGCACTTGCAACGTGAGGCATCGATGCTCAGCTTGTCACTGAACTCATCCGCCAGCAGCTGTTGGCGAATAAAGAGAAACTCAGTTTCTGCACGGGATTCAATTCAATTTACTCACTTCTATGGAGGCTTCAATGCTGCCCAGGTCCTCGGAATAGTAGGGCTCCTCCCACAACTTGATACCCTGCGATTGCAGCAGCGCACGCACCTGATTGAATATGTTATCAATGTGCGACATGGCAATTTTGGTGCGTAGTATCGACAAGAAGCTGATGAAATCTGTCGATGACAATGCGATTTCCTTCCGCTGGCAACCGACGGATTTGTGGCTGCCACGTCACAAAGAGTATATATATATATATATATATGTTCTATATCTATTTGTAGTATTTATCTGCGTAGAAACTGTTGCTTTCGTTTCTTACACTTTGTATTGAAATTAGTGCTGGGATTATATCGAGGAAATATCGATATTATCGATAAGGCCATTGGAATGGAGAATATCGATAAGATTTTGAGCTTATCGATATTTTTGGCGTCAGTTCTGCTCTGCAACCACTGCTGCCAACTGTGACTGTTAAAAACAGCCAGATTTGAATAAGCAAATTTTGAAGAAACGTTATAAAATTTTGATTGTGTTTTATAGCGTTCTGTTATTTTACTTCTACCTTCTTGGCATTCTAATTTAGAAATAAAATAAAACTTTGGTAAAAAACACTACCATACTTTTTTATTTTTTCTTTAAAATTTTACCTACTCAAATCTGGCTGTTTTTAATGGTCCCAGTTGGCAGCAGTGTCTGCAACTTTGGGTGCGAGTTCTTTCTTAATGTGAGTTAAAATGAGTGCTATAGTCTGTGATAATGAGGCGTCTATACTCAAAATGAGAGACCTGCAAAAGAGTCATCATCCTCGCTTTGCACATACTCTAAACCTCATAGTACAGGAATGCCTCAAAAGAAAAGCTGTGAAGCCGATTATTGAGAAATGCAAGGGCATTGTACATTTCATAAAATTCAGTAATGTTGTCTATGCAAAATTTAAAAAAGAACAGGGAACTGAAACATTTCTGAGTTTAAAGCAAGAATGTCCAACACGGTGGAACAGCGCCTTTTATATGCTTGAGCGTATATAACAAACCAAAGAATGCATCAACAAAACATTGCTGTCCACATCCAAAGCATCAATAATTGAATTTGTTTTAAAGCTATATGAAGAACTGAAATAAATACTTCGTTATGAAATGTATTTAAACTTGAATATGACAACACTTGAATTAAATTAAATTTTTTATAGCATTCGGGGAATTTAAAGCTTAATTCCTGAAAAATTTCTAATGTTTTTATGAATTTAGGTGCCCCTTTTATCTGTAAATTCAAAGGAAAAAACGACGATATATTATCGATAATATCGATAGTTTAAGTCAAAATATCGCTAATATCGATAAGGGTGAATATCGATATAATCCCAACACTAATTGAAATAGAGTTGTAAAGCAGTGATGGGCACAGTCTTGCACGCGTGCGAATCAGCTGTTCGATTTACTAATACACACATAAATCCCGAGCGCAGCGAACAGAGTGAAGTCAGTCGCAGCTAGGACGTCGAACGGAGAGGCTATGCGCGCTTGGCTCATTTTATGTACTGAAAGAAATGTCTGGGCAACTCTATTTGATATTCAAAAACTTTTTTTGCTAGAATTTTTATTGCAAACCACAATTATTGGTTTGTGGCAACGTTTTTTGCATGCTATATAGAGTTTTAAGTTAAGAGGCATAATTTTTGGTGTCATTTGGAGTACGAAATTACCGACCGCAATCTGCCACATTGCAATGTCGCAGAAGTTTAACTTTTTCTTTCAGTGCAATGCAAAGACAACTTGAGAAATCAAGCGACGGCAGACGTGCTCTCGCTGAAGGCAAGCTGTGCACTGATTCAAATCGAGCGTTCGCTTCAGCTTTCGGAAAGTGTCGGCTCGTGTCTGTGTGAGCAACCGATAACGATTCGATAAACGTGCCCATCACTGTTGTAAAGCCATCTAGGATTCATACTAGAGTTGTAGCGTATCGTTCGGACTTAGTTCGATTGAACTATTCACCAAAGTGAACGAACGAACTAAATCCCTGACTGCAGGTCTTTTAGTTCAGTAGTTCAGTGGTTAGAGTCTGGTATTTTCTTAAATTTTAAGGCTAGGTTTGGAAATTTTTAATGAATTGTTACATTTTTGTCGAATTAGGAATTTTTGAATAAGATTTAATTTACACAACTTCACCCTGCCAAGTGGTGTAAAGCTCTTAAAATTTATAAAAATAATTACCTTAATTTTGTAGTATTTATAATTTAATTGGTTTCAATAAATTATCATTTATTTCTAAATTATTGCCAAGTGTACTAAAATATCAAAGTAATTTGAATTGTGCGCCGTTCATGTATCGATGGTATGTGCTGCGTTTATCGGTAGAGACTTCAGTGTGCGATATATCGCTTGGTATGGCAGACAGCTTGCGTCAGTCAGCAATTTTTGTACAATTTCAAATTTCTTATCAAACTAGAATTTTTTGTGACGCATTTTATTTGTAAAAAGAGCGGAATATCGATTGTAAAAAAAAGTTGCAAGAATAAAGATATTTATGTGAGCTCTAAATACATCTTTGTGTGTACAAAGTGACGTCTAGAAAATTAACCAAACTAAACTTGCCATGAGCTGGCACTGGGTAACAGTTACATTTTGTGGCGCGTTCCACTTGACCGCCCGCCGACGTCAACGGCGCTGCCGTCAGCAGTCCTAGCTTCAAGTCGCCGCAGGCAGCGCTGCCCCAGCTGTCACCTGACGCTGACACTGACGCCGACGCCCTTAACGGTGGTTGTGGCTGCAGCCCGCCGCAGCAGCTGCACCATTGGCAACTTATGTATTTATTTACCAAACGGTGACAGTGCCGGCAACATCAACACAAAACAAAAAAAAATAAGAAAAACACAAAAAAAATGTACTGAATTAAATACGAAAATTATTGTGATTGAAGCAATAGCGGATATCTGTTAAGCTTTTGCTGTTGTTGTAGCTGTAATTATAATTGTAATTGTAACTGTTATTAAACCAATGCGCACCAAAAATTACAAGTGTTCAAAATCGAAAAGAAAACAAAACGAAGCGAAAGAGAAATGAAAACAAAACAAAGGCCAACTGCTGCTGCTGCCGCTAACGCTGCCAGCGTTGGCGCTGTGACAACGACGGCTAAGCAGCGCAGCAAAGAGGAAGAGCCAATAAGATTGCGGCAGCGTCTTGCCCCACAAACGCAATGCGAGCGAGAGAGAAAACATGAAGCGGCGAGAAAAGAACGAGAAGCGCAAGCGCAGCTGAAAAGGAAATCAACGACGACGCAGCCGGCGACGTCGACTGCAATGGCAGCGTCTCGCACGCGTATGAAAACAGTGCGAATGACCAGCAAAGAGGGACAGCAAATAACGGTAAAAGCAAGCAAAGCTGGC
The DNA here is from genome assembly GCA_035047525.1 of Drosophila quinaria. Lineage (NCBI taxonomy): Eukaryota > Metazoa > Arthropoda > Insecta > Diptera > Drosophilidae > Drosophila > Drosophila quinaria. The sequence continues at coordinate 5,658,102 of JAWNPO010000455.1, read as the reverse complement.
GCTAAAGCAACAACATCAACAGCAGCAATAAAGGCAACAACAACAACAAAGCAAAGCAGCTCGACTTCAAATGATGAGGAGACTGCGCAGCTGCGTTTGCAGTTGGAGCACTTGGCGCAGCTCTCGGAGCAGGACTTTGAGAGGGAGTTCCGCACGTGGATGGCACAGGAGGGCGTCGAGGGGAAGGTGCAGGCGCAGGTGCGCATGGAACTGATCAATAGCTTCAATAGCACATCGCTGGGTGAGTTCGATAACTGCAATCAGCACTCCTCGCTCTTTTACACTGTCTTTCCGCTCGTCGACCAGTGATGCCAAATATTTTCCGGAAAAAAATCACAAAACGGCCAAAGAAAACAGGGAAAAAGCTGAAAAACGAAAATAAAAAGACAGAAAAACAGGCCAAACGTTTTTTTTCCTTTTTTTTGTTGAATTAAAAAGTTTTCAAACATCTTCAATGATTTTTTGTTTCGACATTTTCTTTGTCATTGAACTTCCCGATGGACAAAAGCCCGCCCAATATTTTTGTTGGGCAGCCCAAAAAAATAAAAAAAAAAATTTTAATTTATGTCAAATTTTTTTTTTAAATTATTTCTTATCCAAGTTGGAACTTAGCAACCTAGTTCTTTCTTCGCGCAAAACATTTCCAGATATGAAAAATGCCAGGGACCGTAATCATTATACATAAGTGTTATTCGAAAGATCTTGAAATAATGATTAATTTCAAGTTTTATAGATTTGCTTACAAAACAATGATTAATTTTAAGTTAAACTTTACTTCTCAACCAATAATCATTATTTTTGAGCAAAAAACTAAAACTTATGGAATAATCATTATTCATTGACTTATATTTTTTGCTCAAAATAAAACTCAAGTTGTAGTTACTACTTTTTCTTGGGTAATAAAGTCAAGAATGATACATATTCTTAGTCAATAAGCCAAGAAAAATCATTATAATAATACATTTTCTTGTGTTGAGTATCAAATTAGGCCTTGTCGAAGTGATTTTTGCTTTATTTCTTAATGCTATTTATTATTAATTTTCAACGAACCATAAAAAAAAAAGATACAGGGAAATGAGTTTTAAGAATAACATTGATATGATATTGATAAATATTAATATTTTTTTCATATTTAATAATTTGTATTGAGAACCCTTTTTTATTTTAATATTTTAAGTACTTAAAAATTTGTGTTTGAAATCGATGAAAATATCGATAGCTCGATATTTTCGTTGCCGTTATTTCAAATTAAATTTGAAACTCGATGTTCTTCCCTCTCTCATTCTCAATTTTAATTGTTGATCGTTCGCATTTTTTTAGGTAAACTGCTGCGCAAGGCGTCGGCGTCGGCATCGGCCTCTGCCTCCAAGCAGCGGGATCGCTGCCTCCTGCTCTCGCCCATGGTATTGGCGCTGCACACGATGGTGGCCGAGTTCCTCTACGTCCAGAACTGTCATTACACCCTGTCCGTGTTCAGCAGCGAGATGCCACATCGTCATGCGTTGCCGGACTTTGAGCGGTGTCAGGAGTTCCGTTTCAGCCAGGAGGAACTGCAGCAGATGATCAGTGCGATGCTGGGCGAGCACAAGGGCGAGCTTCAACTGGAATTCGGACAGACAGTGTTGCGTGCCTATGATGAACAGCAAGTGTCTCTGCTGCTGGGCTTCTTCAAGGCCCTGGTGGATCCAACGCTGGGCAGGATCAAGGAGGCCACAACCAGCACAACGAACACATCTACAGTGAGCACCACGACACATCGCACGGAGGCGACACAAACTCAGCCAGCAGCGTGTCTACCGAGTTGTCCGGATGTGGACACCAGCAAGTTGTTCCAGGCGGAGGAGCTCATAGTCGCCGCAGATGGACGCACTGTGTTCATTGGACCACGCGTCTCTCAATCCCTCAACGGAGTGGAGCAGCAACTGGGACAACTGATGCATCAGATGCGGCATCTGTGCAAATCCTGTGCTCCGCCCGTCGAGATCATCTCGCAGTCGGCATTCGAGCAGCTGCTCCAACAGGAGCTCCTCGAGCGTCAGCGTCTTCTGAGTGCGGGACAAACATTGGAGGCGGGGAAAACCGCCTTGCAGCTGCCGGAGGAAAGCCAACAGGAGAAGCAGCAAAAGGAGCAGCTGGAGGGGAACACGGTGCTCTCACCAGCCGGTCCCATCCAGCTGCCAACGGAGTCGGCGTCGGTGCCAAAGCTGCCGCATCTGCATGCGGAGCAGGTGGCCAGTCTGGCAATGGTGCAACAGGCACTGACGCAGCTGCAGCAGCAGGTGCACCAAACGCCGGATTGCATGTACGTCACCCTGGAGAGGATGGAGGCGTTGGTGGGGGAACTGGCCGGCTGCATTCAAACGCTGAGCAATGTCCTCAATCTGGCCATGGAGCAGGAGTATGATGTGGGCAGGCACAAGGGATTCAAGCTGGGCTATCGCGAGGGCTTCTCCCATGGACACTTTATGGGTGTGCAGGAGGGCATGCAGACCATGGAGCAGGAGCTTAAGCAAAAGGAGCAGCAGGAGGAGCTCAAGCAAAGGCAACAGGAGGAGCAACGCCATTTGAAGGACTCCTCCAGTCAAACGGCAATGCCTCCCCAGCGTCCTCCTACCAGCTGGAGAAGCGTCGGCTGTCAAACGCCTCAAACCCGTCAGCGCCATAGAACGACGAGCATGGAGCGTCAATTTCAGGCTTGGAGGAATGCCGCCAGCCAGACAACAGCTGGGCAGGAGGCGCCCTCCAATCGCAGCTACGAGCAATGGATCTACGAGATGCTCCACAGCCGCAGCGGTCAGATCTTTCTGGAGCGTGTGGAGCTGTCGCTGAACAAGGCGCTGGAGCTGCAGAAGAAGCGTCTCGACGAGCTCTTCGATGTGAAGATGCGTCACCATGCGGAGCTGCTGCGTCTCAGCAACAGACAGAGCTCCTGGCGCGTAAGTATATCGATTATTTCCAATGCAAAGCTTCAACCCCAAATGAATCCTGATGTCCTTTACGTTTTGTAGACTTTGTGCCGGCATGTGGAACGCGACTCGCAGTCCATGGAGGCACGTGATCTCGTGCACAAGATCTTTCGCCTGCTGGAACACTATGAGGCACATCATCAGCTGCTCGCTGAGAAGATCCAGCAAACGGAACAGGCCGCCCAGCACGCGGCCCACATCGAGCCGGTGTGGAGGGATGCAGGCGGCACAGCTGTGGGCTGCAATGTCACCCCCGCGAGCGGCGTCTCCACAGGAGCAGCAATAGGAGCCACTGCTCCAGCGACGACAGCAACTCCCTTTACGAGTCGTCTTCCGGGTCCGTTGACGGCACCAGCGGCTCCTGTTCCGGGAGCTTATTTGCCTAGTCATCTTCCGGGACCTGCTGCGTCTCCTGCTCTAGGTCATCTAACGACTTCTCTTCCAGCTTCAGATTCTAGTCAATTTCAAGGAACTCTTCCTACTCCCACTCCTGTCAAGACTCCTGCTCCAGATCATTTGCAGGTTGCTCCTTCAACCGCTGTTCCCGATCATTCTTTGGCTCCAGCTCCTGCTTTGCCGGAACCTCCAGCTCCAGTTCCGGCTCTAGGACAAGCAACGATTAATCCGTCGACCCGCCTTCCAGGACCTCTTTTAGCTCCTGTTCATCTGCCGTGTCCCGCTTCAGCTCCGACCCCAGCAGTGACCATGCCCACGTTGTTTACCCAATTCCTGTTACCGCTAGCTGCAGGAACTGCTCTGGCGACCGCTGCTTCATCTGCTGACTCTCCCAACCGACCCCTCATGCTGAATGCAGCGACCAATACACAACTGCCGTCGAGCCTCTTCCTGGCCGATGCACGACCTCAACCTGTGCCCAGCTTCAATGAAGCCCTGCTCAGTGCCAAGTGAGTTCATTTTCTAAGCAAATCCCCACCAGAAATCGTTGCTAATCAAGCACTCTCCCATTAGGAAACGCATGCTGCAGTTGGAGCAGGAAAGTGATCTGCTGGAGCAGAGTTTCCTGGGCTATTTGGAGCGTGCACGTGCCCAGAAACAGAAGCTCAACTGCTCCAGGGAGCATCAAGAGTTGCAACGCACGCTGGACAGTTTTCGGGAGTGGCAGGAGACGACTCCGGCTTCAGGTCCAGTTTGCGCACCCGCTCCAGTTGCCGCTCAAATTGCCTCCCCCGTTTATAGTGGCTCCGAGATGGAGCCGGAGAGTTATCAGTTCACAAATGCAATTGCCGTGGCCAGGCACAAGCTCCTCTCGGAGCTGCATGCCACAACGACAACGCAGCCGTCGAGCAGCACCAACAGGCTGCTGGTGCTCGACCAGGTGCAGGACGAGACCCAGGAGCTGCTGAGTCGCGTCGAGGCGACCCTGGCACGTGTCTCCAAGCCGGCGAGCTTGCAACTTCTGGCTGCCGAGTCGCAGCTGCAGCTGGAGCCATTGAGCAGCGGTGGGACACACACGTCAATGGAGAGGATTGCGACGCCGCCAGCGAGTCGCAAGCTGCAGCGATCCATGGCCAAGATGCAGTTGCTCTTCGGCAATCAGACGGAGGAGCAGGCGAAAGCGAAGCGTCCTTGGAGTGCACCCATTAATAAATTGAATGCCAGCTTCTTGGCTCCAGGTCGACCACACACTGCGCCCAGCAGTCTAACGGATGCAGTTGCTCCAGCTCCAAATCTGCTGGGACTGCTGGACGCTTTGAGCGATGTGGGCGACTCCACGACCAACACGAGCAGTCTGACCAGTCTGAGCCTAAGCAATCATCCCAATCCTCAGCAGCTGAAATTCTCCTCCTCCTCTGGCACTGGATCGCACACATCCTCCAGTGCGGCATTGTCGCCCAGCCAAGAGTTTTGGAAACGCATGAATATGTGAGAATGTTTTCGCGATCACTTTGCTGCACAGGATCAACGCAAATGGATGATGAGCTGCCCCCTGTCTCCTGATCCTGTCCAGCAAATTGATCGCAAATTGCTCAGTTCCATTTTGATCCTGACCCGTCCATCTAATAAAGATTGATTACACACTCGCACGTACATTCATACACACATATATCTTTATTTGTTTAACTTTAGTACAGCAAGTACAGTAGAGCCTCTCAAAAGCGAACTCGCAGGTCCGCTGAATTCTCGACCGAAATTTAACAAATATAAAAATGATTATCAAAGTTTTATTCTTTTTTTTTCCATTATCGAATTTCTCGAAAACTTATATTAATTTTTAATACAAAAATTATTTAATGTTACGAAATAACACAGATTTTTTTTAAATAAAATTGCAATATAGCAGTTACTTTCTGATATTAAGGGCTAAAGAGTTTTTCGGCATCTCTTTTTGTTAGATATCAAAACACTTATATATTTAAAATAAAAGAGATTCAGTTAACTCGATACAAATATAAAAATATCTCCTGTTTCGTAACTATTAATTCAAATCCCAAAATGTTATTCTGAAACTTTTATTAAAAAGTAATAAGTTCAGTGCTTATGCGAAAGTTTTATTTGAAAATTTGTAGCTGATGTGTACTGTACCTGATGCAAAAACATTTATATAGTACATCAACATCTATAGAATGTGTCGGATCGTTATAGCGAAGCTCAACTGTATAATCCATACTTATCTTCTCCAATAAGAACAAACCATAATATCCATACTGAATATTTAGTGTAATCTTAAACTAAATCTTTCGTATTTCGTAAGTGTAACTATTAATATATCTATTAGGTCAGTTCGATCTGTATTAAACTATAGTACTGTGTCAAAAAAATGCCGGAAATTTTGAATTTAAGCTTCACCGGCCTATAATAAACATCCGTGTCAAATATCACGTCAAAAAACCCATTAGTGTTCGGATGACGCTTATTTGTTCGAAAATCAATCTGTGAAACAATGCTATCTGACTTTCAGGACGTCATAAAACGCGTAAATATTGGAGTTGAGACACCCCGAATATTGTGCATTATGAATTCAGTTCCTTCCGACGGGCCAAACTGTTAATAGGAGTATTATCTAAGTGTCATGCGTCTATTGCGTGAAGTTATTCGTCTAAAGCTGAGGTGGGCACGCATGTGCTCCGGGAGCAAGTGGTTGCTCCCGAATTCGGATTTTGTGCCCACCGCTGGTCTTAAGCGACAGAAAATGTGGGTAAGTAAAGACTGGTTTTTGCATCACGATAATGCTCCGTCTCATACTGCATTGGTTTTACGTGATTATTTTTACGGATTTGGCACCGTGCTACTTCTGGCCGTTCAACTAACCCAAAAGACCACTCCGTTTTCAATCAATTGAGGACATAAAAGAGGAAAACGACGATAACAAGTACACTCCCGATCAATGAAATAGACTCACATATATTTTTTTCAAAATTGTATTCGCAAAATCAAAATAGGAATGAATCATAAAAAACAATATTTTTCTATTATTCAGGACTTAATTCTAAATCAACAAAACAAAATGTCTATGTCTTCAGATTTTTTTTTAGTATTTGGTTTTGTGTAGCTACATTATTAATACACTAATTTTTATCGGTCAATGAAATAGACTCAAGGCCCAAAAAGTATTTTAAATCACAACTTCATTCGAAAACTCTGTATACATTCGATTTTTATACTATTTAAGACTAAACTAGTAATGTGTGTATCCACCTTTATTTGAAATAACTTCGTAAATTCGGTTAGGCAACGAATCGTAAAGGGACTTTAAGTAGTTTAGTGATAACTCACTCCAGGCAAGTTTAATGGCATTCTTCAACGATTGGACATCTTCAAATTGTCGTCCTCCTTCATAAACCTTCCTCGAGAGCCATCCCCATACATTCTCAATAATATTGAGATCTGGAGAGTAAGGCGGCCACTCCATTAAAGGAACATTTTGATCGCCAACCCACTTCTTTACTACTCGAGCAGTATGTATTGGGGCATTATCTTGCTGAAAAGTCCAGGATAATGGCCCAAAAATGTTGGCGAATTGGGGAAATGCCTTTTCGAGAAGTTCCTTGTAGCGATTGGCATTCATTTTGGAAGAAACAAACTCGATCTCGACTGGTCCAAAGTAAGAGATGGCACCCCACACCATTATGCCACCCTCACGACTATGGTGACGGGTCAAATGGTGTTCTTCCTTTCTTATGACATGGAAGTAATAATTAAATCCATCTGGTCCATCCAAATTGAAGCGGTTTTCGTCCGAAAAAACGATTTTGTACCATTCAGTCTTTCATGTCATATGATACCGAGCAAAATCAGAGCTTTCTTACGATTATTTGTTAGCGGTGGTTTTTTTTTATATGTATATCGATGACTAGAAAAAGCGTTGGCACAAGTGCATTGCATCGGAAGAGTGTGGTAAAAAATGTGTAATTAAGTATAATGGGCTTAAAACTCATAATCAAAAACATCTTGATATAAGTGGTATGGAAATCTTATAAAAAAAACCTCTTTACGAGGTAAAAGTCTAGTGACGAAAACAGTTATATGCCCCAAAATTTCTGATATCCAATTTTGTGACGAATAATATTAAGTTTGACATAAAAATTATTTTAAAAAAAATTTTTGCACTCGGCACATTGCGCCAAAATGTCTCAATTCTTCATACCAAATAAAACTCAATGTTTTGCGCAGTGCCGAATGCAAAAATTTTTTTTAAAATAATTTTTATGTCAAACTTAATATTATTCGTCACAAAATTGGATATCAGAAATTTTGGGGCATATAACTGTTTTCGTCACTAGACTTTTACATCGTAAAGAGGTTTTTTTTATAAGATATCAGAAATTTTTGAATAAGATATCAGAAATTTTGAAATTTCATTCTTTCAACTTTGTTTATTTTTTGTACAAGCTAAAACAAACTGTCTGCCAACACTGGTTCCCTTAAAACACACATGCCAAGCGCAAAAGCTAGTAGCACTCTCAAACTCTGGCTGCTATGACACTTTGCTGCTGCTGTATGCATGCTACTGCATATGTACATGCAGAAGTGTAAAGGTAAAAAGTATATTCAGTTAACAGGTAATATCTTGCCCAAACGAAATTTGACGGCTATGTGTTATATGTCAAAAAGCGAAATTGAATTGCTACAACAAATAACATACAGTCGAACTTCCCTAACTCGAATCACCATTATCCAAAGAAAAGGTTCGAGTTAGGGAAATATTCGAGTTATAGAGTTCTTTTTCCTAAGATTATTAATTTTACTGCCACTCATTTAATTCGAGTTACAGAGAAATTCGAGTTAGAGAAGTTCGAGTTAGGAAAGTTCAACTGTTTTTAAAACTTATTTGAAACGTAGATTTTTCTTAAATCACCGAAATGTGTGAAAAAAAAACCTTATTTCACCTGAAGCTTTTTACCTGTGTTTTAAGCAAAAAAGTTTACAGCTAGGCTTAAAGCCCTTCAAAATACATATTCAACGATATATAGATCAAGGTGGATTAATAAGGTGATGTATTCGTTTGACGTTCCCTCTTTTTTCGGGACAGAAACGTCATTACGAGAGCATTTTCTATATATCTATCTCTCTCTCTCTCAGACTAATTTTGACAGATTTGCCCCGAGAGACAGCGAATACATACCTTGTTATTAATCCACCTTGATATAGATCACATCTGTAGCTTCTATTGTTTGGATGCTGTGGCTTTTGGCGATTTACATGTACATTAACATACTGCATATGTACATGCAGTAGTGTAAAGGTAAAAGGTATATTCAGTTAATAAGTAATATCTTCCAAACCCATCGGTAAAATTTTTTGTGTCATATATCAAAAAACGCGAAATTTTACACACTACACTACACACAAACATATTGAAAGCTAAAAAAAATCGTTAGCGTCGTTTTCTCAAAAACCGCCAAAATCTGGGACAAAATATCTTATTTCACCTGTTGCTTTTTACCTATGCACTTTAGAAAAAAAGTTTGAAGGTTTGCCTAAAAGCCCTTCAAAATACCTTTCCAACGATACATAGATCACGTCTGTAGCTCATATCGTTTGGATGCTATTAAATTTAACGGTTTTTAGCGATTTCCCGCTAAACTAGCTTTTTTTTCGAAAAAGTCGTAAAACAAACGTTTCTAGATTTTTGATCGGAAACAAGACCTCATTCAAACTTTTAAGCTAAATCAACGCTTTGATACTAACAAACAGACAAACAAACAGACTGACTTTTCATCTCGTTTTGAGAAGGGCACCAAAAATTTCAAAATTAATTATCTTTCGAACCAGTTGTCCGATTTCGATGATCGAGGTGTCATTCGACGCGCATTTTTAATGAAAATTGTAAAAAATTCAAAGAAAATTCAAAAAGGCTCCAACGGCCCCATTAGCTCCAATAATTTAAATTTTTCCCCTCCCACTTACACCTGTTTATCTCACGAACCAGGTGAGTTTCTAAAAGTCTTAGTATGCACATTTGTAAGTTAAGTTAATACCTTTCGATCGGTATATAACTCGACCTGATCGGACAGTCATAGCAAATTTTCCATTCTTCCTGTGTATATATGCTAGTCGCCTTCGCACCCTTCGTGCTGCTTTCGTCACTAGCGCGGACTGCCGTCCGCAGTGATATTAAGAGTCTGTTAGATTAATTTCACACTTATTTAAAAAACTCCACCAGTTTTAAAAAATCCAAACACATTCAATGCTGGGTAAGCCCAACAAATACGCAAATATAGTATATGGTCGTTCAAATATCTTATATAACATTTATATACATATGTGTAACTTTCATTTAAAATCAATTGACACCTCCTTATACAGAGGTATACTTAAACAATGTTCCAAGGTAAATTCGTAAACTGACACTGAAGTATACAGATATCTATATATGGACGTCTATAACATATTCGATAATAATTAAGCACACATATCCATATGTATGTATATTATTCCTATAAATGTGACTTACTTCGAAATCAGTATCGAAATTTTGTAGAAAAATTATAGCGAAAGTTATCTTATATAACATTTCAAAGTTCAGTTTAGTGTGTTAAATTGAATTGAAACCTCAATATAAGAGGATACACTTAATAAGTGTTCCTAAGTATCTAAGTTCGTGAGTCGACAATAATTATTCAGATATTTGTATTAGATGTTGAAATTTTAGATAATTTGCGTATAATAATTACGATAATCGTGATTCCCGTGAAGATCTAAAATCGTTATTAAATAGTTAGCGAATGCTTAGATGAGAAATTAATGTTTTGTATATAAGAAATTGAAATTGCAATGAAGTAACGATACATATTTCTTATCTTATCCCTAGATGGATATGAATACACAACTGTACTCGTAATGTGCTAAAATATCGATAAACTATCAAGAATTGTAGCAGTAATTGTTAGAGGTGGAGAACTATCGATGGCACTATCGGCACTATCGAAGGTCAAGCACTATCGAGCCGCCGTCGATGGTGGTCTATAGTTTTTTATGACGCTCAACTCGTCACAGAAAGGCTCACATTTGGCATCTGCATTTAGGAATTGTGTTTAAGAATTATATAGTTGTATGACATGGAAAAGAAGAATGTAACGGAACTAAACCTAATACATATTTTAATGTTTTAATATTTATTTATGTGTTTTAATATTTATGTATTTAATATTATTTATTGAGTCGAGTCCGATCCACGTTCAGTAGGCTGGACAGAAAAAGATTTAGATAGCGGAACTTTGGCTAGTACAATAGCGAAACATTATTGTTGATAACGAATTTTATTTTTTTTTTAGTTTGATAAAACCTAAATTAATACCAATTTATAATTTTAGTTGGAATTTTATATAAAAATTTATAATTTAACACACTATCGATGGTTATCGATGGTTTCAAAAATACTATCGCTGACTATCGATGGTGCCGACTATCGATAGTTCTCCAACTCTAGTAATTGTAATGAATAATCGATTCATATCGTGACTAAACTTGAAGGAAAACAGAAATTACTCTCTTAACGCTTTGTATTCAAATATCGATATATTATCGATAATTTATAAACTGCAGACAACGACAGATTAGTTCAAAGTTGATAGTATTTGTAATGAAGGACTGAAACTTGAAAAGAAACAGAAATTGGAAACAGAGGTTTTGAGAATTTATGTAGATGGTGATTTTGAAAGATGGCTGTTCTCTCAACGATAAAAGAGAGTAGATATCGATATATTATCGAAAATGAGACAATGGCGAAAGCTTAAACTGCAGTCCCATTGATGACATCGTAGGGCTCCCGATATTGTGATTGGGACTGGGGTTGAGTTTGGGCCAGAGATTGTGGAATAAAGAGACTCGCATGGGAGCGTCGTCTCTCTCGCTCGAGCTCATCCAGATCGAAGGCATCGCTGACGGCGAAGCTCGCCCGACGCTGCACATCATCAAAAGCGTAGGCTCTCTGGAACTTGGGCGGCTGGACGGGGGCAGAAGCTGGAGCGGGCGCAGAGGAAGAATCAGGCACGTAGAGGGCCTGTGGGTGGAAGCTGCTGGGTCCATGGGCGTAGTTGGAGGGGGAAGAGGGTATCGCTGCTGGCCACTGCACGCCCGGACCCTTCGAGGGCGGCTCCTCGTGGCTGGGCAGCGGGGACAGCGGCAAGGGCAGCGTCAATGTGGAGAGATATCGATTCTGTTGCTGAAGCTGCTGTTGATGTTGCTGCATCAACTGCGTAAATCGCTGCTGACTCGCGCTGTAGTTGCTCTGCAATGAGCCCAGGCTGTCCTGGCTGCCCGCCGGCTGTCGCAGGAAGCAGCGCGGCAGTGTCCGGCTTTGCCCGTGCTCCGAGGCCAGACGCTGCTGCGACGGCCATGGCCAGATCTCCGTTTGGGGCGTGAGATTCGACAGCGACAGATTCGAGTTCAACTTGCGCATCTGGGGCATCGGCATTGCCATTGGCATCAGCGGCGCCAGATGGGCATCGGCACACATCGAGCTGCGACGTGGCATCACAAGCTGGGCGGGATCTGTGAGGGGCGAGAAGAGATTGCACAACTTGTAGATACTCTGTCATCTGTTTGAAATTGTTGGGCGAAAGTTAAACCCTCTTCAATGTCAATACGCTATTTGCAGGGCACTGGAAACAGTGCTATCAATTGTACTTTATATTGCTCGACGAACGGATACCCTGTAATCTGTATGCTTTTAATTAAACATCAAACTACATCTAAAAAAAAAACATATGGGTAATTCTCCAATGTCAAATTCGTTCGCATTTAAAGTGAAATAAAACATATGTCAAAACAATATTTGGTTCTAACAAAAGGGGAAACTCATAGGTCTTGATTAGCACTATTATTAGTTCAAATGTTGATTCTGGGCAATTTTTCGTTTTCAAGATAATTTAAAAAAAAAAACAAGGCATTCGTACGCGACTCAAATAGAGTAGTTTTTTCGGCGACCAGTTCTAACACTGATTTCGGCAAAACGTGAACGAATATTCTGATGCAATTAATTTTAAAATGTAACGTATTCATTTATCTCAAAAATGTTTTTTGTTTTACTTAAAAATATTAATTATGTATTTTTTTAAATTAATTTCCACAATATGGGGTGTGCTACAGAAATCTCTTTCACCTGAAAAATTACGTAAATTTCATACAAGCACACCCGTATATTTCTATTGTTTCTGTCTCTCTTTTTTTAAATTATATCTCGAAACAGCTCAAAAAACTTGTTTTAAATTTAACTTTAAATATATTTCTTTGTTTTGAAATGTTTTATGTTACAATCTTACTACCTTAACGGTCCATTTTGTAAATCAATTTCTAAGAAAGTTGGCAAAATTATAGGAAAAGTGAATATATTCTATATGTTCTATATGTATGTTCATCCTATTGAATTTAATTTAGTGTAGGTATATTGCTTAAATAAATAAATTGAATACATTTTTGATAGAAAATTTCACAATTAACATTTGTGACACAGTTGACATTTCTGTGGAAATGCCCATATGCATATGCTTGCTCGACTGGTAAATACCCTGTAACCATATCTGTAGCAATGAAGCTTCACAATCACAGGTTGGCTCGCAGGTTTCATTGATTAATGTGAATTGTAAAACTAGCAACAATAATATGATTGGTAGTGTTCGACTATTTGATACCCTGTAATAATAAAGAAAAGATCTGAGCATACTGATTCTTTGCGTGACACTTCTGTTTAAGTGGTAGATACCCTATAATCATGTCTAAAGTATCTGAATGCGTTTGTCTCTTTAGTACGCGACTAGTTGATATCCTGTAATTACATATAGGTATCTTAGGAATCAGAATGAAACTCACCGGCCACAATATAAAGATGATCCCCGTCCAATGTAACGCCAGGAGGTGATCGAAATTGTCGGAATCCATGATCATCGCCATCCAAATCATCTTCATCGTTGTGGTTGCTGCTGCTGTTGTTGTGGTTTTGGCTTCTCTCGCGATTATCGTCGAGAGTGCGTCGGATCTGTTGGGACAACGGCGGCAGCTTGGACGATGCCGCCTCATCGGAATCCTCACTGGGAATGTAATAGATATTTTTGGGCTTGGCACGCATTCCTGCACGCTTGCAAAACTCGTTGAAGAGCTCGTCTTTGGTCTTGCGAATGCCACGCTTCAATCCGCAGAGTCTTGTCTCGCTGCAATCGTCGTCCTCATCGCACTTGCTCCACATTTGCTGGGTATTTGTGGCCATGTTGCGTTGCTGCCTCCTCAGCATTTGAGCCGAGGGCGGAACCGAGCTATAAATATCCGTCGCGGTCGACACGGACCGTGTCAGTGGAAACTCCTGCGGCAAATCCGCGAAAGTGGCTGGGGGATCGGGGAGTGGCAATGTGGCATGATGTGGCGGTGGTGCCGGTGGTGCAGACACCGCTGAATCCATGCACAGCTCATTTAACGACTTGGCAAAGCTGCGCGAGTGGAGATTGCACTTGGACACGGTCGGTTTTTCAAAGTAGAATCTACAATTGTGATGCAAATCATCCAAATCAATCAAATCAATCAAGTTTATGTTCGAAATATAAATGAAGTCGACAATATGTCTTCAAATATTACCGATATATGAAGATTTTCTAACAAAATCAAAAATGTAAAACAAAAAGTAATTGTATAGTTGTAAAGATTGGTCAAAAATCAAACAAATTTAAAACTTTTAAAGTTTTGAAAAATCGGTAGACAGTTCAAATAATTATCGAGTTAAAGTACTCAAAAATCGCGATCGCAAAAATCAAGTTGTCGATATTCCTTAACTCGAATCACCATTATCCAAAAAAAAGTTCGACTTAAGGAGACTTCGACCTATGGAATTATTTTTTTTTAAACTAAAATTTCATTAATTCATAAATACATTTTAAATTGCAATTTTTTCTTGTTATTTTCAACAACAACAACAGATTCCAGTTTTTGATGACCTGTCGATGTTCTGAAAAACTGTCTTTTAAATGATATCATAATTAATTTTCTATTTTTTATATAATGAAAACTATTGCATATGGGGATATGTTAATGTTCATCAATATTACTTATCCAAACGAGCCGTTAACGAAAGCATAAAACAGAAACGAAAAAAAAAAATCCAACTTTATTGGGGATTTTTCCGATAAATTCGACTTACAGAAACACGGGCAAACAGTTATGTTCGAGTTATGGAGAAACTTGACTAATGGAAGTTCGTGTTACTGAAGCAGAATTGTATGAAATTTACTCAGTAAACGCTCTTGCCACTCAATTAAGTTGGAGTTAAAGAAAATTCGCGTTATGGAAGTAATGGAAGTTTGACCGTATATACCACGGACCGCAAATAATGATTATTAAAATTGTTTTCCCATCAAGAAATCAAAGACTAGAATACATATACAAAAAAATAATGATAATGATTAAATTTGAGCGAATAAATAAAATTCACAAATAATCATTATTTATGATTTTTATTTTTTTCGCTCAAAATAAAACTCACTTTATATTCATGGCTTTTGTGTAGGATTTTCCCCCAGTATTTTTGCATACCCATTCAAAGAAATCCCAGGGGATCCATAAAACTAAAAAAAAATCTTTAAAATGATAACGTAAACTTTTTTTAAGTTTATAAGTTTTATTTTGAGCGAAAAAATAAAAATCATAAATAATGATTGCTTGTGAGTTTTATTTTTACGCTCAAGATTAATCAAGATGTATATGGAAGTTAATCCTTAATAATAATCATTACTATGTAATTATACCCGTTACTTATAAAAAATAAGTAAAAGGGGATATTGTATTCGTTGCAATGTATGTAACAGGGAATGGGAAGCATCTCCGACCCTATAAAGTATATATATCTTAATCAGCATCAACAGCCGAGTCGATGTAGCCATGTCCGTCTGTGTGAGCGCCTAGATCCCAGAGACTAGAAGAGCTAGAGCAACCAAATTTGGCACACAGACTTCTATAGACCCCACGCAGGTCAAGTTTGTTTCAAGTTTTTGCCACGCCCCTTACCTCCTCCGTAAATCGCAAATAACCACCACACGCACAGTTTTCAAGATATTATTAATTGTTTACTAATTGACGCATTCATCCTACTAAATCGTAACAAGAGCTGACAAATAGAAAGTTGGTAATGGCTAATTAAAGTTTTTAAAGAATATAAAAGTATGCAAAAAAAGTATTTCAAAATTAATTAATTAATTATGTTTTTATAATAAAACTCATAATGATTACGGTCTTTGGTATTTACATCAGTAGACCTACCGTCTGTCCAAATCATTTTGCAGATAGAGATTCAAAGTGGAGCCACCTGCATTGGCGTTGGCGTTGGCATTGGCGTTGGCGTTGGGATGCTTGCGACAGGCGAATCCCCCCGGCAACGTCTGTGTCTGACGGGGAACAATTCGTCCTGTCGCATCGTGGACCTGTTGCAAACGAACGTTGCTCGCTCGCAGCGCCAACTGTTGATGCAGCTGCGGTTGATGTTGTTGTTGTTCATGTTGCTGTTGCTGTTGCTGTTGCTGTTGCTGTTGTTGTTGTTGCTCTTGCAATGCTGGCGAGAGCGACTCTTCGGATGCAGAGGTGGCAACTGTGCCTGGTTGCTTGTAACGCTTGTAGGAATCAGTGAGAATACTCTTTGGCTGTTCCTCCTTGATCTTGGCATGGATGTTGGTCACACTGAAGCAGGGCAAGCGCTGCAAAACGAGAAAGAAAGAGAGAGACAGAGAGAGAGAGCGAGAGAGCAGAAAAAGTTAAGAGAATTAGCGATTAAGATGGAGCAGGAGAAACAAAAAGGAGTCAGATAGAAAGGGTGAGCGAGAAAAGCAGGAAGATAAAGAGAAGAGCAATAGTAAGTGCAAGAGATGGAAAGGAGAAAGATAGCGAGCAATAGTGGTAGGAGAGGAAAATTCAGGGAGTGGGAAGGATAAATGGAAGTAAGTGGAATAGTGAGTAAAATTGAGAAAGGGACAGAGAGAGTGAGAGATAGAGATAGTTATAAAGGGGAGGATAGAAGTAGAACATGAAAGTAAGAGGTAATGGAAGATAGTAAGACAGTACGATAAAGAGATAAATGGAAGTAAGTGGAATAGTGAGTAAAATTGAGAAAGGGACAGAGAGAGTGAGAGATAGAGATAGATGTAGAGGGGAGAATAGGAGTAGAACATGAAAGTAAGAGAACATAAAGCAGCGGTGAGCACGCAATGGCTCTGCGAGCCAGCGGCTGTTAACGAATTCAGATTAAGTGCCCACCGCTGCTTTAAAGGCCTCTGTTACGTTTACAGTCATTTGGAACTTTGTCGATTTCGATCTCAAAGGAATATATGTATTTGCAAGTTGCATTCATTTCGGCTGAAGTCTCGATTCCTATGCACGACCAAGACCAAGCTGGCACATTGGGTATTTTCCTGGAATTGTTTCTTTGATATGAGTCGCAAAAACATTCTAACATATTCACTTTCAAAGAAGTAGTCGTAACAGCAGCAACTAAGGAATCGCAGTGAATTCATTTTAATTTTGGCATTTTATAGTTGCGTTGATGAAAAGATGTGACCACGAATGGAAATGTCAAAGTTCGTCCTCCCCTTGAGGCGGATGTGGTCACGCCTACTTGTGCAATGGTTAACTGCAACCTCCAACATACTTACACTGTAATAACTGAACTCCTGCAGATGAATGTAGAGAAAGATGTTGAGCACCCCAACGAACTCGGTCGCAATGAAGCCAAAGACGAACAGAAAGAAACTCTGACCGTATGTCACCTTAAACAGCGCTGGCTGAAGTGTCGAACGGGGTCGCAGCTTGGATCCGATCTCAGCTTTTAGTATCGATATATAGGCAATCAATCCGATGAGCATAATTAGACCTATAGAGCAGTAGCGTTAGCGTAACTATTATCATTATAGCATTTAGCATTAGCATTAGCATTAGCATTAGCATTAGCATTAGCATTAGCATTAGCATTAGCATTAGCATTAGCATTAGCATTAGCATTAGCATTAGCATTAGCATTAGCATTAGCATTAGCATTGGCATTAGCATTAGCATTAGCATTAGCATTAGCATTAGCATTAGCATTAGCATTAGCATTAGCATTAGCATTAGCATTAGCATTAGCATTAGCATTAGCATTAGGATAAGGATTAGCATTATCATTAGTCATGTATTGAAATAAGGATTAGTATTAATATAATAGCAATGAGATTATTATAAGTATAAGTATAATAAGTATTAGTATTATTATTTGAATTTTATATTAGTCTTAGTTTAAAAATTGCTGACTTTATAAATATGTATTTATCATTAAATTCAGCATTAGCTACATACAGTAAAATTAGCAATCCCATTATCCTAATCATTATTATTTTCCTTTTCATTATCATTTGCATTTGCATTAGCTTTGAACATGATCAATAAAATATTTTATTTTTCTTATAATTCTCATTATCCTTATCATAATCATTATTATTTTGGCAACTTACCACTAACGATAAACAATATTCCAGAACTGAAATAGTAAAGACTGTTCCGATGCGAGCACGTGGGTATCAGAAAGATAATGAAGCTGATGAGCAGAAAAATGCCCGCGAACAGAAATATGGGGCAGGACTTCGTAACCGTATCTGAAAAGGGCTCAAAAGCAATAAACAGCTAGTAGTAGTAAGGGAAATTAGGTTTGTTTGTTATTAGGGTGTATTGATGGCCAGAGAGGAGGGCAGTGGAAAGAGGGAAGAGAAAAATAACACAGAAGTCGAAAATTTGACGTGTAGGTCGTGTGGTTATCCCCCCGGCTCTGGTTTAGGTTCAGAATGAAAAGCAGAATCAGAAAAACGATAAATAAATAAGAAACAAATAAAATAAAATAAAGAAAGGTTGGTGAATATCAAGCAATGCAATAAAGGGGAAGCGTCCGCTCTTTGCTGTCTAATAACTTTATACTATTTTATTTAATATATAAAATTGTCACCAGCGGCGATTTGTTATATTAACTTCAAGTTTGTTTTATTTCTCTGTTTTCCTGTCAATTGTTGTGGAAAATTAATGTTATATATTTATAAATCGAGCAAAAACGTAATTCAATTGGTCAATTTATCAAAGAGCATAAATCGAAATTGTTATCAAATAGAGTAGGTTAGTAAGGACAGATAGCCTCTGCATTTTAAGCACTTCCTAATCCAATTAGTAAATTTTCCCCAGTAGGTATATTATGTGATTCATACTGAACTGCAGTTTGCAACATGCATGAATTCTATGAACTTTCTTAATCCGAAATGCATTTAATTATTATTTCGAAATGCAATACAGTAGTACATTTATACCGAAATCTATTGATATCTGAAGTACGCTTTAATGAGCATGAAATTTCATTGAAATTCGCATTTTCCACTTGCATGTGCCGACAAATGACAACAACAAGCTATTGAAATAAGTTGATGTGTTAACACGCACAAAGATACAGGAATAGACTTCATGGGACCTCATTCTCAATGTGAACAGCAATAAATCTGATGAACAGAAAATTGAGAAATTTTGCAAATCAATTATATATGACCCACACAATTAATGTGTTGTACGTATACTATACATTTGGATAAGAACTTATTACGTTATACTCTTAGGAATAATATTAATTGGGAATTTATTTTATTTATTGCAAATTTCAATTCTCTAAGACTTGTTGGACTCATTAAGTGGTGCGTGGGAGTCTATGCTAGGAGTGAGTGCTGCTCTAAATCTATTCTCATATACACTACTTACAGGGTATCGCAGACGTTGAGTCGTGCGGATCCGGTTGATAACTCTCCTGTGGAAAGTAATCAATTTTGATGCAGTTGTATGTGTCGATGTCCAGGCCTAAAAAACATTTCAATTATTGTACAAACAAAAAAAAAAATTGTCACTCAATATGCTCGACTAGCAATTACCCTGTATAAATAAAAAAACTTTTTCTGGGGAATTTGAGGAGTGTGCCCGACTAGAAAATTCTCTGTAACAAGAAAATAAAATTTGCTAAATCACAACGAAGCTTTTAAATTTATTAACAAAAAAAACGTTGTATTTTTACGAATTTAATAAACAAGGTGTCTTTAGATAGATTCAATTAACAATTTAGATATACAATACAGCTTGTTAGAGCGTCAGCTCGACATTCTCTGTTGTAAATTACAGGGTATTGTTGAGCAAGCCATTGCCATTGCACTGTCAGTTGTGTCATGCAAATAAATCAGTTCTGACATCGTCATCATCAACACCAGCCGAGTGCGCGTTTGTGTCCGTGTCGGATCTTAATTGGCGGCTGTTGCTTCATTTTATTTGTTTACTTGATTGACTGACCGACCGACTGACTGACTGATTGACTGACTGACTGATTGACCGACGGGGTGATTGGCAAACTAACAAAGGGATGATTGACTGTGTGCTTGATGTTCTCACATTTTTAGTTGTCCATAGACAATTTGAGTAGATGTCTCATTAAATCACACGGACCACATGACGTATGAGCAATGTCATTGACTCTCTGGGACATTTGTCTTCATTTAGCACATCCGTTAACTCACCTGGCATCGTTGTACAGAATATCCAGAGACTGGATTTTGTATATTTGGTTATGTAGGCGCCATCGTCCAAAGCATGGAAGTTCGCTGTTCCATTATAGTTGGCATTGGGCAACTTTTCCTCCGTGTAAAGCCATTGGGGGCCGGCCAATGCAGCGATAACAATTGCCACTGAAATACTGTTAAAAAAAGAAGGCCAAAAACAATGTGAGTGTGCGTGTGTGTGTGTGTGTGTTGCAGTCTATGCATTTTCACAGCGACTGCGCACTATGGTCCCGATGACGAATTTTTTGAAAAAAAATAATCAGGCCTGTTCTGAATTCCGAACGTTTTCAAAAAGTAAAAACGAAACGAAAACGAACGTTTTACTATTTGCTGTTCCGAATTTCGAACGAAATTAACTTGTTTTTACTTTTTGAACTCGGTTTCGAAAACGTTTCGATAACAGTAAGTCATCGACCGTATCAGCTGTCATGAAGGGGAAGAAATTGCTTATATAACAAGCTAAGTTAATTTTTCAAAATGCCATCAACTATGCATATTGGTTGCTTGCAGGCCAAGCTGATTGACCTGTGAATGTGCTTATTCATATTGACACGAGGCAGACGATCCAATTATGGAACTGTTATCAATTCAAAAATAAAAGTAGATTTATTTAAAACTCTTTTTGAAAATTTATATAAAATACTAGGTGGCTCCGCCCCCTGCTCGCTTCGCTCGCCAACCCCCGCTCGCTTCGCTCGCAAAATTAAAAAGAACATCTTTAGTAGTCCGTTTTAACAAATTTATATAATATAGCATTTTTTGACGAAAAACGCAAATATTTAACTTTAGTTTTTAATGTTTTTCCCCGGTAATTGGACTTGGGTTAAAGACAGATTTATCGATTCAGCTGGAGAAATGCAGATTTAGCGGGAAAAGGCTGAATTTGGCGGGGAAAATCTAAATTTGGCGGAAAAAAGCTAAATTTGGGGAAAATGTCAAAATTTAGCTAGAAGAGCTAATCTATGAGTTTTGTTAGGATATCTCATACAACAACAGAGTTTTTGGTTTTAAAAGTTAATTTGCATCCGATTGTTCCTATGGCAGCTATATGATATAGTCATCCGACTTTGACTAAATTTCGTCAGAATGTAAGAGACAGTCCCAAACATATAATCTGGGAGTTTGGTTGAAATATCTTAAGAAATAAAAGTGTTTTTCATACTAAAGGTTATTTTGCATCCGATTGTTCCTACGGCAGCTATATGATATAGTAACCCGACTTTGACCAAATTTGGCCAGAATGTTAGAGACAGCCCCAAACATAGAATGTCTGAGTTTGGTTGAGATATCTAAAGAAACAAAAAAGTTTTTCATACTAAAGGTTATTTTGCATCCGATTGTTCCTTTGGCAGCTATATGATATAGTCATCCGACTTTGACCAAATTTGGTCAGAATGTAAAGGACAGTCCAAAACATATAATCTGTGAGTTTGGTAGAGATATCTTAAGAAGATATCTCATCTATGTTGTGTGCAAATTTCAGCTTTCTATCTTTTACCGTTTGGGCTACACGTTGATTCTCAGTCAGTCAGTGAGTCAGTCAGGACAAAGAATTTTATATATATAAATTTCAGGTTGAATATAGCAGATACTTAGAAAAAAAGCCATTCTAAAATCAAGTAAAATACTTAATTTAAGTATGAATTTTTTAAGTATGTATTCAGGATTAAGCAGTATAATTAAGCCTAAGAAATTCGTAAAATATCCCGTTGATCACCACATTTGCTGAGCGCGAGGAAAATTCTCCGTCGGCCTCTCTCATTTCAACTGGTTCGGTGGCTCAGTCGTTAGAGTCGCCGACCTGTCACTTCCAGTTTGAAAAAAAAATCTGGATTAAAAAAAAGTTAAAAAAAAGTATTTCATACTTGGTTTAAGAAAATCCGAGATTACCCCACTTCTGACATCGTTTCGGATTAAATTCGGGCTAAATATCCTAAATTTCTTTTTTCTTAAACTTCGTTGTCCAATTTTGTTATTCAATTGAAGCAACTCTAGCAGCTTTCGATTGCGAAAGTTGGTATCAATACCAAAATGAAAGTGGAATTCAGAACAGCTGGTTTAGTCATTGTTGCTCGGTTTTGTTTTTTATGCAATATTTTATAGATGCTTATAAAAAATTATTTCAAAATATACTTCAACTATTCAAAGTTAAAGTAGTAATGTTAAATGTGTCCAAAAATGTTCAACATTATTATAATTATCAGTTTAAAATTTTTTAGGCATTTATTTTAATGCTTAAAATGGCATTTACATTTAAAACTGGTGACTCTAAACGACAATTATTGTCGATTTTCGGAATTCGGAACAGCAAAACAACTCGTTTTGTGGCAAATCGAATCGTTTCCGGAATTGAGAACGTCTCTGAATAACTCAAGAATCTTGTCTCGTTCTTGAGTTATTAATTTTGGTCTACTTTTTTGCATTGACTAATAGTGTCAATTGGCATCGTTGCTGTAAAAAGTGGACATGGCACCGACTTTTTTCTTAATTTAAGCATGTGAAAATTTTTTGTTTTTCACGCTACTTGAACCAAACTTGCACGATTGATTTGTTCTTATGCTTCTACCACTCTGTTAAAAAATATGTCATATAGTACCCAAATGAATAATCGGTTGAAAAAGTTTTTTTGTATAAAAATCATCTTGTTTTCTAAGATATCTGGACCAAACTTAGAATACAAGAGATTTATTATAGGCCAGACATATTGGCCAAAAACTATCAAGATCGGTCAACTAAAGCATTTGAAATTCATAGGAACAATAAGTTTATAGACGAGTCTTGGATGGAAAAATATATTTTTCCTGTATTTTTTGCTATCTGTTCTGTTAAAATACTTTAGAATATATTTTATTCTTTCGATACTTTTCACAGAGAAGTCAAATTTCTCGAAACTCGCAAAAGACCTCGGCTTGAGTTTTACTGGACGGCACAAGAATTGATGACCTTACAAAATGCAAATGGTCACATTGCTAACAAGTGCTAATAAAATTAGTTTTGTTCTCTCAAAGATAAAATATTTTTCCAAAATTAATTTTTGATGCAACTTTTTAAAGCACACAAAACAACACAAACCAGATTTATTAACACAACGCATATTTATTAAGACAAAGTAAAAGCCACACTGAATAATATCCATTAAAAATATCAGTTAATTGTCTTTTGGATTAGTGTTGAAACGCACTTCAATTTAACCTAAACAAGTGGGAAGGGCTTTAGTCAAGTACCCGACTATAGGATACCCGTAACTTATTTTAAGGAATTTTGAAATATTTTTTAATGCATGCTTTTAGGCACTTATATTCTTTAATAATTTAATTAGCCATTACCACTTTTCACTCTTAGAATTGTTTCAAGATTTTTTTTGCATTCAAATATTTTTTGTAAAATATCGAGGAAAAAAGTTGAAAAGGTAGACTTTTGGAATAATTCAAAATACTCAATGGGTACTTAGTGGGTTAAGGAAATTTTTACATCACTAAACGGAAATTAATTGATCTTTCCAAATATATATAATAAGCGATTATTTTCTTATTAAAAGTAAAAATATTACATTTTTTAGGGTGTGTAAAAAACTTTTAAAATTGACTTTTTTCAAAATTATCTTCATTGAGACCATAGTGCAGTGACACGCCCACACACATCCTCAAACACACACGCATACACATATATATACACGAGAGTGACTGAAAGTTGACAACGCTCGTAATGAAGTAAAATACCAGAGTGTGTGTGTGTGTGTGTGATGTGTGTGTGTGTGTGTGTGTGTGTGTGTGTGTGTGTGTGTGTGTGTGTGTGTGTGTGTGTGTGTGTGTGTGTGTGTGTGTGTGTGTGTGTGTGTGTGTGTGTGTGTGTGTGTGTGTGTGTGAGTGTGTGTGTGTCTGAATGCTGGATAAAAATATCTGATGCCTGCGTCGTTAGCAGCACCAGGGAATAATATGTGTGTCAAACAGCACACAATGATAAACGAGCACATACCCGGCATAACTATTCTAACAACCAACTTCGAAAATCAAAAATATTCGTCTTAAATTTTAATTGCTTGAATTAAATCAAACACTTGATATCAATTAGTTTTAAATTAAAGTTAGAACTTATTATATTTATAACTTAATTGAATATAATTTAATTTTTTATCTATTCAGTTACGAATAAAATTTTTTTTTTTCAATTTTATTCTCTTTTGAAAAATTCTAATAATTTTTTCCCCTCAAAATAAATCATATTGAATTTAATAATAAATCAAAATAAATAAAATTGAAACATATAATCAAATTAAATCAAGAGCTTAGAAAACTAAAAAATAAAATTTAATTTAAATTTAAAGAATTTCTTTTTAACGACAAAAATTCGTAGAATAAGGAAAATAAGTGCAGTATTTAATTTATTTCTAGCAAAAAGACCTGACTTACAGCATACTTATTATATTACAGCAACTTATTGATCTACTTTTATTTACAGTTTCGCTTGAATTTCCATATATTGAATTTATAAAAGTAATTAAAAGCAATTTACAAGAATCTGTTTTATGTGCATTAATTTCAAACTATTCTAATAATGTGTTATGGTCGTGACTTTCAAACAACAACAACAATTCTTGGTAAAAATATGCTTTGATATCGCCGTAACACTTATATATTACTTTTCAGAAATAAAAATAAATTAATCTTCCAGTTAAAAGTGATAGAATGAGCAGCTGTGCATTAAATGTCAACTGTCAATTAAAATAACGAATCTGAGTATAAGTCATAACTACACAGAAGAAAAAAATCATTCTGAAATTCCTGTTAAATTAAGACAAGGTGCTTATATGTAATAGCTACCACTCAGCATTAAATTAATCGAAAAATTCTTAAAAATTCGCTTTCACTGAATCACTTTTTCGTCGAGCCACGACAATCAAAATATATGCGTACTTAAATCAAGTATTTCGTACTAGATTTAAGAAATTCCAAAAGGATTTTTTTTTTTTTTTTTTTTTGTGTAGATGTTCCTCAACTTGGAGATCTGATAGTCACATTTAGCTTTTGATTTGATTAGACTTTTTATTATATATTTATCAGGGACCGTAATCATTTAAAGTTATATTACAAAAATTACATTTTAATTTTTTACTTAATGATAATCATTATTTTTGAGTAATTTTATAAAACTTACACCATAATCATTATTTTTGATAAAAAAATAAAACTCAAAAATAATGATTATGCATGAGTTTTATTTTTTTTGCTTAAAATAAAACTCAAATGCAATTTACGGTTTCTGTGTTGAGATTTTTACCAATATTATTTTATATTTTTATAGAGGGACACCATACCCGTTAAAAGTTCTCGACTTCGTGAGAGAACTGGGGTTGATGGATGAGCTATAGGCTCAGAAGGGGGCACAATAGATCCAAAGGGTCGCAGTGCAGATTTCCCCATTACAATAGATTAATAATTATTTCATTTGATGAACAATTATGCTGGGAGGTAGCTATGATGTGCCTTTATAACGATATTGTAAAATATCGCTTAATACTCGTATATATGCTTAATATGCAATAATATTTATGCTTACCACTGAGTACAGTGAGCATTCGATATGTGAACATACTACAATATAAGATAATATTGGTAAAAATCTTAACACAGAAGCCGTAAATTACATTTGAGTTTTATTTTCAGCAAAAAAAATTAAACTCATACATAATCATTATTTTTCAGTTTTATTTTTTTTGATAAAAAATAATGATTATGGTGTAAGTTTTATAAAATTACTAATAAAAATAAAAATAATGGTGGAAATACAGAGATTGTAAAAAAAAAAAACATTTTGATGCAAACCATTATTTTCTAGGTCTTTTTTAAGTGTATGATTTTTTTATTAAAAAAAAAAACAAATAATCATTATTTGTAGTCCCTGATATTTATTACTCAGTTTTCGTAGAAACCATAAATACCCCAATAATTGCTAAACATACAGGGAATAGAGATACGACAACGCGACAACGACCAAAAGGAAGCGCTGGCAACGGGGCAGCTAACCAAATGCCAAAAAACGGAAGGTGAACAACGAAAAAGTTAATGGGCTTCCAGTTGATATGCAAATAAATGGCTCACAAATTGTTGGCTTAACAGAAATGCGCACAAATATCAGATGAGAGGTGTGTATTACACATAAAAGTCCTCAAAGCCTTAACTTAAATGATTATGTATCAGACCTCGCAATGCACAAACTCTTGCTTTCTGAAAGAAATAAGTATTTGGGAGTTTTCATGGTTTTCTAAGTGCACTCAAATGACTTGACTTCGATCCAGGGGGAATTCTTAAAATAGGCATTCAAATACTAGTTCAGCTAACTTCAATTGAATTGCTGGGCATTGTATGAATATGAATATTGTATGCATTCACAAACATTCACTTACGACTTTTGCATGATTCATGCTCATAACTACGACTCCGAGTACGAGTACTCCAATGTCGACGCTTTGGGATTTCGAAAGTCCAAGCAGCGAGGGGGGCTCTAGTAGTTTTCAATTTGATAAAAGTTTCAAGTGGTTTGCTTTATTTTCTTGAAAAATTAAGATTAAAATGCTTACAGTTTCATTAAGAGATGGATGATTGAGTTGATTCCGCGAAAGAAAGCTGTGAATAGTTCAAGTTATTATTGTAGTACTTTGAAAGTAGCTGGAAGTTGAATTGCTTTCTAATACCCTGTTGGCCTTGAAGTGCTTAAAAGAAGGAGTTAAGTATATAGGTGCTAACCTATGAAAAGCTCTAGATGCCATTTACCATATAATATATTTGTTTAGATCGAAAGACGGGATACTTTTAATTCATACTCGTATGGTGCTTTTTGAATACTCTGTAAATTAAAAAAATATGATAACTGCGTTTTCTACACATCAATAAGCAATGTACAGATTTTTAGATTTTTTTAAAATCTTTATCTCCTCCGCACAAGGTGTTAAAACTTGAAACTAGCAGAATAGGTAATTTTAGGCTGCCATTGCTGTACAAGGTTTATATTATCGTTCTCAATCAAAATAAATCCATTTAATAATTTCAAAATAAGAAAACAAAATTCATGCCAAGTTCTATAAATTCAATTTGAGATATTCTATATGCCACTTGTTATTATTGCTCGTTATAAAGTAGCTTAACTGTGACAAATACAGGTTGCACTTATCGAGTGGTTACTGTGCTCGCCAAGTATTGATCATACGGCCTTCAATCAGACAAGGGAAACCTTAAGAGTTCTAGCAGAAAAATCAATGTACAGCTTTCCATATGCATGTGAACATGTGTGTGTGTGTGTCTGTGTGTGTGCGTGTGTGTGAGAGGGGGCGTATATGTATGTGTCGCCCTTTGACATTTGTTGGGCATCGAGCATTGAGTCCTTTAGGCTTCGCACATTCGCTAAAGAAAAGCGATGCGCGTATTTTGCACGTTTCACGTGCCCAGGACACACACACACTCACACACACAGACACAATGGTCCCGATGACGATTTTTTTGGAAAAAACTCATAACTCAAGAACAAAATAAGATATTTTGGTCTAGTTTTTTGCATTGGACTTATAGTATCAATTGACATCGGTGCAGTAAAAAAAGGGAGTGGCACCGCCTATTTTTCTTAATTTAAGCACATGCAAATTTTTTGTTTTTCACGCTGTTTAAACCAAACTTGCACAATTGATTTGTTCTTATGCTTCTAACACTCTGTTAAAAAATAATTCAAATCGGACAACTATATCATATAGTAACCATCTGAATAAAAGGTTGAAAAAAGTTTTTTTTGTATAAAAATCATCTTGTTTCCTAAGATATCTGGACCAAACTTATAATACAAGAGATTTATTATAGACCAGACATACTGACCAAAAACTATCAAGATCGGTCAACTATAGCATTTAACTTTCATATGAACAATCTGTTTATAGACGAGTCTTGGATGGAAAAATATATTTTCCCTTTATATTTTTTCTGTCTTTTCTGTTAAACTACTTCTACTAATTCAAGCAACAAAAAGATCTGAAACACCAACTTTGCAACTAGATTTCTTCTTTTGTTTTGCCGAATTTCAGCTCAATCGATACTTTTCACAGAGATGTTATGTGCAACAAATTCAAATTTCGGCAAAAGAATTGATTACCTTACAACATGCATATGGTCGCATTGCTAACAAGTGCAATAACAAAATTAGTTTTGTTCTCTCAAAGATAAAATATTTTTCCAAAATTAATTTTTGAAGCAACTTTTTAAAGCACACAGAACAACACAAATCCCTCTGATTTTTAACGAAGCAGAATTATTAGCACAAAGTACAAACCACATTAAATAATATCCATTTTCAATTTTGGTTAATTGGCTTTTGGAAACGCACTTCAATTTAAACTAAAAAATTAGTTTAAAGCTGGAATGTGTTCATCGTTTGTAACATCTCTGTTTCAGAGCTGTTAGCTTAACAGTGTTGGGCAATGTTAAAATTCCGACTATGTAACATTTTTGTCTGATGTATTACCAATGCATTGCCATCAAAAGAGCATTATTTAGAACAGCTTTAAAAATTGACTTTTTTTCCAAAATAATCGTCATCGGGACCATAGTGCAGAGGCCACATCAACAACAACAAGCTGAAGCTGAGGATGAGGATGAGAACTAAACAAGACAGGCCCAAAGAACATCAGCTGCCTGTCAGTGGAAAAGTCTTCGTACTCGTCTTCATCTTCATCTTATCTTCATGCGACTGCGACTGCGACTGAGACATCACATCCTTGGGATGTTCGTCCTGCTCGTCCTGCTTCTTGGCTCTCCTCCCTGTTGTCCTTTCTCGTTGTTCGCCTGATGCCTGGCAAATAATTGTGTTAGCGACACAAATCACTGCAAAGTGGGCTTAATTTGTTCGCAAACTATTTTTGCACTGACTGTGTGTGAGAGAGAACGACGCCTACCCCTTCCTCCCTCTTTTCCTGCCATCTTCCAGCCGCGTCATCCTCATCATCATCATCATCATCATCATCATCATCATCATCATCATCATCATCATCATCATCATCATCATCATCATCATCATCATCATCATCCGCTCGGAAAGAGCAGCATCAACTTTCTTAGACCTTCTAACGCATCTATTTCACATTTTACAATATTACGATTTTTGGATCAACAAAAACGTTGTGCGCTTAATTTGGGAAAAGTTTTTGCAACTCAAGTCAACTTAACTCGACCACGCCCTTAAGATAATGACAATCGCAATTTGGTTGCCTCTTCTCAACCCTCAACCTCCAACCTACCAACTTGTCCATCTCGCGGGATTCTTGACATATTTTTGCTCATACTTTTGGCAAAACAGTCTTTGTTTTTGTTCCCACATCCCGAAAACTCTCCAAAAGTATTTCCATTCGTCAAGCCCAACAATTTGTTAATTAAGTTTCTCATCTACAATTAAGCTGCTTAACTACTTATTTTATAGAGTTCGATCTGCATTTCCTTTCATAACTTTTCTTATTTTCCTAGGGTTAAAAAAATAAATTTGAGTTAAAAAAGAAAAAACATTATCGAGTTAAGCTAAAACTATAAATATCAAAAGGAATCTATTGAAAGAAAGACTTCAGAGCAGGGTCTGCAAATAATGATTATTTGTTGTTGACAAAATCAGACACTTAAAAAAGACGTAAAAATTATTTGCACCAAAATGTTTATTTTTTTACAATATCTGTATTTCCCCCATGATTTTTTTTTATGATGTTTACCTTTTTATTCAATGATAATCATTATTTTTGAGTAATTTTATATAACTTACACCATAATTATTATTTTTGATCAAAAAAGATAAAACTCAAAAATAATGATTATGAATGAGTTTTTAATTTAAGGCTTCTGTGATAAGATTTTTACGAATATTATCTTTTATCGTTATAAAGGGACATCTTAGCACCATAATGATTATGGTGTAAGTTTTATAAAATGACTCAAAAATAATGATTATCATTAAGTAAAAAGTAAAAAAATTAAAATATAATCATTAAAATGTAATTTTTATAATATTACTTATAATGAGAGAGAAGAAGTTAGTTGAGTTGTTGATAAGGTTATGTAGAGTAAAAATATATCTTTTGGTTACTCTGAAAAAAGTAAGAAAAACTTTTTGAGATGTAATGAAAAAATAAATAACATAAAAAGCAGCAAAAGAAATGTTCAACTAAAGCTAAAGTCGTTGATTCTCAGGTTTGTAACAACTATTTGCTCTGAAAACCATAGCAGAGGAAGAAAACATTAGGATAATTAACTTTATGCATAGACTTCCGTTCTGTTTAGATTGAAAAGCATTTGTATTTGTTAGAAGAGACTCGAAGCTTCATTTACTTCTTGAAAATGACACTCAACTCTAAAGTAAATCTTATGGGGCATTTCGAGTGAATTTTTTTTTTAACTCGGCATAAAGCTCACTGTGGGAATCGGCACCCACACTTCCTCAGAAACAGCTGCCCACGGCTCAAAGACAATCGCCTGATTGTTAATAAAATTGTTTTGATTTCGCATTGTCCTTCTCAATATTTAAACTCAAGACATAAACTTCCCTTCATATCAGTGTTTAACTTAAAATTTATATTTATTTAATTATTATAGTAACTTATATTTTTAGCCTCAGTTTAATTGTCAATATTTAATAAACTTGTTTGCCGACTGCACTTAGTCGAGCTTCAATAAATAAACTATGTAAATAAATAATAACAAGCAGAACATAAACTAAGAAAAAAGTGCGCATGAAAATTTGTAAGAAAAGAAAGAAATTTAAAAATAACAAGCGGTTCAGTCTAGTGCACTCGACAGTAGAGATGGGCACGGGCCTCCTTCTTAAGGCCCGGCCCGGCCCGGGCCCGAAATAAATCTTTCTGGCCCGGTCCAGGCCCGGCCCGGTCAAATTTTCAAGAGGCCCGGCCCGGCCCGAGCCCGGTCAAATTTCAAGAGGCCCGGCCCGGCCCGAGCCCGGCCCGAAACCACTATATAACCTTTTTTTTTAAATTAATTTTTTTTATTCATAATTTTTTAATGTCGATAAGAATCATATCGATAATAGAGATGCGTAAATGATATTACCAGTTACCTATTTTAAAAAATAAATAAATATTTTAATAATAAATAAATATTTTTATTAATCGATATGAAAAATTTACTTTTCGGGCCTACCGGGCTTCGGGCTTTTTGCTTAGGCCCGGGCCCGCACGAAAAAAGCCCGTTTTCGATTTTCATGCACGAAGCCCGGTGATTTTTTGAAGAGGCCCGCGGGACACGAAGCCCGGCCCGGCCCGTGCCCATCTCTACTCGACAGTAATATACCCTGGGCCTAGTCTCCGGTACGCCGAAGATTTGATGTCCATGCAATTCTTAAACTTATCTTTAAATATCGATATTTCGTTTTTGTGGCAGATACATACATATTAGAGGTGGAGAACTATCGATAGTCGGCACCATCGATAGTCAACGATATTATTTTTCAAACCATCGATAACTATCGATAGTTTTCGATAGTGTGTTATATTATAAATTTTTATACAAAATTCCAAATAAAAATTTGAAATTGGCATTAATTTAGGTATTATAAAAGTAAAAATAAATACAATTCGTTGTCAACAATAATATTTCTCTATTAGCTATTGTAATAGCCAAAGTTCCACAATCTAAAACTTTTTGTTCAGTTTACTGATCATGCGCTCGGACTCGACTAAAATGGCGGGCACACATAAATAAATATTAAAACATAAAAATTTGTATTTATTTTAGTTCCGTTTCGTTCTTCTTATCCATACCATGAAAATATATATTTATTAAACACAAAACTTAAATGCAGATGCCAAAGGAGGGCCTTTCTGTGACGAATTGAGCGTCATAAAAAACTATCGACCACTATCGATAGTGTACATCTGCTATCGATGGCGCCTCGATAGTGCTTCACCATCGATAGTGCCGATAGTGCCATCGATAGTTCTCCACCTCTAATACATATGTATATAGTATGATAAATGATTTAAACCAATTTTAAAAATAAAAAAATAAAACTAAAAATAAAATAATTAAAAGTCATTTGCATCGACAGGACCGAGATTCAAACCTCGATCTCCCATTTCGCTTGCCGAGCACCTATAACCTCCGCCACTCCACAACATTCGCTTACGCTGGCAAACTCGATACCCATTCAGGATGTACATTCTGGCAGAGTAAATATAAATTGAATTAATTGACCATTAATTCTATTTATAGAATTGCAAGGGAGAATTGTTAGAGAAAATTGTTAA
Organism: Drosophila quinaria; assembly: GCA_035047525.1. Lineage (NCBI taxonomy): Eukaryota > Metazoa > Arthropoda > Insecta > Diptera > Drosophilidae > Drosophila > Drosophila quinaria. Next base: position 5,625,823 of record JAWNPO010000455.1, on the reverse strand, counting down.
TTTCTTCACTATTTATGGCCTTATCGTGATGAAACTTGGTGATTAGATTCTAAGCATGTTGTTACACACGTTGGTGCAAAAAAAGTTGAAAAAAAAGTTGAAGGTGTTGTAAATTTTTAATGAATTACGCCCCCTATAGTGGGTGTGGCAAAATTTTAACATAAACTGATATTGCCTGACATAATAATAAGAAGTCTTCATTACAAATTTGGTGGTCCTAGCTCTTACCATCTCTGAGATCCGATCTTTCATACGGACAGACGGACATGGCTATATCGACTCGGCTGTTGATGCTGATTAAGAATATGTATACTTTATGGGGTCGGAGATGCTTCCTTCTCCCTGTTACATACTTTACACAAACTTAATATACCCCCGGGGTATAAAAAGCATCTTCGGTATTTCTGCTTATTTATAAGGGTATGAAATCTTCGACCTGGCTTTCTTGTTTAAGTTGCCAATCGCCCACACAAAGGTCACCGCAGCAATGGTGGTTGCTGTTACGGTTGCTGTTGCTGCTGCGTTTGTCGTGTTGCATTTGCCAAAATGCTTGTCTTGTCACTCACCTGGCAGCAACAGGTGTTAATAGCCACAGGTAACCAGCTCTAACGCTGAAGCTGATGTTGCTGAAGTTGGCCCTGTTGCTGTTGTTCTCAACATCTGGTTGATTATCAGCAACAATTGCTGCTGCTGCTGTTGTTGTTGATTTTGTTGGTGTTGTTATTGTGACAGTTCGCTGTGGATGTTGTTGATGTTGTGGCTTATAGGTTTTCATAACAGATTGTAGTTGCTGTCGCTCATTGCTTTTGCTGTTGCTACTGTTGTTGTTATTGTTATTGTTGTTGCTGTGCTGCAGATTATTTAAATGCATATCGTTGAAACCTGTTGCCGGAATGCTGCCGGAAATTGTGTTGATGACGCCCGTGTTTTGCTGTTGCTGCTGCTGCTGCTGCTGCAACAGTTGCTGTGGTGTGCGCCTTTGATAACCGCGCGGCAATGTTGCATATGGCGAATGTTGCTGCTGTTGCCGTTGTTGATAATGCTCAATGGATGCACTTGTTGTGAGTTGATGTCGCGCTAATTGATGCTGTTGTTGCTCGTAGCTGTTGCTGATCAATTGCTGCTGTTTTTGCTGCTGCTGCTGGTTGCTGTTGCCGCCAGGCGTGGCCAGTACGCCCATGCTGTTGATGCTGTGCGTGGATGCAACACGAAACACATTTGGCACATTTGGATGATCACGCATTTTTACACTTTTTCAAAAAAAATTTATTGAAAAAAAAAAACGGAACAGTCGAGTGCACTCGACAGTAATATACCCTGGGCCTAGGTCGCGGCACGCCGAAAATTTGATGCCCATGCAATTGTGATACTAATCCTTAAATATCGACCTATCGTTTTTGTGGGAGATACATACATTTATAATGAAAATGAGTGATTTGAACCAATTTGCGCGGTATATTTAAATTTTAAAAATTTATTAAAAGTAAAAACAAAATAAAAATACCAAAAAAATTGATTGACCAAACCAGGAATCGACCTCACGACCACGCACTAGCGCTTATTTTTGTCTAAAAATTCAAATACACGAAAAATATTCAATAATTAAAAATCATTTTCATCGACCAGACCGAAGACTTGAACCACGATCTCCCGTTTCGATTGCCGAGCACTTATCACTCCCACCACTCCACCTCTTGGATTGTCTCTGGCAAACTCGATACACATTCTCGACGTACATTCTGGCAGAGAAAATGTAAAATGAATTAATTGACCATTAATTCTTTTCTATTTATAGAATGGCCATTCAAATACCTTGGACAAAATTGTTAATATTTTTAGTATTTATGGTCCAATTGAGATAAAAGTTGGTGATTGGATTCTGAGTATGATGCTACACCCGTTAGTGTAAAAACAATTTTAAATTTTAACTTAACTCCCTGAATTAAAGGTTAGGTAATGTTTTGATGAATTTCGCCCCCTATAGTGGGCGTGCCAACATTTTAACATAAACTAATATTGTCTGACATAATAAGAAGTCTTCATTCCAAATTTGGTGTTCCTAGCTCTTACCATCTCTGAGATCCGATCGTTCTACGGACAGACGGACAGACGGACATGGCTATATCGTCTCGGCTCTTGATGCTGATCAAAAATAAATATTCTTTATGGGGTCGGAGATGATTCCTTTTCCCTGTTACATATGTACTTTGCACAAACTTAATATACCCCCACCCAGAGTAGTAAAAGTTGAAAAAAAAAATCCAAAAATATTTGGAAAACTTTCAAATATTTCACAAGAAAAAAAGACTTTGTAATTTGCGCGCCAAAAAAATAGAAGAATTCGAACTGCTGTTGTGAGTTGTGACCGGAATTGCTGCTGTTGTTGGTGTTGGTGTTGTGATTTTGATTTTGATTGTTGCTGCTCGTTGGCCGTGTTAACGTGCGACGCGCTTAACAACTGCTCAATGACTAAAAATGTTGAAATGTTGCCTGGCAATGGATGCCAGCCAGCCAGAATTTTAGACCAAACACAGGCAGGACTCGGTTAAGGGCACACGAACAGCAGCAGCAGCAGCAGGAGCAACACCAACAACAACAACATCAGTGGCAGACACGAATCAGAGTCGTGACATTGGCGACTCGAGTCGTGGCAAATCAGAGGCGAGGCAAGTTGACTTGGTCTGCTGCTCGGTTACTGGCGTCGCCTGCTCGCAGCTCAAAAGCGATTATAAAACAGCAGCAACAGCAACCACTGCTTGCAACAGCAGCAACAACTGTGAGCAGCAGACGTTTGCAACTTCCGTTGTTAGCTCAAAGTGACTTCCGGTCGCTTTGGGATCTACTTATAAGTGCACTGATAAATAAAAAAGCACCGATCAGCTTATTTTTAAAATCAAACAATTTTAAGAGCATACACAGCATCAAAAATCATTCTAAAATTCGAATTTAAAATTCTTGATTTTAGCATATATTTGTGAAATTTAGTTATTATTATTTATTGAGTATTTCCAGTTGGTATTATACTTAAATTAACAGAATATGCGGATCAAATGGCAACTAACCAGCAATTAAATTAAGTTCACTCAAAAAAATTCGAATGGAGTCCCGATAATCAAAAATAATTGCGGAAAAGAAATTGATTTAAGTATTTCGTACTTGGTAAAGCCAAATATTTATTTTTTAACGCATTCGCGACAATATTGATTAATTCTTAATTTTTTTTTATCAGTGTATGTACGTGTGCCTCACTCCCACGCACTCTCACTCTCTTTCTCCCGCTTTCCATATAAAATATAATTAAATAATTTTTAAATCGTGACGCATTTGGTTGACAAGGTTTGTCGTAGTTTTCAGACAAAGTTCTTAATTCTTAATGCTTTTTAACGGTGTACATACATATGTGTGTGTCTCCCCCCTCTCTCTTCCGCTTTGCAGTACTGTTGCTGTTGTTGTTGCTGCAATTGCTGCATGTTGCACTTTGCACTGCAAAGCTAAGCATTTACGTCGGCGGCGTTCATTTAATTGAATTCCCACATGTGATTGAGAGCAAGCAGAAAGAAGGAGAGCAATAGAGTCTCGATGGCGATGATTGTGGCACATTTAAAATGTGGAGCAACCTGCCACCGCCACTGCCACACAGGTGCACTGTTAAGTGCAACATCGCGCCAGCCATAAAGAGAAAGCGGAATTGTTGAGTAGCTGAGAAATTGTTGTTGTTTCTGTTTCTGTTAATGTTGTTGGTATTGCAACTGTGCAACACATACATTTATATATATATATATATGTGTGTGTGTTTGTGTGTGTGTGTGTGTTTGTGTGTGTGTGTGTGTATGTTGACAAAGCTAAAGTGTATTGCTGACCACACTGAATTTCAGTTCCAAAAAAGCTTTCGCCCAGTTCATTAAGTGTATTTGTCTCTCATTGCCGATTTTTTGGGGCAGCTTCAAAGATCAAATAAGATTGACGATGCTAACTATGCATACTAGGGCGGGTCAATTTTTTTTCGTGAAAATCGTCCACCAAAATCGGAATCTATGATGAACTCTAAGAAAATTTCACCAAGAAACTATGTGTCTAAAATCAATCCTAGCCTCCGCTCAGAAGCTGAAGATGTTAGGTTAAGGTATATGGTATTAGACTTGTAAAGTACACTACTCTCAAAAAAACAATAACAAGTGGGAAAGGCTATAGTCGAGCGCCCGACTATAGGATACCCGTTACTTATTTTAATGAATTTTTAAATATTTTATTGCATGCATGTAGGCACTTATATTTTTTAAAAACTTTAATTAGCCAATACCACCTTTCTATTTGTCCGCTCTTGTTACGATTTAGTAGGATGATAGGTAATAATAGTAGTTAACGATAATTAGTAAAAAAAAAATTTAATATCTTGAAAACACTGCGTGTGGTGGTTTTTTGCGATTTACAGAGGCGGAAAAAGGCCTGGCAAAAATTTTAAACAAACTTGACCTGCGTGGGGCTTATAGAAGTCTGTGTGCCAAATTTGGTTGCTCTAGCTCTTATAGTCTCTGAGATCTAGGCGCTCACACAGACGGACAGACGGACAGAATATATATACTTTATAGGCTCGGAGATGCTTCCTTCTCCCTGTTACATACATTGCAACGAATACAATATCCCCTTTTACTTATTTTTATAAGTAACGGACATAAAAAGAAGGCGATTTATGATGAATTTTGGTGAAAAAATGTTTGGGGGTCTCTGCTATTTTTTTAAATTGAATTTTAAAATTTTGAGATTATATTGAAAAATTAACTTTTTTAAAAATTGGAAATTTCAATTAAAAACAAACTAGCAGAGACCCCCCAAACATTTTTTCACCAAAATTCATAATAAATCGCCCTATTTTTTGGGTTTTTTTTTAGAGTAGTGTACTTTACTAGACTAATACCATATACCTTAACCTAACACCTTTAGCTTCTCAGCGGAGCCTAGGATTGATTTTAGACACATAGTTTCTTGGTGAAATTTTCTTAGAATTTATTGTAGATTCCGATTCTGGTGGACTATTATCACGTTTTTTTCGACCCGAACAAATTGACACGCCCTAATATATACATATGTATATGGGAATTTCGAGGCTGACTAACGCCACATATGTACGGCTTTTAAGTTAAAACAAATAGCTTAAACTAATAAACTTCGTTTCTAATAAATAGAAAAAAACAAGGAATTAATTATAATTATTTAATAAAATTTCTAAGGATGGGCATTTTAATTGAAGCTTGCCTATGCGAATAAACAAGCTTATTAATTTTTATTTTTCTAACTAATTGAAATTTCTGAAAACAATGAATGTAAACCATAAGTTGTATACAATTATTTAATGAAATGTCGAGTGACCAATATTTTCATTTATTTTAACTTTTCTTATTGAGGAAACAATCCAATAAACGCAAAAATAATAAAATTGTATGCCATTTTAAATGGTAAATAATAAAACTAATCTATTTAAACAGGAGTTGAATATAATTATTAATTAAAATTTCTAGAGATCGACTTTTTCCTTTCTTAAAACAATTAATAAAAAAATTAACATAAAGTAAATGAAATTTCTAATGATGAAATTTACTTAAGCAAAAAATCAAGTTCATTAATTTGTACTCTTTCAAATTGAGTAAACTTGATTTTAACAAACATATAATTTTTATGGAAGTGACAATTTCAATGATGATTTTGTGATTTAAATTTCTCTTTTAATGAAAATAGACAATTTTGTATATTTTTAAGTTCAATGAAACAAAAAAAATCGTTTCGAAACAGAAGGACAGAAAACCATATTTTAAGGCAAAATCTATTTATGTTGTGGCAAAAAAATGAATATTTTTATGAGAACACTAAAATTCAAAATTTTATTGATAATTGCTCAAAAAAGTAAAGAACTTTGATTAATGAGCTCTTTTCAATTAAATTAAACAAGCAGCATTAATCCGCCCATTAACAATTTCTTAAATGAGTGACAAAACATTAAAAGCTTAAATACTAATACAACAAGCGGATCAGTCAAGTGCACTCGACAGTAATATACCCTGGGCCTAGCCCCCATTACGCCGAAGATTTGATGCCCATGCAATTCTCATACTTATCTTTAAATATTGACATATCGTTTTTGTGGTATCTACATACATATATTTATAATATAATAAATGATTTGACCAATTTTAAAAATAAATAAAATAAAAAAAAAAATAATCAAAAGTCATTTGCATCGACAGGACAGAAGACTCGAACCTCGATCTCCCATTTCGCTTGCCGAGCACCTATCACCTCCGCCCCTCCTCAACATACACATTCTCGATGTACATTCTGACAAAGTAAATGTAAAATTAATAAATTGACCATTAATTCTATTTATAGAATTGCAAGAAAAAATTGTTAGATAAAATTGTTAGTTTCTTCACTATTTATGGCCTAATCGTGATGAAACTTGGTGATTAGATTCTAAGCAAGTTGTTACTCCCGTTGATGCAAAAAAAGTTGAACATTTTAATTTAACTCCTTGAATTAAAGGTGATGTAAGTTTTTAATGAATTACGCCTCCTATAGTGGGCGTGGCAAAATTTTAACATAAACTGATATTGCCTGACATAATAAGAAGTCTTCATTACAAATTTGGTGGTCTTAGCTCTTACCATCTCTGAGATCCGATCGTTCATACGGCCAGACGGGCATGGCTATATCAACTCGGCTGTTGATGCTGATCAAGTATATATATACTTTATGGGGTCGGAGATGCTTCCTTCTCCCTGTTACATACTATTGAACAAATTTAATATACCCCCAGGGTATAAAAAAGCAGAAATATTCAAACAAACAAACAAATGTGGGACAACTTGCTGTGTAAAAGTTCTTGTAGAGAAGTTTCAGGGAAATTGCCGCAAACGAGTTCTAGATTTCATCTAGATTCAACAACAACAACAACAACAGCAAGAGCAAGAGAAACAAAAACCACGACAGTACAGCATCAAATTAGCTTGAATGGGACAACAGTGCATAAAAAGTAAAGACCCACCCACACAATCGCACACATGTAAGCGAAGGAGCTCAGCATTTTGAGCGCAGAAAACTAACAACATGACGGACTTGCAACAACAACAACAACTAGAACTACAACAACATTAGCAATGAATTGACAGCTGTGCAACAAAAAATTACAAAAAAAAAATTTTGGGAAAAACAAGAAAAAATCTAGACAAATACAAAGCTGAAGCAAAGAAAGTTAGAGAGTAGTGCAATCGATGCAATTGAAATGCACATAAATAAATACCCTGTAAATTGCTCAAGGACTGAAAACTGACAGATTGCGCAGTTATATTATTACTAAAAGAAAGTGAAAGAAAACTCAAATCTTAGATTGAAAATAATTGTATTTATTTTGTATTGTTGAAAATTACACGTTAAAATTTATATGATATATGGCTGAAAGGAGAGTTCATTAGGTTTGAAAGTTGAAAGAGATTCAGCGGAGGAAGGTGAAAAAAAGCAGAAGCCAATAAATAAAGAGAAGAGAAAATCAGATGAAAAAAATTAGATGTTAAACTTAAGAAGAAGAACCGGAAGAAAAGGAAGAAGAAAACAAATTAGAAGAAAGAAGATGAAGTTAAAGTTGGAGAACCAACTAGAATGAAAAATATGGATAAGGATGCACAATGGGTCAAATGGACCCTTTTTCTGATATAAACTAATTTTTTACATTCTTATTGGGAATACATCAAACTGTAATGTTGCATACCAGAAATGTTAACATTATATTCCGATGTTAAGTTAACAGCTGCTAAACATGAAGCTTATAAATTGCGCAAATATTTTGGTGAAGCTCAAATGACTCAAGTTTTTTGAAATTCAACATTTTTGATACAAATTATGATGAATAGTGATCAGTGTGGTTTGGTATTGTTCGTGTTGTCTAGAGTAAGTGTCTATAAAGTGACGCTTTTAAAATAATTATTTGGGAATAGTTTTTAATAAATTTCAGAACTTGTCAGCCAAGTAACTATATACAGGTTGTAGAGTAATTCCTTGATAACTCATATTTAACTTTTTAGCACATAACATACACTTAAGCACTGCCGGTCTGCTGGTAACATAATGGAAAAATAACGGAAAAAATTCAAATACGTTATTTTAAAAGGTATATCGATGTTATTAATATAACGACTCACAGACAACAATAAAACATATCTTTTTTAGTTACAGCCTATCTACTCTCCGAAAATAAAATCCAAAATATGTTTCTAAGAATATGAAATAAAAAACATGAATTATGAAATATTGTATACTTAAAAAGTATTAAAAAGCATGCTTTTTCAATAATTACACTGTGATAGGTTTTTTCAAAAAAAAAAAAAAAAAAGAAACCATACCTTACAAGTTAGAGACCGAAGAAGAATGTCTCTTTGTCTCTTTTTTTCGACTTGTGTGACAGTGTTATTAAAAAAATTATACAGGTGTGCTACAGATTTGACATAAATGTCATACAAATTTATGTCAAGCGATTTCTGTGGCACCCCTGATTATGTACGTTTTTTTTAGGGGTGATAAGTCTTCGAGTTATTAATTTATATCAGAAAAAGGGTCCATTTGACCTATAGTGACACGATGAAACACAACGAAAATTAAAAAAAAAAAACGAAATTATGTTGAAAAATCAGTAGGAAAGGAAATTGAAGGATTGAAAGACCTAAAAGTCGAACAGCTTAAGAATTTTAGGAAAACAAAATAGAATTTCAATAACCAGAAAAATATGAAATTCGATAAAGCTTCTTAAAAATAGCTAAATGCTTACAAAACATGACCTGACTAGCGGATACCCTGTAAAAAGCAGCTAACTATATTTTAATAATTTACAAATGTATATAAAAATTGTGTTGGCATGTGTTTCATCTGAAATCGCTTGACATACAATATATGTACTACCCGTTTAGGTGACACCTAGGAATACAGGGTATGCACAAAATAAGAGACACAACGCATTTCAGCAGCAAAGTTGTTTTGTGAATGTTGTTAACTCGCCGCTTTGTGTCTGTGTGTGTGTGTGTATTTAAATGCTCAACACACACACACACACACACACACACACACACACACTTACAAACAAGAAATCTTTGTTAATGCTCGCAGTGTCCAGTTACGTGAACAGTCGCAAGTACCACAAAATGAGAATTAAAGTCGCCGCTTCAACAAAAAATTGTTGCAAACCCGAGGGCGCAATGTGGCAAGGAGGGGAGGGGGAAGTGGCAATGTGCCATTGGGGGGCAATGCACCAAGCTACTGTCTGACTGTGTGTGTGTGTGTGTGCACATACAACACTTTTGACACTTTGGCAACTTCAATTAAAAGTAAAATGTTTGTCGCTGTTCAAATTATTGATTAAATGCGCTGGGGCCAAAGACAATGAAGCTGCTGCTAACACAGTGACACATATACCAAAACACACACACACACACAAACACACACTAGCCGACATAATTAGTTTGACAAAGCAGCGACTAATCATTCTTTCCATGTGTCAGTAAATCGAATTTAATAACGAAATCGATATACTCTCTCCAAGTACTACCGATAAATGGAATTTTCTTAAACAAATTGTTTTTTAAGAAAACATAATTTTGAATACAAAGTGCATGCGTCGAAAATCAAATGAAATAAAAAATTCCCATTTTTCCCAATTTTAACTTTACTTTACTAAAAATTATAATTTTTTAAATCATAAGTTTTAACTGAACTTAATCCTGCAAATGAAAAAACATAATTTTGAAAACAAAGTGCATGCGTCGAAAATCAAATGAAATAAAAAATTCCCATTTTTCCCAATTTTAACTTTACTTTACTAAAAATTATAATTTTTTAAATCATAAGTTTTAACTGAACTTAATCCTGCAAATAAACTACATTGAACAACAAAAAAACAACTGAACAACTTGAAAAATGGAATTAAAACCGAAACTCTGTTAACCGAAATAACGGTTTAGTAACGGTTTTATTTATAAGGGTTAATTTCGGTTTTTTAGAAACAAGTTAAAAATACGTTTAATTTTGAATTTTCATTTGTGATATTCATGATCGTATTTTCATAGCACTGAATAAGCACGAATAAAATAATTTTTTTGAATGAAATATTAAAATTGTTGAAATGTAACTAAACTACATCAAACTGAAGAATATGTGAAATAAATGTGTGAATAAAAAATTAGGAAAATAATGTTTTTTTAATTATTACTATTATATTATTTATATAATTATATGTTTGCAAAGAAATTTTTTTTGTGAACCGCAAACATACCGGCATTTCAAAACCGAACCGAAACACACAAAAACCGGTTCACCGTTACGCATCCTTTATTCAAAGATTTTGCGTAACCGATAACCGAATATAACCGAAACCGTAACTGCGGTTTTAATCCTTGATTTGTACATTACTATATTAAACTATACATATTTATTTCAAAAATTTTTTTTTTTCATATGTTTTCATAATTTTGTAGACAAATGAGAAATCTTAGTAAAATAATTCTGTCGACTAGTGTACTGATTTGCATACATGTGTGAGTGTGAGTGTGTGTGTGTTGCCTGATTAGCGCTTCGCCGCTAAGCTAGTCTCAGTCTTTCTATCTCTATCTCTTCCCTCCTCGTCTCCCTCTCGCTCTCTCGTCGGCTGTGTAAATTGATGAGCAATTAAGGTTATTGACCAAAGCATCCAGCGAGCGCCTGTGGCCAGGGTTGAAGCTGCTCTGTTGGGGCATGTAATATGTATGTGTGTGTGTGTGTGTGTGTGTAAGTGTGCGGGTGTGGAAATGGTTACGGGGCACGTGGCACGCTTTGATGCCTCGACGACTGACCCACTAAGCGAGGCCAGCGAAGCGCTAACAATGCGATGCCCAGACACTGACACAGACACAGACTTAGTCGCAACTACCCAGCAAAACTTTGCTCCTTCCAAAATGTACAACTAGAACTAGAGTCTGTCACAAACGTTCTAAAAGTGCTGACATTTAGCCTTCCCAATTCAGAAAATAACATAGTTGCCTTTTTCTCATCTTGGGAACGAAATTGTCACATACTGGGAACACACGTTCCCAAAAGTTCTACTGGGTACAGCTACAACAACTTGCAACACTTGCCACATAAATGGCAACAGAACTAGTTGCACCTGCCACAGTCAAAGCCAAAGCGGAAGCGGAAGCAATTGACATTAACTGACAATTCAAGTGCCCCACTGACTGACTGAAAGACGGATTGACTGATCGATTGACTGACTGATTGACTAAGTGAGTGTTGCAAGTAACGTTAACCGATTTAAGGCTTTTGCTAACCGGCAACTAACCCAAATTAGTTGCTCCTTGCGGTCGATTTGCCTGTGGCAACAGCTTCACTTTTAAGTGGAGCGGAAGCTGCAGCAACCACTGTAACTGTAACTGTAACTGTAACTGTAACTGTAACTGTAACTGTAACTGTAACTGTAACTGTAACTGTAACTGTAACTGTAACTGTAACTGTAACTGTAACTGTAACTGTAACTGTAACTGTAACTGTAACTGTAACTGTAACTGTAACTGTAACTGTAACTGTAACTATAACTATAACTATAACTGTACTTGCAACAACAACTGCCACAACGTCTTAATTTCGCCTAGCAGCAAAATGAGCAAATGAACAAGTTCAAGTGAATTTAATTGCACATAAATTAAATCACTGCGGACGACAGTCCGCGCTAGTGACGAAAGCAGCACGAAGAGTGCGAAAGGCGACTAGCAATATATACAGGAAGAATGGAAAATTTGCCGATCGAAAGGAATCAACTTAACTATCAAATTTGCATACTAAGACTTTTGAAAACTCACCTGGGTCGTGGGATAAACAGGTGCTAGTGGGAGGGCCAAAATTTAATCGATTGAAGCAAATGTGGCCGATGGAGCCTTTTTTTAATTTTTGACTTTCGAAAATAAGACAAAAATTCAGTTGGTCTGTTTGTTATTTTTTGTATCAAAACGTTAATAAATGACGACTTGTTCCCGATGAAAAATCTATAAACTTTTGTTTTACGACTTTTTCGAAAAATCGCTAGTTTAGCGGAAAACCCCCTAAAATTAAAACCCTCACAGTATCCAAACAATAGAAGCTTCAGATATGATATATATATCGTTGAAAAGATATTTTGAAGTTCTTTTAGGCATGGCTTCAAGTTTTTTTTAAGTAAATAGGTAAACAACTACAGGTGAAATAAGGTATTTTTCTCTACATTTTGGCGATTTTTGAGAAAACGTCGCTAACGATTTTGTTTAATTTTCAATATGTTGCAGATTGTAAAATTTCTCTTTTTTTAATATATGATTAAAAAAATGTTTTACTTTGAATTGGAAAAGGACAGCAGCAACAAAGTTTCATAGCAGCCTGAGTTTGAGAGTGCTGATAGCTTTTACGATTGGCATGTGTGTTCGTAAAAGGAACCAGTGTTGCCAGACAATTTATTTTGGTTGTTGTAAGCATGCAACGCACTTTGACTTATAGTAATGTGTTTTTATTCTCATGATTATCAACGTAGACTTCTACAAACACTAAACATATTTTTACATAAGTAGTTAAAATGGCAAATTTCTGATATCTTAAGTTGAGCTTTCGTTCGCTTTGTTAGCTATATTTTATTATATTGCTCAGCTGCCTTTGAAATAATTTTAATTTCTTTCAATCAGTTGAATTCAACAAGCTTTTTTTCTGGCAAACTTCTCAGTTCATGAAAACTTATTTTAAAGTTAGAGTTTTTTGTTTTAAACTATTTATGTACCACACACTTATGTTTCACAAAATATAAATGAATTAAGGAATTAAATCATAAGTTTTTTTAATATTATTTTAAAATTGCACTTTTAAATTACTATAACAAATTTGATTTAATTCATTTAGAATCTCGAGTTTTTTAAACTTGATTATTGAGAGACTTTCAGCCACAATTCGAGTTTATTTGAAAATATAAAAAAAGCGATAAACTGGTTTTCGGAAATATTTCCTGCCTTTGATAAAGCAAAATTGCACTTTGCTAAGCCGCTAAAGAAGTGATACTCTAATGGCGACTCTCGCTCCGCTTTGAGTGAGCCATAATCCTGGCAAAGAGGCAAAAAGGCAATCCGGCCAATCAACTGTCCTAACGTAGCAGCCACTAACCAACTGAATGCCATATTTTGTGGCATTCATAACTGGAAACAAACGCTGTTGAACTTACAGTTGCAGTTGCAGTTATAGTTGCTCGTTCTTTCAGTTTCAACTTTATTATTAGAAATTTTTAACTTTTATTCATTAGAAATTTAAAGTAAGTTTTTCCATTGAAATATATATTAATAAGTCGTTTTTCCCAGTTATTTTGAGAATTTACTTGTATGAAGAAAGACACATACATATGTACATATATCCCTGAACTATTGTAATTAATCCAGAGGTCACAAATAGAATAAATTATAATTGGGATAAATATATATTCAATAAAACACAAAAGTGTCTCTGCAATAACTACTTGCAAATAACACTCACTCATTAGCTCACAAAAATAAAATAAACATTAAATAACAAAAAAAAAAGATTGAGAATTTAATAACTCATTTTATTGCTCGATATTTGTAGTTGGTGCCTAAAACACATATGGGCATTTCCAGCAAAAGGTCCACCTCACCCAAAAACGTAAAATTGATCAAAAACTCACATCTTGTGAAAATTTCTTCCAGGAATGTATTTAAGTTATTTATTTAAGCAATATACGAAACTCAATAGGATGAACATATAGAATATACATTGGAATAAATTCACTTTTTCTAAATTCACTAACTAAGATAGTAAGATTGTTGCAGCAAGTGAAAGTTTAATTAAAAGTTTTTTGATCTGTTTTCGATACTTAGAATAAAATTTGATGAACAAATTCTTGGAACAAACCGGGTGGAAATCTTGTCACGTTCGCGATGTCGCGTAACAAATTACTTATAAAACTTGTAAAATAAATAAAATGATAGTAACATATCAAAATTATTCCTAAAATGGAAAACTACATTATTTATTTATAGTTTAAGAGTAGTTTTTTTCAAATCACGCTCCACATTTTGCAGACTTCAGCATTTCTCAAGATGAAGTCAAACATGACTTCCATTTTTCGTCGCGATGCATTATTTTCTATTAATAATTCGAAAACGAGAAGTTGATAAAATGCATTAAACACTTGAGAAAACATTTTTGAAAATATTAACATTTGCCATTTGTTTCTTTTCATTTAAAGACGTACAAATGTCGGGCTCTCGATCCTGGAAAGCGAATAGCGAACGCATGTACTTAATTCAAGGTAACCCTTAAGTTAATTTTAGTGCTGTACGAGGGCTGTAGGGTTGCCATCGCAGCGTGATAAAAGGCAATGTTAATGAATTAAACAGCTGCAATGCCACAATACTCATGGAATTTGCAATAATGCACTCACAGTCAAGCCAACAAACAAACAGTCACTCATCTATTGAAGCCAGATTCTTATTCACTTATTTGTTTTGAAATATTGACATATTGAAAGAGAAAGAGAGAGAGACAGAGGAAAATACGCAGATCTATTAACAAAATGTAATTGAAATTGAAGCTAGGGTTGCCACCCCAACCAACGAACTGACGATTGACAGCTCAACTTTTTTAATATTTAATACGACTTTCTCTCTCACAGGTCAATCCATGCTATATGTAGGGACAGAACTGCACTTGGCTACACTGAGAGAAACTTTTGAATATGCAACTCTTATTTTATTTACAAACTGTGTTGCCCCTTGCCAGTTGTTAGACAAGCTTTTAAGCTTCTAACTCTAGAAGGTTGCAAATTTTTAACTCGCCACAAGTTCATCAACGTATTTATACATACATATATTCAAATTGTGTTTTTGCATAAATTTTATTGTTACTTTCTTATACCCTAACTGAAAGTATTCGAAACAGTTAAGCAAATGTGTAAAATCCGAAGCGATTAGATAGTGTAAAATACATAAAACATGAAGAGGTATTTGCGAACTAAAGTCCAATTAGATTAAGCTTAATGCATGAGTCGCAATTGATCAAAGTGATTTAGCGTTAATATTTTAATGCTGTTAGTTATAACTACGATTGAAGAATTGTGAAAATGTAACTTGCTTTTTAAATATTAAGTGCTTAAAGTATCACATATGTACAAAGATTGTTATTGTTTCGAAAGAATATTAAGTGTTCGGCATTATTTATTCTATTGTACATTCTACATAGTGCTTTACTCTTCTCTACACTTCGTTCTACAACTTTTCACTCCTACTTTTTTCAGCTAATTCTTCTCTTACTTGTCCTTTTGCTTTTCATTGTCCTTTTGCTTAAAAAGTACAGAGGGAAGCGTTTCCCACTTCATAAAGTTTATATATTTATGATTATTGATGAACGAGTAAATAGCCATGTTAGTCTGTCTGTATAAACACCAAGATTTTAAAGACTTAAAGCAGCGGTGGGCACACAATGGCTCCGGGAGCCAGCGGCTGCTAACGAATTCAGATTTCGTGCTCACCGCTGACTTAAAGAGTTAGAGCTAGTTCGTATGTACACTGATCAAAAAATATGATTTCAAATAAAAATTTTTGCCTCAAAACAAATAATTTTTATCGAATAAAATTTTTAAAAACAGACAATTTTTGAAAATCACATACAAATTCACAGTTTTTTGTAGTGCTTTCAAAAGTTTAAATGCTTAAATTAAAAATGAAAATGCTAAAGACAAATTTGTTTTGATTTTAAAAGACTGTCTTTGTATCAGATTAAATTTCTTGTAAATAATTGTCCGGAAAAATAAATCCAGAAAACTGGTTATAAAAGCAATTTTAAACTTGAAGCACTAATATTTTACACTCGTAATAAGAATAGATTCCATTAATTTTTTTTACAGAATATGTGTAGGTACAGGGTCTATCAAAAGCTGTTTATTGTCTTGGAAGCTTTTTGCATTCGGTGCAGCAACATCTGGTCAGCTAAAACTTTAATTACTTGTACCAGCCAGTGTTGCCAAATTAGCTTATTTTAGGCTAGGTCTTGCATATTTGAAATTGGAAAGGCTTATAAAATTTGCAAATAGCTTATAGCCTGAAATCTAGCATATTTTAATGTTCACATAGCAAATTCCAGCAATGAATTTTCTCGTGATATCAACGAAAAATTTAATAAGTTTAAAATGTTTCACGGCATAGAAATGTCGGATCATGTTCTTTGTTATGTGAACTTTATTCTTATGATTGTTAATTTGATTTCTAATCGATGGTGTCATCGTCATATTGGCTGATGCATGTGCGATGTCTTAACGCCGATATCTTTAATTTGGTAATGGAAAATGGAAAGCAGCACTAGCAAATCTACAATAATGCATGTGGTATCCAAATAAGGAATAAAATAATAAAGTCGATGATATGTTAACAAATTTTTTTTGCATTTTTGTTTTTAGCTTATTTTAGCTTGTTTTTACTCAGAATCTAGCTTATACAGGCGCTGAACACCTGCAACACTGGTACCAGCACACTATGGGGCGAAATTCGAAAAATAGAATATTTAGTCAAAGTATTAATATTACTAAAACTTCAAACCGAAAAGTTCAGAACCAAAAATGTTATATAACAGACCAATGTTAAACCTGACAGCTGTTAAATTGCAATGTATTGCTCGCTTGTCGTATGAGGTATTTGACCAGTTTTTGGGGTATTTATGTATACAATTATAAGTTTTTTGGAAAAGTGGGCGTGTCGAAATCCCCGCCCTCATTTTTGTTCTAATTTTATGCTCACAGCCATCTACAAGGGCATATAACTTTCTTTGTCTAACAAGTACTTTTTCTTTTTATTGCTAATAATATTGGCCAAAGCTTGTTATTTGGAATAAAAATAATGAACTTACTTGTTAAGGATATAAAAAAAAGCAAAAAAACATAATTCTGAGGGTGTACATAACATAAATAAAAAAGACCGCATTCAAAAATCTAGCATATTATAAAAGTTATTAATAAATATTCGATTTTTCGGAATTCGCCCCATAGTGCAGCAGTCAGTGAACAGACACAAAGATAGACAGACAGGCAGAGAGACAGAGAGGCAATGAAAAAATAAATAGAGAGAGACAGTTTGTCAGTTGCAGTTTGGTGGGAAATTATAGCATACTTATGGGCGCCTGACCCCTTTTTTTTTTGAGGAATTGTCAACTTCAAAGCACTTCTCAACTTCGCTTGTGCTCAATCGTCTGTGTGGCAATAAACAACATGTCCTTTTGCCTCCTTCCCCGTGATTCCCCTAGCTTCACCACAGAAACACTCCGTCCAATATGTTTCTCCGCCTTTTTATTTTGTATTATATTTATTTATAGCTGCCCATTGGTCGCGTGTTCTCCATTTGCTTAACAGACTTAAAACCAACTCGGCTCAAAGTGGAAAGAAATTTCTTGCAAATTTGTCCGAGTATGTGCCACAAACATTTAAGCTGAAAATAATGAAGTCCAAAATGAGAAGAAAAGTGCAATTTTTGAAATGTCGATTCATTTACACTATACTGATTCCCATATCGCTTTTTCGTCTATTGACTCAAGGTTTTGTACTTACCATATGAGCTCAAAGCATAATGGCTGAAATCAGAAAGTAACTTGCTGCTGACTAAACGCAAACACCTTTTAAAAATAGGACTTAATTGATTTTCACTGCATGTAATTATTATGATAATAAACTATAAGTTTTGTGTTCATCAAATGTTCCTTGTGATAAAATATATTTAAGCTTGTAATTAATATTATGCTTTTGTAGCTTTTCTAAGAAATTTTGAATGTTATTGATGATTAAGTAAATGACTTATATTAATGTTATAATTAAATAAATTTAATTTGTATTTAAATTCAATAAAGCGTATTTTAAGGTCATGGAATCGACTCTATTACTTGATTTTATATGTCTTTTGCATATTATGGTTTTATACCCTGGGCGAATATTAAGTTTTTTCAAAAGTATGTAACAGGGAGAAGGAAGCATCTCCGACCCCATAAAGTATATATATTTTTGATCAGCATCAACAGCCGAGACTCTATAGTCCTGTCTGTCAGTTCGTAAAAGCGAAAGGATCTCAGAGATGGTAAGAGCCAGGACCACCAATTTTGGAAATTTATGCTGGGAGGTAGCTTTAGGTTCCATTTATAAGAATAAGAAATCTTATAAAAAAAACCTCTTTACGAGGTGAAAGTCTAGTGACGAAAACAGTTTTATGCCCCAAAATTTCTGATATCCAATTTTGTGACGAATAATATTAAGTTTTACATATAAATTATTTTAAAAAAAATTTTGCATTCGGCACATTGCGCTAAAATGTCTCAATTCTTTATATCAAATAACACTCACTGTTTTGCGCAGTGCCGAATGCAAAATTTTTTTTAAAATAATTTATATGTAAAACTTAATATTATTCGTCACAAAATTGGATATCAGAAATTTTGGGGCATAAAACTGTTTTCGTCACTAGACTTTCACCTCGTAAAGAGGTTTTTTTTATAAGATATCAGTAATTTTTGAATAAGACATCAGAAATTTTTAAATCGCAATAAATTTTTAGAGTATAAGCTTGTTAAAAGGTGCTTTTTGTTTGTACAAGCTAGAACGAACTGTCTGACAACACTGGTTCCCTTTACAAACACACATGCTGCTATGACACTTTGCTGCTGCTGTCCTATTCCAATTCTAAGTTAAATGTATACATTCAGTTAAGAAGTAATATCGACTAATATTCGACTAAATCATGAATAGTAACCCTAAATATATACCGATATTACTCTAATCGCAATTATAATATGGTTTTTCTGCCGCAAAAAGAATTCACCACTTGCAAGCAGTTTATTTCCGCAATGCGCTGCAAGCAGTATACATACTGCATATGTACATGCAGAAGTGTAAAGGTAAAAGGTATATTCAGTTGATAGGTAATATCTTGCCCAAACGAATTTTGAGAGATATGTTTTATATGTCAAAAAACGCGGAATTGAATTGTCTACAACATATATTATATTAAAAAGTGATTTAAAGCACAGATTTTTCATAAATTGAAAAAAAGTGTAAAAAAAACCTTATTTCACCTGTAGCTTTTTACCTGTGTTCTTTAGCAAAAAAGCTTACCTTTCCAACGATATATAAACCACATCTGTAGCTTCTATAGTTTGGATGCTAAAGGGGTTTTAATTTTAGCGGTTTTTAGCGGTTTCCCGCTAAACTAGCGTTTTTTCGAAAAAGTCGTAGGACAAACGTTTCTAGATTTTTGATCGGGAACAATTCCTCATTCAAACTTTTAAGCTAAATCAACGATTTGATCCAAACAAACAAACAAACAAACAAACAAACAAACAAACAAACAAACAAACAAACAGACAAACAGACAAACAGACAGACTGACTTTTCATCTCGTTTTGAGAAGGGCACCAAAAATTTCAAAATAAATTATCTTTTGAACCAGTAATCGGATTTTGTTGATCGAGGTGTCATTCGACGCGTATTTTTGATAAGAACAGTAAAAAATTAAAATAAATTTCAAAAAGGCTCCAATGGCTCCAGTTGCTCCAATAACTTAAATTTTTCCCCTTCCACTAACACCTGTTTATCTCACGAACCAGGTGAGTTTCCAAAAGTCTTAGTATGCACATTTGTAAGTTTAATTGATACCTTTCGATCGGTATATAACTCGACCTGATCGGACAGTCATAGCAAATTTTCCATTCTTCCTGTGTATATATGCTAGTCGCCTTCGCACCCTTCGTGCTGCTTTCGTCACTAGCGCGGACTGCCGTCCGCAGTGATAATACTGGTAAAAAATTTAACCCAGAAGCCGTAAATTAGTGTTGAGTTTTATCTTATAAAAAAAACCTCTTTACGAGGTAAAAGTCTAGTGACGAAAACAGTTATATGCCCCAAAATTTCTGATATCCAATTTTGTGACGACTAATATTAAGTTTGACACAAAAATTATTTTAAAAAAAATTTTTGCACTCGGCACATTGCGCCAAAATGTCTCAATTCTTCATACCAAATAAAACTCAATGTTTTGCGCAGTGCCGAATGCAAAAATTTTTTTTAAAATAATTTTTATGTCAAACTTAATATTATTCGTCACAAAATTGGATATCAGAAATTTTGGGGCATATAACTGTTTTCGTCACTAGACTTTTACCTCGTAAAGAGGTTTTTTTTATAAGATATCAGAAATTTTTGAATAAGATATCAGAAATTTTGAAATTTCATTCTATCAACTTTGTTTATTTTTTGTACAAGCTAAAACAAACTGTCTGCCAACACTGGTTCCCTTAAAACACACATGCCAAGCGCAAAAGCTAGTAGCACTCTCAAACTCTGGCTGCTATGACACTTTGCTGCTGCTGTATGCATGCTACTGCATATGTACATGCAGAAGTGTAAAGGTAAAAGGTATATTCAGTTAACAGGTAATATCTTGCCCAAACGAAATTTGACGGCTGCGTTATATGTAAAAAACGCGAAATTGAATTGCTACAACAAATAACATACAGTCGAACTTCCCTAACTCGAATCACCATTATCCAAAGAAAAGGTTCGAGTTAGGGAAATATTCGAGTTATAGAGTTTTTTTTTCTTAAGATTATTAATTTTACTGCCACTCATTTAATTCGAGTTACAGAGAAATTCGAGTAAGAGAAGTTCGAGTTAGGAAAGTTCAACTGTTTTTAAAACTTATTTGAAACGTAGATTTTTCTTAAATCGCCGAAATGTGTGAAAAAAAAACCTTATTTCACCTGAAGCTTTTTACCTGTGTTTTAAGCAAAAAAGTTTACAGCTAGGCTTAAAGCCCTTCAAAATACATATTCAACGATATATAGATCAAGGTGGATTAATAAGGTGATGTATTCGTTTGACGTTCCCTCTTTTTTCGGGGCAGAAACGTCATTACGAGAGCATTTTCTATATATCTATCTCTCTCTCTCTCAGACTAATTTTGACAGATTTGCCCCGAGAGACAGCGAATACATCACCTATCACATCTGTAGCTTCTATTGTTTGGATGCTGTGGCTTTTGGCGATTTACATGTACATTAACATACTGCATATGTACATGCAGTAGTGTAAAGGTAAAAGGTATATTCAGTTAATAAGTAATATCTTCCAAACCCATCGGTAAAATTTTTTGTGTCATATATCAAAAAACGCGAA
The DNA here is from genome assembly GCA_035047525.1 of Drosophila quinaria. Classification (NCBI taxonomy): domain Eukaryota; kingdom Metazoa; phylum Arthropoda; class Insecta; order Diptera; family Drosophilidae; genus Drosophila; species Drosophila quinaria. The sequence goes on along the minus strand of JAWNPO010000455.1, from coordinate 5,604,591 downwards.
ATTTTACACACTACACTACACACAAACATATTGACATATTTAGAGTCGTTTTCTCAAAAACCGCCAAAATCTGGGACAAAATATCTTATTTCACCTGTTGATTTTTACCTATGCACTTTAGAAAAAAAGTTTGAAGGTTTGCCTAAAAGCCCTTCAAAATACCTTTCCAACGATACATAGATCACGTCTGTAGCTCATATCGTTTGGATGCTATTAATTTTAACGGTTTTTAGAGATTTCCCGCTAAACTAGCTTTTTTTCGAAAAAGTCGTAAAACAAACGTTTCTAGATTTTTGATCGGAAACAAGTCCTCATTCAAACTTTTAAGCTAAATCAACGCTTTGATACTAACAAACAGACAAACAGACAAACAAACAGACTGACTTTTCATCTCGTTTTGAGAAGGGCACCAAAAATTTCAAAATTAATTATCTTTCGAACCAGTTGTCCGATTTCGATGATCGAGGTGTCATTCGACGCGTATTTTTAATGAAAATTGAACAGTCATAGCAAATTTTCCATTCTTCCTGTGTATATATGCTAGTCGCCTTCGCACCCTTCGTGCTGCTTTCGTCACTAGCGCGGACTGCCGTCCGCAGTGATATGCACACAGACAGATCTGACTACAGCGATTCTTTATTTTGCAGCTAAGATTTCAGCCAACACCTTTTTTAAATTGAAAAACAATAAAAAAAAACCTTAGCGGATCATATACTAACAAATTATTTGCATTTAAAAATTTAAAAAAAAAAAAATAATTGTTCCGTGCTAGAATTCGAACCCGGAACCCGAGCTGAGAATTCATGCAAAAATCGTACGCTCTACACTTTGTGCCACTGGCGATCATTAAGAACGACTGTCTAATTATAGATTTCATTGTTACTGGACTGTTAGTCAAATGTAATTGCTGCTGCTGTCCTATTTCAATTCAAAGTAAAACGTATATATTCAGGTAATAGGTTATATCTTCCAAACCAATCAACATAAATTTATGAATGATATATCAAAAAACGCGAAATTTTACAAGCTCAAACATATTGCAAATTAAAAAAAATCGTAGGCAGCGTTTTCTCAAAAACCGCCAAAATCTGGGAAAAAATATCTTATTTCACCTGTTGATTTTTACCTATGCACTTTAGAAAAAAAGTTTGAAGGTTTGCCTAAAAGCCCTTCAAAATACCTTTCCAACGATACATAGATCACGTCTGGAGCTCATATCGTTTGGATGCTATAGGGGTTTTAATTTTAACGGTTTTTAGCGATTTCCCGCTAAACTAGCTTTTTTCGAAAAAGTCGTAGAACAAACGTTTCTAGATTTTTGATCGGGAACAAGTCCTCATTCAAACTTTTAAGCTAAATTTACGATTTGATCCAAACAAACAGACAAACAGACAAACAAACAAACAAACAAACAAACAAACAAACAAACAAACAAACAAACAAACAAACAAACAAACAAACAAACAGACTGACTTTTCATCTCGTTTTAAAAGGGGCACCAAAAATTTCAAAATTAATTATCTTCTGAACCAGTGATCGGATTTTGATGATCAAAGTGTCATTCGACGCGTATTTTTGATTAGAATAGTAAAAAATTAAAAAAAAATCAAAAAGGCTCCAACGGCCCCATTAGCTCCAATAATTTAAATTTTTCCCCTCCCACTTACACCTGTTTATCTCACGAACCAGGTGAGTTTCTAAAAGTCTTAGTATGCACATTTGTAAGTTAAGTTAATACCTTTCGATCGGTATATAACTCGACCTGATCGGACAGTCATAGCAAATTTTCCATTCTTCCTGTGTATATATGCTAGTCGCCTTCGCACCCTTCGTGCTGCTTTCGTCACTAGCGCGGACTGCCGTCCGCAGTGATTTTGAGCGAAAAAAATAATTATTACGGCCTAAGTATTATAAAATAACACACAAATAATTATTATCAGTGAAAAAATAAGTAAAAATCATAAATAATTATTACACTGTGTTACAAAAAAAAATCAAAACGAATCTTCTGGGATGGGACATAGCGTAGGTTGTAGTTATAGATAAATATATTTTTTTGCATACTAGAATTTTTTGGTGCACATCGAAATTTTGAATAACGGTACAAAAACTGTTTTTTCGTACTTGCACTCACTCATGCGTCCATAGCTTCGTCAAATATCCACCGATTTTCATTTTCTTACCAGTTTTAGATAGAAGAAACTTAGGTCTTTAAACGTGACATACATGACTTAACAGGTTTCATTTCCTATATTGGAGTATTTGATAGGTAAACTAATTTTTTGTTGATTTTTTTACAACTTTTTTGACTTTGGTGATGTTTTCGAACACTATTTTGGTATAAACCCGTTATACTTGTTTTATTATTTGAAAAGAATACTTTTTTACGAGTAAAACGTGAGTCCATTTTCTAAAATGATTAATGATTAGCAAAGTTATAAAAGAGTTTTCAAAACGAAATTGCTCAATATGTTGATATTCGCTCCATTATAGCACCTAAAAGTATGCAACTATTTTCCGTTCGCATGTTGCGTAGCAGAGAGCTGCAACGAGTAAGAAATTTTTGTTCTGACTCGAGCATTGACTCGTACCCATTGTGATTTTTTCAGTTTTGTCAGCGATCAATTCTGACTTGGTACTCGTTGTGATTCGTTGACTCAAATTGACTCGAAAAATGATCAAAAATCATGCCATGATTCGAATCATGATCGAATCAGACGTTCAAAAGGCGGGAGGCGGGGCGCACAAGCAGCAACCTTTTTTAAAGTTGACCTAACTGTATCGATCTACACAAATGTGCGAAAACAAGGGTGGCACAGTGGTTCCTCCTATAGGCCAAAAATAAAAAAGTCCAAGTTAAAATTTGGACTTTAAATGTGTCAACACTGTTTTAGAGTTGGTCTAGCTATTAAACTATATTCTTGTTTTAGTTTTGCTCTAGCTGTCCTCTTCAAGAATAGCATCAAAAGAGACAACATAAATTATTTTGGTATTGCAGCGTGATCAACTTGCAAGTAGAGCTGTTAATAAAAAAATTAAGAACCCGTTAAAAACAAAGTTATTGTGCGATGGAAGGGTTTAATTTTATAAATAAAGGTATTATCTACATTTATACAACAAAAAGTTTATGTACTTCCTGCTGTGTTTTGTGTAAATCTGTATTGTGTTAAGTACATTATTTTAGACGTTCTGTGTTTGTCTTTGCTGTGTTTCGTTCGCGTTTTCATTATGAAGGTAAAATCAGGAATCAAAAAATCTTTTTGTATGTTATGAAATAACATTTGAAGATTATGTGATATTAATTTCAAGTGCCAATAGGCGCCTAGGCTCTTGCTATATACAAAAATGTAACCTAACCTCAACTTTAAAAAAGCACATGTATTTTGCGAGGACCCTTTCATTACGGGTCAAAGAAAACTTCCATGTAAATCAAAGTCGATGCTATTAAAATCAGCTATTGATTTACTGGAACAATCCATATAAATTTCTTATTATTTTCCATTTTACATATATTTGTTGAATTTTTTCCATTATATTTGTTTTCTTTTTACATTATAATTAAAACGTGTACATATAAACTGTAAAAAAATATCTTTAATTATTTTGTGCTTGTTGTTGTTAATGTATTGTTACATTTTTGCGGTTTGTCGTTGAAAAAATTATTTTTTTCAACAAAAACTCGATTTTAGACTGATTGTTCGTATGGCGGCTATATGATATAGCAGTCCGATTTCAACCAAATTTGTTCAGGATGTATTGGACCATCCCAAATGCAAATTCTGTAAGTTTGGTTCAGATGTCTTAAACAACAAAAAAGTTTTTCATACAAACAACTGATTTCAGACCGATAGTTCATATGACAGCTATATGATATGGTGGTCAAATCCGGCTGATTTTAATACATAATCTTACTATAAATTTATAAAAATTTTGTGTTAAGTTTCAAGCCTCTTCCTCAACTAGAAGTATTTTTGGCCGCCCTCCCCATACAAAAGGAACCAGTGTGGGTGGGTTTGAAGTGGCTAGGCGGCGTCGTGACGTCACGCACACGCACATTTTGGACCCTTTTTTTATGACCGCCATAAAAATGAACAGCCTGTGTGTGTCTCTGACCCACGCTGACGGCGATCCGCGGCCTTTTATACACTGAATGAAAAGACAAAGTAGGTTTCTTCACTTTAAGATTTTTAAAAAGATGTTTAGTATAATATAATTATTTTGAGTCTCAATAATTTTGTTCAGTGTAGACCTTTTATTTTTTCTCGCACATTTGGGTAGATCGATACAGTTAGGTCAACTTTAAAAAGGTTGCTGCTTGTGCGCCCCGCCTCCCGCCTGTTTAAACGACTGATTCGATCATGATTCGAATCATGGCATGATTTTTGATCATTTTTCGAGTCAATTTGAGTCAACGATTCACAACGAGTACCAAGTCGCTTTGGCGACCGTGACTTGATTTGATTTAATTTTTGGCAACGGCGACCAATCCAGCACGAATCTACTCGTTGCAGCTCTCTGTTGCGTAGTTATCAAAGCGCAGTTTTTGACATGCCTTTTTCCCTAAGAATTTGAATAGCTCAATAAAATATTATTCGATTTTAATAAAGTAGAGTGCAGAAGACGCAAATTGAAAAGTGTTTGGAAACTGCGTACCAAAAGTAAACAGTTTCATACAAGTTTCACTTATTAATTTACGTTCAAAGTTGGGTAATGTCGCAAAAAACTGAAAAAATGCATTTATTGTAAGACGCATAGTTTAGGACATAGAATTTTTAGACTCCATCAACCTCGAAAAAACGGTTTTTGTACCGTTATTCAAAATTTCGATGTGCAACAAAAAATTCTAGTATGCCACAAAATTCTATTTAACTATATCTACAACCTACGCTATGTCGCATCCCAGAAGTTTTTGGACTGTCACACAATGTTATTTAAGTTGTATTCTCTTTTGAGCAAACATAATGATTACGGTCTAAGTTTAAAAAATTACTCAAAAATAATGATTAGTTGTGAACAAAAGAGTAAAATTCATAAATTTAAAAATCATGGCGGAAATGCAGAGATTAAGAAAAAAATAAAGATTTTGGTGCTAACCATTTTTTTCTAGGTCCTTTTGAAAGTGTGTGATTTTTATAGATAAAAAATAAAAAAAAAAACATTATTTACGGTCCCTGGGTGCAAATCATTTATCATATTATATATATGTATGTAGCTGCTACAAAAACGATATGTCGATATTTAAAGAAAAGTATGAGAATTGCATGGGCATCAAATATTCGGCGTGCCGGGGACTATGCCCAGGGTATATAACTGTCGAGTGCACTCGACTGATCCGCTAGTTCAATTTAGTTTATTTTTCGTTTTTAATAATCGTTCAATAATGTGAAATACGAGTACAAAGAACTGATTTTTTATTATGTTCCGAACTTTTCATTTCCATCATCAATATATATATATATTTTTTTTTTATTTGATTTGTGTGTGTGTGTGTGTGTGTGTGTGTGTGAATGTGTGAGTGTGTGTAAATGAGTGTTCAATTCAATAATTCTGATATGAAACGTTCCGATCCAAGCTGATTGTTCACTTAAAATTGGCAAAAACATACTCCGTTTGTTGTTGTATATTGAAAACTGAAAATGTATATTTTCACTTCCAACAGAATACAATTAACTTACATATTGTTTTTTATAAGTAATATTTAATTTTTTCAAAAGCTGAAAACTTTAGTATAATACTTCAATATCTTAAATATTTCTCATCTTTATATCATTAATGTCTAAATTATTTTTTAAATTGTATTTGTTGCTTAAATGTATACATTTATTATTATGCTTAAATAGGAGTAATGTCATTGCAGATAATGTTGGAAATAAGACACTGAGGAAAACATTTCTAGTGAAAAGAGAGTTGATTTTGGGTAACTTGTTTGTTTTAAAAGTATTTCAATTAAACTGACAGAAATCGGACCATTGCAATGTTAGTTGCTGTAAAAAATAGTTGCTGTATCGGAAATATGTATGTCGCGTTCATCCTGACTAAGTTTCATCCAGATGGGATCACTATTGTTTATAAGAAAAATGTATTGTTGCATTACTCTAATGTCATTTATTTTTAATTTCTTAATTTTGTCATCATTCTTCTGCAAGGGCATTCAAAAGTTCGGCTAGCCGAAGCTCACACTTTTCTTTTGCTCGTATTTCATATGCCTAGCTAAACATTCAATTAATCAACATTTTCAATTAATCTTATCATATTATATATATTATTATATATTATATATATTATTGTTATTATTTAAATTTATGTATAAGAAACTTTTTTGGTTTCTATCTTTACTTTGCTTTTGTTAATTGTCTTTGGTTTTGCATTTGCTAGTTTTATACATTTTTAGATAATCCATTCACGCCAACAACAATAAATATACATCAATCAATATGTTTTTTGTTTTTTTTTTAATAAATTGCAACAATATAATACTTAAATTTCAGACATATATTTTTTTGTATGGGGTGCGTTTTGGGTGGGCTGGGGGGATGGTTATTTTGTTAGGCTTAATGGGGGAAGGGGGTGGGCGTATCTCTAAACGCATCATCAACATTGTTATCAACATCATCATCATCATCGTTCCTTCCTCTCCGTTCCTTCCTCTCCAAGTACACTGAGCATTATCATGCAGCACCAAAAAGTATGCAATGGATTTTATTCATGCTGGGCGGGGATATTATTTTACAGTGGCGTCTGAAATGTTATGCACACGCTCCGAACTGTTCTCACTTGATATTTATTTTTTATATATTTTGTTATGGTATCTGGCCCAGCTTTTCAAAGGCGTGGCAAATTTGTAACCCCAAAAATTGGACTCAACTTTGCGCGCTATTGAAAATTAACTTTTAGGCTGAAAGTTTATTAAAGGTATATGAATGCTCGCGATTAATTTAAAAAAATATATTTAATTATAATTTAAATTAATTTAATTACGGGTACTATATTATATTTTACTATCTATAAAATTAATGTAAGTTCGATTTTATAAAAATGTGAAAGATACTAATAAAGTCATTAATTGAAGTTATTTTCAATAAATTGTTTTATAAAATTTGAAAGAAAATCGTACTTATGAATACAATTTTTTAACCAATTTAAATGCGCCTTGACTTGAGTTCAGATTTTGGGATCCTTGCCATCTTGTTAACAATTGTTGAAACGTCATCCAATTTTACATACTTGACTTCACTATACCAAACTAACACTAAATATATGTATATACATACATATATGTATGTGTGTACTTGTATTTGTATATTGTATATTTTCAATTCGGTTGTGTAGTGTTCTTAAATGTAGGTAATAAAAAAATACTCATTTTGACAATTTTTCGCGCATACTAAATTTTTTGCTTGCAACATTTTCTAGAACGCATTATAATTAGCTGTCATACTAGGCGAATACTTAATACGATATATCGAATTAATGTCTCTTTTTTAATTAATATACATATTTTGTATGTACTATGTATGTATGTATATTGACTAAAATATATAGTACATCTAATAATACTCAAAAACACAAGTCTAAACATTGTCCCACATTAAAAAACGAGCTCCCTTTTATATACACACACACACACGCACACATTCGTACACAAGAGCATGCATGCGTCTCGCTCCCTCTGCTTGTCTCAGCATTCGCTATCTCGCTTTCACACGGCCGTTTCGTGATCAGTCTCATCGATCCGTCCCAGACGCCAGGAATTGGGATCGCCGGCTGTAATGAGAAGCATTAAAAACAAAAATTTGTGGTTGTTTGTTTGTTTGTTTTTTTTTTGTAATTATTTTTAGCTTTTTTGGCGCAACACAAAAAGGCAATTGTAAATAAAACATTAAACTCGCTGCACAATACACACGTGTGTATGTGTGTTGTGCATGTGTTGAAAACTATATTTTGTAAATGTTCAAATTTTTTAATAGTGAATTTCCTAGGAAACAGCGCATGCAAAAAGTTCTACAACAAAAGTAATTTAATATCTACAACTAACAAGGCGCACATTATCACACGCACACACACGCAGTCGGACACAGAGAGGCTAAGCTGGGCACACGGACAGCATACACACACACGGACACACACACACAGACTGACAGCGAGCGTGTTAGAAAGTGATAGTTATATATGCAGCTAGAAGCAGCTAGAAAGTTTGAGTTGAACTACAGAGAGTGAGAGTGAGAAAGGTGGTGGGGTAGAGGTGGCGTGAGTGGGTGAGGGGAGGAGGAGGAGTAAAAGCTCTCCGCTGAACGAGTGGGTCGCCAAGGGGGGTGGAGGGGATATGTAGTCTAAATGCAAACTTACCACAATCATAATACTTCGATATCCTTGGTAGAGCTGTTGTTGTTGTTGTTGTTGTTGTAGGTGTAGTGGTGTTGTTGTAGTTTGTTGTAGTTGTTATTGTTGTTTTTGTTGTTGTTGATTAACGTTTATGAATGATACGCACATACATATACATAATGTTATTTGATATATATATATGCATACATACATACAACAAAATTATAGTAGGGGCACCCAAAAAATATATAGAAAATCATTGGAAAATCATTTATAAATTTTCATTCTTATCAAATATTGAAAAATTAAAATTATTTAAAAATAAGAAATGATATATACACTAGACGGCATATTTATTTTAACAACAATTAAAATTATATCTACCCCATGCACATTTTGGCATCGATGGAAAGGTCATTTCAATTCCGTTTGAATGATACAAAACTTTCCTTAACCCATTAAGTCCCCATGTAAATTTTTTACAATTTTTTGAAAACTGCAAAAACTTTATTTTATTTTAACCGATTTTTCCTCCTTTTCATACAAAAAGTGATTTTTTTGCAGTTTTCAAAAAATAATAAAAAATACAAGCAACAATATTTAAAAAAAAAAAAATTTGTTTTGCATCAAAATATTATTTTTAAAAAATCGAGGAAAAAAGTTTCAAAATAGAAGTCTACCATGATTCAAAATTTTCAATGGGTATTTTTTATCATTGAAACGAAATTTCAATGAGCTTTCCATTGATACCATAATGTACATGAAGTAGATTCTAATTATGAGTAGATTTAACTTTAAAGGCTGTCAAAATAAATATGCCCTCTAGTGTACATATGTATATGGAAGTATGTACAATGTACATATATGTAAGTAGAATTATAGTTAGTCAGGAAATAGCACAACACAATGCAAGAAAGCAGAGTTCACAGTAAATATATAATGCTTAAGCTAGAGCTGTTTAACTATCGTTAATACTATCGTCTGTACTACTTATCTTTATGATTGCATTCAATATTTAACTAGACTTCAGCAAACTAATCTTTGTTTGAGTTTGAGTTTAACAATGAGTTGCTTGAACTACCGTTTGTACTATCGGCTAATTAAAACATTCAAAATAAACATTCTACGAGTGATCTACACTGTCAATAGTGACTATTTATTGTTTTCAATTTACCGAGGAATTTTTAAGTCAACTTCTCTAGATTGCTTTAAATAGTAACTAAAATATCTTTAGCCGTAAAATACTGATACCATTTTATCTAAAATTATTACTACAAGTACTTTCTGGATTTGTTTACCCAAGTCTCAATTGTTAAAATACAATTTAATTAAGATTTTCAATTTCTCAAAATAAAAAAAAAAAGTAACTATCGTTGTTACTATCGTTTTTTTTCCACAACGCTCATATAATTATTTGAAGATACAATCAGCATTCGTTCCACAAATACAAAGATACAATTCTCAATTCTTGCTGAGTTCTTTGAGTTAAACGATAGTATATACGATAGTTTGCGGTTAAACATTAAGCTTGACAGTTCTGAAGCCTCTTTGCAACATTTGAACAATAAGAATAAATGTCATAAAATAAGTGCCAAAGAATATTTATAATAAATTGAAATTAACAGTCGATTGCGGTCATAAACATAGTAGGAAACGAAGGTAACACCAATTCTCATAGACAGGATAACGGGAGAGAGAGAGAGCGAGAGGCAGAAAGAGCGAGAAAAGCTTCAAGCTTTGGCCCTATCTCGTGGGCATTGGAAACTTGCGCTGCTACTGCGCTGCCGCTCACGTACAATGTAAACTGGATCGCTGCTACGATTTGTTTCTGTTACGTCACTGTTATTATTATTATTATGTTATAATGAGGAAACCTGCACTGCCACCGTTTGGATCTGTTAAGCCTATAGCTCCTCCATCAACCCTAGTTCTCGAACGAAGTCGAGAATTTGTACCGGGCTTAGGTCTGCTATGTTCTCCATCGGTAGTTCATGTTTCCCTAGAAAACTACAGTCGAACTTCCCTAACTCGAACTTCTCTGACTCGAATTTTCTCTAAGTCGAACAAAATCGAGTGGCAATAGCGTTTACTGAGCAAATTTCATACAATTCAGCTTCCGTAACTCGAACTTCCATAAGTCGAATTTCTCCATAACTCGAACAAAAATATTGGTACGTGCTTCTGTAAGTCGAAATATTCGGGGAACACACCAATAAATCGCGTTTTGTTTTTGTTTCGGTTTTACTCTACAGTTACTGTTTTCTGTTACCGGCTCGTTTGGGGATGTTATAATGATGTACATTATCATATGATGATGCAATTTGATAAAATATAGCATAAACAATTGCATTGGGTGGTAAAATAGCTTTCAGAAAAACACAGTTTACAAGAGACAATCACTATTGGGTCTTAAACAAACTAGAAGTCATTTGTTTTTTTTTTTTTTAAATGATATAAAAAAAATAATTATTAGACCCTAGTTTCAGATTTTTTAAGTTCTACTTAGTTTCAAGAATAAAGGAAAATTTAAAAGTTAAAGTAAGAGTACAAGTAATTTGAAGTGTATGATTTTTTCAGTTTTGTTTAACTTAACGATTTACGAGTTTGTAGTCACTAGTTTCTGATTTATTATTTTGTAAGTAAGATTGTAAGCTATACAAGACATAAAAAAAAAACTAATTAAAAAGTTTACAATTTAACACGAATGAATTTGTAGTTCCTTTAAAAGACACAAAAAAAAAACAAAATTCCCTAACTCGACGTCTCCCTAACTCGAACTTTTTTCTTGGATAACGAGTTAGGGAAGTTCGACTGTACATCTACGTCTAGATAGTGCAGTGCATTCTGCTTGTATGTGCATAGAGGATTCCCCCCCGCAATTGCAGAACCGGCAGGTTACACTGCTTACAATTCCTAACTTAGATAGGTGACTTCTCAGCAGGGATTAAAACCGATACGAATATCTGTTTCAGTTACGGTTTCGGTTCGGTTCGCATTTAGGTTTTCGGTTATCGGTTACGCAAAATCTTTGAATAAAGGTTATCGAAAGTGAAATACGGAACAGGCTTTGGGTTCTAGCTACCAAGGAGGTATTTGGCTTGGCCTGGGATCCATCTTAGGGTTAGCCTATTATGCGATCCCAGTTATTTCGCTGTTAGGCAAACAAAAATTCACACAAACGCAATGCAAATATATGACTGCTCGTATCTGGTCTAAACCATATGGGCTATTCCTGGGTTGCGGACGTTACATTTGTACGCAAATTTTTATGTTTAAACTGTTGCAGCTCGCGTTCAGATCGGTGAATTTTTATGTAATTTTCTGGAAAATGCATTTCATTTAGAATGCTATCAAACCTATTTAAAGATAAAAGCCTAACTGTTTTTGGAAAATAATTAGGCTTGCTGAAAGTTTGGTTGCGGACGTTACCAAACATGGAAGTCGATTTGAGGTTAACGTGCATTTGCGCGTATATTAGCGAATTTAGCATTATAAACAAAAAATATCCAAATACAACAAATTAACTGGAATATATGACCATATCAATCCAGCATCAAAAATACAGATAAGTAGTCTCGTTAATTAAAAATCTTAGTTTTTGTCAGTTGCGGACGTTACGTTACGGACGTTACACTTTTTACACTCATACTTTCTTTCAAATTATTAATATTTATTAAATATATATTCGATACAGTTTTTATCTTAAATAAAAGAAAATGAAACAAAGTTTATGATGAGCTAAGCGCTAAATACTCAGACGACCGTTTTGCCAACTTTTTTGGCCATTGAAAATACCCTTTTTTTTACAAGAAATATTGAAATTTAGAGGCAAAAAGAGGAATTAATTGATAAGGCTCGGCCATGAAAAACCAAACCACCGTAAAACCTTTTCGATTTTGTAATTTGAAGCCCAAAAAAATTTTCTAATAAAACAGAAAACAAATATTTTGAAAAAATATGCAGTTTTTTGACAAAATTAAGTTTTCGCCCTTGGTTTAAAAATTTCCGGAATAGCCCATATAGGGCCATGCCGACCCACAGTGTAAGATTTTGCTAAGCTAGGGGGACTTTAATAATAAAAAAAATTATTTTTAAGGTCAATGAGCTTTTAGGAGTCAATTCAGAAATGTTCAAATGTTACGAAAACAAGCACAAAACAAACCAAAAAATGGTTGTTCGGAAAAAAACGGTTCTTAAACCGCTGCATTTGAAATACATGTCAAATTACATCGGACAACGAGCAACAGTTGACAAAGCATAGTCTTTTCAATTGGATCGTGTGGTAACTGTGATCAAATCGATTTTCCTCATAATTTTTGGACCATTATTGACTTTTAGCAATATAAAGTTACTTTATAAATGGCTTAGAAAATTTTTATTATTTGTTGGATATAAGCTCCAAAAAGTAAGTACATTTTTAACAATATTCTATTTTTGATGGAAAAAACGAACAACATTCAATCATATTCAAATCAACCAAAACATACATCGTTTCCAGAAAATCATTCGTTAGGCTTAACTCACTTCTAGAGTGCACAGCGATGATTTTTGGCAATGGTGTTGATTATATAAAGTTGCACTTATCAAACATGTGTCATGAATTTAATTTGAGGTAGAGCTAAATTTATCCAGATTTATGACGAATAATGCAAGTTGATTTTAGGGCACAATAAAAGACGTTGATTAGAAGATTATATTGATTTTAAGATTCAAGTTTAGATTCTGAATAAATTAGCAAAAAGTAATTTCGTTTAGTCCTTGTATCAACTTTGATTTGTTTTTTTTTAATTTAAAAAATTTTGAGAACTATGAAAACTGTTTTTTTTTTCTTTCAATAGATTAATTATCTTTAAAACAAACCCACTTTTTAATTTTTTCTGCCAATAGTTTTAAAGTCACAAGCAAAAGCATGACCACATAACAAAAGTAATCAATTTGAAAACATAAAAAAAAATATTTTTAGTTGGTTAAAATCAAAACAAAAAATACTAACCTAATATTTATTTGATAAAAAAATTATTTTTTTTAATGGTGTAAATAAATTAAAAATGTCTGGTTTTTTCGAATTTTACGCCCTTTACAGTGCCACGCCCACTTTAAAATTGTATTCCAAAAACTCCTTTGGGGATATTCAAACATTCACTCCAAATTTCAAGTCGATAGCTTTAAAATTACGACTGCTCTTGAATTAAGTCCCCCTAGATTTGCAAAATCTTACACTGTGCGACCCCTGATTTGAGCAAATAGTTGTAAATATTTGCAGTTCGTTAATTAGGTGTGTAATGGGAAGTGTTTTTCAGACACATATGCACATAATTACCTACATACATATTAATATATTGCATGTGTTTGTTTGTGCATGTAGGTACGCAGTTATACAAATACATGGTGACCAGAAAAAACGGAGACAAACATTTTTAATTATAATTTCGAAACCCGCAGAGAATCTTACTACCAGTAATCCACGTTATCGTTACAAATTGTTGCTTTGCTAAATTTCTTTCGTTTACTAAAATTATAATAAAAAATGTTTGTCTCCATTTTTTCTGGTCACCTTGTATTTGGCATGTTTCGCTGCTCAGTTGCTAAATTTTAAAGTCAATATGCGATATTTCTGTCTTTTTATAAATAGAAAGTTCACTTAAGTGCAGAATTTTCGCGACAAATTATTAGTTAGCATTTTTTGCTCTTAAAATGCTCTATGGTCGTTTGCAATGATGGAAATGGAACATTGAAAAAAAATTTGACTTTTCAAGAAAATTAGAAAATTTATTTGAAGCGTTTGTCGCCTTTAAATTGCATTTGATTTTTATCTTCGTTTGCAATAATGAGAAAATTAATTAATTTTCAATGCGTCACTTTTGAAACATTTTGTTTTCCCTAGGAACGGTGAAAGTGGAACACGAGACAGAAGATTTAAATAGTCGTTAACAAGAAACTTCAGGAATCCAGTTCGGCCGATTGGAACGGTGGAATTAACCACTATTTAACAGTAAAGAAAGCACACTCATTTCTATATCTGCAATACAGGAACGTTGGAATTGAAACCGTTTTTACCAGGGATTAAAACCCTAACCGAAACCGTAACATTTAACCGGTAAAAACCAATTGAAATTTAAGACCGTAACTGAAACCGTAACCGAAAAAAAATATTTTTATTTGACCGAAACCTTATGTTAAAACCGAAATAACCGTTTAGTAACCGTTTCATTTCTAAGGGTTAATTTCGGTTTTTCATAAAAAATATATGATAAAATTGAAAAAAGGTGTATTTTTGACTGTTATTTAAAAAATTGCAAAAAAGAGTTATTTTAAATACAATTTATAAGCCTGTTTTATTTTCAATTTTTATTATAAAAATATAAAGAAGAAGTTACAAATAATTTTAAGCGAAATATTTTGAGCTGTTTCGATATTTTCCGCCTCATTAGTCTTGTTTGCGATCTCTGATATTTTGTTATTAGTTTAGTATTTTATTTTATTTTTTATTTTTGCCCATATAATTATTATTATTATATTATTAATATAATTATATATATTCAAAGAAATTTTTTATAGTGAACCAAAACCATACCGGTATTTCAAAACCGAAACATACAAAAATCGGTTGACCGTTACGAAACCTTTATTCAAAGATTTTGCTTAACCCTCTAATACCCACGTAAAAAAATAAATTTGAGCAATCAATGATTTTGAGACAAAGAAAATACTTAGTAAATCTCATCGTAGAGCGGTAAAATAATACTGGTTGGTGGAATATTTAGTTATTTATTAAGTTTTGAAGCAATATACATTAAATTATAAATATAGTATAATTATATTAATTTTTGAAGTTTTTCCTAAAATTTTTTTTTACCCCGCCTAAAGGCAGGGTTAGGCATTAGAGGGTTAACCGATAGCCGAAAACCTAAATGCGAATATAACCGAAACCGTAACTGAAACCGATATTCGTTTCGGTTTTAATCCCTGGATAACCGTTGAAAAACTCTTTTAAATTGAAAGGAAAAGTTTTGTTTACAATTGGGAGCGCAGAAATTGAAAGACCCGCACTGTTGATAGACAAAAAATAAATTGAAAACTGTAGAAATCTTAAACATAACAGAACATTCCAGTATCTACTTCATTTATCATAAGACGAATACATGTTTTCTGAAATTGAATATTATAAGAGGGAACATGAGGTATTCGAGATACATATACAATACATATATATGGGCATCGATGTGAAACCAACGTGAATGATTTGCGCATCAGGTGCAAAGTGAGTGGTGTGTAAATAGTGTGATTGACTGACTGACTGACTGATTGAGTGACTGATTGTTTGACTGAATATATGTCAGAAGCAAATATTGAAAAGAAGGCAACAGAACTGAAACGAATCAAAGCTCATTAGTAAACTAAAAGTGATAAATCAAAACCAATTTGGACAATAAAAAATTTGCAAAATTAATAATACTTAATATTCAAAAGTAAGTTGCACGTGGCATCGGTGGGTGAAAAGTATACAAAATGGGGGAGGTGACGAGGGAACTGAAAGAATCTCTGTCGGCTGCACTTTGTAAGTAAGTTTATGGGCATGACCAAATTATTTACATTCCAAGCTTCTTCAAGTTGCTTATCGTCGTCAATCGGTCCCACAATGGGACCTCAAGAGGGATGGGCAGTTGGGGAGGGAAAGCGAAGGGAAATTCAGTACCACTGAATTTGTCATAGCCAAAGCACAAAAACAAGTCGTCATCGATTGCAATCGCAACAATAGAGAAATTATTTAATTAAATAAAATAAAGTATTTTGCTGAGATATTTTGTTATGATAACATACGTTGGGTATAATGACCCTAGAAGCGGGTATGCCTGTAATATCAGAAATTATGTGACATACTCCATATACATGTAATTGATCGTAGGAATTAAACTCTATATCTGTGATTTGATCTCTCAATTGAGCCTGGTTTGTGTGCATCTTGGTATAGTTTTTCATAAGTTTTCTACCTATTCATCATAGGAAGCAATAAAGGAAGAATTTATCGAAATTATAAATGTATTGGAAGACATGTATTGTATTTTCAGAGAGTTTCATTAAAACTTGAAGCCCAACACGACTATAATATATTAATATCGGTTGAAACAAGTTATTGTTAAATGTAGAAGTCCTAAATAAACTCATTATTTAAAAACTTTTCTTCTCTTTTCTTCTCTTTGCTAAAGCTGATATTAACTAGAACTGATTGAAATCGGAAGAGTAAACCTTTAAACTTATATCTTTTTATACTGCAAAAAAAAACAGCTAAAGGAAATCTTAAATCGTGAAATGGGAATACATATATCTTTTCATTAAAGATTTCACTTTCAATATCGATATCGATTAATAAAAATTGCAAAGGGTATTAATTGTTCGTTGAATTGAAGAAAAAGCTAGAGTTGTTGGGGATTTGTTTAATCGTTTTATTTGTAAATTAAAATAAAAAACAAATCATTGCCATTTGAGCAAAATTATTGTTAATGATTCGCTATGAGGTTTTGAACCCCAAAAGGCGCATGCGTTCCGTTTCGTATACAATACAATATACGATACGGTTCGTTGATGGGTTCGTGCACGTGCTCAGCATTCTCGAATCGATCAAGTAGCCGAGACGCGAACCAGCGAAACGGAAACGTTGTCAATATATGTACATATGTATGTATGTATGTGCTAAAATAAAACAACAAACTGTTGGCACACTTAAACAATAAAATAAACAAATCAATTAAACGTTGTCCGTTTGGGTTATTTGTTGTTGTATGTTTTATCGTTTATCTTCATCTTACTCTTTTGGCTTGTTTACATTCACTTTCTTCTATGTTAAATGTTAAGTATATATAAATATGATACAATTTCATATATATGTACAATAATTGCTATTTGTAAAATTTATTATATTATTAATTATTATTATTTTAATAGTTATATAAGTGTAAGTGTAAGTGTGTGTGTGGATCTAGCGTTTCTTTTTCATTTTAATCGAATTCATATGCAACTCGATAAAAAAAAAAACAAAATCATTAACAAAATCGCAAAACAAAAAAAAAATAAACAACAAATCAAATTAAAAGAAATTAATAAACAAAATTGTGATAATGATAGGCAAACAAATATATTTTTTATATATAAATACATACATATGTATAAAAAATAAAATAGAATTGCTAATGTGCCTGCACAGTAAAAAACTTTTCCATTATTAAATGTGGAACGGAAGTCAAAATATTTGTATACGTATTTGATAAATTGTTATTTTATTTAAATCATTTTTTATTGCAAGTAAATAAAAGTCTAGCCAAAGATAATGATCATCGATCGCTGATCACGTTTAAATAGCCAATCGGATGGCTCTGAGCTTTAATCTTAAACGGTTTCAAATTGCACTTTATATAGAGATCAGTTGACGATCGATGACTAAGTGTTAAGTCACGATCAGCTGCTTTATTGATTTTAACTAGTGTGAATCGAAAATCAACTGATCTTCGCGTTTGTTGTGAGTGTTTTGAGTTGAATTTAAATGATTAACTACTTGATCGGTTATCAATGCAAGTTAATTTAAGGGATCTAAACTGAGGATCAACAGATGATTGAGTCTATTCTGATGATTTTTTATTAATTCATCGTTTTTAACTAATGTTTTTAGCTGAGGATCACTTGATTATTGTCAAATGATTCAAACTAAGGATCACTTGTTTACAGATTATTTGTGTGTTTTAAATTTAATTAAAATAATAGTAGATATAGAATTAAAATAACTGATCTTAATTAAAGATCATCTGTTTATTGAGTGTATTATTGGGCTTGTTTCGATTAAACTCATTCAATTTCCACTGATCCTCAACTGATCTTTGCATATTTGAAAGTTATTCTAATTGAATTCAATGCCACCGACACAAAGTGTGAACAACAAATCAACTCAACAGATGTTCAATGATCTAAACTGATTTACTACAACAATTTCTGCTTATCTTTTAGCTATTATATTTATTTTTTTTTGTGTACATATCCGTCAAAGTGTAAATGGAAATTTTCTTTATTTTATTTGTGCGATATGAATGGAAAGATCAAAAGAGATTTACAAAGTGCCTGGCAACGAGCTGACTGTCTGTTTGCATTATCTGCGCTATATAGAAAATAGATTATAAGTGTATATAGAGTATAAGTATGTGAGTGTGTGTGTGTGTGTGTGTGTGTGTGTGTGTGTGTTTATTACACTTGTTGCTTATGTTTAAAGTTAGTCGAGTTATAGATGAACATTCAGGTGCGAAAGTGCGTGCGTTGGGCTAATGATGAACAAGATGATGATAATGATGTTGATGATGATTTACAAAGTTGTTCATAATTGATGATTGACTTGACTGTCGATGCTGCTGACGTTCTTCACTTTCAATCTCTATTGTATTTTATGGCTGATGAATGAGCGAATCCTGGCCTTTTGTGTTGTTGCTGTTGTTGTTCTGCTTGTTGTTGTTTATGCTGCAGCTGTGTGTTGTTGGTGTGTGTGTGTGTGGTGTGTGTTTATTTAGTGCCGTTGTTGCAAGCAACAGCAGCAGCGGCGGCGGCAGCAGCATCAGAATTTACGTAGTGATCAACATTGGTGTCCGCCGCTAAAGCGACACCTGGCGATGGCGGTGGACACTGCTTAGTTGTGTGTTTGTACGTGCGACCAAGTAAAGGAACATGCTCTTCTAAAATTAGATAGCGAATTTGCAAAAAAAAACGAACATAAACATCAAAATTGTATACAACTTTCAAATGCAACAAATAAAAATAAAAAATTAACTGAAAACTTAAAGCAAATGCAATTAAGACAAACAACTTTGTTAGTTAACACAACAACAAAAAAAAGGAAATTAAAAAAACATTAAACTTGTTTTTTAGTTTTTTTTTTCTCTCTGTAAGCATGCAACAAGCTTTTAAACCGATCCTCCCCGCCACGCCCCGACCCGCCCCGCCAGCCTTTAACCTGTTCTTGCCGCCAAAAAAGATCTCAACCAGCGGAAGCGTGCAACAAAGCGTTAAGGAGGCAGAAAGGCGTAATGGGTTAATGATCAAGGTATCAAAAAAAAAAGAGCCACAGAGTAAGTGGAGGAGAGAGAGAGAGAGAGAGAGAGAGTGATTGTGAGACAGAGATAGCTGGGAATTAAATGTCACAACAATTGATGCAAAGTCACAAAGAGAACAAGAAATAGAACAATAGACAGAGAAAGAGACAGAGGGGGCACTAAGACTGTTTCGATTGCTCGATAATTATCGATAACTCACCCTGCAGCTGTCGATTGATCAGCGCCGTCAGTCCATGTCCCACATCGACGCTCTTCTTCAATATGAGCATCGGTTTATCCTCGGCATCCTCTGCATATCCACCCGAGGGCAGGAAACCATTGCTAGCTATCGATTCACTGACCTGCAACATCGAATTCAACTTTAAGAAATGATCGATAACACTCAAATATGTTTAAAATTGTATTTTCGTTTTGGTTTCATCACCTGTGTCACCTGCATTAGCTTTTTGACCACATCGCGACCCAGAATGTGATCGAATACAGTTTGCAGAAAGGGTTCAGCCATTATCGATAACTTGAGCTTATCCCGATGCCAAATTAACACACGTGACTCCTCCATGGCCATAATGGACACCTAGCCAAAAAAGAAATTTCATAAACATTTAATCGATTTATTGATATTTCGATTTATCGTTACGCTTACCTGAAAATAGTCATCGGTTGAGACGCCAAACCATTCTGGCGAGTCTAGGAACTGATGGGGAAACACAATGTGTAGTGCCCTTTGATGCTGGGAGACAACCAATCTGCATAACATTATGATGAATTAATATCGATTGATTAAAATCGATTATAAATTAGTGAACAATTTGACTTGGATGTGTATCGAGTGCACTTTTACTATCTTTCTGAGAATTATGAATATCAATAGGTATGTTGATGGCATATAGAAAGTACAAAAATCGAATGTCTTATCTGTTTTAATCGATTGTATATCGAATATATACAATTTGTGACTAATTGTAACTCAATATATGTAAATCGTCTTGAAATCAATTGCAAAGAGAGGACAAATTCATTGTGTATATCGATTATAGTTTGAACAGGATATTTATCGAATATTACACTTGAGCTATCGAATAATTGATTATTGTACATTGATTAGGCATTAATTGTCTATAGTTTGAACAGGATATTTATCGAATATTACACTTGAGCTATCGAATAATTGATTATTGTACATTGATTAGGCATTAATTGTCTATGAATCTTATATCGAAATGCATAACTACATAGCATCGATTACTTCTACCGATTGTTGACTTCGATATAACAATTATAAATGGCTTGAGGAACATTACTCACTTGCCGCTCAGCACCAGCGACAGGCTGTCCACCTTGGTAACCTTCTCCTGGGCATAGACCTCCTGGTATTTGAGTGCCTTGATGACCTTCATGCAGTTGAGCACCTTCCGGAACTGATGTCGCGTCACGCGCAGCGGCTGAAACAGGGCCACGTACACCTGAAAAAAAGTGGAGAAATACATACAAACAAATTAAAACTATATAAAAACACTCTCTTATCTTTCAAGTTGAGTTCTTATATAAGTTTTAGCACGAGATCATTTGATTGGGACACTTTCCCAGACCTTCTTATCACCCATCTCCTAAGAATACCACTAATAAATCGCTTAATCGCCAAATGGCACGTCATTTCCTTCCATTGAGCTCTGTGATACGTGAGGTATTCCCTAACCAAAATTACATTCCATTTTACAAAGTTGATTGAAAGATTGATCAGCTAATTTGCAACCGAATTAATCATGGGGCGCATATTTGTCAGGACACAAGATAGTGTAAAGAAGCCAAAAGAGTGCACGACAAGCGAATACCCTGTACTCATTACTTTTACTTACAAGTTTAATACTTGATTAATTGATGTCAAAGTTAATTATTTTACTCTCTAAAGATTTTATATTATTTAAGAATCGATATACCATGTATATACGAAGCTTATTCGTTATTCCTATATATAAACTCTCAAATTTACCAAATGCCAAGCTTTCAATTAAGTCTTTTATACCCACTCTTCTGTAGCACAGAGAATGATCTTTTATAATAATATTTTCAATTCTTTAACATTGAAACCCGTTTAAGGAACCAATTAAAGAATGCTAATTACAGGGTATCTTGATATCAGTTTTGACTTGAATAAGAAATGTGCTGAAATGTTACCCTAGAATCAATTAGTCAAACACATTGTACTGGACATAGGGTATCCTGGCACACCCTAGATTCCCATAATACATACATACAGTCGAACTTCCCTAACATGAATTTCTCTAACTCAAACAAAATCCGGTGGCAATAGCGTTTACTGACCAAATTTCATACAATTCTGCTTCCGTAACTCGAACTTCCATAAGTCGAATTTCTCCTTAACTCGAACAAAAATAGTGACCGTACTTCTGTATGTCGAATTTTCCGGGAAAATCCCCAATAAAGTTTGATTTTTTTGTTTATATTTTATGCTTTTGTTACCGGCTCGTTTGGATATGTTATATTGATGTAAATTAACCTATGATGATGGAACATAATAAAATATTGCATCAACCATTACTTAGGCTTGTGAAATTGCAATGGGAAAGATGCTCGTAAAGCACTTCTTTGTCAGCTCATCAGCACAAGATTATTTACCATGGCACCAACACGTGTATTATAATGTTTATCGCATTAAGAAATATTAAAACATATTTATTAAAAAATTCGAAACTCGATCAAGAAAATTAAAGTGGCTGAAAAATATGTTATCTCATCGAAAACAGTTTTCATTATATTAAAAAATTAACAATTAGTTGTGATGTCATTTGAATCGAGAACTTCTTCTGGATACAGCAAAAGAACGAAAATATTTTAGAAAATATCGACAGGTCTTGAACAAAATGGAATTTTTTTTTGTTGAAAACAACAAGAAAAGATTGCAATTCGTAATGCATTTATGATTGAATAAAATTGTAGTTGCTTTTAAAAAACGTGAATAAAAATATTCCATATCTCGAAGTCTAAGTAGCACGAACTTTTTTCTTGGATAATCAAACTGATAGCATATTTAACTCTTAATGAAATACAGTTCTGGTCAGGAATCTGTTCGGTTGACACCCGATAAGAGGGAAGTCAGTCATAAATTTTGATTTACGTTCACTTCAAAGGCAAACCCAAGTGACGACAATAAAATCAAAATGTGATAAGATATTCTACTTTATTTTTTTTTTCGCTGTTGTTGTTGCCGTTTTTGTTTACAGAATTTGCAAATATTTTGTAAAGCGTGCGATCTTTCAATACTATTTTGAATGAGTATAATAAAATAATACAATAAACTGGCAATTAGCCATGCTAATCATTTGATTCAATAGGCGACGATCAACAAGTTGACGATCATCATAAAAAATAATAATAATAATAAAATCATGTGTCTAACGATTCTCGTCATCGATTTATCGTCATCGACAACGTTGTCTGGCCTGCATTAAATGGGCCAAAATCTAGTCAGCATGGTCAAAAATCACATGGCCAACTTTTGTAAGCCAACATTTCAGTTAGCTCAATTTTCGGCTCAATTTTTTAAACGGTTGCCATGCAAAAAGTTTACAAATCATTTTGCTGACGCGGCCAACAATGACACCCAATACGAGATACCAGCAACGAGCAAACCACACGACAACAACCACTAGCACCACCGACAGTGGATAAAACGTCAAGAGGCGAGTGGGGATGGAGGTGCGGGGGCATTCAACACGTTGCGCCGTTGAAACTCCAGCAATTTTATTTTTCAATTCTCTTACAAAAATTGGGCAACTGGAAAATTTTATGTGTCCCCCTTTTCAAAATTATAAAGGAATTTTTAATTCAAAAGCATTTTAAAGAATTTTGAGAAAAAGTGTAAGATTTTGAGCGGGGATCGTAACTCTTATAAGTTTTTTGAAAAAAGTTGTGAAATAAGAGTTATTTTTCAAGTTTTATTTAAGCGTTGAAAAATAACAGTTATTTTTAATTTTTATGATAAAAATTATAAATAAGAGTTATTTTTCAATTTTTATTTAAAAGTTTAAAATTAAGAGTTTTTTCCATTTTCAAAATAAAAATAAAAAATAAAAGTTATTTTCAACTTTAATTATAAAAATCAAAAATAAAAGTTTAATTAAAATATCTTTTAAACGGGAGGTTCCATTTCATTAAACGGCCTTTATATTTTATGTACACTTCGTTACCCATCTATCATGACCCATAAAATGATCATATCTTTATTAATGAAATGGGCCCTCCCGTTCAAAAGATAGTTCAGTTCAACTTTTATTTTTGATTTTTATGATAAAAGTTGATAACAACTCAAAATGTAATACCTTATGTTAGTGCACTTAATGTTCTCAAGATTTTTAAAAGCCAATAAAATTAAAATCTTTAAATAATGTATAACCTATAATTTCAATTTCAGTTTTCAATTTTGTATGCATATAACATCATTTAATGATAATCATTTATGAGGATCACTTAAGAAAGCTGCTCGAAAACTAAGCTATTATCAAATGATTTGATTAAATTTTGTCAAGCATTTTTTACTGCCAAAATTACAGGGTATAACCCTCACTGCACTTTGCATGCATAAATTGATATTTAAAGTAATCAGTTGATTCGCATTTTCTTTGATAGATTGGGTAATCAAATGTCAACGTGATGAATTCCAGCATTCGTTTCACACTATGCTTCTCCACTTTCAAATGCCCTCTAATTGTAGTGTAGTGCATAAAGGGTATTTACAATTTAAGCAACAGCAGATTATGCCAATACAATTTATAAATATTTTATGTAATAAGTTCAATTGAACTCTTTAAGTGTTTTTAACTTTTAACGATGGAGGAAGTTCGGAAAAACATGATTTTTGCACAAGAGATAATTTATGTTCTATTTGAAAATGCTAATAAATTTCATTTGTTTTTAAGTATAAAAATCTAAAAAAAAAAACGTTAAAAAAAAAGCACAAAAAAACATTTGGTATTCCTGGATAATATCAATCAAAAATGGTGTAAAAATGTCTGTAATCTCGAATTACTTGATTTAAGTGTGATTTCTTATGTTTTAGGTATTTTTTTATAACTACTGTAATGCTTGCAATTTTTATCCGTATATTGTGTTAATTTTACAATTAAATATTCCATAAATACTTCAAAAACATATGCTAAAATCAAGAGTTTTAAACTTTACTTTTCGTATTTGTTTTCTTTGGGTACAGGGTATTTAGGGTGCTGGCACTTCAATTTTAATGGCAAATACTTACAGCAGCATATGAATGTACAAGCATTCAAACATACATTTATAAATAAAAATATATAAAATAATCAAAAGTTTAGCTCAACGACGGACAAATTGAAATCCGGGCAGGTTTATTGTTGTTGGTGTTAGTTTTGTTGTTGTTGCTGTTGTTGCTGGTGTGTCTGTGACCGGCTTGGCTGCCGCATGTGGCGCGAGATTTGCAACAGTGCCTGCAGCGACGCCAGCGTCGGACATCGCGGCTGATGCTAAAGTCACGTACGCCACGCCAAAGCTGCCTCAGCAACAGCCCGAGGAGGTTGGACAAAGTGCGAAGAGTGGGCGGAGGCGCAGAAGGGGCGGGGGATTGTTGCCCAGACACAACCGCGACTGAGGCCGCAACGTCGACGCCAAAGTCGCCGCCTCGCCAAAGAGTCGCGCACGCATAACAAAAGGTAGACAAAAAAAAGAGACAAAACAGCAACCGGAACGGAACATTGCGTATGTATGTATGTATGTATGTGTGTGTGTGTATGAGGGAGTGCATCCATGTGTGTGTGAATGAGTATACACGTGTGTGCGTGTGTGTCGAGTGAGATTAGCTTTGATGAGGATGAACCGTTGTTCTCAGTTCTCAGTGTTGTTTACCCAGGCGACTTTTGTGAGATCAGCGAAAAACCGAAATCCGTAGCGATATGCTCAATTTGCAATTTAATTCAATAAAAGCAAAAAAAAATAAGAATGAGAAAATTAAAAGGAAACAAGCGGATCAGTCAAGTGCACTCGACAGTAATATACCCTGGGCCCAGTCCCCGACACGCCAAAGATTTGATGCACATGCAATTCTCATATCGATATATCGTTTTTGTGGCATCTACATACACTCATGGACAAAATAATAGGTGTGAACACTGTAACTTTTAATTTATTAATATAAAATGTGTATACAACGTTTTCTACATAAACATAATATTTTTTACATATGGTTACATTGTTTTGGTGTGAATTTGGTAAATTCCCGATTTAATTTTGTTGCCAATAAAATTTACCAAGTGGGTATTTGCTGAGACACTAAATTTAGCTAGTCAATAAAATAGGTGTGTGTAGAAAAACTTTAAGTTTCAATAAGTTAGTAGAACTTTTTGGTTGCAGAAAGTAAGTTATCAAGAAAATGCAACCAAATATGAGTTTAATTATAAATAAAATTATACTAGATGGGTCGTGGGCGTCACTGCAGTGCGGAGGAGAGAAGACTTGTTCAAAGACTAAGAAATGAAGGAAAATCGTACAAATATACTGCCACGATCATGAAACGTTCAGAACTCTTTGTCAAAAATGCATTAAAACCTAAACCAAAGGTAGAAACACGAAAAACCTCATCAGTGACCGACAATTACATCGCCACATTGGTTAGACGCGCCCCGTTCCTACCTTCCAGGAAAATCGCCAGTGAAATTGGTAACGTGATATCGTCAGGAACCGTCAGGCGACGTTTGGAAAAGGCAAATCTACCAGGTAAAATTGCCCGTAAAGTACCATTGCTTCGATCATTAAATTTACAGATGAGGAAAAAATTTGCATTGGATCGAAAAACCTGGTGCGGACCAGTGGGTGAGAAAAAATGGCGAATTATATGTTGGAGCGGTAAAACGAAGATAAATTTGTTCGGAAATTATTCCCAAAGGAATGTTCGTCGGCCTAAGGGAAAAGAATTGCATATTAGGTTCACCCAAAATACCGTAAAGCACGGAGGTGGCAGCCTCATGGTGTGGGACTGTTTTTCATGGGAAGGTGTCGGTCCGATATATCTGATTAATGGACTATGGTCAGATTTGTTTATAAAGATATATTGGAGACGGTAGTGCTACCATATGCCGAGGATAACATGCCACTTTTATGGAAGTTCCAACGGGATAACGATCCGAAGCACTCATCCCGATTCGTAAAGGATTGGTTTTAAGAGCATAATGTGGACGTTCTCGAGTGGCCAAGTCAATCCCCAGACCTCAATCCCATTGAGAACCTCTGGGGAGAGCTTAAAAAAGAAGTCGGAAAAACTGTTTGCCAAAATATAACCCAACTATGGGAAAATATCCCAAGAACTTGGTTCAGTATTCCAATCGGAGCTAATTTCATCTATGCCTACAAGAATGGCTAAAGTATTGCAAAATAATGACAGATACACAGGGTATTAACTAAGATATAAGAGCATTATACCAAACGAGACCAAAACTGACAAAATTTCGATGTAATTAATAAAATCACTGCGGACGGCAGTCCGCGCTAGTGACGAAAGCAGCACGAAGGGTGCGAAGGCGACTAGCATATATACACAGGAAGAATGGAAAATTTGCTATGACTGTCCGATCAGGTCGAGTTATATACCGATCGCAAGGTATTAACTTAACTTACAAATGTGCTTACTAAGACTTTTAGAAACTCACCTGGTTCGTGAGATAAACAGGTGTAAGTGGGAGGGGAAAAATTTAAATTATTGGAGCTAACGGGGCCGTTGGAGCCTTTTTGATTTTTTTTTAATTTTTTACTATTCTAATCAAAAATACGCGTCGAATGACACCTTGATCATTAAAATCCGATCACTGGTTCAGAAGATAATTAATTTTGAAATTTTTGGTGCCCCTTTCAAAACGAGATGAAAAGTCAGTCTGTTTGTTTGTTTGTTTGTTTGTTTGTCTGTTTGTCTGTTTGTTTGGATCAAATCGTAAATTTAGCTTAAAAGTTTGAATGAGGACTTGTTCCCGATCAAAAATCTAAAAACGTTTGTTCTACGACTTTTTCGAAAAAAAGCTAGTTTAGCGGGAAATCGCTAAAAACCGTTAAAATTAAAGGAAAGGTGTTTTGAAGGGCTTTTAGGCAAACCTTCAAACTTTTTTTCTAAAGTGCATAGGTAAAAATCAACAGGTGAAATAAGATATTTTGTCCCAGATTTTGGCGGTTTTTGAGAAAACGCTGCCTACGATTTTTTTTAATTTGCAATATGTTTGAGCTTGTAAAATTTCGCGTTTTTTGATATATCATTCATAAATTTATGTTGATTGGTTTGGAAGATATAACCTATTAACTGAATATATACGTTTTACTTCGAATTGAAATAGGACAGCAGCAGCAATTACATTTGACTAACAGTCCAGTAACAATGAAATCTATAATTAGACAGTCGTTCTTAATGATCGCCAGTGGCGCAAAGTGTAGAGCGTCCGATTTTTTCATGAATTCTCAGCTCGGGTTTCGGGTTCAAATCCTGGCACGGACAAAACTTTTTTTTTTTTTTTTAATGTTTAAATGCAATTAATTTGAAACGTTTGTTCTACGACTTTTTCGAAAAAAAAGCTAGTTTAGCGGGAAATCGCTAAAAACCGTTAAAATTAAAACCCCTATAGCATCCAAACGATATGAGCTACAGACGTGATCTATGTATCGTTGGAAAGGTATTTTGAAGGGCTTTTAGGCAAACCTTCAAACTTTTTTTCTAAAGTGCATAGGTAAAAATCAACAGGTGAAATAAGATATTTTTTCCCAGATTTTGGCGGTTTTTGAGAAAACGACGCTAACGATTTTTTTTAGCTTTCAATATGTTTGTGTGTAGTGTAGTGTGTAAAATTTCGCGTTTTTTGATATATGACACAAAAAATTTTACCGATGGGTTTGGAAGATATTACCTGTTAACTGAATATACCTTTTACCTTTACACTTCTGCATGTACATATGCAGTAGCATGCATACACCAGCAGCAAAGTGTCATAGCAGCCAGAGTTTGAGAGTGCTACTAGCTTTTGCGCTTGGCATGTGTGTTTTGAGGGAACCAGTGTTGGCAGACAGTTTGTTTTAGCTTGTACAAAAAATAAACAAAGTTGATAGAATGAAATTTCAAAATTTCTGATATCTTATTCAAAAATTTCTGATATCTTATAAAAAAAACCTCTTTACGAGGTAAAAGTCTAGTGACGAAAACAGTTATATGCCGCAAAATTTCTGATATCCAATTTTGTGACGAATAACATTAAGTTTGACATACAAATTATTTTAAAAAAAATTTTTGCATTCGGCACTGCGCAAAACATTGAGTTTTATTTGGTATGAAGAATTGAGACATTTTAGCGCAATGTGCCGAGTGCCAAATATTTTTTTTTAAATAATTTTTATGTCAAACTTAATGTTATTCGTCACAAAATTGGATATCAGAAATTTTGCGGCATATAACTGTTTTCGTCACTAGACTTTTACCTCGTAAAGAGGTTTTTTTTATAAGATTAAATGATTACACCTATTATTGTGGCCAGCTGAAATTGGAGTTTTTCATAAAATTATTTAATATTTATTTTATTTGAAAGCTTTTAATGCCAATGATTTTTTTATTATATTATGATTAGTATAAGTTAAGAAATTATCATTGCGTTTTTTTGTATTGATGGAAAAATATATGCAAAATAAGCTGTTGAACACAAAAAAAAATTCACACCTATTATTTTGTCCATGAGTGTACATACATGTATAATATGATAAATGATTTGAACCAATTTTTAAAATAAAAAAAGTACAGAGCACCTATCACATCTACATCGATATACATTCTGGCAGGGAAAATGTAAAATGAATTAATTGATCATTAATTCTATTCTATTTATAGAATTGCAAGAGAGAATTGTTAGAGAAAATTGTTAAATTCTTCACTATTTATGGTCCCATCGTGATGAAACTTGGTAATTACATTCAGAGCATTACACACGTTGGTGCAAAAAAAAATTTAACTTAGCTCCCTGTATAAAGGTGATGTAAGTTTTTGTTAAATTACGCCCCCCATATAGTGGGTGTGGCAAAATTATAACATTAACTGATATTGCCTGACATAATAAGGAGTCTTCATTGCAAATTTGGTGGTCCTAGCTCTTACCATCTCAGAGATCCGATCGTAACTCTCATAAGTTTCTTGATAAAAGTTATGAAATAAGAGGTATTTTTCAATTTTTATGATAAAAGCTGTAAATAAGAGTTATTTTCAATTTTTAAAGTAAAAATCACAAATAAAAGTTATTTGCAACTTTTATCATAAAAATAAAAGTTGAATTGAAATATCTTTTGATCGGGAGGACCCATTTCATTAAACGGCCTATATATTTTATCTACACTTCATTAACTGTCTATCATGGTGCATAAAATGGTCATACTTTTATTCATGAAATAAACCCTCCCGATCAAAAGATATTTTTTATTCAACTTTTTTTTTTTTTTTATTTTTATGATAAAAGTTGAAAATTACTTTTATTTTTGATTTTTAGTTTAAAAATTTAAATAACTCTTCTTTTTCAACTTTAAATAAAAATTGAAATATAACTCTTATTTATAGTTTTTATCATAAAAATTGAAAAATAACTCTTATTTCGTAACTTTTATAAAAAAAAAACTTGTAAGAGTTACGATCCCTGGTATGAACGATCGGATCTCAGAGATGGCCTTCTCCGCCTGTTACGGACTTTTTTTTTTGTGACATAGTTAATAGACCCCCGTACTTTTTTTAAGTACGGGTTCTAAAAGTACGAAAGGGGTGGGAGGAAGAAAAGCGTGAAACAAAAAGCGGCCAATGGCCAATTTTTTTATTTTCATAGTTGAAAGAATTTCACATGTACAATAAGACAGAGGAGTCGCTTAAAATTAAAGAAGTGTCAAAAAGATTCTGGAGGGGAAGAGATGGGGAGAGAAAGAGAGAAAGAGAGAGAGAGAGAGAGAGGGGGGATAAGCAGAGTTGAAAAGATAAGAAAGAAAAGACAAAACAATGATAGAAAGGAGAAAGAATAAACAAAATCAAAATAGTAATAAAAAGAATTAAATTAAAGTAGAATCGATGATTAAGCAATTAGGATAGAAACAAGATTTAAAAAAAAAAAAGCTTCAGACATTCCGATCTTTAGCTCAATTTGTTGATCAATCAATTAACCCTAACTGATCTAAGAAAATTGTTACGCTCTCTTTAATAATGCCCATTATTGATTGTGTGCTTCTTAAATGAATGATCTGCAATGATCTTCAGGTCTATAATGATCAATCAGTTACTTCAGATAATGTAGCAATAGTTAGCTGATCTCTGTTCGGCAAAAAAAATTAACTAATCTGCAATGATCATAAAAGTCAAACTATGTTCTCAGTAAATGAATCTACCAAGATCATATTATATAAAACAAACCTGTGAAAAATTATTAGCACGTTCGGTTGTTAATTTCGACTGATCCATTAAAATTTCAGCAGAAAGATCGATTCGTGCCTAAAGACTGATCTGCAGTTCAGTTTTATAAGATCAGTAATGTTGCTAATTTTTTATATTTAATGTTGTTTCTGTGAGGGAGCGAGAAATGTCACGAGATTGATATGAGAATACGTAAGATCAGGTTTGAGATCGTTTTGTGTTTACTGTATCTTTGGAAATCTCAAGTGATCGTGGCACAGTTTTTGCTATTTAAACTGACCTGCCTGAATTGTACACACCCACACACAAAGACACTCATAGATATGGCCATATATATTAAGGTATATATGTGTATATATTTAGATCAGCGGTGGGCACAAAATCTGAATTCGTTAGCATCCGCTGGCTCCCGGAGCCATTGCGTGCCCACCTCTGAATAAGATGATTGTCTGATCACACCATGGGAAACTCTACACAGCAGCCCAAGAGTGAACTGTGCCAAAAGCCATTGAACCGAACCTGTTGCCATTGTTGTTGTTGCTGCTGTTGATAAGCTGCAAAAGCAAAGAGAGCGCAAAAATGCTCTTTCATTTGCTTACTCTCTCATGATTTGTCTTAAGAGCAATCACCTTGCACTTAGCAGCAGCAGTGTTGTCTGAATTTCAAGAACTTAAATTGCTAATTTTAACAATAAGAAACAAAAGAAAAAGTACCAAGTTGGTAAAAAAGGCTTTTAAAAATATCAAAGCTGCTGAAAATCGTATATTTATAAACAAAAACACATGGTATAAAAAGTGGTGTTTTATTCTGTTTTATGCTAGTAATATTTTCGATATTTCGCCGACATCAATTTTGAATTGAATCAATTTTTTTAGGTTGACACATTGTTATTGTATTTTGAAATAGCAGATTATAAAAACAACACTCTACAATCGGAATTTATGCAATTACAAAATAGCCAAGTCTAGCTATTAATTAGCTAATATGGCAACAGTAGCCGTTAGATATCATAGCAAGGAGCTTCTGCACACGACGCGGCGTCGCAAGCGCCGCCATTTAATGCACTTCCGCCGATTCCGTTAATCTCGCTTCAGCGTCCATGGTATGGACTCCATACACTGCCAAAAAAGAGCGGTTTCTTAAATGAATATATCTGAACTTTTTAAGAACTTCCGATTCTATTTATAAAGCAAAACTTTTGATAGGAAAATAAAAAAAAAATTAGTGATTCTTAAAATCTTAAAGTTTGTCATGTTTTTTTTTACCAGTGTACCATTTTGAAACAACAATCAGCTGATAACATGCAGTGCAAAATGGAGATAGAGGGAGTGACAGAAAAGGAAGAGAAGGGTAAAAGGCGAGAGGTAGACAGACGTTCAAGTGATCGTCCATTGTTGAGCTGCTTATCGATAACAACATCAACAACAACAGTTGCCTTATAACGCTGAAGCGGCACAAAATCTTTTATAGGGCAGCAAAGTGCAAAAAACGGAAAGAGAGAGGGAGAGTCAGAGGGGCAAAGAAATGATTAAGAGAGAAAGAGATTAACTTTTGGGTTGGTCAACATTTCTTTCAACGCTCGCTAATCATTTTCGTCAATAATTTGCCACAAAATTTTCCAGCATGTGATTCATGTTGTGACTTTTTTCAAATTACTGTGCAGCTCACGTGATTAAAACAGTCCCCTCCCCCTAACCCTGCCTCCCACTCACCACCCATCCATAGTATTGATTGAGCGAAAGCGCGCGACTTTTTCTACCTATCCCCTTCCACCCCAGAAGAGGACTTCTGACGTCTTGTGGAATATTTTGGAAGAATGCCATCCAATGACAGAGACAGCTGATGAGTTGTTGATACACCTCGTGTGGATGCCTCCTCCTCCTCCTCCTCCTCCTCCTCCTCCTCCTCCTCCTCCTCCTCCTCCTCCTCCCCCTCCTCTTCTTCCTCGTTGTCGTCATTGATATTGACGCAAATCACCAATATACTAGCGTAATCTAACGATGGGCGCTTTGGGCATGGCTATGCCAAGGGGGTGTGTGTGTTTTCTTGTATGTATGTACGTCACGTGTTTTCATGAAAATTCACTTCAAACCAAAGAACAACAAATTATCAAATACGCTTTTATGTATTAGAAGATCGCATATAGCAGGCTGATCTTCAACCAAGTCAATGTAAATATTAACTAAATGACATACTACTAGTATATGTCTCTTCTGTAAAAAAAGACACGAGTATTGAAAAATTATTTAACTAAAGTTCCATACATACACTCATGGACAAAATAATAGGTGCACTCTTTCTTTTACTATAACAGCTATTGTAAGTTAAGTCTTCAAATTTAAAAAATATACCTATTTGGAAAGGTCATCTAAATTCCATTTGAATGATACATATTTTTCCTTAACCCATTAAGTACCCATCGAATTTTAAAAACAGTCAACTTTCAAAACTTTTTTCCTCGATTTTTGAAAAAAAAATATTTTGATGCAAAAAAATACTTGAAACAATGCTTATCGTAACTGCAATAAAAAATTTCAAAAATATTTTTGCTAGTATTTTTTATAATTTTTTGAATATCCAAAAAATGTAAATTTTAACCCTTTTTTTCAACTTTTCGCACAAACAGTGGCTTTTGTGCACTTTTCAAAGAGTTTTAAAAAATACAAGCAAAAATTTTTTTTTGCAGTTACTCTTAGAATTGTTTCAAGAATTTTTTTGCATCAAAATATTTTTTGTAGAAATTCGAGGAAAAAAGTTGGAAAAGTAGACTTTTACAAAAATTCAAGATTTTCAATGGGTACTTAATGGGTTAAGGAAAGTTATGCATCATTCAAACGAAATTTAGATGATCTTTCCAAATATTTTTTTTAAATGTGAAGACTTGACTTACAAAAGCTGTTATAGTAAAAGAAAGAGTGCACCTTTTATTTTGTCCATGAGGGTATGAATGTATTATAAGAAATTAAAAATAAGTTGTATGCAATAATCAGTTCTTGATAAAAATAAATATATTAAGCATATTTTTTATAATAAAAATTTAATACCTAAAGTGAACCTATATCGATTTGTATGTTATCGAATACAAATTAATATATAAAACTATGCCCTTATTAAAGCCCAAGCAATTTCCACATGAAATATTACATTTTCCCTTGACTGAGTTACAAACTTCATAAGAAAACCAATATACCCGCAGTGTACTACGCAACAGACAAAATTTGTGACGCCAAGTTGCGGCACGTCCGCATTTGACGTAACTTCATCAATGAGGAATTGTAATTTTTGCAGAACCCGACTTGATCTCATCCACGTATGCAAAATGATGATGGCACAAAAAGAAATGCCGATGAATAACCCAAAAACGAAATAGAAAACAGACAAAACCAAACTGACTTATAAAAATTGAATGAAGTAGATGAGAAATTAAATCAAGAGATCAAGTTTAAGTGGATGAGGAAATCAAATTGTGAAAGATTTGAAATTTTATTTATTTATTAACTGGAAAAATTAAATGTCGATTCTCAGTTTTTGATTTCGGTTTCATCATATTTGGCAAATCGATTGAAAATATCGCAATCGCATAATTTGATATTGATATTGAAATTGACTCAGTATTAATTCGAAGACACTGATATCGATAAGTATAAATGATTAGAAATTACGTAGAAAGTGTGAATGACTCAAAGATCCCCTGGAAACTGAGTCATCGATCGCGTGCCACATAAGATCAAAAAGATTTAGACATTGAACGCAATATCTATCGATAATGTCTAAACCGTTCCATTTATAGACATTGTAATCTGATGAAAAGTTTGATCGATAATTACAAGTAAATTTTCGGTTAGTTGAGATCAAGATATGATAATGGACTTAGCATTTCATATACAGTGGCTCACAGCTTAAAGTATGCACCCTTATTTTTGCTTTAACTGCTATGTAAGTCAAGTTATCAAAAGAAAATTTTCAAAAATATTTTTGCTAGTATTTTTTAGAATTTTTTGAAAATCCTAAAAATTACCATTTTAACCCATTGTTTCTTCATTTTCATGCAAAAAGTGCCTTTTTCGCAGTTTTCAAAAAATTCTAAAAAATACAAGCAAAAATATTTTTGAAAATTTTCTTTTGCAATTACTCTTAGAATTGTTCCAAAAATTTTTATTATTTTTTGTAAAAAATCGAGGGAAAAAGTTTTGAAAAGTGACTTTTACATTTTCGAAGGGTACTCAATGGGTTAAGGAAAGTTTTGTGTCATTCAAACGGAATTTAAACGACCTTTCCAAATATATTTTTTTTACTTTGATAACTTGACTAATATAGCAGTTAAAGCAAAAATAAGGGTGCATACTATAAGCTGTGAGCCACAGTAATTAAGTCAAAAAGGTTCAGTAAAGAAATGAGTGTGCACTCAGTTATTCAAAGATCATAAGGGAAAATATCATAAGATATAGATGAAGAAAAACATATTGCACTGAAAGTTATTTAGATAATTGAAAATTGAAAAGAAAGCTGAAATCAGATATAAAGGTACTCAGATAAATATTTTTAAAGTAAGATTCGATTTACTATAGATTTTTATCTACTTTAACCTTTTATATGTACATTCTCTATGATATCATATTGCCATTTTATTGTCTATTATTTCTTGTATAAAGCGGAACTTAAATATGACCTTGAAACGAGCATATCTAACGATCCACTTCTTTTATTTTACATACGTGCAGTTTGGCACTCGTTAACAATTTTTTAACATTCAATTTGCGAGGCAATCATGAGAGAGGGAGAGAGAGTGGGAGGTAAGGGAGATCGCGAAAAAAACAAACTGATTAGTTGATTAAAGGTCAGTCCATGGTATGGTTAAGCATTTCACAAAGTTTTATTTAACTTAATAATCGTGAGCAATTGGCGATTGTTGTCGCTGATTCAGTTGGCTTAGCAGCGAATTGCGTATTCCTCCTTAAAGGGGATTGTGACTCGAGGAAAGTTTCCAAAGTTTTGTTCCCTAAAAAATAACATACAGAAAACTCCCGTCGCACGATGACAAACAGAAAATTTCAAACGAAATTATTGAAATGCAAAAGGAGACTCGCAAAAAAAGAAATACCGAATCCCCCAAAAATGTACAAGAATCGACAAACATATATATATATAGATATAGAATAGATATTGATGTAGATATTGGTATAGATAGAATCCCAAAACAGTGCGCTAATGACGAGTTTGTATGCAATGTGACACCTCAGACTGGGGCTATAAAATTGCTGCTGACGTTGACCAAGTTCAACTCGATAATGTTGTTGTTGTTCGCGATCGATCGTTGGATCGGTTAATCGATTTGATAGATCGGCTACACAACGTCCGGCAAGTCTCATTTTTTTTTTTTTTTTTTTTTGAACGGAACTTGCCACAATTAGATAATGAGCACTTTGCAAAACTGACCAATTCATTCCGATCGTGGTCTATCTCCACCTCCAC
Organism: Drosophila quinaria; assembly: GCA_035047525.1. Classification (NCBI taxonomy): domain Eukaryota; kingdom Metazoa; phylum Arthropoda; class Insecta; order Diptera; family Drosophilidae; genus Drosophila; species Drosophila quinaria. The sequence goes on along the minus strand of JAWNPO010000455.1, from coordinate 5,568,267 downwards.
TGTCTCTTTCTTTGATCTCATCTTCCATCTTGCTCACAATCCTTAACCAAATGCGGCTTTCGACCGCACCAACGAGATGCACAAATAATCTGATAGAGACTTTGTTGTTGTTGTTGTTGTTGTGCCTATTGAAAGCGTTCCATGCTCATAAATATTTACTCATATTGTACCCTTGGCATGTGGAGCACGTTCCCAGTTATAATCGCTAGATCACATGGTTGCCGTGTGCCAATCAACAAAAATAACATTAAAAAAAAAGAATCTTACAACAATGTTTGAAAAATAATGAATGAAAGGGGTCGAGTCTATAGAATCCGTTCAAAATCTTATACCCGTAGTTTTTTTGGGAAATAGTATATTACATATAAGTTATCGATAACTCAGCACAGCGATCAGTTGTTAGCATTACAAATAGAACTTATCGATTACTTGGCAACGCAATCAGTTGTTAATATCTCGATTTCGATAAATCGATAAATTTATCAGTTATCGGTACGCCAATACTGCAAACGATCGATATTAAAGATTATATATAGATTTGTTAACTATGGGAACAGTTATAGATCTGTCAACATAAACATGACTTATACAATTTTACTATTGATCAGTTTTCGATCGCATAGCTTCAATCCAATAAGTTGATCAGTTATCGATAATTTAACTTTTAAAGTTAATTTTACCTAAAGATCACTTTAAAGATAGTTTTAGCCAAATAACCACTTGAAGAATACATAGTATATACTAAAATGCCATCAAATAGACAAACACTTATTATTTAGACACTCCCCATAATCGCTTAGTGAACTTGAGAATCGTTTAGTTCACTTAAACAAATGATCATTAAGCAATCATATAATCTGTCTATTTGTATGTAATTTAACAGCTGTTAAAAATAGATCGCAGAATATTTAATCACAGTCGAAGTTCATTATGATCAGCTGGAAGTGATCGTAATTTGAATGCATTTCCCATGCATTTCTTTTGTTTGTTCAGAAAATACGGGTGATAAGCCCGAGATATATTTCTATATAATCAAAGGTTTATTTTTTATATTTTTTTGAGATTTGTCCGAAAAGATCACTTACTCATCAGCATGATCAAAACTTGTTCATCAAGAGTCCGGTGACTTCCAAATTCCACAATCCACACCCGCAACAACAAATGACGTCAAAGGAATACCGTCACATCAAATTTGGTTCTTTTTATTTTTCCATCGCTGTCGCCTTTCGTCTTTCTTCTTATCGCCAGCTTGACAGTTGGCAACAGTGTAAACAACAGTTTATACGACACTTTTCTATTGTAAATTGTGTAAGGGATTCCAGCTCCGCCCTCTTCATCAGCTCCTCCACCTCTTCTCAAAACTTGCACATGTGTCGGACATTAGCAATAGCAAAATACGTCGAGTACGGTCTAACGTCTTCTATGGGCAGAAGAGTCGATGGCACGTCCGCATCCCCGCAACCTGCCCCTTTGTCACCTACTAAAACGGAGAATGCGATGCAGGCTCAGGGACGGTTGAGACATAAAAAACACATAGCGATTGTAGCGTGACAAGGAGCTACATATTAATTATTTGCTCTTCGTCTACCATTTAAGAGATTGAGAGTTGCAGCAACTTCGCTCTTTAATTTGCACTCGTTTCTCACTCTCCCTCTCTTTCTGTTTCGATCTGTATATCCGCCTCTTGATGCTAACAACTAATCGAGTTTAAGTACAAAATATTTTTTACATCACGGACTGGCACGATTAACAGCTGTCTACCGCTGGCCACACCCCTCTCGCCCAAAGCTTGTAACAGCAATGTGGATCAAGTGCACGTTGCGTGGGAGCGTCAATTTGAATCGCTTCTCCTCGAGGCTCGTCACTGCCGTCGGCTAAAGCAGCCGAAGAGAGCGCACTGCTCGCGGCGAAGTCCAAGAACTCGAGACTCACACACACATGCGCAGTCGCTATATAAAAGCTTACGCCGTCGCCGACTGTCCATTCAATCGCACATATTAACTCGTCGCGTACACTTCGCAGCTAACAGCAATAGCCTCCCCGCCCAACAGAACACCCTTTTCCCGACCATTGCAAAACCGCTCGAGCGCACTTAAAATCAAATATAATTGTTTTTCTTTTTATTTTAAATGCAAAATACGGAATTCGGTTTAAACAAAATCTACTAATGAACTAACCCATCAACAACGAAAAAAATACAAATAAATAGCTAAAAAGGAATTCGCAGATAAAAGTTGTAATTATTTTTTTCTGTGTGCAAAAACAAAAAACGAGCAAGAAGACAGTGTAAAAAGCAAAGTGCAAAGAAGAACCGTTCAAAGCTGTAACCATACAAATACAAATGCAAAAATGTGCCACAACTCGGGCATCGAAAGTGATCAGATCGAACGGTACATTGCCTTCGGTCTGCCCCAAAAAGCCGTCAAAAGCGTAAAATATACAATGCGCAAGCGTGAACAGCAGCAGCGCAAGGAGCAGCAAGAGCAACAACAAACAAACAAACAAGATGTCGATAACAGCAGCAGCAGCGACGACAACAGCGACGGCAGCAGCGACAGCGGCACTGATTTTGACATGAAACCAATTCGCTCAATGCAGCAGAATCAGGAGCAGCAGCAGCTGACAAGAGAGACAGAACCCGAAACAGAGATAGTTACAGTAACAGATAATGTAACAGCAGTCGAAACTACTAGCATGGCAACAACAGAGGCAATAGCTTTAACAGCAGCCCCCAAAAATAATAGCAACAGCAGCAACAGCAACAACAGCATTTTACAAATTCCCAAATTCTGTGGACGTTTTCGCAAAATGCAGCAGCAGCAGCAGCAACAACAAGAGCATGAGACAGCAAATGCTGAGCACATGACAACAGCGGCAGCAACGGTAACAGCTGCATTAACAGAAGAACAACAACTGCAACAGCAACGCAAAATGAGCTCAATGGAGCCATCGATGGACGATGCTCTCGCAATTGGCACACAAATGACGCGAAAATTCGCTGAACGTTGCCATTGCCTGATCGACAGGCTGCAGAACAGTCGCCTGTATATGTAAGTAGTTTCACATTTCATCATGTGATTATAAACATACATATATTATTTTGTGCCAAAACAAATTGACATCGTCTTATCAATGGAAATAATCACGGCGCTCCATCATGTCAATCACGCGAAATCCGATTAGACGCATTCGATTATTATGCCTAGATCACACATACGTACATTCTCCACATACACGCCCTCCCTTTTTTTTTGTTTGGCTTGCACTTTAAAATTTATTGTCTGTGTATTTCTGTGCAAATATTTGTATTTTCGTTTTCATTTTGCGTTCATTATACGCTACCTGCCATTGTACCGTTATGCAAACAACTGTTGTCACAGTCGCTCCCTCTCCCGCTCTTGAGTGTGAGAAGATCCTAAAACTTTTGTCAAAAAGCTTTCGCACAAAGCACAAAGAATCAATTTGAAAAGCTCAGTGTGCTGAAGATGCGTGTTTTGCAATTTGAAATCAAATCGTATTAATATTTCTGATGAAATATTGATCGCATTGAATGAAAACCACTTTAAAGCAACGGCAACTGATAAGCCCCAGTTTCGTTAGCTTAAAGTTGGTGAAATGATTCACGCCCTCGTCCCAAAATTAGTGTCAACATTTTTATATTTTTATCACATGTGTGTATTAATTTTAATTTATAAATAACTTTTGTGTAGTAAGGCCGTTGGCCGGCTGCCTTGACCGCAACTCTGACTCAACGATAAGCTGACCCACCGATATGGGGACTTCCATGCAACGCTTATCACACACATCAACAAGCAGACAAACAAACAGACAGTGTGAAAGCGAAAGCCTACACTCCCCCAGAAAAAAAAAATAAAATAAAATTATCGACAAGTTTATTACGCCTATCTTTCGCATATCTATACAATCTCATGTTTCTTTGCCTTCTCCCTGTCCCGCACGCTTTTGGCGAGAGTGCAAAGTGCGAGGCGATGTCGACGTCACAGTTTTTATGAACTTGACGGCGAAATCGAAGCGAAGCGTCGCTGTTAATGCTCTGGGCGTTGAGTCAGCTTTCTGTATATAGTTATGGATTTTGACGTTGATGTGACATCGCATTGTCACTTTGTAGAGCAGCTGTTTTATTAAACAGCTGGTTTTGGAATTCCCTTTTGCACTTTGATTAAACTTGTGCGACTGCAATAACAACAATGACAACGATAGCGACAGCAACAAGTGTTCAAATTATCTAAATTTGCAAATTTCTTGTATTTACATTTAGTGGCAATTGCCGATCCAATTATTTTACCCTATAGTTGTGTAGAAGTACATACCTACATATGTATATGTACAATATTTGGTTGCATGCTTTTTTGCACGTACGCCATTTTGCTACGTCTACGATTCGCCGCAATGTCTGGCAAGCGACAAAAGCAGCGTCAATACATATGCAAATACACACACACACACACACACATATGATCTATGCGAATATGCAAAAACAAAAAGCATACGCAACAAAAAGTCTCTTGACAGCAGATGCGTAAACGCAACAACAAAAAGAGACGCAAAGTCCGAAGTCAGCGTCAGTGCAAACTACTTCATGTTAGATAAGCGCTCGCTGTTGTCGTCGACGTTGCTGTTGCCGACGCGCCGTCGTTCCTCTCATCACCGCGTGCCATTTTTATTGGCGAGTGCAAAAGTTCGAGCGTATCTAATCACGGGCACAAAGAGGCACGTGCTCGCGTAATATGCATTTTAGCACATGAAATTCAAATATAGCAAACAAACATTGAAACATTGAAATTTTCTTCCAAAAAATGTATTCAAGTTATTTATATAATCGATATACGCTAAAATAAATTCAATAGGATAAACATATATATATATATTTTACATTGGAGTAAATTTACTTTTTCTATATTTTTGCCCATTTTCTTGAAAATTAACTTCCAAAAAAGACCGTTTGTACTCTATTGATTACACTAAGTTAGAAAGATTGTAATATAAACCATTTTAATACATAGAAACATATTGAATTTTTAATTTAAAACAAGTTCGACAAGCTGTTTTCGATATATCGAAAAAAATTTGATGAACAAATTCTTGAAAAAAAACTATGTGGAAATCTTGTCACGTTCGCGATGCCGCATTACAAATTACAAATACAACGTGTAAAATAAATAAAATGATAGTAACATATCAAAATTACTCCTAAAAAGGAAAGCTACATTATTTTATTATGGTCTAAGAGTATTTTCATCCAAATTACTCGCCACATTTCGCAGACTTTCGCATTTGTTAAGATAAAGTCAAACATGACTTCCATTTTTCGTAGCGTTCGCGATGCAAGTCTTCAAAGTTTGTATTTTATAATAAAAATAGTGTTGATAAAATGCATACAATACGTGAGAAAACATTTTTTAAAATGTCAGCTTTTGCCATTGCTTTTTTATTTAAAGAAATACCCATATCTAATTCATATATGAAATTAAAAAATAAAAATGAAAGCGTATTAACAGCGTTTCTAATTCATAATCTCCTTTTGTTATTTTACAGTATTCTGACGCGCACCACGCAGCCGGCACATTTGATCGCCATTTGCATATTGTCCTTTGTCTTATTGACCGTTGCACCCGATCTCACAACAACGACAACAACATCGACGACAACAATACACAGCAGCCAACCAACAGCAACAACAACATCGACGACGCAGGCGCGCAACGTTGACGCAGGCGCTGCCGTCGTAAGAAGCAGCACGCTGCCAACGCTGGCGTATCTGGGCGCATTCGCGACACATTTTGGTTCACAAATCTGGATGACCTTTGTATCGGGTAAGTTATCGATAAACAATAATAGATAAATAAACGTACGCTGCTTGCTGCATCTTCTGCTGCATCTGCTGCTGCTACTGCGCTGCAACTTCGCTGCTGCTGCAACAACATTGTGTTCATCAATCATCACCATGCCAATGTGTCAATGTCAATATCAATATCAAAATCATTCAAACCGTAGGCATTATCATAAATATATCACGGTTAATACACTGTGAACTCTTTACTAATTGTTTTCTCTTTGCTCTCTTTGCCTTAGGTCTCTCGCTGTATTTCTCGCTGCCGCGTCACACGTTCGGTCAATGCCAGCAGATTTTGTTCCCCAAGTATTTTGCATTGAATGCAATGTTAAGCATCACAATGTTAATCATCTATGTTAAATACTTTCTGAGCGGCTGGACAACAGCGGCTGGCGTACAGCTGGGCACATTAACGGTAACGGCTGCCATTGAGGTTGTGGTGCGTTTATATTTGGCCCCGCCCATGCTACGACTGATGCACGAGAAGTACAGGATTGAGGGTGCTATCGGCAGCGGACAGGAGGTTGGCAGTCTTGTACAGGGTGATCTGGTCGAGTGTCCACATTATCAGCGGATTCATAAATCATTCCGTCGCATTCATATGACAATTGCTATTGGCAATATGATTGTCCTATTGGCCACATGTCTGCAATTGTATTTTCTGGCATTGAAAATACGTATTAGCTAAGACACGAACCAGAAAACAACCAATCCACAAACAAACAACAGCAACAGTAAGAGCAGCTTAACAGCGGCTTAACATTATTGGGCAGCGCCTGAAAGGCTGCAATGGTTTCTTTTTGTTTCTCCCAAATAATGCAAAAGAATTTATAAATTTTAAAGTTTAGTTCAATTTAGTCACCCCTCAACACACTTCACGCACACACACACATACATACATACTATATACAATGCATATATTTATAATATATATGAAAATTGATAATGTATTTTACTGTCAATTAATTTGTCTCAAATTAAATTATTATATATCGCGTAATTTATTAGACAATCTATTTATAATAACCGCATCCATCACAACAACAACAACAACCATAATCACAGCATTTATAACAACAAAACAATTAAACATCGGCTCAGTTTCAATTCAAATATCGTTTTTGAAAACCTGTGATAAACTCACCCTCCCCCTACTCAAAGGCTATTAACCCTGCCCATGCCCCAATGCACCTATCTCTCTCCCGCTATCTCTGTCTCAATCACACATAAGCGCACATACACACATTTTAGTTTAGCTGCGTAGCCAATAATTTACACACATTTGTTAATTAATGAGTTAGCATTTAATAATTGAATTAATTGTTTTTTTGTCTCAACCCAAATTTTTTTTTCTGCTTATTATAAACTATCGAAATTATTTATTTGTAAACTGTTGCAAGAACAACAAAAACAAAAACAAAAAAATTAAAAATCAAATATGGAAAAAAAAATTAAACAAAAATAAATACAAGAAAATTGTAATTTAAAATAAATATATACTTTTTATTTTAATGGAAGGAAATGACAATAGAGCAAGGGGTGTTTCTAGGTGAATTTACTATTAAGGTGACGTCGTCACCACAACTGCTCTCTTTCGAGGGGGCAAATATTTGATTTTGACAGAAAACAATTGTTGAAACCTGCAATTATTAGTGGCACGTGACGAAAAAAAGAAGCACTGGCGGTAAATTTTCGAGTTCAAGTAAAATTTGTGCCAGCCATTTCAATGAATCTGACTTCTACTGTGTTCAAAAATTCAACACAACGGAGGAAACTTATGTCAACTGCTGTACCCCAGAAGCCAGAGCAAATCAAGTGTTTACATTTCAAATGCCATATGTCTTTATGCTGCAGATCCCTGGGCATATCGCCATTTGATCAAGAAGTTGTTTAAAATATGAATTATTTTGAATTATTTCGTTTTATTTATTTTAAATAAGCAATTGCTTTTCTGTCAGCACTCTCTGAGAGCGGAGAGAGCGAGGTGAAAAAAAATTTGTCCCCTCACCACATCGGACGACGTCACCTTTATAGTGAATCCACTTTGGGGTGTTCCAAATTCCACATTCAGCAAACATTTCAAAGTATGCTATAGAATTGTGGACGAAATTGGAACTGACAAAAACGCAAAATAGGAAAGAAATTTCGACATTATTTTAAATTTCAAAGCGCCAAAACTGAATAACCCTGTTACTTTCTAGCCTTAAAGTTGTTAGCATACCAGCGGATTTGTTTTTTTTTAAATTTTGGGCGATTTCAAAAACGATAATTATTTAATGCTGGGCAGTTAAGAAGATTATGAATGTCGGATGTGGAAATGTATATTCCAGTTAGTAATGCTTTCCATAACAATGCTGGAATACAAGCAAATTATTTATATAAGCTGTCGATAAATTTGATATTATTTAAAGACAGTTGTCGATAAGCAATTTGCATATAGTCGCTGAAAAAATTATAATCGATTGGAATATAGTCGTAATAGTTGATACCTCCGATAAGGTTTATCGACAGTTTCGATACATCTTATCGATAGCGACGATAATTATAGTTAACTATTAATTGAGTTTAAACGTCTGAAAACGTATCTATAACACAGTTTAATTTGATCAATAACGCACATTGTACCATGTATCGATAGTACCAATAACTTTCGATAGCTATCGATTAATTGAAAATATCACTTACCGCCTCAATTTCCTGATCAAAACGCACAGGCCGCAGTCGACACAGCACCACAATGAGATAGACAAAGTTGATGCCGATGCCGAGTCCCGACCAAAAGACAACATCCAGAGTGCACTCGATGAGATAGCCATACATGCCCATCATGATGCAGCCAATGAGCATTGTAGCACGCATCCATAGCGACCCAAAGGGGCCATGTGGGGCAAGGAAGGCCAAGAAGAGAAAGGCCCAGCCGAGCTGAAAGTAGAGATGATGCGGCTGCTGCCAGATGAGGCATTGTTCTATAGACCAATCCCCCGGATTTATGGAGCGCAGAGTGCCGTTGTTGTCCCATGTAATGGTGCCACTGGCGGCACTCGTGCCCGCCGTGCTCTGGGCAATTAGTGTGCCCGCCGATGCCGCTGCCACAGCGCTGCTGCTGCCGGCAGCAGCTGCTCCGCCGGCGCCAGCAGCGCCTCCAACGCTGCCGCCGCCAACGCCGATGCCCATGCTGGCGCTGCTGCCGGCGCTGTTGATCAGCGCTCCGACGCCGACGCCGGCTGCGCTGCCTGCCGTGCTGGGCATGGCGCTCTCAAATGCACTTTACTCTCTCCTCGTCCCGTCTGTCGCTCACGTTCTGCTTTTACTTGTTCCTTTTTGTAGCTGGCTCTTTTGCTACTCGTTGGCCTTTTCGTACTTGTTCTAGTTTTGTACTTGCACTCGATTCTTTTCTTCTCGTTGCTCCTGTCTCTCCTTGTACTCGTTGCTCTTTCTGTTAGCAGACTTTCACTTGTTCGTAAAGTTCTTTCCTACACGCATTCATTACTTTTTTGGCTATCACTCCCTGTTCTACTTGTTTTCTCAGCTCTCGCCCCACTTGTTGAGTCCTTTTTATGTGCTCCGTCTCGCTACTTTCCGTGTTGTTTCTCGATCTTCTTTCGACTTGAACTTGTACTCAATTCCAAAACATTACATTCCTGCACGTTGTCGATTTTCTTTCGTTCACTTACTTGTTCCTATTTTGCTTGTGCTTCTTTCTGTACTTGCACACGTTCTGTTTCTTGAGCTTGTACTAGTTCTTTTTGTACTCGCACTTGTCTCCAAATTTCTCACACTATAATTTCTCTGACTCACGCCTTTTCTGGTCGTTCTTCTTCAATCCCGTACTCGTTGAATTTGTACTTCCACTTCTCGCTCCGGTTTCGCCTACTCGTTGCTCAGTCTGCTTGCTCTCAGCAAGCAATTTCTATTATTGTTTGTTGTGTCCGCTAATTAAAATTCGGTGCATTCGTTGTCTTACTGCAGTTGATGTTGCTGTCACTTTGTTGCTTATGCTTCGGGTCACATTGTTGCATAGAAATTCCCTCAAGGCACTTCAGCTGCAAATAAATAAACACAAACAGTCGGTCATTAAAAATCGATTGAAAATAATTGAGTTCGTTAAACGATAATCTCAAATGCCTGGGAAGAAGTTAAGCTGAAAATCGATTGCAATTTCTATTAACAATCACTGCGGACGGCAGTCCGCGTTAGTGACGAAAGCACCACGAAGGGTGCGAAGGCGACTAGCATATATACACAGGAAGAATGGAAAATTTGCTATGACTGTCCGATCAGGTCGAGTTATATACCGATCGAAAGGTATTAACTTAACTTACAAATGTGCATACTAAGACTTTTAGAAACTCACCTGGTTCGTGAGATAAACAGGTGTAAGTGGGAGGGGAACAATTTAAATTATTGGAGCTAATGGGGCCGTTGGAGCCTTTTTGATTTTTCTTTGAATTTTTTACAATTTTCATTAAAAATACGCGTCAAAATTTTTTTTAAAATAATTTTTATGTCAAACTTAATATTATTCGTCACAAAATTGGATATCAGAAATTTTGGGGCATATAACTGTTTTCGTCACTAGACTTTTACCTCGTAAAGAGGTTTTTTTTATAAGATTTATAATATACTCGAGAACGTATCCATTTACCTACTTTATCAAAATCCATATTATAATATAAGCTTGTTATCGGCTTCTATAATTACCATTCCACAAATTACAGCTAAAGGAAGGAAAGCAAATGTATAAAAAATATGGAATACATCTGAATATCGTTTACTTCTTAGGAAAACCTTTGCAAGAAAATATACTTAAAACTGTAAAAAAAAGCTTTTCAGTTGACATTTTTAAAGCTTTCCCGACTTTTCAGTAATCTTAACATATTATTCAGTATTTTACAAAATTTAATGAAAATGTGTAAATGTTCAGAGTCGCACTAAAAAATTCTATAAAAACTATTAAAAATATATATTCTTAGCAAAATTTATGATCCTGATCTTTCAGCCTAAAAACAAACGCTCAATACAAAATCAAATTAAAAATAATTTCTTTATCAAATATTTTGAATTCAGTTAATAAACAAATCAATTGTTTACGATGAATACCAGTCCATCATTTAGATAAATCAAAGTGAAATTGATCAATCAATGACTTGCACATAAAATTCAATTGTCATTTGCATAATATTTTTTATGCCCAGCCTCAAAGTAAAAGCTATTAATAATTAATAGCTGTGACTAACTTCAAACGACAAAAAGCAACTTTCTTCTATGTTTTGACTTTCTCTTGAATGTGTGCGAAATCGTGTAAATTATGTTAGAAGTCATGCATGCCCAAAAACACTTTAATTTCCTGCAATTAACTATCGGATGCCTTACCATATCATGAATGTCGATTAGTCTTTTGTTTCAGTGTACGGTTTGTGGTTCTATTATAGCAACAATATTTATTCACTCCACTTTCTTTGCTTGCTTTCAATTGATTTGTTCCAGCAATTCTCAAATTAACACCGATTTTTTTTAATGTTTTCGTACCCTGTAAGTAGTGAGTGAGCTATAAAAAGTGTATTCAACATCAATATTAGATATTCAAATTGTTATTTTACCTTCAGCTACAGATAAACTAAGATCTACAATTATCTGCACTAGTGTTAAAGTACTAATTGTGGAGTGTACCTTCAATCTTTTGTATATTTATTCTAATAAATATAATAATTAATAAATCCTGGGTTTACAGGGTATCTGCTAGTCGAGAATCTTTTTATTGAAAACATCTGCAAGCTAAATATACATATTTTGTGGTTGACCTAACGAAAAGATGAATTTTATTCAAATATAGTAATTCTCTGCAGAATTTATTCTATTTATAAAGTATCTGATAGTCGATCAGTCTAACTCATTAAAGCTAAAACTTATACGTATCTAGAAATAGTATCATGGACGATTTAAATTATAGGGTATTTAATAGTCGAGCAGTCCAGCTTGTTGAGCATAAAATATCTTTATTTTCAACATTTAACTTAGTGTTTCAAAATTATCATAGAATCAGTTGTTATTTCAAAAAATATTATAAAGGATATCTGCTCGTCGATCTGCACTTTGTTTTAATAACTATCGTATTTTGAGTAAATTCAACTCTGAGTTCTAATAATGCCAGTAGGATAGATTCTATGCATCACGTACACAGAGAAAAAAAACCATTCCAAAATAAAATTTTATTTAAGCATGCATTTTTTAAGTATGTATTCAGGATTAATTTGTATAAATATGCCTGTATCAGGATTAAAATGGGAAAATAAGCCCAAATTACTTGATTCAAGCTAAGAAATTCTTAGAATGTCCCGTTGATCATCACATTTGCTGAGAGCGAAAGGAAAATTTTCTCTCGACCTCGCTCATTTCAACTGGTCCGGTGGCTCAGTGGTTAGAGTCGCCGACCTGTCACATAATTAGAGCTTCCAGTTTGAAAAAATCCTGGGTTCGATTCCCTCTGTCAATTGTAGACAAACATATGTTTTTAAGTTCTTAGGAATGAAACGCAAACATATATAATTTACATCATTAAAAAAAATTGTTAAAAAAAAAATTTTACAAAAAAAAGTTAAAAAAAAAGAAAGTAAAAAAAAAGTTAAAAAAAAAGTTTAATTTATAAACATTTTTTAGCCTGAATTACACAATTTCAGGCTTGAATTCTGGATTGAAAAATTCAAGTATTTCATACTTGGTTTAAGACCCCACTTCTGACAACGTTTCCGATTCGGGCTAAATATCCTGGATTTTTTTTCTGTGTATTATTACTTTATAGGGTATGTGCTAGTAGTGCCTTCTTACTTATTAAATAAATTACAGGGACTGTAATTATTATAGGTGATATTAAAAAAAATTTTGAAATAATAATTAGTTTCAAGTTTTATAGATTTCCTCACAAACTAAAGATTAATTTTAAGTTATACTTTATTTCTCAACCAATAATCATTATTTCTGAGCAAAAAAATAAAACTTATGGAATAATCATTATTTCATGAGTTTTATTTTTTGCTCAAAATAAAACTCAAGTTGAAGTTTCGACTTTTTCTTAGGGAATAAATGAATGATACATATTCCTAGTCAATGAGCCGAGACAAACCATTATAAAAATCCATTTAAAAAAATACAATTTCTTGTGTTGAGCATCAAATTAGGCCTTGTCGAAATTACAATTTGAGTTTTATTTTGAGTAAAAAAAAAAAACTCACGAAATAATAATTATTCCATAAGTGCATAAATGAGCCTTAGAGAAGAATATTGGTATTTTTCTCGGTGTCTTAAAGTTATTATAAGTGAATGATTTTTTGATTACAAAAAAAAAAAACAAATAATTATTATTTGCAGTCCCTGATAAATTATATTCGTTTCTGGCAGATTTAATCAAATAGCTAAAGTCGAACGTAACGTATCAAATAGCCCTGCTTTGTAAGATATCTGTTAGTCGAACAGATTGACCTTTTTTTCTTTTATGTCAAGCTCTTGTCAGTCATAAATGATTGATGAACTTTTATGCGTCAATTCTCTTGTTTCGCCTTTGATAAAATTACGTCACTCCGTTAAATAAAACTGGTTTTTATACACTTTAAATGAGGGAAGAGTATCATTTTTTCGCATTTGGGACAATTGAATGTGATCGGAAATTGTGTTATGGCAAATTATTTCATGTTGTCTGTCTACCTGCTCGATTATAAATTTATTCAAATAATCATAATTATAGAGTTCGCGATGGAAACTTCTTGGAAACTATTAAAGGTAACGCCCACCACGCCCCCTTCCAAATGGGGGCGCAGACATGTTGAGCCCAAAAACAAACAAAATGTTGTGCGTGTTTTGACCCATAAAAAGAGGGTCAACACTGGACAGCAGAAAGAGAGCGGGATAGAGAGAGAGAGAGAGAAAAAATGAGAAAGAGAAGTGAAATTGAAACCGAAACTTGGCCAAGAGTTAAGAGTTGGCCTAACAAGCGCATAAACATTTCCGGCATTAACATGGCCCAAAATGTAAGGGGGCAGATGAGCAGAGAGAGATAGAAAGAGAGAGAGAAATAAAAAGAGACAACTACAGCAATAATCAATTTATGACAAAAGTTCTTGGCCATATTCTGGTTCCTGGCTCAGACTAAAAACGACAACAACAACAACATGAACCACAATTGACTTGTTTGTCGATTACTCAACGCTTTTGGCCTTTTGTTGTTGTTGTTGGTTGATTGAACCCAGTGCCAAACAAGTGACACACATAACACAAAAGCAACGCCAACGCCACAAAAAAAACAAGTGGGAAAGGCTATAGTCGAGCGCCCGACTATAGGATACCCGTTACTTATTTTAATGAATTTTTAAATATTTTTACTGCATGCTTTAAGGCACTTATATTTTTTTAAAACTGTAATTAGCCATTACCACCTTTCTATTTGTCCGCTCTTGTTACGATTTAGTAGGATAATAGGTAATAATAGTAGTTAACGATAATTAGAAAAAAAATTTTTTTATATCTTGAAAACTGTGCGTGTGTTGGTTTTTTGCGATTTACAGAGGCGGAAAAAGGCGGGGCAAAAATTTAAAACAAACTTGGTCTGCGTGGAGTCTATAGAAGTCTGTGTGTTAAATTTGGTTGCTCTAGCTCTTATAGTCTCTGAGTTATAGGCGCTCACACAGACGGACAGACGGACATGGCTATATCGACTCGGCTGTTGATGCTGATCAAGAATATATATACTTTATAGGGTCGGAGATGCTTCCTTCTCCCTGTTACATGCTTTGCAACGAATACAATATCCCCTTTTACTTATTTTTATAAGTCACGGGTATAAAAATATAAATATATATAAAAAAAAATACCAATTGCCAATGTTGCCTCCTCTGCATGGGGGTGTGCAATACACATACACACACACACACACTAAAATAGAGAGTATCTCTGTGTGTTTTTGAGTTGGAAACAAGAAAATGGTCAAAGCAGATGAAGTCATCGCAATTTTTTTGTTGCCTTGAAAAAGCCAACAGCAACCGACGATGATGGCTCAGATCCAAACCAACAGCTGTGTTGCTCTTGCATTGAAAGCCGTTTAAACGGCTGCCAACAATGAGTCTGAATTAAATTCATACATTCTAAAATGTGCTCACATTAAATGTTAACATTCCCATACATATAAAATATACATAAAAAGACAACTCATCATCTAATACTTTTTATTGATGAATTCTCATTCCAGTTCCCTTACATCACTATCCCATATCAACTAACAACGACTCCCGTCGAGTTCTCTAAGAATTCTATCAATTCAAACAGAGTTTCAATAAACTCCATTGAGAAACATTGTCTCCCAGCGAGTTCCATCGATTCCCATCAAGATCCATTGAGTTGCAACGACTCTCTGAAATTTCCATGAACCTAACTTTGAATTCCAATTAATTCCATTGCAGTTCATCGCGTTTCATACATTTTAACAGACAATTTCGGTCATAATCCCAATTCTTATATTTTGAATAAAAAAATATATATAAAAACAATTGGGGAAAAACTATAGTCGAGCTCCCGACTCTAATAATAGAAGTTAACGTTAATTAGTAAAAAAAACAAGCATTATAATCAATATATGGGATATTAAAAAAATGTTGAAGTAATAATTATATTCAAGTTTTATAGATTTGTTCACAAAATAATGATTAATTTTAAGTTATACTTTATCTCTCAACCAATAATCATTATTTTTGAGCAAAAAAAATAAAACTTATGGAATAATCATTATTTCTTGAGTTTCATTTTTTGCTCAAAATAAAGCTCAAGTTGTAGTTTCGACTTTTTCTTAGGAAATAAAGGCGAGAATGATACATATTTCTAGTCAATAAGCCAAGACAAACCATTATAATAATCCATATAAAAAATACAATTTCTTGTGTTGAGCATCAAATTAGGCCTTGTCGAAATTACAATTTGAGTTTTATTTTGAGAAAAAAAAAATAATACTCATGAAATAATGATTGTTCTATTTTTTTTTTTTTTTGCTCAACAATAATGATTATTGATTGAAAAAAAAGTGTAACTTAAAATTAATCATTATTTTGTGAACAAATCTATAAAACTTAAAAAATGGTCAATAGAATTGAGTTTTCCAAATTCTTCAACTATGAATAATTCACCTAAAATGTTGATTTGATTTTTATCTACATATATTTTTATAGATTAAGCATTTCAAGGTAAGCCTTGATGCAAATTTAGCTTAAGCTTAATCATAGCTTAACTATTTATTGGATTTTAACCAATCAAAATAAAACAAAGTTTTAACTACCTTCTATAAATCTTATAAGCCTCATTTAGTATAATAAATAGAAAGTCAAATTTATTACATTTTTCATTTAGAGAATTATGTATTTCTATTTATTAGTATTTGAATTTTGGATAGTTGAAAAATGGCTATATTTCAAATTGGCATTAATTAGTATTTTGGGTTAAAACGCACTATGATTTGGCTCATATTGTTTAATTCAAATTGTTTAATTAAAAATTTTGCTGTTGTCTTTATTAATGATGGATGAAGCCAACAATGATAAAAATGACGGCAATCAAACCAAATGGAGAAGCGACAGCTTTAACCAAAGTAGCAAAGGATTACGACAAGAAGTATTAGCTTCAATTCGAATAAGGACTATGCAATACACTTGTTAAATGATTTATCGATAGTAGTTGAGATAATAAGATTTTAATCTAATTTTAAATTTCATATAGATATTTCGATTTCATGCATTGACAAATGATAAAACACTTTTTATAAAAATAACATACAATTGAGAAAATAAATTATATTGACAAAAGTCATTTTGTTACAACTTGGGCAATAAAATTGCAATACCCTGAAATAGAGTAGAAGAAACTTTCAGACAATGGCAACAACTGACGCCGCTCACCATAAACGTTTAATTATCTGAGTTTTTAAAGCAGTTGCCAACATTTTTGATGGCTTTTCATGTGTTGTTGGCATTATTACTATTATTGTTAACAACATTGGACAAAGCGTTGTGTTGACATGAAGCCGAAGAGAAGATATTGTTGCCAGACAGACACCGATTTCGATGTCTTTCAGTTTGTCGGGAAGCAAAACAGAAAGTGAAACGGTGCGTTTTTACAATTTCCGTTTCCCACGAGTAAACAAAGGAGACAACAACATTAATAATAATTATATTAACAATAATAGCAATAGAAACAGACAACAACATTGTAGGTTTTTTTATGGCTACGCCATAAAAAGAATGCTCAAATACTTTATCAAAGAGACACGATAGATCAAAGAGCATTCTAGGTGCTCACAACTCTGATCAAAGCGAAATTTATTAACTGCATTTGCATCTAATAATATTTCTAGAGACTGTTAAAGTGACTATGTTAATGCTTACTCTAAAAGAAGTACTCTGATTCAAGTTAATGTTAACTATCTAAAATATTGTCAACAGTTTTTTTTGAAGATTTTCAGACCTTCATGAAATGTTATCATTTTCAGATAAACAAAAGACAAAGATATGCAAATTTTATCTTATCTACAAAAATGTCGAGAATCTGCAGGAAACATCACTGCGGAAGGCAGTCCGCGCTAGTGACGAAAGCAGCACGAAGGGTGCGAAGGCGACTAGCATATATACACAGGAAGAATGGAAAATTTGCTATGACTGTCCGATCAGGTCGAGTTATATACCGATCGAAAGGTATTAACTTAACTTACAAATGTGCATACTAAGACTTTTGGAAACTCACCTGGTTCGTGAGATAAACAGGTGTAAGTGGGAGGGAAACAATTTAAATTATTGGAGCTAATGGGGCCGTTGGAGCCTTTTTGAATTTTCTTTGAATTTTTTACAATTTTCATTAAAAATACGCGTCGAATGACACCTCGATCATCGAAATCGGATAACTGGTTCGAAAGATAATTAATTTTGAAATTTTTGGTGCCCTTCTCAAAACGAGATGAAAAGTCAGTCTGTTTGTTTGTTTGTCTGTTTGTTTGTCTGTTTGTTAGTATCAAAGCGTTGATTTAGCTTAAAAGTTTGAATGAGGACTTGTTTCTTATCAAAAATCTAGAAACGTTTGTTCTACGACTTTTTCGAAAAAAAGCTAGTTTAGCGGGAAATCGCTAAAAACCGTTAAAATTAAAACCCCTATAGCAAACGATATGAGCTACAGACGTGATCTATGTATCGTTGGAAAGGTATTTTGAAGGACTTTTTTTCTAAAGTGCATAGGTAAAAATCAACAGGTGAAATAAGATATTTTGTCCCAGATTTTGGCGGTTTTTGAGAAAACGACGCAAACGATTTTTTTAGCTTTCAATATGTTGTAGTGTGTAAAATTTCGCGTTTTTTGATATATGACACAAAAAAATTTACCGATGGGTTTGGAAGATATTACTTATTAACTGAATATACTTTTTACCTTTACACTACTGCATGTACATATGGAGTATGTACATGTACATACATGTAAATCGCCAAAAGCCACAGCATCCAAACGATAGAAGCTACAGATGTGATCTATATATCGTTGGAAATGTATTTTGAAGGGCTTTAAGCCTAGCTGTAAACTTTTTTGCTTAAAACACAGGTAAAAAGCTTCAGGTGAAATAAGGTTTTTTTCCCCATATTTCGGCGATTTATGAAAAATCTACGTTTCAAATAACTTTTAAATATGTTATTTGTTGTACACTGCTTGCAGCGTCATGCGGAAATACTTACTGATTGTAAGTTGTGAATTTTTTTTTGCGGCAGATAAAACATATTATTATTATTATTATTATTGAAAAGTTAGAACAGTTTACAAAACTAAGACTAACTTATGAGGTATAGCACTGGCGGCGTGGCCTTCGGCTATATTGTTTTAAAACATATTATAATTGCGAATATATTCGAATAACTATTAGCCGATATTAGCTGTTAACTGAATATATATACATTTTACTTCGAATTGGAATAGGACAGCAGCAGCAAAGTGTCATAGCAGCCAGAATTTGAGAGTGCTACTAGCTTTTGCGCTTGGCATATGTGTTTGTAAAGGGAACCAGTGTTGCCAGACAGTTTGTTTCAGCTTGTACAAAAAATAAACAAAGTTGATAAAGATATACTGTCCAAAAAAAAAATTAAATTTCAAAATTTCTGATGTCTTATTCAAAAATTTCTGATATCTTATAAAAAAAACCTCTTTACGAGGTAAAAGTCTAGTGAAGAAAACAGTTATATGCCCCAAAATTTCTGATACCCAATTTCGTGACGAATAATATTAAGTTTGACATATAAATTATTTTAAAAAAAATTTTTGCATTCGGCACTGCGCAAAACATTGAGTTTTATTTGGTATGAAGAATTGAGACATTTTGGCGCAATGTGCCGAGTGCCAAAATTTTTTTTAAAATAATTTATATGTCAAACTTAATATTATTCGTCACAAAATTGGGTATCAGAAATTTTGGGGCATATAACTGTTTTCGTCACTAGACTTTTACCTCGTAAAGAGGTTTTTTTTATAAGTATTATAAACTATGATAATGAATATTACTTAAATTTTAATAAATATGCGTTAAATAAAAGCAATACGGGCTTATCAATCTATATTATTAATGGACTATTCGTAAATATTTTTACATTTTACCTAAAAATGTAAAATACAATAATTTTTGAATTTAAAAAACTTTTTAGTTTCAACATTTTTCATTTCAAATTGATTTTGAAATCGTTTATTGATTATAGTTAAAAACTTGAACATAATACTAACAATTGATAAATGCAATTCTATTTAATTGTAATCATAGCTATGGCAAATCAAATTCATTTCAAAGCCGTTACAACTGATAAAATATGCTTTTTCACTGCGGAGGGCAGTCCGCGCTAGTGACGAAAGCAGCACGAAGGGTGCGAAAGGCGACTAGCAATATATACATTCCGAGTTATATACCGATCGAAAGGTATCACTTTCACTAACAAATGTGCATACTAAGACTTTTGGAAACTCACCTGGTTCGTGAGATAAACAGGTGTTGGTGGGAGGCAAAACTTAAACGATTGGAGCATTTGGGCCTTTACTATTACTATTTTAATCAAAAATACGCGTCGAGTGACACCTCGATCAGCGAAATCCGTCCATTGGCTCAAAAAATAATTAATTTTGAAATTTTTAGTGGCTTTCTCAAAATGAGATGAAAATTCAGTCTGTCTGTTTGTTTGTATCAAATCGCTTATATAGCTTAAAAGGGTAAATGAGAACTTGTTCCCGATCAAAAATCTAGAAAATTTTGTTCTAC
Source organism: Drosophila quinaria (assembly GCA_035047525.1). Taxonomy (NCBI): domain Eukaryota; kingdom Metazoa; phylum Arthropoda; class Insecta; order Diptera; family Drosophilidae; genus Drosophila; species Drosophila quinaria. The sequence goes on along the minus strand of JAWNPO010000455.1, from coordinate 5,548,111 downwards.
GACTTTTTCGAAAAATCGCTAGTTAACGTGAAATCGCCAAAAACCGCTAAAATTGAAATTCCCACAGTATCCAAGCCATAGAAGCTTCAGATAAGATCTATATATCGTTGGAAATGTAAACAGCTACCGGTGAAATGAGGTAGTTTCTCCCCACATTTTGGCGATTTAAGAAATATGTTATAGACAATTCAATCCCATGGAATAATTGCAATTACAGACAGTTTGGATTAGTTTGTACAAACAATAAGCAAAGTTGACAAAGTTGCACTTTTTAAAAATATAGCATTTTTCAAAATTTCTGATGCCTTATTCAAAAAATTTTTAAAATCTTAAAAAAGTCTAGTGACGAAAAAATTGTTATGCCCCCAAATTTCTGAAATAAAATTCTGTGACGAATAATATTAAGTTTTACATATAAATTAATTTTAAAAAAATGTTTGTCACTCGGTACTGCACAAAATAAAGTAATATTTATTAGGTATGAAGAATTTAGCGCAATGTGCCGAGTGACAAAATTTATTTAATAATTGATAAGTAAAACTTAATATTATTCGTCACAGAATTGGTTATCAGAAATTTTGGGGCATAAAAAGTTATCGTCACTAGACTTTTAGCTTTTTTTTATAAGATACGGATATGTTCCAAACACGCCTCACAATCAAACTTGTTGTTTGGGTAAATCGAGTGCAGTTCAGATAGAAAATCTTGTTTAATATTCCATGCAAATACGAGCATATATCTTCAATCAGTGAACTACACTGCATACCTATGTGTGTATGTAAATGCATAGTGTGTCTGTATGTACGAATCGAATAAAGCCGGTCTTTGGTTTTGTAGATTGTTGCCTAGGTAAGATATCTCGCACACACATATTTGTTTACATTAATACTGGGCATATGCCAGCATGCAAATATGAACGTACATATGTATGTATATTCATTAGAGTGGGTCAATTTGTATCGTTTCGCCCATGTTGGTATCAAACATCTGTAACTTTTGAACTAGGCTAGATATCGGGTTGAAACTTGAACTATATGTTCTCAATACTTCAAAGCATTTTTTTAAAGAAAAATTACAGTGGGAGTGGCACTAAAAGGGGCGTAAATTAACGGTCAAATGCAAATTAATGCCAATTTTTGTAATTTTATTTACAAAAATTTTTTTTTCTAATTTGAAAATAAAATTTTAATTTTATTTTATATTTTTTCAATTTTAAAAAATTTTATTTTTCTTGAAAAAATGTTAAGTGAAAAATTACCAAAACATACTTAAAGTTTCTCAATAAAATTCGGAACTCGAAAATGATTTTAGACCTATGGTTTCTTGGGAAAACCTTTTTAGAATTCGTCGTAGATTAGGAATTTGACAACCGCTTGGTGCATGTTTTTTAGTCCATACAAATTGACCCACTCTAATGTACATACATACATACATATGTTTGTATGCTTGTAGGTGCATACTATGCAAACGCAAAACACCTACACACAGTAGCTCTCTTTATGCTTGAGGGCTGCACTTCAGTTCATTTATGAGCTCATTCATTCTTGACTTTCATTTATGTAAATATAATTTTCTGGCAGATGCTTTATCGTTGTCCTTTTATTAAATTCATACAAACGTTAAAAATGATTTGTCTATGAATTTGCGATTTCTTAAGTTCGCTTGCAGCCCTGGTTTATAACTACGCGCTCACACACACACATGCATTCAAAAGCAGAAGCAGAAGAAGAACAACTGCAGAAACAACAACAACATCGTCACATCAATTGCCTTCCCAACAAATGCAATTGGCTCGCGTGGGGCAATGCGAGCAATGCTGAAGTGCGGAGAGAATGGGGAGTGTGGTGTGTTGAGTGTAGAGCGTGGTGAGTGGGGTGGAAGTATGGGGTGTGTGGGGAGCATGAGGAACGGCGACGCGCTAGCTGTGAATTTGTTGCTGCTTCTTCTCCTATAGCACATATTATAGCACATTTTTATCGTATACCCTGCAGTCATAAAAATAGCTAATTAAGAGTATGAAAGGCTGATGAATTTTAAAGCTCCTAATAATAATGAATCAAGAGGTTAGGTTAGCTTTAACCATAACAAGGTGAATTTACTTGTAAGGTGACTACTTACTTGTCGCCACTAAAGATAAATAGATAAGGATATACAGTTGAACTTCTATAACTCGAATTTCTCTTTACCTCGAGCTTAATGAGTGGCAGTAAAATTCAAAAACTTAAGAAAAATAGCTCTATAAGTCGAATATCTCCATAACTCGAACCTTTTCTTTGGAGAATGGTGATTCGAGTTATGGAAGTTCGACTGTATGTATGTATGTACATTAAGGTCGGCCAATTTTTTTCGACCCAATGCGAGTATCAAAATCGTAATTGAATTTTCCCAAGAAACCAAAAGCCAAGCCAAAACCGAGCTTCCGATTTTTAGCGTGTAATATGAGGAAAGCCAAAAATTATCATAATTTCTTGTTAAAAATCGGATGCTCGAAAATGATTTTAGACCCATGGTTTCTTGGGCAAACATTCTTAGAATTCACCGTAGATTACGATTTTGATACCCGAAAGGTGCGTTTTTTTTGGTCCATACAAATTGACCCACTCTAATGTATGTACATACATATGGGTAATTCTCTGCTGTCCAATGCGACATTCGTACGCGTTCAAAGTGAAATAAAACATATGCCAAAACATTATTTTGTCGAGACAAAAGTGGAAACTTATCGGCCATGATTAGCTTTATTATTGGTGCAAATGTTGATTTTGGGCAATTGTTGGTATTCAAGATAATTTAAAAAATCCAATGCATTCGCACGCGACTCAAATAGAAGTAGTTTTTTCGGCGACCAGTTCTAACGCTGATTTCGACAAAACGTGAACGAATATTTTAATGCAGATAATTTGAAAATGTAATGCATTGATTTATCTTAAAAATGTTTTTTGTTTGATTTAGAAATGTTAAGTAGTTTTTTTTTAATTTAATTTGAAACACTGTCGCACGCGACATGTCGCATGCGACATTTTGTTCCACAATATATTTCTATTGTTTCTTTTAGTGCCAAAATTCTTTTTAAAATAATTTATATGTAAAACTTAATATTATTCGTCACAAAATTGGATATCAGAAATTTTGGGGCATATAACTGTTTTCGTCACTAGACTTTTACCTAGTAAAGAGGTTTTTTTTATAAGATATAAATAACTTTGGGTAGCTATTGTTGCACAAGAATGTTGAATTTTGTCAAGAAACTGGTTACATCGCAACACTTGCATTTTAGTAATTGTCCTAAGATTTGGAGTAGCTAAGGGTGCATTCACAGTAGTTGACAAGCTGGTCAATTTCATCTCAGTAGACTGAAAATTTCGATGGCAACTTAGTCAACTCCATGACGTTCAGTGCGTGCTTGCTATCCCTTTCCCTCGCACTGATTATTAGTATAGATAAGGCCCTACTTTTTGCCGACGAGGCCACCTTATACTTATTACATCATGGTCAACTCTAGAGTAAACAGCGGTCAACTCATGATGAATTTATATATAGGTGATGTATTCGTTGGACGTTCTCTTTTCTTTGGGGCGCAAATGTCATTACGAAAGCCAACGTCGTAGTGAGCGGTTGTATTAACTTTGCTGAAAAATTAAGTTGTTATCATGCACGGAAGAAATTCCCTCTGTTGTCAGTGATAATTTGAGTGAGTTTAGTTCGTAAACTGAGTAAATATACCCACAAAACTGTTATATCGGTGATCATTGATAAACTGTGTCCAAATTGCAGAAAAAAAAAAATTGAATGAGGATTCGCCCTCGAAAATATGCGTTTCAAATTAAAATAAAAGAGTTGCAAGAGGAAAATGACCGGCTCGTCAAAGGGTTTCCATTTCCCTAGGTATCAACACTGATTAATGGGCGCACACTGTGGAAATAAACCAAATGTTTACACTAACATTGAATAATAAAATTTAACTAATTTTTATAATAAATCCACGGTTGCCACAATTGGCGTTTTTGCGGCAAAACTGGGTTTTTTTTCCTGTTGGAGAAATGGCACTTTTCTTTTCGATTTGGCTCTTTTTTTATCAGTTCAGAATCAGTTATTTGGTATAGTTTTGGGTTTAACTACACATTTATTTTTATTTAATAACATAATCACTAGATTAAGATGAAAATGTGAAATACTTTGGAAAGTTGAGTTATTGCTTTAAGTGTTTGTGAACGAAATATTTTTTATTAAATGAAATGAAATGAAAAAAAAGTTTTGGCTCTTTTTTAGTCAATTTGGCTCATTTCTTGTTTGTTTTTGGCTCAATCAAAAATTTTTAAGTGGACACCCTGTATACATCTATGTTTGTCGTCTCTCTCATGCCAGACTCTCTCTGACAGATTCGCCCCGAGAGGGAGAGAGAGAGCGAATACGTCACCTCTATGGGTATTTCCAGGATCGAGAACGCGACATTTGTACGTCTTTAAATGAAAAAACAAATGGCAAAAGTTGACATTTTCGAAAAAGTTTTGTTACGTGTTTAATGCATTTTAGCAACACCATTTTTATTATAAAAGACAAGCTTTGAAGACTTGTCGTTTTCGAATTATTTATACAAAACAATGCAACGCGAACGCGTGTTTGACTTCATCTTGACAAAAGCGAAAGTCTGTGAAATGTGCCGAGTAATTTGGAAGATAATACCCTTAAACCATAATAAAATAATAAAGTTTTCCATTTTAGAAATAATTTTTGTATGTTATTATCATTTTATTTATTTTTCAAATTTTATAAGTAATTTGTAACGCGACATCGCGAACGTGATAAAATTTCCACCAACTTTTTTTCCAAGAATTTGTTCATCAAATTTTATTTTATATATCGAAAACAGCTCGAAAAACTCATTTAAATTGAACTTTCAATATACATATTTCTATAAATTAAAATGGTTCATGTTACAATTTTTCTGTCCTACTTAATGTAATCGTTAGAATACAAACGGTCCATTTTGGAAATCAATTTTCAAAGAAATGGGCAAAAATATAGAAAAAGTGAATTTATTCCAATATAGGATCTATATGTTCATCCTATTGAGTTTCTTCCAGCGCATATTTCTTAAATAAATAACTTAAATACATTTTTGGAAGAAAATTTAACACGATGTGAGTTTTTAATCAATTTTACTTTTTTGGGCGAGGTGGACCTTTTTCTGGAAATGCCCATATATAAATTCACCTTGGGTCAACTCTTTGGTGTTGACTTGGTAAAAAGCACAGCCCACTGAGATGAAATTGACAAGCTTGTCAACTAGTGTAAATGCACCCTAAGATTGTATTACAGGGCAACTACTAGTCGAGCCTCGCTGGCAGCTGCATTGTTTTTCTATTTGCGTGTGCGTGTGCATGCAACTGCCACCATCACCGTCACCATCACCGCCACCCGCTTCGCCATGCGTTGATGTTCGATTTTTCACTTTTCTTGAAAATTGTATGAACTTCATTGCATCTACATGTGTTTGTGTGTGTGTGTGTGTGTGTGTAATCGTACATGTATTGTTCATATATCGTAATGAATTTGATTTTGGACATGAACTGCCTTAAGTATTATTCCTCTCTGGCCGAACAACCCCCATTCCGCTTTACCCTTTCATTCCACTTTTTTGTCGGCTACTTACCACACTTCTTGTTGTTATTGCTGTTGTTGTTGTTGTTGATCCTCTCCTGCTCGCTGCTGTTGTTGTTATTGTTGCTGTTACTGTTCCAACTTCAATTGTAGGCGGTGTCCCTGCGCTGCATAACGGTGGATATACATATACATAAATTCATACATTTATTGCAGCCGCATTAAATAATTTCGATTTATACATAATTTATGTTTGAAGCGCGAATAAGCTTCCAACACACACACTCACACAAACACACTCAATATGCACGCACATACACACTCGCGTATGTGCGTGAAAAACAATAAAAACAACAATAACATAAAAAAAAGTTATACATATCACAAGAACAACAATTCTGCTGCAGCGGCGGCGACTGCCCTTCGCTTAGGTTATGTACTCACACACACAGTTTGACATTTTAACTAGTCTGCGTATGCATGTGTGTGTTCGCGTGAATTTTCTAGTTAGTATGTAAGTTGGGCCAATTGTAAAAACCAATTTGAGTTGTTTATCGTACACACACATACACATGCACGCGAGCGTAGCACAAACATATATAGACACACGTGAGCGAACTTTGTTATTGATATTTGTAAATAATTATTTAATTTTTACCAGCAGGCGGCGCAAATGCGTGTCTTGAGATGCCAAATAAAAATAAAAAAAAAGCAATAGCACTTTAAAGTAAAAACAATAACAATAAGTCGGCAGAGCAGCGACGACGACGTCCGCGCGAGAGCAACGACAGCGACGACCAGAAGACAGCGATTTAATGAATAGCAAGCATGAAGTGCGCAGGTCTCTTAGTCGGCATTCAAGGGAGAGCGAGAGCGAGCGAAACCGGAAAAATGTGACGTCACAGTTGCAGCTTCGCATGGCAATAACGAACATAAATTGATGTGAATTAATCTTAATGGTTAACATGCACATCTGATTAGCATATATATGACAATTAGATTTATTAACACAAAAATTTGTGTAAAACAAATTATTTTTAATATAAATACCAATTCTTGCATTGTAAATAAATAATAATTAATTAAATACATATTTTAGAAACGATCATTTACAAGTCAAAATGTAGTGACGACATTCACAACGAAAAAAAGAGAGAGCGAAAGAGAGCATCATTGGTAAGCGATATCTGTGCGAAATATAGTTATCGCGGCGTCAAATGTTATCGGGCAAAATCTGAAAACAGCTGGCACCCTGTTTGCAATGCAGCTAAAACTGTTATCATAACATATTACTAAGCACCGCTCATTTTTGAATGTGGGCACGACACGTAGTGAAGTACGAGCTGGTTTGTGGTCCAGCTGTTATAGGAGCAATGACTCCTGCATGAATCATCAATGAGTTGCATTTAAATACATAGAATGGTTCGCGATGCTGACAGAGAGATAATGATATTATAAGACGGACAAATCCATGAACAAAGAGCGTTACAATCAATGCATTCACATATGTATGTAACTGACTCATTCTGAGCTGTTATATATTATGTAAATGTGTATTGAGGCCATAGAGAGATAATGCATCCTAAATACACGATAAAAATTTCACAAAAAATTATAATAATATTTGTTTAATTACAATACCTAGAATTTATTCACTCTATTTTTAAAAATCCTTCACTATTGTATATGATTTTCAGTATAATATTAAATATGTATTTTTATTTTTTTATCACTTTCTTTTCACATTCAACAAACCGTTGTGCGCGATCTATATGTCAAATGTCAAATACGGTCACCCCACCCTTTTAAAATAAATAGTCGATTCTTGTTCAATTCGAGAATTCAAATTACGTGTCAGCAACACTCAACTATTCATCGATAGCCCGGGCTATCGATAAAATTGTGCATTGTTCGGTAGATTGGGCATTTTAGTTCATTTTGTTGAATAAGTTTAATCGTTAATTTTTCAATTGTGAACTAAATCAGTCATTTAGTTTAGTTGGTCATTTGGTCAGTTGATAAACTATGAACGAGATGGTATCTATTCAGTTGGTCATGAACGATAAACGATGTGAATAGGCTACAACTGTTTCTTGTTATTTGAATGTTAAATGCGTTTTAAGTTTATAATTAAAATAGACGACAAATGCCAACTAGATTTCAAATTATTTTTTAGTACTTTTGGGTTTTACTTATACCCTGGCTTATTGAAAATGTGAAGATAGAGTAAATTGGTTTTATATTTTGGGCTTAAGTAACCTTTCACATTGTTAAAAACTTAAAAATATATGACAATGAAACATGGTTACAAGTAAATAAAGAAGAAGTTCATTCGTTCATTTTAATGGCCCGTTCATTTGAACTTTTTCAGAACGAAACGACACATCTCTATTGTTCGGGCGTCTAGCGAATTTTCTTTTGGCTGCCACGAAGCTGCGCCGTATTTTAATTTCGTACATTTCGTTTGTTTTTAAAATCGTTAAGCGCTCAGAAAACAAAGCGCAGGTAATGTGCAGAATTGATGTGTGTTTAACGTGCAAAGCTGTGTGTGGAATTGCGTATTGTTTTGCCTAGGCAGCCCAATAAGCAACGTCCATCAAAAGCCGCACCGGCATTTCTTGGCTACTGCGGTGAGAGAGATAGAAAGAGCCAGTACCAATACCAAAACCAATACACCGGCCATGACTGTCGATATTAGCAACGTAAGCGGCGGAGTGGCGACAAAGGCAAAAGGTCTCTTAACATGGGAAAAGCAAGAGCATCTTGTTAAATTAGCAATACTAATTCTGGCCGCCGTTTTGTGTGAGTATTTTGCACGGCCACAAAAGCCCTATTTATATCTAATTCATAAGGTGGGGGCGGGACGCCACTGTATTTATGTGTGAGTGTATATGTGGGCGTGAATATAACTGGACACAAACAAACTTCAACTTATCGAAATGGCTCACTACCGATACACGCTGCGCACTAATAATCAATTGGATTGTGTATAAAAATAAAAACAATTTGGCAATATTTTTAAAATATATCATGTAAAAGATATCGCAAATTAATATTAATATTGTTATCAGAAAAACCTATCGCAAAATATATTTATCGACATAGCAATTTTTTTTTTCCATAGCAACCCTAATATTACCGATAAGTCTCGACTGCCACCAACTTAACTCACTCATTTTATTGCCGCTTTGCAGCATTCGCCACACGTTTATTTTCTGTGCTGCGCTTTGAAAGTGTGATCCATGAGTTTGATCCATATTTTAACTACCGCACCACGCGGTTCCTTGCCGAGCAAGGTTTTTACAAATTCCACAATTGGTTCGATGATCGCGCCTGGTATCCGCTGGGACGCATCATTGGCGGCACCATTTATCCCGGACTGATGGTCACTTCGGCGGCCCTTTACAGGCTCATGTGGATGCTGAACATCACCATCGATATAAGAAATGTGTGCGTGTTTCTTGCGCCATTCTTTTCATCGCTCACCACGCTGGTCACTTATGCCTTGACCAAGGAAATACACGTGAGTATGCCTGAACACATTGAGGTTAAACACGACCAAGATCGAGCACATGTTAACTTAAAATAACTTAACTTATTTATATATATATATATATTTTTAGAGCACTGGTGCTGGCTTGGTTGCCGCAGCATTAATCTCGATTGTGCCCGGCTATATATCACGCTCGGTGGCCGGTTCCTATGATAACGAAGGCATTGCCATTTTTTGCATGCTCTTTACATATTATTTATGGATCAAGGCTGTTAAAACGGGCACAATATTCTGGTCGGCAATGTCAGCGCTTGCTTACTTCTATATGGTGTCCTCGTGGGGCGGTTATGTGTTCCTTATCAATCTGATACCATTGCACGTGCTCGCACTGATGATAACTGGACGCTTCTCACATCGCATCTATATTGCTTATAGCACACTTTACTGTGTCGGCACAATACTCTCCATGCAGATATCGTTTGTGGGCTTCCAGCCCATTCAAAGTTCCGAGCACATGCTGGTAAGTTCTCTATTATAACACACTAATTATTAGTACCTTCTGCATAAAAAATACCGGGAAATTGTCATTTAAATTTTCGGTAATTAATTACCAACCGGAGTTTAAGCTCGATCTGTCAACTAGCTTGTGTATGGCAGCTGTCCAATCAAGTCTACCTCAGTGTTGCTCTGCGAATTTTACCTGAATTTGTTCCAAAACGAGTATCGCAAACAGGTGGCCGAAGACATGATTTCGCGTGGCCCAGACTTTTTGAATCACATCATAACTAATGGCGCATGGAAAACGAGTCAAATCCCAAATTAACAATGGGGATTACTTTGAAGGCGACAAAATATATTTTGATGATACAATTATAAAATTCCGTTTTTTTAACAATTCCCGGTACTTTTTATACGGAAGGTAATTACCTTTGCATAATGATGATTACTTTTGTAATTCTTGATAGGAAGAGTATGAAACATAATGAGTACTATAAAAACTAAACTGATAAATGCATCTCAAAATTCTTGACATGCCTAATTTGTAGATATTTCAACTCATGTATATTTTCTTGTCTCTGTTTTACAGGCCCTTGGCGTTTTTGGTCTCTGTCAGATTCATGGATTCGTCGATTATTTACGCTCTCGCATGCCCAAGGAGCACTTTGATCTGCTCTTCAAGACACTGGTCTCGAGTGTGATCAGTGTGGTGGTTATTGTGGGCACACTGTTGACATTAACTGGCAAGGTATCCCCTTGGACGGGTCGCTTCTATTCGCTGTTGGATCCATCATATGCCAAAAATCACATTCCAATTATTGCCTCCGTTTCGGAGCATCAGCCGACTTCGTGGTCATCATTCTACTTTGATCTGCAGGTAAATTGAGAGGAAGATAACTGCAACATTTGTCCACTTGGATGATGATGCCCAAAAAAACGATGTGAATGAGTTGCGCCTTAATGCATCCATTGATTACATGCACTTTGATCGCTGAAACAACTTAATTTGCAGACAATTAATTGCCAGAATTCTTTATTAATTCTTCTATTCCCTTGCAGATTCTTGTATTCCTCTTTCCGGCTGGACTTTACTTTTGCTTTTCACGTTTAACCGATTCTAACATCTTTATCATCTTGTATGGCGTCACAAGCATTTATTTTGCTGGCGTTATGGTTCGTCTGATGCTTGTGCTGGCGCCTGTGATGTGTGTGCTATCTGGCATTGCTATATCGCATCTGTTGGCCAAATATATCAAGAGCGTTGACACGGGCAGCTCAAAGCCGGCAACGGAAAGCAAACGTCAACACAAGAAACTGGAACAACAGAGTGGCGGTGTTAAGAGCGAGGTGGCCATTGGATTTGTAGCGATTATAACACTTATGCTTATCGTTTATACACTACACTGTACCTGGGTCACCTCCGAGGCGTATTCCTCGCCCAGTATTGTGCTCAGCGCCCGTTCCCACGACGGCGGTCGTATCATTTTCGATGATTTTCGTGAGGCCTACTATTGGCTGCAAATGAACACGCCCGAGGTGAGTTCTTGACAAGATTAGTATTAAGGGAATTCTCCTTATCTATAGGCACACTCAATGATGAATGCAATTTGTAAATTCTTGATAGGAAGAGTATGAAACATAATGAGTACTAACAAAATATTGCTGATTGTTCCACAACAACTTTAAAACAATCTTTATTTAAATTTGTTTTAATAGAGTTTTATGTTCGTTTTTTTTTTAGAATGCCCGCATAATGTCCTGGTGGGATTATGGCTATCAGATAACAGCCATGGCAAATCGAACGATACTCGTGGACAACAACACCTGGAACAATACGCATATTTCACGTGTCGGTCAGGCCATGGCCTCCTCCGAGGAGAAGGCCTACGAGATAATGCGTGAACTGGATGTGGACTATGTCCTTGTCATATTTGGCGGCCTCACCGGTTATTCATCCGATGACATTAACAAGTTCCTTTGGATGGTGCGCATTGGCGGCAGCACCGATCGTGGTGCCCATATCAAGGAGAAGGACTATTATGCGGCAAATGGGGAGTTCCGTGTGGACAAGGAGGGCTCACCCACATTGCTTAATTGTCTCATGTACAAGATGTGCTATTATCGTTTTGGTCAAATGTACACGGAGGGCGGTAAGGCGCAAGGTTATGATCGTGTTCGAGCCGCTGAGATTGGCAACAAGGACTTTGAGCTGGATGTCCTCGAGGAGGCATATACCACAGAGCATTGGCTGGTGCGCATTTACAAGGTCAAGGATTTGCCAAATCGAGGCGTCTAAACATTGCTGCTCCCTCACTCTGTCAGCTATCTCGCTCGCTCTGTCTCGATAACATTCGCATGCATGGAAAATAAAACCAACTGTAATTTGTACATTCATCAAGCGTAGCTCTAATTTTATAATAATATATATTTTTTTTAATTTTATGTTTTTAAGAAATCTCACACTTGAGTATTATTGTTGCTCTCTCACTCTATCTCTATATCTCTCTGTGCATCTCTGTCGAATTTGAGAGACATTAAAATTTTACTTCTAATCAGTTGCGTCTGAAATAAAATCGAATTGCGAGGCAACAAACGCATAATCCTAAATTGTAAACGAAAACAAAGGAAAGAAAAAAAAATATATATATACAATATAAATATGAAAAACAACACAAAAATTTTTAAGCAATTGCATTTTTTATTAATTCAACTTTTTGTATGAAGTTAAACTATTTCTTTTGCCATGAACATGTTAAACTTCAATCGAGATTTGTATGTAGATATTTAGCACAAATTTCATGAAAATTGTTTTGAAATTGCATTTTCATTTAGTTTTTATTTGAAATTCACAAAATCAAAAATGTAATGTAAGCCAATTAAGGAAATTTTAAACATTTCTCTTAAATTGCAACAAAAGTGAAATGTAATGCATTCTTTATTAGAGACTTTAAAAGTACTTTAATCATTGTGATTAACATCTTCTTGTTCCGGGTCCAAGTGTGAACCCAAAAGCGCATCTTCATCCAGCTCGTGGTTTTGCTCTTCAATTGACTCCAGATTGGCGATAAACTCATCAAATCCCTCGAGAGATTCATAAACATCCGCCGGCAGCTCCTCGTTGAGATCTGTGGATGACGTGTGCTCATCGGAGTTGCAGCGTAAATCCGATTCGGGAATCATCGATGGTGAATCATGGCGATTGGAATTGTAGAGTTCACGAAACGTGCGTCGTGTCAGATTCAATTCCCTGACACCGAATCCTAGGCGTTGATTGGCATCCTCGGACGCATATCGTCGGGCTGCCTTGCGCTCGTCGTGAGCTAACTGCTCGGCCGAGGAGCGCTCCACGGCGGAATTGGCGCGTGATGAAAGTGTGCTGGATGCACTTTTCCGTGACCTGTTGATAATCTGCCGACACTTGTTCGTAATGCCGCCAACGATCTCCGACAGCAATGCCACGGCACCCATAAAGTAACCAATGCCCATTAGAAGGAACATGCCCTCCGTATCCGCCGTGGTCAATTGTCGCTCCTCCTGGATAATCTCACGCAAGGATGAGCTGGCAGCCGCCTGGAGAAGCCGACCCGTCGACGAACGCTGCATCGCCCAGCTGACCTCGTGTCCCAGCTTGATCATCAGTCCGCTCTCCTGGGCAATCATGATCATCGCGTCGATCTTCCGCTTGTAGACCGAATCGCGGGGCAAGAGAAATCCAATTTGGAAGAGGGCAAAGCATTCCTCGCTCAGATGCAGAGCCGACCGACGTGACAGATTCCTGGAGAAACGCAGAAATTTATTTAACATAAGGATTACTCTTCTCATTCACATGTCAACAAATTGCTAAACAGCAAGTTGGCAGATTGACTCCAAGTTAATCCCTTGAGATAGAATGAGAAATCCATTTTACATTAGGATAACTTGTCATATGGGTATTTCCAGGAAAAGATCCATCTCACCCAAAAACGTAAAATTGATCGAAAACTCACATCTTGTGAAAATTCCTTCCAGGAATATATTTAAGTTATTTATTTAAGCAATATACGCTGCAAGAAACTCAATAGGATGAACATGTAGATGTACATTGGAATAAATTCACTTTATCTATATTTTTACCCATTTTCTTATAAATTGACTTTCAAAATGTACCGTTTTTATTCTGACGATTACACTAACTAAGATAATAAGACCGTAGCATACACCATTTTAATATACAGAAATATATTGAAAATTTAATTTAAAACAAGTTGAGCTGTTTTCGATATATAGAATAAAATTTGATGAACAAATTCTTGGAACAAACTAGATGGAAATCTACATTACTTTATTATGGTTTAAGAGTATTTTTTTCCAAATTACTTTCCACATTTCGCAGACTTTCGCATTTGTCAAGATTAAGTCAAAAATGGTTTCAATTTCTCGATGCGTTTGCGATGCATTGTTTTCTATAAATAATTCGAAAACGACAAGTCTTCAAAACTTGTCTTTTATAACAAAAATAGTGTTGATAAAATGCATTAAACACGTGAGAAAACATTTTTGAAAATGTCAACTTTTGCTATTTGTTTTTTCGTGTAAAGGATTATGAATCTCGTGTTCTCGATCCTGGAAATGCCCATATGATTTCTCACCAGCATATTAACAGATTTCCAATTCAGAAAAGTTGAAACTTGTTTAATTTTAACATGAAGTTCATGTGACAGTTGTTAAACTTATAAAAAAAAATGAAAAAAATTGTATGCCCCAAAATTTCTCTATTTTGTGACGAATAATATTAAGTTTTACATATAAATTATTAAAAAAATGTTTGTCAATTAATTAATAAGCTGAATTTACACTTAATCATTTAATTAACTTCAACACACAATTTTTTAAAGCACAAGTTAAGCAAAGATTACAACATCTAATTGTTCAACTAGTAATGAAAATTACAATTTAGAACAGCGTTGGGTACGAAATCTGAATTTGTTAGCAGCCACTGGCTCCCGGAGCCACTGCGTGCCCACCGCTGATTTAAAGTGACACCTTTTTATCTATTTGTTGCTGCCACAAATTTAGTATGTACCTACATACATATAGTACATGAAAAGACTAAAAAATCTTTCTTACTCAGTGGAATAATTGGACTGCACCAGGTATTCCAGACGAGCCTTGGAGCCGAGAAATGCATAATTCCAAAAGAAACTTTGGGTCACATTGCCGATGCCTTCCTCAAGGGAACCGACAAACTCCATTTTCTTGTAGAGCTTCGAGGTGGCCTCATGCGTGGAACTCTGGAACCAAGACTCCCAGCCGCCATTATCTGAAAAGGAACCGAGCAAAGGATGAGGAATTATGAAAGAACAGACTTGGAGGATTCCTTATAGAGATCGAATTTAAAAAAGAAGCTGCATTTTCATAAAAAAATATATGTTTAAGTGATTCTTTAATAAGATTGATTTTAGATAAGAAGATGAACTATGAAAGAAGAGACTTGAGAGATTCCGTATAAAGATAAATAAGATAAGAGGTTAGATAGATTCCTTATAGAGATCGATTACACTGTGCTACCAAGTTAAATTAAAATTATACTTCTGGGATGGGACATAGCGTAGGTAGTAGTAGGTATAGATAAATAAATTTTTGTTGCATTTAAAATTTCGATGTGCACCAAAAAATTATAGTATGCCACAATTTTTCCTTCAACTATACTACAACCTACGTTATGACGCATCCCAAAATTTTTTTTTGGGTGTATCACAGTGTTATAGATAGGAATATAAAATATGAAGGAAAACACTTAAAAGATTTCACATAAAGATTGATTTTAGATAGTAAGGTGAATTATTATTGAATAGACTTGAGAGATTCTTCGTAGAGATATTTTAGATATGAAGATGAATTATGAAAGGAGAGATTTAAAGATTATTTATAAAGAGGGTTGCTAGACGGGAATTTGGGACAAAACGTTTGTTATTTAATGCAAAAATAAGAGTAGATTATTTTTTAAACGAACACTGTGCAACAATTGACAACTCTACAAAAAGACATTTCTCAACACTGAAACCAGCCCGCGCTTTCAAAAATACAAAAGTTAGGTTTTATCTTTGATAAATGTTTCCACTTATGATTAAATACATTTTTGATGAATTAATTACACATTTTGACAGTCGGAAATTCTTTTGACGCAAATGTCTGATTCACCCAGAACATTTGCCAGCACTGTTCTGCTAAAAATGACTTAACACAATCATGAAGCAATAACATAAGGAGGTCTCGTCGGCTGCCAAATTGTTGCTGCGAAAAGTTGTGTGCGGACGAATTTTTTTCCAAAAGTTTAGCCCTTGTGCAAAGGAAAAATGTCTTATTGCGGGTTTTCTCGCAAGCACGTGCTAGGAGTAAAATTTATGAATGTACTGAAATGTTGAGAGAGGAGAACATTGTGGGAGCTAACTCTGGGCTTTTCTTTCAAGTTCAAAATTATTAAAAATTAAATCTTATAAAAAAAAACCTCTTTGCGAGGTAAAAGTCTAGTGACGAAAACATTTTTATGCCCCAAAATTTGTGATATACAATTTTGTGACAAATAATGTAAAATTTCATACATGAATTATTAAAAAAACAATTTTGTCACTGGGCACATTGCGCCAAATTTTTTTTACCTACTAAATAGTACTATTGTCCGCAGTGCCAGTGACAAAAATTTTTTTCCATTGTTTGGATGCTATTGGGGTTTTAGTTTTAGCGGTTTTTAGCGATTTCCCGCTAAAATAGCTTTTTTTTTGAAAAAGTCGTAGAACAATCAGTTCTAGATTTTTGATCGGGAACAAGTCCTCATTCAAACTTTTAAGCTAAATCAACGCTTTCATACAAACAAACAAACAAACAGACAAATTGACTTTTGATTACAATTGTAAAAAATTAAAATAAATAATAAATTCAAAAAGGCTTCAACGGCTTTAGCTCCAATCATTTAAATTTTTCCCCTCGCACTAACACCTGTTTATCTCACGAACCAGGTGAGCTTCCAAAAGTCTTAGTATGCGGACTGCCGTCCGCAGTGATTATAAAAAAAATTTCAACTCTTTTTATTATCATAGGCAACTTTCAACCCCATGCACCATCTATGGGTTAATCAACGCACTCCATTGTCGTTTCACTCACACTCACTACACTGAACCCTTTCACTCGCACTTATTATTAGTATAGATAACATCCTACTTTTAGAGCCGACGAGAGCTCCTTATGTTATTGCTTCATGAACACAAAGTGGGAGGGAAACTCGGAGGATAATTCGCAGGAAATGTAAAGGAATTTTAAGGGAATTTCGGTACAGGCCTGAATATGTAAATTTGTCGACTTACCCAAAGTGCAGACGCGAAAGAAGAGACCAAGCAGATCGAGAACAGAATCAACGGTATCCGGAAAAGCGGGTAGCGTAACAAAGGCAATGATGGAACCCGTATAGCAGGACGTTATGATGATGGTGAAAAGCCAATAGGAGCCGATCAAGAGGCGAGTCGAGGTCTTTTGGGTATTACTCCATGAATACTTGCCCATGAATGTGAATGCATTCGTAAACATGCCAAAGACGTACCAAAACATATTCTCAATCTCACCCCAATTGCCAATGAGATGGCTGAGCGTCAAGCGATCCGTGAAGACAATGGGAAAAACTCCGCCCAGATAGACACAGATCAAAGCGACCCAGACGGGCCACTGAAAGGGACCCATGATTGCCCGATATTTGGGCAGGGCCTTCGAGGCGAGCGTTATGAAGGCGGCACAGTCCCGGGAATGTCCCACCGACATGTCCGTGGTCTTCAAACGTTCCTCCGTCATATAAACACCCGACATACCAATGTCAACTCCTCCCAATCCGATCTGAAACTGTATATTGTCCACAGCACTTTTCATTGTCGGCAACATGGGAGTCTCCGTAATATCCACACTGAAATTTAAACGTTTCGCAATCATATCCAGGAGTCGCATCTCTATCCCATCCCATCGCAATTGTCCCATTCCAGAGGCGTCCAGTGTCTTGATGCGGAATATAAAGGGCGGTTGATTCGCTGCTGATACCTTAAATGTTTTCATGTTAATCCAGGGATTAAAATCAGCGATAAAAACCCTAACCGAATCCCTAACCTTTAACCGGTAAAAACCGATTGAAACTCTAAACCAGCGATGGGCACGAAATCTGAATTCGTTAGCTGCAGCTGGCTCCCGGAGCCATTGCGTGCCCACCGCTGTTCTAAACAGTAATTGAAACCGTAACCGAAAAGTTATGATTTGACCGAAGCCCTAAAACCGAAACTCTGTAAACCGAAATAACCGTTTAGTAACCGAGTGAGGGGTTAATTTCGTTTTTTCATACATAAAAAAAAAATGATTTTTCATTTTTAATTTTTGATTTTAATTTTCTTATATTTAATATTGAATTTTTTTTTTGTGATATTCATGATCGAATTTTCATAGCACTGAATAAGCGGAAACAAAATAAATTTATTAAATGAAATATTAAAATTGTTAAAATGTATAACTAAACTACATCAAACTGAAGAATATGTGAAATAAATATAGGACTGAAACATTAAGAAAGTAATGCCTTTTTGATCATTATTGTATTATTAATATAATTATATTTTTTAAACATACCGGTATTTCAAAACCGAAACATACAAAAACCAGTTCACCGTTGCAAAACCTTTATTCAAAGATTTTGCGTAACCGATAACCAAAAACCTAAATGCGAACCTAACCGAAACCTTAACTGATTCGAAAGATCTTTAAAAAATTATCAAGCTAATTTACTTAAAAATCGCATTCGCGAAAGTCGAATGTCCATTTTTCAATGTCAATTGCGTCATTACCTGAAATCGATGGCCAGCGAAACCGCTTTGGAATTTTTGCGGAAATAGATTAATGTGGGGACGCGATAAGGCGCCCTTGATCCAGCTGGTCAGGACAAATCCCGTATTGGAGCCCAGTCCATCGGCGTAAAGCTTGTGCGTGTACAGCACGTAGGGCCGTTCCTAAAACGGATAAATATGATTACGAATGCCAAAAAATCAACTCAAATCAATTTATATAATATATAGTTCAGGTAGAATATCATAAATTGTGCTCCAAATATTAGAATCTATATCGATAATAATAACAATCTTACACCATCAAGCAAATAACCTATAGAGAACTCATCCCATGCAACTGAAATGTCACAGCCAAAATGCTTTGCGGAGCGTCCACCGCGAAGTGTAACCGATCTGGCAATATTGTTCGAGTGGAATGTATAAAAATGAAGAGTGTTTTGATTAATAAAAAAATGTAAGTAAAAAGTTTTAAAGGTAGAGGGCATTTCATATATCACATGCTCTAAATTCGCAAGCAACGGCCTTCAAAATAAAATCGCTTGTATTATAAATTCCACTAAAACAATATTGCCAGATCAGTAACACTTCGCGATGGACGCGGTGACATTTCACTTGTATGGAATGGGTTCTCTACACTGATAAAAAAGAGCATCTTAAATCAAGATTTTGGTCTCAGAACTAAAACTTTGTTCTAAAAAATGCGTCGAGAACATGAAAATCTTAAAGTAAGAAAACACATCTTGATTCTAAGAACATTTCAATTAAGACCAAATTATTATTTTTGAGATCATAAATTCTTATATTTTCAAGACCACAAATCTTAGTATATGTTAAGAATAAAACTTATTATTTTTTGAAGATTATAAGTTCTTCTTTATAGACCAAACAGTTTTAAGTACTCAAGACAAAAAATCTCAAATAAAGATTAAGCTTTTTAGCATTTTAAGAAGAATAAAATAAATTTTAGTTAACTTGAGGTCTCGTAATGTCAATATGACACTAAACAACAAACAACAACACAAAAACATTTGCTCTTTATACAGATGTTTCAAGAGATGCCAATCTCTATCATCAGTACCGTTATGCTGACTTGACCAGCCTAATGTCATCTTTGAGTCGCCAGAACCAGTTGTGAATTTTAGGTCTCAAAAAGTGGCAAAATTTTAAGATTTTTGTTCTTATTTTAAGAGAGAAAGATCTAAGATCTAAGATTTTTATTCTTTTATTAAGAACTTAAGATTTTTTAGTTTCAGTAATTTGGTCTTAAAATGGTCTTATATTAAGAACAATATATTTAAATTTGAGAATTTTATTCTTATATTAAGAACTTACGGTTTTTACGGTTAATATTCTTATTTCAAGAACAAAATATTTAAGATAAATGTTCTTGATTTTAGAAAGTGGTCTTTTTTTTCAGTGTATAGGTTATTTGCTTAGTGCTTACACGCTGTGGATTTGACATCAAAGATTCGCCGATAACCAATAGATTGACAATATTCGATGAATATTCTGAGCTCAAGAAATCCCTCAGTTTCCATTGCGACGAACTGGAGACGAGAACGACACGACTTTCTGTTTGGGGACCCAAGATTTTGCGTGCCATCAATGGATCGGAGAGAAAGAGGATATAACTTTTGCAGTTGCTGTCAATATGACTATTGAACTGTCGATTTATTGGCTCGTAATCCTCATTAATATGGCCATGATAAAATGTTATTGGTATAGTCTGTAAATTTTAGAAGAAAATTGATTATAGAACTTATTTAATTGATAGATTGGTAAATTGCTAATACTTGTAATCTCTTGATACTTTCTTTATTTTATCTAGCAATCGAATTGTTTTGAAAACTCAGTTATCTATATAATTAAAGTGTATAGTTTTCATTCCCAAGCTTAGACAATTTCCATTGCAATCTCTATTTTAATCAGGGATTAAAACCGGAATGAATATCGGTTTCAGCTTCGGTTTCGGTTACGTTCGCATTTAGGTTTTCGGTTATCGGTTACGCAAAGTCTTTGAATAAAGGTTTAGTAACGGTGAACTGATTTTTTGTATGTTTCGGTTTTGGAATAACGGTATGGTTTCGAATCCCAAAAAAAAATTTTTTTTGCAAAAATATTTATATATATTAATAATTAAAAAGGCATTACTTTCTTAATGTTTCATTCATACATTTATTTCACATATTATTCAGTTTGATGTAGTTTAGTTACATTTCAAACTTTTTAATATTTGATTTAACAAATTTATTTTATATGCGCTTGTAAATAAATCACTAATAAAAGTTCAAAATTAAACATAATAAAACTATTTTTAACTTGTTTTTAAAAATTTTTTTTTTGGATATATGAAAACCCGAAATTAACCCTAATTTCACTTTTAAGGTTTCCGTCAAATGAACATTTAAATTTCTGTTACGGTATCAGTTACGGTTTTAAATTTCAATCGGATTTTACCGGTTAAAGGTTACGGTTTCGGTTAGGGTTTTAATCCCTGATTTGAATATATCAATCAGCTAATTTAACAATTAAATTTTACCAAATTAAATAAAATCAAAATATAAAATATCTTTGAATGAAAATTATTTATGTAACTTGAAAAATTCGTTCTCAACTTTAATTGTTTTTTAGATGTTCGCCTCGTTAATCATTTTACCTTCTAATCCTATTTTCGACTTTATTCACTCAATCAGTCTTCAGCCCAATTTTCATCTGTCTCAATATTTTTCTAATTTTTTAAGTCTTTCTCTAAATCCATATTTCTATTTCCCTAGCTAAATTTCCAACACAATCGATCTTCCAGTTAGATTTCTTTTAGTCTGTGTAACTCACCTTGAAAAGATTTTTCAGTAACTGTTCCTTCGATCTGGCCACAAATCCGTCGTAATAGATAACGGGCGGACATTTGGCCAGATATTCCTTGGCGATTTTATTGACGAGGGCAACCAGTGAATTTGATTGCTCGTAATTATAGAAACTGAGCATTTTGCTGGCCAAAAGTTCGGATCGTGGCTTCGGATTCCCATGGAATGTGGCATCCACGCGACGTTTGTGGCGCCTCCCGCCGGCACAATTTCCATACACCACCGGATTGAGGCGATATCGGTCAATCAAACGTGGACTCACACATCTGACAACCGATTCCGATTCCGAATCCGATTCGAGTCCCTGTCCGAGTTGCAACAGGGGCAAAAGGCAAAAACACGTCCGCCACAGCCACATGCTGCCAGTGAAATTGTGGCTGCCACATGTGGCACGTGGCCTTTATATATGTGTGGGTGAATTGCATTCGATTGCCACACACGCGAGAGGTCGTCACCCAAAACGTATTATTTTATTATACTTACATACATTTCAAATTTAATTATTGTTTCGCCCCAAAACCCAAAACAAAATAAAATCATCGGAAATTATCATTATCAGTAACATGATTGGAGGTTATTCCAATTCTAACACCTGGCTATAGACACAGCTAAAACCTTTGCCCGCCCTATACCTGGTCATTATAGCCTGGCCAATATAAAATGTAATTGATTAACCCAACCGATTTCTACTCGAGAGCGCTTTTCACTCTGACCCACATATTCTGAGTTTCCTGAGCTCAGGGGCGTGGCTAGCCTCTTTTCACTAGTTGAAAGGGGTCAAGGTGTAGCAAATACACAAAATTTGGCATTCTATGAAATCTTCATCCTAGAAGTGCTCTTAGTTACAGATGCCTTATTCCATGGAATGCAGGAAAGGGTTTTGAATAAAGACGAACTTCTTTTAGTTAAAAGCTTTGGAATACGAGGGCGGGCTGATAAGTAATCGGCCTTACCAAAAAAAAACATCTTAAACAACCCATAAATATTTTATTCGATTAGTGTTTTCTACCTGCTGATTGCTGAAAAAGTTTTAGGCGTTTTTCTCAACACTGGTAATTTTGGCGGGAGTTTTAGCATGGTCACTTTTGCATTGTCCCCAAAATGAGTAAAATAGAATATCGAGCTGTCATTAGATTTCTGTTTTTAAAAAAGAAAACCAACGATGAAATAAAAAATGAGTTAATCGAAGTTTATGGGGAATCAGCTCCATCGATTTCGACCATTAAATATTGGACTGCTGAGTATAGGCGCGGGCGGACAAGCATTTTTGACGAGGACCGTCCGGGACGTCCCAGAGAGGTGATAACCCCAGAAATGGTAGATAAAGTCCACGGAATGATATTGGATGATCGCCGAATAAAGCTGATAGAGATTGCTAAGGCCCTAAACATTTCTCGTGGACGTGTTGGAAACGTCTTACACGAATATTTAAATATGAGTAAGTTTTCGTCAAGGTGGGTGCCGCGATTGCTCACAGCGGAACACAAACGCAACCGCTTGGTCATTGCGAAGGAGAGTTTGGCATTGTTAAACGCAAATAAGAATGAATTTTTGCGTCGTTTTGTGACTGTCGACGAAACTTGGATACATCACCATACACCAGAAAGCAAGGAACAGTCAAAGCAGTGGATTTCAACCGGAGAAACGGCGCCGAAAAAGGCAAAGATTGGTTTGTCGGCCAACAAGGTAATGGCAACGGTTTTCTGGGATGCCCGAGGCGTAATTCATGTGGATTATCTAGAAAAAGGCAGAACAATTAATGGAGATTACTATTCTAACCTTTTGGGACAGTTCGATTCAGAACTAAAGAAAAAAAGGCCGCACATGGCG
The DNA here is from genome assembly GCA_035047525.1 of Drosophila quinaria. NCBI lineage: Eukaryota > Metazoa > Arthropoda > Insecta > Diptera > Drosophilidae > Drosophila > Drosophila quinaria. Next base: position 5,524,976 of record JAWNPO010000455.1, on the reverse strand, counting down.
AAGAAAAAAGTTCTGTTTCACCAGGACAACGCTCCGGCTCACAAGAGCGTTGTTGCCATGATGAAATTGTGTGAACTACACTATGAAATTCTTCCACATCCCCCCTATTCTCCAGATTTAGCACCATGTGACTATTATCTATTTCCAAACTTAAAGAAATGGCTTGGTGGAAAGAAATTTCAGTCGAATGAACAGGTGATCTGTGAAACAAACGCCTATTTTGAGGACCTGGACCAGTCATATTTTATGGAAGGTATAAAAAAATTGGAGGACCGTTGGACTGAGTGCATACGTCTAAAAGGAGATTATGTTGAAAAAAAAAAAAGAAAAATAAAAAAAAAAAACGTGTTTTCTTTGGTAGGCCGTCTATTTATCAGCCCACCCTCGTAAATTGAATTGCAAGGTATTACAAACACACCCAAGACATGGGCGTAGTTTGTTACTCAACTTGTTGAAGGGGTATTAAAAAAAAATAAAAAGTATTATTGTTCTTTTGATTTTTGTTAAAGTTATTAATCTAAATTTAATGTATCCCTTTTTATCAGGCATTAAAATTTAGGATTTAGGTGAACCGGTTTTGGTATGTTTCGGTTTTCAAATACTGGTATTTTTTCGGCTAACAAAAACATTTTTTTTGGCAAAAATATAATTATATTAATAATTAATAATTAAAAAGACAATACTTTCTTAATGTTTTATTCACACGTTAAATTCACATATTCTTCAGTTTGATATAGTTTAGTTACATTTCAACAATTTTAATATTTAATTAAACAAATTTATTTTATTTGCGCTCATTCAGAAAATAAAAATTCGTTCATGAATATCACAAATAAAAGCTCTAAATTAAACATTAGAGAAGTAAAATAAAAAATCAAAATTAAAAATAAAATTTTTTTTATGTTTCAAAAACCGAAATTAGCCCTTTTAGATGAAACGGTTACTAAACGGTTATTTCGGTTTCGGTTTAAAGGTTGCGGTCAAATAGAAATTTTTTTTTCGGTTACGGTTTCAGTTACGGTTTTAAATTTCAATCGGTTTTTGCCGACTAAAGTTTATGGTTTCGGTTAGGGTTTTAATCCCTGCTTTTTATTGTAAAAAATCATGCCGAAATGAACAAAAAGTTTGTCTTGTAACGTGGCTAATTATAAAATCAAACTAACTTCCAAATATCATAACTTTGCCAAAAATTGATACGATTTCCAAGCAGAATGTTATTATTTCTCAAGAAATATATTTCTACACTCAGAAAAAAGACAAAGCACATCTGTGCACAAATCAAATCAAACTGTGCATGAAAGTAGCGTAAGCACGATTTTTCTTACTTCATGAACGCTTGGTCTTGACATTTCACAAACACTTGGATGTTATTTATTGAACGAATGGGAACAATTTAATCGCTTTTTGGTCTCATTTTATAAACGTTTTAGTTAGTTTCAGAAGCATATACTCGTAGGAGTCGTTTTGTGAACATGTCCACAATATTCTATAAACAGCATGTGCACAATCCTAGAACATTTCAGTTCGTTTTAGGCACACAGGTTCTCAGTTCTGGAACATTTGTTTATTACTTTAGTGGCGCCATCTTAGTATTTTCGTCTTATCTAAAATTCTTTTCCCAATAAAAACTTACTCTTCACTATTTTTTAAAATCTACTCACAGTCGATAGAAATATCCCTTTTGACACACAGCAGAAGCAATGAAAACAACACAATTGTAAAATTGAAGTCGTCGCACAGTGTAAGATTTTGCCAATCTAGGGGGACTGAATTCAATAGCAGTCGTAATTTTAAAGCTATCGTCTTGAAATTTGGAGTGAATATTTGACTACCCCCAAAGAAATTTTTGGATTATAAGATAAGGTGGGCGTGGCACCTTGAGGGGCGTCAAATACGGAAAAACCAGAATAATTTAATTTTTTTAGCACACAAACCACAATAAAAAAACCCAATTTTTTTTATCAAAAAAGTATCAGGTTAGTATTTTTTGTTTTAATTTTAGCCAATTAAATATATATTTTTTTAAAATTAATTATGAACAAAAAAAAATTTTTTTTTTTTTAAATGATTACTTTTGTTATATGCTCATGCTTTTGCTTATAACTTCAAAGTTATTGGCCGAAAAAATTAAAAAATGGTTTTGTTTTAAAGATAATTAATTTACTGAAAAAATAAATACATTTTAATATTTTTCACAATTTTTTAAAATCTTAACTGGAATCTTAACTTTCTTCACTAGATTGACCATAAAATTCAAATTTTACGGTTTGGGGTTGAAGGCGAGACATCAATCTTATAATCAACGTCTTTCATTGTGCCCTGAAGCCAATTTGCATTATTGGATATACATCTGGATATATCTCTCCTAGATTTACTCTTTAAGTTTATATAATCAATACCATTGCCAAAAATCACCGCTGCATGGTCTAGGAGTGAGTTAAGCCTCACGGCGCTAACGATGATTGACCAAAACTGGAAAAACTATGCGCGTGTTTTTACACTCATTGCTAAATTGAACTCCTTAGGGCAAAATATGGGCAAAATTTTATTTCTGATTCTGATTCAGAAGGATTTTCGCCAAATGATGTATGTTTTGGATGATTTGAATACGATTGAGTACAGTTAGTTTTTTTCCATCAAAAATAGAATATTGTTAAAAATTTACTTACTTTTTGGCACTTATTTCCAACAAATAATAAAAATTTTCAAGGACACTTATAAATACCTTTATATTGCTAAAAACCAATATTGATCCAAAAATGATTGGAAAAATAAATTTGACTAGTTATTCACAGTAGAGATGGGCACGGGCCTCATTTTTTAGGCCCGGCCCGACCCGAGCCCGAAATTCCTAATGGAAAAAAGGCCCAAGCCCGCCCGATATTTTTGCTTGAGACCCGAACCCGCCCGGCCCGGCCCGAAAAAAAAAAAAAAAAAAAAAATAAATGGAACGAATATTAGGGCATTTGTGAACATTATTGTGCATTTCGCTCAGTTGATTGAGTGTTCAAAAGCGAAATGAGCTTGTTCAGAAATTGAATAAAAAAAAATTAAGGATACTCGTATAACGGAATTTTTTGTAGTGTGACCAATTTCGGGTAGCAAAATAATGCAACAGATTTGGCATGTTCCGGGCTTTCGGGCTTTGAAGTTAGGTCCGACCCGGCCGAAATGACCCCGAAATGACATTTTTCAGCCCGAATCCGAAAATTTTGTAAAAGGCCCATGGGACCCGAGGCCCGACCCGGCCCGTGCCCATCTCTAATTCACAGTGACCATACGATCTAATTGAAAAGACTAAACTTTGTCAATGGTTGCTCGTCGTTCGATGCAATTTTGTATTAATTTCCCATGTACCAGTTTAAGAACCGTTATTTACGAATCAAAAATTTTTCGTTTTGTTTTGTGCTTGTTTTCGTAACATTCGAACATTTCTAAATTTACTTCTAAAATCTCATTGGCCTTAAAAAACATTTTTTTTTTTCAATTAAGTCCCCCTAGTTTGGCAAAATCTTACACTGTGCGTCGCCTGCTTGTATTTTAAAGAAAATGAAAAATGTTTGATTTTTATTTCTCAGTGCACGATTTGATACGGACTCGCGCTTGTTTTAAGCCCCAAAAACTGAGAACGATTCGGTCATATGTATTTTAAGAAAATGGTGCATGATTTTTTTCGTAATAACATTTTTAGTGTAATAACATTTTCTGGCGAGTTTGATTTTATTACAAAACAAGTGGAAAAGGCTATAGTCGAGCGCCCGACTATAGGATACCCGTTACTTATTTTAATGAATTTTTCAATATTTTTTACTGCATGCTTTTAGGCACTTTAAAAACTTTAATTAGCCATTACCACCTTTCTATTTGTCCGCTCTTGTTACGATTTAGTAGGATGATAGGTAATAACAGTAGTTAACGATAATTAGTAAAAAACTTTTAATATCTTGAAAACTGTGCCTGTGGTGGTTTTTTGCGATTTACAGAGGCGGAAAAGGCGTGGCGAAAATTTGAAACAAACTTGACCTGCGTGGAGTCTATAGAAGACTGTGTGCCAAATTTGGTTGCTCTAGCTCTTATAGTCTCTGAGATCTAGGCGCTCACACAGACGGACAATCGGACAGTCGGACATGGCTATATCGACTCGGCTGTTGATGCTGATCAAGAATATATATACTTTATAGGGTCGGAGATGCTTCCTTCTCCTTGTTACATACATTGCAACGAATACAATATCCCCTTTTACTTACTTTTATAAGTAACGGGTATAAATATGCATTTTCGTACTCATATTTTATCATGTCCACTCCCTATTTCTGCTTAAAGACCCTGACCTCTTCTAAACAAAATATATACATACCATATGAATACTTCTTATCAGTGTTGTTTTATGCTTATCAATTTGTTATAGTTTAATAAGCGAAATCAGATCACGCACAATGTCCGATAAGATTTATTTTTTGTAATCAAAATGAAACTGCAATAAAAAACAGTTAAAGTTTATTAAATAATTTATATGCTTATAAAAGAACTTATAGAATAGTTTGATAAGCAAATTTTAAAAGTTTTTATCGAATATGGAGACTTTATCTTGTAGAATGCAATTGTAATGCGCTCATTGCTGACTAAATATTAAATTCTCAGAATTTGCATCATTATCATTGTTTACCGAAGATTAAGCCATCCGTTGTACCAGTCATAAGCGCTTTTTTTTGTATGTACTTACATACATATGCATATGTAAGTACATATATATAAGGCGATAAGGAATTTCCGACATTCCCCATTCGTTGGGGATTGTTGAATCATCTGTATGGACTTTAGCTCAGCTTGTTTGGTCGGTATAGTACCTATAAGGTGGATAAGCGCTACACATTTTTATTTTTTTTAGTACTTAAATAAAAAAAGCGGTTTTATGGTGGTTTTGACACTAAGGAACTTTGGAATGAGAACACGCAAGATTTTAAATTTTTATAGTTATAAATAAAAACTATATAACCATACTAGGGGGCTCCGCCCCTGCTCGCTTCGCTCGCAAAATTGAAAACAAGGTAATTTTTTGTAAAAAACGGAAATATGTAACTTTATTGTTTTAATGTTTTTCCCCTGTAATTGGACTTTGGTTAAAGTCAGATTTAGCGATTGAGCGGGAACAATTCAAATTAAGCTGAAAAAAACAGTTTTTGTGGGAAAAAAAAGTTTGGGGAAAATGTAAAAAATATAGCATGAAACGTAAATCTGTGAGTTTTGTTAGAATATCTCATACATCAACAGAGTTTTTGATTCTAAAGGTTATTTTGCATCCTATGACAACTATATGATATAGTAAAAAGTTTGGGGAAAATGTAAAAAATATAGCATGAAACGTAAATCTGTGAGTTTTGTTAGAATATCTCATACATCAACAGAGTTTTTGATTCTAAAGATTATTTTGCATCCTATGACAACTATATGATATAGTATTCCAAATTGAACCAAATTTTTTCGGAATGTAAGAGACAGTCCCAAACACACAATCTGTAAGTTTGGTTGAGATATCTTAAGAAACAAAAAAGTTTTTCATGCTAAGCAAATTTCCGACATTTAACTCCGATTTTGACCCACCTTCAAGTCGAATTTTGCAAAACGCCGTCTTATTGCACGATCAAATTATCTTATCTATGTTGTGTGAAAAATTTAGCTTTCTATCTTTTACCGTTTAGGCTACATGTTGATGTGTCTGTACTTCAGTGAGCCAAATTTTACAGTATCGCATAAGTTCGAAATTCTCAAAATCCATTTTTAGATAGTTTCATAAATTATAATATTGTATATTATATGCTAATTTGATTTTAATTTCTATATACATAGAGATCTACATGGGAAAGTTTCAGACCACAGAAATAATTAAATTAAAACTCAAATATTTTTGGATGATCAGACATATTTATTTTACAATATACAAAATAAATCAAGACACAAATGAGAGTCGTACTAAAGACAGAGTACTTTTTGAAACATGAATATCTTATTAAAAAAACCTCTTTACGAGGTGAAAGTCTAGTGACGAAAACAGTTTTATGCCCCAAAATTTCTGATATCCAATTTTGTGACGAATAATATTAAGTTTTACATATAAATTATTTTAAAAAAAATTTTGCATTCGGCACATTGCGCTAAAATGTCTCAATTCTTTATATCAAATAACACTCACTGTTTTGCGCAGTGCCGAATGCAAAATTTTTTTTTAAATAATTTATATGTAAAACTTAATATTATTCGTCACAAAATTGGATATCAGAAATTTTGGGGCATAAAACTTTTTTCGTCACTAGACTTTCACCTCGTAAAGAGGTTTTTTTTATAAGATATCAGTAATTTTTGAATAAGACATCAGAAATTTTTAAATCGCAATAAATTTTTAGAGTATAACCTTGTTAAAAGGTGCCTCTTGTTTGTACAAGCTAGAACGAACTGTCTGACAACACTGGTTCCCTTTACAAACACACATGGTGCTATGACACTTTGCTGCTGCTGTCCTATTCCAATTCTAAGTAAAATGTATACATTCAGTTAAGAAGTAATATCGACTAATATTCGACTAAATCATGAATAGTAACCCTAAATATATACCGATATTACTCTAATCGCAATTATAATATGGTTTTTCTTCAGCAAAAAGAATTCACCACTTGCAAGCAGTTTATTTCCGCAATGCGCTGCAAGCAGTGTACATACTGCATATATACATGCAGAAGTGTAAAGGTAAAAGGTATATTCAGTTGATAGGTAATATCTTGCCCAAACGAATTTTGAGAGATATGTTTTATATGTCAAAAAACGCGGAATTGAATTGTCTACAACATATAATACATTAAAAAGTGATTTAAAGCACAGATTTTTCCTAAATCGAAAAAAGTGTAAAAAAAACCTTATTTCACCTGTAGCTTTTTACCTGTGTTCTTTAGCAAAAAAGCTTACAGCTATGCTTCAAAATACCTTTACAACGATATATAAACCACATCTGTAGCTTCTATAGCTTTGATGCTAAAGGGGTTTTAATTTTAGCGGTTTTTAGCGATTTCCCGCTAAACTAGCTTTTTTTCGAAAAAGTCGTAGAACAAACGTTTCTAGATTTTTGATCGGGAACAAGTCCTCATTCAAACTTTTAAGCTAAATCAACGATTTGATCCAAACAAACAAACAAACAAACAAACAAACAAACAGACAAACAGACAGACTGACTTTTCATCTCGTTTTGAGAAGGGCACCAAAAATTTCAAAATTAATTATCTTTTTAACCAGTGGTCGGATTTTGACGATCGAGGTGTCATTCGACGCGTATTTTTGATAAGAACAGTAAAAAATTAAAATAAATTTCAAAAAGGCTCCAATGGCTCCAGTTGCTCCAATAACTTAAATTTTTCCCCTTCCACTAACACCTGTTTATCTCACGAACCAGGTGAGTTTCCAAAAGTCTTAGTATGCACATTTGTAAGTTTAATTGATACCTTTCGATCGGTATACAACTCGACCCGATCGGACAGTCATAGCAAATTTTTCATTCTTCCTGTGTATATATGCTAGTCGCCTTCGCACCCTTCGTGCTGCTTTCGTCACTAGCGCGGACTGCCGTCCGCAGTGATATATAATATATATGTATATCGGGAATACGTATAAGCATATAAGAAGAATATTAAATTTATGGAGTATATACATTGAACAACGTATGTACATATATTAAGACAATTTATAGCATTGAAGATTGAGAATATGGCGCAGGCTGATCTGAGGGCAAATCTGGTTTGGGTGGCAGTTGCATCATGGGCATATATTTCGCCATATATGGGGTGAGTAATTCCATGGGCAGCGGGAAAACAATTGTCGAGTTTTTCTCAGCAGAAATGCTGCTCAAAGTTTGCAAGTAACGCAACTGAGAAAAGATGAACCACGGTTAATAAATGATAATTCTGGAGATTGTGTTAAAAGACTCACCTGTAGAGCAGATGGACTGGAGGATATGACATCGGAGGCTTCCTTCAGGGCAGTGGCCGACTTCTTTTCACCCTCGGCTGCGATCACCTTGGCACGGGCATCACGAGTCGCCTCCGCCTCGGCGGCCATGGCACGTTGCATGGAAACCGGCAGCGATACATCCTTGCTATAAGGATGGAATGAAATATATACAAAAATTCGAATTATAAAAAAAAAATAAGAAGGAACAATATAGTCGCATCCCAGTCCTTAAGTTATCCAACTAGTTTTGTAAATTTAAATTAAAAAAATACATACATTTCGGCGCATGCGTTGCTGACAATATATTTATATATATTTTTTTTTATCTGCTTACTATTAATTAAAATGATTGTTAATGATAAAAGGAATGGATCGGTTTTCAAATGAGCGCGCTATCTCAAAAGCTGAGGATGTTATGAAGTATTTTGTGGCAAAATTCTACTAAAAATGCTGAGGCTCTGAAGTTAATGCAAATTTGTACATCGGTTATTAAGATCTTAGAGTAAAGTAAGTGTTGGATGGTCTTTTTTTATTGAATTGCGAAGCCGAAAAGAGGCAGGGCAAAAATTTAAAACTAACTTTTAGCTGCGTGGGCATCAAGTGTATGTCAAATTTGATAGCACTAGCTTCTGTAATTGTATTACTTTACAAATTCTGGGTATAAAGGTAAGTAATCAAATAGATTTAACTAGTGATTCAAAAGTAGCAGATTCGTTGAAGCGATTTTCAAGTACTTTACTCGATTTTTGTTGTGACAATTTAAACATTTCGATTTAACATTCGGTCCGTAGTTTGGAATTACATCAGTAGATTTAACAAAAACATTATCAGTTCTTCTTTTACTTTAGCGGTGGGCACGCAATGGCTCCGGGAGCCAGTGGCTGCTAACGAATTCAAATTTCGTGCCCACCGCTGCTTTACTTACATTTCAACACGCTCGACCATAACGCCCCAAGGTTCGGTGGCCTCATCCAAGGTGAACTGCATGTTGTGGGCGAGGGTCTCGCGTTCAGTTAGGAGCTCGGTTAGATTCCTAGTGCCGACAATATTGCGTAATGTGGTCGCTGCCAGCAAACGGGTCGAGTTGCTGTAGTTCTCCACACGGACAATCGCATAGAGTGGATCACTTATGCGATAATAGACAACAGCATCCACAGTCACTGTCACCGAATCCTTGGTCAACATCTCCTGTTGAGGCACATTAAAAGTCACCGTACGTAGATCCACTTTCCGGTACTCATCAATGCACGGCAAGATAAAGAACATGCCGGGACCTCGTGCTCCGCCGGATAAACGACCGAGGCGGAAAATAATTGCACGCTCGTATTCTGCGACCACCTTGAAGCAGATGAAGATCGAGATGGGGCACGTGATGATGAAAATCAGAACCGACAGCGCTGTGACCACCCATTCCATGCAGCCCAGTGGTTCATTTTCAGCTGAAAAACAAATCATAAAATTAAATAACTATAGAATAATTCAATTTCAAGTCGCAATTTAGATGATTCACAACCAGCTGTAAATGCCTGGTTGACAATTGTGTAAAGTACTTCAAAGCACGATATTTTTAGCTTAGAAGTGGAAAACAATCACAACTAAAATCGATTTAGAAAAATCATATTAGTATTTTACAAATAAAAAATTGTCAACAAATCTTAAATTATTACAACATTTACAATATTTAAATTACATTTAAGGTTGATTTCTCACCAATCATTGATCCCAAAAACGTGAATATATGAGCTATGATTTCATTCTGAACAGATTTATCCACATTACTTATTAGTTATTTAATTTCATTATCTACCCAGTCACATGGGTATTGTAGGGAATTGCAATGAGCGCATCTAATGCAGAAAATCAAAGAACTTTTACAAGTTCACAAATTAGAAAATTGGACTACATTCAATCACTGGTACAGGCAATTTAACAACAACTGCGAAAGCATTAAAATACCCCCAAACGTACCCAAATTTAAATGCACAGCTTTTATTCGAGCCCGTATAGGGCACACCAACCTCACACACAAGCACCTGCTGTAAACTACCGAAGCTCCAGTCTGCTCCTGTGGATCCGATCTTACAACCGAGCACGTCATTGTCTCCTGCCCCGACTATGATAGTGTCAGATCCCGAGTATTCAATAACATGTCACCCATTACCACCCTCGTATCTCCCACTACTGTCAATATAAATAAGATTTTCAGTTTCTTTAAATAAGCTAATCTAAGCTACAAAATCTTATTATAATAATATAAAATCCTTATAATTTAAACTATGAAACGGATAGAGGTGAAGGCCTTATTAACTGCTAAGACTCCCTGAAATCTGTATTACCACTTTTAGATTTAATATTCCATATTATATCTAATTTAATAAAATAAAAATAATTTCATTATCAATTTTATCTCCCAAGCATATTGCATCAAAAATCTATTAACCCAAACAATAATTATATGTTTGTTATATATACAAACAGATAAATTGTCTACAAATCTGAAATTGTGATAATATTTGATCGTTTAGATTTAAGAAACGATTACATTCTCAACGGATTTTTTAACTTAATCATTATCAAATACATATATAAATTCTAGAAATGTTTAAATAACTGATCAAAATTCCATTAACCTAATCATAAATTAAATATTTGCAAATTGTGCAATTTTTATTGGATTAAATGCGACCAGTTCCAGGAATAGTATCGCAATATCATTCTCCATCAATCTTTATCGCTTGGGACAATCTGAATAGAGTGAGAAGCCCTAACTCTATACTTATCAGCCAATTTACAGCTCCGAAAATAACATATTGGGAATGCGAATCCAATCTAATCATTATTAATTGCAGAAATGCTTTGAAAAATACTTGTTTACTGAACTTCTTACATGTCTTGAATGTGGAATATTGTGGTCCGGCTGTGCGAGCTTCGGGTTGATATAATTTTGGTCCAACTTCTTCTTGTTCTTGATAATTATGATTGTGTTGTCGTTGTTGTTGCTGTTGCTGTTGTTCTGGCATAATGGTGATCATTGTGGTATTGGAACTTCCACTCGGTAATTCCGATGCACGCAAATCCTCGTAGTTTGCATACATTGGTGACATGCGTTTCTGATCCATCGCGTCAATGTTTTAACTCTACAATAAACCGCTCGCTGCTGCCACAATTACTTGACTGTTGACTGTTGACTGACGCCCCTGCTTTCAGCTTTGTGCAACTATTTTTTTTTTCTGAAAAAGCCCCAGCTCAAAATTCCGATAAGCGCAGTTCTCCCTTGCCTCAATTGCCTCTCTTTTTTTATTTTTATTTATTATTAGACTTATCTCGTGCTCACGCTTGCACTCAGAACCAGTAAAAAGGGTCTCGCTAACAAATGATCGACCAGAGGTTACCCTAGTCACATTAAGGAAATACAAAATGTACCAAAAAATTGACATTAAAAAAAAAAAACATTTTCACTATGTGTACTAAGCAGGGACCGCAAATTATGAATATTGAAATTTTTTTACATAAAAAAATCAAAGACTAGAATACAAATACCAAAATATAATGATAATGATTATATATGAGTGAAAAAATATAACTGACAAATAATCATTATTTATGAATTTTATTTTTTCCAATATTTTTGCATATCGCCTTAAAAGAAACCTGCTATCAGGTTCTATTGGGTTACATTATGTAACATCCGAAATGAAACCAAAGTGAATGTGAAAGCGTGAAAAAACATATTTTTCCCTAATCTAACCATATACAATTTCGAACAAATACATACACCCACACGCATATGTCTGCGTACACCCTTTTTTTTGCTTTTACAGCTATGTAAGTCAAGTCTTCACAGTAAAAAAAATTTATTTGGAAAGCTCGCTTAAATTCCGTTTGAATGATACAAAACTTTCCTTAACTCATTAAGTACCCCTTGAAAATTTTGAATTTTTGTAAAAGTCTACTTTTTCAACTTTTTTCCTTGATTTTTTACAAAAAATATTTAGATGCAAAAAAATTCTTGAAACAATTCTAAGAGTAACTGCCAAAAATTTTCAAATATGTTTTTTGCCAGTATTTTTTAAAATTCTTTGAAAAGTGAAAAAAATCCACTTTTTGTGCAAAAAGTGTTAAAATTGACATTTTAAGATTTTCACAAAACTATAAAAAACACTAGCAAAAATATTTTTGATACTTTTATTTTATTTTACTCTTAGAATTGATTCAAGAATTTTTTTGAATCAAAATATTTTTTGTAAAAAATCTATGAAAAAGTTGACAAATCGACTTTTTTTAGATTGAAAATGCTTAATGGGTTAAAGAAAGTTTTGCATCATTCAAACGGAATTTAAGCGAGCTTTCCAAATCACTGCGGACGGCAGTCCGCGCTAGTGACAAAAGCAGCACGAAGGGTGCGAAGGCGACTAGCATATATACACAGGAAGAATGGAAAATTTGCTATGACTGTCCGATCGGGTCGAGTTATGTATCGATCGAAAGGTATCGATTTTACTTACAAATGTGCATAGTAAGACTTTTGGAAACTCACCTGGTTCGTGAGATAAACAGGTGTTAGTGGGAGGGGAAAATTTTAAATTATTGGAGCAAATGGGGTCGTTGGAGCCTTTTCGATTTTTATTTTAATTTTTTACTATTTTAATCAAAAATACGCGTCGAATGACACCTTGATCATCAAAATCCGATCACTGGTTCAGAAGATAATTAATTTTGAAATTTTTGGTGCCCTTCTCAAAACGAGATGAAAAGTCAGTCTGTTTGTTTGTTTGTTTGTCTGTTTGTTAGTATCAAAGCGTTAATTTAGCTTAAAAGTTTAAATGAGGACTTGTTCCCGATCAAAAATCTAGAAACGTTTGTTCTACGACTTTTTCGAAAAAAAGCTAGTTTAGCGGGAAATCGCTAAAAGCCGCTAAAATTAAAACTATAGCATCAAAAGGATATGAGCTACAGACGTGATCTATATATCGTTGGAAAGGTATTTTGAAGAGCTTTTAGGCAGACCTTTAAACTTTTTTTCTGAAGTGCATAGGTGAAAAGCAACAGGTGAAATAAAATATTTTGTCCCACATTTTGGCGGTTTTTGAGAAAACGACGCTAACGATTTTTTTTAACTTTCAATATGTTGTAGTGTGTAAAATTTCGCGTTTTTTAATATATGATAGAAAAAATTTTACCGATGGGTTTGGAAGATATTACTTATTAACTGAATATACCTTTTACCTTTACACTACTGCATGTACATATGGAGTATGTACACTGCTTGCAGCGTCATGCGGAAATACTTACTGCTTGTAAGTTGTGAATTCTTTTTGCGGCAGATAAAACATATTATAACTGCGAATATAACTGAATATATACATTTTACTTAGAATTGGAATAGGACAGCAGCAGCAAAGTGTCATAGCAGCCAGAGTTTGACAGTGCTACTAGCTTTTGCGCTTGACATGTGAGTTTGTAAAGGGAACCAGTGTTGCCAGACAGTTTGTTTCAGCTTGTAAAAAAAATAAACAAAGTTGATAAAGATATACTGTCCAAAAAAATTAAATTTCAAAATTTCTGATGTTTTATTCAAAAATTTCTGATATCTTATAAAAAAAACCTCTTTACGAGGTAAAAGTCTAGTGACGAAAACAGTTATATGCCTCAAAATTTCTGACAGTTTGACATATAAATTATTTTAAAAAAAATTTTTGCATTCGGCACTGCGCAAAACAGTGAGTTTTATTTGGTATGAAGAATTGAGACATTTTGGCGCAATGTGCCGAGTGCCAAAATTTTTTTTAAAATAATTTATATGTCAAACTTAAAGTTATTCGTCACAAAATTGGATATCAGAAATTTTGAGGCATATAACTGTTTTCGTCACTAGACTTTTACCTCGTAAAGAGGTTTTTTTTATAAGATATATTTTACTGTGAAGACTTGACTTACATAGCTGTTAAAGCAAAAAAAATAGGGTGTACGCAGACATATGCGAGTGGGTGTACATACGTTTGGTACCAAAATTATTTAAAATGTACCATTTTTGATTAGTTGCATAGCCTTTCTCTTTTTTCAGACTATGTACTTGAGAAGTAAAAAGACAACTTTGTTTGCAATAAAAAAGTGTACCATTTAAAAACAAACACATATATAATTTAAGATTTGTAATTGGAGAATATCTGTTTTGTTAAGTTTATTAATATTTGGCAACACATTTTAAAAGAAAGTTACCATTTTAGCCTAGTGTACTATTTTAGAATTGCCTCTACATGTGAAATTGTACCATTTAAAAGAATTGTTACAATTTACAAACAAATAAAATATGTACGAGATGGGGTACATAGTTAAAATACTCCACATTTTTAATTTTCAATGGGTAAAATAGTAATGTACAGCAATATACTCGTAAAAAGTTCTAATTTATTTAGCATTTCAACTATGAACATGTTTAGCAATGCAAATCAATTTCAAGTCAAACAGTGACTCACAGTTAACGATGCGCTTTTAAAGCAACTGTAAAAGCTATATGCAAACACACACATACATACATACACATACATACATATGTACATATATACACAAGCAAGAGCAATTGATTTGATCTCTCTGATTTCGCTTTCGATAGACAAAAGCTTTCAATAAGCTGTGAATCACTACACGATTGAAAATGAGTAAAATGACAGAAGTAAAATAAAACAAGAATAACAGATTATCTTCGGCACGCCGAGGAATTGGACTCGTTCACCAGAACTAATCAATCAGTAATCATCAATAATCTTCATCACAAATCAAACAATTTTGGATGGGTTTTTAAAATTTTAAGGCAAGATCAACATGTCATTTCTTTTTTTTGTCAAAGCTGTTAATATTTATTAAAAAAAAAAAAAACAAAACATTTTGGGAATCAACACAGAAAAAGGCCTGATTTAAAATAATAGATGATATAGTTATTGCATTAATCAATTATTAAGCACATAATTATGAGCATATAATATTTTCTATAAGAAAGTTAAAGCATTTTTCTATCCATTTTCCTTTAAAATACGCAGAGTCCAAGCTCTTCTTTGTATTTTTTGATTCAAAAACAAGAAACATGAATAAAATGGTTTCCATTTTAACCCTCTAATGCCCAACCCTGCCCTTAGGCGAGGTAAAAAAAAATCTCAGTTAAAACTTTTAAGATTAATATAATTATATTATATTTATAATTTGAAGTATATTGCTACAAAACTTAATGAAAAACTAAATACAATATTCTATCAGCCTGTTTTTTTTATTTACTGCTCTACGATGTGATTTACTACGGATTTTCTGTCTGAAAATTAGTGATTGCTAAAATCAAAGTTGTCATTTCTTTTTTTGTCAAAGCTTTTAATATTTATTAAAAAAATTCAATTAATGTATTGGGAATGAAAACAAAACAGGGCCAGATTTAAAATTAGGGATATGTTTCATTATTCAAATTCTAGGCAATATTGTATGCGCATTTAATATTTTATATAAGAGAGTTTCAATCACTTTTCCTAACCATATTCCCTAAAAATACGCAGATTCTAACGTCTTATTTGCATTTTTTTCAAGAAGTCCCAATTAGTATTAATAATGTGGTTTCTTATTAACCTTGTCTTTTTTATTTTCAAATCATGTGTTCTGTTTATTACGATTTACGATCGCTAACAAAAAAAATCAGGCCATTAATACGCTTTGAGGGCCCTGTATTTATTTTTCAACCGATCGTTCCTACATTAAAAATGGGAAGTTCGATTTTGAATTTAGACCCATGGTTTCTTGGGCAAATATTCTTAGAATTCGTCGTAGAATACGATTTTGATAAGCGCTTAAAATACAGTATAAGTTCTTAAATAAAAACACAGCTAATTCGTTAAGTCAACTTCATTGTATTTTAGTTCTGAACTTAAATCGTTGTATTTGGAACGGAGCAGTTTAATAAACATATCTATTGAATCAAATGTAGTATACGACACATGAAAAAATTATTAATTTTTTTAATCAAGAAAACCCTAACTAAAATCGTAAATATATTTCTCTACTAGAGTTTTTGTGGGAAAATGTTTCTATCTCCTAATATGCATAAGAAGTTACCAAAAATATCCGAAAAAATGAATGTACCAGCTTTCGTATCAAACTTACCGGGTTTCGTTAAGCGCTTAAGATTGATTTTCGAATGTCATATAAATAATAAGCATACTTTTAGGCTTAAAAAAATGAACTCCTAGCTGAAAAGAAGCATACTTTTAGGCTTAAAAAATGAATTCTTAGCTGAAAACTCCGCCAGTGAATTCGAAAATGAAAAACAAAACACAGACATATACTTGTGTTCTGCCTCCTTGTCACGCAGGTGCTTGCGTAAATGCCGCATGGCTGATCTCTATCGCTGGAGCAACGGGTGCAACATTGCTGATGTGCCAGATAGAGACAGCTGCGGTAATTCCAGTACTGAGCAAACTCTAGCAAGCGATCACGAAAATACACGTGCTGTAAGTCTTGTGCACAAATCAAATGTCGTATGCAATTCATGTCATCATCGTTCTCCAGCACCTGGGCAACTAGCGGCAACGTGGCCACGTAATAGCAACGCCCTGCGCTATTATCACAATGCATTAAGCGTTGTGTACGTATGTAGGTGCCAATGGGGCCGCGAAATTGTAGAGCTTGCAACGCACAGTGTAAGATTTTGCCAATCTAGGGGGACTTAGTTGACAAAAAAAATGTTTTTTTAAGGTCAATGAGCTTTTAGAAGTCAATTTAGAAATGTTCAAATGTTACTAAAACAAGGACAGAACAAAACAACAAATTTTTGTTCTGAAAATAACGATTCTTGAACCGGTGCGTGTGAAATGCATCCAAAATTGCATTGGACAACGAGCAACAGTTGACAAAGTTTAGTCTTTTCAGTTAGATCGTATGAGCAGTCAAACCTATTTTTCTCATCATTTTTGGATCATTATAGATATTTAGCAATATGAAGGTACTTTATAAGTGGCCTTGAACATTTTTATTATTTGCTTGAAATAAGTGCCAAAAAATAGATACATTTTTAACAATGTTCAAAACTTACATCGTTTACAGAAAATCATTCAGGATCAGAAATAAAATTTTGCCCAAAGGATTTCAATTTAGCAATGAGTGCAATAACATGCGCACAGTTTTTCGTGGTTTGGTCAAATACCGTAAGAGCCGTTAAGCTTAACTCACTCCTAGAGCCACAGCGATGATTCTTGACAATGATATTGATAATAAAAAGTTAAAGATGCACTAATCAAACATGTGCCATGAATTTGAGTTGAGATAGAGTAAATCTAGGAGAAATATATCCAGATTTATAAGTAATAATGCAAGTTGGCTTCATTGCTCAATAAAAGAAGTTGATTATAAGATTGGTGACCCGCCTTTAACCTCAAATCGTAAAATTTTTATCTTATGGACAATCTAGTGAAGTTAAGATTAAAGTTCAGATGTTGAATAAATTTGCAAAAAAATAAATTCGTCCGGCTCTTTTATCAACTTTATTTTGTTTTTTTTTTAACTTAAAAAATTGTGAAAAATATAATATAAATATATTTTTTTTCTCTTAATAAATTAGTTATCTTTAAAACAAAATTATTTCTTAATTTATTCGGCCAATAATTTTGAAGTTACAAGCAAAAGCATGAAAATATAACAAATATAGTCAATTTTAAGAAAAAAAATTTTTTTTTATTTTTAATTTTAAAAAAATATTTTTTAATTGGCCAAAACTAAAAAAAAAATACTGACCTGATATTTTTTTGAAAAAAAAATTTGCTTGTTTTTTATCACGGTTTGTGCTAAAAAAATGCTAAAGAAATTAAAAATTTCTAGTTTTTCCATAATTTACGCCCTTTAAAGAGCCACGCCCACTTTAACTTTTAGTCCAGAAATTTCTTTGGGGATATTTGAACATTCACTTCAAATTTAAGTCGATAGTTTTAAAATACGACTGTTATTGAATTAAGTCCCCCTAGATTGGCAAAATCTTACACTGTGCAACTGTTGCAATGCCAATAGAAATTCCGACATCGGTCCATCCGGCTGCAGTTTAACCAGAATTTTAAACTCTTTGCCAGCAAAGTCTGTCCAATAAGGTGAGTAGCGACGCAAAATGTTCGGAATTGAACAACAAAAAGTTCCACAAAATTAATAAAAACAAAGAAATGTCTCTTTGCAAATTGTCCTCGAATTGAGGCTAAATCAACCGTGGGCGTCGTTATTGACGCTGTGGAGCAGTCAGAATGCCACTTGAATATGTGTAGTGAAGTCTACAAAAAAGCGGGATGCCAAAGATTCAAGTTGGAGATCTATTGTTCTCCATTTGGAAGTTAGAAGGAGGGCACACTGGATAAGTGCAACAGCTTGCGTAAAACAGATGGGCTAATCCTGAGTTGCGGACGTTACATTTCGCCTATCAAACCTATTTATATATATAAAACTTTTTGTCCTGACTGACACATCAATGTAGAGCCCAAACGGTAAAAGATAGAATAGATAATTCTCACACAACAGATGAGATAATTTCATCGTGCAATAAGACGGCGTTTTGCGAAATTCGACCTGTAAGTGGGTCAAATTCGGGGTCAAAGGTCACGAAAATGCTTAGTATGAAGAACTTTTTTGTTTCTCAAGACATCTCAATCAAACTCATAGATTGTATGTTTGGGACTGTCTTTTACATTCTGATCAAATTTGGTCAAAGTAGGATTACTATATCATATAGGTGCCATAGAAACAATCGGATGCAAATTAACTTTTAGAACCAAAAAATCGGTTGTTGTGTGAGATGTCCTAAAAAAAACTCACAGATTAACTCTTCTTGCTAAATATTGTCATTTTCCCCAAATTCAGCTTTTTCCCGCCAAATTTAGCTTATTCTCGCTGAATTTAGATTTTTCCCGCTAAATCTGGATTTTTCCCGCTGAATCGATAAATCTGATTTTAACCTAAGTCCAATTAACGGGGAAAACATTAAAGTTAAATATTTCCGGTTTTTACATTAAATTGTATCCATATCACTTCGGACTGCACGAGTTACCGCCTACGCTTCTTCTCCCCCACCTAAACCCCCGAGGACGTTGACGACGCAACAGCAAAGTGCTGTCACAGCATACCAGGGATTACAATGTAAACAAGACTTGGATGTGGGACTCGACATCCGGCAGAGTGCTGACTCGCTAGTTCGTAACATACATAAGCCCCAACCAATTCTATGTATTCTGTTATATATAAGTCGCAAAGCCTCTGCGTGAGGTTTCCCAAAAGTAAAATCGAACAGTTGTTCTTTATTTAAACTCGTCTTGAAATACAAAAGTCAAAACATATCACTGCGGACGGCAGTACGCGCTAGTGACGAAAGCAGCACTAGGGGTGCGAAGGCGACTAGCATATATACACAGGAAGAATGGAAAATTTGCTATGACTGTCCGATCGGGTCGAGTTATATACCGATCGAAAGGTATCAATTAAACTTACAAATTTGCATACTAAGACTTTTGAAAACTCACCTGGTTCGTGAGGTAAACAGGTGTTAGTGGGAGGGGAAAAATTTAAATTATTGGAGCAAATGGAGCCGTCGGAGCCTTTTTGAAATTTATTTTATTTTTTTACTATTTTAATCAAAAATACGCGTCGAATGACACCTCGATCATCAAAATCCGACCACTGGTTCAAAAGAGAATTAATTTTGATATTTTTGGTGGCCTTTCGAAATTGAAATAAAAAGTCAGTCTGTCTGTTTGTTTGTTTGTATCAAAGCGTTCATTTAGCTTAAAAGTTTGAATGAGGACTTGTTCCCGATCAAAAATCTAGAAACGTTTTATCTACGACTTTTTCGAAAAAACGCTAGTTTAGCGGGAAATCGCTAAAAACCGCTAAAACTAAAACCCCTCTAGCATCCAAGCTATAGAAGCTACAGACGTGATCTATATATCGTTGGAAAGGTATTTCGAAGGGCTTTTAAACATAGCTGAAAACTTTTTGCTTAAGAACACAGGTAAAAAGCTACAGGTGAAATAAAGATTTTTTTCCCACATTTTGGCGATTTACGAAGAATCGGGGATTCACGTCACTTTGAAATATGTTATATGTTGTGGATAATTCAATTTCGCGTTTTTTGACATATAACACGTATCTGTAAAAATTCGTTTGGACAAGATATTACCTGTTAACTGAATACACCTTTTACTTTTACACTTTTGCATGTACATACATATGCAGTGTGTACACTGCTTGCAGCGTCATGCGGAAATATACTGCTTGCAAGTGGTGAATTCTTTTTGCGGCAGAATTAGCCGAAAATTAGTCGATATTACCTGTTAATTGAATATACACATTTTACTTAGAATTGGAATAGGACAGCAGCAACAAGTGTCATAGCAGCCAGAGTTTTAGAGTGCTGATAGCTATTGTGTGTTTGTAAAGGGAACCAGTGTTGCCAGACAGTTTGTTTTAGCTTGTACAAACAAACAAAGTTGACAAAGTTATACTGTCGAAAAAAAAAATTAAATTTCAAAATTTCAAAAATAAAAATTAAATTTCAAAATTTCTGATGTCTTATTCAAAAATTTCTGATATCTTATAAAAAAAACCTCTTTACGAGGTAAAAGTCTAGTGACGAAAACAGTTATATGCCCCAAAATTTCTGATATCCAATTTTGTAACGAATAATATTAAGTTTTACATATAAATTATTTTAAAAAAAATTTTTGCATTCGGCACTGCGCAAAACAGTGAGTTTTATAAAGAATTGAGACATTTTAGCGCAATGTGTCGAGTGCCAAAATTTTTTTAAAAATAATTTATATGTAAAACTTAATATTATTCGTCACAAAATTGGAAATCAGAAATTTTGGGGCATATAACTGTTTTCGTCACTAGACTTTTACCTCGTAAAGAGGTTTTTTTTATAAGATAAACTTATACCAACATACACCATTATAATACCAAAGTGGTAATTCCTTTAGACTTGGCTATATTCGAGCCAGCCGCGGCTGCCACATGCCGGAAATCATATTTAAACACTAATGGTATAAAATTATCCTTCCAATAAAGCCAATTTAATGGACATTAAAACGATACCTCTAAAAAAACACCCTTTAGTATAGTATGTCTTAACTTATATCTATTTATTTTATCTTATGCCTTACAGACCCAGCTGTTCGTGATACTTTAATAGTGTCGTCATTCGAATATCCAGAAAAATAAATTTATCCATATTTTTTAAATTTTGTCAGTTGTAGATTTTATAAAATTTTTACCTACGTAAATTGTGCTAGCGCCATTTATATTTTTTGTTGCTGTTTTGTGAAAATCTAGAGCACTTTTTAAAATGAGATTTTGGGCTTTTACAACATGCCAAACTTTTCGTTTCACAACAGCTCCAATACCGTCCACCGCTCCTTTTTCGTGAGAAGTAGCGAAAAAATTCCATTCGAGACAACTCACATCAAATTCTTTTACAAATTGGGGAATTTTTCTTAGAATGTAATTATTTTTAAATTGATTCCCACAGCCATCAGAAAAGATCTTTTTTTTTTTTTTAAAGAATGAAGCTTTCTAATTTTTTAAATTAATATTTTTGTTGTAAGACAGATCATCATTTATAATACAATAAGACTTGGCGCAATTATTATACCATGCAACACATGTAAAAAAGTTACTTGAGAGTAACTAAAATGAGCAGACTGAATCTTATTTTCTGATAAAATTCTATTACTTTCAGCAAAGTCATTTTGCAATATCAGCTCATCTGACTGAATTCTCATTTTTGAATTGTTGAAATAGCTTTGCTGCAAACGTTTAATATAAGCGTGAAGTTTGAGAGCAGGAAGTTTAGCGCTTAGCTTCTAAATTAAATCCTTAACCGATCCTTCCGTTTTGCTTAACAGCATCCTGTTATTTACCATTCTTCAATGCTTCCAAACAGCAATTTTATCTATGCGATTAGAGTACAGCAATGGTACTACATCTCAACGTCACTTACGTATTTGTCATAGTCGTTGGACATACAGATTTCGTTGCCTCTTTTGGTAATGATATCTTTACTTTTTTAACAGCTTTGGCCAAAGTTTAGGCAGACTTCTGAGGCTCGGCATTGTCCACTTTTGTTGTTGTCTTTTGCTTCTGCGCCTTTCTAAATCTGGCCACACGTTGTCTATTTTTATATTAAATTTCGTTTGCATGTGACATCTTTTTTTTTAATTGTTCCTTAAGATGTTCACGATAGGCTCGCTTTCTTGCTGCCTCTTTAGTTTTATACACATGAAGCTTATCAATGTCATTTTTTAAATTTTCGCGAGATTTTTTTAGATTTTTCTGCATTTGAACTCATTTTAATAAAGACTTATAAGGTTATCTGTCATCACACACGTTTATTATAGAAATGAAGCTTTTCAAAATAAATGCGATTCAAGCTTTTTAAAGCTTTCTAACGGAAAATGCAGTACGCGAACATGGGATGTAAGGGCGTTCCAATAGATATTCTGGAGAGATTTATTTTACAGCATTCATTTCTAATTATTAATCTTCAGAAATTATTTTAGATATGAGAATCATTTTAAATTCTTATCAATTTCATTACTCCATTTCAATAATATCAGAACATCTTTTTCATATATATTTGGTTGCATTCGTCTGACCCCTCTCTGGATACACCCTTAAATACTCATGAACATGCTCATGAAAGCTAAAGATAAATCTAAAGATAAATGCAGCTTTAAAACGGTAAATTACATGAGCAAGCTTCGGAGTGTTTAATATTTTACCATGGGTAATCGCATGTGATTTAAACACACTTTTTGGTACTTTGAGGTTAAGTTTTTCGGAATCTACATACCTTACAGCAATTTAAAGTCCAGATTCGGATTCAACAGGCGGAAATCCACTAGAAACATAAACTCCCATCTCATAATATTCAAATCAAACTATTGAGAATTTTCATACCGTTGCGGACGTTACACACTTTGTCATTAATATTAAAAAAAAAAAACTGAAATTGAGGCAATTTTTTGTTGTTGTCAAATTCAAGTGCATTTATAGCTCTGTTTATAAAGCTAGTTTACAGATCAAAATTATTAAAATTTGTTCTCGAAAACCTAAAATCCATATATTCAGTTGCGGACGTTACAGACAGTCTACCCATTATTTCTTAATATTTGTAATATCTTATCTTATAAAAAAACCTCTTCGAGGTAAAAGTCTAGTGACGAAAACAGTTATATGCCCCAAAATTTCTGATATCCAATTTTGTAACGAATAATATTAAGTTTTACATATAAATTATTTTAAAAAGAATTTTGGCACTCGGCACATTGCGCTAAAATGTCTCAATTCTTTATAAAACTCACTGTTTTGCGCAGTGCCGAATGCAAAAATTTTTTTTAAAATAATTTATATGTAAAACTTAATATTATTCGTTACAAAATTGGATATCAGAAATTTTGGGGCATATAACTGTTTTCGTCACTAGACTTTTACCTCGAAGAGGTTTTTTTATAAGATATCAGAAATTTTTGAATAAGACATCAGAAATTTTGAAATTTAATTTTTTTTTTTGAAATTTTGATATTTAATTTTTTTTTTTTGAAATTTTGAAATTTAATTTCTTTTCGGCAGTATAACTTTGTCAACTTTGTTTGTTTGTACAAGCTAAAACAAACTGTCTGGCAACACTGGTTCCCTTTACAAACACACAAGCTGCTATGACACTTTGCTGCTGCTGTCCTATTCCAATTCTAAGTAAAATGTATATATTCATTAAGAGGTAATATCGACTAATATTCGACTAAATCATGAATAGTAACCCTAAATATATACCGATATTACTCTAATCGCAATTATAATATGGTTTTTCTTCAGCAAAAAGAATTCACCACTTGCAAGCAGTTTATTTCCGCATTGCGCTGCAAGCAGTGTACATACTGCAAATGTACATGCAGAAGTGTAAAGGTAAAAGGTATATTCAGTTGATAGGTAATATCTTGCCCAAACGAATTTTGAGAGATATGTTTTATATGTCAAAAAACGCGGAATTGAATTGTCTACAACATATAATATATTAAAAAGTGATTTAAAGCACAGATTTTTCCTAAATCGAAAAAAAGTGTAAAAAAAAACCTTATTTCACCTGTAGCTTTTTACCTGTGTTCTTTAGCAAAAAAGCTTACAGCTATGCTTAAAAGCCCTTCAAAATACCTTTCCAACGATATATAAACCACATCTGTAGCTTCTATAGTTTGGATGCTAGAGGGGTTTTAATTTTATCGGTTTTTAGCGATTTCCCGCTAAACTAGCGTTTTTTCAAAAAAGTGGTAGAACAAACGTTTCTAGATTTTTGATCGGGAACAAGTCCTCATTCAAACTTTTAAGCTAAATCAACGATTTGATCCAAACAAACAAACAAACAAACAAACAGACAAACAGACAGACTGACTTTTCATCTCGTTTTGAGAAGGGCACCAAAAATTTCAAAATTAATTATCTTTTGAACCAGTGGTCGGATTTTGATGATCGAGGTGTCATTCGACGCGTATTTTTGATAAGAATAGTAAAAAATTTAAATAAATTTCGAAAAGGCTCCAACGGTTCCATTTGCTCCAATAATTTATATTTTTCCCCTCCCACTAACACCTGTTTATCTCACGAACCAGGTGAGTTTCCAAAAGTCTTAGAATGCAAATTTGTAAGTTTAATTGATACCTTTCGATCGGTATATAACTCGACCCGATCGGGCAGTCATATGCTAGTCGCCTTCGCACCCTTCGTGCTGCTTTCGTCACTAGCGCGGACTGCCGTCCGCAGTGATATATTAAATATCTTTCCAATATGGTCTTTTTGCCTCTGCTGCCATACAATATATGAAGGCTCCAGAGAGGACAACTTGATAAAACCCGTAATCCCAGGTGTTATTCGAACTGTGCCTATGGGATGAATGACACTACGTTATTGTGTCTTTGAACGGTGGCCTCCAAACACCTGGCGATATCCGGTTGTAATTAGCCTTACCGGGACATGAGGCTCTGTTCCGGTGGACCAACCCCTTCGTCATTACTCGTGGGATCAATTTATGGAAACTAACAAAAATACAATAAATGAGGCTGAAAAGCCTCCCCAACCAGAGGTCGTTGACCTATCGACTACGGTCGAACCCATGGATGCTGACGACGGGCTGAGGAGATGGAGTAACTCCTCAAAGTAGAGGAGGAAATCTTCAACTCCCCACAAAAAGCCGGTGGTGCTGGGCGTAAATGCCTTAAACACTATAAGGCAGAGGGGATGCCGATTGAGCAGGCACTGGCCATGGAAAGACAGCCACTGCCCAACGCACGTAAACGCCTTAAGGCTGGAGGCTCCTTAAAACGAGAGATCTCCGCAAACACTACGCCTGAGACAAATATTCCGAAGAGTGGAGGTGTAAAACCCGGGGCTGGTGCAATTCCAGCTAGTGTTCCGGAACTCAAAGCCGCATCAGCGGATCAACAGGCCTCCGGACAGCCTCCGATCTCAAGACCGGCAGCGAGGACCAAATTCAGGGAGCACCGTTATTATAGCGAGGCGGGCTATCCTCAAGCTATTCTCTCGACTAAGGAGCTATCAGCATCCATTCTGGACGTCATAAGAACGCAGCGCCAAGGGGCTTTAAAGCCGTTCTTTACGGGCTGCACGTTCCGTCCAGGGTGGCTAACGATATCCTGCGCCAATAAAGAAACATCAGATTAGCTAAAGGCAGCAATGCCTAAGCTGAAGCTGTGGACTGGTGCAAAAGTTGAGTTTGTGGCAGAGGCAGACATGCCGAAACCCCAAGTCTACATCGGGCACTTTCTCAAAGCGGAGAACTACTCGAATGAAGATATCCTTCAGCTCCTCAGAGGGCAAAATCGTGCCCTACGTACAGGTGACTGGAGGATATTAAATAGTGTGGACAGGGGGAAACAGATTGAACTTACGTTCTCTGTGGATCCCAATTCGGACGATCAGCTTAAGAGCGTAGGGCACAGACCTCCCCTCCACCCTACCCATTTCACAGTTCATAACTGAAGACCTGGTGGCAAGAGGTAGTAACTGCCTCGCGAATGCCCATCACACAGTCTGGGGAAGTACAAACATAAACAAAAGAGGTGAGTGCCTTCTAGAATTTTTAATCAGAAATAGTACAGGTGTTCTGAACAGAGGCGATGAGCCATATCTTACAGGACATTGTAGCCTGAGATGCCACCTCAAGAAATTGAAAATCTCGAACTCTGAAACCTGCAGGTTCTGTGAACTGGAGCAGGAAACATCGGAACATGTTCTGTGTTAATGCCCAGCACTCTGCAGGTGCAGGCTCGAGATACTAGGGTGCGCGACAACCCCACCCTACGAGATATGGGAATATAAGTCCAGCAAAGTGTTTAAATTCATAAAAAGCCTTAACTTCTGAAGGGATTTTTCCTATCTTACTGGCCTGCGCAATAGATCCAATACTGGTCGCAGTGCGTTTAGGCCTATTTAATAATAATAATAATATTCCTCCTCATTCAAAGTGTCCGCCAGGATCCCCAATGCAGATTTTAAAATTCTGGTTGGTTTATTTGCGATAAGTGATATTTGTTTTCTATCCAAAAAAAAAAACGTTGAACGCTACGTATTTAGAAGCCACTTCAAAACTGCAAATTAAATGTTGGTCGAGAACTTATTATTTTTATGTATTACAAGGTGAAATTAAAAGTAACCTCCTTGACTATGAAATAAAATTAACTTTGAAAGTGGGTTCGGCTGGGAAATTAAAGAATTTAAGGATCTTACTGCTAAATTTGAAAAGTTGGTAATGCAAATCAAGCCTCAGGAAACGGATGAACACAGGTAAAAAGCTACAGGTGAAATAAAGATTCCCACATTTTGGCGATTTATGAAGAATCGGGGATTCACGTCACTTTGAAATATGTTATATGTTGTGGATAATTCAATTCCGCGTTTTTTGACATATAACACGTATCTGTAAAAATTCGATTGGACAAGATATTACCACTAAGCAAACAATACATAGAGGCGTCAAACAAGCATTTTTGTGGTATCCGATTTTTTGCATAGCATGCGACCCCAGAGAGTTCGGCAAAAGCCGAACGCTCTTTTTAACGAGACCGCAGATCGCAATGCGCAGCTGTGAGAGAGCGCACTCGAAAAATGTTCAGTCTTGGATAGGCACCAGAACGATGAGCACGCGCTATGTCGCTCTCTCTCATTATCGTTTCTGTATGTGAACACGCGCACGCTTCGTAGTGTGCGTAAAATGTAAACATGCGGACTCGATCACCAGTTGCGACATACCCTGTTTTATGTACAAACCTTTTTTTCTCATTTTCTTTGCCTTTTTTATTATTCAATAACTTTTACCACAAACGTATGGTTGCTAGTTAATAAATACTAAAAATAATAATTAATAAACAATGATAAGCGAAAAGAATGGGAAAAAATTTTTGTATTTAAAACAGGGTATGTTCCGACGCGTGATCGAGCATGCTATTGCTTCTGAGCGCTCTCTCTCTCAGCTGCGCTGGGGTTTTACTGAAAAGAGCGTTCGGCTTTTGCTGAACTCTCTGGGGTCGCATGCTATGCAAAAAATCGGATACCACAAAAATGCTTGTTTGACGCCTCTATGTATTGTTTGCTCAGTGATATTACCTGTTAACTGAATACACCTTTTACTTTTACACTTTTCCATGTACATATGCAGTGTGTACACTGATTGCAGCGTCATGCGGAAATATACTGCTTGCAAGTGGTGAATTCCTTTTGCGGCAGAATTAGCCGAAAATTAGTCGATATTACCTGTTAATTGAATATATACATTTTACTTAGAATTGGAATAGGACAACAGCAACAAGTGTCATAGCAGCCAGAGTTTTAGAGTGCTGATAGCTATTGTGTGTTTGTAAAGGGAACCAGTGTTGCCAGACAGTTTGTTTTAGCTTGTACAAACAAACAAAGTTGACAAAATTATACTGTCGAAAAAAAAAATTAAATTTCAAAATTTCAAAAATAAAAATTAAATTTCAAAATTTCTGATGTCTTATTCAAAAATTTCTGATATCTTATAAAAAAAACCTCTTTACGAGGTAAAAGTCTAGTGACGAAAACAGTTATATGCCCCAAAATTTCTGATATCCAATTTTGTGACGAATAATATTAAGTTTTACATATAAATTATTTTAAAAAAAATTTTTGCATTCGGCACTGCGCAAAACAGTGAGTTTTATTTGGTATGAAGAATTGAGACATTTTAGCGCAATGTGCTGAGTGCCAAAATTTTTTTTTAAATAATTTATATGTAAAACTTAATATTATTCGTCACGAAATTGAATATCAGAAATTTTGGGGCATATAACTGTTTTCGTCACTAGACTTTTACCTCGTAAAGAGGTTTTTTTTTATAAGATAAACTTATACCAACATACACCATTATAATACCAAAGTGGTAATTCCTTTAGACTTGGCTATATTCGAGCCAGCCGCGGCTGCCACATGCCGGAAATCATATTTAAACACTAATGGTATAAAATTATCCTTCCAATAAAGCCAATTTAATGGACATTAAAACGATATCTCTAAAAAAAACACCCTTTGGTATAGTATGTCTTAACTTATATCTACTTATTTTATCTTATGCCTTACAGACCCAGCTGTTCGTGATACTTTAATAGTGTCGTCATTCGAATATCCAGAAAAATAAATTTATCCATATTTTTTAAATTTTGTCAGTTGTAGATTTTATAAAATTTTTACCTACGTAAATTGTGCTAGCGCCATTTATATTTTTTCATGCTGTTTTGTGAAAATCTAGAGCACTTTTTAAAATGAGATTTTGGGCTTTTACAACTTGCCAAACTTTTCGTTTCACAACAGCTCCAATACCGTCCACCGCTCCTTTTCCGTGAGAAGTAGCGAAAAAATTCCATTCGAGACAACTCACATAAAATTCTTTTACAAATTGTGGAATTTTTCTTAGAATGTATTTATTTTTAAATTGACTCCCACAGCCATCAGAAAAGATCTTTATTTTTTTTTTAAAGAATGAAGCTTTCTAATTTTTTAAATTAATATTTTAATGAAACAATAAACAGGATTTTTGGTGTAAGACAGATCATCATTTATAATACAATAAGACTTGGCGCAATTATTATACCATGCAACACATGTAAAAAAGTTACTTGAGAGTAACTAAAATGAGCAGACTGAATCTTATTTTCTGATAAAATTCTATTACTTTCAGCAAAGTCATTTTGCAATATCAGCTCATCTGACTGAATTCTCATTTTTGAATTGTTGAAATAGCTTTGCTGCAAACGTTTAATATAAGCGTGAAGTTTGAGAGCAGGAAGTTTAGCGCTTAGCTTCTAAATTAAATCCTTAACCGATCCTTCCGTTTTGCTTAACAGCATCCTGTTATTTACCATTCTTCAATGCTTCCAAACAGCAATTTTATCTATGCGATTAGAGTACAGCAATGGTACTACATCTCAACGTCACTTACGTATTTGTCATAGTCGTTGGACATACAGATTTCGTTGCCTCTTTTGGTAATGATATCTTCACTTTTTTAACAGCTTTGGCCAAAGTTTAGGCAGACTTTTGAGGCTCGGCATTGTCCACTTTTGTTGTTGTCTTTTGCTTCTGCGCCTTTCTAAATCTGGCCACACGTTGTCTATTTTTATATTAAATTTCGTTTGCATGTGACATCTTTTTTTTTAATTGTTCCTTAAGATGTTCACGATAGGCTCGCTTTCTTGCTGCCTCTTTAGTTTTATACACATGAAGCTTATCAATGTCATTTTTTAAATTTTCGCGAGATTTTTTTAGATTTTTCTGCATTTGAACTCATTTTAATAAAGACTTATAAGGTTATCTGTCATCACACACGTTTATTATAGAAATGAAGCTTTTCAAAATAAATGCGATTCAAGCTTTTTAAAGCTTTCTAACGGAAAATGCAGTACGCGAACATGGGATGTAAGGGCGTTCCAATAGATATTCTGGAGAGATTTATTTTACAGCATTCATTTCTAATTATTAATCTTCAGAAATTATTTTAGATTTGAGAGGCGTTTTAAATTCATATCAATTTCATTACTCCATTTCAATAATATCAGAACATCTTTTTCATATATATTTGGTTGCATTCGTCTGACCCCTCTCTGGGTACACCCTTGAATACTCATGAACATGCTCATGAAAGCCAAAGATAAATCTAAAGATAAATGCAGCTTTAAAACGGTAAATTACATGAGCAAGCTTCGGAGTGTTTAATATTTTACCATGGGTAATCGCATGTGATTTAAACACACTTTTTGGTACTTTGAGGTTAAGTTTTTCGGAATCTACATACCTTACAGCAATTTAAAGTCCAGATTCGGATTCAACAGGCGGAAATCCACTAGAAACATAAACTCCCATCTCATAATATTTAAATCAAACTATTGAGAATTTTCATACCGTTGCGGACGTTAGACACTTTGTCATTAATATTAAAAAAAAAAAAACTGTAATTGAGGCAATTTTTTTGTTGTTGTCAAATTCAAGTGCATTTATAGCTCTGTTTATAAAGCTAGTTTACAGATCAAAATTATTAAAATTTGTTCTCGAAAACCTAAAATCCATATATTCAGTTGCGGACGTTACAGACAGTCTACCCATTATTTCTTAATATTTGTAATATATATTAAATATCTTTCCAATATGGTCTTTTTGCCTCTGCTGCCATACAATATATGAAGGCTCCAGAGAGGACAACTTGATAAAACCCGTAATCCCAGGTGTTATTCGAACTGTGCCTATGGGATGAATGACACTACGTTATTGTGTCTTTGAACGGTGGCCTCCAAACACCTGGCGATATCCGGTTGTAATTAGCCTTACCGGTACATGAGGCTCTGTTCCGGTGGACCAACCCCTTCGTCATTACTCGTGGGATCAATTTATGGAAACTAACAAAAATACAATAAATGAGGCTGAAAAGCCTCCCCAACCAGAGGTCGTTGACCTATCGACTACGGTCGAACCCATGGATGCTGACGACGGGCTGAGGAGATGGAGTAACTCCTCAAAGTAGAGGAGGAAATCTTCAACTCCCCACAAAAAGCCGGTGGTGCTGGGCGTAAATGCCTTAAACACTATAAGGCAGAGGGGATGCCGATTGAGCAGGCACTGGCCATGGAAAGACAGCCACTGCCCAACGCACGTAAACGCCTTAAGGCTGGAGGCTCCTTAAAACGAGAGATCTCCGCAAACACTACGCCTGAGACAAATATTCCGAAGAGTGGAGGTGTAAAACCCGGGGCTGGTGCAATTCCAGCTAGTGTTCCGGAACTCAAAACCGCATCAGCGGATCAACAGGTTGGACAGCCTCCGATCTCAAGACCGGCAGCGAGGACCAAATTCAGGGAGCACCGTTCCTATAGCAAGGTCACCAGTGCGGAAAAGTTTGCGGTGATCCTGGCGGGCTATCCTAAAGCTATTCTCTCGACTAAGGAGCTGTCAGCGTCCATTCTGGACGTCATAAGACGTAGCGCCAAGAGGCTTTAAAGCCGTTCTTTATGGGCTGCACGTTCCGTCCAGGGTGGCCAACGATATCCTGCGCCAATAAAGAAACATCGGATTAGCTAAAGGCAGCAATGCCTAAGCTGAAGCTGTGGACTGGTGCAAAAGTCGAGCTTGTGGCAAAGGCAGACATGCCGAAACCCCAAGTCTACGGGCACTTTCTCAAAACGGAGAACTACTCGAATGAAGATATCCTTCAGCTCCTCAGAGGGCGAAATCGTGCAGGTGACTGGAGGATATTAAATAGTGTGGAGAGGGGGAAACACATTGAACTCACGTTCTCTGTGGATCCCAATTCGGACGATCAGCTTACGCGTAGGGCACAGACAGTGCAATGGTTTTGGGCAAGTCCTTGTGAGACAGAAGAGCAAGCGCAGTGGTGAGGCGAAAGACGCCCCCACTGTGACTGTTCCTGTGCCTGCCAAGACTGCCAAACGCCATTGCCCAGTCAGGAAATGCCCACTTGCTCGACAAGCCTCACGCCGACCACACACTCAGGTGAGGAGCAACCGTGGAAAGAAGAGGGCCGCTCGTAGCCGGAGCAGGGACTAATGGCCCACTCCATCCTCCCCTCCAACCACAACAACAAAAGGCATTTCAAGTGCCTACAAGCAAACCTGCACCATGCCAAAGCGGCCTCGGACGTCTTGTGTTGCAGGTTTGCTACTGAGGATCTAGACCAGGGGTACCCAAAGCTGCCTTATGGATGTGCACGCACCAATACAAATAAAGAAATGCGCACGCACACATCGAACGAAAATTTTATTTATTTCAATTTGTACACTTAAAAAAAAGAAAAAGAAAAACATCAAACGAAAGGTTTATTTATTTCAATTTGTACACTTAAAAAAAACAAAATGCAACTTAAAACAAATGGAAAGTGTTTTTATATGGTTTTTTAATATTGTTTCAATATTTCATCGATATTTATATTATATTTAGTTATTGATAATTTTAGTAGCGCCTCTAGGTTATTATTCGTCAAACGACTTCTGTGATTATTTTTAATAAATTTTAATGTTGAAAAGGCGCTTTCACAAATGTATGTACTGCCAAACATTGCGTACATTCTTAAAATATTATTTCTAATTAAAGGATATTTTCTTGAGCTTACAGATTTCCAAAAATCAATGCCTTTTAAATTATATGACTTTAATTCAAAGTCGACCTGTAAATCGCATAGTTCAAGTCGATATTCAGGATTTTGTTAGTGTATCTTACAATTCATTGGGTTATAAAACATGTCCAAATTATTTTTAATTATTTCAAAATCCTTAAATCTTTTTTAAAAATTTTCTTTCAATAAACGTATATGTTTTTTAAATTGTTTGAAATCATATTTCTTTCTATTTTTTTCTGAAATCCTTCAATGGAACTGATTAAATCAAAAATATGTTTATTTTTCCCTTGAAGGGAACAATTCAGATGATTAAGGTGTGTTATGAGATCAGTCAAAAATGCTAGACTAATGTTGAATTCTTGGGACTTTATTTCATCCAACAAATCGAAGTCTGGCACTTGCAACTCCATAAATTCAACAACATCCTTTCTTAGTTCGAAAAACCGCTAAAGACATTTCCCTCGGCTTAACCATCGCACTTCCGTGAACATAAGCAGGTCTTTGTACTGATTTTCACATTCCTCAAGGAAAAGTTTAAGCCTGCGGTGTGTTAATGAATTATGTCCTCCTCTGATTTTGTTCACGATTTTTACAACAATATTCATTGTGTAAACATTATTCGTCCATTTGGAGCACAAGGACTCTTGATGAATCGCACAGTGAAATGATGGTACCTGAATGCCATTTTCTTTTAAGTGTCCAATAAAGCCATTAGATTTTCCTAACATAGCAAGTGCACCATCAGTGCATACGGCGGCTAGTTTTTTTCATTCTTGTTTTAATGGTAACCTTTCCATTACCGCATTAAAAATATCGATTCCCTTGGTGTTTTCAAGAAGTGGAATCAGCGCAAAAATCTCCTCATCTATATTAAATTCCTGGTCAATCATTCGAATTGCCAACATTAATTAACTGATGTCAGAATTATCGCAAGACTCATCTAACGCAATGGAAAAATATGAGCATGACTTTAACTTTTCATTTAAAATTGTATCCAAATAATGGATGATATTCTGAATTCTGCGGGTCACCGTGTTTCTTGATAAGGATAATTATCTCAATTAATTAAGCTGACATATTCCCATTTTCTCCAAAGCAGCTTAACATTTCCTGGCATACCTTTTTAAGAAGAGGGTCATCTGAATATGGCTTACAATGTTGAGCAAGAGCTAAGCTGGCTAAATATGATGCTCTTTTTGCCGCTTGACTATTTATTTGTGAACTTAGCATAATTTTACTTTGCTGTTCATCTGTACCTTCAGAGTTTTCATCGATATATTTAAGAATTTCATACGCGTCAAATCCATAAAATTGTTGAAGAATGTTCTTATAGTTACTCCGTTGTCAAGCTTTCCATTGATTCCAGTGGATAACATATTAGAAAATGCCTTTCTCGATTATATTTTGTGTTTGACAATAGTATTTTTTTGTATAATAAACATTGCAATTAACATTTAAAGTTTTTTGCAAAAAAAATCACTTGGCCGTTGAACAGACATTTTAGCAACCTGTGAAATTAAAAAATTTAAAAATAAAATCACTCGTTTCACAACGAAGTCAAGTTTTTCTTTTGCCCTCGTGGAGCGCTATCAAAGGAACCATCTCCGCTGGATCATTGGCTGCAATGCGAATTCCCACCACACAATCTGGGGAAGCACGAACCTAAACAAAAGAGGTGAGTGCCTTCTAGAATTTTTAATCAGAAATAGTATAGGTATTCTGAACAGAGGCGATGAGCCAACATTTATAAATGCCATTAGGGGGGAAGTCCTTGACCTTACTATTTCCCAGCCGGGAATTCAGTCATGTGGTGAACGAATTCTATACGGCCGCTGTACAGAACGCTTCAGATTTAAGTTTTTTCATTAGCGCGCTCTGTAGTCAGAATCGATCGTCTCTAAATGTGAAATCCCCGCAGCAAATTCCGCTATGAGTTCGCTCGTCTGCTTGAGTTTCTCATAGTGTTTGGTTGTACAAGACGCTGCTTAGAATCGTTTGCGTCGTGGTAAAAGTTCCCTGCAACAAAGTCCGCTACGAACTCGAACGTTTTAGTGAGTTCGACATAGCGTTCTGCTGCAGAGAACGCTGCTTGGAAATCTTTCTGAGCTGTGTGAAATAATATATGCAGCTAACTCCGCTATGAGTTCGCTCATTTGTATGAGTTTGACATTTCGTTCTGCTGCAGGAAACGCTGGTTGGATTTTTTCTTTGTTTCTTTGTTTGCATTAACTCTTCTAGTGTTGTCATAGGGCTTTGCAGCAGTTATTGCAGTGTACAAAAAACCTCGATCAGCCACATTTTGAATGGGTTGCAACCCTTTTGGTGTGTATTTCTTGCAGTTTTTCTTTTGCGTTTTAGTTAAGTGTCAGCGCGTGTTGCGTAAACAACATATGTATATGAAGCGGTAAGTTTAATATATTTATTGCATAGCTTAATATAATTTACTAATGAAGCTTTTTTAAAACACAATTTAGGTATTACATTCTACCACATTCGGCAGTGCTACTGTTTTTTATATACATACTAGCCAGGTTAGTAAATACTGAACACATATAACACCACATTTGTAATTAGTGTTTGTTTTTTCTTTCTTTTCAGTGTAATTATATATCTAAATTAGTTTAAGTAATTGTAAGAATGTAATAAAAGAATATTAATCAATGTTTAAATAAAAGTAATAATTAAAATTATGTATAAACATTTTATTTCTACTGCCGGGCAGATTTGCCGCTTCCTAGGGGTGGGGTATTTTCATAATAATTCCAACCAGATTTCCCTACCAGAATCATGCAGAATTCCAACTAGAATTTCCCTACAGCAGACATAGACATACAGAATAGTACGCAGCCGAATCGTATGAAGAACTCAGTAAAACCACTAAGCAAACAATACATAGAGGCGTCAAACAAGCATTTTTTTTGAGCGCAAATGATTTGTATGGCATGCGACCCCAGAGCCTTCGGCAAAAGCCGAACGCTCTTCTCAACAGAACCCAGAGCGAAAGAACGCTACAGAGAGAGAGCGCACAGAAAAATGTTCAGTCTTGGATAGGCACCAGAACGGTGAGCACGTTCTGTGTCGCTCTCTCGCTCATTATCGTTTCTGTATGTGAACATGCGCACGCTTCTTTGTGTGCGTGAATGCGGGCTCGATCACCCGATACCCTGTTTTAAATGAAAGCATTAATTTTATTTTTTTCAGCGAATTGATAAATTGTTGTGGCAATATTTTATTATTATTATTATTAAAATTTAAAAAATATAATAAAATTATTAAAAAATAATAATAAGTAATGATTAAAACAGTACAAAATGCCGCTTTCATTTAAAACAGGGTATCGGGTGATCGAGCCCGCATTGCAAAAGCGCTGTTGGTATGTGTACATTCACGCACACAAAGAAGCGTGCGCATTTTCACATACAGAAACGATAATGAGCGAGAGAGCGACACAGAACGTGCTCACCGTTCTGGTGCCTATCCAAGACTGAACATTTTTCTGTGCGCTCTCTCTCTGTAGCGTTCTTTCGCTCTGGGTTCTGTTGAGAAGAGCGTTCGGCTTTTGCCGAAGGCTCTGGGGTCGCATGCCATACAAATCATTTGCGCTCAAAAAAATGCTTGTTTGACGCCTCTATGTATTGTTTGCTTAGTGGTAAAACGTTCGAGTTCGTAGCGGAGTCTGCCGCGCGGTTTTATAAATTTCCTACAGAGAATTTTGGCCACGCATGTATAAAAGCGAATGAGGGTTTTACATGAACTCGGCGCGCAGAACTGTGAGCGCGCTGTATGAATTCTGTACAGTTTTCTGCGACAAATTTACCATTGGGTTGTAGCAATAACATGTTGACCAAAATCTCCCTGGTGGAACAAAGCCGTAGAGAAAAGGCGAAAGGATGTAAGAAGACTTTTCAATACGGCGAAAAAATCGGATAAGTGGTACGAATATAAAGCTGCCCTAACACTCTATAATAACGAGCTGAGAAGGTCCAAATGGGCTACGTGGAGAGACTACTGTGGGAAGATTGACAACCTTCCTGAAGCGGTCCGACTACAAAAAGCTCTATCAAAAGACCAATCAAACGGCATCTGCACTTTGAAAAAGCCTGATAGTAGCCTTACAAATACCCCAGTCTAGTAAACTTCTACTAGAAACTCACTTTCCAGGGTGTATAGGGGCTGGATATTTCCTACGACTCCTATTGCACCCACCATAGTAGTCGGCATGGACAGATGCCTCCCGTATAAGCTATTTCATCTCAACAAAGTGCGATGGGCTATATCCACCTTTAGTCCGAACAAATCACCAGTGCCAGATGGAATTTACCCTTGCTTTATGCATTTAATTGCTCCCAACCTGACCCGAATCTTTTGAGCAAGGCTCCTACTGGGCTATATTCCCAGTAAATTAACTGAGGTAAAGGTTGTCTTTATACCAAAGGCAGGGAAGAAATCAGCCCAATTGCCTAAGTCATAAAAACGATGGAAAAAATTTTAGACCAGCACATTCGGGATGAGAATCTCAAGCAACATCCTTTATACAGATACCAATTTGCGTATCAAGCTGGTAAATCAACTGAGACTGTCATCCATGGCCTGACAACCACAATTGAAAAGGCACTTGCATCTCAACAAATAGTCCTCGGTGCGTTTATTGACATATCCGGGGCCTTTGACAATACGTCATATGAGGCTATACATATAGCCCTGATCAATAAAGGCGTTTCACCGCTGATCACATGCTGTATTCTAGTGATGCTCAAATAACTGGTGACCTGGGGTAGCAAAAGACATCAATTATAGCCAATAGAGGTTGTCCCCAAGGGGGTGTACTCTCACCTCTACTTTGGACTTTGGTGATTGACGAACTTCTGCATAAGCTACACAGCTTGGGGTTCGTAACTCAGGGGTATGCCGATGACTTAGTCATATGTGTCAACCATTTCGGAGCGAATGCAGTACGCCCTCGACACAACAACAAGATGGTGTGAAAGCAGAGGACTTACAATAAACTCTGCTAAAATCATCTTAGTGCCATTCACAAGGAAAAGGCTTCTTAACCTTACAAATCCAACAGTGAATGGCTCTCAAATTGAGTTCTCAAAAGAGGCTGTGTATCTGTGGGTAACCCTAGATGCAAAACTCACATGGAACTCACACCTAACAAAGACCATTAACAAGGCTAACTACAAAGGCATTCTTTGCCTGTAACAGACTTTTTGGTCGAACATGGGTCTAACTCCCAAAATGATCTTCTGGTCATTTACCACCATTGTGAAACCTATCCTCACCTATGCAGCTCTTGCTTGGTGGACTAAGGTAAGCTAGCGAAAGATGAAAATTGAATTAAGTAAGCTTCAACGCCTTGTGATCCGAAGTCTGGTATACAGATGGCTCAAAGCTGGAAAATGGTGACACAGGGGTTGACGTGTATGGACCACGGTTCCGCATGTCAATAGCCATGGGGAAAACCCCTCAATATTCCAAGCGGAGATACACGCGTTTGAAGCTTGCATCCCACGGCGTATGCAAGGTGCAACTATCTTCATCTTATCGGATAGCCAAGTGGCTTTAAAAGCCCTGCAATCCTTTAAGATAACATTTAAACTGGTGGATAACTGTCTACGTCAACTAGACCGTCTGGGCACTAAGCAATCAATACATAGAGGCGTCAAACAGGCATTTTAGTGGTTTCACTCGCTTTGTATAGCGTGCGACCCCAGAACGTTCTTTTCAGTAAAACCCCAGCGCAGCTGAGAGAGAGCGCACAGAAGCAATGGCATGCTCGATCACGCGTCGGAACATACCCTGTTTTAAATACAAACTTTTTTTCGCATACTTTTTGCTTATTATTGTTTATTAATTATTATTTTTAGTATCTATTAACTAAAAACCATATGATTGCTGTAAAAAATTATTGAATTATAAAAAAGGGAAAGAAAAAGAGAAAAAAAGGTTTGTACTTAAAACAGGGTATGTCCCAACTGGTGATCACGCACACTTAGATGCGTGCGCATGTTCACACACACAAACGATAATGAGAGAGAGAGAGCGATGCAGAGCGTGCTCATCGTTCTGGTGTCTATCCAAGACTGAACATTTTTCGTGTGCGCTCTCTCTCAGCTGCGCTGGGGTTTTACTGAAAAGAGAGTTCGGCTTTTGCCGAACGTTCTGGGGTCGCACGCTATACAAAGCGAGTGAAACCACTAAAATGCCTGTTTGACGCCTCTATGTATTGATTGCTTAGTGGTCTGGGTGAAAGGAACACTTTAACAGTGGGCTGGATCCCTGGACACGAAGGTCGCGTAGTCAATGATATATCGGACTGTCTCGCGAAGAAAGGGGAAACACAGCCCCTAATAGGTCCTGAGCCCTTCTGTGGCCTTGAAAGAGGCCACACCATGGAGGTCATAAGGAATAGAGAAGAAAAGAAGCTTAGCAAGTACTGGTTAGACAGTGATGGCCAGCGGCAGGCAAAACGATTTCTCGTCCCGGCTAAAAACCAATCGAAAATGATGGTAGACCTCAGTAAGAGTGATCTACGTATCCTTACAGGTTATCATACAGGACACTGTAGCCTGAGATACCACCTCAAGAAATTGAACCTCTCGGACTCTGAAACCTGCAGGTTCTGTGAACTGGAGCAGGAAACATCGGAACATGTTCTGTGTGAATGCCCAGCACTCTGCAGGTGCAGGCTCGAGATACTAGGGTGCGCGACAACACCACCCTACAAGATATGGGAATATAAGCCCAGCAAAGTGCTTAAATTCATAAAAAGCCTTAACTTCTGAAGGGCTTTTCCCTATCTTACTGGCCTGCACAATAGATCTAATTCTGGCCGCAGTGCGTTTAGGCCTATTTAATAATAATAATAATATTCCTCCTCATTCAAAGTGTCCGCCAGGATCCCCTATGCAGATTTTAAAATTCTTGTTGGTTTATTT
Source organism: Drosophila quinaria (assembly GCA_035047525.1). Taxonomy (NCBI): domain Eukaryota; kingdom Metazoa; phylum Arthropoda; class Insecta; order Diptera; family Drosophilidae; genus Drosophila; species Drosophila quinaria. The sequence goes on along the minus strand of JAWNPO010000455.1, from coordinate 5,485,334 downwards.
GTGATAAGTGATATTTGTTTTCTATCCAAAAAAAATACGTTAAACGCAACGTAATTAGAAGCGACTTCAAAACGGCAAATTAAATGTTGGTCGAGAACTTATTATTATTATGTATTACAAGGTGGAATGAAAAGTAACCTCCATGACCATGAAATAAAATTAACTTTGAAAGTGGGTTCGGCTGAGAAATTACAAGAATTTAAGAAGCTTACTGCAACATTTGGAAAGTTGGTAATGCAAATCAAACTTCAGGAAAAAGAAACTTTGAAAATGGAGTCGACAACGATAATACAACAAGTTAAGGAGCTTACTGCAACATTTGAAAAGTTGGTAATGCAAATCAAGCCTCAGGACTCGGATGATCCCAAGGAAGTTGGTCATCAAACCATCGACTCCTTTATTTATCTTTATCGGCGATGTGAGGCTGCAAACACTAAGCAAACAATACATAGAGGCGTCAAACAAGCATTTTTGTGGTATCCGATTTTTTGCATAGCATGCGACCCCAGAGAGTTCAGCAAAAGCCGAACGCTCTTTTCAGTAAAACCCCAGCGCAGCTGAGAGAGAGAGCGCTCAGAAGCAATAGCATGCTCGATCACGCGTCCGAACATACCCTGTGTTAAATACAAACATTTTTTCCCATTCTTTTCGCTTAACATTGTTTATTAATTATTATTTTTAGTATTTATTAACTAGCAACCATACGTTTGTGGTAACAAGTTATTGAATAATAAACAAGTGGGAAAGGCTATAGTCAAGCGCCCGACTATAGAATACCCGTTACTTATTTTAGAGAATTTTTCAATATTTTTTATTGCATGCTTTTAGGCACTTGAATTTTTTTTTAAAATTTTAATTAGCCATTACCACCTTTCTATTTGTCCGCTCTTGCTACGATTTAGTAGGATGATGGGTAATAACAGAAGTTAACGATAATTATTAAAAAACATTTAATATCTTGAAAACTGCGCCTGTGGTGGTTTTTTGCGATTTACAGAGGCGGAGAGGGGCGTGGCAAAAATTTGAAACAAACTTGACCTGCGTGGGGTTTATAGAAATCTGTGTTCCAAATTTGGTTGCTCTAGCTCTTATAGTCTCTGAGATCTAGGCGCTCACACGGACGGACAGACAGACGGACATGGCTATATCGACTCGGCTGTTGATGCTGATCAAGAATATATATACTTTATAGGGTCGGAGATGCTTCCTTCTCCCTGTTACATACATTGCAACGAATACAATATTCCCTTTTACTTATTTTTATAAGTAACGGGTATAAAAAGGCAAAGAAAATTAGAAAAAAAAGGTTTGTACATAAAACAGGGTATGTCGCAACTGGTGATCGAGCCCGCATGTTTACATTTTACGCACACTAAGAAGCGTGCGCGTGTTCACATACAGAAACGGTAATGAGAGAGAGCGACATAGCGCGTGCTCATCGTTCTGGTGCCTATCCAAGACTGAACATTTTTCGAGTGCGCTCTCTCTCAGCTGCGCTTTGCGATCTGGGGTCTCACTGAAAAGAGCGTTCGGCTTTTACCGAACTCTCTGGGGTCGCATGCTATGCAAAAAATCGGATACCACAAAAATGCTTGTTCGACGCCTCTATGTATTGTTTGCTTAGTGGTTTCACCAACTGATTCTGCAGTCGCTACCACCGGCTCTCCGAATGCGGATAACAGCGTGGCAGCTGTGAACGATCATGTGATCAACTTTGATTGCGATGCTAATGATAAAATGAACACCGACTGCGCAGCGACAAACACGATCCACAGGATAGATGTTTCCATCTTGCAAGCGGCAGTGGAGTTCCATGACACCCAAAGAGTTCGTTGAGGGTCCTGTCCGTTTAAAACTGCGGATAGGAAACAAATATCACTTATCACAAATAGATCAATCAGAACTTTAAAATCTGCATAGTTGATCCATTCGGATATTTTGAATAAGGAATAAAGAATATCAATTAATATTTTTTTAATTCTATTGCTTTATTCAAATATGTCGGCAAACCTCTTGGACATAAGGCCCATAAGGGTCTCAGTATAAATTGTCCATTTTATAATAAACAGTAAAAAAAAAGTGGGAGAACCTTTCGGAACGAGTTGCAAAACACAACTGAGGCTGCTAGCACTTACGCCTGAGTTAAAACGTTCATGCGATGACAGCTATTTCAAGGCTGATAATCAAACAAAATTAGCAGCGTTGAATGACGTGTTAGTGAAGCATAGTACGCTCTAGCTAAAAATATGTTTGTAAGGTCAAAACTCCACAAAACTCCACAGTGTGACCACAGCAGCATAACACCAACAATCTCTTAACTTTTTAGTGGTTTTTGGTATTATGCTGTCACACTGAATATTGTAAGTCCAAAATGTTTTAAGCTAGACGTATTGTACTTAAACGAAGAATTCCAGGAACATTTTTTTTATCAGGGGTGACACAGAAATCGCAAGCGAAATAGAATTTCGCAGAAAGCAATTCCGCACGAAAAATTCCGAGGTGCCACAGAGCTTCGAGAGATTTAATTTTTTTTTTAGCATTTTCAACAACCTTTTCGAACTAGGCTACTAAGGGCTGACACCTTTTCAGTTTAAATTACCCAAAGGTTTGATTAACAACTTTTTCAAGTTTATCATTGCAGAAAACTAAACTTCTAATTTTTTCCTTGTTTAATTAATAAAATTTAATTTATTTATGTAATAATTGATTTTGTTTAGCTGAAAAAAATTTAAAAAGTAATTGGCGCGAAAAAATAAAAGTTACTCGACAGCTCTAGCAATTGTCTGCCATTAGTCTGGCAACTCTTCGTGAAAAATGTTTTCACAAATTGCACAAAAAGCTTAAGGTTTTTTTCGATAAAACTAGATTTACCTCAAAAGAGCTATTTTTTTAATGCTTAATTTTAAGAAAACTGAAGTGGTTCCATATATATTTTTTAAATATCTTACTTCGAATTTTGACTAAAAAATGTGGCATCGCTGACCCTGACTTCGAAAATCTAATTCGGACTTGGTGGCAGCATCGGACGAAAACGGACTTAGCGCTAGTTCTTTCCGCACAAAATTATTCTGCGATTGACCTGTGGCACCGCGAAATGAAATTGATGTGAAATTCAAGCGAAAGCGATTTCTGTGTCATCCCTGTATATGAAGTTTGACAGGAATTTTTATTTGCCGGGGTGCTGGATACCCGGAATAAAGATTTTTTTTTTATGAAATTTATCAAATGTTAATGTTATTAGCTTACGTAACGCCACAATAGGGAGATTCCTGATATTGATTTTGGGAACAGCTGTACTCATGTGCTTCACATAATATGTTTAGTATGCCTAGAGGGCATTGGGGAAATCCGCTCGCAAAAAGTTTAACATATAGCTGATCCCTAAACACTAAGAATATTGTAAGATTTAAGTATTTGAAGGCTTTAAGTTTTTTTTTATTACCACAAGGCCTCCACAAGAACAGTCAGAGCTTTACCGGCTTAGAATGTGAGTGAATTGGCGAAACTTCTAGGCGGCTCAACCAGAGTTTCTCAAAGCAATGTAAAACTTATAAAAAGAAAAAAGCGGTGGATCGCTTGCCAAACTACAAGATGAGCAGCATCACCTTCAGAACCATACGTACAACTCCCAGCAGAGGAGTGACAAGGAGCATCACGGAGGCACTGCAAAAAGGAAAGGAGGATTTTACAAAACTGGGCACGATTGAAGAAACAAGCGGACAGAAAATTAAGGAGACAATGACTGGAAAAAATGGGGCAACCAAAATGGCGCCAAAACTACTAAAGGCGGCAAAGAATGAGGAAAAGGAGGAGAAACAAAAAGTGGTAAAGGAGACAAGCACCGTCAAACCAACGGTACTAAGAAAAGACATAGTAAGTCTGGAAAATGTTAGCGAACCAAGCCAACTAAATGAGAACCAATACGATGAAAATCATAAAGGTCCATTCATAGAGTATGTGGATGCAAAAAGTGAGAACGTTGAACAATAATTAATAGAGTGTGGATTCAATGCAAAAATATTCAAACATTTGATTTCAAGGGCAGCAATTTAATAATAAGTTTGGTTATATGGCACAGCACTGCAAGGGCAAGGAAGTCTGTTTTAAATGTGGCCAACAGCACAGAAAAAGACGTGGTATGCTCCGGTATGTCGTGCATAAATTGCGGAGGTGAGCACGCGCCAACGTTCAGAGAATGCCCTGCACGGGAGAAAGCGTACGCAATTCAAAAGTGTATGACACTCGAGAACCTTACAAAAGTTGAGGTGAAAAGAAGGTACCCGACTCTGTTCGAGAAATAAGTGCCAATTATTGGAGATGCAGAAGCCTTCCCAAGCATGGGCAGGAGTTGGCAAACTAGTCCCTCCTACATTAATAACAGCACAGAAGCAGCCAAGGGAGTACACAACATGGTTATGGTTAAACAAGCAGGCACACACAAGGCTGGCATAAGGGGCAGACGGGCAACGCATTGAGGGCTCAATTCTCTCAATAACAAATAACAACAAACAAATCCTTAACATGTTCCTTATGAACAATAATGTTGATGTAGCTATACTTTCAAAGATATGGGTTTGTCCCTAACCCAGACTGTAGTATGCTAGGGTATAATTTTTATTGTAAACCTAGATCGGACGGATATGGGGGGGCGGGAATTTATGTTAACAAAAATATAAAATTTAAAATAATCAATATGGATAGCACAATTGATAGTATTGGAATTCAAACATTAAATCTGAAAAAAAATATTAATATATTTAGCTTATACTCACCACCCTCGAGCGATATTTCAGCCTTCAAGGCAGGGATAAAAAGCGTTTTTAGTCTAGCCGCTTCCCTAAACAATATAAGCATAGTAGGTGGCGATTTAAATGCCAAAGCGACGAGCTGGGGTAGCGCTTCAAATGACAGTAAAGGACAAATTTTAGAGAGAACGATACTTGACTATGGCTTTGTGTGCCTTAACAATGGAGAGCCGACATTCTCGCTCAGTCCGTCACAGTTTTCTGTACTTGATCTCACATTCGCGAATGACAGAAGCCTAGGAATAAGTTGGGAGGTAGGAAAATCATAGCTGTCAAACAACAATCACCTGCCTATATTAATTAACATTAGTCACATAAGTTCTGATATTAGAGTTAGAAAAATTTTACATAATAAGGTAGCCAAAGATTTCTGTGATATGTCTTTTACGGACTTAGATAAGCTTAATGACCAGGTAAACAAAATAACAAAACAAAACACACTGCCGATTCAGAGCGGATACAGATATAAACTGAAAAAATAGTGGGATGAAGAGGCAGATAGGCTTCTTAGAGTAAGGAATCAGAGCAGACAAAAATTCTACAAAACAAAAGCGTTCGTAGACATAAGGAGGGCATTTGATGCCAACAATAATTTTCAAAAGTACATATCTAGTCAAAGGAAGCTTAACTTTGCTTAAATTTTGTTAACGAAATCTCCTCGTCCAAATATGTGGGACAAGGTTAAAAATCTTAAGCTATACAAGCAGGATAAGAGAACGGGCAACACGTGGTCAGAGGAAGACGATATAGCATTTCTGCAAGGAGTTAAAAATTTACCCAGCATAATTACCTTGCAGATTCCGATATCTATCCCAAACTATAGTACGCTCGCAAGGGATGGGTTTGAATTTGAGGACTTTTCACATTTTATTGCCGCAAGAAACCCAAACGCGGCTAGGGGACTGGATGGTATCTCGTACAAGATGATGCAGCTACTGCCCCCTAGGAAAAAACTAGAGATTTTCGAGCTTATTAATAAGGTCTGGCAATCAGGGTCTTTTCCAGATGACTGAAGACTTATTAGAATGGTTCCAGTACCCAAGAAAAACACAGACACTAGCCTTGCACAGAATTTCAGGCCAATATGTATTTTAAGCAGCCTCTTTAAGATTGTAGATGGGCTTATTAAAATCAGTTTTGACGCTCATATATCTGAAAATGGATTACTGCCAGAAAGATCAACTAGGTCAACCACACAATGGTCAACTACACAATGCATAAACGATTTAGTGAACAAGGTACAGGCGCTAAAGGCAAGTGGCAATCAGGTCATGGCAGCATGCCTGGATTTAAAGAAAGCGTTCGATCGTGTAGAAGTTAAGATACTGGAATCCAAGCTGAAAGACAAGAATTTCAACGGGGCTCAAATCGAATGGATAACTTCGTTTCTTAACAGAAGGGTGTTCGTAAAAGGGAGAAGTCGGGTGGAAGTGGATAGGGGTGTATGTCAGGGTAGCTGTCTGAGCCCCACTCCGTTTAATCTGTACACTGCTGACCTACACCAGATAAACGACCCTATAAATTGCCTACTTTTTGAGTATGCAGATGATTTCTTTTTGGTTTGCTTTCACAGAGACTTCCAGACAGCTAGGAATTTGCTAAGGGACAAGATCGCTGACTTCGAAATTGACTGCGCCGAGATAAACCTAACCTTTAACCCAGCTAAATCGAAGCTTATTCCATTGCAGCCAGCGGCTCAGTCTGTGCCCACATCAATAGGGTAATCTCAGACTCCAATAAAACCTGAGCATTCCTTAACTTGTTAAGCGGATGTCGCTTCGGGGTACACCCAAAGAGCGCCATGGTACTTTTCAGGGCCTTTGTGCGGAATAAGCTCGAATATGCGTGCTCATCCTTTTGCAATCTGGGCAGTACAGCTTTGAGCAAAATTGGGGCACAAGTGAACGCATTTCTAAGAAGAGTTCTAGGTCTAATTATATGCACGCCTGTGCCAATCATCTACCATTTAGCGGCTGAGCTGCCAACAAAGAACAGACATAAGTTCGCCACTGTTAAGGAGCTAGCCAAGGCATTTGCACACAAACTACCAGTTTGTGAGACTCTGATGGAAAGCTGTCAGGTCAACACAGGTTATGCGAAGGTCTTCAGGGAGTTTGCGCACATTCTAGAAAACATTGTGCAGATAGATGATCGGCCTATAAGATGTAACAAGGTAACAGTTGACACAGACTTTTTCAATCCTACTGTTCAACGAAAAATTAGCGCAGTTAAACCAGAGAGGCTTTGTTTCGTACTTCACGGACGGCTCTGTAACAGGTACATATTCAAGTGCGGCGTTCTATCAGAATAGAACAGGCCACACGAGGAGCTTCTTTACAACAAAAATACTGTCGTCACTTTCCGCCGAGCTGCTGGCCATTGACAAAGCGCTAGATAATGCCATCTCTGAAGGCGTAACTCGAGTTGCTTTTTTGACGGACAGCAAGAGCGGGGTTCAATTGTTAAAAATATGCCTCCATGACAACTACATAGCAAGAAACATAATAGAAAAAATAAACAGATATCCACAAATAGGAGCAGCAGAGTTTCACTGTATACCAGGACACGCAAACACGCCGCAAAATCATACTGTAGATGCAGCCGCCAGGAATGCTCCGAGGGAACGCACGCTCATAGCACTCAGTTGGACTCTAAAGGATGCCACTGCGGCCATGTACAGATGGATTAAACAAAACTGGGACAGAGAATACGCTGAGTTTTCGGCAGCGAAAAGCAGAGGCTTCTGCAACATTTTTCCGAATACACTCAACAAACCATGGTTTGCTAACAAAAATTTAAAAGTGGACCCAAAAAGCATAAAAATTCAAAACAGAATTTTTAGCGGCTACGCATTCGATAACTTCACACTGGCATTTTAGCCAGTGTTGTAAACGATAATACATGCGATGTATGTAAAACTATCGATGACGCGTCCCACATCATTTTCAGCTGCCGCAAGCATAAAGGTGGGTTCTCACTGCTTCGCAATGTGAAATCACATTTTGTTATGCTTTGCGAAATACGTCAAAGTGTTTACATTGGCAACACAAAATTTGTACTTCACAAAATTGTGGAAAGCCTTGTGAAAGCCTTCAATGTAAACACTACCAGTCAATTGTGACAGGGCATCGCAAGAAATCAAAAGGAATCAAAATGTTCACAAAATGTTCGGAATTGGACAATAACAAGTTCCACAAAATGAATAAAAACAAAGAAATGTCACTTTGCAATTGTCCTCCAATTGAATAGATTTACTATGGATAATTCAATCAACCGAGGACGTCGGCCACCATTCAGTGGAAAAATTCAGTACAAAAACTACTGCAATTTTAAATTGAATATGCATTTATTGCAGGCTTCAAAAGCCAAGATTTGCTTTTTATGAGGCAATGACTTTTCTACTTCCAATAATGAATGTCGATAAGAAAGAAAAAAAAACATTTTTGGTAATATTATTTGCTATTTTTATAAATTTTGAACTCGTATGAGAGGCTCCTCATGGTCCGCGAAAATTTGTTGTCTTCTTCTTGATTAGTGGAGTTACCCAAAAAGTTAGCTGGTCGAATGTTGCTCCGTCCATACGCAAATAATTTTTGAATTTGAACGGAAGACTTCGCAGCTCTCCCGTTAGCTTTGCGTACATTCCCTCTTTTCGACGAGTCAAATTCATTTCGACGATCCAGCACCTGCGCTTTGCCTTGGGTCATCATCGTCGTCTTCTATAAGCCACAGCCCAATGACCGCCAAAGCAGCAAGCTCAGTTTCATTTTGTGAATCCATTTCTTTTTTAAAGCATAGTACTCACGAAAAAAAGGCCTGGCGTAAACCCAAACTCCAAATAAAAAAAACGCTGGCGTAAGGGGAAGAAGAAGAACTTGACATTTAGCTACGCTGGGGTGTCCGCAGCACTAAATAAAATAAAAGCTGTTAAGTAAAGGAACAAAATGGGCAACGCTGTTAAAACAGCTGACTGGCCCAGCGAAACATCGAACTGTTTAGAGTTTCGCTGGGTATATCTATCTCGCTCACTCACATAAATTCAAAAAAATGGCCGGAACTTTGACCAAAAATAGTGACGTTGACAATAACGACGACAATATTGGTAGATTATAAGCAAGAAAGAAAGTTTAAATTGTTATTATATACATAAAGTAGATAGTTTTGTATTTTTCATTAATATAAAAAGTTCAAAAGCGATAGGTGCACCCAATACCTGCTTCGCTTGCGTGCCATTGTATATGTCTCCTATATTAACTTATTTTGAAATTTTTCATTGTCTATTTTCTCCTCTTTTTATCCAAAACCGATCTGCATGTTCATATTTGAAATAAACCGCTGTTGAAGCATAGAGTTACCACTCAACCTTTTGTTATTTTTCCGTGTTGCATTGGCAACACTGGGCCTACGCTCGTCGACAGCGAAATATTGAGCACTTTACGCCGCTTAAAATTTAGTTTCCTGAGTACTAAGCTTAAAAATCAAAATCAATGCTAGAGGCCCGAAAAACAAGAAATAAAAATTTAGCTTTATGTCTTCACAATGTGTAGAAAAACCAACTTGCTCGATGTGCTTTCACAATGGGATTGGGCTCATTTGAGCTGCTTCAACTTTAACAGGAGTTAACATAGTTTTTATCAAAAAATTTTTAACAGAATGTGAAAGTGGTGTTTACATTGGAGTGTCACATTTTTGTGACTTCACAATTTTGTGACTATGCATTTAGTGTTCACATTGCCTTGTGATGTTATGAACAGCTTTGTGTAGCGTTTGTGAAGCAGTGAGAACACACCTTAACACAATTCGTAGACATTACCCAACACTACTAAAATACCACGATATCTACGACTTTTTCGCATTTACAAAATGATCAAGATATAATTGACTTCTTAAAAGAAGCGCATTAATCTATAATTTAGTTACTACATAAATCAAGACTTGTCTTGGCGATTTCCAGAATACTGGGCGGCCAAATAATTCCACCTATCCGCAGGGTACGGTGGCAACCTGAAACCACAAAAAAAAAACGTGTTGTGTTCGACAAAAGTTCGCATGTGGATATCTATGTTCGAAATCAAATTGGTGTTCGTCGGTCTTGTTTGTAAAAAATATACCTTTTGTAATTTTTTTTTAAATGGTATTTTCCGACTCGATGTTCAATGCATCGATGTGGACAACTATCGATGGTCAAGCACTATCGAGTCGCCATCGATAGCAGACGTGCACTATCGATAGTGGTCGATAGTTTTTTTTTACGCTCAACTCGTCACAGAAAGGCTCTCATTTGGCATCTGCATTTAAGATTTGTGTTTAATAATTATATATTTCTATGGCATGGTTAAGAAGAACGAAACGGAACTAAACCTAATTAGAGGTGGAGAACTATCGATAGTCGGCACCATCGATAGTCGACGATATTATTTTCTAAATCATCGATAACTATCAATAGTTTTCGATGGTGTGTCAAATTATAAATTTATATACAAAATTCCAATAAAAATTTGAAATTGGCATTAATTTAGGCATTATAAAAGTAAAAATCAGTACAATTCGTTATCAACAATATTGTTTCGCTATTAGCTATTGTAATAGCCAAAGTTCCACGATCTAAAACTTTTTGTTCAGTCTACTGATCATGCGCTCGGACTCGACTGAAATGGCGGGCACACATAAATTAGAGGTGGAGAATTATCGATAGTCGGCACCATCGATAGTCAACGATATTATTTTTCAAACCATCGATAACTATCGATAGTTTTCGATAGTGTGTTAAATTATAAATTTTTATACAAAATTCTAAATAAAAATTTAAAATTGGCATTAATTTAGGTATTATAAAAGTAAAAATAAATACAATTCGTTATCAACAATAATATTTCGCTATTAGCTATTGTAATAGCCAAAGTTCCACAATCTAAAACTTTTTGTTCAGTCTACTGATCATGCGCTCGGACTCGACTAAAATGGCGGGCACACATAAATAAATATTAAAACATAAAAATTTGTATTTATTTTAGTTCCGTTTCGTTCTTCTTATCCATACCATGAAAATATATATTTATTAAACACAAAACTTAAATACAGATGCCAAAGGAGGGCCTTTCTGTGACGAATTGAGCGTCATAAAAAACTATCGACTACTATCGATAGTGTACGTCTGCTATCGATGGCGCCTCGATAGTGCTTCACCATCGATAGTGCCGATAGTGCCATCGATAGTTCTCCACCTCTAACATAAATAAATATTAAAACATAAAAATTTGTATTAATTTTAGTTCCGTTTCGTTTTTCTTTTCCGTGTCATGAAAATATATATTTATTAAACACAAAACTTAAATGCAGATGCCAATGGAGAGCCTTTCCGTGACGAGTTGCGCGTCGTAAAAAACTATCGACCACTATCGATAGTGTATGTCTGCTATCGATGGAGCCTCGATAGTGCTTGACCATCGATAATGCCGATAGTGCCATCGATAGTTCTCCACCTCTAAACCTTATACAAATTTTTATGTTTTAATAATTTTTTATTTATTTTTTAATATGTTTTAGTTTTTACTTTTATAATACCTAAATTAATGACAATATCAAATTTTTAGTTGGAATTTCATAAAAAAGTGCACTATCGATAGTGGTCGATAGTTTTTTATGACGCTCAACTCGTCACAGAAAGGCTCTCATTTGGCATCTGCATTTAAGATTTGTGTCTAATAATTATATATTTCTATGACATGGTTAAGAAGAACGTAATGGAACTAAACCGAATACAAATTTTAACGTTTTAATATTAATTAATTCAGTAGGCTGGACAAAAAAGATTTAGATCCCGGAACTTTAGCTATTACAATAGCTAGCGAAACATCATTTGATAGCGAATTTTATTTAGTTTAGTTTTATAATACCTAAATTAATACCAATTTCAAATTTTAGTTCGAGTTTTATATAAAAATTTATAATTGAACACACTTTCGAAAACTATCGATAGATATCGATGGGTTGAAAAATAATTACGTTAAATATCGATGGTGCTGACTATCGATAGTTCTCCACCTCTACAACAATCAGGGATTTACATGTTCGTTCACTTTGGGGAATAGTTCAATCGAACTTAGTCCGAACCATACCATACAACTCTAATCAACAACCCTAAAACCAAGGTAGAAATTAATTTACGGAACTAACTGCGCTGTCATAATGATGCTCTGAAAAAGTGGAAAACATAAACACTAACGCGATATTAAAAGCGGATTGGTATCTTCAAGTCTTGCACATCCAGTTATCGAGATCATCCGCCAGTTGGGATGTCTTCGTCACAGAGGGAACGCGAACGGGGCTCTGGCCCATTACCAAACCGTTGGCTGTATTGTCCCCGGAAAAGTGACACAATTATTTCAGAGCGATTTCTTGCCTTCAAGACACCACTAAATGAGTCCTTCCAAGATAAAATGCCCATTGAATGCACATTTCGTCCCGAAATGCTATTTGATTATTGTAAGACAATCAAGGTAAAAATGGTTAGTTATTGTAAATATATATATTTAATTTAACTGGTGTGAGTTTTTTTAAACAAATTTTAGCTAAAGCTAGGACTGTGGATTGATTTGACCAACACTAAGCGTTTCTACGACCGTAGCGCGGTAGAGGAACGGGGTGCACAGTACATAAAGCTGCAATGTCGCGGTCATGGCGAAACACCATCTCCAGAGCAGACTCGCAGTTTTATAGAATTGGTTGACAACTTTATTAATGAGCGCCCCTTCGACGTCATAGCTGTACACTGTACGCACGGCTTTAATCGGACTGGCTTTCTTATTATTTCGTATATGGTAGAACGACTGGACTGCTCTGTAGAAGCTGCATTAGCCGTATTTGCCAATGCTCGACCGCCGGGCATATATAAGCAGGACTACATTAATGAGCTCTTTCGTCGCTATGAGGATGAGGAGGATGCTCCCCAAGCACCAGAACAGCCCAATTGGTGTTTGGAATATGATGATAGCAATTATAACGACGACACTGGCCGTGACAGTAGAAAGCGTCGTTACGATGACAGTTGCTCCACCTCACAAGCTGCGGCAGCTGGTAGCGGCCTTTTAGCAGACAATGATGATGATGTTGATGATGATACGAATGGTGAGGAAGGCGGTGGAACAGGCGACGTCTCATCGAAAAAGAAACGGCGACGCGAGTTAATTGTTAAGAATGCAGCATTTATGACTGGTGTACCCGGTGTGCGGCATGTAGCGGATCAGCCGCGTCTTACAGGGCTACAACACAAAGTGCAGGACTGGTGCAAATGGCAAAAGAATGGTTTTCCGGGCGCTCAGCCAGTATCGATGGATAGACATAACATAAAAAGACTCAGCGAGATGCCGTATAGAGTGTCGTGGAAAGCGGACGGTACACGATACATGATGCTCATTGATGGACGCGATGAGATCTACTTTTTTGATCGCAACAATTCATGTTTTCAAGTCGAAAATGTGACATTTGTGCATGGCAAAAATCTGCACGAGCATCTTGATGGTACACTTTTGGATGGTGTAAGTGGACAGCTTTGTTTAGTTCTGAATTATAGTTATACAAATTGTTTCTTCTTTTTTTGTTTTTTATTCTTTAACAGGAAATGGTTTTAGACAAGATTGGGGAAACTATAACGCCGCGTTTTCTTGTTTACGACATTGTTCGAATGGCTGGACGTGATGTGCGCGAAGAGTCCTTTTATCCAAACCGTCTGGATTACATTAAAAACGATGTCATAGGTACGCATTTACAAGACCAGTCGCTGTCAATGTCAGCTTAATCCAAAATGTTATATACCCATGTCGCAGGGCCGCGTATCCTGGCTATGAAGCACGGCATAATTAACCGTGCATTGGAGCCTTTCAGCGTGCGGAACAAGGACTTTTGGGATATACGTACATCAACCCGATTATTGGGTGAAAAGTTTTCCCGTTCGCTGGCCCACGAACCTGACGGCCTCATCTTCCAACCCTCACAGCAGGCGTACACAGCCGGAGTTTGCGTCGACGTGTTTAAATGGAAACCACATGAGCTGAACTCTGTAGACTTTCGACTTAAAATAATTACAGAGCGTGGCGAAGGGTAAGACGATAAAGAAAATTATTACTATTTTTCTTATGTTAAGGTTTTTCGTTTGTTTAAGAAAACAATTATATTTAAAGAACAACTCGTATTTGAACCCATCATTCTAGAATGTTGATATATCAAATTTTATCTAATTGGCTACAATATTTAGTCAAACGCACGATGCTTCACCACTTTGAGCATCATTACCTTTGTTGATCTTTTTTTTTTTGTAGTGTAAAGCAACAGTTTCCTTTCAGTCTTAAACAAAAATAATTACCAGAGGTATATTAAATTAATGCAGGGTCTGCAAATAAGAGTTATGAATGCTTATTTTAACTAAAAAATCAATGTAAAGGAAATATGCTATAGTCGATATCAGCCAAAAACTTATATTTTTAAATATTCAGGCCTATTCCGTATTTCACTTTCATAAGATTTGTCCTAATTGAATTTCTTTAACCTGCCCTAATACCATTTCTGCGATGTTCAGCGGATTTATATCACTTTCAGTTAATGAGTTTAAGTGAAAACGGTCATTATTAAACACTTAGTTTAACTTCAAGGTGAATAAATGCATATCACTAAATGCTAAAAAGTGAAAACCGGAACAGGCCCGATAAGATATATATAAATCAAATTTAATTCTTATTTTTAATTTTTATTTAAAAAATAAAAAATAATCATAAAAATTCCATTTTTAATTAAAAGATATGAAATAACACTTATTTCTGATTTTTTCAATAAAATAAAAAGTACGAATTATTTTTGATTTTTATTTTAAAAGTTACAAATAAGAGTTATTCCGCAACTTTTATTTTAAAAATCAGAAATAAAGTTAAAGCGATACTATGTTTTAGTATTTCATGATTGCTAGTATGTTTTTGGTATTTTTAGTATCAAGTGGTATTTTGTTTGCCAATTATTACTTCATACATTTTATATTGCTGCAACAGAATATAGAAGAAAAAATTAAATACAATAGAAAAAGTCGGATCCTTAATTGCGTCCATAAATGAATATGGAAGGTCTCGAATCATATATCAAAAATATTTTTAAATTTTGGTAATACCCCACTTGGTTTTGTTATTTAAAATAGAAGATACGGAATAACTTTTATTTGTAACTTTTAAAATAAAAATAATAACCCTTATTTCTTATTTATTTATTTTTTTGAAGAAATCAAAAATAAGTGTTATTTCAAAATAATATAAAAATTAAAAATAACTGTTATTTCTTAACTTTAAAATATAAATTTTAAAAATAATTGTTAATTTGCAATTTTTATTTTAAAACTTATAACAGTTATAGTCCCTGATTAAATGTAATCTATTTATTTGCAAATCGATGGCAATGTGTCCCTGAAAATGTTATAAATTTATTTGACAGGTTTCTTCATTTAAAGCTAATATTTTTTGTACTCTGTTCTGATAGTTTACTGACCAAAAAGGTTGGCTTTCTCTATGTGGGCGGTCATGACGCGCCTTTCGGGCGTATGCAAAAGCTAACAAAGGAAATACGTGAGCTGGATAATAAGATTGTTGAATGCACGAGGAACCAATTTGGAAATTGGGAGTTTATGCGTGAGCGTACGGACAAAAAGTTGCCAAACAGCTATAACACGGCAGTCTGTAAGTTTTGCTGAAATCTGTATATAAACATAACAAGTAATTTTCAATCGCATATCTTGCAGCCGTCGTGGAGAGCATCAAGCATCCTGTAACCAAGGAATATTTACTTAACTTTATAGCAAATTTCGGATTCCGGGATGATCATACAATGATGCCGCCACCAAACGCCCAACGACGCTAGTAATGCACCACATCGACAACATAAAGACACACACTAGTAAATTAATAAATCATAATTATTTCAAACAAATTTTTGTAATTTAAATTCAGTGTAACACAAACTAATAGGTATTTTTCTCATAAAATATGTAGAGTTGCTTAAAAATCATACATACAAAGGCAGCAAGTAGTCAATTAATTTAGTTTCAATCCGAATGCATGTTTAAGAAAAATGCATTTGTTTATAACGGCCTCATTTCTCATATCAGCATTCGCAAATTTATTAAAAAGAAATAAACTTTACAGAAGTTATGCTCAGAATTTGTCTAAGTTGACAAGATAAAGTAATACATTTTACATACACTCAAAACTTGTCTAAAAAATAAAAATATAAAACTACTAAAATCAACTTCTTAATGGTCCTCAGCTTTTTAGGAATAACAATCCAATGATTTAGATTTACACATTAACAAAGCTCCTAGCTGACTGTTTTTTACAAAGTAGTTATTTGCGTCAATCAATTTACATAATTCTAACTGATGAGGCTTCCATTTTCGTAAAGCGCTTCTTCAGTCAGTAGTCCAAGTTGTAGCAATGCAACTAAGGCAGCGCCCTGCTCAGCTTGTTTCTTGTTTTTTTCCCAAAAACTGCTGCTGTATCGTTGTCCATCATAGCTACAAATGGAACGGAATAGCTTGTCGCATTGGTGCGTCTCATAGCCAGGTGGTTGTTTTCCCATGCGACCCGCATGCACGTAAAGGAACGTTTTTGGCAGCTGATTGTCTAAAGGAATTTCAATTATCAATTCGATAAGGATAGCAACACATCTCAGACACTTACCATTCGCGTATGTGGACCGCAGAAAGGCCATATTGCGACTAATGACACCCACATACTTGTCCGAAGTATTTGTCGTGCTCAAATTGTCAACAATATCGAGTTTTTGCCGTTTGTTCATACCGTGCTGCGTTGGCATTACATCGGCACGACCAACATTCCCTTGATCTTTGAGCTCTTGCTGCCGACGTCGACAATAATCGCCCAAGTTCCAAATTTCGCATATCTGCTGCAATGTTTGACACTGGAGAAAACGCTTGCCACGGGGCGTCTCCTGCAATTCCTTAAGGATGCTCTGTACACAGTACTTAGTATTGTGCGGGGCATTGTCATAATCGACGCAAAGTCGAAGGTATTTATCTATCACAGTGTCAATTGGGAGAACACCTTCTTTGCGAAATATTGAAACATTCAGTTGGGCAGCACGGGCGACCATCACGCTATCTGCACCACATAGACTTTGGAACTTGTGCATATCCTCATAAGTATGTATGTCGCGTGATCCTCCATTGGCTATAATAGGTATATCGACTGCGCTAGCCACTGTTCGTAAAACATCCGGATGTGGTCGATGCTGAGGACGTTCATCTCTAGTACGCGCATGAATACCAATGGCTGAAATGCCTGTTGCTGCGAGCTGCTGCACTAGATTGACGGTATCCAATGGATTGGGCAGTATGCGTATTTTACAGGTAACGGGTATGCTCAACTGTGAACATAACGTGCGCAGTATATTTGTCGCTTTCGTTGGATCTGCAAGTAGTGCCGCACCCATACCGCCCTTGATAGAGAATTCCTTGGGACAGCCCATATTAACATCTAGACCGGCGATATCACACTGCACCAGCTTGCCAACGGCCAGAGCTCGCGCTGGATCACTGGTTCCCAATTGCAGCACTACCTTCTCCGTTTCCAAGGCACACGTGCGAAAAACAATTGTACCATCAGACGGGTCCACAAAGTCAACGGTCCCCAAGGCAGCTGAAAGAGAGAGTGATAAGTAAACATCTGAGTTTTTTTTTTTGGAAGCTTAATTTCTACTTACGATTTGGCCGGCGAATGCTCTTGATCAATTTTAGATCAATTAACTCTTCGGTGTAAACGATATCGGCGCCCATTTCGAGGGCAAGCAGACGCATAGGCAACGTGCCCACACGCACCATAGGCGCAAGGATCAGTTTGTTTCGGTAATCAAGCCGTTGGTGTTTCTTCATTCCCATGTTTACAAATTTATCTAAAATCGAATACCACATGTAACATACAAATTCAGAATTCAGATTAGAGATGGTCGAGTGATGGCTCGTGCTGCATTTCGTGGCCCATGGGCCTTTCGGCACGGTTCTCAGTGTAGCAAAATCTGTTTTACTAGGTCTCAATCTTATACTTATATAGCAAACAATTATAGTGGTGCCATGAAGCAATAACATAAGGAGGCTCGTCGGCTGCAGAATCGTTCGGTTTTTGTCCCTTAATGCTTTAGTGCGGTGTAGAGATGGGCACGGGCCGGGCCGGGCTTCGTGTCCCGCGGGCCTCTTCAAAAAATCACCGGGCTTCGTGCATGAAAATCGAAAACGGGCTTTTTTTCGTGCGGGCCCGGGCCTAAGCAAAAAGCCCGAAGCCCGGTAGGCCCGAAAAGTAAATTTTTCATATCGATTAATAAAAATATTTATTTATTTTTAAAATATTTATTTATTTTTTAAAATAGGTAACTCCTAATATCATTTACGCATCTCTATTATCGATATGATTCTTATCGACATTAAAAAAATATGAATAAAAAAAATTAATTTAAAAAAAAAGGGTATATAGTGGTTTCGGGCCGGGCTCGGGCCGAGCCGGGCCTCTTGAAATTTGACCGGGCTCGGGCCGGGCCTCTTGAAAATTTGACCGGGCCGAGCCTGGACCGGGCCAGAAAGATTTATTTCGGGCCCAGGCCGGGCCGGGCCTTAAGAAGGAGGCCCGTGCCCATCTCTAGTGCGGTGCTCTCTATCCCTTTCCCTCGCATTGATTATCAGCATAGTCAAGGGACTGCTTTTTGCCGACGAGACCTCCTTATGTTATTGCTTCATGAGTGGTGCTATGTTAAAATGGGTAATTGTTTACTCTTCGCGGATAATTTAAAAAAAAAAAAAAAAAATACTAACAAAAAGAGGGCAATTTATGATGAATTTAGGTGAAAAAATTTTTAGGGGGTCTCTTCTACTTTTTTTTTAATTGAATTTTGAAATTTTATTAAAACATGAACTTTTTTCACGGTTGCTGTGTGCATGTTTACTGATTTCGAACGTTTTCCAACACTGTAATTGCTCTCACTCTTCCACATGTTAATCTTTTGAGCGTTTTCCAACACTTTATAATCAGTTACCTTTTAAAAATGTGTATATAAAAAAAACTTATCTAAAATGAGCAATCTCTTTTAACAAAATTTGGTGGTCCTTAAAAGAACCGGCATATCAGTATTTATGGAGTCTTCCAACATAGATTTGTGGGAATTGGCGTATTAACTGTTCTTGCGGGATGTGTAATGAAAGCGCCGCAGGCAAAAATTTATTGAAAGCAACCCTGAAAAGCCCAAAGCAACCGTGCAAAACACAAAACAAACATGAAAAAAGTTCATGTTTTATTAAAATTTCAAAATTCAATTAAAAATAAGTAGAAGAGACCCCCTAAACATTTTTTCACCTAAATTCATCATAAATTGCCCTCTTTTTGTTAGGATTTTTTTTTTTTTTTTTTTTAAATTATTCGCGAAGAGTAAACAATTACCTTAAAATGTCTTTATGATCCAAAAACATATGGCTCTGTGATTTTTAAAAAAAAATTGTATCTTTTGTTTCGCTAATTCGTATTTCGGTAATTGTTGCATCCCTGCGGATAATTTTTGTAGAAAATGTAGTGTTGGTAAAAGTTACATGTCAAGCTAGGTACTGAGTCACTGCACTCCAGGCGAAAGTAGTGAGGGCACTAAAAAACCGCAGTGTCATGACCTCGTAATTGGTTTAACTCCCTCGGCCAAGGACAACGAGTGGTAAGATTAGTTTAATATGTGCTTTAAGCAATTAATAATTGTATAGTTCTTAAGCAGTGCACAAAACTTTTTGAAGCCACCTTTAAAGCTGAATTCAAACTCAAACTCAGAATTTCGACAGAAGTTTACCACAACAAGCATGTCGCCTGGGCAAGACATAACTAACTGTGGACCTAGTCTGGCAGAAATGAAGACACCTCTCATCGCGCCAAGTATGAGCGACTATATGGAACTTATAATGAAGAATACTGCCCTACAACAGCGGGTTCTCGAGCTAGAGAAAAAAAAAGAAATTGCACGAGATGTATACCATGAATCTTTGGATTTAAAGCAATCTCTGCTTAGCTACAGTCAATTTAGTTCAGAACTATGCTCCATAGAAGAAGACAGTGACCAAGCAAGCACTGTGCGCTGCAAGTTTTTCAGCAATATTTCTAGCAGCCATGTCAAAAGCAGCGTCCCAGTAGAGGTCAGTGGTATTTGCGTATTGTCATCAAGTTCTACATCAAAGGTGAAGAGAAGACAATTGCTCCAAGTCGACGTGGATCAAAGGGGCTGACGATTGAAACGCACAACGATCAGAAGCAGCCAAAACTACGTCGCAGTAAACGTCTTGCATCTCGAGCGGAATCGAGAGGTTCTACAGTTCCTACATTGCCATCTGTGCCCTTAATCAAAACCATGAACGGCAACATTACGAACAAACTTTGCGCTCTTAGTGTCTCGGAGGCCAAAAGCTTGTGCAAACATCGTGCCATCCTATTAGATTTGCTAAATTCTGGCGGAGTAAAGGAATTGCAGGCACTGCCTTTCATTGGACCAAAAACCGCATTAATGTTGGTCAAGCAACGGTAAATGGTGGATAGCTAATTGCATTATAAACGCTTATTTTCCAATTATTTTCAGCTCAAGAAAGGGACATTTTAAAAAATGGAGGGAGGTGCAAGAATTACCAATTTGGAATTTTCGCAATAGTTGGATTCGTTTTGTCAACGCCAATTGTTTACTTCCATGTGACTAAAATGGTCTAATGGAACTGCCTACGCAACAGAAACAGTAACCGCAACAGCAACATCAACATCAACAGCAGCGCAATTGCGCTTAAATCTAATACCTATTTTACTTATATACTCTTAAGCTTAAACACACTCACTATACACACACACACATCAAAACTAGCGCGAGTATTTCTTTTCACCACAACAAATTTATCATCAGCATTAATATTTATCTTATAAAAAAAACCTCTTTACGAGGTAAAAGTCTAGTGACGAAAACAGTTATATGCCCCAAAATTTCTGATATCCAATTTTGTGACGAATAATGTTAAGTTTGACATAAAAATTATTTTAAAAAAAATTTTGGCACTCGGCACATTGCGCCAAAATGTCTCAATTCTTCATACCAAATAAAACTCAATGTTTTGCGCAGTGCCGAATGCAAAAATTTTTTTTAAAATAATTTTTATGTCAAACTTAATATTATTCGTCACAAAATTGGATATCAGAAATTTTGGGGCATATAACTGTTTTCGTCACTAGACTTTTACCTCGTAAAGAGGTTTTTTTTATAAGATATCAGAAATTTTTGAAAAAGATATCAGAAATTTTGAAATTTCATTCTATCAACTTTGTTTATTTTTTGTACAAGCTAAAACAAACTGTCTGCCAACACTGGTTCCCTTAAAACACACATGCCAAGCGCAAAAGCTAGTAGCACTCTCAAACTCTGGCTGCTATGACACTTTGCTGCTGCTGTCCTATTTCAATTCAAAGTAAAACGTATATATTCAGTTAATAGGTTATATCTTCCAAACCAATCAACATAAATTTATGAATGATATATCAAAAAACGCGAAATTTTACAAGCTCAAACATATTGCAAATTAAAAAAAAAACGTAGGCAGCGTTTTCTCAAAAACCGCCAAAATCTGGGACAAAATATCTTATTTCACCTGTTGATTTTTACCTATGCACTTTAGGTTTGCCTAAAAGCCCTTCAAAATACCTTTCCAACGATACATAGATCACGTCTGTAGCTCATATCGTTTGGATGCTATAGGGGTTTTAATTTTAACGGTTTTTAGCGATTTCCCGCTAAACTAGCTTTTTTTCGAAAAAGTCGTAGAACAAACGTTTCTAGATTTTTGATCGGGAACAAGTCCTCATTCAAACTTTTAAGCTAAATTTACGATTTGATCCAAACAAACAGACAAACAGACAAACAAACAAACAAACAGACTGACTTTTCATCTCGTTTTGAAAGGGGCACCAAAAATTTCAAAATTAATTATCTTCTGAACCAGTGATCGGATTTTGATGATCAAGGTGTCATTCGACGCGTATTTTTGATTAGAATAGTAAAAAATTAAAATAAAAATCGAAAAGGCTCCAACGGCCCCATTTGCTCCAATAATTTAAAATTTTCCCCTCCCACTAACACCTGTTTATCTCGCGAACCAGGTGAGTTTCTAAAAGTCTTAGTATGCACATTTGTAAGTTAAGTTAATACCTTTCGATCGGTATATAACTCGACCTGATCGGACAGTCATAGCAAATTTTCCATTCTTCCTGTGTATATATGCTAGTCGCCTTCGCACCCTTCGTGCTGCTTTCGTCACTAGCGCGGACTGCCGTCCGCAGTGATTACCGTTTCCAGATCGCTTAATCCATCGATCGATGGTTATATTTGTATTACATCCTATACATAGAAAAGAGTAATAGCTAAACATATACAGATACAGATACATATACATACTATATACATATACATATATAATATATATTTTTTTTATACTTTATAACTATTAACATTATCACTATATTTAATATCGCATTACTTTAATGTTGTTAATATTATTATTATTATTATTATTATATTTGTATAAGTAATACGCTGATATACGAGGTATTCTTAATTTTTATTATTTTTTATTTCATATTATCATCTTTTTTTATTTAATTCTTTTTGTAATTTGTTTGTTAACATTCATGGAATATTCATAGTAATGTAATTAAAACAAGTTGATGCAAACGAAAAAAAAAAAAAAAAAACTAAATTATTTTATTTTTAATAAGTATTTTAAAGACGCAATGTTACTTTATTAATTTTGTTTAGCTTATGTGTATGTCTAAAGTCTGATTACCCAAAAATAAGAAAAAAACTATATAAAAGTATATTGAGTCTTTTTGTGAATATGAGGGCTAAGATCTCAAAAATTAATTTTAGCGGCATAAATTTGATATGGGGCATCGGTGGATCAGTTGACAGCGCACTGGCTCGTAAGCTTAAATCCCACAGCATCGCCGCAAAAAGATTCCTATCGAAAGTTTTTTTTTAAAACGAATGCCATTTACTGTCACGGTTCTTCCTATCTGTAACCATTTACCTTCACGCAATCTGTTCGTCTCTTCACAAAAAAATAACAGACCCACCTCTGGGATAAGTCGCTTTGGATCAACGACCGACAAGAAAACGGTTACTGAAACTAATATACGAACAACAAACCCAAACGGCCCCCACTGAGCACGACAAGATGCACGAACTCATGCAGCGGGAACACAGGCGTGGCGAGAGCGCCGATGAATTTATACACACAATTCAAAAGTTGGCGAATAAGTTGCGGGAAACGTTCACAGAAGCGCGATTCTTTAAGATCGTCACGAAAGGTTAACGGGACGATACGTGAACTCAATGGAGCTGCACACTGCGTGATGCAATAAGGTAGAGAAGGTGCTTGGTAGAAGCTGTCCATGGCCAACGTTTGCTGCGAAACCGACGACTAGATTCGAAGTACCCAGATCGATGTGTCGATTGAAGAGTCGGAGCTCGATGTTGAAGAGTGTGTCACGAGGACAGTGTAGAATCGGGTGCTAGAATTGTGGACTGGCAAATTACAAGTTCTGCAACTGCATGGCCAAGAAGCGAAAGATATTTTGCTACCGATGCGTCAGACCCGAAACATTTTGTCCGGAATGAGAGTAAAACGGGCAGGAGCACGCAAAGAGAGCGGGAAAACCGCGCTGGGAAAGGAATCTCTCGAATATGTAGGTTTACCAGTTGTGAAAGTTTAAAATGTAAATTTTTTCATGAAAAAGATACGATTACTTAAGCATCAAGTAGCTGAAAATATTTTGGGCACTCAAAATCTATATATGGGTATTTCCAGGATGGAGAACGCGACGTTTGTACGACTTTAAATGAAAAAACAAATGACAAAAGTTGACATTTTCAAAAATGTTTCCTCACGTGATTAATGCATCTTATCAACACTATTTTTATTATAAAAGACAAGCGTTGAAGACTTGTCGTTTTCGAATTATTTATAGAAAACAATGAATCGCGAACGAGACGAAAAATAGAAGTCATGTTTGACTTTATCTTGACAAGTGCGAAAGTCTGCGAAATGTAGCGAGTAATTTGGAAGAAAATACTCTTAAACCATAATAAAATAATGTAGCTTTCCATTTTATAAATAATTTTGACATGTTACAATCATTTTATTTATTTTTTAAGTTTTATAAGTAATTTGTAACGCGACATCGCGAACGTGACAAGATTTCCACCTGTTTTTTTCCAAGAATTTGTTCATCAAATTTTATTGTTTATATCGAAAACCGGGTGTAAAACTCGTTTTAAATTAAACTTTCAATATGTTTCTATGAAATAAAATGGTTCATGTTACAATTTTTCTGTCCTACTTAGTGTAATCCTTAGAATACAAATGGTCCATTTTGGAATTCAATTTTTAAGAAAATGGGCAAAAATATAGAAAAAGTAAATTTATTTCAACAGAGGATCTATATGTTCATCCTATTGAGTTTCTTTTAGCGTATATTCCTTAAATAAATAACTTGAATACATTTTTGGAAGAAAATTTCAGAAGATGTGAGTTTTTGATCAATTTTACGGTTTTGGGCGAGGTGGACCTTTTTCTGGAAATGCCCATATGTATATAAAACCCTTTGTCCTGACTGACTCACTGAGTGACTGACACATCAACGTGGAGTCCAAGCGGTAAAAGATAGAAAGCTGAAATTTGCACACAACATAGATGAGATAATTTGATCGTGCAATAAGACAGCGTTTTGCGATATTTGTCCTGTAAGTGGGTCAAAATCAAGGTCAAAGATCACAGAATTGCTTAGCATGAATAACTTTTTTGTTAAGATATCTCAACCAAACTCACTGATTGTATGTTTGAGACTGTCCTTTACATTCTGACCAAATTTGGTCAAAGTCGGATGACTATATCATATAGCTGCCATAGGAACAATCGGATGCAAAATAACTTTTAGTATAAAAAACTTTTTTGTTTCTTAAGATATCTCAACCAAACTCACAGATTCTATGTTTGGGGCTGTCTCTTACATCTTGACCCAATTTGGTCAAGATCGGATGACTATCATACAGCTGCCATAGAAACAATCGGATGCAAATTAACTTTTAAGCATAGTACTCATGAAAAAAAAGGCCCAGCGTAAACCCAAACTCCATATAAAAAAACGCTGGCGTAAGGGGAAGAAGAATAACTTGACATTTAGCTACGCTGGGGCGTCCGCAGCTCTAACTAAAAAACCAGAGCTGTTAAGTAAATGAACAGAATGGGCAACGCTGTTGAAACAGCTGACTGGCCCAGCGAAACATCGAACTGTTTAGAGTTTCGCTGGGTATATGGCCGAAACTTTGACCAAAAATAGTGACGTTGACCATAATGACGACAATATTGGTAGATTATAAGCAAGAACGAAAGTTAAAATTGTTATTATATACATAAAGTAGATAGTTTTGTATATTTTCATTAATATAGAAGGAGAATCCCCATAAAAAGTTCAAAAGCGATAGGTGCACCCAATACCCGCTTCGCTTGCGTGCCATAGCATATTTCTCCTATATTAACTAATTTTGAAATTTTTCATTGCCTATTCTCTCCTCTTTTTACTAAATCAGTTGTGCATGTTCATATTTGAAATTACCCGCTGTTGACGCATAGAGTTACCACTTAGCTTTTTGTTATTTTTCCGTGTTGCATTGGCAACGCTCGTCGACAGCGAAATATTGAGCAATTTACGCCTCGTAAAATTTTTTTTCATGAGTACTAAGCTTTAGAACCAAAAACTCTGTTGTCGCATAAGATATCCTAACAAAACTCACAGATTTAGGTTTGGTACTGACGTGAGATAATTTTTTAGCGGCGGAAAATTCTCAATATTTCGCTGTCGACGAGCGTAAAGCCATTGCTGCCAATGCAACACGAAAAAATTACAAAAAGTTGAATGGTAACTCTATGCGCAACAGCGGTTTATTTCAAATTTGAACATACAAAACTTATCTCGATCAAAAAGAGGAGAGAATAGGCAATGAAAAATTTAAATTTAAGTTAATAGAGGATAAATATGCGACGGCACACAAGCACATCTCGTATTTGGGTGTACCCATCACTTTTCAACCTCTTACGTGAATTCTCCATTTATATTAATGGAAAAATACAATATTATCTAACTTATGGCTATAAAAACCATTTAACCTTTCATTCTTGCTTATAATCTACCAATATTGTCGTCGTTATTGACAAAATTCAAGTAGTCTTCATCGATTTCACCTGTGTGCTAGACATTTATCTTCTATATACCTAGCGAAACTCTAAACAGTTTGATGATCCGCGAGCCCTCGGAGCTAAATGCAAACTGTGCTGCCCAACCCCGTTCCTTATCTGGCAACTCCGTTTTGAGTGTCAGTTTAGTTTTCGTGAGGACCGACAAGCGGAGATAAATATCGTCTTCTTCTTTTTCACTTTACGCCAGCGTTTATTTTATATGGAGTTTGAGTTTACGCTAGGCCTTTTTTTCGACGGCAGTACCAAGCTTTAGCGCCAACATGCACAAAAAAACCATGCAAAAGCCCATTTTGCATTCAATATTTCAAAAATTCATTTAAAAAACTAGACGAGACCACCTAAAAATTGTTTCGCCAAAATGCATCATAAATTGCCCTCTTTCTAAGGTTTTTATTTTAAAATTATCCGCAGGGATCCAATTTGGATTTTTCCTCCATTTCACACTTTAAATCCTTTATTGAAGCGAATAGGAAGCGAATCTTGTCAGTTTCATATAAAAAGATTTCGGGAAACAAAAAGAATTTATCAAGTCTCGTCAGTACAGACATGAGATAAATTGGAGTTGTCAGAAGAGTGGTTGATGTTGCCTAGCATTGTTTGGCAAACGGCTGATAGTCCACTAGAACAATATTGCCAGATCGGTAACACTTCCCTGTGGACCCAACGCAAAGCATTTTGTCTGTAACATTTTGCTTGTTTGGGATGGGTTCTCTATAGGCTATTTGGTTAGTACTATTACCAAATGCTATTTTTGAGTTTTGAATCAACTGAACTATATAACCTACATTCAGGGAGGTAGTTCTGTTCAATTGAACTTCTCCCGAACCATTTATACCAGTGATGGGCACGTTTATCGAATCGTTATCGGTTGCTCACACAGACACGAGCCGACACTTTCCGAAAGCTGAAGCGAACGCTCGATTTCAATCAGTGCACAGCTTGCCTTCAGCGAGAGCACATCTGCCGTCGCTTGATTTCTCAAGTTGTCTTTGCATTGCACTGAAAGAAAAAGTTAAACTTCTGCGACATTGCAATGTGGCAGATTGCGGTCGGTATTTTCGTACTCCAAATGACACAAAAAATTATGCCTCTTAACTTAAAACTCTATATAGCATGCAAAAAACGTTGCCACAAACCAATAATTGTGGTTTGCAATAAAAATTCTAGTATAAAAAGTTTTTGAATATCAAATAGAGTTGCCCATCCATTTCTTTCAGTACATAAAATGATCCAAGCGCGCATAGCCTCTCCGTTCGACGTCCTAGCTGCAGTGCTGCCAACTTAGCTTTTTTCCCGTCAAATCTGGCTGTTTTTGAAGACCAATTGCGGGAAAAATTTGTGAATTGCGGGAAGCGGGAATTCTGGCTTTTATAGAAATGCTTTTGGCTTTTTTCCGCTTTTTTTAATGCTGCCACCAATTTCATGAAAATATGTAGTAATCTGGTTGCCACTTGCAAGAAAAACAATGTTGTACCAACAAAATACTATTTTTGATTAATCTGTGAAAAAAAATTTTTACTGACGCGCTAAGTTTTGGTAGAAATATTCCAAATGCGTGTAAGAGTGGCAGCTTAATCATACGTTTCTATCGATATTTGCCGATATTTGCCACAACCTTAAGCTATCATCACAATATAAAATGTGCACGTAAATGGCACACATTTTTGCTATCCCAAAAGAATACTAGTATAAACAAAAGTGCCGTGTTGCTTGGCTAAAGAGCGAAAAATTGAAGACATCGCTTCGCAGGGATGACACGGATGAGAAAAGGGTCTACTGCAAGACTACATTTACTGCAAAGCTAAGAGATTTGCGTGCTCGTTCAAAACCACTTTCAACAATAAAATAAAACAACGCCAAGAATTTCACGATCTTCTGAAAACTTTATAAATAAAACACATAAAGTAAGCCCATAACAATGCGCTTTTTTTTGCGCTTTTTTCAGAATATTTTCAGCTTTTTTTTTGTTTCTCTCCAGTCAAAAACAGCTTTTATTTTTGTTAAAAAGTTGGCAGCACTGCCTAGCTGCGACTGACTTCACTCTGTTCGCAGCGCTCGGGATTTATGTGTGTATTAGTGAATCGAACAGCTGATTCGTACGCGTGTAAGACTGTGCCCATCACTGATTTATACAGCTCAACACAAAAACATCGATGACTGGAAATCGGTGGAATTCTTATGCTTTAAACTTTGTCACATGAAGTAAAAAAGGATTAATAATTTATTATTAAATCTTGCCTTTCGTTCTCATGGCTTTCATTTTGTAATTAAACTTGTTTTCGATTTATTACTATGTTAAAACACTTATTTGCTTCTCAATAGTCGGCAGTACTGGATAGATTTATAAATCGATACATACGTATGTACATACATACATACATATATCTAAGAAATCTGTCACGGTATTCATTCATTAGGGAAATATTTTGTTGTCAAAATTAGATAGTAAACAGAAGAAATGATAAGTAATGAGTATTAATCATCAAAGTATTCACATTTGTTGTCAACAGATTCAAAGGAATAAGCAACATATAGACCTCACGACAAAGCACGAACACCATCCGATTGTTCACCAGTAAATAAAGAGGATTTCGCAATTGCCTCTAATTGGATTAGCGTCGTTTGATTTTTTAAAATAGAATAACTTTGTATCGACATTAAGTCCAGAATCGTGTTGAAGCACATACAGACAGTCGCTTACAACTGATAACTGCAATGACACTTTTTGGCTCGCCGTCGTCTTCACAGCAGCCACTGCGTCATCACTGAATAACATTGTCATTGCACAGATACAAGAGCAGCTCAGTAATCAGTTCAGGAATCCCTTTAACATTCCTGTGTTCACTTCGTTGCGACTTGTGCTCAGATTCAGGGCAACAGGGCGTTATGCCTCTCGGTCATCTTGGTACGTTGAAGAGCTACAAATTGTATTTTGACAAACAAATGAGACTCTGAGACTTATTTGCGTCCCGACGCGTCTAATAAGTAACATGTCTCTGCTGGCCTACGACGGCATCGAAGACGGCAACTCCAGCGACACGGAGACAGATGCACTCATTGATTTACGAGCAATGCTAATGGAGTCCCACCACAATTGCGATAACATTTGGATTGAACGCAACAGTAAATCACAATCTCAGTCGCAGGATGATCAGGGCTACTATCTGGGACAATATGTACGGGGAGTCCTCGACTTCAGTTCGCAATATGGTATTGATTATAGCATATCCTATACGGCGGCCAACGTGATTGGTAGGCCGACCAAGTTTCCCTCCTATGGCGACTACCCAGAGACCTTTGCAATGGTAAGCACTAAATAAAAGCAAATTACCTATACCTTTTCAAATCTCGTTTTCAAGAGATACAGCCATTTTTGTGAAGCAATGTTAATGTTAATGCAGGTGAAGTCAAAACTTTAAACGCGATTTCTCAAGTTTTTCTGGACCAATTTTTATGAAATATTTTATGTACAGTGGTTAACATTAATATTCGTTTTTTTTTTCAAATTCAAACGCCAATAAAAAGTTTAAAACTTATAATACAGTCGAACTTCCATAACTCGAACTTCCCCAACTCGAATTTTCTCTAACTCGAACAAAATCGTGTGGCACTAGCGTTTACTGATTAAATTTCATACAATTCTGCTTCCGTAACTCGAACTTTCTGTAACTCTAAGCTAGCTTGTAATTTTACATTATACGGTAGCTCTACATAAATAAAAAAAAAATAAAAAACTCGAACTTCCATAAGTCGATTAGCTCCATAATTTAAACAAAATGCTTCGAATTTTTCGGGAAAATTCCCAATAAAGTTTCAATTATATTTCGTTTTAGAATATTACATTTACAATTACATAGGCTATTGAATTAGCTTCTGGAAAGACGTACTTTATTACGTATCAGCGCAAGATTATTTAAATTAAATTATTAAATATTCCAACTTATTAGTTAAGCTGGCTTCACCGACACTTTTTGTCAAAAAACTATCCGTGCCGCTCACCTTCGCTCACCATCGCTCACCGATGGAATAGAACGTGTTCTATTTCCATCGGTGAGCGTCAGTTTTTCACCGAAGCTTCGAAATTTTGTGTGGTTACACGACAAGGACAGCTTTTTGACGAAAAGTGTCGGTGAAAAAGTGCTCGTGTGAAGCCAGCTTTAAGGGGGTCTTCTCATTCAAAGCCCGTTTTTTGGACCCTTCTTAAAAAAATTCTTATTTGAAAACGCAAAGAAAAATTGAAAACTTTTTTTATTTATTGTATTACAAAAGGTTCAAAGTAAATAAAAAAATTTTTTTTGCCTCGATACGAGGGCTGTTCAGAAAGTAATGAGACTTCAAAGTTGGTGGTGAAAAAAAAGGTGTCGTCACGGCGGCCACGATTTCGGGTCTCCGGAGCGTCCGAAATGAAAAAATCAGTATAGATGTAATTCTCGGGTGAACCTCAAGCTTAATTTTGTGATTTTTTTTGACAAAATGGCGGCCATTCAAAAAAAAAATTTCAATTTCGGGCGCTTTTTTTTTTTTTGTAGTTTAGTGTAAAAAAAAAATAATAAAAATTTTTTTAAAATTATGGTCGAGGTTCACCCGAGAATGGTGACAATTCTGCGTCGATTCCACTTTGTTTCATGAAAATCGGTTCAGTTGAACTGGAGATATCATGGCCGCCAGTTCGAAAAACGTGGTTTCGAGATAAACGCGTTTAAAGTTTTGACTTCACATGCTTTAACATTTAAATTGATTCACAAAAAATGCTGTATCTGCTAAAGTATTTCGAATTTCTAAAAATCCTTTTTGGGGGCATATTCACAACTACCCAAGCTATAAATAAATGCAAAAAAAAAAGTCGAAAAAAAAAGTTGCTCAATGAGAAGTCCCCCTTAAGGAATTCGAAAGAGGATCAATAAATTTAAGTGGCTGAAAAATGTGGTATCTCAGCGAAAACAGTTTTCATTATTTTAAAATCCAAGCTCTTGGATTAGTTTTCGATCATGCCCACCGAATTTTCCCCACATTTTGAAGGCTTCATGTCGTTTATTTTAATAATTATAGCTTGAGTTTATTGTACTCTAGCGTACCTATGGTGACTGGTGGCAGCGCGCGCCATCAGCAACGCGTGAGATCCAGCCACAGAATATGTCATCGCTGCCGACACATGATTTTATTGGTAAGTGAAGCAGACCCAAATTAAGTAGACTTTCTTTCCTTTCAACATGCTTCTTTACTGCCTCATACACAGTCGTAGGTTTTGAGAATTTTGTAGTACTCACTGAAGTGGCCATCTTTGAGACATTTAACCCGGGTGGCGTAGTGCGGATTTGGGCGTATAGCATTACCAAGCATTGGACTTGCTTATGGGAAGCAAATAGCAGCGATCTGATTCAGCCTCCAAGCAACTATCCACGTGATTCCCGACGATTTCGACCGCCTCTAAAAAAGATCAACTTTATAACCAAGTAATCAAGCAATGCGATTCCTTCCGCCTCTATTAATGAACTAATCTTATAACTGACTGATTTCACCCAGAACCTTGCGTATTGACTTTAATCACAGTAAGCTGAATTACTACACCGAAATTGATGCTATAATGTTGTGCGGTCGATCTGTCTCAATGGGTTGTATGCAGCAGTTCATAGCGCCAGCAGGTGAATCATTTGATAACTCTAGAAAAGATAACAGCAGTGGACCCATCATTTGCAAGTTGCGTACTCTCAAGTTTCAACCTAGTTGCACGGAAAACTATGCCGTCAAGTTACATGATTTTATAAACAACGATCTCAGCCAGTTTCTAATGGAGAACAATGTGGAATCTAGACAGCAATTAAATAGCAGCATTTGTCTAACGGATCTGCCGGTTTGTCAATAAATTTAATCTATTTGTTACGCTCTTTCACTTATACATACATATTTAATATATTTCTTGTAGTTTGAAATTCTGTTGAAAATACTCAGCTATCTGGATCTTAAGTCGCTCTTCCGCATGGGCCAAACTTCGCGTTTATTCTATGACATCTCTACGCATCCACTGCTGTATGGAGAGCTCAGTCTAAAACCTTATTGGCATTTGACTAATTCGAAACTACTATGTACGCTGGCTCGACGAGCCACGATGTTGCGAAAACTGGATTTATCGTGGTGCGGCGGATTTGGTGAAGTCTCTCCTACTGAGTTCAAGAAGTCAGTAAATATAATCGAACTAATTTGATTTGAGCCTGTTGTCTTAATCTTGGCGCTGTTACAGATTTTTGACTCAAAGAGGAGACAATCTCACCCACTTGCGTCTAAACTCCTGCAAATTTCTTAATGCCAGTTGCATTGAGACAGTAGGTATAGTCTGTGATAATCTGACAGGTACGTAATTGTTATACCCTAGCAAAATTTGAGGAAACTATATACAAAGCGGTTTCTTTTTTTGGCTGTGGGAAGGGCCTATGAAAGTGCATAAGAAAGCTTGGTAGAAAATCAATCTTTAGTATAACAAGCTTTGTTTTATTAATATGTGACTGTACACGGCATAACGATGAAGCATAACTTTTAAATCGGGGGTGCCCAAAACTGTCTTATGGATGTGCACGAACCAATACAAATATAAGAAATCACACATATATGTACATGTAACGAACATTTTTTTTTTTTAATGTGTACACAGAAAAAAAAAGATAAATGTTTTTTCAAAATGTCACACGCATCACACGTTTCACAACGAAGTGAAGTTTTTCTTTTTCAGTGTACACAAAACTATAAGACAACAACAAAATACATTCGGATTAGCAAAAGCAAAACGACGCAATACAATTGTTTTTGTTTTGCCAGCACCGAAAATGGACGGAAAGCAAAAATGCAAAATTTGTTCCTGTTTCACAAGCAACGAAAGACGACCGAAAAAGAAGACGACAAAATTGTTTGTGTAATTTGCCGATGTGCGCCAGAAGCTTACCAATGTGTATTCTCACACACTTCCCATATCCTATGTGCAGAACAAAAACAAATGTGCGTCATGTGCATAGGCGATGGGCAGCCCTGTTTTAAATATAAAATTTCTTTGTTTTATCTTTTCAGTTTAAATTTTAAATTTAAATATCTTTTTTATTAAATCTTCCATTCAATGCATTTTCCTAATTTTACAAAACTTGTTTCTTTCGCAATACAAACTGTGATTTTTTATTTAGCCAAAACAAGTACAAGTTCTGGTAAATCTGTTTATTTTACTCAGAACCAAAAACTTTGTTGATCTATGTACAGTGAATCAATAAAGTAAGTGTGCAGTTATCAAATCAAACTAAAGGCAATGAAAAAACATAAAAGCAATGCATTTACAACAAATGAATAGATATATTTCAGAAATATAAATTATGATATTCATTTAAGGCACTTAAAATATTAAAGAAAACATAAGCTAAATAAATCAAAAAAGTATGTACAGTGAACCACTAATGTCTTCATACACCATAAATTTGTCGAATTTGCGTAAAGGAAAGATGTTTTGACGCGGTTTTTTTACATTTATCTTTTATTCACTTAAACTCCGTTGGAATGATACAAAAATTTCTTTAACCCATTAAGTACCCATGGAAAATTTTGTATTTTAAAAAGAGTAGATTTTTCAACTTTTTTCGTCGATTTAAAAAAAAAAAGATTTTGATGCAGAAATATTCTTTAAACAATTCTAAGAGTGACTGCAAAAAAAATTTTCAAAAATCTTTCTGCTAGTATTTTTTATAATTTTTTGAAAATCCTAAAAATGACTATTTTAACCCCTTTTTCCTACTTTTCATGCAAAAAGTGGCGTTTTAGCAATTTTCAAAAAATTATAAAAAATACAAGCAAAAAGATTTTTGAAAAATTTTTTTTGCAGTTACTCTTAGAATTGTTTAAAGAATATTTTTGCATCAAAATCTTTTTTTTTTAAAAATCGACGAAAAAGTTGAAAAATCGACTTTTTCTAAAATTCAAAATTTTCCATGGGTACTTAATGGGTTAAAGAAATTTTTGTATCATTCCAACGGAGTTTAAGTGAATAAAAGATAAATGTAAAAAAACCGCGTCAAAACATCTTTCTTATACGCAAATTCGACAAATTTATGGTGTATGAAGACATTAGTGGTTCAATGTATGCAAAAAGAATTCAATCCGTTTTTTAACAGTTTATGCATAACTGAATAACATTATTAATTGGTGTGGTATCCCTTTTGCTTTAAAACTGCTTGGAGTCTGGATCGCATGGAGCATGTCTTAAATGAAGATCATAATTTATATTTCTGATATATATCTATTCATTTGTTGTAAATGCATTGCTTTTATGTTTTTTCATTGCCTAAAGTTTGATTTGCCAACTGCATACTAACTTTATTGATTCACTGTACGTAATCTGTTTGTCCAACTGTCTGATCTAAGAGGTAGAGCAACCTAATTATTGATACGGTGTTTATGGTTGTATTAAATTTATCAGCTTATCAGGTGTGCTACATAAATCTTGAATTTCACGTCAATTTCATTTTTATGTGACACAGTCCAAGGTGAACTCAGCTGAAAATTTTTGAAGGAAACGAAATCATCGCTCGATCTACTGGCGTCCATAAGAATAATTTTCGTCAGAATTTTAGAATTTAGAGTTGTTGAGTAACTTTTAATGTTTGTCGCCCCAATAACTTTTAAATTTGTTATGCTATACAAAATCAACTATTATATACATAAATTAAATTATTTCAATTAAAAAGAAACAATAATGGTATTCCGGAAAGCGTTTTAGATTTGGTTTAGATTTCGCAGTCACAACTGCTCCATACAAAATGTTCAGTATGCCCAGAGCATATCAGGGAAATTTGGTCTTACTAATTGATTTCGTCAATTCTGCTCTGAGGCTGATTTCGATTTGGTTTTAACTGAAAACTGTGATAGCTGTGTGACATGTTTTTTTTTATATTGGAAAGCTGCGAGTATTCAATAAAAACATATTCCATGAACAAACTTTCGTTTAATACGTTTATAAATTTCCTTTTCTGACTTTCTTTCGACATTTTGTTTAAAAATAATCTAAAGCAAATCTAAAACGCTTTCCGAAATACCATTAATATAAAATCTATTGTTCTGTAATGATTAACTAAAAAATGTTGCTAAGCAAACCCTTGGGAAATTAAATCTGAGAAGGGGCCAATCCTAGCAGCCTAGTTCGAAAAGGTTGGTGAACATGCTAAAAAAAATTAAATCACTCGAAGTTCTGTGGCACTGAGAAGTTTTTCGAGCGGAATTGCTTGTCTCTGAATTTGCTTTCACTTGTGATTTCTGTAGCACACCTGCACATAATTGCATGCACTAATTTTTTGTACCGATTGAATTTGTAATTTATAAAAGCAACTCTGAATTAACACATATTTATATTTTCGTTGAATCAGAGTTGAGCCTTCGTAACTGTGCTATCGATCCGCCATTGCTTAACTTTTCGTGTTTGGCCAATCTTAAAAATTTGGAGCGACTGGATCTCTTTCAAACTGCCTTTGAATCGGAGCTGCTACTGAGCATGCTCGAGGGAAATCGCAAGCTTAAGCATCTCAATCTAGGTGGGTAGAGATACTTTGTCCAAGTTCTATAACCACTCAATTTATTTTATGTATAAAGCCTTTTGTGGTGTTTCGGTAAATATGGATAATGTCGCAACACATCTAGCTACCTACAATACACAGCTTGTATCTCTGGATATGTGGAAAGCGCATTTCTTGTCCACGCGCGGTTTGCAATCTCTAGCCCGCTGTCAGCAACTTGAAGAGTTGGATCTGGGTTGGTGGTATGTTTTGTTGCATCTCGCTAGCTAACTGCTCTGTCTTACAAGTCATATACAATTTTGCAGCCTGAGGGATGCCACATTGGGAGATAGCCTTTACCAACTTCTTTCTAATTGCCCCAAACTGAAAAAGCTGTTTCTGTCTGCAGTACGTGGAATTACAGAACGTGATCTCATACATATAGCAACGCTCGGCAAAAATCTCGAGCAATTGGATCTTATGGGCATTTTAAATATAACTCACGAACGCGTTTATGAGTAAGTATATTAATTAAATGCGTTTTTATTAAGTCTCCCATAAAGAAAGTGCTTCATATTTTAGTATTCTGGTACATTGTACTAAGCTTCAATTACTTGACTTAAGCTTTTGCGACAGCATTATGGATCGCGATGTAAGTGTGATGTTAATTTGTAATTAATCTATGTATATATTAACGGTTTTATTTTTTCTAACAGTTTGATGTAATAGCAAATTGGGCGCGACTCTTTAATGTGGATATCAAGAGTAATCGTAATCTACGATGCTAGATAGTCCAATAATTAAATTACATGGTTTATATTATACTTGTCTAAATCACCAAGAAGTTATTATTATTTTCTATACGTAAAACGCTAGCATTACAATACTTTATGTGATCATAAATGAAATATTCGTGTTAAATTTAATGTTGCTTATTTCAAAAAAACTTAAACGTAATACGAAAATGCGCTGATGACGCGCGAATTCCAGCATAACCAAACTGAGTATACAGAAAATCTAAACATATGGAACTTACATGTGTGTGTAGGTAAGTGATGACATCCCATCAAACCATCGGAGATCGCGCGGTGCTCCATTAGGACTCCCTGTTCGGTGCCGTAACACTCCTAGGGAGGGTCCGAAAAGTGTCCCAAATGAGTTGGATATGCTTTCGGAGAAAAGTGACTTTTCGATATATATGAAAAAAGTGTGCCTATAGGACTCCTTAAATGAGTGATTTCGGCGTCCTAAATTGCTCATTGAGATAACCCGCAAAAACTGCGTGCGGACTCCTTTATTACCTATTGGTTTTTTAAAATGGACTTCTGAAATCATTCATTAATAAGGTAGACGGAGTGTTCTGGGATTGGTTTCGTGTCCCGATAATGCTCCGAAGAGGAGTCCCTACGATTTCTCAAGAGGCTACCTACGGATTCTTAAAATGCTCCATACGGATTCTCAAACGGCTCCTTTTGGACTCTCAAAATGCTCCCTACGGATGCTCAAAATGCTCCTAAGAGTAGTCCCAACGGTTTATTAAAACGCTACAAAATTTTATTTATAATTAAACAGTATTACATTTTTTTATTGAAAAAATTTTTTATTTTGATATTTTATTTAAAATACATAATTCAGTTATAGAATTTATTTCTCAACGAAGTAAAACAAATTTTTCCCCTTCTTGTCATGGCGGTCCTTTAATGTTTGGAATAATTTTACAGTCGCTCGGCTTAACTCTGTGAGAATCAACAAATTTTCTATTGTATGCGCCTGAAAAATAACAATGTTAGTCAAAAAAACTAATTTTTTTGTGCGTTATTTTTTACCTCTAAATACATAGGTAACTGCCATAACGTCTACTGCTTTTTTTTTGAAGGGTTAATGAAGTATTGTCATAAATAAAATAAATTAAATTTTATTTAATAATTACTTAATATTTACCAAATTTGCTCTAATTCGGATTACTTTATCATATAATAATAATAATGAACAACTTTACTAACTGAATATGAGTCTGAAATAGTCTTATACATCCTGATCAAATTTGGATGAAATCAGAAGACTTTATCGTAGTATGATAAGAATTTGTCGAAAACGTAATGCCGCCTTCTGCAAACAGAATTTTTTTGTAATTTTTAATTTTCTAAATTTTATCAAAAATTCAAAAATTATTTTTTCAATTTTTTTTTGAGTCAGAAATTTTTAATTTTCTTAAAAAAATGTTAATTAAAAAAAAATATTGTTTTGCCCTCGCTTAAGTATCTTAGAGTATTTGACCGTTAACTTACGCCATTTTCAGGGCCACGCACACTTTTATTTTTCTTTCAAAAATTTCTTTGAAGTATTGAAAATATTTCATAAAAAACCTTCTTACGACGTAAAAACATTGCGACGAAATCATTTTCATGTCCCAAAATTTCTGATACCCAATTTTGTGACGAATAACATAAAATTTTACACATGAATTATAAAAAGAAAAAAAAAATTTTTTTTTGTGATTCATGTGTAAAATTTTATATTATTCGTTACAAAATTGAATATCAGGAATTTTTTGGGATGAAAATATTTTCGTCACTAGACTTTTACCTCGTAAAGAGGTTTTTTTTTATAAGAATTGTTTTACGCAACAAACCATCCAGGCAAAGCTCATGCGCTATATTTTTCATACCTAATAAATAGTCCTTTTTTGGGCAGTGCCAGGGACAAAATTTTTTTTTCCATCGTTTGGATGCTGTAGTGGTATTAATTTTAGCGATTTTTAGCGATTTCCCGCTAAACAAGCGTTTTTCGAAAAAGTCGTAGAACAAACGTTTCTAGAATTTTTATCGGGAACAAGTCCTCGTTCAAACTTTTAAGCTAAATAAGCAATTTGATACAAATGGACAAACAAACAAACAGACAAACACACAAACAGAAAGACTGACTTTTCATCTCATTTTCGGAAGGCCGCTAAAAATTTCAAAATTAATTATCTTTTGAACCAGTGGTCGGATTGCGATGATCAAGGTGTCTTCGACGCGTATTTTTGATTAGAAAAGTACAAAATTCAAAAAGGCTCCAACGGCCCCGTTTGCTCCAATCATTTAAATTTTGCCCCTCCCACTAACACCTGTTTATCTCACGAACCAGGTGAGTTTCCAAAAGTCTTAGTATGCACATTTGTAAGTTATACCTTTCGATCGGTGTATAACTCGACTCGATCGGAAAGTCATAAAAAATTTTCCATTATTCCTGTGTATATATGCTAGTCGCCTTTCGCACCCTTCGTATTTGAAAGTTGTATTTATTTGTAAGATGGGTCTCTGCAAAAAGCATAACATCAATATTTTTGTCGTTTAAGAACTGAATAAATTCAAGTTTGTGCTGTGAAACACCGCACAGTGGGGCCTTTTCTGATTTTACGTTGCAAAAATCGTAACTTTTGAACCAAATGAGATAATCGAATAATTTTAATGGCACTTTGGTGGACGAAAACTCAATTTGTACAAAAAACACCTCTTTAGAATAACTAAAAAATGCTTCAGAATTCATTTCTCTTAATAACTATATATGGTTTTGTACTCGCCCGGATCCGCCCAAGAAGGTTAAATTAAAAAAAACTAATTCAACCTCACAAAAAAATCACGCGGCATAATTGCATAGTTCGATCGATTCTTCCTATGGCAGCTATATTATATCGTGGTCCGATTTGAACCAAATTTGGTCTGAATGTAGAAGACTACCCCCCGTTCATAATATGTCAGATTGGTTGAAATCGGACTACTATATCATATAGATGTCATAGGAATTAGGTCGACATATGAAATTCTGATAATTCACACCGGAAAACAAAAAAAAATTTTTTGAAAAAAATAAATTGTTTTGAAATTTTTTGAAAGTAATTTTTAAATATAAAAACCTTAAAAATAAAACAAAACAAATCAAACATTTTAAAAAATATTTATTTTTAGGTGCCATAAAATTTATTTTTTTTCACAAATTTCACAAATTTCAACTTTGATAGCCCCTAAGTAAGTATTTAGAGGGCGTGGCACCTTTTTTAAGTGCTAATTTCATAGGTTGAAGAGTTATCTATCATATGCCATTGAAATTATTCGATTATCTCATTTGGTTCAAAAGTTACGATTTTTGCAACGTAAAATCAGAAAAGGCCCCACTGTGCACCGTTCCAGTTATCCGTTATCCGTAGCGAAGTCATTAGAATTTTGACGCTAAGAGTAATTGGATCAACATGTGTTGATTCCGCATGAGTGCTTGAATTGCAGTTTGAAGGGTTAATGAAGTATTGTCATAAATAAAATAAATTAAATTTTATTTAATAATTACTTAATATTTACCAAATTTGCTCTAATTCGGATTACTTTATCATATAATAATAATAATGAACAACTTTACTAACTGAATATGAGTCTGAAATAGTCTTATACATCCTGATCAAATTTGGATGAAATCAGAAGACTTTATCGTAGTATGATAAGAATTTGTCGAAAACGTAATGCCGCCTTCTGCAAACAGAATTTTTTTGTAATTTTTAATTTTCTAAATTTTATCAAAAATTCAAAAATTATTTTTTCATTTTTTTTTTGAGTCAGAAATTTTTAATTTTCTTAAAAAAATGTTAATTAAAAAAAAATATTGTTTTGCACTCGCTTAAGTATCTTAGAGTATTTGACCGTTAACTGACGCCATTTTCAGGGCCACGCACACTTTTATTTTTCTTTCAAAAATTTCTTTGAAGTATTGAAAATATTTCATAAAAAACCTTCTTACGACGTAAAAACATTGCGACGAAATCATTTTCATGTCCCAAAATTTCTGATACCCAATTTTGTGACGAATAACATAAAATTTTACACATGAATTATAAAAAGAAAAAAAAAAATTTTTTTTGTGATTCATGTGTAAAATTTTATATTATTCGTTACAAAATTGAATATCAGGAATTTTTTGGGATGAAAATATTTTCGTCACTAGACTTTTACCTCGTAAAGAGGTTTTTTTTTATAAGAATTGTTTTACGCAACAAACCATCCAGGCAAAGCTCATGCGCTATATTTTTCATACCTAATAAATAGTCCTTTTTTGGGCAGTGCCAGGGACAAAATTTTTTTTTCCATCGTTTGGATGCTGTAGTGGTATTAATTTTAGCGATTTTTAGCGATTTCCCGCTAAACAAGCGTTTTTCGAAAAAGTCGTAGAACAAACGTTTCTAGAATTTTTATCGGGAACAAGTCCTCGTTCAAACTTTTAAGCTAAATAAGCAATTTGATACAAATGGACAAACAATCAAACAGACAAACACACAAACAGAAAGACTGACTTTTCATCTCATTTTCGGAAGGCCGCTAAAAATTTCAAAATTAATTATCTTTTGAACCAGTGGTCGGATTGCGATGATCAAGGTGTCTTCGACGCGTATTTTTGATTAGAAAAGTACAAAATTCAAAAAGGCTCCAACGGCCCCGTTTGCTCCAATCATTTAAATTTTGCCCCTCCCACTAACACCTGTTTATCTCACGAACCAGGTGAGTTTCCAAAAGTCTTAGTATGCACATTTGTAAGTTATACCTTTCGATCGGTGTATAACTCGACTCGATCGGAAAGTCATAAAAAATTTTCCATTCTTCCTGTGTATATATGCTAGTCGCCTTTCGCACCCTTCGTATTTGAAAGTTGTATTTATTTGTAAGATGGGTCTCTGCAAAAAGCATAACATCAATATTTTTGTCGTTTAAGAACTGAATAAATTCAAGTTTGTGCTGTGAAACACCGCACAGTGGGGCCTTTTCTGATTTTACGTTGCAAAAATCGTAACTTTTGAACCAAATGAGATAATCGAATAATTTTAATGGCACTTTGGTGGACGAACTCTATTTGTACAAAAAACACCTCTTTAGAATAACTAAAAAATGCTTCAGAATTCATTTCTCTTAATAACTATATATGGTTTTGTACTCGCCCGGATCCGCCCAAGAAGGTTAAATAAAAAAAAACTAATTCAACCTCACAAAAAAATCACGCGGCATAATTGCATAGTTCGATCGATTGTTCCTATGGCAGCTATATTATATCGTGGTCCGATTTGAACCAAATTTGGTCTGAATGTAGAAGACTACCCCCCGTTCATAATATGTCAGATTGGTTGAAATCGGACTACTATATCATATAGATGTCATAGGAATTAGGTCGACATATGAAATTCTGATAATTCACACCGGAAAACAAAAAAAATTTTTTGAAAAAAATAAATTGTTTTGAAATTTTTTGAAAGTAATTTTTAAATATAAAAACCTTAAAAATAAAACAAAACAAATCAAACATTTTAAAAAATATTTATTTTTAGGTGCCATAAAATTTATTTTTTTTCAAAAATTTCACAAATTTCAACTTTGATAGCCCCTAAGTAAGTATTTAGAGGGCGTGGCACCTTTTTTAAGTGCTAATTTCATAGGTTGAAGAGTTATCTATCATATGCCATTGAAATTATTTGATTATCTCATTTGGTTCAAAAGTTACGATTTTTGCAACGTAAAATCAGAAAAGGCCCCACTGTGCACC
Source organism: Drosophila quinaria (assembly GCA_035047525.1). NCBI lineage: Eukaryota > Metazoa > Arthropoda > Insecta > Diptera > Drosophilidae > Drosophila > Drosophila quinaria. The sequence continues at coordinate 5,443,104 of JAWNPO010000455.1, read as the reverse complement.
GTTCCAGTTATCCGTTATCCGTAGCGAAGTCATTAGAATTTTGACGCTAAGAGTAATTGGATCAACATGTGTTGATTCCGCATGAGTGCTTGAATTGCAGTTTGCATGAACGTCATAAAGTCCTTCATGCTTTGCTGTAGTGATAGTATCGCTACTTCGATGCCACTTGGTTGCTGCTGTTCGCATTAGCGTATATTTGTCAGTATATGCTCTGCTCGTGCGGGATGTGAGATATTTTCCATTGGAGCGGGAGCTTTCGTACCCGATCTCAGAGCACTTGCAAATTAAATTCCAGGGGTGATACCTTTTTGGACTGAGGATGATGCGATAAAATTAAACTCTGGCGAGACAGTGGAAAAGCTTGGTGTGATATGAGGTCGCGCTGAGACAACTGGTTTGTTGAGGCGCCTTTTCAACTCCTTATAAGCCACACATCTTCGCCAGTTTGCCTTGTGTTCTTTCCCGCACTTGCTGCACTTTATCCTTTTTTTTTGGGCACTTTGGGGCATTGTGGAACAACTCGAAAATTGATCGTTCGTTCATGCATCATGGGTTGAAGAATTTTTGTATGAAATTGAAATTAATTTCGGTGGAGTTGTGCTGATGCCGCATTCCGTGGTCGTGGGAGTCTGCTGTTTCGCAAGCACATGCCCTTGTTGTTGTACCACAATTATACTGCACTCAATGGCTCCGGGAGCCAGCGGCTGCTAACGAATTCAGATTTCGTGCTCACCGCTGCTGTATAAGCTTGGTGCGAATTGATGGTATTTTCGGTTAATATTTAAATTTAAGTAAACTCGATAAATATCGATAGATAAATTGTAAGCCAAGTTGGCAGTTTGGAATATAAGTAATTTGGTATTTTTAACTATTATTGAGGTGGCAGCACCTATGAACGGTAAATTGTCCAAGCTGTGAAAAAAGAATAAGACGCAATCACATTACAAAAAAAACATGTTCAGCTCCTTGAATACGCTGATGATATTTAAAACCGACTTTGGTCTAAATCAAAAAGATATTGAAATATGGTCAAGAAAAATATTTGGTGTGCTCTATATATACATATTTATAATCACGGTGTCATGATTCTTAAATGACTGCTGAATGCAATAGCTTTGAGTTCGTTACGAAATTTATTATACTCTGTGCCCATTGAAAATGTTCAAAAAGGGTATATTAGATTTGTGTGATGTTTGTAACAGGCAAAAAGAAGCATCTCCGACCCCATAAAGTATATATATTCTTGATCAGTATCAACAACAGAGTCGATTGAGCCATGTCCCTCTGTCTGCCCGTCCGTCCATCCGTCGCTGTTCAAGCTTGTTTTTAAATTTGGATCGGACTACTGTATCATATAGCTGCCATAGGAACGATCAGTCGAAAATCAAGTCTTAGTAAGAAAAACTGTTTTGTTGTTTGAGATATCTCAGCCAAGCTGACAGAATATGCATACGGAATGGTCCTAGGCATCCTGACCAAATTTGGTTGAAATCGAACGACTATATCATATAGCTGTCATAAGTATCTTACAGTCGAGCACACTCGACACTGTGCAGAGGGCGTAGCCCCCTTGTATTCTTTAGAACAGCTGTGGGCACGCATTAGCTCCGGGAGCCAGCGGCTGCTAACGAATTCAGATTTCGAGCCCACAGCTGCTTTAGAATATCTGCTCCTGAATTTTGCAGAATACCTATATTAAATTTTTATTTTGGAGAATTTAGGGGCTTTTAAACAGCTCAAGTCGACTTGTAGGTCCCCAAATTATTGTTTGGAAAATGACCAAATTACAATTGTAATGTTTTTCTCGTAGTGTGTCCTGGGTAACGATTTTCTTAAATCGGGAGCAAATTCGACCGGCGTTAAATACTTAACATATGTATTATATGCTTACATACATATTACTAATTCTATTATGACCAATATTATTTTTTATGGAGACTGGCACAGGGTATCTAACAGGTATGTAGCCGCGCCCACTTGTTTATATAGGCTATCCAGAAAATTAAGCTGAAAATAACACTTGCCAACCGGTTCTGTATTAAGCTTAGTATCCAGTGCTTCTAAAACCTTTGGTTTCCTTTATGTTGACATTACTTATCGTATCACGTGGATTCCGAACTTTTTGACTTGTAGATGATTTCGATGATTATACTAGATAGTAAAGAGTAAACAGTAAGAAAAAAAAAGAATTTATAATTTGAAAGCAGTGGTGTCTAAAAATTTATATTTTTATATCCAATTGAATGGGGAAAAATACTTTATTCTGAATTCGTTAGCAGCCGCTGGCTCCCGGAGCCATTGCGTGCCCACCGCTGGCCTTAATAATTATTTTATAAATCTATACAAAAAAAAAGCATATAAAACTGTGTTTCCATTCATAAAACTATAGTTAGGCCTTTGATGGATCCTCAGCTCCGCTGGCTGATGGTGCAATTTCTTCAATTTTTTCTTCGGGAAGTTGCTTGGCAAGAGGTTCTGGTGTCTGCTTTTTGGGCGCAGGTTTTGCATCACCGCGGCCAAAAATAGCTTTCTCAATACCCAGAATGGGTGACTCGAAGGCCAACGTGGCGAATATAGATAGAGTAAGCGTAATACCAAAGTCGTGCCACCATCGCAAAATCTGAAAGCAATGTAAAAAAAAAATTAGTTGAGGCAAACAACACATTGTGGTCGAACTTACCGCATCATAATCAGAGAAATGGGTGTCCGTTTGGAGACGCGCTGCGTTCACCAGCTGAACGATTCGGTGTATGACGTACATGCAGTAGCAGAGACGGCTAAAGCCCGTGAAGAAGCCCCAGGAAAGGAAGTCGTTGATGAGGCCACCATGTCCATTATAGCAGGCCCAAACAATCCAGCCAATAGCAAAGGCCCAGGAGCTGCGGCTAAGTGGTTCAAACAGAGCGCCTTCAATAAGTGGAGAGTCCGGTGTATCTGGCAAGATTCGCCAGTAAGGACCCCAAAGATCCGCCAACATGGTGCCAAAAGCCACCACCCAGCCAGTGATAACCCAGTGCTTGGCCAATGGAATTTGACGTCCGCGATTACGTGTGAATAAAAAGTAGCCGAAGATGACGCCGATCAGCCAAGTGGGAATGCGCGTGTGTGTTGGATAATAGGTTAAGCGCTGGCGAAGATCAACATGATCGTCCTGGACACGGAACAGCGTAAAGTCGTTATGTAGAAAAGTGGCAACGGTGCAGCCCAAGCAAAGAAGTGCAAATATGATAATTGGTATTAGCGCCTTCTTTCCCCACTTATAGAGGGGTATGAGGAACAACGGTGACAAAAAGTACAATTGTGTATCCACAGCCAGATACCAGGATTGCGAAACGCACTTTGGAAATAACATACAAAAAAATACAAAAGATTATAAATATATCCAAATACATATACCAGGGATCGCAAATAAGAGTCATGAGTTGGAAAAAAAATGGATATTGAGAATTTTACACTTACGTTATTTTTGCAGGAACTATCGAAGGAACAGGATTAATTTTTATTTCCAATTTTAATGTCTTAAATTAATTTTACTTTTTATAATAAATTTTGCATTTAAAAGTTACACCACTTTTATTTTTAGCTTTCAGAATTTGCAATTTTAAAAAGAAAACAAAAAAAAACCCTATTTTTAAATTTCTATCAGAGATTAAAACGCTAACCGAAGCCGGTAAATACCGATTGAAATTTAAAACCGTAACTGAAACCGTAACCGAAAAAAAAATTTTCATTTGACCAAAACGTTTAAACCGAAACTCTGTAAACCGAAATAACCGTTTAGTAACCGTTTTATTTATAAGGGTTCATTACCAATTTGCATTTTGATTTTAATTTTCTTATGTTTATTTTTGAATTTTTATTTGTGATATTCATGATCGCAAATAAAATAAATTTGTTAAATGAAATATTAAAATTGTCAAAATGCAAATAAACTACGTCAAACTTAAGAATATGTGAAATAAATGTGTGAATAAAACATTAAGAAAGTAATGCCTTTGTTATTATTATTATATTATTAATATAATTATATTTTGCAAAAATAAATGTTTTTTTGTGAACCGAAACCATACAAAAAACCGGTTCACCGTTACGAAACCTTTATTCAAAAACTTTGCATAACCGATAACCTAAAGCGTAAATGCGAACATAACCGAAACCGTAGCTGAAACCGATATTCATTTCGGTTTTAATCCCTGATTTTCTTATAAAAATTGCAAATTATGAAAATTAAAAAAAAAAACAAATGACTTTTTAAATTCTTTTCATAAAATTCAGCAAATTACTCTTATTACGATCCCTGACATATACAAAAATAACGATTTACTTACGATGCTGTATGGGAAGGCATAGTTCTGCACATAGAGAAGAGTGGCCCACCATGTGTCCGCACAGCGCTGATCTTGGGTGCCTAGCTTGAACCACATGGGTCCTGCACCCGAGTAGCGGTACAGGGACATGATATAAAGCACCACGACGGCAACAACGGGTGTTAGGCGAATATATCGATGGAAGTACATCATTGGAATATTGAGTTTGCCCTTGGTGCGCTCCATCTCGCGGAAAGCACCCCAGCACATTAACAAGCCGGACATGAAGAAGAACGTATCGACGCAGAGTGAGCCATTCTGCACAAGCATGGAGTACGGTGTCTGCAGCCACGTATAATATTTATTGCGATTAATATGCGGCAAATCGTAAAAGGTCATGTAGCCATGTCCAAACACAACCCACATCATACTGAAGCATCGCAGACCATTCAAGCAATGTATAACATTTGGATTATTCACTTTCTTGACGGTAAAAATCTTGGGTGCATTGTGAAGCACCGAAAAGGCTAAATAAAGCGGTTTCTTTTGTCCTATACAAGAATTTAATAAATCAACATTATCCACAATTATTTTAACAAAGTGCTATGTACTCACCGCCATTCCTTGTCTGCACAAAGTCATAGATGCTGCTAGCTATCAAGAAGAATATAATCAGCGAAAAGAAGACGCTAATTTAAAAGATAAAAGTTAGATTATTGGTTAGTGCTACAAAGATATAAAATATATATAAAAAATATAAATATCCACTTTTTGGTAAGCCTTAGACCTTTAACTACTTACAAACCAAAATCTCTATATAGCCGTCCGTGATATTTTTATACTTAGATAAACATAATATTTGCCCAAAATAGCACCTGAATTAATTAAGTGTTAAACAATCAAGCAATATCGAAGATAACTTGGCTAAAACGGTTGAAATCAGTTTGATATTATAATAAAAAAATCATATGACCATATTGATATTGGACAACTACATAAACTAGGACCTATACAAGCGACCGGTCGAAAATCAACCTTTGGGACAAACAACTAGACGGTTTTCTGAAATATCTCATCTAATCTCACAGATTGTATATTTGTTGTCTTCACTCAAAATTTTAGTTCAAATGAATTAATTCGAACGATGTCGAATTGAGTGAGTGCGAGGCACACTTTGCATTGAATTCGTTTGAGTGCGAGTGACATTGAGTTCTAAAGGAATAAAGGAATGTGCTATGTGGAAAAATGAATTTGAAATGGCCAAATTCAATTGAATAATTCGAAATGGTAATTGTCCAATGACTGAATTTTTTCACTTTCTTTGCAATTTTCCTTAGGGAAAGGAATAATGACTTTGGTAGTCTGGGTTGGTGAAATAAACAGAAAAATATTTTACCCTCATTGCTCATTTGTGATAATAATGGAGAAGCTTTGTTTTATTGCCACCAACACAGATTCTTATCACTGCGGACGGCAGTCCGCGCTAGTGACGAAAGCAGCACGAAGGGTGCGAAAGGCAACTAGCATATATACACAGGAAGAATGGAAAATTTGCTATGACTGTCCGATCGGGTCGACTTACATACCGATCGAAAGGTATCAATTAAACTTATAAATGTGCATACTAAGACTTTTGGAAACTCACCTGGTTCGTGAGATAAACAGGTGTTAGTGGGAGGAAAAAATTTAATAATTGGAGCAAATGGGGCCGTTGGAGCCTTTTTGAACTGTTTTTTTTTTAAATTTTGTACTATTCTAATCAAAAATACGCTTCGAATGACACCTCGATCATCAAAATTCGACTACTGGTTCAAAAGAAAATTAATTTCGAAATTTTCAGTGGCCTTCCGAAAATGAGATGAAAAGTCAGTTTGCCTGTTTGTTTGTTTGTTTGTTTGTATCAAAGCGTTGACCAAAATTTGTTTTTTTAATAATTCATGTGTAAAATTTAATATTATTCGTCACAAAATTGGATATCAGAAATTTTGGGGTATGAAAATGGTTTCGTCACTAGACTTTTTTTTATAAGATATTAATTACGCACATGAAAACAACAACAGAAACAAGTGGGAAAGGCTATAGTCGAGCGCCCGACTATAGAATACCCGTTACTTATTTTAATGAATTTAAAAATATTTTTTATTGCATGCTTTTAGGCACTTATATTTTTAAAAAACTATAACTAGCCATTACCACCTTTCTATTTGTCCGCTCTTGTTACGATTTGGTAGGATGATAGGTAATAATAGTAATTAACGATAATTAGTAAAAAAAATTTAATATCTTGAAAACACTGGGTGTGGTGGTTTTTTGCGATTTACAGAGGCGGAAAAATGCGTGGCAAATTTTTGAAACAAACTTGACCTGCGTGGGTTCTATAGAAGTCTGTGGTTGCTCTAGCTCTTATAGTCTCTGAGTTCTAGGCGCTCACACAGACGGACAGTCCTACTGACGGACAGACGGACAGACGGACATGGCTATATCGACTCGGCTGTTGAAGCTGATCAAGAATATATATACTTTATAGGGTCGGAGATGCTTCCTTCTCCCTGTTACATACATTGCAACGAATACAATATTCCCTTTTACTTATTTTTATAAGTAACGGGTATAAAAACTCATGCAAAAAAGAAAATATGAAAATTAAATCGAGATTCGAATCAAACTCGAATTAACTCAAAACAAAGTAGCAATCTCACTCATTCAATTCGTGTCACTCCGTATGAACGTTGTGCGACTGAGTCTGACACGAATGCACCAACTTAATCAAAATCGTTCGACTTATTTCAATTCCTTTTGAACATGAATGCTTCGAACTTCGTTTTAGCTCATTCATGCAGACCTCAATACTGTATCATATTAGGTTGGGAGAAATTAAATCCATTTTTTGTACTCTATTTTTAAAGTTAAAGGCTTAGGTTGTCCTATTCGTTTCAATAGGAACCGAAGGAACCATTGGTCTAAAATTAAATACTGGGATTTTCAAGGGCTTGAAATTTTCGGTATACCGAATAATATAACCTTCTTATTTAAATTATGTTCAAATTGTACGTACATGGCACAGATATCGACAGCACGAAACTCTATGGGCGCATCATATTTACACCATTTTTCTTGGATCATTTGCTGATCGAGGTCAACGACATCATTTCCGTAAAAATGGGCAATCGCGTACTTCAGAAGCGCATCAGTTTTTTTGGCACTGCACGTGCTTGGCACACATACACCCAATTCAAAAATTTGCGGATCAGTTTGCTTGTAGCTTATGCGCGCATTTTCCTCATGGCGACGCTTAACTCGACTATAGAACTGGGTGATGTTCAGTCGTGCCAGACAGTACTGGCCCCGGATCTCAGTCCCGTAAGTGGTGGACGCTGCGACGCACTCCTCATACTGGCCCATGCTGATGAGATGGCCCCAAAAAAAGCCAACAGGTAGACGACCCCATGTATCCGGAACTGAAAATGTAAAAGTTAAATCTATCTTATAAAAAACCCTCTTTACAAGGTAAGAGTCTAGTGACGAAAACATTTTCATGTCCCAAAATTTCTGATATGATTTTGTGACGAATAATATTAAGTTTTATACATAAATTATTATAAAAAAGATCTTTGACCCTCGGCACATTCTTCATACCTAATAAATATTGCGTTTTTGCGCAGTGCCGAGTGACAAAAATTAGTTTTAAATAATTTATATGTGTCATATATCAAAAAACTCGAGATTTTACAAACTACAACATATTGAAAATTTAAAAAAAATACTTAGCGTCGTTTTCTCAAAAACCGCCAAAATATGGGGAAACATATTTTATTTCACTTGTAGCTGTTTACCCATTTATTTAAAGAAAAAACTTAGAAGGTATGCCTAAGAGCCCTTCAAAATACCTTTTCAACGATATATTGATCATATCTGTAGCTTCTATCGTTTGGGTACTGTGAGCGTTTAAATTTTAGCGGAATGAAGAGAATTCCCGCTAAAATAGCTATTTTTCAAAAAAAGGCGTAGAACTAAGGTTTCTACATTTTTGGTCGGGAACAAGTCCTCATTAACCGTTTAAAGATAATTAACGCTTTGATACAAACTAACAAACAGTTTCTCTAATCAATTCTATTAGTGACTGCAAAAAAAAATTTCAAAAATCTTTTCTCAAGTATTTTTTAAAATTTTTAAAAATGACAGTTTTTGTATCAAAATGAAGAAAAAGTGCCTGTTTTTTTAAAAAATTGTGAAAAATACTTGAGAAAAGATTTTTGGAAATTTTTTTTGCAGTCACTAATAGAATTGATTAGAGAAACTTTTTGCATCAAAACTTTTTTTTTCAATAAATCTATAGTTAATGTTAAAAATGTGAGCTTATGCGGGCTATTTTCGTTTTCTTTCCAAATCGAAGAATTCGTCTAATTTATTAATGTTGCCATACTGCCATTTTATGTAATTGAAATAATATAAATAAAAAATAAAAAAAATTTGGATTTCCTTGTAAGGTTTTGTTTTTATGAATGATCAAAGTCAGTGTTGTGAACATGTGCGCACTTTTGCTCCCTACTGTATGTATGTAAATTTATTATGTGTACAGGAAGTCAATCGGGTATTCAGACTGTTATGGGAGGCCACTAAATATTAGTCAACTTTTCGAAATTTTAAAAAGTCTAAATGGAACAAAAAAAAATTAATAACAGTTTGGATTGAGTTTTTCATTTTTTTGTTCAGCTGGTGACTCCATATTTTGAGCACTTAATCGGTTTTTCTCCATAAATTGTTATTACAAAAGGGTTATTAGATTAGTTTAACTGAGAAAACTCAACCGAAATCAAAAAGAAAGAGAATTGAATTTTTCTGTCAGACAAAGAGCAAGCGGGCATGTTTTTTTCGGTTATATTCGTGAGTGGATCGCAAAAGGAAAAACGGTCAACTGTTATTTGCGAGTTTTGGTTTTTATGGAAACCAGTTCAATGAAGGGAGCAATAATGGTCATTGTCCAGCAAAGTACAGAAAATCATAAACTTATTTTGATTTGTGCTAGATAAGTGTCTGATTACAGGTTAAGCAAGTAAATTCAAAAATTACTAATTTTTAAAATTAATCCTTTTCTATACCTCAGTAAAAAATTTATATTGTATGTCACAAATTATTTTAGATCCTTTTTGCGTCTTAGGTAAAAATACTCTAGTTCTGAGAATGCAGGTTGTTTCAGTGATATTTTGTTATATTTAAACAACTATGATTTCTCCATTATCTGCATATTCGGTTTAGCGAGCCATTGGAATTAGGTTATAAAGAATTCAAAGTGAAATAAAACATGTGCCAAGGATTAATTTTATTTTGACAAATGGCGAAACTTACTTGATTAGAACTATAATTGCTGCAAAGGTTGATTTTGGGCAATTGTTCGCATTCAAGATAATTAAAAAAAAAACAAGGTCACTTTTACGACGACCACTTCAAAAATTGATTTCATCGAAACGTGAACGAATATTCTGATGCAATTAATTTTAAAATACCGTTAATATAAACATTAGATAAGAGAATTCACACACCTTTGTAAATATAACATATCTTCATATCCTAGCAAATAAGTCGATATTATAAAAATATGTAAATATTACCATTGTTATTATTACTATTAGTATAAGATACGACTACATCCAACATAGCCAAAGACCTTCTGAGACCAGAGCTATACTCAATCTAGGTTACACATTCATTTGCAATCTTGTTATATAATAAATAAATAAATTTTAAAATGTTATACAGTCGAACTTCCCTAGCTTGAACTAATCTAACTCGAATTTTCTCTAACTCGAACCAAATCAAATGGCAATAACGTTTACTGATTAAATTTCATTAAATTCTGCTTCCGTAACTTGAACTTCCAAATGTCGAATTTCTCCATAACTCGAACCAAAATATTGGCACTTGCTTCTGTGAGTCGAATTTTTCGGGTAAATCACCAATAAATTGCCTTATACTTATGATTCGGTTTTATTTTGAAGTTACTGTTTTCTGTTACCAGCTCGTTTGGGTATGTTATAATGAAGTACATGTTAATGTGTGATGCATGGGATGATGCAATGTGATAAAATATTGCATTTACATTGCATAGGCTGGTGAAATAGCTTTCGGAAAGACACAGTTTACAAGAGATGTTCACAAACTGGAAGTCCTTCTTTTTTTTTTAGAAAATAATATAAAAAAAACCAGTGGGAAAGGCTATAGTCCAGCGCCCGACTATAGGATACCCGTTACTTATTTTCATGAATTTTTAAATATTTTTTATTGCATGCTTTTAGGCATGATAGGTAATAATAGTAGTTAATGATAATTATAATTAGTAAAACAATTTTACTATCTTGAAAACTGTGCGTGTGGTGGTTTTTTGCGATTTACAGAGGCGGAAAAAGGCTTGGCAAAAATTTGAAACAAACTTGACCTGATCAAGAATATATACTTTATAGGGTCGGAGATGCTTCCTTCTCCCTGTTACATACATTGCAACGAATACAATATCCCCTTTTACTTATTTTTATAAGTAACGGGTATAATAATAATTAGACCCTAATTTCAGATTTTTTAAGTTCTACTTGGCTTGAATAATAAGAGAAAATTTTAAAGTTAAAGTAAGAGTAAGTAATTTGAATTTTTGTTTTTTTAGTTTCGTTTAACTTTAGTTTCACTAGTTTCTGATTTTTTATTTTGTAAGTAAGATTGTAGGCTCTGCAAGATAAAAAAAAAAAAAAAATTAAAAAGTTCACACTGTCACACGAATAAATTTGTAGTTCTTTTAAAAGACAGAAAAAAAAATTTCCTAACTCGAAGTCTCTCTAACTCGAACTTTTTTTTCTTGCATAGTGATGATTCGAGTTAGGGAAGTTCGACTGTATATTAATGTATCTTAATAAAGTTTTTTGTTTGATTTAAAAACATTAAGTAGTTTTTAAATTCAATTTGTATCACTGTCGCACGCGACATTTTGTTCCATAATATATTTATGTTTTTTTCGTCTCTCTTTTTTTAAATTATATTACGTAAGTTAATTAGACATTGGCCAAATAATGTCTCCAATCTATAAACGTATATAATCAGGGACTAAAAGTGTTGTCATATGAATCTGTTGCATCATAATCCAATTAATCAAATCTTATCACTTTTACGAATTTACCTTCGCATAGTGCTTATCAAATTTGATTTAAAATTTGATTTACGATGGGCCATAAAAAGAATGGGATTTAACAACAGTACACAAAAAAAATCCGCGATATTTAGCCCGAATTCAATCCGAAACCAGTTGAAATGAGAGAGGCCGAGAGAGGACTTGGTGATCAAAGGGACATTTTAGGAATTTCTTTTCCCATTTTAATACTGATAATTATACAGATTAATTCTGAACACACACTTAAAAAGTGCATGCTCAAGTTAAGTATTTTAAACTCTTTTTTTCTGTGTACGAAATAAAGTTGTCGCTTACATTCCAAAGCCCACTCCTCCATGTTGTCGATAGCGTCTCGAATGCGTTCCACATCTCTATCGCATTGCCTATCTTGCTCCTCGTCTCGGCTATCATACGTATCTTTCGAGCTACTGGTCATTAGATATTGGCCGGTGATATTTTTATTGGCTATACTCGAATGTTCCGCAGCCAAAGCAAAGAACTGATGGGCCAAGCTGCTGTGCATCGGTGTCGAGTGACCGGTGGTCAGCAGATCCTTGGCGTTATTCGAGTGTCCACCGATTGCCGTTGTTGCAAGCAGCAGGAGCAACGCTAGCTGATTGGGCTGCGCCATAATCCTTTCTCGGATATTTACACCTATCACCAAGTAGTTCGAAACACGTACGGATTGATTACTCCGCCAACTAACTGTATGGCTAATGGACACAATAGCTTTTATAGGCTAAAGTGGCCACTTGAGGCGGCGGCGACAGCATCGACGCTGACGTTGCTCTTGTCGCGATGACCAACCGCTGGACGCCTATTTATTTATAAATAACTTTACACACACATACCTATGTATATGTAGATACTGGCCCTGGTTAGAGCTGATAACAAACTTTATAATCAATTTATTATCTGATTATTTTGGGCAGAATGGTCGTTTGCTGAACTCTAGATCGGATTTGCCTGGGATTTAGAGCGCAGCTGGTATAAATAATGTCAAAGTCAACTGTGCTTTAAAACTGTACTGATAAGCCACTACGATTTATAACTAAACGCGTTTAATTAAATAACGGCACGGGTAAACCCGATATTTTTGCTCTCGAACTTCGACCATAGCAATAAGGGTGAGTAACTCAATGAAAGTAATCTTGAATATGGTTAAATCAAATTGATACAAATAGTTATTATTATATATCAAATCACAAAATATGTAACACATTTAACAAAAGTCTAAGTAAGAAACATAAGCAATCGGGCTGAACAAGATACATATATATTTTCGACCCAATCTCCGTATATCTATAAGTACTTGTGTACTAAGTACTACTTGTGGTAGTAAAACTATTTAGCAGTATTTGAATATCCTTTCAGAGGGAATCACAATTTTGTCCAACGCAATACAAGATGTTTGACAAAAAGTATGAATACTTACAGCTGCGATCTTGAAAATAGGAGTGCAGATGACCTGCACCTTTAAGATCATATGTTCTAAGCTCATGCCGCTATGCTCAAACAATTCCCATAACAACTTTAAACTGGCCAATATCAAAATGGAGTAATATCCTTTCGACAGCGGTATGGGCTTAGAACATATGATCGATGGGAGTAACTATGTACGTCAATATACGGTGGCTCACAGCTTAAAGTATGCACCCTTATTTTTGCTTTAACTGCTATATAAGTCAAGTTATCACAGTAAAAAAAAATATATTTGGAAAGGTCGTCTAAATTCCGTTCGCATGACACAAAACTTTCCTTAACCCATTGAGTACCCTTCGAAAATTTCGAACTTATGTAAAAGTCACTTTTCAAAACTTTTTTCCTCGATTTTTTACAAAAAATATTTTGATGCAAAAAAATTCTTGGAACAATTCTAAGAGTAACTGCAAAAGAAAATTTTGAAAAATATTTTTGCTAGTATTTTTTTATAATTTTTTGAAAATCCTAAAAATGATCATTTTAACCCATTTTTCCTCATTTTCATGCAAAAAGTGCCTTTTTCGCGGTTTTCAAAAAAATATAAAAAATACTAGTAACAATATTTCTCAAAATTTTCTTTTGCAGTTACTTTTAGAATTGTTCCAAGAATTTTTTTGCATCAAAATATTTTTTGTGAAAAATCGAGGAAAAAAGTTTTGAAAAGTGACTTTTACATAAGTTCGAAATTTTCGAAGGGTACTCAATGGGTTAAGGAAAGTTATGTGTCATGCAAACGGAATTCAGACGACCTTTCCAAATATATTTTTTTTACTGTGATAACTTGACTTATTTAGCAGTTAAAGCAAAAATAAGGGTGCATACTTTAAGCTGTGAGCCACTGTATGAAGGAATGTTATGCTGCCACATGCCAGTTGGAATATGTCCTTAAACTGAACATTCCAGCTGGATAGCGATCCAAATCTACCAGCAAACCGGCCAAAAACCGGGCTTGCCAGGAAAGGATCGACCCAATGCCATGGCCAGTTCATTCCACGGTCCCAAACTTCATTTAAAACTTATAGAGGGACATCAGACGCAATGTCTCAAAACGACTCGCATCTTCTAAGTTGCAGCTTTGGCAGGTTGTTGAAGAAAAAAGGGCGAAAATTCCCCTAAATCGATTTCAGGACTTGAGCGACTCCATGCTACGTAGATGCGAGGCTGTAATAGCCAATAAAAGATATAGAACCAAGTGTTAGGGCATAACCAAAATGTTCTTTAGTATTATTAAGTTAATTAATGAGTTTTGTTCGACTTTTGATTTTTTTTGTTAACACTCCTATTTTAGTGAAAAGCACATCTTAGCAAAAATTTTAAAAATATTGACTAAATTTAAAAAAAAATATGGTAAGTTATGAGAAAATAAATAGATTTAATAATTAGAAAAAGTTTTTGTCCTATAACGGACTCTATAATAGGATTAATCGATCTTAAAGGTGCAGGTCATCTGCACTCTTACTTTCATGATCGCAACTGTACATATCATATTATCATTTGTGCTACAGAAATCTCTTCCACTTAAATTTCACTTCAATTTGATTTCATTGGGACACAGTCAACTCAGCTGAAAACTTTTGAGAGAAACGAAATTATCACTCAATCCACTGGCATCCGAGTCCATGAGAATAATGTAACATTTTTTGTCCGAATTTAATTTTTTAATGATAAACTTTAAACAGTTGCGAAACAAACCCTTGGAATATTGAATATGAGAAGTGGCCAAACCTAGCAGCCGAGTTCAAAAAGGTTGGTGAACATGCTAAAAAAATTAAATTGCTTTTCTCTGAATTTGATTTCACTTGTGATTTCCGTAGCACATCTGTAGATGTATGTATATTAGAGTGCATCGATTTTTTTTCACAAAAAATGGTAACGCATTTTCGTAATCTTTGGTGAATTCTAAGATGTTTTCACCAAGCAAGCATAGTTCTAAAATGAAAAATGTATTTATTTTTGAAATTCAAAATTAAAGCTATTTTTAGGCTCAAAAAAATTTTTTTTCCTTGAACCTGTATTTTTTATTAACAGAAAATGTAGAACATATTTTATTAAAATTGTATTAAAATTTTTTAAAAAGAGTAGTTCCAAGGATGAAAATTATTTTTGAAGGAAATTTCGTCCTTTGGTCCTTACAAAAGTATTGACACCAAGATTGTCAGAATCGGTCCAGAAACACCCAAGATAGAAATGTTCGAAAAAATGAATTTTTCAACTTAAAAGCGCGGACAAGGAATTCATTTTAAGACTATGGTTTCCTGGTGAAAACATCATAGAATTGATCATAAATTACGAAAATGGGTTACCATTTTTTTATTTTTTCGGGCCATACAAATCGATACACTCTAATGAATATTCTTCAATTGTCAGGACAAGCTATGCAAATGAGTCTTATAACTATACCCTGGGTCCAATGAAAATATACAAAAATAAAGATTACAAAATTTTCGTACATAAACAGAGGATTAAGTACAAACTATCTCAAAAGCTGAATGAGCTTGGAATTTCCAACACTGAGAACAAAAATCTTATTTCACGTTCGCTTTTGCAATCTCAGAAAACTTGAAATAAGATTTTCTTGGTATACTTTAAGCACGTTGTGGGATAATTTAAGTCTGTAAAAGATTGGATCATACTTTTTTAAAAACACAAAAATCTTGAAATATACTTATTACTAAAATAAAACACTCTCATATTTATGTATCTTAGTTTCAATCTTAAAATAAGCTTGTTTAATCATAAAAATGGCGACAAATAACTTTTATTAATAGTGCTTTTGGTTTTTTACGCACTACAAAACACAAAACATGTCGTTTCATCGTAAAGCAAAGAACAAAACAGTATAAATTTAAGTCATTTTAGAATGCAATATATTTTTTCTGAGTGTATAGCTACCATAGAAACGAAAACAACTTTTTTTTATTATTTATGATATCTCAACCAAACTTCAAGATTAAAATTTATTTATTGTCTTATACATCCTGACCAAATCGGGCAACTACATCATATAGCTGCCATGGGAACGATTAGTAGAAAATTAAGACTTAGAATGAAAACTTTTGTTGTTTTTTTATTTATCTTATCGAAAATCTCAAGGTATTAATTGTTTTTTGTCTAATACGATCAGATAAATAATGTACATGTAAATCTTGTTATATTCCGCAAAGCGTAGCGAACTTCCCGCCAAATGTGTCAGTTCTCTCGCATAATCGGAGTCCAAATCCAAATATGTTATAAGTAAGGTGATGAAACTGCTCTTAAGCGTTCAGTTTCCGTCCACAGAATCTGCCTTACAGGTTCCTGTCCTAAATAAATAACCTAATGCAACAATTTAAATATGAGAAATTCGATAAATTAATTCACTGTAATTGTTGTAGTAATTTTTTTTATTATTTTTAGTTTTATATGTTAGCCGTATAGCAGTATACTTCTTAACAGTAACAGGCAGTGTATTTACAAACTTACAATAGATTATAGACAAACTTATAATAGATGCAGCCTAAAAGTAGGTGTCAAAATTTGTACTTAAATTGAAACAGCATTTAATAAATTGTAAAGCAACTCGACACGAGTCGCTGACATACCAAATTGTCAAGTGGAAAGGAATATAGCTACTTTCTTTATAGTCTAGAGATAGTTCCGGCTCTCGAATAAATGCGGCATCTTTCTTTTCCCTCCCATGCATCTGCAGTGAATATCCACCAAGTATATTTTCAAAGGGATTCGATTTATTAAAAAACAAACATAGCCAATAAATATACATATCAGAGAGCTGCAACGAGTAAGAAGTTTTTGCTCTGATTCGAACATTGACTCGTACCCCTTGTGATTTGTTCATCTTTGTTTGCGATCTTTTCTGACTTGATACTCGTTGTGAGTCGTTGACCCGATTTGAGTCGGAAAAGGCTCAAAACTCAAGTCATGATTCGAATCAATTGTTCAAAATGCGGGAGGCGGGGCGCACAAGCAGCAAGCTCGTTAAAGTCTACCTAACTGTATCGATCTACCCAAATGCGCGAGCAAAAAATAAAAGGTCTACACTGAAACAAATTATTGAGTCTCAAAATAATTATATTATAATAAACCACTTTTTAAAAATCTTTAAGGCAACAAACCTACTTTGATTTTTCATTCAGTGTATAAAAGACCGTGGATCGCCGTCAGCGCGGGTCAGAGACACACACAGGCACACAGGTTCATTTTTATGGCGGTCATAAAAAAGGGTCAAAAATGTGCGTGTGCGCGATGTCACAACGACGCCCAGCCACTTCAAACCCACCCTTATTTACATACGTTGCAATGTAAGCGTGAATGCTGCAGCGCGATCTCTGATGCGAGCCAACACGCTGGGCTCGTTGTGTGATCCGTTCTCTGAGCCGTTGAGAGTCGCTGTGTGAGTCGTTGTGTTATCCGTTGGGTGAGTCGCTGTGTGAGTCGCTGTGTGATTCGAATCATGACTTGAGTTTTGAGCGTTTTCCGACTTAAGTCGAGTCAACGACTCACAACGAGTATTTTCTCATGCATTTTGGCTAACTAAATACGAAAATCACGCTTAATATTTAAATTTGGATCTGACCACTGTATTATATAGCTGCCATAGCAACGATCCGTCAAAAATTAAGCTTTAGTACGAAAGCTATTTACTTATCTGACATAATATGGGCATTTCCAGAAAAAGATCCACCTCGCATAAAAAATTAAATATATTAAATGTTTCATTTAAAAAAAGTTTTACAAGCTGTTTTCGAATAAATTTAAATATGTATAATATAAATAGTGTTGATAAAATGTATTAAACACGTGAGAAAACATTTTTAAAAATGTCAACTTTAGTCATTTTTTTTTTATTTAAAGTCGTACAAATGTCGCGTTCTTGATCCTGGATTACCCCTAAGCATCTGGAATAGTTTTGTACATCCGGAACAATTTTATTCAGATCGATCTACTATATTATATAACTGCCACAGGAACGACTGATCAAAAATTATGATTCAGTATCGACATTTTTGCTACTTTCTTTACCAATCTCACTCAAAATGTTGTAACTATATAATATAGCTGCCGTAGGAACGGCAAACACCTTTTTACGAGGTAAAAAAAAGTCTAGTAACGAAAAAATTTTTATGTCCCAAAATTTCTGATATACAATTTTGTGACGAATAATATAAAATTAATTTAAAAAAAAGCATTGAAATTTCTTAAATCGGTGAATGAGGACTTGTTCCTGATCAAAATTCTAGAAACATTTGTTCTACGACTTTTTCGAAAAGTCGCTAGTTTAGCGGGAAATCGCTAAGAACCACTAAAATTGAAAACTAGAAGCTACAGATCTGATATATATATCGTTATTCTTAGGCATGCCGTCAAAGTTTTTTTTTTCAAGTAAATAGGTAAACAGCTACAGGTGAAATAAGGTATTTTTTCCCACATTTTGGCGGTTTCTGAGATAACGCAGCTAATGATTTTTTTTTATTTTCAATATGTTATAGTTTGTAAAATTTCATGTTTTTTGATATATGACACAAAACCATTTGACAAAGTTACACTGTCAAAAAATATTGCAATTGTCAAAATTTCTGATGTCTTATTCAAAAATTTCTGATGTCTTATAAAAATAACCTCTTTACGAGGTAAAAGTCTAGTGACGAAAACATTTTCGTGCCCCAAAATTTCTGATATCCAATTTTGTGACGAATAATACTAAATTTTACACCCGAATTATTAAAAAACAAATTTGTCATTGCGCAAAAAAGTATTATTTATTAGATATGAAAAATGTAGCGCAATGTGCAAAGTAAAAAAATTTTTTTTTTAATAATTTATTTGTAAAACCTATTATAATTCGTCACAAAATTGGATATCAGAAATTTTGGGGTTTTTGTCACTAGACTTTTATCTCGTAAAGAGGTTTATTATACGTAAATAAATTTGCTATATAAATCACCATTGGTTCACATATGGGCTATTCCTGGGTTGCGGACGTTACATTTGTACGCAAATTTTTATGTTTAAACTGTTACAGCTCGCGTTCAGATCGGTGAATTTTTATGTAATTTTCTGGAAAATGCATTTCATTTAGAATGCTATCAAACCTATTTAAAGATAAAAGCCTAACTGTTTTTGGAAAATAATTAGGCTTGCTGAAAGTTTGGTTGCGGACGTTACAAAAAATGGAAGTCGATTTGAGGTTAACGTGCATTTGCGCGTATATTAGCGAATTTTGCATTATAAACAAAAAATATCCAAATACAACAAATTAACTGGAATATATGACCATATCAATCCAGCATCAAAAATACAGATAAGTAGTCTCGTTAATTAAAAATCTTAGTTTTTGTCAGTTGCGGACGTTACGGTAAGGACGTAACACTTTTTACACTCACACTTTCTTTCAAATTATTTATATATATTAAATATCTATTCGATACAGTTTTTATCTTAAATAAAAGAAAATTAATCAAAGTTTATGATGCGCTAAGCGCTAAACACTCAGACGACTGTTTTACCAACTTTTTTGGCCATTGAAAATACCCTTTTTTTACAAGAAATATTGAAATTAAGAGGCAAAAAGAGGAATAAATTGATAAGGCTCGGCCATGAAAAACCAAACCACCGTAAAACCTTTTCGATTTTGTAATTTGAAGCCCAAAAATATATTCTAATAAAACAGAAAACAAATATTTTTAAAAAACATGCAGTTTTTTGACAAAATTAAGTTTTCGCCCTTGGTTTAAAAATTTCCGGAATAGCCCATATCTTAAACAACAAAGACTTAGACTTGATTTTCGACTGTTCGTTCCTATGGCACCTATATGATATAGTGGTCCGATCCAAAAATTAAAACAAACTCGATCTGCTTGCAATATAGACGAACTTACATACCAAGTTTGGAATCTCTAGCTCTTATAGTCTCTGAGATCTAGGCGATGACACCGACGGACAGACGGAAATGGCTATATCGACTCGTCTTGTGATGCTGATCAAGAATATATATATTTTATGGGGTGTGCCACGCCTCTTTTTGAATGTTACGCACATTTTATTTGTGACTAAGTTAAAAGACTCCTGTACTTTTTTTAAGTACGTGGTCTAAAAAATCTACACCTCAGATCACTATAACACTGACTGTGCTGAATTTAATAAAATTCCGCTTTTTTTGATACATAAGACATGCCTGTGAAAATTCGTTTCGGCAAGATATTATCTGTTAACTCTACATATTTACACTCATGGACAAAATAATAGGTGCGCTCTTTCTTTTACTATAACAGCTATTGTAAGTCAAGTCTTCAAATTTAAAAAATATATTTGGAAAGGTCATCTAAATTCCGTTTGAATGATGGATAACTTTCCTTAACCCATTAAGTACCCATATTCGAATTTTAAAAAAGTGAACTTTCAAAACTTTTTTCCTCGATTTTTTCAAACAATTTTAGGAGTGACTGCAAAACGAAATTTTCAAAAATATTTTTGCTAGTATTTTTTAAAAAGTGCAAAAAAGTCACTTTTTGTGCGAAAAGTAGGAAAGAAAAATTGATTAAAATAGTCATTTTCAGGACTTTCAAAAAATTATAAAAAATACCAGCAAAAATATTTTTGAAATTTTTTTTTTGCAGTTACTCTTAGAATTGTTTCAAGAATTTTTTTGCATCAAAATATTTTTTGTCAAAAATCTAGGAAAAAAGGTGAAAAAGAAGACTTGACTTACATACACAGCTGTTAAAGTAAAAAAAGGGTGTAGGCAGACATATGCGAATACATAATAAGTGTATAATATTTAATATTTGTAGTGATTTACATTTTATAATTTTATGCAGAGTTTGCTATTTCCATTGTTAGTATGGGGTCTTTAAAGTCTTTTTTTACAAGTCAAAAGTCTAGTGACGACAACATTGCCAACCCAAAAATATCGGATGTCCAAATTTGTGACTAACGATATTAAATTGTACTGCTAAAAAAACTTCTTTACAAGTCAAAAGTCTAGTGACCACAACATTGCCAACCCAAAAATATCTGGTATCCAAATTTGTGACTAACGATATTAAATTGTATATATAAATTAATCAATATGAACTTTCTGGTAAACGCAGTTCTTTATGAGTACTTCTAAACGTTTGTAAAAATAAAAGCTTAACTGTTTTTTGCGTTGCGTACTATAGAAATTTTTTTTTTTTTCCGTATTTTGCATAATACCTAAACAAAGTAAAATCAAAATGTTAAATATTAAGTGGAATATATAAATAAATCAATTCAGCTGAAAAAATAATCATAAGTAGTCTGTTTAAATAAAATCAAAGGGTACAAATTAAGTCGGGTACACTTCACTGTAGCCGCCCCTCACCGCGAGTGAAGCGAGCAGGAGGCTCGCGTACACTATGTTTCAGTAATCAGAGGCGTCTGTACCAAGTTTGATCAAGATATACACAATTGAATAATAAAAATACTTTATATGTTTAAAGTGGGGGTAATTTAAGACTTTGTGGAAACACTATTATTGATAAGTGTTATCAGGCGACTGCACGTTTAGCTATTAGTTCAGTCGTGCACTACGCATGAAGACGAACGCTCCGTGCCTACCACAACGGCTACTATGTGCGACGTCAACCCAAGCCAAAGATTTGCTATACTGGACTGTGATGGCGGGAGCGATGACGCCTGGGCGCTACTCCTACTTCTTCACGCGGAGCAGAGCGGATACCTTCAACTGCTGGCAGTGACCATTACCGGATGTGGAAACACAACTTGCGACAACGCGGCCCGTAACATGAGATGTATACTGAAAGCTTGCTGCAGAGAGGATGTAAGTAAAAAACATACATATGTATGTACATATGTATGTTCATATGTGTGTAAAAGCACAAACATATGAGAATATGGACACAGAAGAAAAGAGCAAAAATTTCTTTGACTTGCTTTTCTTTATTCTACCGTTCACACGACACTTTAATCGTAATCTTGCTGTTATGCTTATGCAGGCTCGTTATTAATAAATTAATTTAGTGATAGAAAACTGTACACTTGTTTCACTTTCTGCAACATATGTATGTACAGTTTGTCAAGAAACACTTTACACACCCTAAATAATGTAATTATTTTTTGACTTTAAATAAGCAAATAATAGCTTTTTATATACATTTAGAAAGGTCGTTCAAATTCCATTCAATTTTCTTAACACATCAAGTACCCATTAAAAAACTCAAATTTTTGTAAACGTCTACTTTTTCAACTTTTTTCCTCGATTTTTTGTAAAAAAATGTCAAAAATATTTTTTATGATATTTTGAAGATTGCTGAAAAGACACTTTTTGTGTGAAAAGTAGGAAAAAGGGATAAAAATAATAATTTTTAGGATTTTCAAAAAATTATAAAAAATACAATCAAATATATCATTGAAAATTTTTTTTTTCGGTCATTTTTTTCACAACAAATCGAGGAAAAAAGTTGAAAAAGAAGACTTTTGCAGATATTCAAAATATTCAATGGGTACTTAATGGGTTCAGGAAATTTTGGCAGCACTCGAAATATATATAATAAGCAGAGCTCCCGAGATAAAACAAAAATAAATAAAAATAAAATAAAAAATAAAATAACTTGCTTTGCTCTTTTGTTTGAGAGCAAAATATTTGATTGTGATCTGAGCACTTCCCAAAGGAGTCTGGGAGCAAACACTTTTTTTGGGAGCCATGAAAAAAATATAGCAAATTTCGGGAGCTCTGATAATAAGCTATTATTTTCTTATTTCAATTCAAAATATTACGTTTTTTAGGGTGTGTAACGTGTTTCTTGACAAACTGTATGTATGTTGATCGCAGCATAAGCAAACGTTCGCGTAATTTGAGTTCGCATACGCACAGTAAGAACAGAGAGCGTATATAGACAAAGTCTGATTTTTAAACAAATTGTCCGGTATGTAGCAAAACCGAAATAGAATCTTTTATTGTACCGGAACCGAATACAGTGGACCTCTAATGTCTTCATACAGCCTAACTTTGTAAAATTTTTGTATAATAAAAAAGATCTAATGCAGATTTCTTAATTTAATCTTCTATTCATTTAGATTCAAAAAGTCATAACAAATACTAGCGAAGAGATTTTTGAAAATTTTTTTGTAGTCACTTAAAATTGTTTGAAGAATTTTTCAGCACTAAAATAATTTTTTTTTTTAAACGATGATATATGTTGAAAGGCAAGTTAAGTTTCCAAAGGCAGTTATTGGGTTAAAAAAATATTTGTATAATTTAAACGGAATTTAAATGAATAGAAGATTAAATTAAGGAATCTGCATCAAATCTTTTTTATTATACAAAAATTTGACACAGTTGTGTATGAAGTTGGGTGTATGAAGATATTAGTAGTCCACTGTATATAAAAGCAGATTAAATACAAAAACAGCAGATAAAGTGCCAAAACAGCCTTTTTCAAATAGATCTGTTTTTTTTTTCATACTCCGTGTCAATTAAAAATTGACAATGTTATATTAATGTTTTTATCGTTTGTGGCAACGCGATGTTTTTGAGCTTATTTTATTATCGGCATAGTCGATACATGTATTAAGAATTTATTCGAATAAGCATATCGATAGTTTTAAATTATTTGTACATATGTCTGAGTTTAGGTGTTGGATGGGGGAAGGGTGGTTGGTTGTCAGCCCCCAATTGGAGACCCATTGCGATCATACTAAGAGAGCATGAGAGCGAGAAGTCAAATGGGGGAGTTCGATGACGCGACGTTTCTCCATTGTCGGAATATATGTAAATATGCTACATATACATACATACATACATTGTTTATTTATTGTAAATTTTCGAGCCCAGTGCGAGCAAGCAACTTTATGTGGCGCCCTGCGCTGGAATAAAAACTATTTTGTGTTGCTATTTGCGGTCATTTCTTCAGTAAAAAATGATTTTGTGACCGACACGATGGTACACGTCGACTGGGCCGCGGAGCATCGGTGCATCTGGAGTCACTAGCGAGGGAGCAGGTCGGTGCACGTGGACCCAATTCAGTGAGTCGGTTGCCCTAACCAAAACCAGAGAATCGAACGACAAATGTTCTTTAAAATGAATGTAACAGGGAGAAGACAGCATCTCCGACCCTATAAAGTATATATATTCTTGACCCGCATCAACAGCCGAGTCGATATAGCCATGTCCGTCCGTTCGTATGTCCGTCTGTGTGAGCGCCTAGATCTCAGAGACTATAAGCGCTAGAGCAACCAAATATGGCACACAGACTTCTACAAACCCCACGCAGATCAAGTTTGTTTCAAATTTTTGCCACGCCCATTTACGCCTCCGCAAATCGCGAAAAGCCACCAGACGAACCGTTTTCAAAGTATATGATTTTTAAGCTAATTAACGTTAATTATTATTATACCCGTTACTTATAAAAATAAGTAAAAGGGGATATTGTATTCGTTGCAATGTATGTAACAGGGAGAAGGAAGCATCTCCGACCCTATAAAGTATATATATTCTTGATCAGCATCAACAGCCGAGTCGATATAGCCATGTCCGTCTGTCTGTCTGTCCGTCCGTGTGAGCGCCTAGATCTCAGAGACTATAAGAGCTAGAGCAACCAAATTTGGCACACAGACTTCTATAGACCCCACGCAGGTCAAGTTTGTTTCAAATTTTTGCCACGCCTTTTTCCGTCTCTGTAAATCGCAAAAAACCACCACACGCACAGTTTTCAAGATATTATAATTTTTTTACTAATTATCGTTAACTACTATTATTACCTATCATCCTACTAAATCGTAACAAGAGCGGACAAATAGAAAGGTGGTAATGGCTAATAAAAGTTTTTAAAAAATATAAGTGCCTAAAAGCATGCAATAAAAAATATTAAAAAATTCATTAAAATAAGTAACGGGTATCCTAGAGTCGGGCGCTCGACTACAGCCTTTCCCACTTGTTATTATCTATCATCCTACTGAACCGTAACAAAATCGAACAAATAAAATGGTGGTGTTCGCTGATTTAAGTTTTAAGCAATGCACTGCAATGGCCCCCCCGCCCTCAATTTTTTATTTTTTTTGTATCCGTAACAAGTAAGTTTATTATTTTTATTCCAAATAACAAGCTACAAGGTACTTGTTAGACAAACAAAGTTGTATGCCCTTATAGATGGCAGTGAGCCTAAAATTAAAATAAAAAATTTGGGGCGGGGATTTTGACACTCCCAATTCTCCAAAAAATTTATAAGGGTATAGATAATTCTAGATAAAAAAATCGCATCAAAATATCCGAAGTAGTTTTAAAGTTATTATTAAATACCTCAAAAACTGGTCAAATACCTCATACGACAAGCGAGCAAATAAGTTTTGAAAAATGGTGAGATTGCGTCCTAAAAAATTAATTCGCGCAGATGGTGGTCAATTGTGGGAATTGAAACGTATTGCCTTTAAATTGCAATGATCTACATCATTATCTACTTTTACAAAATATGAATAAAACACGCACAAATACAGAATACTAGTA
This sequence comes from Drosophila quinaria, assembly GCA_035047525.1. Lineage (NCBI taxonomy): Eukaryota > Metazoa > Arthropoda > Insecta > Diptera > Drosophilidae > Drosophila > Drosophila quinaria. Next base: position 5,417,684 of record JAWNPO010000455.1, on the reverse strand, counting down.
CAATCAACACATAGTAAAAACGTGTAGAATTGGTCTCCATTTTAAATTTTATAAAAAAAATGATTAGCCTTTGAAAACTACCAATTTAAAAATAGTCTGCAAAACTATTGCAATGCTATCGCATGTGCTTTTCGAAAGCAACAGCTGACTATAACAGATGTCAGGTTTAAAATTGGTCTGTTAAATAACATTTTTGGTACTGAACTTTACAGATTGAAGTTTTCTTAAGATGTTAGCACAAAAAAAAAAAATAGTAATATTAATACTTTGATAAAATGTCTAAATATTTTTTTGGATTTGGCCCCATATTGCAATGTAAGCGCCTTTTAAATTTATTTAAGTAAATAACGGGTCGTGAGCTCAACTATAGTATTTCCCTCTTGTTTTGTTTTCAACGCCGTAGAAGAAGTAGACGATGTGACTACACAAAATATAATTTATTATCAAATAAAAATTTATATAAGTTAGTGGACTTAATAGTGATAAAATTATAAATTTAACTAGGGGCTCCGCCTCCTGCTCTCTTCGCTCGCCAACCCCTGGATCGCTTCGCTCGCAGAGTTGATGGGTGAAATGGAGACTTTTCGAAAAAACGCTAGTTTAGCGGGAAATCGCTAAAAACCGCTCAAATTAAAACCCCTCTAGCAAACTATAGAAGCTACAGATGTGGTCTATATATCGTTGGAAAGGTATTTTGAAGGGCTTTTAAGCATAGCTGTAAAGATTACAGGTAAAAAGCTACAGGAGAAAATGGGTTTTTTTACGCTTTTTTTTGATTTAGGAAAAATCTGCGTTTTAAATCACTTTATAATCAGGCCTGTTCCGGTTTTCACTTGTTTTTTGCGAATTTCAATTCGCAAGATTTGACCGAATTTCCCTTAAAATTCCTTGGCATTTCCTTCGAATTACCCTCCGAATTTCCCTCCCACATTGTGTTGAGTAATTTTTAGCAGAACAGTGCTGGAAAATGTTCTGAGTGCGTCACAGATTTGCGTCAAAAGAATTTCCGTCTGTCAAAATGTGTAATTACTTCATTAAAAATTTATTTCATCATAAGTGGAAACATTTTTCAAAGATAAAACCTACTTTCGTTATAACTTTTGCATTTTTGAAAGCGCGGGTTGTTCTCAGTGCTGAGCAACGCCTTTTTGCAGAGTTGTCAACTGTTGCACAGTGTTTGTTTACAATAATAATCTGCTTTGTTTTGCATTAAATAACAACAGTTTTGACACAACTTGCATTTAAAAAACAAGCAATTGAACTCTTTATTTTACGCGATGCTTAAAAGCACTTGAATTGTTGTTTTAAATATATACCATAATATTTACAACTTTCCTCATCTACAAAGGCAGCTCTAATAAACTTCCCATTCATTTTCACAAATACTTGCGGAAATTAGAACAAGTCGAGCCAATCCGACAAAAATTTTAGGTTAGAGTCTTATCGATTTTGAGGCGTGATGAAATAAAAATGATTTAAAAATCAAATAAATTATTTTTTGTTTATCTGATGATGTAGCATTGTTAATAAAACATTGGAGAATTTTATACATATGTTGTTTTCACTTTAATTTTATGCTAAGCATGCCAAAATCATCGATTTATTCCTTCCGAATTCAAACTCACTAGCTCAAAGTCAAGTGAATTCAATTCGCAAAATCTTGCCGAAAGTGAAAACCGGAACAAGTGAGGGAAATTCACTTTCGCAAAATCTTGCCGAAAGTGAAAACCGGAACAGGCCTGAATATGTTATATGTTGTAGGCAATTCAATTCCGCGTTTTTTGACATATAATACATATCTCTCAAAATTTGTTTGGGCAAGATATTACCTGTTAACTGAATATACCTTTTACCTTTACACTTCTGCATGTACATATGCAGTATGTACACTGCTTGCAGCGTCATGCGGAAATATACTGCTTGCAAGTGGTGAATTCTTTTTGCGGCAGAAAAACCATTTTATAATTGCGATTAGAGTAATATCGGTATATATTTAGGGTTACTATTTATGGTTTAGTCGAATATTAGTCGATATTACCTCTTAATGAATATATACATTTTACTTAGAATTGGAATAGGACAGCAGCAGCAAAGTGTCATAGCAGCATATGTGTTTGTAAAGGGAGCCAGTGTTGCCAGACAGTTCGTTTTAGCTTGTACAAACAAAAAACACGAATAATATTAATTTTTACATATAAATTATTTTTAAAAAAAAGTTTGCATTCGGCACTGTGCAAAAGAGTGAGTTTTATTTGATATAAAGAACTGAGACATTTTAGCGCAATGTGCAGAGTGCAAAATTTTTTTTTTAAATAATTTATATGTAAAAATTAATATTATTCGTCACAAAATTGGATATCAGAAATTTTGGGGCATAAAACTGTTTTCGTCACTAGACTTTCACCTAGTTAAGATCAATATATACAGGAAGAATGGAAAATTTGCTATGATTGTCAGATCAGGTTACAAGTTACATACCGATCGAAAGGTATCTCTTTAACTATCAAATGTGCATACTACAACTTTTGAAAACTCACCTGGCTCGTGAGATAATCAGGTGTAAGTGGGAGGGACAAAATTTTAATGATTGGAGCAAATGGGACCGTTGAAGCCTCTTAAATTTTTTATTATTCTAACCAAAAATACTTGTCGAATGACACCTCAATTATCAAAATCCGTTAACTGGTTCAAAAGATAATTCATTTTGAAATTTATAGTCGCCTTCCGAAAATAAGACGAAAAGTCAGTCTGCTAGTCTGTCTGTTTGTTTGTATCAAAGCGTTGAAATTTCTTAAGTTGGTAAATGAGGACAAAAAAGTTTTTCATACTAAAGGTAAATTTCATCCGATTGTTCCTATGGCAGCTATATGATATAGTCATCCGACTTTGTCAAAATTTGGTCAGAAAGTAAGAGACAGTCCCAAACATACAATCTGTGAGTTTCGTTGAGATATCGTAAGAAACACAAAAGTTTTTCATACTAAAATTTATTTTCAACCGATTGTTCCTATGGCAGCTATATGATATAGTCATCCGACTTTGACAAAATTTGGTCAGAATATAAGAGACAGTACCAAACATATAATCTGTGAGTTTCGTTGAGATATCTTAAGAAACAAAAAAGTTTTTTATACTAAGCATTTCGGTGACCTTTGACCCCGATTTTGACCCACTTAGAGGTCGAATTTCGCAAAACGCCGTAAAGTTGTGTGCAAATTTCAGCTTTCTATCGCTTACCGTTTGGGCTGCACGTTGATGCTCAGTGAGTCAGTGAGTGAGTCAGGACACAGAGTTTTGTATACAGGGGTGGTCAAAAGTATTTACACAACACTTAAAGTTAAATCTACTCGTAATTTGAATTTACTTTATGAAAAGTTTGGTATCAATGGAAAGGTCTTTTAAATTCCTTTCAAATGATACAAAAATTTTCTTAACCCATTAAGTACCCATTGATTATTTTAAGTATTTTTTATAATTTTTTGAAAATGGCGAAAAAGGCACTTTTTGCACGAAAATGAGGAAAAAGTGCCTTTTTCGCCATTTTCAAAAAATTATAAAAAATACTAGCGAAGAGATATTTGAAAAATTTGTTTGCAGTTACTATTTAAATTGTTTAAAGAAACTTTTTGCATCAAAACATTTTTTGTTTGAGACCCAGGAAAAAAGTCAAAAAAATTCACTTTTACAAAAACTTAAAATAATCAATGGGTACTTAATGGGTTTTGTATCATTTGAAAGGAATTCAAAAGACCTTTCCATTGATACCAGACTTTCAATGAAGTAAGTTCAAATTACGAGTAGATTTTACTTTAAGTGTTGTGTAAATACTTTTGACCACCCCTGTATGTAGGTACTAGGGGGCTCCGCTTCGCTCGCAAAATTGAAAAGAAGGTCTTTTGTTGTCCAGCTTAATAAATTTATACTGCTCGCTTCGCTCGCAAAATTAAAAACAAAATCTTTAGTAGTCCGGTTTAACAAATTTATATAATACTAGGAGGCTCCGCCCCCTGATCGCTTCGCTCGCCAACCCCATTCGCTCGCAAAATTGAAAAGAAGGTCTTTTGTTGTACAGTTTAATAAACTTATACTGCTCGTTTCGCTCGCAAAATTAAAGAGAATATCTTTAGTAGTCCGGCTTAACAAATTTATATAATATAGCATTTTGTGTAAAAACCGGAAATATTTAACTTTTATGTTTTTCCCCGTTAATTGGACTTAGGTTAAAATCAGATTTATCGATTCAGCGAAAAAATCCAGATTTAGCAGGAAAAAGCTAAATTTGACGGGGAAAAGCTGAATTTGGCGGGAAAAAAGCTAAATTTGGGTAAAATGTCAAAATTTAGCAAGAAGAGTCAATCTATTAGTTTTGTTAGGATATCTCATACAACAACAGAGTTTTTGGTTAAAAAAAAATAATTAGCATCCGATTGTTCCTATAGCAGCTATATGATATAGTAATCCGACTTTGACCACATTTGGTCAGAATGTAAGACACAGTACCAAACAAACAAATGATACAAAAAAGTTTTTCATACTAAGCATTTCTGTGGCCTTTGACCCCGAATTTGACCCACTTACAGGTGGAATTTCGCAAAACGCCGTCTTATTGCACGATGAAATTATCTCATCTATGTTGTGTGCAAATTTCAGCTTTCTATCTCTTACCGTTTGGGCTCCACGTTGATGTGTCAGTCAGTCAATCAAAGAGTTTTATATACATACTAGGGGGCTCCGCCCCTGCTCGCTTCGCTCGCCAACCCCCGCTCGCTTCGCTCGCAAAATTGAAAGGAATTTCTTTTGTTGTCCGGTTTAACAAATTAAAACTGCTCGCTTCGCTCGCCAACCCCCAGCTCGCTGCGCTCGCAAAATTAAAAAGAACATCTTTAATAGTCCGGTTTAACAAATTTATATAATGTAGCATTAATATAGAATATAAAGGACAGTCCAAAACATAGAATCTGTGAGTTTGGTTGAGATATCTTAAGAAACAAAAAAGTTTTTCATACTAAAGGTTATTTTGCATCCGATTGTTCCTATGGCAGCTATATGATATAGTAACCCGACCTTAACCAAATTTAGCCAGAATTTTAGAGACAGCCCCAATCCTACAATCTGTGAGTTTGGTTAAGATATATTAAGAATCAAAAAAGTTTTTCATACTAAATGCTATTTTGCCTGTGATTGTTCCTATGGCAGCTATATGATATAGTCATCCGACATTGACTAAATTTGGTCAGAATGTAAAGAACAGCCCCAAACATACAATCTGTGAGTTTGGTAGAGATATCTTAAGAAACAAAAAAGTTTTTCATACTAAGCAATTCCGTGACCTTTGACACCGATTTAACCTTTTAGAGGTCGAATTTCGCAAAACGCCGTCTTATTCCACGATGAAATTATCTCATCTATGTTGTGTGCAAATTTCAGCTTTCTATCTTTTACCGTTTGGGCTACACGTTGATTCTCAGTCAGTGAGTCAGTCAGTCAGTCAGTCAGTCAGTCAGGACAAAGAATTTTATATATATAGATATAGATTTATTATTTCAATAACATTATTTTTTCTTCGAATAGATTCCCATTTATAATGGCGCAGTTGAACCATTAGTTGGTAATAATGATGCTGATAAGAAGTATTTTCATGGTCGTGACGGATTCGGTGATTGTCTGGAAGAAAATAGTTTTGAGCATGTGTCCAGCTTCGTACAGCCGCAGCATGCTGTTGTCGCAATTCGTGAGCTATGCCAAGCGAGACCTGAACAAATTACAATTATTGTGGTGGGCCCCCTTACCAATTTGGCACTTGGCTACACTATGTATGGAGAGCAGTTTGGACGTGACATCAAGGATATCTACATAATGGGTGGAAACTATCGGGGTGTTGGAAATTCATCACGCTCTGCCGAATTCAATTTTCACTCGGATCCGGAGGCGGCTCATGCCGTATTACTGAAGGCACGCTGCCCAATCACTATACTACCATGGGAGTCGTGCACCAAAGACTATTTCAACATATCAATTGTAAATAGCTAATTTTCTCTCTACATCTTTTATATATATCTAAAAACGTATATTTATTTTTAGAATTGGCGACTGGATGAATTTGGTAGTCGTACTGCGTTTCTTAACCAGCTTGCCATCAATATTCTAACTAAGGTAGAAAGTGCACAGTGGTTGCCCGTGCAAAAATATGGGTTCGACAGTTGGAATCCATGCGATGCCTTAATAGTGGCATCATGGCTCTTTGATAAGCAATTTATCAAGAAAGACAGCACTTGGCATGCAACAGTCGATCTTACTGGTACACACACCCGTGGACAAATGGTACTTGATCATTTACGGGAGGTAGACAAATTTCCAGAAAATGTTCGCATTATTGAAAAAGTCGATGATTTATCTTTCAAGCATATTGTCGAGTGGATTGCTGGCTTACGAGATGCAAGTTCCTTATTTGCCTCTGGCTAAAATATTTAAGATAACACGCAGTTGATATTTCAAACCACAAATAAAACCAAAATAAACTATGTTAATAACGTCAATGTATTAACAATAATTGAAAATTATTATTTAATTTTTATTTATCTTTTTCTACATGGGTAAGGCTTTTTTCCTGAGAAAATGAGCTTAGAACTCAAATGGTAAGAGGTAGGGGACAAATTTGACACAAGAATGACTTTATGGTGAGGCATGCAATGGCAATGGCAACAATAAATTTTTGTAGGTAGCTTTTTTAAAAAATAATTATTGCGTTTGATTGAGAATTATTTATCTTATAAAAAAAACCTCTTTACGAGGTAAAAGTCTAGTGACGAAAACAGTTATATGCCCCAAAATTTCTGATATCCAATTTTGTGACGAGTAACATTAAGTTTGACATATAAATTATTTTAAAAAAAATTTTGGCACTCGGCACATTGCGCTAAAATGTTTCAATTCTTCATACCAAATAAAAACCACTGTTTTGCGCAGTGCCGAATGCAAAATTTTTTTTTAAAATAATTTATATGTCAAACTTAATGTTATTCGTCACAAAATTGGATATCAGAAATTTTGGGGCATATAACTGTTTTCGTCACTAGACTTTTACCTCGTAAAGAGGTTTTTTTTATAAGATATCAGAAATTTTTGAATAAGACATCAGAAATTTTGAAATTGAATTTTTTTTTTGGACAGTATATCTTTATCAACTTTGTTTATTTTTTGTACAAGCTGAAACAAACTGTCTGGCAACACTGGTTCCCTTTACAAACACACATGCCAAGCGCAAAAGCTAGTAGCACTCTCAAACTCTGGCTGCTATGACACTTTGCTGCTGCTGTATGCATGCTACTGCATATGTACATGCAGAAGTGTAAAGGTAAAAGGTATATTCAGTTAACAGGTAATATCTTGCCCAAACGAAATTTGACGGCTATGTGTTATATGTCAAAAACGTGAAATTGAATTGTCTACAACAAATAACATATTTAAAAGTCATTTGAAAAGTAGATTTTTCTTAAATCGCCGAAATGTGGGAAAAAAACCTTCTTTCACCTGAAGCTTTTTACCTGTGCTTTACAGCTAGGCTTAAAGCCCTTCAAAACACCTTTCTAACGATATATAGATCAAATCTGTAGCTTCTATTGTTTGGAAGCTGTGGTTTTTGGCGATTTACATGCACATGTACATACTGCATATGTACTAGTACATGCAGTAGTGTAAAGGTAAAAAGTATATTCAGTTAATAAGTAATATCTTCCAAACCCATCTGTAAAATCTATCATATATCAAAAAACGCGAAATTTTATTCACTACAACATATTGAAAGCTAAAAAAAATCGTTAGCGTCGTTTTCTCAAAAACCGCCAAAATGTGGGACAAAATATCTTATTTCACCTGTTGCTTTTTACCTATGCACTTAAGAAAAAAAGTTTAAAGGTCTGCCTAAAAGCCCTTCAAAATACCTTTCCAACGATATATAGATCACGTCATCATCTGTAGCTCATATCGTTTGGATGCTATAGGGGTTTTAATTTTAGCGGTTTTTAGCGATTTCCCGCTAAACTAGCTTTTTTTCGAAAAAGTCGTAGAACAAACGTTTCTAGATTTTTGATCGGGAACAAGTCCTCCTTCAAACTTTTAAGCTAAATCAACGCTTTGATACTAACAAACAGACAAACAAACAAACAAACAAACAAACAAACAGACTGACTTTTCATCTCGTTTTGAAATGGGCACCAAAAATTTCAAAATTAATTATCTTCTGAACCAGTGATCGGATTTTGATGATCAGGGTGTCATTCGACGCGTATTTTTGATAAGAATAGTAAAAAATTAAAATAAAAATCGAAAAGGCTCCAACGGCCCCATTTGCTCCAATAATTTAAAATTTTCCCCTCCCACTAACACCTGTTTATCTCACGAACCAGGTAAGTTTCCAAAAGTCTTAGTATGCACATTTGTAAGTAAAATTGATACCTTTCGATCGGTACATAACTCGACCCGATCGGACAGTCATAGCAAATTTTCCATTCTTCCTGTGTATATATGCTAGTCGCCTTCGCACCCTTCGTGCTGCTTTCGTCACTAGCGCGGACTGCCGTCCGCAGTGATTTATTTAAAAAACTGCATACAGACGTGGCCAAAAAAATAAGAACAGCAAATGTGAAAACAAAATTTGATAAAAAACAGTGTTGAAATAACTTTATTATAATAAATAATTTTTACTATTTCTATAGTACATAGGTTTAACTTCTATAAAAAATGAGAAACAAAAACAGAAAACAACGGATTGTCGACTGGTTCATCAGTTTTAACAATTTATGAGTATACTACTCGCTTCGCTCGCAATATTGAAAAGATGGTCTTTAGTTGTCCGGTTTCACAAATTTATATAATGTAACATTTTTTGTAAAAAAACGGAAATATTTAACTTCCGCTGTCTGCGGTTTTAATGTTTCCTTGCAATTGAACTTTGTGCTAAAGTCAAATTTAGCGATTTAGCGAGAAAAATCCAGATTTGGCGGGAAGAGTCTAAATTTGGCTGGAAAAGGCTAAATTTGAGGAAAAAGTAATAAATTAGAAAGAAGACTTATAGGGTATTTACACTGAGGCCCGTATGACGCCGTAACGAAAAAAAGCCGGTATACGGCCCGTAAGTAGGCCTTTACCATACAAAATTTGACAGTTTGGTTCAAATATAAAGGCTCTACGGCGTGCCGGTATTTGATACCGGCGTCAATACCGGCCTATTTTTGACAAAATCAAGTGGCAGCTCTGGTCAAAATTGATAATTAATCGATTTGCCACCACAAAAAAGTGACAGTTCAAATCAAAAAAAATGAGCGCGGCAAGTATAAAAAATTGTGATTTCTTGTCTATCCCACTTAGAATAATTTCTTATTGATAACGAGGAAAAAGACAACACGAGGAAGCGCAACAGATGCAAGAAATAAGCAGCTCAGTAGCAGAGGCAGTAGTGAAGTCCACCGAAGCTGCAGTTAGGTCTGCTACAGCCATGGACAGCATTGTAAAAAATTTGTAATCGCTTAGTCCACTAACAAAAAAGTTTAAAAGCAAAATAAATGAATTATCAAAACGTTTTATTGAATTTCTTGAAAACAAAAGTAGTTCGCCAAAACAGATCTTATTCCTTCAGCTCTGAATTTTTGGTTAGCCCATATAAAATCAAAAAAATTCAGCAATTACGTTCCTATAAAAAGTGTGGAAAATTTACGTTCTTGTCTACAAATGCACTTTTTACTTACTTGCGCCCAAACTGATTTCGACGTCTGCTCTAATGCAAGATTTAACGAATTAATCATCACCTTGAATCCCTCGCAAGCCGCCAATGCGTGGTTTATGCCTTGGTTAACTCTCATAAACATAATTGTCACTGCGGCAGTAGCTTTTGGATCCATATTGTGTGTTTTTAATTTTTTCGCCTTTGTTTACAAACAATTTCACAGTTTGACACTAGACGTCAAAATATCGGTTTTTTTTACCGGCCTACCAGTGTAAACGACTTTCGCCGTAAGCTACGGCTTTTTGCTTACGGGCCTCAGTGTAAATACCCTATTAATCTGTGAGTTTTGTTAGGATATGTCATACAATAACAGAGTTTTCGATTCGAAAGGTCACTTTGCATCCCATTGTTCTTATGGCAGCTATATGATATAGTAATTCGACTTTTGCCCAAATTTGGTCAGGATGTAAGAGAGAGTGCCAAACATACAATCTGTGAGCTGTGTTGAGATATCTTAAGAAACAAAAAATTTTTTCCTACTAAGGTGTATTTTCAACTGATTGTTCATATGGCAGCTATATGATACATATAGTAATCTGACTCAGGATGTAAGAGATAGTCCCAAATATACAATCTGCAAGTTTGGTTGAGATATCTTAAGAAATAAAAAAGTTTTTCGTATTAAGAAATCTACTGACCTTTGACCCCGGATTTGGCCCACTTATGGGTCGAACGTCGCAAAACGCCATCTTAAATAAAATCGCCGTCGATAAAACTATGATATCTATGTTGTGTGAAAATTTCAGCTTTCTATCTCTTACCGTTTGGGCTGCACATTGATTCTCAGTCAGTGAGTGAGTCAGGACAAAGAGATTTTTACATATACATATGTAGATTGTAGGACTCGTACGAACAAACATTTTTAATACCCACCAATCTTGCAACTTAGGCCAAGTGCGATAAATACTTAGCACCCATATTCTCAGCTTCTAATATGGATTGTAATATTCTGACCATACTTCCTTCAAAGTCCAGAACCCACTGGCATAAAGTTGATACAGCAGCTGTTATTGACGAATTTATCGGGAAAACACTTGCAGTTTAATATCGTCAGTTTAACTGAAATAAAGTTACAATTAAATTTATTGTTGGCACAGCTCGAAGAGTTTTAGAGTTACTCTGGTGTTACAGCCGTGTTGTAAATTTGGCTGCTACAGAAACACACATTTGCTATTGTCGTTGCTATTGTTCTTGTTGTGGCTATTGATCAAACAATAGCAGTCGGTTTATAGTTGCCTAGTTGACGCAGCCGACATCTATTAATAGACATCTGTAATATTAGTCGTTGCAGACTCTAAAACCGCCGAATAAACTTCTTTGCGCATTATGAAACATATGATTCCCAGCAGGTATGTACTGTTAAAAAATAATTTGATCAAGAACCTGCAGAATTATGTAAACGTAACTGCACAAAAAGTTTTGGGAAGATTACATTCAAAGCGACACACTGTGGGGCTATTTCTTATTTTGCTAAGGATATTTAAAAAATTTAAAAAGATGTTGTTGGAAAACTCCTTAAGCTTTGAAGCACGGAACTTTAATCATTATGAGTTATATTATTAAAATTACATAGCAATGAATATTTAAAGATTTTTAAGGAATTTCATCAATCATAATGATTATATATTAGAGAGGGTCAATTCGTATGGACCAAAAAAAAAAAACGAACCTTGCGGGAATCAAAATCGTAATCTACGGTGAATTCTAAGAAATCATAGGTCTAAGCTAAATTTGGGAAAAATGTCAAAATTTAGCAAGAAGAGTCTATCTATGAGTTTTGTTAGGATTCTCATACAACAACAGAGTTTTTGGTTCTAAAAAAATAATTTGCATCCGATTGTACCTATGGCAGCTATATGATATAGTCATCCGACTTTGACTAAATCTGTTCAGAATGTAAGAGACAGTCCCAAACATATAATCTGGTAGTTTGGTTGAGATATCTTAAGAAATAAAAAAGTTTTTCATATAGTAACCCGACTTTGACCAAATTTGGCCAGAATGTTAGAGACAGCCGCAAACATAGAATCTCTGAGTTTGGTTAAGATATCTTAAGAAACAAAAAAGTTTTTCATACTAAAGGTCAGTTTGCATCTGATTGTTCCTATGGCAGCTATATGATATAGTCATCCGATTTCAACCAAGTTTGGTCAGAATGTGAAGGACAGTCCCAAACATACAATCTGTGAGTTTGGTAGAGATATCTTTAGAAACAAAAAAGTTTTTAATACTAAGCAATTCCGTCGCAAAACGGAGTCTTATTGCACGATGAAATTATCTCATCTATGTTGTGTGCAAATTTCAGCTTTCTATCTTTTACCGTTTGGGCTACACGTTGATTCTCAGTCAGTCAGTCAGTGAGTCAGTCAGGACAAAAAATTATATATATATAGATATACATAGATGTGAGTTTTATCAATTTTACGTTTTTGGCCTCGGTTGACATTTCTGTGGAAATGCCCATATGTCATTGACTTTTTCATGTAAAAAATATTACTAATCATTATTTGTGGTCCCTGCTTTGAAGTGATTATTTAAACAGTGTGATTGGATCACATTGGGCTTCACATTTTTGGGTCAAAGCTCAATATTATTTTCTGCGCACATTTTACGAGTACAAATATTAAGCAAAATATACGTAATATAACTTCTAACATCGCAATTATAAATTTTCCATGTTTGGTAAACTAAATTTTTTTTCATTTGTATTTTAAAAAACAACTGTTATTGGTCTGCTTCTGTGCACCGTAGAGTTTTAGTTTTTGAGTAAAAAAAATGAAACTAGGTATGTTCTTATTAAAGATAAAACATATGTCGAAATCCTACGAATCGGATCAATATATGGCTGCCATAGAAACGAGTTGAGAATCAACTTTTACTACAAGTCATAACAATACGGGAAAAAAGTGAAAAAATATTAGGAAATACAAACTTTTAAAAAGCTCTTATTATTTCTGAGTAGCAATACAAGTGGACTACTTTCAGTAAAAATATATTAAAAATCTACCTTTATAATTAAAAGCAATAAACAAAGCCAAGTGATGACGTTACGTTACAAAAATAGAAGTTGCTTTCACATGCCTTTGTACTATGTAAATATATAAATAAATATATAAGATATAAATATAAGTAATAAATATTTATTATATATCTATCTTTATTATTTTTTTAAACTATTTTATTTGACATTCTAAGTTGATTTACATTGAAACCCCTTTTCTTGATTTTTTTACCACTTACTTAAAAAATAACTAAAAGGTAAAAGGGTAAAATTGACTTACACTAAGTAAGATAGTAAGATTGAAACGTGAATCATTTTAATACACAGAAATATATTGAATGTTTAATTTAAAACAAGTTTTACAAGCTGTTTTCGATATATCGAGTAAAATTTGATGAACAAATTTTTGGAACAAACTAGGTGCAAATCTTGTCACGTTCGGGATGTCTGCTTACAAATTGCTATTAAAACTTGTAAGATAAATGAAATGATAGTAACATATAAAAATTATTTCTAAAAGGGAAAGGACATTATTTTATTATGGTAAAAGAGTATTTTCTTCCAAATTACTCTACACATTTTGCAGACTTTGGCATTTGTCAAGAGTTCCATGATTCCAAATTTCGTACCGTTCAACTTTTGTCATTTTTTTATTTACAGACTTGCAAATGTCGCGTACGAAATCCTGGAAATACCCATATACTATAAATAGCTATTATTTTACTAAATTGAAATAAAATCGGACAAATAGAAAGGTGGTAATGGCTGATTTAGGTTAGGTTAGGTTAGGGCGGGTGTCTTTATGAGGCCCGGATGGGCCCGTTGTGATCCCGCTGGATCCTAAAGATCCCTTCTGCCCACTCGGGAAACCTACATCTGTCTTAGAAGGGTGTCCAGTTTGATGACTGGACAAATTTGGCAATTTTACGTGGTGGTAAAGTTGCAAGTTCACCTAGTCCATCTAGGAAGGGTTTACCCAAAAGGTGGAGTCTTCTGCTACTTAGGGCTGGGCAGGAGCAGAAGAAGTGCTCCGGGGATTCTTCTTCTTCTTTGTCTCTGCAACTCCTGCAGAAATCGTTGTAAGGGTATTTTAGTCTTTGGGCATGTATGCCTACTAACCAGTGGTCGGTCAGAGATCGGATGACGAGAGAGCATTCACTTCTACTGAGATTACACAAGGCAACGGTTCTGGCCTTGTCTATATGAGGCCACGTTTGTCGGGCCACTCGACCCACCGGGCTGTTTTGCCAGCGTGTGGTTCTTTTGAGATTCGATATTCTGTGGAGCATGAGTTTGCAGGTTGCTAGGGGCATACTTGTATCCTCTTTACCGGGAAGGAGGTTTTCAGTCGTGCCCTGTCTAGCTAACTCGTCCGCTATGCAGTTGCCTGAGATATCCTGGTGTCCAGGTACCCAAATAAGGCAGATGTCAAAATGCTGAGCCATCTCGTGTAGAGATTTGCGGCATTTCGAGACTGATTTCGAAGTCGTGGCTGTCGCTGCTATTGATTTGATAGCCGATTGACTGTCACTGTAAATGTTTATGGGGCCCGAGGTGGCATGAGAGTTTGGCTGATTTGGCTGATTTAAGTTTCATGCAATGTATTGCTTAAAAGTATGCAATAAAAATATTTCATATTTTAAAAGGTAACGGGTATCGTGTAGTCGGGAATTTGTATATACATAGCCTTTTCCGCTTGTTTTTAACTTTACATGAAACGTGACGTAACAATAGTTTAATTTATGTATAAATTGTTTAAATAAGCAACTTAAATATGTTACTGTAGGAAAAGTTCAAAATATGTGATTTTTTTATAAATTTTTAGTTTTTGGCCACGTTTTGTCACATACCCCTGATAAAATAAATGCTGAATGAATTTGTTAATTAAATAAAAAAAATCATTGCGGGCGGCAGTCCGAGCTAGTGACGAAAGCATCACGAAGGGTGCAAAATGTGATGGGTCAAATTATTTAGCGATCGAAGGGTATAGTTTTAACTAACAAACGTGCATACTTAAAGTTTTGAAAACTCATTGGGTTAGTATCATAAAAAGGTCTTAGCGGGACGGTCAAAATTTAAATGATTGCAGCGGATGGGGCGCTGCACAGTGTAAGATTTTACCAATCTAGGGGGACTTAATTCAATAGCAGTCGTAATTTTAAAGCTATCGTCTTGAAATTTGGAGTGAATATTTGACTACCCCCAAAGAAATTTTTGGACTAAAAGTTAAGGTGGGCGTGGCACTTTGAGGGGCGTCAAATACGGAAAACCCAGAATAATTTCATTTTTTTAGCACTCAAACCGCAATAAAAAAACAAATTTTTTTTTATCAAAAAAGTATCAGGTTAGTATTTTTTGTTTTAATTTTAGCCAATTAAAAATATATTTTTTTAAAATTAATTATGAAAAAAAAAATTTTTTAAATGATTACTTTTGTTATATGCTCATGCTTTTGCTTGTAACTTCAAAATTATTGGCTGAAAAAATTAAAAAATGGTTTTGTTTTAAAGATAATTATCTTACTGAAAAAATAAATACATTTTAATATTTTTCACAATTTTTTAAATAAAAAAAAAAGAAAAACATAAAGTTGATTAAAGGCTGGGCGAAATTATTTTTTTCAAATTTATTTAAAATCTTAACTGGAATCTTAACCATAACTAGATTGACCATAAAATAAAAGTTTAACGGTTTGAGGTTGAAGGCGGGAGATCAATCTTATAATCAACGTCTTTTATTGTGCCCTGAAGCAAACTTGCA
Organism: Drosophila quinaria; assembly: GCA_035047525.1. NCBI lineage: Eukaryota > Metazoa > Arthropoda > Insecta > Diptera > Drosophilidae > Drosophila > Drosophila quinaria. Next base: position 5,402,142 of record JAWNPO010000455.1, on the reverse strand, counting down.
TTATTGGATATAATTCTGGATATATCTCCCCTAGATTTACTCTACCTCGACTCAAATTCATGGCACATGTTTGATAAGTTGATCTTTAACTTTATATAATCAATACCATTGCCAAAAATCACCGCTGATTGGTCTAGGAGTGAGTTAAGCCTCACGGCTCTAACGGTGATTGACCAAAACTGGAAAATCTATGCGCGTGTTATTACACTCATTGCTAAATTGAAGTCCTTAGGGCAAAATATGGGCAAAATTTGATCTCTGATCCTGATTCAGAAGGATTTTCGCCAAACGATGTATGTTTTGGATGATTTGAATACGATTGAGTACAGTTAGTTTTTTTCCATCAAAAATATAATATTGTTAAAAATTTACTTACTTTTTGGCACTTATTTCCAACAAATAATAAAAATTTTCAAGGACACTTATAAAATGCCTTTATATTGATAAAAACCAATATCCAAAAATGATAGGAAAAATAAATTTTACTGCTCACAGTGACCATACGATCTAATTGAAAAGACTAATCTTTGTCAAATGTTGCTCGTCGTTCGATGCAATTTTGTATGCATTTCACATGTACCAGTTTAAGAACCGTTATTTACGAATCAAAAATTTTTCGTTTTGTTTTGTGCTTGTTTTCGTAACATTTGAACATTTCTGAATTTACTTCTTAAAGCTCATTGACCTTAAAAAACATTTTTTTTTCAATTAAGTCCCCCTAGATTGGCAAAATCTTACACTGTGCGCTCAAGCCTTTTGGTAAATTTTGTACTATTCTAATCAAAAATATATATACGAATGACACCTCGATCATCAAAATCCGTTAACTGGTTCAAAAGATAATTAATTTTGAAATATTTAGTGGCCTTCCGAAAATGAGATGAAAAGTCAGTCTGTCTGCTTGTCTGTTTGTTTGTTGTCTCAAATCTCTTATTTAGCTTAACAGTTTGAATGAGGAGTTGTTCCCGATCAAAAATCTAGAAACGTTTGTTCTACGACTTTTTCGAAAAAACCCTAGTTTAGCGGAAAATCGCTAAAAGCCGCTAACATTAAAACCCTTATTGCATCCAAATGATAGAAGCTACAGATGTGATCTATACATCGTTGAAAAGGTATTTCGAAGGGCTCTTCGGCATACCTTTAAACTTTTCTAAAGTGCATAGGTAAAAAGCTACAGGTGAAATAAAGTATTTTGTCCCACATTTTGGCGGTTTTTGAGAAAACGCCTCTAACGATTTATTTTAATTTTCAATATATTGTAGTTTGTCAAATTTCTCGTAAGTGTTTGTTGATTGGTATGGAAGATATAACCTATCACCGGAATATATTCGTTTTTTTTTAATTGGAATAAGACGGCAGCAACAAAATGTCATAGCATCTAGAGTTTGAGAGTACTGATAGATTTTTCGCTGGGCATTTTGACATGTGTGTTAGTAAAGGGAACCAGTATTGCCAGACAGATTGCTATTGCTTGTTCCAAAAAAAAAAAAAACACCGTTTGACAAAGTTACACTGTCAAAAAATATTGCAAGTGTTAATATTTCTGATGTCTTATTAAAAAATTTCTGATATCTTATAAAAAACCTCTTTACGAGATAAAAGTCTACTGACGAAAACATTTTCATGCTCCAAAACTTCTGATATCCAATTTTGTGACGAATATTATTAAATTTTAAATGTGCCCAGTGACAAAATTTTTTCTTTAATAATTCATGTGTAAAATTTAATATTCTTCGTCACAAAATTGGATATCAGAAATTTTGGGGCATGAAAATGTTTTCGTCACTAGACTTTTACCTCGTAAAGCATAGTATCCAGCACCGCGGAAAATAAAAATAACTGTCAAACTTCATATAAAAAAAAACTGTGGCCGAAACTTTTCGTTTATGATTTCGTTGCTTGAGTATCCAGCAACCTTAACGAAATCCACAAATAAATATCGATAATTGGCCTATCGACAGCGTGTGTGGACTGAGAGAACAGCTGATGCACAGCTCAGGAATATATTGTCGACAATTATTTCGCTAGTGTCGATTGAAAAAATTTAAAAAAAACTGTGCGCAAAACCAAAAAGTGAGATGAAACGGTTTTTGCAACAATATATTCCGCCACCAACACAATCACTTTATCGTCAGAGTTCATTTTTTTATTTTTTTTTACATTGGTTGAACTTTCAAAATTGGCGCTGTATAAAAAGCACAGCTGTTTTATTTATGTCCCACACACACGAAATAAATAGCAAATTCCTAACATAAAAATTTCGCGGTGCTGGAGACAGGCCTTAAAGAGGTATTTTTATAAGATATTTTTTACAATACATAGCTAAAAAGCTACTTTCTTTCAATTTATAGCAGTCAAAGAAGCAAGTTTACTTTCAAGTGCGTCTTCAAATTTGGTATGTACTATAGGTTCCTAAGGAACCACAGAAACCATAGGAACGAACACTAAAAAATAAAGATTTAGTAGTAGTAGAACTTTTTTGTTTTTCGATATATCTCAAGAAACCTAACAGAATATGCATCTAGGGTGTTCTTATACATCCTGACCAACTTTGGCACCAATCGTGCCATTATATCATATAGTAGGATCATAGGAACACCTAGTCGAAATTTAAGATTTATTACGAAAAGTTTTGATTCTCTTTATCTCAACCAGAATCGCAGATTATGAATTTTCTATTGTCTTATACACCCTAATCCAATTTCTCCATCTTCAGTCCACTTATAATACAGCTGCCAAAGGAACGGTTTGTAGAAAATTGAAATTTAGTACTGAAATTTTTGGTTGTTTCTGGAGAGAACTCAAATAAAATGGCAGAGTATGGATTTTTTTTATCTAATACGTTCTGGAGCATATCATACGCCTGCCATAGGAAAGGTCGGCTGAAAATTAAGTTTTAGTTTGAAAAACTTCTAAGGCTTTGAGGTTTTAAATTCAATCTGACAGAATATTCATCTAAGATGATCCTATACATCCTGATCAAATTTGGTACAAATCGATTCACAATATTATATAGTTGTAATAGAAGCAATCAGTTGAAAATTTCTGTCTGCACTGATGTTTTGTATGACTGGGCAAATACGTATAAGGCTTTCAAAGTACTTGGGCACGGGGTATTTTACAGTCGAGTACACTCGGGGACGGGGCTCCCTTGTTTTTACCGATACTGGGCCAAAAATCTACCATCAAGTATGTCAAGTAAATTCAATTGAATCCTTTGGAGCAGGCCGAGACAAAAATGTCGTTAAGCACATAAAAACATTTAAACACAGGCGGCATATTTTGATTTAAACACGAGAAAATCCGGTTAAAATAATCTGCAATTTAAACAGTCAAAAATCTTAAAACGAAACAGTACAAAAAATTTGTAATCGTACATCATCCATATAAAGAAAACTTTTTTGGTGGCAAGGAGAGTACCGGGGAGTCTAGGCAGGATCAGCGCAGCATGCAGAAGTGCGCCAAGGACAATTGGGTGGCAAGGGCAGCACATGAAAACATTGAGACCCAATACCACAGGCAATGTGATGGTAAGTCGATGTTCAACCAACAATATATTGTAAAATAAATACTTGGAAGCTGAATATCAAAAAAACCAAAGCATTCGCACGCGACTCAAACAGAAGTAGTTTTTTCGGCGACCAGTTCAAACACTGATTTCGACAAAACCTGCAGGTATAGTTCAATGCGACTAATTTTAAAATGTAATGCATTGATTTATCTTAATAATGTTTTTGGTTTGATTGAAAAATATTAAGTAATTTTTTTTTTTAATTTAATTTGTATCACTGTCGCACGCTACATTTTGTTTTACAAAATATTTGTCGGGCTTACACTGCAATTTGTGAAAACATTTGTCACGAAGTGTTGACAGACTAATGGCGGACAGTTGCTAGAGTTGTCGAGTAATATTTATTTTCTTGCGCCAATTACTTTTAAATTTATGTCATCTAAATAAAATCAAATAAATAAAGTAAATTATATAAATTAAACCAGAAAAAATTAAAATTTGCAATAATAAACCTAAACAAGTTGTCAAACAAAACCCTGAATAATTTGATTCGAGAAGGTGTCAACCCTTAGCCTAGTTTGAAAAGGTTATTGAAAACGTTCAACGCTTACACTCTGCGATTTCCGTGGCACCCCTGTATATGTTCATCCTATTGAATTTCGTCTAGTGTATATAAATACTTTTCTGGAAGAAAATTTCACAGGATAAAGATTTTTGATTAATTAAACGTTTTTGGCCTCGATTGATATTTTTGTGGGAATGCCCATATTTATATAAAAATAACTAATACCGCGAACTATTACTATACCATATATCCATATACATTTTTTGAGTTGATCAAAAATACTTTGACCATTTCAATAGAAATGGTGAACCTATTCAGTTGAGCAGCAGTGTAAATATGCACAACAGCTGAACTTACCCGGCGTTACCAGGGTAATATTTGTATGTCAAAATTAAATCACATTGGCATTTTTATTTAATGGACAAACAGATAGTCAAGTATCTGCATTGAAAAATTACAAAGTGCGCATATTTTATTCTGCAGCAAAAAATTGTTTATGTTGTTTTTCCTTTTTTTTTCTCATTTTAGTTTAATTGATTGCGGCTTTAAGAGAAAGTACCATAATTCGCAATATGCATCCAGATTAGATATTTTTAAAAATTGAAAACATTCACGTTTTTTTTTGCCGAAACAAATCCTTAAAGCACTGTGTATGACAATTAGAAGGATCACACATACGTATTTTGGTAAAAAATTATTTTTGTAAGTTCCACCCTTTTTTGTTTGTAAGTCCTGGACTTTAATATACACTATTTAATTTAATAAACATGTTAATAGTACATTCCTAGTCAAAAGGTTAGACGTACCTTAAGCTTTCAAGAAAATAATTCAAATTTGAGAAAAGCTCCAAATTGATGCTTGAACTAAGCTCTAGGTTATGAAAACAAAACTTTAGTATTACGAACAATTTTAAAAAATAATTTTCCCTCAAAAGGCGATAACAAGTTACTTTCTTATTCATCAAGTGATTATACGCACATAAAGTTTTTTTGCACTGACCGTAACTGCAAATTAACAATTATTTTAAAAATTGTATTTTAAAGTTACGAAATAACGATTATTTTTAATTTTTATTTCATAAGTAAAAAATTATCATCAATATTCAACTTTTAATAAAAAGTTGTGAAATAACACTAATTTTTTATTTTTTTAATAAAAATAAAAGAAAAGTTATTTTTAATTTTTATTGTAAAAGTTACAAAAAATAGTTATTCCGTGACATTTATTTTAAAAATTAAAAATAAAAATATTCTTGACTTATTTTTCGAGACCTTTCATATGATGCAAGGGACGAAATTAATTGATTAAGGATTTTTCTATTAAATTTTATTTTCTTCTATATTCTGCTTCAGTATTATATGAGAAATCCTAACAAAGCTCTCAGATTAACTCTTCTTGCTAAAATTTTGACTATTTCGCCAAATTTAGATTTTTTCCCGCTAAATCACTAAATCTGACTTTTAGCTAAAGTCCAATTTCAAGGAAAAAACATTAAAACCACTGACAGCGGAAGTTAAATATTTCGGTAAATTCTTTATTTTTAATTTTGCGAGCGAAGCGAGCAGTGCGCCCCTTAGTATTTTAATAAAATATTTTGTACATTTTCTGTTAATAAAAGTACAGGTTCAAGGAAAAAGCAAATAATTTTTAAAGGACATTTGGTAATTTAGTTCTGTGGAATTTCAAAAGTCCTGTTCCTACAAAAGTATTGACACCAAGCTTGTCAGAATCGGACAGTAAACATTCATTTAATTCATTTAATAACTATGCTTTCTTGGTGAAACCATCTTTGAATTGACCACAGATTACGAAAATGGGTTACCATTTTTCCATATTTTCGGGCCCATACAAATCGATGCACTCTTATTCCATGCTTTCATTGTACCCATTTTAACCAATTAAATGAGAAAGAGTATACAAATCAGCTTTATTGTGAAAAATATAGTAAACAAATGCAATTTGCGTTTTTATATGCATATGTACGGCACATGTATTTACATACGAATTGTATCTTAACATTGGGAACGCTCTACGGCACGACTATGAGATACCCAGTCCCCTCGATACAATTGAAACATGTAGCGTCAGCGATCTCCTCTTCTTCAACCGTGCGCTGCGTAAAATTGTTTCTTAAAATTTCTTTAAATTGTATCTTTTGTAATTAGACGTACAGGCAAAATCAGTATACCATTTTGCACATTATAAATATAAATAAAACAGCCTGTGGGGGCTATAGCCAAAATAAAAGATGCTAACCTTGAAAGTCACGACACCGTGCCAAAATAGAAAACACATAAATATTGTGATCAAGATCATTGCCGCCATGTTCTGGTGATATAATTCATTCCGATGCTGGGATGCTGGGACGCTTAATTGTCACTTTAGCTAGCAAATTCGTGACACCTGTTTGGTATTTGTCCAACAGTATAAGAAGCGACAAGATCAGTGAGGACTCGACGATATACATAGTACGTCTGTATGTACAATTTTTGTCAAATAAATTAATAATATAAGATGGCATTGATTTGAATCCAACCAATTGTGATAGCTAAATATCATTTGTACAATTTAGTTTAGGGGCTCTTCTAGATCAGACGACCGAATTTTAGCTGTTTTTTTTTTTTATCAAGAAATCGTGGAAGGAAACCACGTAAAGAATTTTTATTATTGTTTTTTTTTTTTTGTATTTGGTGATTGAATTGATTATAAAAAATAACAAAAAAAATAATAATAAAAAAAAAATAGTTTGCAGTGCGGTTAAAAAGTTCATGACTTCCAATAAAGGGTAAAAATAAAGGTATGTCCAAAGTTCGCACGATTGCGGGAGTGTACTGCATCCACCTTTATCGCTAGTGCCTCGAGATACTTTTTAGCTTTTTTTTTTAATTCAGTGGAAGATCGGCGTAGATCGAGACAGTAGCGATAGCGTTGTTAATTCTACGTCGTTTAGCACTTATTTTACCCAAATCGATCCAGAAAAAATATAGTAATTGTGTGAACATGTTTGCAAAACATGGTTTCGAGAAAAACGCGCTTAAAGGTTTAACTTCACTTGCAATAGCATTAACATTGCATCATAAAAATGGCTGTATCTCCTAAACTATTTCGAGTATCCTTTGGGAAAATAATTTTGAATATCTGAGCTAAGGAATGTGAAAAAAAAAACGAAAAAAAAATGTCTGACCTAGAAGACCCCCTTTATGGCAAAGTCATTGCCGTATCCAAGACCAAGACTGGTTGCATTTATTTTGAATTTGTTTTGTTTAGAGCGTGAGTGAAATACATACATACGTCTGTACATAGCAGGACTACCTTGCACTTAGTCTTGGAATAGGCAACGACAACGATAGCGACTAGCGCTAGTATTGTTTTGTTTTTTTAACAGTTGCCGCCGCTGTTAGCTCGATTGCGACCTCAATGGCTCTAAACGAAAACGACTCAGTTTGATTTTGCACAACGCGCCGCATAAAATGCCAGTAGCTGACAGTGAAGAGCATAACAGTGAAAACGGTGTTGTTTTTTTTTCTACTGAATTACATTTGATGGTGTTCCAAATAATGAAAAAAATGAAATAATTTTACCAAAAAAAAAAATTTTTTTTTATTTTTTTTAAAACTTCAAATACTTTGGCTAATTAAAAGAAAAACGTCACTTCTTATAAATACCACAACTCACCAACCACGAAACACTCAACCCCATGATGGACATGAATGGACTGAGTAATGGTCGCGTACAGTATTTACAGGCTCAGTTGTTTCCTGTTTGCACACTAACAACATCCAATGGAGGTAATGTTCATCCAATACTTACGAAAAAAATACCAGTGCCCGCATAAGCTAGATTCTGAGTGGAAAAAAAAGCTAAAAGCTGAGCGAGCACCTATGCTCAATATTTACCAGTGTCCTTAATGGGTTACCATTTAATAAGATGAATCTTAAAAACTTGTGATTAAAAACCATCAATGTGTAAGGTGTTAAAATATTCAAATATTAAAAGAAAAACGTATATGTATATATTTGTATGCGTTTCAAATATGCTTGATTTATGGCTATAAGCTATTTGCAAATTTTATGAGCTTTTCCATATTCAAATGTGCTAGATGTAGTCTGAAATAATCTGGCAACACCGGAAAAAACGTATTTTGTTGCAGATCTTAAAAATCTTTGGAATATTTTTTCATAGTTTATTAGGGACTAAAACCTTAACCTAAATCATAGCTGCTAACCGGTATTAAAAGAAATTAAAATTGGTAACTGAAGCCATAGCTGAAACAAAACTTTCATCATACATTTAAACACGCTGATAATGTTATCATCGTTTTCAACCCTAAAGTGCCGCTTTGTTTCCTTTATGTAACAAGACCAAGACATACAGTAGCCGAGTTAACATACCAGGTTATTTTTTGGTTGTTTGAATAACAACGTTGCTATCCTTTATAACAATTTTCCACTCGCATGCAAACGTGACACATAAATTGTTCAATCAAATTTATCAAAATTGCTCATGGAACACTTTATGTGTCACAATCTTATGTTAGCATTAGCAACATACATATATATAATCGACTTACGCTTGGTATGTGGTAAATGGAAATTGTTCGCCAGCGAAAAGTGTTCAATAGTTGGATGATACTTAGCTAGTGGAAGCCAGTGTGCCAATGTTACACCAAAAAGTAATTAAGTTTTGAGTGGTCACACTGTAACATCAGCTGTAATTTGTTAGGCTTGGTATGGACTAAAGAAAATTGCGTTCTTCCAGGCCTTAAGGGGGGAACCTTCTTTACACGGTCGACAAAATTCGTCGTTTTTACAGTCTTTTCTTGGATATAATTGAAATTTTTATCACAGTTTAATACATATTTAAAAAGGATACAGGCAGTTGTTTCAAAATAAAAGAAACACTGTGTAAACAAATTTCGCGATTATATCGTTTTTCATTTTTTACTCATGCTTATAAAAAATACTAGCAAAAATATTTTTGAAAATTTTGTTTTGCAGTTGCTCCTAGAATTGATCCAAGAATTTTTTTGCATCAAAATATTTTTTGTAAAAAATCGAGGAAAAAAGTTTTGAAAAGTGACTTTTACATAAGTTCAAAATTTTCGAAGGGTACTCAATGGGTTAAGGAAAGTTTTGTGTCATTCAAACGGAATTTAGACGACCTTTCCAAATATATTTTTTTTACTGTGATAACTTGACTTACATAGCAGTTAAAGCAAAAATAAGGGTGCATACTTTAAGCTGTGAGCCACCGTACATAGTTGACCGATATGAACCAAAATTCGTCTGGATGTACCAAAAAATTTTTCATTTTAAACTTGATTTTCAACGGTTCATTTCTTTGACAGCTATATGATATAGTAAGCCGGTCCAAATCTAAAAATAAACTTGATCTGCGTCCTCGATCCAGGAACCAACAATTACCAAATTTGAGTCCTAGCTCTTAAAGCCTCTGAAATCTATGCATTAAGACAATCGAACGGACGGACAGACGGACAGGTCTATATTCCCAAAAGCTATCCAGTAAATTTTTGGGGAACATATGTTTCGAAGCTAACATTTTCGTACTCTGTTTAACGGGTAAAAAATAAGTATTTTTGATATGGAATGATAAAAAGTTTTTCAAAATTTATCACGATTTATCCAGAAAGATACAAAATTAAAGATCTTTTTAAGTAATTCGACTGTCAAACATGCGCAACGTTCCTAAAACAACAAACATTTTCCTACTAAACCTTAATTTTAGCAATATTATAAAAAAAAAGGTGCACCATACAAATATTTTTAAAGTGGTATTTGACGATATGGAAAAGTATTTCTGGTCAAATTTGTTGCTTAGCGTTAATCTGCGTATCATACACAGAAACTTATTGAGCGAAACGCATCTATTATTTATATGATATCTTAATTACACTAGTCTTTAAGCTTCAGAGATATATCCTTCCAGCAATTACATCATATTTTAAATGCTATTTTCGTGTTTAGCGGGCCAAAGTCCATTAGAAAAATATTCTTTGATTCACTTTGCATTTTGGCTGTAAACTAGTGTTATTAAAAAATTGAAAAAAGTCACCTTAAAATTCAGATTTTGGCACTTATGCTATTTTTGTGACTTGGGCTCGATATGTTCCTGTATACTACACGCAGATCAAAATAATTTTAAATTTAAAGAAAAAATTACGAAAACAAAAGTATGTGCCCTATGTACATTTCTGCGATTAGAAAACATTTCTGGGACCAGTTGAAAACTGAAAAGCCTGGTTCGGTTTCAGGCTTGAGGGGAGAATAATTTGAAAGCTTCGGTTCTGTGAGTTTCGGCTCCACTTAAAACAAATTTGTAAATATAAATATCGCATCATCTTAATAAAAAAAAACATAACTCAAAATATAATTTTCAGAATGTACAAAAACTGTTTTTCAGTTTTATGGAAGCCAGCACAACTTATCTTTTTTGTGATGGTTGGTATGTATCGGACAAATAGTTAAAACAAAAATCGCGAAATTTCTCAACTTTCAGTTGTCATCATTTTGTTAAAAGGATGCAATGTGTACATTAATACTGGTACCAAAATTGTGAGGATGCGAATTAATTTCGCAAATACTCAATTTTTGGAAAGTTGAGATTCTCTTTCGAAAAGTGTCCACTGACTTCACTAGCTAAATTGAAAAATTCTTTAGGTCACGTAGAAAAGCAACAATAAGTCATGTTACAAATCTGAATAATTAAAATTCATTATTCATCATTACTAAAATGAATGGGGATTTCCACAGTGACGTGACCTGACAGAAAAAAAACTTCAAAAAAGTGGAGGTTTGTAAAGTAAATTTAGTATCTGAGTAGCAATTAAGTTCGACTATATGTCAGACGGAAAGTATGATACGTATATAAGATATAAGTAAAAGAAGCGATGACGTTATGTTACAAAAATAGATGTTGGTTTTGACTTGCACGTCCTTCTCATTCGCGTAAGTTGTCTTATTGATTTCACATCAGTAACTTATAATCGATAACATCGTCCACACCAGTGGAGAAACCCTATAGTTGCCGTTAAACAATTTTTGTTTATTCTACTCTGTATAGTTACAATCCATTTGAGGTCATTAATTTTAATCGGTTAAGCTTGGTACCCACTTGAGACAATGCTCAATATTTTGCTGTCGACGAGCTGTGTTGCCAATGTAACACGGAAAAATAACAAAAAGTTGAGTGGTAACTCTATGCGTCGACAGCGGTTTATTTTAAATATAAACATGCAAAACTGACTTGGATAAAAGTAATAAGCAATGAAAAATGTAAATATAAGTTAATACAGGAAATATGCCATGGCACGCAAGCACAGCACGTATTTAGGTTTTTTTTTTTTTTATTCCATTTATTGTCTACTAAGGTTACATATACACTATATTATACTACTACAGCACCCATCGCTTTACAACTTTTTACGTGGATTCTCCATTTATATTAATGAATACAAAATAAAAAATTATCTAACTTATGTCTATAAAAATAATTTTAGCTTTTTTTCTTGCTTATAATCTACCAATGTTGTCGTCGTTATTGACCAAATTCAAATAGTCTTCATCGTTTTCACTTGTGTGCCAGACATTTATCCCCTATTTCTAAACAGTTCGTTGTTTCGCGAGGCCTCTCAGCTAAATGCAATCAGTGCTGGAAAACGTCCGTTCCTTATCTGGCAACTCCGTTTTTAGTTTCGCTCCGGACAGACAAGCGGAAATAAATGTCGTTTTCTTCTTTTTCACTTTACGCCAGCTTACGCTATGCCTTTTATCTCACGTCAGTACCAAGTTTTAACCCATTTTCTGCCGCTTTTCGACTAGTCGAACAGCAAAAATTTTCAATTTTCAGAGAGATATTTTTTATGTGAACACATGTATTCAATTCAAATGGAAATTTTTTACTCTGGTCCTCCCATATTTAAAAAATAAAAATTTAATAAAAAGGTAATTTTAAAAAGTATTTAAAAAAAAAAAATGTGAGTTTTAACTTAATTTTTAACCTTATATTCGATTGTAGAAGGTTCAAATTAGGCTAGAAAAGTGGTTTTTAATGAGTTAAAGGCTTAGTTTATTTTAGTTTAGTTTAGTTTAGTGGGTTAAAAGGGAATTATGGTTTTGTGTTGCATATCTGAGCTGAAACATTTAAAAAAATAGCTGGGGTCGCAATGCAACTAGTACAAAACAAGTGGGAAGGGCTATAGTCGAGTTAACGACTTTAGGATACCCGTTACTTATTTAAATAAATATTAATATTTTTATTGCATTCTTTTAGGCACTTCCATTGCATAAAAACTTAAATCAGCCAATAGCACCTTTCTATTTGTCCGATCTTGTTGCGATTTAGTAGGAAGATATTTCATAATATGTAGTAGTTAACGTTAATTTAATTATTCCCTTATCCTCTTCCTGTTATACACATTGAAACGAATACAATATCCCGTTTTACTTATTTTTATAAGTAACGGGCATAAAAAGAAGGCGATTTATGATGAATTTTGGTAAAAAAAATGAAAGGGGCGTGGCAAAAATTTGAAACAAACTTCATCAGCGTGCCAAATTTCCTTGCTCTAGCTCTTTTAGTCTCTAAGATCTAGGCCCTCACTTAGACGGAAGGACAGACGGACATAGCTGTTGATGCTGATCAAGAATATATGGTCGGAGATGCTTCCTTCTCCCTGTTACATACATTGCAACGAATACAATATCCCCTTTTACTTATTTTTTAAGTAACGGGTATAATGATTTTGCGGAGCCGGTATAATTCGTTTATGTTTCCCTTTCCAAATTTAAGTTCCCTAGTTCTTGTGGGCAGGCAGACCGCCATCGTCTTGGCTTGGCTCGACCACTGCAAATTAAGATCAACTTCACCATGCCTACAGTCTTTAAGGGGAGGTTCTTTGGGATTTTTTTGAAAAAATCGATTTTTTTTTATATAAAATTAAAGTTATATACGTATAGAAATTATGTGCCAAAGGATTTTTCAATACGACGCGTATTTATGGAGCTAGGGCGTGTCAAACGTACCCATGTCACGCGCGTTGCGTATTGTAGGTAACTTTCCAAAACCTTTAAGCGCGTTTTTCTCGAAACCATGTTTTCTAATCTAATTTCAAGTACAGGTCTTGTTCTATTGATCCGATTTCCTTCATTCAAAAAATGTTTTAAAGTATTTACTTTTTTGTTTGGCTTAGTTATACCTAAAATTGGCATGAAAAATTGTTTATTTATAATTTTTAAACTAGATCAAAGTAAAAAAAAAGTGTAAAAATTTCAATTTTTTTTTTAAAGACCATGAAATTGGTTTTTTTTTTCCAAAATTAATTGAAGTTAGGTATAAGCCATAGGATATTTTATAAACTTTAATAAATTATATGCATTTCTAGCTTCAGTTTACTATCAGAGGCCCAACACTTGAAGAAGCAGATCGATCTTTTGAGTTTCGAGGTCGACGAGATCCGCCATTTTCAAGCCGCCATTTTGAATTTCTCAAATATCACTTTTTTTTTTAATCTTCAATAAACAACGCATCAAAGTTCGAAAGCAGAAGTTCGTATGTCTTTTCATTTTCCCACAAACCATTCTCAAATTTTGCTTGATTTTCGGCCAAATCCAAAAATACTTAAAACTTAATGGGATCAATTCTAATATAGCGTCCTTAAAATTTATTGCCATATTTAATATTTGTTTAATTTGATCACCGGTATTTAATAGTCAGTTGCTCGACTTCAGCGCTTTTAATTGATAGTGTATTGTATGTATAAATATGCAATATTATTTAAAATAGCTCAATGTCAGAGAGAAAACGAGAAAGATTGTGAGAGAGAGTAAACAATTAAATTTCTGAAAACAGGTGGCAAAAATAAAATCTTTATACTCTTACGCGCACATACTTACCTATATACATACATATGTATATAAGTTTGTAAAGCATAAATATTAAAAGCTATGCACATGTTCCATGCTGTCATGATATTAAGAATACTGTCAAGAATAGTGGCGTTATAATTAGACTAAAGTGTGTACATCCACATCATTGTGTTGGCTTCTGCGGTTGCCAAGTGTAATCGGCGCAATCCCTGATTCAAAATAAAACCTAAACAGTGAAACCGGATTCACGGTTAGCCGGTTAAATTTGTTTAATCAAGCATTAACTTGAACTAATGCATTAGGTGTAATTAACGATTTTAAACTACTTGTAAAACTGTATCGTCTATTTTTGGCTTAAATATTTAACATATTTTATTTTAACCGAAACAATACAATTTAATGCTGAAACCAGTAATCCGGTACAAACCCGATATAAAACAATTATGCGGAGTCAATAAACGAAAACCAAAATGGGAGCATTTTCAAAACAGATATTTGCTTAGATTCTGTTAAGCCTATAAAGCTGAAATTTTCACACAACATAACTGAGACAATTTTATCCTGCAATAAAACGCGTTATCCTAAATTCGACGTGTAAGTGGATCTAATTATTTTTTGTTTATTAAGACATCTCAACCAATCTCACAGTTTGTATTTTGGGACTGATAAACCCAAGCCAAGTAATATATATGGATCGTTAAATTTCTTGGACCATCGCTTAATAAACCGTTGCTTTAATTACTGAATATGAAATTTCAGACTATGATCTAGGATTATTGCAAAATCATTAGTATTCCTGAATAATTTTATTAAGCGATTACGAGTATGTTAAATATGACGAAAATATTAAGTCTTTTGCAAGTCTTTTCGCAGGAAAAAAAACACCTTACCATAAGCAGAGCTTGACGTCATAGGACAGATGCACAATCATTATTAAATAACTCTAAAAGTTACCAAAAATAGAGGATTATTTGGAAAACTGAGAAGATCAATGGAAAGCTTTATTAAAATCTGACTGATCAACTCTAATCGCCAACCGTATGATCAAAATAGCCTAAATCTTCACTTTAGTTTACTTTTATACCAAAAGTAAGCACTACAGTCGAACTTCTCCAACTCGAACAAAATCGAGTGGCAATAGCGTTTACTGATTAAATTTCACACAATTCTGCTTCCGTAACTCGAACTTCCATAAGTCGAATTTCTCCATAACTCCAACAAAAATATTGGCACGTGCTTCTGTTTTATTTGTCAGATTTCAGATTTTTTAAGTTGTGTTTAGCTTGAATAAGAGAAAATTTAAAAGTTAAAATAAGAGTAAAGTAATTTAAAGTATATGAATTTTTTTTAACTTATTTATTATTTTTTTAGTTTTGTTTAACTTTAACAATAAAAAAATATAATAGCTCTCAGTTTGAACGTATGAGCTTGTAGTCACTAGTTTCGGATTGTTTTTTGTAAGTAAGATTCTAAGCTCTACAAGATAAAAAAAAAAAAAACAAATTAAAAATTTCACAATTTAACACAAATGTATTTGTAGTTCTTTTAAAAGACAAAAAAAAAAAATTTCCCAAACTCTCGAAGGCTTTTTAACTCGAACTTTTTCTTGCATAATGGTGATTCAACTTAGGGAATTCCGACTGTATTTCCATGTGTTCAAGTGTACTCGCTGAAAGCTTTCGCTCAGGCAATGGCAAAGTTCAAATAATCGTTTGCAAACTGAAAAATGCAAAATGAAAGCTTTGCTGTTTTAACGTTCTGGCTCTCGTCACAATAAATAATATTCGCTGCCACTCGGTGCCGACGCCGTATACAGTTTGGCCGAGGTTGGGCAAGCAGTGGATGCACTTATTGACGTTGACGCTGCCGCAATTAAAAGATTCCACATACATATTCACACACTGATTGTTTGTTTCAGTCAACTACAAAGCGTCCAACAAGCAACGTCAACCAAAAAAAAACAATTAAAAATAGAGAGCAATTCTTTTTTGAGAACACAACATACATATTTAAGTATGATGAATATACGCATAATTCGAGCAAATTGCCCAAAAATTGATATGTGTTTCTATATCCATTGTTGCTGCTAGAAATTTTCTGCTAAAGGCCTGTCTCCAGCACCGCGAAATTTTTATGATAGGAATTTGCTATTTATTTCGTGTGTGTGGGACATAAATAAAACAGCTGTGTTTTGTAAACAGCGCCAATTTTAACAGTTCAACTAATGTAAAAAAAATTTAAAAAATAAACTCTGACGATGAAGTGATTGTGTTGGTGGCGGAATATATTGTTGCAAAAACCGTTTTATCTCACTTTTTGGTTTTGCGCAGTTTTTTTTTCCATTTTTTCAATCGACACTAGCGAAATAATTGTCGACAATATATTCCTGAGCTGTGCGTCAGCTGTTCTCTCAGTCCACACACGCTGTCGATAGGCCAATTATCGATATTTATTTGTGGATTTCGTTCAAGTTGCTGGATACTCAAGCAACGAAATCATAAACGAAAAGTTTCGGCCACAGTTTTTTTTATATGAAGTTTGGCCGAAATTTTTATTTTCCGCGGTGCTGGATACCATGCTTAAGCATGCTTACCAAACCAAAAAGTGAGATGAAACTGTTTTTGCAACAATATATTCCGCCACCAACACAATCACTTCATCGTCAGAGTTTATTTTTTAAATTTTTTTTACATTAGTTGAACTGTTAAAATTGGCGCTGTTTACAAAACACAGCTGTTTTATTTATGTCCCACACACACGAAATAAATAGCAAATTCCTATCATAAAAATTTCGCGGTGCTGGAGACAGGCCTTTAACTCAAAATGTGCTGCTTAATTAGAATATCGGCTGTTGGCTCTCTGCTGTTGATCTGCTGTTACAGTTCTGCTGCTGCTAATCTGCTGTTGTTGTTCTGCTGCTGCTAATCTGCTGTTGTTGTTCTGCTGCTGTTGCTCTGCTGATGTTGTTCTGCTGTAAATCTGCTGTGTGTTCCCTATCCAATCTTACATTCGGCCATTCCTGATTAGACATCTGTCCCAGATGACCATGCATCCTCATTATCTATGGTATAACGCCACAGCTTTATGTGATCGCAGCTTCTAGATGTTTTGGTAGGACCTTCCACATCAGCTGCTTTTCGTACATAATAGCGGCCGTTTCTTTTCACCTTCGTTACTTCATACGGTCCCAAATATTCACTGGCAAGCTTCTTTCCTGCGATGAACTAAGTACGACGTATGGCAACCAAATCCCCAACTCGATAGACGATCTCTGGTCCTCTCTTGGTATCGTATTGCTTCTTATAAGAATCTTGTGCATGCGATTCGTTCCTTGCGTTTTGCCTCATCTTCTGTCGTTCGTTATCAAAATTGCTGTACATTTCCTCTTCCAGAAGCTGCTTTATACGATCAGTGGGTATATTGTTCATCCTCACACCGAACATTAGTTCAAAAGGCGATCTCTTAGTCGATGAATGCACATGTGAATTGACCGCTCTCTGCACATCTGGTACTGCCTTGAACCACTTAGAAGTGTCTTCTGCCGAAATCTTTGAGATGATCGAAAGTACTGTGCGATTTACTCTCTCTATCTGGCCATTTCCTCGAGGTACTCCGGTTGTACTCCATATGTGTTCAATTCCGTTCTCCTTAGCATACTCTGCAAACCAATTGGCAGTAAATGCAGATCCTCTATCTGACACCATGCGTACTGGATTTCCAAAAACTTCTGACCAGGTTTTAATCTTCTGCAGCGTCTCCTCACAACTGGTTGTCTTTGTAGGGAAAAGCCATATAAATTTCGAAAAAGCGTCCACCATCGCAAATATATATTTATACTGCTTTGCAGTTGCATCCATAGGCCCCAAATGGTCCATATGTAGCGTATGCAGCGGCGGGTCTCCTTTATCAATGCAATTCAATTATACATTTGACGCAATTATTCACAAGCTGTTGCACCTTCTGCTGCAAATGAGGTATCCAATAATATTGCTGAACAGCGTGTGTAGTTTTTTGAACAGCAAAGTGACCAACGTTGTGAGCTTCGGTTATGATCTCTTTCTCCATTTGCTTTGGAACTACGAGCAAATCGTTTCCTTTCACCTCCTTGTATATAAGGCCACCTTTTATCTTGTATCCTTCAAAGGGACGATTTGAGAGAAACTCCACTATTGCCTTCAACATCTCGTCTTTGGATTGAGCATTTTTGATTCGTGCTGTGATCTCCAAGGACGCCAGCATTACCCGATTGGGATAGCGGCTCAAACAATCGACATGTTTTAGCCTTTCGCCTGGTCGGTGTTCAACTTCAAAATCGAAATCCTGCAAATATATAATCCATTGGGTTACCGCTCTTGGAACATCCCTCTTGTTCAGCATTTGCTTGAAAGCGGCGCAATCTGTGACCAGCTTAAATGGTGAACCCAGCAAATAATGCCTAAATTTCTTCACTGCTAGGTATACGGCCTTGCCTTCCAGAATGTAGCTGTGTTGACGTGACTCTGCTTCTGTTGTTTTCTTGCTCCAAAACTGTACCGGATGGAGTTTGCCTTCTGCCCACTGCAAGAGCACCGCTGCAAATCCGTCTTTTGACGCATCCGTGTGCAATTCGGTCTTAGCACCTCTGCTGTACAGCTTTAAAACTGGCTCCATGGTTAATGCATCCTTTAACAGCTGAAATGCCTTCATCTGAGGTTCAGCCATTTTAAATACAACATCTTTCCGCTGCAAATCCGTCAAAGGTCTTGCAATCTGGGAATAGTTCAGTACAAATTTTCTAAAAAATCCCGTCAATCCCAAGAAAGCTTGGATTGCTCTGATGTTTCTTGGCACCGGAAATCTGCTAACTGCCGCCGTCTTTTCCTGTCCTGGCCAGACACTTCCATTCTCAATGTTGTGACCCAAGAAGTAAATTTTCGTCTGCAGAAAATGACATTTGCGCCACTTGATTCTTAAACCAAACGCTCCAACTTTTTCGAACACCCGTGTCATCTTCTCTAAACAGCTTTCCGCAGTCTCAGCGTGAATAATTATGTCATCCATATACAAGTCGAGTATATCCTTGTTTATCAGCTCTTGGAACACATAGTTCACATATCGGATGAATACTGCCGGCGAATTACGAAATCCAAACATAGCTCTATTGAATTCGTACAGTCCTGATTTGGTGATAAACGCTGTGTATTTTTTGCTGCTTTCCTCTATGGGAACATGGAAGAATCCGTTCTCCAGATCCATCACCGTAAAATACTTCGCTGTCTGCAGCTTTTCCAAAACCTCGTCAATAACCGGGATTGGAAAACAATCCTTTAACACCATTGAGTTCAGCTTTCTAAAATCGACGCAGATTCTTCCTTTTTGTTTACCAGCACCAGACGGCTAGCAAAGTTCGACGTCGACTGCCGTATAATGCCAGCTTTCAACCACTCGTCGATCTGCGTTTCCACATCTTCTTCCTCGGCAATCGCGAACCGATTTGGAGCTTGACGAAATGGAGTTATCTCGCCATCTGGAAAAATTCGCATCATCACTGGCACCTCCACCACGACATCTGCCAATTTGTAGTTATCTATCAGTGTCGATAAGTCCTTTGCAAACTGAGGGGGAACATCGATATCAGCATTTGTATTGACCACGTTATATATACTTATCTGGTTTGACTCCTCACAAGCTTTCTCCCCCTGCGAGGAAGAAAACTTGTATCCTTCGATCGACGACGATAAATTGAATTTGGAGACGAAGTCGAATCCCAGCAGCGCGTCATATTCAATGTCCTCATCCGCAACAATTACAAACTTGTGTGAGGTTACTTCTTCGTCGACTCCAACATCTGCTTCGAAACATCCAACTGGACATGTGATCTTGTTGCCCAGCCCACGTAACTTCGACGCAATGCCTTCTAGATTGAGATCAGGTATTTTGTTGAAGATGCACTTCCTCATGATCGACACGTCAGCTCCTGTATCCACTATACACTGCACCTCCACCTTGTTAATCGCCACCAGCTTCATGCGATTTGCACTCCGCACAACTTGAACATCAACCACAGGACCAGGACAATTCTTTGACATATGTCCCTCTTTGTTGCAACGTAAGCATTTGGTAGCGGCCCTACAATCCTTGCGCAAATGGTCGGCTGATCCACAATTAAAGCAATGACTCTTCTTGTCATTAGATTCAAACGGCTTCTTTTGACTCGGCACAAACGGCTTTGACTTTTTGTCAGTATCACGGTCAAAAATCTCATATTGCTCCTGCAGCTCTCTGAACGACTTGCAACTGTAAAGCGTATATTTGAAGTCGCTTTTTAACTGAAGACCGTCCACGATATAGCGGATTACAGATTGTTCATCAACATAACCGACGGCTGCAATTTTTCTCATTTGTAAGAGATATTCGTGAAACGACTCCTTGCTCTGCTTTTTACGTTCACGTAGCTCTGCGTGCACATCCGCACTGCTGAATTTACGGGTAAACTCGTTTTCCAACAGTGTTCTTAGCTTACAATACTGGTAGACGCGAGTCGACTCCAGAAATAACTTTGCCGTTTTGGTCATCTTGGCACGAGCCTGTACATACATTTGCTTTATGTTCAAGCCGTAAGCCTCAGCGTTCAACTCGAAGTTATCGAACCATTGTTTGACCGGAATGGACTCTCCGTCAAACTCTGGTATAAATTTTGCAAAACTTTGTGCATCAATTTTGCCATCATTTCTGTTTCGCTCCTCAGCTCCAAACTTTATAGCGAGCAGCTGAACAAGTTCTTGCAGCGTTTTTGTATTTTCGGCGATCGAAATGCTTTCATTAGCCATTTGCATCGTCGACCGCGAGTTTCCAGCCGCAGAACTGCCCTCCGGCGGCCCTTCGTCAAGCACAAGCCTGTCGTTGAACTTCAGACCTTCTTGGCGCGCGGCTGCTGCTCTAGTGTTATATCCTGTCTGCTGTAAATCCTTCTCGTTCCCGTCTGTGTGCGACATTTTACCGCTTGTAGTAGTCCAACCTCAACATGCGATTCTGCTGAGTAACTTGGTACAACTTTAACCAACTTGCACTTTTCACGTTAGGACGAGCCCCCAAATGTGAGTTAGGTGTTTAACTCGTAAGTTTATTACTAAATGCAAATTAATGAAAAGTTAAAAGATTGATTTGAGTTGTCTCGTTTTTCCCTTTCCCACGTGGTTTTTCTGCTTTTTCTTTTTCCTTGTCGTTTTTCTGCTTCTGCTTTTTGCGACGACTTTTTCCCAAGTGTTGTCCTCTTTTTTGCTGATCCGAAAACTCCATCTCTTCTGCTGTTAACTCAAAATGTGCTGCTTAATTAGAATATCGGCTGTTGGCTCTCTGCTGTTGATCTGCTGTTACAGTTCTGCTGCTGCTATTCTGCTGTTGTTGTTCTGCTGCTGCTAATCTGCTGTTGTTGTTCTGCTGCTGCTGCTCTGCTGCTGCTGCTCTGCTGATGTTGTTCTGCTGTAAATCTGCTGTGTGTTCCCTATCCAATCTTACATATATTCATCCTGATCGGATAATAAGCACCCATAGAATAATTCGGATAATAAGCACCCATAGAATAATTATACTCTACTAATTATTATTGACATAATTAAATAAAATCTGATTGTTTTTGAACTCACGTTTGCGGTTTTTCTACTTTTTGCGAATTTTATTTCAACAGCTGTTTAGTATTAAAAGTGAGTGTACCAATTGGACTGACATTTTTTTTTTATTAAAAATTTAAAGAAAAGTCGGATGGTCGCTGAGGCGCAAGAGAATTTAAATTGTTTTTCTTTTATTGTACCCTGGGTGTATATTAAGTTTGTTCAAAAGTATGTAACAGGGAGAAGGAACCATCTCCGACCCCATTAAGTATATATATTCTTGATCAGCATCAACAGCCGAGTCGATATACCCATGTCCGTCCGTCTGTCCGTATGAACGATCGGATCTCAGAGATGGTAAGAGCTAAGACCACCAAATTTCAAATTAAGACTTCTTATTATGTCAGGAAATATGAGTTTATATTAAAATTTTGCCACGCCCACTATAGGGGGCAAAATTTATCAAAAACTTACATCACCTTTAATTCAAAGCGAGAAGTTACAATTTTCAACTTGTGTGACAACATGCTCTGAATCTAAGTTTCATCACGATTGGGCCATAAATAGTGAAGATATTAATAATTTTCTCTAACAATTCTCTCTTGCAATTCTAAAAATAGAATAGAATTAATGGTCAATTAATTCATTTTACATTTACTCCCTCAGAATGTCGGTCGAGAATAAAAGCTAGAGACTCCAAACTTGGTATGTAGATTGCTCGCAGATCGAGTTTGTTTTAGACTATATCATATAGCTGCCATACGAACGATCAGACGAAAATCAAGACTTGGTATGAAAAACTTTTTTGTTGTTTGAGATATCTGACCCAAACTGACATAATAAGCATAAGATGGTTCCATAGAACCTGAACAATTTTGGTTGAAATCGGACCACTATTTCAACCCAGTAAGAAAAACTGAATGAAATTTTTGGAGATACAGTCCCTAACACGAATCACCATTACCCAAGAAAAAAGTTCGAGTTAGGGAGACTTCGAGTTAGGGAACTTTTTTTTTAGTTTTTTAAATGAAACTACATATTCATTCATATTAAATTGTGAACATTTTAATTTGTTTTTTTTTATCTGGTCAGGCTTACAAGCTTACTTACTTACTGGTTACTACAAACTCATACATTCAAACTGCTAGCTATTAAATTTTGTATCTTTAAATTTAAACAAAACTAAAAAATCAGAAATTAGTTATATTAATTCATTCACTTCAAATTACTTTTACTCTTACCTTACTATACTTTAACTTTTAAATTTCTCGTATTCTTCAAGCTAAACAGAACTTAAATAATCGGAAATTAGGGTCTGATAATTATTTTTTTATATTGTCTAAAAAAAAGGGCCCTATATAGTAGTGGTCATCACTTGTAAACTGTGTCTTTTCTAAGGCTATTTCATCAGCCTTTAGAATTGTTTATGCAATGTTTTATCATATTGGATCACCATATGTTAATGTACATCATTATAACATACCCAAACGAGCTGATAACAGAAAACAGTAATTTCAAAATAAAACTGAAACAAAAATAAAAATAAAACGCAATTTATTGGTGATTTCCCCGAAAAATTCGACTTACAGAAGCACGTGCCAATATTTTTGTTCGAGTTAAGGAGAAATTCGAGTTACTGAAGCAGAATTGTTTAAAAATTGCTCAGTAACCGCTATTGCCACTCGATTTTGTTCGAGTTAGGGAAGTTCGAGTTAGGGAAGTTCGACTGTATGTACATAGTATCTCAACCGAACTCACAGATTGGGAATATTTTATGTTTAAATCGGTTTACTAGAACATACAGATGTAATACAAACAATTAGTCGAAAAAAATGGCGTGCAAATAAGTATTAAGCTATCGGTGTGCCAGGGCACAGGGTATCTTACAGTCGAGCACACTCCGCTGCAGCCAAATGGATCCCCATTTTTGGGCGTAAAGTACATTTAGGAAATAACTATCAGGGGTGCCACAGAAATCACTTTCGCTTGAATCTGACTTAAATTTGTATATTAATAATTGTAGTGATTTTTATTATTAGTATCAGTGTTTCCATAGTAAGTACGGGGTCTCCGACAGTCGAGTATGCTCGACTGTAGTACCATCGACTAGCTTTTACAAAAAATGTTATGTATTTGTTATTCAGTACAAAAAACCGGACAACTAAAGACCATCCTTTCAATTCCGTGAGCAAAAACTTTGACATTTACGAAATTGGTCGCTATTCGCTTGAAGAAAGTTGGGAAATATTAAAAACATATTTACAAAGTGGTGAGTCCTCGACTCAAACTGTGCGAAATTTGAAAAAAAAATCATTTAACATCTTTTCGGATGAAGCACATTTCCACCTCGGTGGCTATGCTAATAAACAAAATTGTCGCATCTGGGGCACAGAAAATCCGCATATCGTCGTCGAGAAGCCAATGCACCCACCACGTGTCACTGTTTGGTGCGGATTTTGGTTCGAGGCATTATTGGTCCATTTATTTTTGAAAATGAAGAAGGAGCCACCGTGACCGTGAATGGTGAGTGCTACCGCCAAATGTTAAGTGATTGGTTCTTCGAGGAAATTGAAGCGGAAGACTTGGACGATGTTTGGTTTCAACAAGACGGCGCTCCGTGCCACACAGCGCAGGCCACAATCGATCTTCTACGCCCTATATTCGAAAATCGAATAATCAGCAAATATGGAGATGTGAATTGGCCGCCAAGAAGCTGTGATCTGACACCGTTAGACTATTATCTGTGGGGAGCGGTCAAGGACAAATGTTATGCAAACAATCCTGAATCAATTGATGTGTTGAAAAACGAGATTCGTGTTGCTATTGCTGATATACGTGCCGAAACAATTGAAAATGTTCTCAAAAATTGGGTTGATCGAATGGGCTACTGCCAACTCAGCCATGGTGGTCATTTAACCGACATTGTTTTTCATAAATAAATGACATGAACCAACCTTTCCAATAAATGTTCAACCTTTGAAAAATATCGAGCCGTTTGTTTTTTATAGCAAAATTAAATTCCAATTTTTAAATGAACCACCCTGTATATTCTGTCAGATTGGTTGATTGAGATATCTCAGCAACCAAAGAAGTTGTTCGTACTAAAGCATGATTTTCGACTGGTCGTTCCTATGTATAGCAGTTATATAATGTGGTGATCCGAATTTAGTATGAATAGCATCAATGCAATGGGGTTGAACAGCTTCCCCATCGCGCCAATCAGAAGAACTCCACCCTATGTCGAATTGTTGGAATAAGCTACTTAGATATGAGGCTTAAACCGATTACGATATCAACCAATTCGGTGCTTAAACCAGTTTTAATGAATAATTGGTAAAACTTGACGATAAGCTCACAAAAGGCCATACTCACAAAATATTTAATTTCTAGACTTTTTATTGATTTTTTGCGATTTGTTTTACGTTGCCAAGCTGTTTTTCCAATGAAAATGGAAGTGCATTTTCTTGAAAAAAACTAAAAAAAAATGTAAGCCATCAAAAATGTCTCTTAAATTTGGTAGTGTAGGTAAGATATATCAAATAAAATATATGTATATTAGGATGTCCCTTATTTTTCCAAAGTCATTTTTCATTTGGTTGTAAAGTACTCGGAAATAAATTTTTACCTCAATCGGAGTATGATAATAGCTGCCATAGGAGCAATCGGAAGCGAAATAACCTTTAGTATGAAAAACTTTTTTGTTGTATGAGATATTTTAACCTCACACATGGTGTGTTTAGGACTGTCTCTTACATCCTGACCAAATGTGGTTAAAATCGGCTGTCATAGGAACAATCGGATGCAAATTGACCTTTCAAATCAAAAACATTCTTTTTTTTGATATTTTAACTAAACTCACATATTAGATATTGCCAAATCTTGACTATTTCGCTAAATTTAGTATTTTCTTGGTAAATCTGGCTTTTCATGCCAATTCTGCCTCTATTTCCCGCAAAATCACATTATTTGTCCTTAAGTCAAAGTCTAATTGCAGGGAAAATAATTAAAACAGCGAAGAGCGGAAGTTGAATTTTTCCGTATTTACAAAAAATTTTAGTGTGGTATTTAAATTCGTTATTCAGCTCGATCTTGATAAACTGGACTACTAAAGAGCAAATTTAAATTCTGCGAGCGAACCGAGCAATGGGCGAAGCCTCCTAGTATAAAATTTAATTTGCTAAAATTCTAAGCTTGCTTTTTAAGTTTTTTATGAGCTATATTCGATAACAGCTCAATTGTCATCACTTTTTTCCATAGTTGTTTGTAATTAAAGTACCCTCTTTCTTCACAACATAGTGCACAAACGGCACAAAGTCACTCAATTTTAACTCTCTCTTTCTTTCTCTCTCTCTCTCTCTCTCTTTCTTTCTCTCTCTCTCTCTCTCTCTCTTTCTTTCTCTCTCTCTATTTATCTATTTCTTTTTAGCTACAGCTCCAGTAAGCACAGTTATGTTTTGTCAATGTGCTTTTATGCAAAAAAGTAAAAGTATTTTCTTTTAGTTGTTAATATTAATTAATTTTAATTTTGAAACATTTTTTTTTTTAAATACATGACTCAATACACGAAACTTTTTTTTTGTGAAGGGCACAGGGCACTCGTTTTCTGATCTGTCGTGGAGTCGCGAAATAGCCATTCCAAAAAAAAGCAGGAGAACTTTTTGAAAGGGTCTCAAAATTGAATTGATAGTATCGCCAAAAGTCACCCAGATAAATATTTTTTTTAAGTAACACTTAAACATAGCTCGCAAACTCAAAAAAAGGTCCGGCATAAGCCCAAATTCTATATAAAAAAACGCTGACGTAATGTGAAAAAGAAGAAGCTGACTAACCTGGCGAAACATTGAACTGTTTAGAGTTTCGATTGGTATACCTTTCTCGCACACTCCCAAAAATTAAAAAAAAGGCCGCAACTTTGACGACGTTGTTTTTATAGACATAAATTAGATAATTTTGCATTTCTTCATTAATAAAGAGGGAGAATCCACGTAAAAAGTTCAAAAGCGATGGGTGCTCCCAAATACGCGCTGTGCTTGCGTGCTATCGCATATTTCTCCTTTATTAACTTTTTTTTTGCATGTTCATATTTAATATAAACCGTTGTTGACGCATATAGTAACTACTCAACTTTCTGTTATTTTTCCGTGTTGCATTGGCAACACTGTCTTTACGCTCGTCGACAGCTAAATATAGAGCACTTTACGAAGCGTAAAATTTATCTAGCTTGCGTACTAAGCTTTATGTCCAAATATCGCTAAGCGATCGCTTGGAAGATTCTATCGTCTACCCATCTCCCGCGCGACTTCCAGAAAACTCTTTACGGCAGTCAGCGATTGCAGGAAACTATTCTTTTAATATTGATAAGTGATAAATAAGAAAATGAAAGCATTTACTAGGTGGGGTGAAGAGTAACCTCCTTGGGAATAAAGAAAATGTTTTTCAAATTTTTTTTTTTTGCAGCGATTTTTCAACTTTTTGATCCCGCTCAAAAATAATTCTCTGGAAGGTCTGAATTCCTGCTACGCGGTGCCGATGATCTCCTCGCCCTGAAGGAGCCAAACTGGGGAATAAGGTGGATGGGGAATCAATTGGAGCCCTAAAACGTTTATTTTTCAAAGTGGCTCGCGTTTGTCACCGCGGCAGGATAATTTGTTCATATGAAAGATCTTATCCTTGTTGTATCTGCTAGCTGGCACACCTTCACTTTCAGGTCGACCAATACCATTTCATGTTTTATTTTTGGCAATTTCCTATGCCAGCCCATCGGAGGGCTTGGCTTAGGGGACTTCATCACCCATGCAGTTTTGGCCACTACGAACTACGAACTCTCAAAACTAATATTTTACGGTGCCTTCTAAAGAAGCACTAGCTCTAAAATCTTTATTCCATTTTTTTTTATTCCTTCGCCGTTTTGCCTTTAAAAAATAACGTTTCATGAAAAAATGAAAGTCGTTCTTTTCCATACTCAACATGATGCCAAACACGTCAACAAGAATCGGCCCGAAAAAAAACCAAAGACTGTATCGCGACAACATGCCTGCCTAAATATTAATAGACTAGAGGGCACCATAAACTTTTGTGCTATTGCAACGCATTTTTCTGGTCAAGGTCACTTATCACCCCACCTAGTAGCAGGTATCTTTATTCGCCAAACATTTTACCTTGGTATGGACTGGAGAACAATGGGATTTAGGCCTCAACTCCGTATATAAAAAAGGTGACATTATTAGATGAAAAAGAGCTTAATAACTCTTTTGCTAGTCTATTTGGTTTGCAGAAGACAAATAAAGTTGCCAGATCATCGCGCGTTGTTCGGAACTGTTTTCAAACTTTTGATTGGGCTGCTTTTTAAACCACTTACTTAAATAATTATTAAAAGGGTATATTGTATTCGTTAAAATGTAACAGGGAGAAGGAAGCATCTCCAGCCCCACAAAGTATATACATACATATATTCTTGATCAGCATCAACAACTTTTATAAGCCCCACGCAGATCAAGTTTGTTTCAAGTTTTTGCCACTCCCCTTCCCATTTTCTCAATTCGAAAAGTTACCAGACGCTGAGCTCTTAGAATATTTCGAATTTTTTGGTTATTAGCGTTGTCTATTAGCATAAGCCAGCGGTGGGCACACATGGGCTCTCGGAGCTATGAGGCAGCTCACATCATTTGGCGGCGCCGTCAAGTCCTACACAGGCAGCTCGAGTCGAGGCATTTTATGGCCGTCATAAAAAGCATTAAAAATGCACACAAGCAGCTCGACTCGAGACGACGCAACAACAATGCACACACAGTTCGACAGGAAGCTAGCAACAACAACGCACACAAGCAGCTCGAGTCGAGGCATTTTTGACACTTCAAATTTATGACCGTCAATAAAACAACAACAACAACATTGCAAAGGCGCAGTGTGCGCGCTGAAGGCCTTTTTTTTGCTCGCGGGTGATCGACAAAGTAGGTAGACGCGAAAAAAAAAACTAAAAATAAGGAAGCAAACAGAATGCTTTTACTGTTAAACAATGGATATTAAATGAATTCAACATATTTTTTTATTCAATTTTTTTGAAATTCTCTAATTATGATGCTTTGTTGTCGATTTAATCAAAACAACCACAATTTATACTAAAATGGTTTGCATGAAAAAGAAATAGTCGAAAAAGGGTCTGGATAATTTAAAGGATTCGGATCATAAGTCGGAATAAAAGGGTTATATTTTAAGAAAATTATTTTGATCGACACTGTTGCTCTTTTTTTTTTTGGCAGTATTTGATTTCCTATTTTTTTAAGATTTTATCTGTGGTTTTATTTTAGCTGGTTTCCTTGGAAATTTTCTTTCGAAGGGTCTGAAGACAAATCAGCTAGTTCTTAATACAGATGAAAAAACATTAAGACCAGTCGCACGATTAAAGGAGCCGCGTGATCTTTTCGCACTGCCTAAGGACAAGGACAATGATTGTTCACAGCAGGCCCCCAGATGGCCGATAGAATGTCAGGTGAGTAGTAGAAGTTTTTTAGTTCGATAAACAAGGGTTTGGATCCGGTCTCCATCTCCAGTTCTTAAAAATTTCTGAAAAGAGCATCTTTGTCGAAAAGACAGTCTACGTAGGTAGGTATTTTTAATATAATAGCCCTGTCCGTCTATTTCTGTGCAAACTAGTCTCTCAGTCTTAACGAAACTTCGTACAGGTCCATCGCTTTATTCCGACATACCTTTCTATCATGGATCATATTATTATCAAATTATCTTACCTTTATAGAGTGGAACTATAAATGGTCCCTCCTGATCATAAGATATTTCCATTCAACTTTTATTTTTTTTGAATTTTATGATAAAAATTAAAAAATAACTCTTATTTATAATTTGTATCATAAAAATTGAAATTAAATCTTATTTTACAACTTTTAATTCAAATTTGAAAAAAAAAAATTTTTTATATTGTTTATCGAAAAACTTATAAGAGTTACGATCCCTGGTTTTTTCTGTCTGTCCGTAAGTACGTGTGAGCGCCTAGATCTCAGAAACTTTAAGAGCTAGAGCAACCAAATTTATCATGCAGATCGATTGTTTCACATTTTTGCCACTCCCCTTTCCGCATCCGCAAATCGCGAAAAGCGAAACCACACTCACCGTTTTTAGAATGTTACGTATTTTTTTGGTAATTAACGTGATCAATTATTATAAGCTTTACCTACTTAATCGCAAGAAGATCGGCCAACCACAACAGCAGAAATGGCTGATTCAAGTTTCAAGCAATGTGCGTGTGCCTAAAAGCATGCAATAAAAAATATATTGTAAATTTGCCGGTGTCGCAGATTGTTAATTTTCCCTTGCCTTACACATTCCTTTCATATTTGGTTATAGGATCGAACGGTTTAAGGTTTAGTAGGAACATTTTTTTGTTTCTTCCAGATAAATATATGAGATATTTGAGATATAATATGTATATCAAACTTGGTGATGTCATAGGAACGATCAGTCAAAAATTTGGCTAATGTGGTAGTATAATAGTATAGTACACAGATGTCATAGGCACAATCACTCAAAGATATCAATATAAAATCTTCGACGTGCAAAGATAACCTATTTTGGGAATATTAATATTTACTAAATTATCTTTTAATTTTATTTTGTTAATATTATTCGATCTCAGGTCATTGAGGAGCGCATTATACACATTCCCTACGTGCCGCCCCAAGCAGAACCACTTAATGTTCTAACGGGCAATGAGCTGAAGCCGCGTCCAGTAGGCGAGGAAAATGGCATTATTGTGTTTACCTATTGTCCCATAAGTGCTGTCAATTACGTAAGTATTCAACCATTATTATTTTAATAGGTGCATGCATGCACTGCCGGCACAATCTAATATTGGGTGGGTCACCTATCAAATGACGGATCTGACTAAATATTAGTTGCTGGGGGGTGCTCCTAATTAAATTGACTTAACAACCAAATAGAAAACACCTAATGACCAAACCAATGCAGAGGATGAGTCAAGTGAAAACTCAGACGATTCTTCAGATTCGAGAAACGACTTCATGCCGCTTAGTCGTAGAACGACGCTACAGGAAGGAAAGGGTCCGATGAATAGCGTGTCTACAATATTAAATTCCGTTGACGATCGCTCGGCCGGAAACTCACAGGATGACGATGATGAGCCCGATACAAGTGGTGAAAGCGATATCAAGAAGACCGCCACATATGGTATAAGTTCGATCAAAGGTGACAGAAAGCTAAACAGCAATCAGCAAGAGGCCAACGAACTCGACGATATTTGGAACAGTACCAGCACTGAGTACAAACCAGCCTCGCCCCACTACGGACTCGGTCAGTTTGGCAAGAAAGTATCCAAGGCGATCATCAAGAAACTCATCGATTATGATCAGCAGCCCACAATTGCTTGCAATTCCAGCTCAAGCAAGGTACACAATAAATACGCAGTTACACCTATTAAACTCCCCAAAACCAATATTAAGCGTTTGGAGGTTGCTTTCCAAGGCAGTTCACGCCAGATATCTGATAAAGCCACACCGAGTCGCAAGAAAATAGTGCATGCAATCGCCGACTCGGACGTGGAGAATATTATCAGCGATGAAAGGGATATTAGTGACAATGTCAGTATCGAGCTAAGAGAAGGCGACGGTGAAAACTCTTTTGGTCGTCTGGCCGGTGGCGCAGACAAGATAAGAACAAGTTCAAGCTACGTCTCAGATACGGATACACTAGTGGGAGAAGAAAGCGAGGGCAGACTAGCATGTAAGCGCCGATTAATAAATGATAGCACAGTGCATCAGTACAATACAATACCTATGTATGTTAACTGTTCCTTTTAAAATCTCGATTACATAGAAATCAGCGATTTGTGTAGAAAGAAAGTTTATACGGCTCGTATTGTGTACCGATTAATGGTTATGCATAGTTATAACTAACAATAGTGCGTTCTAAGACTTTGTAGAACTCACCTAAGATAATAGGATATCAGAGGGAGGGGCAACATTAAAATGATTGCTGACAATGGGGCCGTTATGTCCTTTTTCATACATTTTTTTTATTTTTTCATTATTCTTATCTAAAAAACGTCGATCATTTAAATCGAACAACAGGGTCTTAAGATATTTATCAGGTGTGCTAAAGAAATCTCTTCCACTTGAATTTCACTTCAATTTAATTGCTATAGTATATCAATTATTATACAAATAAATTAATTTTTATTAATTAAAAAAGAAATAAAATAACCTATTATTCTGAAATGATAAACTTAAAAAAGTTTGTTAACAAACCCTTGGGAAATTAAATATAAGCAGCTGAGATTGAAAAGGTTGGTGAACATTAGAGTGCATCGATTTTTTTCACAAGAAATGGTAACCCATTTTCATAATCTATTTTCAATTCTAAGATGTTTTCACCAAGAAACCATAGTTCTAAAATGAAGTCCTGGTCCGCGCTTTTTAAGTAGAAAAATTCATTTTTTCGAACTTGAATATCTTGGGTGTTTATGGTCCGATCATGACAAACTTTGTGTCACTACTTTTGTTAGAAACAGGACTTTTAAAACTCTATAGAACCAAAGGACGAAAAGTCCTTTAAACATAATTGTCATCCTTGGAACGACAATTTCGCGATTCGTCTCTATTCTTAAAAATTAGTCAGAATTTAAGCTATTTTTCGGACTAACATTTTTTTTTTGTTCCTTGAATCCGTATTTTTTATTTGCTGAAAATGTTAAACATATTTTAATACACTTTTAACACAATAAAATACGTGTTACATTTTCTGTTATCAAAAAACACAGGTCCAAACAATAGCTTAAATTCTGACTTATTTTTAAGGATAGAGACGAATAGCGAAATCGTCGTTCCAAGGATTACGACTATGTTTAAAGGTCATTTCGTCCTTTGGTTCTGTGGAATGTTAAAAGTCCTGGACCTTAAAAAAGTATTGACACCAAGTCTGTTAGAATCGGACAATAAACACCCAAGATATAAGTTTAAAAAAAAAATGAATTTTTCAACTTAAAAAGCGCGGACCAGGACCTCATTTTAGAACTATGGTTTCTTGGTGAAAACATCTTAGAATTGACCATAGATTACGAAAATAGGTTACCATTTTTTCATTTTTTCGGACCCATACAATTCGATGCACTTTAGTAAACATGCTAAAAAAAAAAATAAATAATCATCGAAGCTCTGTGGCACTGAAAAATTTTTCGGAATTGCTTTTCTCTGAATTTGCTTTCACTTGTTATTTACATATGTAGCACACCTTTATATTTGAAATTTTAAGTGGCCTTCTTAAATTGACATAAAATGTTTGTTTGTTTCGGCACTGCGTCCCAAAATCATCACTAGACTTTTGCCTTGCAAGAGTATTTCAGAGAGTCAACTTTTCATAGTTTGTACTCTAAAAATCAGTGGTGTCCCAAGGCAAACTATATAAGATTTTTTTCCTATCCCATGGGAACGGAAAATACACAGTTTGGTTATTAATTAATTTTTTTTGATGCAACTGCGCAAATTGGGAAATATATTTTGTAAATAATAAAACCGGATTTGCTCCCAGCATCCGATGATAAGACGACAACGCTCTCCAAACGAGCGGTGAGCATGGCGGCAGCAGTTGCAGCTGTTGCAAGGGGACGTCGTCGGGGCTTTGAGCCAATGTCGAGCACCGATATCGGGGGCACTCATATAAGTTCAAGCACCAATACTAGCACCAATATCAATGAACTACTAAGCAGGGAAATACCCAGTCAAGAAATATATATTAATGAGAAGACATCGTTTCAATCACAACCCATTTCCTACGATATACCCCAAATGCAGTTTAGTCGCTCCGCGGTGGGCGGTGCCAAATTTGTGACTAACTGCCATCCAATGAATGCAGAGGATTACGATAGTCTGGAGTTCGAGTCACGTTTCGAGTCCGGGAACCTGGCAAAAGCAGTGCAAATCACGCCAACGTACTATGAACTTTACTTGCGACCCGATCTTTATACTAGCCGTTCCAAGCAGTGGTTTTACTTTCGCGTTCGACGCACTCATCGTAACATGTTGTATCGATTCTCTATTGTCAATTTGGTTAAGTCGGATAGCCTTTATAACGATGGCATGCGACCTGTCATGTACTCTACACTAGGAGCTAAAGAAAAGAGCGAGGGCTGGCGAAGATGTGGCAATAACATTTCATACTATCGTAACGACGATGAGTAAGTAGATTACACAAACTCCATCAAATTCATTACCTGATTTATTAAAGAAGTGACTATAAAATTCATTCTCAGAAGTAATAACAACACTAACGAGGAGGACGAGGATAATTCAAGTTACACACTCACATTCACAATCGAGTTTGAACATGATGATGATACGGTGTATTTTGCCCATAGCTATCCTTACACCTACAGTGATTTGCAGGTAAGCCAGGACAAAAAACAAATAGTAAAGGTCTTGCTTACGCGGAACACCTCAAAAAAATAAAATCCAAAATTAGAGGGCGGTTTATAATGAATTTAGGTGCAAAAATTATTCTCGCGTCTCCTTTAATTTTTTTTTTTAATTTCATTTTGAAATTTTAATGCAAAATGAACTTTTAGCGTGGTTTTTTTTTGTGCACGTTGACTAATATAGAACGCTTACCAACACTACTTCTTCTCCCACATGTAAATTTATGACGTGTTTTTCAACACCATGTATTACAGAATCTTATTAAAAATGCTTATATACAAAAAAACAATATATTAATATCAGGAAAGCCATTCATATGGTCATCATCAAATTTAATCTTCAGCAACATCGTCATCATCCCAAAGGGTGGGAAAACGTAAAGATTGATAATTATCAAAATTTTTGGAGACTCCCAACAAATATTTCAGGATAAGGATTATAAACTGTTTCTTAAGGAGTGAGAAAAGCGAGTTTATTGGCGCCGAAGGCAAGACATTTTTTTAAAAATACAATCACGCCCGCGAAGTTTTTCGCCTTCGGCGCAATTAATCACATTTTACTAACCAGGGCTCTATAAGCTCATGAATCCTTTGTTTGTAACTTGTGAACTTCTTCAAAAATTAGAATTTGGCCAAAAAAATAAAGTGTTGGAAAACACGCAAAAATTTACACATGACAAAAAGTAGTGTTGGTAAACGTTACATATCATCGAAAAAACACAAAAACAAACTTAAAAATTATATATAAAAAAACTAGTGGATCATTTTTGCACCACAATTCATCAAAAGTCGTCCTCTAATTTTTTTTTATGTGTTCCTCATAAACACGGCCTTAACTTAAACAAACTTTGATTTTTTTACGAGTTCTTATTTGTTCCTGTATATTTATAGGACTACTTAATGGAGATACAGCGTCATCCTGTTAAGTCAAAATTTTGTAAGCTACGACTGCTCTGTCGTACATTAGCTGGCAATAATGTGTATTATCTCACCGTCACGGCACCTTCAAATAATGAGGACAACGCACGGGTTAGTCAATACATACAAACATATATAGCTCGATTAAATTAGCAATAACATTATTTATTAATAGCGCAAGAAATCAATAGTGGTATCGGCCCGCGTACATCCCAGTGAGACACCATCCTCTTGGATGATGAAGGGTTTGATGGACTTTATAACGGGCGATACAACAGTCGCTAAGCGATTGCGTCATAAATTTATCTTCAAACTTGTGCCTATGCTTAATCCAGATGGCGTCATTGTAGGAAACACTCGCAACTCGCTGACTGGCAAAGACTTAAATCGGCAATATCGAACTGTTATTCGAGAAACGTATCCATCGATATGGTATACAAAAGCCATGATTAGAAGGTAAATATCCAAAAAGACCACAGCGTTTTACGTATGACGATCAGAGCTAGCAAATAACAGTTGACCGTTCTTCGCAGGAACATAAACAAACAAAAGCTTGCACGCATGCTCTCTCTCTCTCTCTCTCTTTCTCCGACCAGAACACTTCGAATCTTTTCCTCGTTGTTTTCGGTTGAGTGTTCTTAGTTGAAATATTCATTTTACGCTCTTTCAACAGCTTACAGAGAGCGAAACGATTGAGCGGTCACACATTGAGAGTTTAGATTTGGTTTAGGGAATTTTCAGGGAAATGTGGTTGTACCAATAGATTTCGCGAAATCTGCTCTGAGGCAAGACAAAACACCCTCTTGAGGACAACCATTTGTGGTTACGACTGTAACAGTGTTATCTTGAACTGTTGCCGTACCTTGTCTAGACCCCAGCAGTGAGGAAATCCGTCTGCCTGTGGTTTTCTTTAGGCCGCTCCTGGTCAGAGCAGTTTTGACAGCATCATGAGATGTGTTGTCGAAGGCACCTTCTATGTCCAGGAAGGCTCATATATCCACCTCCTTATTGTCAACTATGCGCTTAAAGAGCGGTGTAGTTAATATAGAGCCGTGTCCGTGGATCGGCCTGCTCTGTATGCATGCTGCGTTGGTTGCAGCGGGGAATTCACTAGAAGAGTACTTCTTATCTTATGGACCACCAGCTTCTCCAGCGTTTTCAGCAATGTGTTGACGATGTTTAGCTGATGGGTCTGAAGGTCTTGAGGCTGGTGATATCTTTCTTCCCTGCTTTGGGGATGAAGACCACCCTAGCTCTACGCCACGCACTTGCTTTGTATCTGAGTGCAAGGCTGCTTATCATTATCCTCCTAAGGATGGGGAGGAGTATATCCTATCCCTGCTGTAGAAAGTATGGTGATATCATGTCAAGGCCTCCCGATTTATAGTGCTCGAAAGTACCAATTGCCCATTGTATTCGTTCCGGTATGACTGTCGACTTGGCAATTTTCCAGTCGGCAGACACTGGCCTAGACATGTGTCTCCCGGGAAGTGTGTCTCATACAAAAGCTCTAGTTTCGCTATGCTACTATACTACCAGTGAAGGTGCCATCCCTTCGTTTCAAGTCTAAATTTGCCTCCGGTGTGCTTTCTATACTTTCGCAGAATTTGCGATAGTTCTTCCGCTTGACCTTTCTGATCTCCTTGTTATAGGAGATAAGGCTTTCACGGTAAGAGTCCCATATACCGTCTCTCTTCGCTCTGTTGAAGAGGCGACGGGTGATGAGTCGTTGCCTTTCGAGGCTATCGTTCCACCAAGGGGCATCCGTTTCTTTGCGCTTCCTTCCAAGACGATAGCTCTCTTCGAATGCATCTGTTATGCTACTGTTTATATTGCGTACCACTCTTTCTAGTTCCAATTGTGAACGGGGTATACCCGTCCTTTCATTGGATAGATTGAGCTGTAGGGTCGTTTTAAACGTTTCCCTGTTTGTCTTTCTGGGGTTACGGGCTGGTGTGCTACTGTCCATATTGACCTGCAGCTCAAATAGGATGATATCTTGATCATGACACAGACTCATCCAGAGAGACACGCCAGTTTCTTAGGTGTGGTTTAAGGCACCTACTCATCAGGGCGATGTCTAGTACTTCTTCCCTGATTCTACTTACGAATGTCGGTGTGGCACCGAGGCCACCGCACGGTTTATGTTCACCTAGGTTAGCTTAGTGCTGATGACTTGACTCATCGCAATACAACAGCGGCTCCATATCACATGACGAGGGGGGCCGATAGTTCCCCTCGTCATCGCATGGCATCAAAGTGACGTCTGCTCCTTCCAGTTCGTATTGCAACTCCTGGGACGACATGGCCGTCTGCTGATCCATCTCCTCAACTGCAGCGGGATCCAGTGTCAGATCCGCCAGATCCTCGTCCTCGGCAAGATCCTCCAACGAATTGAAGAACCTACCAGACAACCACTGGACCCGCTCGCCGACGGGGACAGCTCCGTGTTCATTTCCGTAGGAGGGAGATCCTCGCTCGCGGGTGCGGTAGTTCCGGATGGGACGTTCACTGCCCTCATAACATCTTTTTCCGTCGTCGTTTTTAATCCACCAACGGGGATTTTCCCGAAGCGGAAGAAC
This sequence comes from Drosophila quinaria, assembly GCA_035047525.1. Classification (NCBI taxonomy): domain Eukaryota; kingdom Metazoa; phylum Arthropoda; class Insecta; order Diptera; family Drosophilidae; genus Drosophila; species Drosophila quinaria. Next base: position 5,364,657 of record JAWNPO010000455.1, on the reverse strand, counting down.
AGCTGGTGGCTTCTCGACACAATGTCCAGTTTGGATGCCTCGTCAATGCCAAGCATTAACAGGGCTCCTCCTCCTTTATTCCTCCTTGAAATGATCCTCCATGAGTCGGTCTCGATTTTGTTTTGGTTGCTCAGCAAAACCAACAAGTCATCGGTTGCCCGATCCGCACATCTCGGGCAGTAGATGAAAATGAATGCCAGTGATGGGACGGGAGTGTCCCATCCTGTCAGTATTACTTCATCCAGGAGGGCCTCCCAGAGCGCGGACAAGTCCCCATGAGTGAGAATTACCTGGGGATAGTACACAGGTAACACGGCCACTTTCACCTTTTTCGCTACAGAGATGGACATCCTGGCTGCTGCTGACGTGCTGGGCCACTCCTCCAGAGCTTCCTGCCGTCCTGATTCTGGAGCCTCGTGCTTTGCTCCGATAGGTGTCGCTACACCAGGTCTTTGAGCAGTTTGCTCCACCGCTCGCACCCTTTTAGGGGTGTCGGTGGGCGGTGTAAGCGCACTAGTCGACCTTTTGCTTGCAGGTGCCCTACCTTCTGATGTCTCCGCTCTAGGTTCCTTGGCCTTGGCCAGTGCATCCTTCTGAGTCGTCCCCCGCTGGAAATACCGGATGTACCATTTGATTCGCGATCCATAGAGTTCACGCCTGTGGGGATCGTCTAGTCCACCCGGTTCTCCCAGACCTGGCAGATGATCTTTCTTTTTTGACGGCGGGGGTTTCTGTCCCCGTCTGTCAACGGCTAACGCAGGACGCATCGGTCGGGCTGGTCCTACCGTGTTCCTTTGCGCGTGTTGCCGCGGTGTCTGTAGATTTGACCGTCTTTGCTATTTGGAGCCGTAGTTTGGCTGCGTGGAGGTTTGACTACCACGTTGGAGGGCCGTTCCCTGTCAACGCCCTTTGACGGTCCTCAAAGTGTCTAGCAAAACTTTCCGCAGGGAGATCCTGCGGGGTTTTGAGATTTTGGTTCTTTCTTTTATCCATGAATGGTCCCACGAGTAGCGCGAAAAAGATGAGGTCCATCCGAGCAGAGGTCCGCATGCTCGGATAAGGCTGGTTAACACAGCCGCTCGCCACTTGCCTGAGCTCACCGTTCACCGCTCACTGAACTAGTTTTTGACCCGGGCCCCCAGCCAGGCTGACTTGCTTGAAAGGCGGCAACACAAACGCCTTGTCGGTACGATGTTCGGTGTCGTACCCGCTGTTTGTCCGGGACTGCTTATTACGTGGGAGACTCGCTATTCGCAGCTTACCTCCCCGGGGGGTGGCCATTCGCTATCCGCGACCCGCCTGGTGGCCTTAGCTGAGCCCCCTCCGATCCTTCTCACAAGCTCTTCGGAATAGGAATATCTGCAAGTATTTTGACTTATTTTTTGATCCAAACGCATTGAGAAAGTCAAGTCACGAGCAAAAACAGACGCATAGGCGGATACAACGCAAAAACGCTAATTTTTTTCGCTCATAGCAAAAGAGGAAAAATTCGTTGAACGAAGATCGATTTGTTCAAAAGACGATGTGAACGGTTCATCTCTTCTTGCTCAAAAAGTCAGTAAATAACAGTTATTTTTTTGACAACGAAAAAGAATTAACAATTATTCGCGAGCTATGTTGACGATACAAAACTGAGCGATGTCTACAATTTCAATTTCAGACTGATTGAGGAATGCGGTGTGGCAATGTATTGTGATATGCACGCTCATTCACGCAAGCACAACATATTCATATATGGCTGTGAGAACAAGCGGAATCCTGAGAAAAGACTTACTGAGCAAGTCTTTCCATTGATGCTGCATAAAAACAGCGCCGATAGGGTGAGCCTAAAGACATTGAGCAGCTAATTGGTTGCTTCCCTATATTACATTTAATAACATTATCTACTTATTTTTCCGTCAGTTTTCGTTTGAAAGCTGTAAATTTAAAATACAGCGGAGCAAAGAAGGCACTGGACGCATTGTTGTTTGGATGCTTGGTATAACAAATAGCTATACAATTGAGGCATCTTTTGGCGGTTCCTCGCTGGGCTCGCGTAAGGGCACCCATTTTAATATACAGGTAAAAATTATTTAAGAGGTAAATTTCTTGTTTATGCGAAACACCTAAAAAATCTACAAAAATAATAATAAAAAAAATCCAAGATTAGAGGGAGATTTATGATGAATTTGGGTGCAAAAATTTCCTGGTCTCCACTAAATAGATTTTTTAAATTTTATTTTTTAAAGTTCACAAAGGATTCAATGAGCTTTTCATGGTCATTGAGAGACTCTCCAGAAATGTTGATAATTATCAATCTTTACATCTCCCCCACCCTTTAGGATGATGGTGATGATGACGATAATGTTGAAGATTAAATTTGACGATAACCATATGAATTGCTTTCCTGACCTTGTTCTTGACATATTTTATGATTGATAAGTTGCTTATTTTAATACTTTGTTTTTTTTTGTACATAAGCATTTTTGACAAGATTCTGTAATATATAGTGTTGGAAAACACTGCATACATTTACATGTGGGAGAAGAAGTAGTGTTGGTAAGCGTTCTATATTAGTCAACATGCACAAAACAACCATGCAAAAAGTTCATTTTGCATTAAAATTTAAAAATTAAATTTAAAAAAAAACTAAAAGAAACGCGGGAATAATTTTTGCGCCTAAATTCATCATAAACCGCCCTCTAATTTTGGATTTATTTTTTTGAGGTATTCCGCATAAGCACGACCTTTACCATTTAAGATTCACAATACAATATATTTATCTATATATATATATGTATTTTGCAGGATTATGAGCACATGGGACGAGCATTTTGTGAGACTTTATTGGACTATTGTGATGAAAATCCGAACAAAGTAAAGCGACATGCTAAATTATTTAAGCAAATCAAAAAGATAAGAAAACGCGAGAAACGCGAACAGAAAGCATTGAAATTACAAAAAATGGCCGATCAGGGATGTATAATAAGCGACAAAATAAAAGTGAAACGTTCTGTGGAGAAGAGTGTCTCTTAGGAATGTCATTCATTTGTATACATTTATACACAGATACCCTATCATAAACATACCTCCAGCCAATCGCTTTTTGCCACAATTGTGTAATTGTTGTGAGGTTATGCCATTTTTGCTATTTTGCTGATTTACCCCCGACACCACATAATTCAAAAAAAAAAAAAAAACCAAAAATATATAACGCGGAATTTGCGAATATTTATTTCTATGTATTACATGTTCAATACTAAAATGTTGCCAAAATAGTTAATTTGAATGCTATCTATCGCCTATCGCTGTTTTTATATACATACTTATATTAACTTTATTTAAATACTTATGTAGTAGCTTTCGCAATCAACACTATAGGAATATAATTTTAAACCTATTTTTCATATACGACGGCTGATTAATTAAGCACTCCGCCAGCTGCATTCGTGAATTTGACTCTAACATTTTTGAGCTGAATCGTTCATACAATTTTTGTTTGGAAGCCTTTTAAAGCAATTTTTTAAATCAAATATAAAAAAATTGTTTTATGCAAATTTCGCGCCAGAAAACTCAGATAAAATTCATGGATTAATATTAGAGATCTGCATGAATTCACTAAAAATTTGAGTTCAAATGAATTAATTCGAACGATGTCGAATTAACTGAGTGCGAAGCACAATTTGAATTGAATTCGTTTGAGTTTTAAAATGACAGTTCCTGAAAATAATGAATTTAAAAAGGCCAAATTCAGGAGTGTAATTAGAAATTTTAATAGTCAAATGACTGCATTTTTCACTTTGTTTGCAATTCCTTACAAAGGAGTAGTGACTTTGATGGTCTGGGTTGGGGAAATAAACAGAAAAGTATTTTTGCCTCATTGTAAAAAACAAGCTGCATATAAATATTTTGTGTTAATAATGGAGAAGCGTTGTACAAGGTGGCGCAAATGAAGTCATCCGATGTTGTTTGGCTCTTATTTTTTTTCTAAATGAAAACTTCGATTCTGTTTTTTGATTATGTTTATTTAGACCTTTAGAATTAATTGTGTTAAGTCGAGAAGATGATATCGGACAAATGGGCGCCGTCACAATTGATTGCCATACGGGCTCGTTTTTTGGCATTTTCCATCACTTCGGCGAGAGTTTCGGGCGATAAATTATCGCATTCGTGTCGGATATTTTCCTTGAGGGCTTCCAAGGTCTCAGGCTTGTTGATGTAAACACCGGACTTCAAAAAACCCCATAAAAAGAAGTCCGGGACCGTTAAATCGGGCGATCTGGCGGGCCAGTGCAAATCGCCAAAACGCGAAATTAAGCGACCCGGAAACGCGTCCTTCAGAATGTCGGTTGTGGCTCGTGCAGTGTGTGCTGTTGCTCCGTCCTGTTGGAACCACATGTCCACCAGTCCTAATTCGTCCAGTTCGGGCAGAAAAAACTCGGTCAACATTGCCCTATAGCGCGCACCGTCCACTGTTGTCGTTTGACCCGCGGCGTTCTCGAAAAAAAATGGCCCGATGACTCCTCCAGCGTGAACAGCGCACCACGCAGTCACTTTGAGCGGGTGTAATGGCTCCTCGTGCATCACTCGCGGATTTTCGGTTCCCCAGAAGCGATAATTTTGCTTGTTCACATACCCGTTGAGGTGAAAATGAGCCTCATCGCTCATTATGATTTTGGTCGAAAAATCGTCCACTTCGGTGTCGAGATTGAGGATAGCTTGGGCATAAGTTACGCGCGTTTGGCGGTCGGCAGGCAGCAGCTGATGCACGGACTGAACTTTGTAGGGGAACATGTTCAAATCTTTCACCAAAATTCGTTGCAGGGACCGTCGGCTGAGGCCCAATTGCGTGGCACGTCGTCTGGTCGATGTTTCGAGGCTCACTTCGACGTCCTTGGCTACAGCGGCGATATTCTCGGCAGAACGGGCGCTCCGGGGCCGGCCACTCTTGGCAACGTCTCGTGTGGTCCCATACTCTTCAAGGTTAGTGGCTAAACGGCGCAGTGTTTGCGCAGTCGGTGTCGGACGGCCGGGAAATAGGCGACGGAATTCGCGCTGCGCCAACACCACGGACGAATGGTTACGCAAAAAAATAGACACAATTATTCCGCGTTCTTGGGGAGTGTATCGCTCCATGGCTTATTCACTTGTATTCTGTATCTGTCTAGTCCACAAATGTCAAAACAGATTTGACATTGGCGGCCATTTGCAAAAATGAGAGCATCTTCCAATAGGGTGACTTCTTTTGCGCCACCTTGTATTATTGTCACCAGTACAGACAATGTCAATAAAGTTATGTTATCAGATTCAAACTTGGATTAAAAACTCTTTATAATAATAAGAATGAGAGATATAGATTAAATAAATTGTATTAAAATTAAACTGTATATTGCTCTTCATTGCGCACATGAAATCAACAGAAAAAATGCATGCTAAAAAATAAAATATGAAAATTAAATCAAGATTCGAAACAAACTCGAATTAACTCAAAACAAAGTAGCAGTCTCACTCATTCACTACGTGTCACTCCGTATGAACGTTATGAGACTGAGTCTGACACGAACGCACCAACCAAATAAAAATCGTTCGACTTATTTCAATTAAATTTTGAACACGAATGGTTCCATCTTCATTTTAGCTCATTCATGCAGACCTCTAATTAATATTAAGATTCGTAACCTGGCTGTGGCTGTAAGCATCTCAATTGAGCGGATCCATCACAGTTTGCACAAATAAGAAAATGCTATTCGCGCGAAGAGGGACAACATCAAGACAGTGAAAAGGCACTTTAAGATTTAGATTTAAGACCACTGCGACTAATTTCTGTTTTGAAATCTGAATAAATGAAAACAATGAGAACCTTAAAAAAAATCACTGTCTTGTTAAACAGCCCTCGTATATGTAGAATGATAGGCGTCAATAGTGCGTACGATGGTCCGACAGCCAATCCAATATGCTCTACTGTACATGCTAACACTATATATCATATATTATAAATATGTACATAAGTAAAATTATAAAACTAGCATCTAATCGCATATTTATTGTTTAGCTGTAAAATTCTCGTTTATATTATTTTTATCGTAATACTTAAGTAGTACTTTTGTAGTTCTCACAACATGGCTTGCCGTATACTGTAAAAATAAAATAAATCTCTTTTGTTCTCAATTCCAAAATATTTTATTATTTTTCTTAATTTTGGCCAGTCTACAATTTTTCACTAATCCTAATGAATTAACATTTACAATAGATTTTAAATTTACTCAAACAACAGGAAAGACTACGCTCTAAAATAATTGAAAGATTGATGCGCGAAGGCTCAAGTGCCGATGAACCGTTAAACATACCATTGTCCGATTATTCCAGGTAAGTACGATTGGAAGAAAGTAAATAACTCTAACTATTAATTAACGAGACTGAGGGTAAGGTGTTCCTTTCTCGACTGTTTAGTAATTTATGTCAGAGACTGCAAATAAGTGTTATGAATGCTAGATTCATACTTTGAATTTTCATTTAAAAAGTAAAAAATAATCATTTTTTTATTTTTAAAATAAAAGTTACGGAATAACTCTAATTTGTAACTTTTAAAATAACGTTCAAAACTAATTCTTATTTTTTCTTTTTATTGAAAAAATCAGTTTCACAACTTTTTATTACAAATTTAATTTTAGTGATTATTTTTTAATTATATAAAACTTAAAAATAATTTTTATTTCGTAACTTTAAAATATTAATTTCAAAATAATTGTCAATTTGCAATTTTTATTATAAAACTTACAATTTTCTAAATTTTAAACCAGGGATTAAAACCCTAACCGAAACCGTAACCTTTAACCGGTAAAAACCAATTGAAAATTAAAACCGTAGCCGATAAAAATTTTTTTTATTTGACCGAAACTTAAAAACCAAAAATCTGTAAACCAAAATAACCATTTAGTAACCGTTTCATTTGTTAGGGTTAATTTCGGTTGTACATGCATACATACAAAAAAAAAATTAACAATGTTTATTATACAAATTTTTTAACTATTTCGATTTTTACCGACTCAGAAGTCTTGTTTGCGATCTCTGATATTTTGTTATTAGTTTAGTATTTTATTTTTGATTTTTTAATGTATTATTATTTTCTTATGTTTAATTCAGAATTTTTATTTGTGATATTCATGATCGAATTTTAATTGCACTAAATAAGAGCAAATAAAATAATTTTGTTAAATTATATCTTAAAATTGTTAAAATTTATCTAAGCTACATCAAACTGAAGAATAAGTACAGTCGTAGGCATAAGTATTTTTGCACCATTTAAACTTTAACCTTTTGAATGATATAAAACTTTCCTTAAAATTTTCGAATTTTTGTAAACGATTTAAAAAAAATGTTTTTATTGCAAAAATTTTCTTTAAGCAATTCTAATAGGGACTGCAAACATTTTTTCAAATATCTCTTCGCTAGTATTTCTTTAAATTTTTGGAAAATGTGAAAATAGGCACTTTTTCCTACTTTTCATACAAAAAGTGCCTGTTATGTAATTTTCTATGACTGTATGTGAAATAAATGTAAGAATGGAGCATTAAGAAAGTAAAGCCTTTTTAATTATTATTATTATATTATTATAACTATATTTTGCATTTCTTTTTGTGAACTGAAACATACAAAAACCGGTTCACCGTTACGAAACCTTTATTTAAAGATTTTGAGTAACCGATAACCTAAAACCTAAATGCGAACATAACCGAAACCGTAACAGAAACCGATATTCGTATCGGTTTTAATCCCTGTTTTAAAAAAATCTTTCGTTTTCCGTAATTTAGCGATGAGGGCAATTGCAGTTCCAGTTCCGACAATGAAGGCAAACATTCAATAACAGCCTCGGATTTGGAAGGCCCGTGCTGTGCGCCAATACGCGCGCCACCGAGTTCACCTGAGGTCATGCACGAGATTCGCAAGGTAGGTGTCGATTTGATGATATTTCAGCCCGAAATTCAGAAGTTATATAGCACAACGACAACACCTTCACGCACCCTTAATAGTTTCGAGTGCGACGTATGCACAAAGTGATGCATGTTTTGGACCAAGTTTACTTTTCGCCGGTACTCCAGCGGAAGTTCAAGGCGTTAGCACGACTTAAGCGACGTCGACAAAAATTGGGATGTAAATCGACAAATTTCAAACGCATTGCCGGTGGTGGTGAAAGGGGTCCAAGTTCACCCAACGGAAATGTCAATGAGAAGCTTACGGCCAGCGATATAATCGAACGATCTCAAATAGGCACTAAATTGCCACAACACCCGTCAGCAGAATCAGAAAGTACCGAGAGCATTGGATCTGAGACCTCAGAGTTAGTAACAGATGTTTGTAATGATACCATTCAAATCAGTAAACCGCCATCCCGTAAGCGAAACAAGAAAACCAAACACATGCCCACAGAAAAGGGAGCATCTAAAGCATTAAATCGCAAAATGCGTATTGATCGCAACTTGCGACTTTGGCTGGCAAACAGACGCATTTTTATTTTTCGACGAAAGAAGGTACATGTAGCTCCAATATCTGTAACCAAAGAATTCGGTACGCCGAACACTTTTAACTTATTGAATCATATTGTTTCAATAAATTATTTACTTCCAATCTTCTTGAAGTGAATGACAAATGAGCTAAAAATTGAAAAATCGAATTGTCACAAAATTAATTAATTGCTGTTCCTAATTCCGAAAATCGACAATAATTGTCGTTTTCAAAATGAATGCTGTAGTGACACAGGGTTTTAAACAAAATGCCATTTAAAGCATTAAAAATTATAAACTGAAAATTATAATTAAGTTGAACATTTTTAAAATCGTTTAACATCACTACTTCAACTTTAAACAGTTGATGTATATTTTAAAGTAATTTTCTATAAGCTGTTCTGAATTCCACTTAAATTTTTGTTGTCGAGTTTTAGTCTAATTTAATTCGACCTGAAATATTGAAAACAAATTATCGAAACGTTTTCGAAACTAAGTGCGAAAACTAAAACCAAGTTCATTTCGGTCGGATTTGGGAACAGCAAATAATAAAACGTTCGTTTTCGTTTCGTTTTTACTTTTTGAAAACGTCCGGGATTCGGACGGGTTTATTTCTTTAAGTTATACTAAATCACTTCAAATAGAATTAGGAGTTTGGAGGGGATACATTCGAAAAGTCAAATTTTCGCTCACTCTGAAGACTGACAAATTTTATTTAAGATTGCTTTTAAACTGAGTGACTAGTTTTCATAGAGCAGGGGTGCCCAAAATTGACTTATGGATGGGCACTCACCACGCATGTAACGAAATTTTTTTTTTATTTTAGTGTGTACACAGAAAACAAAATATGAACATTTCACACACACACATTTTACAACAAAGTGAAGTTTTTCATTTTCAATGTACACCAAACAATTTGTTCTTGTTTTGTCAGCAACGAAAGTTGACGGAAAGAGGAATGTGCAAATTTTGTTGTGTAATTTGCAATGTGCGTCAGAAGCTTACCAATGTGTAATCTCACACAATTGGCATATCCAACGTGCAAAACAAAAACAAATGTGCGATGTGGACACACATTTCCTAACTTTTTTAATGCATTTTTCTTTTTATTCGCATTCAGGCCTGTTCCGAATTTCACTTTCGATAAGATTTGTCGGAATTGAATTTATTTAACCTGCTCTAATACCATTTCGGTTATATTCAGCAGATTGATATCACTTAGAGTTGAAGAGTTTAAGTCCGATAAGGCCAAAAACGATCATTTTTAAACACAGTACTTTAAAAAAGTTTTTAAGTTAAAAAATGTATAAAAAAATTAATTTTTTAGAATTCTACACTTTTACAAATTTAGAATGATTTATGAAATTAACATTTTTTTGTATATTTTCGTAAATTTGTACAATTTGTTTTCTATTTATTCTAAATTTTTGCAGTTTTTAACTTTTTTAACAATAATAAAATGCTCATGCTAAATTATGATAACATAAGAGGTTACAGCTGATAAATTAAAAGCACAAGAAATTTTTGAATATCACAAAAAAGTCCGGAGATCTCTTGATTTTTTTCTAATCTTCCCAAAGAAAGCATCGTAACCTAGTCTCATATTTAACTTAGACTTATACTTATTTCTGATCGATTTAAACTAAATATGGTTTGGTTTAGTTGAGATATCTCTAAAAACAAAACGTTTTCAAATTTTTGACTCCGGTTCCGACAGATCTAACAACACCAATAAAGCAATACGACTGAAAGCTAAGATTGTTATAACACTCTAATGCCTTCTGTGACGATATAAAAAACAAAAGGAATTCTGCAAAAAAAAAATAGGCAAACCAGTACATGCCAATCAGCCTTATACGAAGGTCTAAAATTGAACTGTTTTGTTAAGCACTACAAACAGACTTACATACATACACTGCTCACCGCTTGAATAGGATACCCCTTAAGTGAGTTTTTGACCGAAACTATTCATTCTAGAGAGGTAATTAAACTCTGTGCCCATTGAAAATGGGCAACAAAGGGTATAATAGTTTTTTGAAATGTAAGTAACAGGCAGAAGGAGGCGTGACTGACCCCATATAATATACGTATATGTATTCTTGACCAGAATCTACAGCCAAGTCGACTTAGTCTGTTTAAACGCGTTGTTCTCGGAGACTTTATGAGCTAGCGACTTTAAATTTAGTGTGTTGGTTCCTGGAAACTAGACAAAAATCAAGTTTGGATCGGACCAGTCAGTCGAAAACCAAGCCTAAGTACAAAAAATCTCTTTAGTATTTATTGGGACCATCCTATTTATCCTAACCCAATTTGGTTACAATCGGTATACTATTCACTCAAAATTTGAGTTTGAAGTAATCGAACGATGTCGAATTGAGTGAGTGCGAAGCACACTTTGAATTGAATTCGATTGAGTTCTAAAATGACAGTTCCTGAAAATAATGAATTTAAAATGGCCAAATTCAGTCGAGTAATTAGAAATTTTAATTGTCAAATTACTGCATTTTTTCACTTTGTTTGCAATTTTCCTTAGGGTCGCTCACAAAGGAATAATGGCTTTGATGGTCTGGGTTGGTGAAATAAACAGAAAAGTATTTTTGCCTCATTGTAAAAACAAGATGCATATAAATATTTTGTGTTAATAATGGAGAAGCTTTGTATTATTGTCACCAGCACAGACAATGTCAATAAAATTATGTTTTAAGATTCAAACTTAGATTAATTAATTAATATATACATTAGAGTGCATCGACTTTTTTAACAAGAAATGGTAACCCATTTTCAATTCTAAGATGTTTTCACCAACAAACATTTTCCTTGAAAATGTAAAATATATTTTAAAACACTTTAAATACAATTTAAATGAAATATGTGTTACATTTTCTGTTAACAAAAAATACGGGCTCAAGAAAAAAAATGTTTGGTCCAAAAACTAGCTTAAATTCCAACTAATTTTTAAGGATGGAGACGAATCGCGAAATCGTCGTTCCAAGGATGAAAACTATATTTAAAGGACATTTCGTCGTTTGATTCTGTGGAATTTAAAAAGTACTGGTCCTAACAAGAGTATTGACACCAAGTTTGTCAGAATCGAACAGAAAACACCCAAGATATAAATTTTGAATAAAAATGAATTTTTCAACTTAAAAAGGACCAGGACTTTATTTTAAAACTATGGTTTCTTGGTAAAACCATCTTAGAATTGACCATAGATTACAAAAATGGGTTAGCATTTTTTAATTTTTTCTGGCCCATACAAATCGATGAGCTCTAATGTACAGAGATTAGCTAACTCAAGCAGACCCGCAGATAGACGGACGGACAGACGGGCACGGCTAAATGGACCCGGCTGTTGAAACTGATCAACTGATCCTTCTGCCTGTTACATATGTTTTACAAAACCATTATACCCTTTTGGGCCCCTCAATGGGCACAGAGTATACAAATTAATTCTTTAGAGGTCAGTAGAAAACTCACTTAAGGAGATGTGCCATTCAAGTAATGAGGAAGGAATAAATATGTATGTGCACATTTATGCAATGTGAATTGTATTACTGTTTCAGAACCGACGGCAACGTGCGCGAGGTAAGCCTCTAAAGAAGCGAGGCGAAGTAACGCGCACTGCACTAGATTTGCCAACCACGGATCCAGGCTCAGATCTGCATTTTTCTACAGACGATGAGGAGCTGTCGCCAACAGGTAACGTAGGAATCGGGGTAGTGGCTCCGCTGCGGCACACTTTACTTCAGAGCGAGTTGCAGCGTCGATATATTGAAGAAATTGGTGACATTGTAGTGCAGAAACCCAAACCGATTCATCATATGCCTCCAGAATTGATAGTAACAACGCCGACAAAAATAACGGTCCCCGCCGGCAGTAAAAAATTGGAAGTTTACAAGCTAACGCCGCGTACTGCCCCCGAGCAGCAAGATGAGAGTCAGGTTAATAGTCACTCAATCGCTAAGGGCGCTCGACGCACCTACTCTTGGCATAATCTCAATCAAGACAGTGGAAATGCAAGACAGAATTTCTTTACTAGTGATCCCAAACCAGCCGTGAAGATGCACAGGGCGCCACCACGACAGTAAGTGACTAAAAATTAAATATTGGGCGGGGTGAAAAGTAACCTCCTTGACCAGGAAAATGCTCTGCAAAAAAGTTTATGGTGCCCTCTAGTCAATTCATATTTGGGCAAAAAATTTCAATTTCAGAGCTATCCAGGGTTTTGTTTTTTTTTTTTTTTTTTGAGAGACGATTTCCGGAGGGTCTGAAAAATACCAAAATTTCTTCTTCGCGGCTTCGATAATCTCCTCGCGCGAGATGGTTTTTTTTTATTGATGAGCCATCTTTTGAGGTTTGGGAACATATACTAGTCTGAGGGAGCCAAGTCGGGCGGATGGATGGGGAATGAACTATAGCCCTTAAACGTTAATTTTGCGAAGTGGCTCGCGTTTCTGTTTTTGCTCCGGAGTCAGCAATGCGCGGCACCCATCGGCAGGATAATTTTTACATATGAAAAATCTCGCCAAAAATATTGCGTATACGCACAGTACATAGCCTTGTGGCATCTACTTGCTGGCACAGCTTCACTTTCCGGTCGACCAATACCATTTCATGTATTTTTTTGACATTTTCCAGTTAAAACCCATCGAAGGGCCTGCCGAAGAAACCAATATTTTACGGCAGCGGTGGGCACACAATTTGAACTTGGGAGCTCTACAACAAAAATTACAACACCAACCCTTTTCGCGTCTACCTACTTTGTCGATCACCCGCGAGCAAAAAAAAAGGTCTTCAGCGCGCACACTGCGCCTTTGCAATGTTGTTGTTGTTGTTTTATTGACGGTCATAAATTTTAAGTGTCAAAAATGCCTCGACTCGAGCTGCTTGTGTGCGTTGTTGTTGTTAGCTTGCTCGCGAACTCTGTGTGCATTTTTGTTGCCTCGTCTCGACTCGAGCTGCTTGTGTGCGTTGTTGTTGCTTTTTATGACGGCCATAAAATGCCTCGACTCGAGCTGCCTGTGTGCCACATGACGGCGCCTACAAAGGTTGTCAGCTACCTCATAGCTCCCAGAGCTCATGTGTGCCCACCGCTGTTTTACAGTGTAATCTAAAGGAGCACTAGCCCTATAATATTTATACAACTTTTCTTTTGATTCCTTCGCCGTTTTGCCTTTAAAAAATATTGTTTTAGGAAAAAACGAAGTCGTGGTGAAATTTAAGAGGGTTGCCTAAATATAAATTTACTAGAAGACTTTTTTGCGATTTCAGCTCATTTTCATGGTCAAGGAGCTTACTTTTCACCCCACTTAGTAATAACACAAAAAAAAAAATGGTTTCTGCTTATCTATATATTTACAACAGCACCGTACCCAGCAACTTCATACCACTGGCACAGCAAAGAAATAGAAATGTCGGCAATGCTGACGACTTACAACTGAAACTATCGTTAAAAAAGAAGATTTGGACGGGAGCCCATGGCGAGCCAGACAACCGACCTCTAGCTTGGTACAAGGGCCACCAATCCAAGGCACAAGCTCAAGTGGGCAACATAATTCCTTTGGCAGCTGCAGCGGCTGCCATCCGTAAGGCAGGAGGTGGACAACAGATGCGGGATATGTTTGCCAAAAGCAACAAAGAATCGGTAACATCGGGCGGGGGAACCGCAATGCCCTCTGCAACTGCAGCACTACCACCAACCTACATGGGTGCACCGCGTAGGCCTCGCAAATTGGAGCAGATGGATTTATTCAAGTAAGTTTACGATAAATTCGATATAGAAATGTCATTAAAATACAATTAAACATTTGTAGCGCCTGCTCACAAAAGCTTCTACTGTGGCAGCAGGAACACAAGAAGTTGCAGCCAATGCATGCCCGCCTCATGGGTGGCAGCAGCGTCAAGCTGGAAAATTCGCAAATAATGCGCGGCAGTAAGCCCAAAACGAGATCCAAAACAGGCAGCTGCAGTGAAGTTATCCAAGTAAATGTAAATGGATCGAATGCAAAGAGCAAGCGCAAGTCCAGTATAATAAAAATTGCGGAGACGACGCAGCTGGTAACACGATATTCGCGGGCACGTAACAATATTGAAGTTTGCGCCAATGCTATTGTACAGAAAAAGCAACTTACGCAGATGCAACGATTGATTTTCAAGAGTCAGCCAAGCGGCGTTAACGAACAAATTCAAAATGCTTCGACCGGTGGTGGGGTGCAACAGTCCGTTGGACGAGCAAGCAGTAAATTTAAAACGAGCGGCATAGTAGTAACAGCAGTGCAACAGTCAGCGGCTAACACTACGGGAAGTGGTTGCGTTTCAAGACGAATACGCCACTCCAGTGGGCTGCACATAAAATGTGGAGGTAGTAGCAGCGGGGCTGCTGTCGGTGCAGCCAATATGCTCCAGCATCGTAACAGTAGCAGCTCCGCACAAGTCAACAAACCCTCTGGGGCCATTGCACTGGATACCACTAGTCTTGTCCGTAAAGTGAAGACAAAGTTAAAAAAACGCAAATCGCGCACACTAGCAAATGCCGCTACCGCAGCAGTTAAATAAAAGCTACCGTCATCTAAGCCAGTCCACAATTATATATGTACTTGGACATTCCTCTACTCCTTGACCAACAGCCCAGCCTTATCAAGCGACTCCATGTATTTGTGTGTAAACTTTGTTTCAGACCCAAATTTTAGTCAAATTTGAATAAGTCAAGCATTTAATTCGCGGTCATAGTATTTAAGCAATAATATCTTTGGATTAGCAAAATGTGAGCATGATAGCAAAATTTGTGAGGCATAATGTATATATTATATTGAGTATTCAATAATGAATTATTTATGATCAGGATATACTATTTTGGCTCCTTCCATTTTATATTGAAATTTGCAATAAAAATTACAATTGTTTTGACTTGACTTTTTCTTTACTGACGAAAATAATTAGGCATAACATTTTATGCAACAGCGCTAGACTCACCTTACATATGTGTATTAAAAACACTAGTTTACAGCCAAAATGCAAAGTGAAAACAAGGTTTTTTTTTATGGACTTTAGCCCGCTAAACACGAAAATGGCAATTAAAAATTTTTTTATGGAAGCGTTTTCGAAATATTCGAATTTTTTCGAATCTTCACTTTTGAGTATGATTCCATTTCTACTTTTCCGATTTGGCCAAGCAAGCACTCATATTAAAGGTAAGTTAATTCCCTTTGTTTCTTAATTTCAAAATTAATTATTTTTTTAACAAGTGCACTTAAGTGGTTGGATTTCGATGATCGAGGTGTCATTCGACGCGTATTTTTTATTAGAATAGTAAAAAATTAAAAAAAATCAAAAAGGCTCCAACGGCCCCATGTGCTCCATTCTTTTAACTTTTTCCCCTCCCACTTACACGTGTTAATCTCATGAACCAGGTGAGTTTCCAAAAGTCTTAGTATGCACATTTGTAAGTTAAATTGATACCATTGGATCCGTATATAACTCGACCCGATCGGACAGTCATAGCCAATTTTCCATTCTTCCTGTGTATATATGCTAGTCGCCTTTCGCACCCTTTGTGCTGCTTTCGTCACTAGCGCGGACTGCCGTCCTCAGAGATAGCTGCATTACTTCGCCATCTGTCGTAAATTTTCATTAACAATACCTTATTTCCTTTGGGACACTATTAGCTTTATGTTAAACTAGTCAATTAAGTTTTATCTCATTGATTTCTATTTTTATCTAAGACGATATGTTAGCTTTCGATCTCAAAAAATCGCCCATTTTCAAACATATTTATATCGCTAGCACCTAAACTGCTAAACCGATCTTAATACTGTAAGAAAGAAACATAAAGAAAATTAACTTACCTTTAATATAAGTGCGATTTTTTTTTTTTTTTTTTTTTTTGGCTGCGGCGCATTTATCTCACATCCCTCACTCCTGAAACAACAGTTCATGATCCATTTTCCTTAAATATTAGTTGACAGGCTCTAAAATTTTTTTTAATTATCTATCTTTATATTTCCTTTTTGCTTATTTTATATAAAAATAAGTTAAATATTCAAATCCTTGACATGATTTCTTTGTACAGTGTTGGAAATCACGTTAAAAATTAATATGAAAAAAGTAGTGTTGGTAAACGTTCAAAATTATTCAACATGAACAAGAGAACAAAAAATAGTTAATTTTTATTAAAATCTCAAAATTTAAAAAAAAAAAAACTATAAAAGACCCGGAAATAATTTTTACACCTAAATTCATAATAAATCAGGCTCTAATTTTGGATTTTTTTTTTTTTTGTGGAGGTGTGCCTCATACTTGGAACCATTACCAAAAAAAAATACTTTCGTTCACTTTTCAACACAAAATTTTAATTTGTAAACTAATGAAGTCTTTCCACAACTGCACAACATAAGGATGGGGTTAGTATCGAAATTGTCTACAACTTATGAATTGATAAAACTACAAGCAGAGCAGGGCAAATACTTTTTCATTTTGGCTATGGCTCATTTAAAGCTCTGTGATCTCAAAGTGATTGCGGTAGTAAGAGCATAGCAATATTTTTATAGCTCTTTCTGCTATGGGGTAGTAAATATGAAAGCTGATAAAAACTGACTTATAAGAATTAAAAAAAAACAAAAAGTCTCTAACGGCTCCTTCCACAACAATCATTCAAATTTTGCGCCTGCCACTTCTACAACCTTAGTACGTACATTTCTTAATTAAAGCACGCTCAAGCTGAAAATCATGTTTTTTAAGCTAGGTACTGACGTGAGATAAAATTAGTGGCGGAAAATGCTCAATATTTAGCTGTCGACGAGCGTAAAGCCAGTATTGCCAATGCAACACAGAAAAATAACAAAAAGGTGAGTGGTAAATCTATGCGTGAACAGCGGTTTATTACAAATTTTAACATGCAGAACTTATTTCGATAAAAAGAGGAGATAATAGCCAATGAAAAGTTTACATTTAAGAGGAGAAAGATGTGACGGCACACAAGCACAGCGCGTATTTGGGAGCACCCATCGCTAATCAACTTTTTAAGTGGATTCTTCATTTATATAATATCAGCGGTGTGCACACATGAGCTCTGGGAGCTATGAGGCATCTCACAACCTTTGTAGGCGCCGCCGTGTCGCACACTCGCAGCTCGAATCGAGGCATTTTATGGCAGTCATAAAAAGCAACAACAACGCACACAAGCAGCTCGAGTCGAGGCATTTTTGACACTTCATATTTATGACCGTCAATAAAACAACAACAAAAACATTGCAACATCGCAGTGTGCGCGCTGAAGACCTTTCTTTGCTGGCGGATCGACAAAGTAGGTAGACGCGAAAAGGGTTGTTGTTGTAATTTTTATAGTAAAGCTCCCAAGTTAAAATTATGTGCCCAACGCTGATTTATATTAATAGAAAAATACAAAATTATCTAATATATGTCAGTAAAAACCATTTAACTTTTCATTCTTGCTTATACCAATATTGTCGTCGTTATTGACCAAATACAAATTATCTTTATCTTTTTACTTGTGTGCCACACATTTACCTCAATATACCTAGCGAAACTCTAAGCAGTTCGATGTTCCGCAAGGCCCCTCAGCTAAATGCAATCAGTGCTCGATGACGCTAAAAAAAAGGGTTGCAAACTGGCTCGAAATTATTATGTGGGGCTATTTCTAAACCATTGTATCAAGTACCTAAATATGGGCAGTTCAGAACATTTTCGGGCGCTTTACAGCACTGTTTGGTGAACAGCTGGCAGATTTTTTTACCTTTCAAATCATCGATTGAATCACTGTTTCGACTAGTCGAAATCTTTTTGAACAAAAATGGCGACGAACAAGCAGCAAAATAACAGCGGAATTGAGATCTCTAAACACAAAAGAGCGAGTTAGACTGATTAAAGAGGTGCAACAGAGGCCGATATTGTGGGATTTGACAGACAAAAAACATTTTGATGGGATTTTTAAAATTAATAATTTTTACTTTAATAATTAGGATATTATTCGCTGCAACTGCTCTTATCCCATCCATTTGATCCATTTTCTCTTTTTTGTTGTTATCAATGTTATTCATTTGTTTGTTGTGCACAGCTGACGAACAGTGTGACCACAGCAGCATAACACAAACAATCTCTCATCTTTTTATTCAAAGCATCGAAAATGTTTTCAGCTAGAGCGTACTGAATTTAAAATATGGAATCAAACTGAAGTAAAAAAACTATTTCGGTAAAAGGTTCTTTTTCGGTTTCGCCCTTTCGGTTCCGGTATTAGTACGGGAACAAAAATTCAATCTAAAATTTTGTTAAATGTTAAATAATACATATGTATATATTTGAACAGAAATTTACATACAATTTGCTATGACTTTTTATATACATGTCACTGTTGGATATACGCCTTCCAATTTTAAAAACATTTACAGTCAATTTTTATTTTTCAACTTTTATAATAAAAATTGAAGAATAATTCTTATTTTTATAATCAAAATTGATAAATAATTTTTATTTTCAATTTTTATAATAGAAATTGAAAAATAACTTTTATTTTCAATTGCTAAAATAAAAATTGAAAATAAGAGTTATATTATAATTTTGGTAACAGTCTAGAAGCAGTAGCCACCGGTAAAAAAAAAAAAAAAACAAAAAGAGGGCAATTTATGATAAATTTAGGTGAACAAATTTTTAGGGGGTCTTTGCTAGTTTTTTGTTTATTCAACATTGAAATTTTAATGAAAAATGAACATATTAGTGACAATATGCACAAAGCAACGATGCAAAAAATCATTTTGCATTGAAAATATCGAAATTTCAAAATTCAATAAAAAAAAAACTAGCAAAGACCCCCTAAAAATTGTTTCACCTAAATTCATTATAAATCGCCCTCTTTGTGTGTGTGTATTTTTTTTTTTTAAACTGGCTACTGCTTCTAGACCTTTACCAATTTTTTTTTTATAAAAAACAGCAAATGCGCAATAAGTTGTATTGATTGAACTTAATATGTTTACATATGTACATATGAATTTAGAATACCTCTATTATATGCCCAAAATGTTTGAGACTTAGTTGATTATTGTTTCGCAATCATCGAGTTATCGATATTTTCGATATCAGCTCTGTTTTTGGAATTGCTACACACACACACACTTACATACGTGGATGTTATATTTGCTAAAATAAAAAACAAGTTTTGGTGAAGTTAATATAAATATTGAAGTAAAGATAATCGAAATATAGATGGGAAACTTTGTGAGCAGGCAAAATGCAGCTGTCGAGGAAGCAGATCAAACCACTAACAATGCCTACAAATATCCGCCTAGAATAGGCAACTTCTTTGGCACCCACTTTATAATGGGCGGTGAGCGCTTTGACACGCCTCAGCCCGAGTCATATTTGTTTGGTGAAAATGCAGACCTCAACTTCCTTGGCAATCGTCCCACAGCCTTTCCCTATCCGCCACCACAGGCAAATGAACCAACCAAAACGCTAAAAAGTCTTGTCAACATACGCAAGGAATCTGTACGCTTTGTGCGAGTGCCAAATAATAAGAAAAAAACTTGTACTGAAAGTGATTGTGATACATTGCTGCAGAACGACAAGAAAAAAGAGTTAATTGAAAGTATTTCTACGGTTGATGGCAATGTGCTATGCAATTTAGCAGACACAGAAATGGGGCCTCCAAACTCTTGCTATAACATTGAGTTCACCTTTGACTCTGATGCAAAGTGTGCCATTACTGTGTACTACTTTTGTACGGAAAATGTCAGTCCCAGCGGCGTCACGCTGACTCAACGTGAGGGTCTGGCATTCTCGTCAGATACGTACCATTACGAGAAAGGCATAAATCAATGCTTTTCGCAGCCAAGCCACGTATTTAATCCGCAGCTAATGCACGAGGATGATCTCGTCTACAATGCTGGACGCGAGCAGTACCCAGTAGCTATACACTGCGTTGTCGAGGAAGGCAACGAAGAATGTCGTCAATCGCATACAACCATTTGCGTGATTGACCACCATCCAGAGACAAGGACATATGTGCTTCGTGCACTAAAACAGAAAATATTTGTAGATGGTCTGTGCTATCTATTACAGGAGATTTATGGTATTGAAAATAAGGCGGTTAATAAGTCGTCTCTAGATGAAGAGATTGACGACCATGGCAGTGAGTGTGTTATCTGCATGAGCGAAACCCGCGACACACTCATTCTGCCCTGCCGTCATCTTTGTCTATGCAACTCTTGTGCCGACTCCCTGCGATATCAGGCCAACAACTGCCCCATTTGCCGAGCTCCATTCCGCGCTCTGCTGCAAATACGAGCGGTACAAAAAGGCATCAGCACGCACATGCTACATCAAAATACGCCAACCTCAGTGGCTGGCGAGTCGGCGCCTATTGACATTCCATCGGGATACATTCCAGTCTCACTTATTGAGGCGCTTAATGGACCGCCACAATACGTGGCCCGCGACAGGTATTTAACAAGAATTTATCTTATCATCGAAATCTTGAACATCCTCTATTTTATCAGAGGATTCGCATTTCACTACAACTTTTGTTTATTGGTTTTGTAAAATTCTAATTGCAAGGATATCAAATTCCGTGTCAAATTTTACACTATCTCTCTATCTATATACACCCACTCGCATATGTCTGCGTACATCTTATTTTTACTTTAACAGCTATGTAAGTCAAGTCTTCACAGTAAAAAAAATATATTTAGAAAGGTCATTTAAATTCCGTTTGAATGATGCAAAACTTTCCTTAACCCATTAAGTACCGATTGAAAACTTTGAAGTTTTGTAAAAGTCTACTTTTTGAACTTTTTTCCTCGATTTTTCACAAAAACGTGGCGGACTCAAGGTGCCTACTGAAATTCAAAAATAATTTCATTTATTTTGCTTATACACGGTGCTACAAAAGAAATCTAAATGAAACTTCTGAGATGGGACATAGCGTAGGCTGTAGGTATAGATAAATCAACTCTTTTGGCATACTAGAATTTTTTGATGCACATTGAAATTTTAAATTACTTCAGATATTTTTTTAACTATTTAAGAAAGAAATAACTTAGGTATATAAACGTGCCATACTTGACTTAGCAGATTTCAATTCCCTTATTAGAGTGTTTCGTATGTAAACAAATTTTTGTTGTTGATGTTTTTTTTTAACATTTTTTGACTTTGGTGATGTTTTGGAACACTATTTTATTAGAATCCCCTTAAAATCCCCTTTATTATTAATAAAGAACACATTTTCACGAGTAAAACGTGTGTCTATTTTCTAGAATCGCACAATAATTATCAATGCTATAATAGATTTTCTGAAACAAAATTGCTCGATATGTTGATATTCGCGCCATTATTTAAAATTTCGATGTGCAACAATAAGTTCTAGTATGCCACCATGTTACATTTAAGTATAAAATCGACAACCTACGCTATGTCGCATCCCAGAAGTTTTTTGATTGTAACACTGTGTTAATTTAAAAGGCGAAAATATACAAAAAGCATATTTTTGGTCTTCAAAAATATAAAACGTGCAAAATGGCTGTGAATTTGTGTCCACACAGATTCCAAATTGAAAGCCTCTATTACTTGAGGAGGACGGTCAGGCGAATTTACAAATGTTTTGCTGAGAAAAAGGAATGAATTTTAATTAGAAATCTTTTTTGTTGGGTCCTGTGCAATTTTTTGTAGCCCTATTTAATTTTTTTTATTTGGGGGCTTTAGTTCGACTTGCGCCGATTTGCAAATTCTGAATATTTGTGTTGCTTCGACATATTGCTTTTTTTTAAACCTCTGCAACCAATCTTGTAAAATTGTACTCCACTATTTAATTTAAGCATTAATTCAGTATTAACATAATTCTGATATTATCCTATGTCCATCTTGTTTAACAATAGAAACATTGACCAGGATGTCACAGACAACGTCACGGTGGCCGCTTCAACGATGACAAATGACGACATGAAGACATCGTCGCCGGTTAAATCTAATAGCCAACGCAGGTCTAAGATCAAGAAAAATGCCTCGACTTGCACTACCACAAATGAGGTGGGCACCCTTTCAAATAAATCCAGCGGTACCTCCACTGTGTCCGTGGTCGAAATTGAAAGTGATCTCAAGAAAGCTCCTACCACTTTGAACTCTTCAAAGGCAACGTCTACGCCCACACTTACTGGCTCCCCAAAGAAACAGGAGGTGCATATAATAAATGAGCGCCATAATGGACTTAAATACCAAAAGCACAACGTTGGCGTCGACGATGAAGACAGCGAGAATGAAAAATTGTCCCCATTGTTGTCGCCGGGTAGCAGAAGCAAGAATGCATCATGCAAATCACTTAAGCAAGTGGTGGCCAGTTTGGGCATCCGAGACGATTTTGTGGACTCAGACAACCAAATTAGTGATGAAGTTGTCAGCGGTGGCGAGAAGGAAGTTGCCGCGCATGATTCGGTCTCTAAACAATGTGACTCCATTAAGCGAACTAAACATAGACCCGATCATGACCATAGGAAGACACCTGTCATAGAGCCAGGATTGAGTGCTGAGGAGGCGGGTTACTATACACCTGAGGACACACAGAATACCATACTAAGTCCCTTGTGTCAGGCAGAGCGAGCCAAGAGTGGTGATTCCTTTGGAAGTGGTGTTGGAAACCGCACTCCGAACGAAACAAACATGCCCAACGCAATTGGGGTAGGCTATAGCAGCACAGTGAAAAAGAATCTGAATCTTCACAAAAAATCCACATCTGTGGGTAACATTGTGGGACCCGGCGCTGCAACCACTACTTGCAGCGGTGTTGTTGACCTAAAGATCAATAATGTCAGTTCACTTCCGGGTAATTCAGATTAAAACTATCTTCAAAATTAGACAAGTAGACAACCTGATGGCATTCAATGTAGTTGCCATTAAAACCAACACCAAAAATTATATATAAGCAAATAACAATTCAGTCGAAAAAGCTTAATTACCCAGCTCTACGATACGCAAGATGTATTCCTACGCATAGAATATACGTATATATTTACGAAATTTTTTCGGACTGACTGTATGGCACTGAACGTACTGCTTAAACCGTAAGAGGTAGAAAGCTTAAGTTTTCGCAATAGTTTCCTTTTATTGCACTTTGTTAAAATTGTTTGTTAAAGATTCATGCCAAAAATGAATCGATTTGATTATATTTAGGAAATTTTCAATGCGGAAGACTGACGTTATTAGGTTGTAGGGGTTGTACACTGCCGCTCAATTTAATAGGCTTTTTATCAAAGTAAATGGTCAACAACTCTTTGATTAATTGGCCGATTTTGACAAGATGTACTTTATTTTATAGAATACTCAGTTGCTAATACGACGCAAAAGATTGTGATTTTTTTTGTTCAAAACTTATCAAAATTGGCCTGTTTAGTTTAGCTCCACTGAATAGGTTGAAGAGCGTTGAATTCGCGTTGTGATCGCCAGCGATAGTTTGACGAAGACATGTTTTAGTGTTTATTAATTTAGAGTAATCACAGCTTCTTTTTAGAAATTGGATCGCGAAACTTAACTAACCAATTTCATGCTAATGGGTATTTAAATACCCAAGAAAGTGTTTACCCTTGAAAAATTTCAGCACGGGATATTTGAGAGATATCGAGACAACATTTATTTCATAGTAAAGAGAAAAAACTAAACTGTAAGAATAAGAAAAGTAAACAGTTTAATCATCCGTGGTTTACCCGTAGTTTTTTACATGCGAAGTCTAAGCTTTTTCTGCGTGGAAAATATTGACGAAATGTGCAGCTAAATGTATGAAATATGGGAAAAACTATCAACTTCTATGGTCTTTGAGGCACAGATTTCAAAATTTAGTTATAATAGTACCATTTAATGGGCTAACTGTCTTTAAAAAGATCAAATAAAAGCATTTGTCGAATCTGGTCTAATTCACCAAGAAATTGCTAATAAAAAATTGGTCGCAGCCAAAATGTTTAGTAATTTATTATATTTTAAAATACTTCGAGCTATGGCAACAAACTTTAAAGATTTTCAATACTTGAAAAAAGTAACCTAATCAGTCGCTGAAATCAAAGCGACTGTAAAAGGCACTATTAGAAGTAGGAAACATTTGAGGGGGTTTATTTAGGGGGACAATGAAGCAACATTCTGTTCTGTTTTCCGATGATGAGATTAAATTAGTCTGGATGGTCCTGATGGGTACAAATACTGCTTTCAAGACGAATGCTTTAAGTATCCGCCACTTCTGTGAAAGTCGTATTATGGTGAGGGGAGGCATATCATATTATGGGATTGTGAACTGTGAACTATATACAAAGTGTACCTTATTCTCTCGAAAATTATATGATGGTAGAAGAGAATACTGCGATCATTATTGACGAAATATAAATAGTCTGGGGAAAAATTCTCTTAAAGTTATGTAATAGTCTTTGCTAAATCGCATATATAGTTACACTGAAAATATATAGTATAGTATACTTATATTAAAAATATATACATTTTTTTTAGTTTAACTGCTTGTCCCTATTCCGTTTAGCGAAATTAAACTGACTATTTTTTTGCGGTCTTTGGAGAGCAACATTATCTTCTTTTTTATTTCCTATTTCGACTAATTGATCAGGAAGATGTTTACCATTTACTTTGACAGAAATCGTGAATCTATTCAGTTGAGCGGCAGTGCATTATCGATCACTTAAATCTCTTTACAAAAGACAAGTGAGGAAAATCCAGTAAAACTTTTCTATGAATCATTTTTTTTCTGTTTTAATCATAGAGTTGGTCACAGATCTGGCTAGTAGTCGCACATTTTTCAATGTACCGCACCTAATTGCTCAAATGGATTATTATCCAAAATTGTAATTTGCTTTTCTTCATTAAATGTTGGAACGGCCTACTACATTTAATGGTATACTGGTTAATTTAACTAAAACTGTATTTATTTTATTTCTAAATTAAATTTGCGGTGATCACTTTGTGCCTGTAAATTTTGATCTATCTTTTAGATATGCTGGACAGCCCAGTTAGCGGAAATTCATCCTCGACACGAAGCTCCAGTGATAGCTACTCATCCAGTTCATCAACCAAACAATTGCTCAGCTCTAACCCATCCACAACGGCAGCTAACATTATAGTAGATGACAAGACTGCAATTCAGAATGCAGTCAACGTTTAAAGACATGCGGTAAACAATTAGTGTTTGACAAATATATGTATATAAAATACAGTTAGTCATGTAATTGCTTTGATAAAATAATAAAAAGCACACATTTTATTCTGCAAAAAAAAAACTTATTGGTTTTTCCTTTTTACACACGTTACTTATAAAAATAACTAAACGAAAGCTTCTCCGACCCTATAAAGTATATATATTCTTGATCAGCATCAACATCCGAGTCGATATAGCCATGTCCGTCTGACCGACTGTCCGTCTGTGTGAGCGCCTATATCTCAGAGACTAAGAGCTAGAGCAACCAAATTTGGCACACAGACTTCTATAAACCCCACGCAGGTCCAGTTTGTTTCAAATTTTTGTCACGCCGGTTTTCCGCCTCCGACAATCGCAAAAAAACACCACACGCACAGCTTTCAAGATATTAGGATTTTTTCTTACTAACTATCGTTAACTATTATTATTACCTATTCTACCTACTAAATCGTAACAAGAGCGGACAAATAGAAAGGTGGTAATGACTAATTAAAGTTTGTAAAAAATAGATTATAATAATAAGTGTCTAAAAGCATGCAATAAAAAATATTTTATGCACTAATACGAGGGCTGCTATATATATTTCTGGCCTAATAATGAAAATGCGAATATTTATCATCAAAAATTGTTTTATTGTTTTTCAAAGTATTCTCCAGCCTGATTTATACACTTTTGCATGCGCTCAAACCAATTGTCGAAGCACTTTTTCCACTCCGATTGAGACACCTCCAAAACATGGTTTTTGAACGCTTCAACAGCATCTTCTGGGCACGAAAATCGTTGTCCACGCATTTTTTTCTTGATGTGCGGGAATAAAAAGAAGTCATTGGGTGCCAAGTCAGGGCTGTACGGCGGATGACCCATCAATTCGACGTTTTGGCCGGTCAAAAAGGCGCTGGTTTGAGCCGATGTGTGAGAGCTCGCGTTGTCATGGTGAAGAATGATTCGTCTTCTCTTGTTTGTTTTTCGAATTTCTCCGAAGACTTCAGGCAAACAAATTGTGGTGTACCACTCAGAATTGACCGTCCTTCGTTGCTCAAGTGGAACAGTCGCCACATGACCAGTTTTGCCGAAGAAACAGGCGACCATTTGCTTCGAAGTGCTTCTTCCACGAACAACTTTCGTTGGATTTGGCTCGTCTTCGAAGACCCACACGGTCGATTGTTGTTTTGTTTCGGGCTCATACGCATAGATCCAAGATTCGTCACCTGTGACGATCTTATGAACATCTTTTGAAGCACCGCGATCGTATTTTTTCAACATTTCTTTGCACCAATCGACACGAGCCTTTTTTTGAGCGATTGTCAAATTGTGCGGGATCCAACGACAACAAACCTTTTTTACGGTCAGGTGTTTATGTAATATCGAATGTATGCTGGTGGGAGAAATGCCCAAGGATGCCTCTATCTCCCGGTATGTCACATGACGATCTTGCATTATTAGTTCATGCACGGCATCAATGTTCTCTGGCACAACGGACGTTTTTGGACGACCTTCACGGAATTCGTCGTTGAGCGAACTGCGACCACGATTAAATTCGTTATACCAGTTTTTCACGGTGCTATAGGATGGTGCTTGATCGCCATACAAAGACTTAAGTTCATCGATGCACTCTTGTCTGGATAATCCACGTCGAAAGTTGTGAAAAATGATCGCACGAAAATGCTCACGTGTCTATTAAATTTTTTTAACGGAATTGAATTGTTCAAAGCTCTGTAAGTTTAACAATTCACGATTAAATGACAACACGTTCTGAGTTATGTTATGCTAAAAAATGTCAACCTTTCCAATGGAAATATCAGATTGCACCTGGCAACACTTATTGTTGCCTAGGCCAGAAATATATATAGCAGCCTACGTATTTATGTCAACATTCTTAAATTTTTTCAAACAATATTCTACGCTATAAATTTAATTTTTTTGGACAACAACTTTTAAAGCATCCCATCGGCTCTTCTGAAGTTTCTCCCATCAAAATAAATTTGTGTCAAAACTTGTTTTCATGCACGTGTATCAAAGATTTCTATATATGTATGTATGAAGGTTATAGCGTTATAATACTTTTACTTAAAAACCCAACCATAGATATTAGACAAAGTTCCTCAAAAGATTTTCCAATATAATTTTTTTTTATTATTTCAGGCATTCCGCAACCTAGTTTTTTCCACAATCCATTGTATTGATAATTTGGAAATTTTTTTGAAGACAAAGACAAATCTCTTAGGCAATGGAATTAAGCGAAACATGACAGTTTTTATGAAGAAAGTGTTACTATTTTTTTTTGCCCTTTTTCCTTTAAAACTTAAAAATGATTTGTTGGCAACCATTCTAAAATTTTTATTTTTTTTTTTATGTAAAATTACAAGCTAGCTTAGAGTTACAGAGCAATGGCGGCTAAGGCCTTCAGCTCTGGGTTGTGTATTTACATAAGTATATTTACAGAGGGTGCTTAAAGAGGTATGAGTATAACTGCTGTATTTACAAGGGCTTAATGAAATATGTACATATGAGTTTGAGCTTTTATTATGAGAATTAGATGGAGTGGTATAAGTTTGTGGTTTTTAAATAGTTTAGGATAAGGGAAATGTTTGAGGGTGTAGGATTGGAGAGGAGTTGTAGTGAGTTGTTGTTGCCGAGGGTTCTTTGTCTGTGGGTGTTGTGTGCGGTGCATGTGTGTTCTATTGATAGTTGGTTATTGCAGGCGGTACATATATTGGGGCTTCTATCGATGTAGTGTAAGTGAGTTATTTTTGTGTGTCCAAGTCTAAGCCGGGTAATTTTAATTTGGTCCATTCGGGAGAAGTTTTGCTGGCTGCATTTAAATAGGTTGTAGGAGTTGAGTTTATTTTGGTTTATGTTTTGGTACCAGTATGATGTTTTGGTTAAATTGGAAAGGATTTTGGATAGGTGGGTATTTTTTAAGTATTTTTTAATGTCTTGTATGCTTAAGTTTTGTTTAAATGGGCTCGGTTGATTGGCTGCGTTTTTCGCCGTAGTATCGGCTAATTCGTTTCCTGTTATACCTGTGTGTCCAGGTACCCATAGGAGTTTGAATTTAGGAGATGATTTTGTGAGTATTTGTCGTGCTAGGGATGTATAATGTTCGGTGTTGTTAATGTTATTTATTGCGTCTATGGCGGAGAGGGAATCTGAGCAAATGCAGTATTTTCCTCTTTTGTTTTTTAAGAACAGCAGAGCTTCCACGATTGCGATGGTTTCAGAGGAGAATACAGAGGAGTAGTGTGGTAGGAGGCATGTCTTTAGGGGTTATTGTTCCGTTGTGATAGCAAAGGTCGTGGTTCCTTTAGATTGTGAGCCGTCTGTATATATAAATGTGAGGTCGTGGTATTCATTCTGTTTTTCAAGGAATTTTGGGCAGAATATTTCAGGTGGTGTGTTTTTTTTACTGGGGAGCCGAAGGGATGTGTCTATTGAGGTTTGCATTAGATTCCAAGGGGGTATCGTTTGCGTCACTATGGTTGTAGGTCGATGGGGTATGTTGTGTTGCAGGCAGAGTTCGATGATACGGTCAATGGTTGATTTGTATTGAGGTTTTTTTGGTGGTTTGTATGTTTTAATTATTTTGAAAATAGGTGAGTTTCTCGCTGTAATTAGGGATTTGAATAGGTTTGCTGTAAGTAGTTCGCATCTGTCTTCGATGGAGGCCACTCGGGCTTCGTAAAGAATGTTGTTTGTTGGTGTAGTTCTGAATGCTCCAAGGGCTAGTCTAAATGCTGTGTTTATAGCTGATTTTATTGGGCGGATGGTGGTTCTTGGACAGAAGCCGTAAATGGGAAGGGCGTAGTCTGCTTTCGAGGTTATGATTGCTTTTGGAACGTTGATGAGGGAAGTGGTATTGCAATTGAATTTCGGACTTGAAAGGCATTTCTTTATGTTTGTTTTACGGTTGAGTGCTAGTTTTAGTTGTTCTGTGTGTGATTGCCATCTGTATTTGTTATTGAAGTGTAATCCTAGTATTTTAAGCGACGTTACGTCTTGGAGCTGAAAGTTTCCTGCCGTCACGATGCATCTGCAGTTGTGTTTTCTGCAGACATGCATGTGTTTGCATTTGGTGGTTGAAAGTTGTGCACCTGAGTAGTTGCACCAGTTTGAGATTGTTTCGAATAGGGGGTGGAGGTCGATGTTGGTGTTGTTGTTGGGTGATCATAGTGGTTAGTTTGTTGTAGGCTATTACAAAGAGAACCACCGAGAGTGGGGATCCCTGAGGAATGCCATTGTGGATGGGTTGGAAGGAGGAGTATGCTGAGTTTGTGCGGACTGTTATTTTTCTGTTTGACATGAAGTCTCTGACGTAGTTTGTTATTTTTGGGCCTGTTTTCCATTCTGCTAGTTGGTCTAGTATGGAGTGAATTCCTTTTCTATTTTGTCAAGGACTTTGGACAAGCAGGGGTTAAGGGATATGGGGCGGTATGAGTTAAGTGCGGTTTTGTTTGTGTCTGGTTTCAGAATTGGGATTATTATGCTGGTTTTGTAGGCTTGTGGGATGTGTTTCTCAAGGATTGCATTTTGTAGGTTAATAATTCGAAGCTTGGTTTTTTTGTCAAGGTTTTTTATCATTGTGTAGTTTACTCTGTCTAGTCCAGGGGTGTTTCCTTTTAGAGAGTTGAGTGCTGCGGAGAATTCAATGTATGTTATTTCTTTTTCTATTTCGATTGCTTTTTTTCTAGGGGTGTAGGTGTGGTTATTGCTGTTGATAAGAGATGCGTGTTTTGCATCTATGCAGGTTGATGGAAAATTGGTGTCAGATGAGGCATCTGCGAAGTTTTTGCAAAACATTTCGGCAATTTCTGATTTGTTGGTGGTAAATTGGTTGGTGGATGGGTTTAGGATGCTGTGAGTGTTTTATATTGGGTTAAGACCACAGAAGCGTCTTATGTTGTGCCAGATTGTTTTAGAGGGGGTGTCAGGGGCTATTTGAGAAGTGAAATTTAGGGTGCTTTCTTTTTTTGCTTCTCTTAGGGTGCGTCTAAAAAGGGCGTTTGCTCTTCTGAACTCAATAATATTTTCAGTTGAAATGTTGTTTTTAAGATTGCGCCACTTTTTCGTTTTTTCGTTCCGTAACCTTTGAAGGTCTTTGTTCCACCAAGAAACCTTGTTTTCCTGTGTTGTGGGGTGGGATTGGGGGATTGATCTGTGGGCGCTGGATATAATTATTTTGTGTATGGTGGCTGCTTCTTGGTTTATGTTAGTGCTAGTTTCTCGCTGTGTTGTGTATTTTTCTGTTAAATCAGAGAAGAGTTTCCAGTTGGCTTTTTCGGTGATGAAGTGTGGTCTTGGGGTTGTATTTTTGGTGTGTGGTATGTTGGATGTGAATAGGGTTATAATAATAGGAAAGTGGTCGCTGCCAAACAGATCGTCTTCCGTATTCCATGTACTGTCAATATAAAGAGTTGGGCTTGTAAAGGTAAGGTCGATATTTGTAAGTGTATTGTGTGTGCTTAGATGTGTTGGTGATCCGTCGTTTAGTAGGGTGTAGTTCGATTGGGATATGCATTTTTCAAGTGTTGTGCCTCTTTTGTTATTCGTTTTTGAGCCCCAACTTCTGTGCCAACCGTTAAAGTCGCCTGTGACTACGGTGGGTACGTTAGATGATTCTAGAACGGAGTAAAGTCAGTCTAAATTTGAGCTTAGACGTGATTTCTGCACATATTGCGTCGAAGTCGTCTTTTAGGTAAATTTCTCGGGCTTGTATAGATTTGTGTATTAGCAGAGCAACTCCTCCATAGGCATTGGAGGTGTTTTTTGCTATTAGTATGTAGTTGATGGGTATAGGTAAGTGGTTAGTATATTTTATATGTGTTTCTTGTAGGGAGATTATGTGGGGTGTGTGTTTTTTTATTATTAATTGTAGTTCCCTGTAGTTATTTGAGTATCCGTTAATGTTCCATTGAATAATTTTTATAGACATTTGATCAAAATTAAGAAAAGAGGTAAGTATTTGTTATGTTTTACGAGTGGGATCTGATAACTACAGTTTTTTGGGGCTTCCTTTTTATATTGTGTCGCTTTCGCTATTGTTCGAGTATTTGGCCTTGCTTGAGACTTTGGTTTTTGTTTTTATGTATGTTTTAGGGGCTTTAAGAGAGGTGGAGAGATTGTTTGATTTATCTTTGGAGTATAGTTTTAGTTTTGGGTCTTCGGTTAGAAGTGTTGTGTATGGTTTGTTTAATGTGCTGGTGAGATTGATGTTGTCGGTATCCATTTCATCTGGTTCGATTGTAGATGGTGGTGTTGCTGCTGATGGTGTTGTGTGAGTTGTTGGTTTGAGTGCGCCTTGTCTGTGGGATGTTGGTGTAACTGTGATGATTTGGTGTTTTAAGTGTGTAGCTCTAGATGAGGTTGTGGGTTGTGTGTTCAGCTGTGTGTTTGTAGGCATGTGCGTGTTTGGTGCTTGTGTTTTGGTTGGGTGTTGTGTTGCATTAGTAAGGGTATTGGCGTAAGACGGTCTAGCATGTTGTCCGTGCCGGTTGTGATAAATGTTGGGTGCGGTTTTGTGGTCTACTTTTTCTGTGATTTTTATAGCTGTTATTTCTTGTTGTTTTAGGAACGCGGGACACTTGCGGTCGATGGGGCTGTGTTGGTGGTCGATGTCTGGATTGTTACTGCAGTTTAGGCAGCTTTTTTGGTTAAAGCATCTTTCGTTGTCGTTTGTATGTTTTGCATTTAAGCAGTTTATGCATGTTTCTATGCCTTTGCAGGCTGGAGTTGGGTGACCAAAACGGAGGCATTTTCTGCATCGCAGGGGTAGTGGTATGTATGGGCGGATGCGTACTGTTTCGTAGCCGATTCTAAGTTTTTCGGGGAGTTTGTGTGTTCCAAAAGTGATTATTATGAGTCCGGTTTCTGTGAGCGTGGTGTTGTTTTCTTCGGTGCTGGTGTTTGTTGATTGTTTTTTTAATATTTTTTTGACTTCTGTTACATTTTGTGTTTTTAGTTCTAGTAGAATTTCAGTTTCGCTTATGTTTCGCAAATCGTTGCTGTATATGACTCCCTTGGTGGAGTTAAGTGTTTTGTGTTCAGTGACAGTGATTTCTATATTTGTCATTTGTTTTAGTTTCAGTAGTTTTATGGCTTGTATTATATTTTTTGTTTTGATTAAGAGTGTTCCGTCTTTTGTTTTCTTGCATGTCTCGACTTCCCCATCGCAAGTGTGGTCTATGGTTTTTTTGATTATGAACGGTGAAACATTGTCGAAATTGTTGTTGTCGTTTCTTCTTATCGTCATGTATTTCGTTTCGCCAGTGTTTGTGTTGTTGGATTTTACTCCGTATGTTCTTATGTCAGGTGGTTCGTGCATATTTGTTATTGTTGGGCTTGTGCCCGCTATAACTGTTGCTGCTGCTTTTTGTTGTTGTGTTTTCTTTACGCTTTGTGTTGGAAGTTTGTTTGTCTCGCTGGTGTTGGTTATGATTTCTGATTGTCGCGGTTAATGACTCTGTTGTAACACGTCTTGTCTCTGCGGAGGTTGAAGTGGTACTTGCATTCTAAAATTATATTTATATAACAGTAGTATTACTAAGCAATACATTAAGTAATTTTTTTCGGCTTAATAGCAGTTCCAACTGGGTTTTCTGATTAATTTTCTATTCTTTTTTTCGGAGCTGTATTGTAGAGGTTGCAAAATATGCTCAACCAACATGTTCTTTGCTGTCTGCTCACCGATAAGACAGAGAAAAATTAAGCAGACTCTCGTGTTTTCTGTTTCATTCTGCTCGGCGAGAGAAACACGAGCAGCTCTCTTACTCTCGTTTATGACCGCCTGCGAAGTGGGACCACTTCTTGCTTGCTCTGGTATATTGTATCAATGAATTTTAAGTTCAAATAACATTGAAATTACAGCGTACTTTTTGGCGTTTGCGTTTCTTGGACAGTCAACACTAGCTACAGTGATGGAAAACTTATCGACTTTTTGTCTTTGTATTAGTGTACCCGAGGCATCCACAGCCAAGCATTTCTTGTCATGTCATACCGAAGTGTAGAAGCAAGAAAGTCATAAAATTTACCCTTTTATTTGAAATAAATGATTGTACCACTCAAAAATTGTGATAATGGAAAATATTTTTGCAGTCACTCTTAGAATTGTTTGAAAAATTTTTCTGCATCAACAAATTTTTTTTTTAAATCGAAAAAAAAGGTTGAAAAAGTAGACTAATGCAAAAATTCAAAATACTCAATGGGTACTTAATGGGTTAAGCAAATTTTTGCATCATTCGAACGGAATTTCAACGACCTTTCCAAATATATACAGTATGCTATTATTATCTTATTATAAAAAAAACCTCTTTACGAGGTAAAAGTCTAGTGACGAAAACAGTTTTATGCCCCAAAATTTCTGATATCCAATTTTGTGACGAATAAAATTAAGTTTGACATATAAATTATTTTAAAAAAAACTTTGGCACTCGGCACATTGCGCTAAAATGTCTCAATTCTTCATACCAAATAAAACTCACTGTTTTGCGCAGTGCCGAATGCAAAAATTTTTTTTAAAATAGTTTATATGTCAAAATAATTATTATTCGTCACAAAATTGAATATCAGAAATTTTGGGGTATAAAACTGTTTTCGTCACTAGACTTTTACCTCGTAAAGAGGTTTTTTTTATAAGATATCAGAAATTTTTGAATAAGACATCAGAAATTTTGAAACTTAATTTTTTTTGGACAGTATAGCCTTATCAACTTTGTTTATTGTTTGTACACGCTAATACAAACTTTCTGACAACACTGGTTCCCTTTACAAACACACATGCCAAGCGCAAAAGCTAGTAGCACTCTCAAACTCTGGCTGCTATGACACTTTGCCGCTGCTGTCCTGTTCCAATTCTAAGTAAAATGTATATACAGTCGAACTTCCCTAACTCGAATCACCATTATCAAAAGAAAAAGTTCAAGTTAGGGAGATATTCGAGTTATAGAGTTCTTTTTCCTAAATTTATTAATTTTACTGCCACTCATTTAGTTCGAGTTACACAGAAATTCGAGTTATGGAAGTTCGAGTTAGGGAAGTTCAACTGTATTCGGATAACAGCTAATATCGACTAATATTCGTCTACATCATGAATAGTAAAATTAAATATATACCGATCTTGCTGTATTCGCAATTATAATATGTTTTATCTGCCGCAAAAATAATTCACCACTTGCAAGCAGTATATTTCCGAATGACGCTGCAAGCAGTGTACATACTGCATATGTACATTGAGAAGTGTAAAGGTAAAAGGTATATTCAGTTAACAGGTAATATTTTGCCTAAACGAAATTTGACAGATATGTGTTATATGTCAAAAACGTGAAATTGAATTTTCTACAACAAATAAATATTTAAAAGTCATTTGAAACGTAGATTTTTCTTAAATCGCCGAAATGTGGAAAAAAAACCTTCTTTCACCTGAAGCTTTTTACCTGTGCTTTTAAGCAAATAAGTTTAGCTAGGCTTAAAGCCCTTCAAAACACCTTTCTAACGATATATAGATCAAATCTGTAGCTTCTATTGTTTGGAAGCTGTGGTTTTTGGCGATTTACATGCACATGTACATACTGCATATGTACTAGTACATGCAGTAGTGTAAAGGTAAAAAGTATATTCGGTTAATAAGTAATATCTTCCAAACCCATCGGTAAAATTTTTTCTATCATATATCAAAAAACGCGAAATTTTACACACTACAACATATTGAAAGTTAAAATCGTTAGCGTCGTTTTCTCAAAAACCGCCAAAATGTGGGACAAAATACCTTATTTCACCTGTTGCTTTTTACCTATGCACTTTAGAAAAAAAGTTTAAAGGTCTGCCTAAAAGCCCTTCAAAATACCTTTCCAACGATATAGATCACGTCTGTAGCTCATATCGTTTGGCGGTTTTTAGCGATTTCCCGCTAAACTAGCGATTTTTCGAAAAAGTCGTAGAACTAAACGTTTATAGATTTTTGAGCAGGAACAAGTCCTCATTCAAACTTTTCAGCTAAATCAACGATTTGATCCAAACAAACAAACACACAAACAGACAAACAAACAGACTGACTTTTCATTTCATTTTCGGAAGGCCCCTAAAAATTTCAAAATTAATTATCTTTCGAACCAGTTGTCCGATTTCGATGATCGATGTCATTCTACGCGTATTTTTAATGAGAATTGTAAAAAATTCAAAGAAAATTCAAAAATCTCCAACGGCCCCATTAGCTCCAATAATTTAAATTTTTCCCCTCCCACTTACACCTGTTTATCTCACGAACCAGGTGAGTTTCCAAAAGTCTTAGTATGCACATTTGTAAGTTAAGTTTCCATTCTTCCTGTGTATATATGCTAGTCGCCTTCGCACCCTTCGTGCTGCTTTCGTCACTAGCGCGGACTACCGTCCGCAGTGATTTAAAGTCAAAATAATACATTTTTCAGGGTGTGTAAGGTGTTTTTTGACAAACTGTATGTAAGCGTTTTTGAACGAAATATTTGTTATTTAATGAAATGCAAAATTAACATGAACTACAAAACAAAATTTTTGGCTCTTTTTTTTCAATTTGGCTCATTTATTGTTTGATTTTGGCTCAATCAGATATTTTTAAGTGGCAACCGTGCCCTCAACTAAAGTACAAAAAACCTCTAGACGAGGTAAAAGAAATTGAAATTCCCGAAAATAAAGGAAATCGTTTGATGGCATAGATAAGCATTTACGATTTAATGACAAGTTGATTTGGTTGATGTTTATATGTTTCATTGTTAACTGGTAAGGAGCTGACAGATTTGCGAATTGGGAACTCCGGAAAGAGTATAGCAATCTCTCGTAGCGCAGCGTCTTCACTGTCTGATCCATGGCAGGCGTTTCGGGTGTCTGACAGTCCATAGATGGCGCGTATGCAATCTGGCTGGCTGTATACAGTCTTAAACACCTTGGTGGGACCCATGAGATTGCGCCACTTTTGAATGCACGCCTCGGATTGCAATATAAGAGCGTAGCTGGGACCGCTATTACCATCATAATTAGCAAAAATAAATTTAAGCTATAGTTAACTATTACGCACCTACGCATAAAACTGCTTAGGCGATGATAAAAGAATTTGCCTCTGTGCTCGGCATAGAAACGTTCTGATAGCTCCTTCGTTAAACGGACTTCTTTGGCATTTAGAATGGTAAAGTTGTTTTCTATTAGCCCCTTTATTTGTTGCAGTGCGTAACTATTACGCACAACATGTGGTTTAAGTAGTGCTAGTGTAATTTCCATGATCAAGTCAAGTACTTGCAAGTTTTTTTATTTGATTCGGAAAATATCGCTGATGCATAACTGTTTTGGACTCCCGCATGCAAATATATAAAATAATTGATGAATATATTTGTTTCACACTGAAACTTCAATAATATCGATGGTACTATCGATATTTTGAATATTTGGTGTTGAGTTTCACTATCGATGGCAATTATGAGCTAGCTATCAATGGGATTCCGGAAATTTTTTAATTTTAACTATTCTCCATCTAGCTGTTGTCAACGATGACAGGCTGTAAATAAGATTAAGCTCAATTTATTGTTTTTGATTTATGCCATATTATTGATAAAATAACAGCAATTAATGCGAGGTCAATGGTAAATGGAAAATTTTGACTCTGCAAGCAATGAAATCAACAAATATTTTCCGCAACCCTCTTTTTTAATGAATAAGTAAATAATGTTTACCTAATTTGGCTTCGTGTGACTTCTGATTATTCAGCAAACTAAAAAGAACTTTCCGGGGAAACCGTTTTGACTCGATTGGGATAATATAAACTAAAAATTTTGAAAATATATTAAAATCAACCTTTCCATTTGATCATATGTGTCATATGTTTTTTCATATATCAACGAACTTTTGGCCTATCCATTCTAAGACTTTGAATAGTGAGCAAAGCCATGCCCCTTATTAACTGTGATTCGATTGCAATAGGATGCGTTTTATTTCTTAAAATTATAAAATATAAAACAGTAACACAATGCGACCCCAATTGCAGCCTTTCAATATTCAGGCCTGTTCCGGTTTTAACTTTCAACCATATTTTGCGGATTGAATTCACTTGACATTGGGCTAGTGAGTTTTAATTTGGATAGAATAAATCGATGATTTTGGCATGCTTAGCATAAAATCAAAATGAATTCAAAATATTTATAAAATACTCCACTGATCGCATCCTTAATGGTCGGCTGGTTATTTGATTGTGGCGAAGTCGTTATAATAGTGGGCGGTTGGTTGTTTTTTGGCGGTGAAGGCGATATATGAGCATTATCAATCATAACAGTCTTGTGGTTATTTTTAATATGAGCTAGCATATTGCTCGTGTTTCCCGCGATTTTGGCAGTTCTTTTGCTCAATTTGCACCGAAGAGTGACAAATTGACACATTTGAAATGTGCAACGTACACGATTAAGTTTACCATCGCCGACAAAGAAAGAGAAGGAAATAGCCAAAATTTAGAGATGAGTTCGATATATCTAATTAAAGTTCGATATATCTAATTGATATCGCATTGAATATCATATTGTCTCCTGCCAGGTAGAGGTGGAGAACTATCGATGGCACTATCGGCACTATCGATGGTCAAGCACTATCGAGGCGCCATCGATAGCAGACATGCACTATCGATAGTGGTCGATAGTTTTTTATGACGCTAACTCGTCACAGAATGGCTCTGTTTTCTCATCTGCATTTAAGTTTTGTGTTTAATAAATATTTATTTTCATAACATGGATAAGAAGAACGAAACGGAACTAAAATTAATACAAATTATTATGTTTTAATATTTATTTATGTGTGCCCGCCATTTTAGTCAAGTCCGAGCGCATGAACAGTGGACTGAACAAAAAGTTTTAGATCGTGAAACTTTGGCTATTACAATAGCTAATAGCGAAACATTATTGTTGATAACGACTTTTATTTATTTTTACTTTTATAATACCTAAATTAATGCCAATTTCAAATTTTTGTTGGAATTTTGTATAAAAATTTATAATTTAACACACTATTGAAAACTATCGATAGTTATCGATGGTTTGAAAAATAATATCGTTGACTATCGATGGTGCCGACAATCGATAGTTCTCCACCTCTACTGCCAGGATATCGCTAGTAAATATCGATATAATATCGATTTCGTAATATCGATTCCCATCCCTAGATGAGTTACACAAGTGTCAATATTAAAACTAAAAAAAAATACTAATTGGAATCCTGCAAAATGCCGTTTATGAAAGGACGAGAGCCCATAAGGCGTACGCTGCAATACCTTAAAGCAGGCCAGTTGGTCTTAAAGGATAGGGTACGCATATTCAGTGTGAACTACAACACATACGGCGATCATCATGCTGGCGCTAGGTAAAACAATATCTTCGTATGATTGCGATTTAATTTAGCAAGTTTTTCTGTCTTCTTTTAGGGACTTTGTGTTCTGGAACATACCTCAAATACAGTTTAGGAACCCTGAAGTGCAGGTCATTACGCTTAAGAATAAGACACCGTCACCTTTTGTGCGTTGTTACTTTGACGATGGTCGAGATATTCTTATTGATATAGATAATCGAAATCGAGACGAGATCATTGGGCATTTAGTAAAAGTAGTTGGAAAGACGCGGTGAGTACATTTGTACATACAAAATTGGAATATTCTTATTTATTTTGATTCAATTAATCTTTTCCAGAGAGCAACTAGACGCTGAAGCGCGTCTGGCGGAAAGCAAAGACAATCCGGCTAACTTTGGGTACGGTTGCGAACGGCATTGCATCTGTGAAATACCCGGTCAAGTGTCGTGTCCCGGAACAGTGCCGTTGCCAGAGCACATGCGTGGCAAATTTAAGTTTGCTCCCAAATAGAGTACAAATTATACTTGTTAAATTTATTACGAATGAGTCCATTTTAGTACATACATATATTAAAAAACAGCTTAAATATGAGTTGTGGTTTAAATCAGCGTCGCTTCGAATTTGGTCGATGATATGGCGCAGATGTTTTCGATTTATTCATTTTCCCGTGTGCCCCGGAGCGTTGAAGGGCATCGCGATCCTTGTTAAATTGATAGCGTTGAATGAAAGGTACATTGGACTCGCGTCCAGTATTGTTCAGCTCCAGATTGTCATCTGTCTGTCGCTCCAAAGTCTTTAGTTTAGCTTCTATGGCACGAATGGCTTCAGTTTTACTAATCTTTTCTTCACGTCTGCCGCTACCTAGTGCGGGTATCTCAATTCGAGGCTTCGGCCTTTGTAAATCATCCTGTGACAAAAAATGCGTGTTGATTATTTAATAGATTTGCTTAAGCTGAGAAAACAATTACTTACATATTTGATGTTTTTAGCCAGACGTACAACTATTGAGCGACTGCCCACATTGGTGCCTTCCAGCTTCGTGAGAGCGTTTGTGGCACCCTCGTTGTGAGCAAATGTCACAAAGGCGTATCCGCGCGACTGACCGACCATTGGTCCGCCCTTGTGAAACAGCATGTCAAACTTTTCAATAGCACCGCATTTTTGCACAAGTTTGAGGAGTTGAAACCGATAGTTGTCAAATGGAAAGTTTATGTATATTAGCACAATTCGACCCATATTATGATATCGATGCACAATTGTACAGCTCACAACTTACTCGGTAATACGCGCGTCCAGATTGCCGACCCAAATGCGCCTGTGTTCCTCAGAGTTCACATTGAATTCAACCGAAGCATTTTCGCTTATGCTGCTGAGCGCAGCGCTGGATGAGCTGCCCTATGTTAAAATAAAATAAAAACCGAAGGCTTATCATAATAAAACCTACTTTGCGTTTGGTTTCTTTCGCTTACAGCATTCATTTTGTTTGGTGAAGGATAGATATATGTATCTAGAGTTGTGTCGTTTGGTTCGATAAAATGTCAAATGAACGCGTAATTAAGGTGAACGAATGAACTTATTCAGTCAATCTTGAACTCAATAGTTCATTTCGCAGTTGGTCATTTAAAAATTAAATTTTTTTTTTTTTAAATTTTCAACGTTTTTACAGATATACAACTAGAATAATTAGCACACATACCGGAAGTCATCTTAAAAAAAAGGCTATTTATGATGAATTTTGGTGAAAACATTTTTAGCGGGTCACTGCTAGTTTATTTTAAACTGAATTTTGAAATATTGAAATTTTTAATACAAAATGAGCTTTTGCTTCGTTGTTTTGTGCATGTTGTCACTAATACGAAACGTTTACCAACACTTCATTTTTTCTCACATGTAATTATATTTATATATAATTAGTATTTGTATATAATATGTAATTAATACAAAAAAATTGAGCCAAATGAAAATATTCAAATCATCATCTTCAATCATTGTCCTAAAGGGTGGTGGAGATGTAAAGAGTATTAATTAAAAGATATAAATTCTTGTATCGTTATACACGAATGAGCGATCTGCAGGCGATTTTTATTTTTCAAAAATTTTTCGCCTGCGACTTACTTTGCATATATAACCACTAATTGCCATGTGATTGGAAAAACAGTGTTGGTAAACGTTTCATAATATCATAAGCAACCATGAAAAACAGAAAATAATGCAAAAAAAGCATTTTTAAACAAATTTTCAAAATTCAATTTAAAAAAATATAGCAGCGACCCTGCTAAATGCAAACAGTGCTGCCCATCCACGTTTTTTATCTGGCGACTCCGTTGTTAGTTTATGTTTAGTTTTCGTGAGGACCGACAAGCGGAGATAACATCGTCATCTTCTTTTTCACTTTACGCCATCGTTTTTTTAATATGGAGTTTGAGTTTACGCTAGACCTTTTATCCGATGTCAGTACCTAGCTTTAGTTCAGAAGCCTCGCGATCAATCAAACTGTTTAGAGTCTCGCTAGGTTTATGGAAATAAATGTCTAGCGCACAAGAGAAAACGATGAAGACTATTTGAATTTGGTCAATAACGACGACAATATCGGTAGTTAATTAGTAAGAATGAAAGGTTAAATTGTTTTTATAGACATAAATTAGATAATTTTGTATTTTTCCATTAATATAAATAAAGAATTCACTTAAGAAGTTGAAAAGCGATGGGTACACCCAAAAACGCGATGTGCTTGTGTGCCGTCGCATATTTCTCCTATATTAACTTAAATTTAAATTTTTCATTGCCTATTCTATCCTCTTTCTATCGAAATAAGTTCTGCATGTTCAAATTTGAAATAAACCGCTGTTGAATCATAGGGTTACCACTCAACTTTTTGTTATTTTTCCGTGTCGAAGTGGCAACACTGGCTTTACGCTGGTCGACATTGAAATATTACACCTTTTCCGCTGCTAAAAATTTTTCTCACGTTAGTACCTAGCTTTAGATATCAACTCCATAACAAAAAGGGTTGCAAACTGTCTCGAAATTATTATGAGCTTGAGCGTACTGTGCTTAGAGCAGGGGTGCTCAGCTGTTGCTCATTCAATGCATTTTCGGCCTCATTTGTTTTTGTAATTCCTCAAAGCATAGGAAACGAAAATCGTATACATGCACGGCGCTGAGTATACAAAATGCCAACACATGCAAACATTTTCGTGTGTATGCAATGCGCAGTACAAAAACCGATTTTGGTCTCTTCTCTGATTGGTGTTTGCGATCGCGAGAGAAGTGAGCAACAACAATTTCAATGTGATTTTGTTGTTGTCTTCTCTTGTTTTCTTCTAGTATTGATGCGTTTGCTTATAAGTATTGGTGCGAACTCATCCGTATGCTGGCTTTGAGCACCCCTGGCTTAGAGCTTGGCACGGATGTGAGATATGTAAATTTTTAGAGCGGAAAAATGCTCATTATTAACAAAAATTGCTTTTACATTTTTAGCAATTGGTTTA
The DNA here is from genome assembly GCA_035047525.1 of Drosophila quinaria. Classification (NCBI taxonomy): domain Eukaryota; kingdom Metazoa; phylum Arthropoda; class Insecta; order Diptera; family Drosophilidae; genus Drosophila; species Drosophila quinaria. Next base: position 5,322,163 of record JAWNPO010000455.1, on the reverse strand, counting down.
AGATAGAATCAGTTATATTTTTCTCGAACAAAACATACAACACGAAATTTGGATTCGAACACTACCATCAATGACAAAAATTTCGACGAACTGTGGATGGCCTGCTTAAGTAAAGTATAATAAAACATGATAATATAATAAATAAATTTGTTTATTCCATATAGTTTTATATATATACTTATAAAGAAAATACATATTTATTGACTTGGGTCACCATCGGTGATAGGCGACGCACTACGAGTACGACTAATTTTAATTCTCTTATAACTTTTGACTCGTTATCGTCTCATGTCTCCGCAACACTTTCTAATGGCAGGTTGTCATAAAAATACGTTAAATAGAAAATGCAAATATTAGATGAAGCAGCAATAAATAAAGGGTAATAAAGCCATTCGCTGCTAATGGAAATGCACTATTGCATTATTGATGTTAAATATGAGCTACTGAGTTATAGATTGCATTTAATTTCTGTCATCTTCCCTTACTTCAGCAGCAATAATTGGCTCGATCTTTTTAATCTTCTCCTCATTGACATTCGCGTTAGATGTAGAGGGCAATTCAACGCGGATCTCCTTCTCATTTTTTAACGGGTCCTCATCTTTATCGTTTTGTTCTTCATCCGAGCGACTTTGTGCTCTAGGTGACTGTGGATGCTCAATGGCAGTGAGTATAGACTGCAACAGACCCTGTGACAGAATCTCCTCATGATTGGCACCCTGTTCAACAAGGGCAGCGCCGTTACCGCCGCTACCAGCTGCTCCGTTTAATGAACTGGCAAATTGTAGTTCAAAGTTCTGGGTTGGTTTGTGAACACCTGAGTCCAACTGTATACTCTGGGATTTCTGAGCCGAAATCACATTTAACCCATCCAAGCCCGGTAAATGCTGTGGATCTGTTTCGTCTGGCAGCGCGGCGACTGCCGATTTCTGTGAGGCATATCCAGAGTGATCAAAATCCAAATTATTTTCTGAAGACGGAGGTCCATAGTTGTCCGAGGGAACGCTCAAAAATTGCGTGTGCTGCTCAGCCACTGGAATACTTTGCGCGATGAGATTATAGGAACCTTCGGATGCCGTCGAGACGCTGCCAAATGTTTGATGCTGTTGTTGTACTTGGTATCCATTACTGCTAACCAGATTTGGCCCATGGCCGCAATCCTTCACTATTACCGTCTGGTGTGAATGAGGACCAGAAGCCACAATTGGTTGTTGATTAAACCGAGGGCTCTGTTCTAAGGGAAGTCCCTGCGAATGAACATATTGCTGTGCATACTGAGAGGCACTGTAACTGTTCTCCGAATGCTGATGCTGCTGCTGCTGCTGCTGCTGGAAGAAAATTGGTGGTGGTGGGGGCAGATAATGCTGTTGTGCCGGTGGTTGCAGTGGCGCTTGTTGGTAATGTGATTGAGGCGGCAGACCTTGCGGATTGTACAAGGGTCTGAAAGCTGGTCCTGTCTGTGGTTGCGGCAATTGCTGTTGAACAATGACTTGTGGTGTGGACGGCTGGTTATGTGGTGCGCCATATAAGACTTGAGGTGGAGCGGGGGGCCCACTTAAAGCAATTTCGTGGGCTGCCGGAGGAATATAAGTGGAAGGCTGCTGGGGCGGTTTTACACCAAATTGGTCTAAATGGTGCACAGTAGCCCCAATAGACTCCAACAAGCCAGTTGGGACTGGCAGACGGTAGGCTACCGGCTTATTGGGCTGACCAGCACCATGTTGCGGCAAAGGCTGTGGATTGCCCGAGGAACCATGCGGAATGTTTATATTTAACTGAGAGTGTGCCTGGGCGTTATTACTGGTTAGAGCGGCAAACTGTGGTGGTGGAGCTCCATACTGAGGTACAGGACCAGGTGCTAATGGCAGAGACAAACCAGAACCACTATCTAAAGTTCGGTATTTATGGTCATGTACGGACCCGGGTGCAAATGAATCTGTTGGCGGCCTTGCATAGGAGTCATCAGTTGATGCAATGGAGAGCTAAACGAGAGATTGGAAATTAATATCATCAAATCAGAGAAGTCACTCAGTTGAGACTTTACTCCTACCTGTAAGGCGTCGGAGTCAATGCTGTTCAAATGTGCATCGCCTCCGGGACCCGTGATCACGTTACTAGCATCTCCTTGAAGAGCCACCGCTACAAGTTGTTCATCGGAGAGACCATCAATGATGCTTCCCCCTTCATTCGCACCACCCACACTGTATTGGGTGACTAAATTCTGGCTTTGGCTGTTGCCCTGTATGGAACCGTGTTGAACGTGGCTGTAACCATCTTGGGTTTCGATGTGGTTTTCCTCAACATAAGCACCGACAGGTGCAGGAATGGGTTTCCATCCATCGCAAGCCGTGTGGAAAGGTACTTGTGAACCGCTCACGCTGTGCGTGTGTCCAGAGGCATCGATCTGAATTTGCACTTGCTTGACAGGACCACCAACTGCGCCTCCCGATGGCAGCTGTCCACCATTCCCACTCAATATAATAGTTTGCTCTGGCCGAGGCACATTAATAGGAAGAGGAGGTGGTCCATAGTTCGGTGGTGCTTCATACACTGGCTTGGGTGGCAGATTCAATGGACCGGATGCGGGTGGACCATAGGATGTGGCTGGCTGATGGTTTGGGTTAAAGAGCGGAGCTGGTAAAAGCTGTGTTGTTACTGAAGAATCGCTGAAGTGCGGTTTCGGGTGTGGAGGTCCGTAGCGTTGTGCCGGGCGATGCTGCAGCTTTAATGGTGGTGGGCCATATTGCGTATGATGTTGTGGCGGCGGTCCGTATTGCTTTTGAGGCTGTGGCGGCGGCCCGTATTGCTGTTGAGGTTGTGGCGGCGGACCGTATTGCTGTTGAGGTTGTGGCGGCGGCCCGTATTGCTGTTGAGGTTGCGGTGGTGGACCATACTTTGTTGGAGGTAACCGGTAAGCCGAGTGTGACGGTGGGCCATAGAAGGGCTTGGGTACCCCAAAGTGCGTCTTGATCTGTTCATGCAAGCCACTTGACCCCGATGATCCTCCACCACCTCCCAAAAAGTTAAGCTTCGGCGGTCCATACTTTAACGCTGGTGGGCCATATTCTTGAAAGGGAATTTGCTGCGGTACACCGTATTCACGATGTGGTATGTGATGTTTTGGTGGACCGTACTGTTGTATCGGACTCGGAGGTGGACCGTAGCTGTCATGGCCTGGCTTGCCGATAAGTACTGCCGAAGTGGCGCAGAAGCAGAACATCGTAAGGATTGTCAAGCTTAACAGCTTCTGAAGTAAATAATTTGAAGAAGGGGAAAAAAGTTAAGAAAATATTGCATTGGACGTTAATGCATTTTAAAATATATAATATAAAGCTACAATCAAGTGCAGTCAATAGTAGGGTACCATGTGCCAGACACCGTAAAAAATATTTTCATAAAATAAAATAATAAATAAGAGTCGCCGGCGACTCGCTTAGAAGATTCAGGCGACTCGCCTTCTCATCGCTTTTTGATCGCCTTTTGTTAGAGAGTGAGCCACTTCCGCGACACTTCGAAAAGACTCTTTTGCGAGTCTTCCAAAAAACTCTTTCGCGACTCCTAGAAGAGTCGCGGAAGTGGCTCTCTTTCTAACAAAAAAAAGTATTTTTTTTTATTTATTTATTTTTTTTTTTTTAGCTCTGTGTTGGTCCACGAATTTTTAAAAACAGATTATGTAACAACAGTTCAAGCACATCAGGGGAATCGAACCTCAAACTTTAATGTTCGGGTCGGCAACTCTAACTCTACAAATTTAAATTGTTGTCAGGTGATCTCCCCCCACGGGACGAGATAACTGCCGAGCTTGTGTTCGAGCAGAATTTCAAAGTGAACCTGAGCAGTAAGAAGGATGGGACAACACTTGACGAAGTCCATCCAATGGGTAACACACCATAAAATGGTACACCGATGGATCGCTTACAGACCAAGGCACAGGACTTGGAGTTTTAGGCCCTCGGATATCTTACCAGCATCTTCTAGGCTGAGGTATGTGCAATAGGGAGGTGTTTTGACCTTAATCTCAAACGTAACTATCGGAATAGAGACATAGCCATTCTATCCGATAGTCAAGCAGCTCTCAACCCACTCAGCAAGGCGAAAATAACGTCTAAAGTAGTGCATGAGGTGCGAAAGAAGCTAAACCAACTGGGATCGCATAATAGGCTACCCCTAAGATGGATCCCAGGCCACAGGAATTTAGCAGAAAACGAAGCAGCGGACAGACGAGCCAGAATAGGTGCATGTAGGCCCCTAATAGGTCCTGAACCGTTTTGTGGAATTGAAAGACACACTATCTGGGAATACCTACGAAAAGAGGAGAGGCGACTTCAACAGTCGCACTGGACAGAGACCACAGGTCTCAGACAAGCCAAAAACCTCCTAGGTAGCTATAACCCAAAGCGGTTTAAGCAAGTAATTGCATTGGGGAAGAATAGACTCAGAATACTCACCGGTCTATTTACAGGACACTGTAAACTGTGAAGTCACCTATCTAAGTTAGGAATTGTAAGCAGTGGAACCTGCCGGTTCTGCAATTTCGAGGAGGAATCCACGATGCACATACTAGCAGAATGCACTGCTCTATGCAGACAAAGTTGTAGTTGTCTAGGGAAACATGTCCTACCGAGGACATAGAAGACCTCAACCCGGTAAAAATTCTCGACTTCGTACGAGAACTAGGGTTGATGGATGAGCTATAGGCTCAGAAGGGGGCACAATAGACCCAAAGGGTCTCAGTGCAGTTTTCCCCATTACAATAATAATAATAATATCTCATCTATGTTGTGTGCTAATTTTATCTTTCTACTCTTAGCCGTTTGGCCTACACGTTAATTCTCAGTCAGTGTGGGACAAAAAGTTTTATATACATATGTATGTATATAGCAGTGGAAAGTCACATAGACTTGGAAATGTTACAATTTTGGTTAAATGCTGATGTTATGAAGTGGTTTCAATAATTTTTATCAGTGTAGAATTATTTTTATTTGGCTTGTTTATGTTTTTAAACAACAAATGCATAAAAAAGTAAAAGCATTATATGCCGTTGGAGTTTAACATTTATAGATAAAATTCATGTTTAGCTCAATTAAGTAACGGGAATGTTATATAGAGCCAAAATCTGTCCTTTCAATCTCCATCAATTTCTAAAGGTTAACTACGTTTTTAAAGCTCCAATTTCTATTTAGGGAGATGTAACAGTTATTACGTGATTGTATGAAGTCAAGAAACCACAGCAGTGGTGTTGTTTTTAAACAACGGTTTAAGCCAGCGGCGGGCAGTATGTACTCCGGGAGTTAAGTGGCTACTCTCAATTTTATTCGGCGCCGTGATGTCGCATGATGTTGTAGTAGCTGTTGTTGTAGTGCTCCCGGGTTCAAATTTTGTGCCCTCCGCTGTTTTAAACATTGGTTTAATTACAAGCAATAAAGTAGAATTTTTTCCAACAAGTACAACAAGACGCACTCTCATTGCAGAGGAAAGCAAAGTTCCAGACTAAATAAACGAACTAATTATCAGAGCAATAATTGACACATTGGTTGGACATAGTCCCTGGATTTTACCAATAGTAATCGCTTCTAAGCCGAATGGAAATATTCGTTTATGCTTGAATATACGTTTAGACAATAAGGCAATTTTAATTGAAAACTATCAACTTCCTGTTTTTAATTCATTTATGATAAGATTTAATATTAAAAGATATTTACATTCAATTTATATTTTTTCAACATTTGTAATAATAATAACAATAATAATTGAAAAAATGTTTTTATTTTTAAATTTTTATGTTAAATATTGAAAATAACTTTTATTTTTATAAAAAATTAAAAATAAGAGTTAAATTGTGAAAAAAAAAACATTGAAATTTAATTATTATTTTATAATTTGTTATTTAGATCGAAAAGTAAGAGATTTCTTTTAATTTTTTGACAAAATTCCACAAATAACTTTTATTTAATAATTTATATTTTTTAAATTATGTTCGTTACGTTCAAAAACTATGTAGGTGGCATTTGTTTTGGCTTGGGACGGTCTCAAGCTTTAACAGAGACATTTTTTATTATAATACAGTTGAAAATGATAATTTAAAACATTTGTTATATCAAATTGGGTTGATACGGATATATTACAAGTTTAACTAACTTCCCGGAACAGTAAAACCTACTTTCTCTGTCTCTCTCACTCTCATTTCTCTCTCTATCGACTGCGATGCCGCCAGCAATATTTTTACAATACGCAAAAGTACTGTCGCTATCACGGCGGACGGCAGTCCACGCTAGTGACGAAAGCAGCACGAAGGGTGCGAAAGGCGACTAGCATATGTATATACACAGGAGGAATGGAAAATTTGCTATGACCGTCCGATCGGGTCGAGTTATATACCGATACCATTCAAAGTAATCTAATGTCTTGTCCTGTAGACTTTTACAAAAATTCTAAATTTGCAATGGGTACCTAGTGGGTTAAAGACATTTTTGAATCATTCAAACGGAATTTAATTGAATAGAAGATTATAGAAAAATTTTACAAAATTAGGGTACATTCAAACTTAATTGAGTAACTGTATTAGATAGGAAATTTTGATTGCTGGATAACATGATCAAAAAGTGGTAAATATTAGACTTTCCTAACATATTGACCCAAAAGAAACCATTTGGAGGTTTGGTATGTTTGCAAAACTTGTAGCCTGAACTATTTTAAGCAAGTTTGGTGACGAAATTTTACCGAAAAACCAACACCTTACATGTTGGATGTGTGTCAGTGTTAAGCTACCATCCTTTGTGAACTGTGTCATTATCTGACAAAAATCATCCCTTTCAGACAGTTGTGTCCAAACTGACACAACTAAACATTGCGATTGTATGCATAGCAGCAAAGCACGAGGTCACAAATGTTTTACTGAAAGATGAAATGAAATCATATTCGAACTGTCCCATTGTTAGTAGTAAAGAGAGCAAGGCATTGGTTGCAGTGTACATATACCCACTCGCATATGTCTGCGTACACCCTTTTTTTTGCTTTAACAGCTATATAAGTCAAGTGTTCACAGTAAATATATTTGGAAAGGTCGTTTAAATTCCGTTCGAATGATACAAAAATTTCTTTAACCCATTAAGTACCTATTGAGTATTTTGAACCTAAAGTCGATTTTTCAACTCTTTTCCTCGATTTTTTACAAAAAATATTTTGATGCAGAAAAATTCTTCAAACAATTCTAAGGGGTTAAAATAGACATTTTTACGATTTTCTAAATATTATAAAAATACTAGCAAAAATATGTTGAGAATTATTTCAAGAATTTTTTTGCATCAAAATATTTTTTGTAAAAAATCGAGGAAAAAAGTTCAAAAAGTAGACTTGTACAAAACTTCAAAATTTTCAACGGGTTAAGGAAAGTTTTGCATCATTCAAACCGAATTTAAACGACCTTTCCAAATATATTTTTTTTTACTGTGAAGACTTGACTTACATAGCTGTTAAAGTAAAAATAAGTGTGTACGCAGACATATGCGGGTGGGTGTATAAATGATAAAAGTTAAGCGCTGTGCGGTCTCTCCTCATTGAAAGCAGATCATCAACAGACATCAGAAAGCATTAGCCGATCAGATGCTTCGTGAGAGAACAAAAGGACGAAGACACGTATAGTAAAAGAAAGGGATAGAGAGCACCGAATTGCACCGCACTGAAGCATTAAGGGACAAAAACCGAACGATTCTGCAGCCGACGAAATCTCCTTATACTTATCACACATTTACTATTCTATCTCTGTACGTGTGTCGGCTGCGAGTCTAACGGAATTATGAGCTCCTTTATCCTCTATCCCATGGGATAGGCTTTTGGCATTATGAACACTACTGCTTTAGGATAACAATTTCAACGAACAGCGAACCCTGAATTAATGAATTACGCATGTACATATGTATATAAATATGTATGTTATTGTAGGCAAGTGTGTACAAATTGGGCACAAGTGCCCCTTTCTCCTGTTATGGAAGCAGTTGCGTAATGGTCACAATATGAGCAACCAGATGCCAGCGCGCTGACTCAATCAGATAAATCTACACCACTAACAACAACCATGTAAATTTCATAAGCGCCAAAAGTGACCGAAAGCGAAACAAAAAAAAAACACAAAAACATCGTACGAGATAAAAACTTTCACTTCCCGTTGGCCAAGACAAAACGAACGCAGCAAGCAACATCAACGGCTTTGCCAGCAACTACCTCTTGTTTGTGAAGATGAGTAGGAGGTGTCACAAATTCAAGTGGTGAAATTACAGTGCATATAATGAAAATACATTAAACACACATACATATGTACATATGTTAAAAATTGCAAGTATTTTTTGCTTACCAGCTAAGAGAAAGATAGCAAGGGAAAGAGATAGTAGGAGAAGGCAGGGCAGTGGGTGCGCCAACCTGCAGTTGTCTACCGAACATGCTATGCACAGTGGACCACTAATGTCTTCATACACCACAACTTTGTCAAATGTGCGTACAATACAAAAGTTTTGATGCAGGCGCTTATATTAATGTTTTATTTATTTAAATTCCTTTGAATGATACAAAAATTTCTTTAACCCATTAAGTAACCATGGAAAATTTTGAATTTTTGTACAAGTCTATTTTTCAACTTTTTTCCTCGATCTCAATCAAAAAATATTTGAATGCAAAAAGTATTTCTTATAATTTTTATAAAGAAGGAAAAAGGACTTAAAAAAATTTTTAATCTTTAGCAATTTTCAAAAAAACATAAAAATGTTTGTATCATTTAAACGGAATTTAAATGCATAGAAGATTAAATTAAGAAAAGTGCTTTAAATCTTTTTTATTATACAAAAACATGACAAAGTTAGGGTGTATGAAGACATTAGTGGTCCACTGTATGTTTGTTGATATGAAGCGTGTGAAGTAAGCCGAAATTCAATTGTTGCATTCAGCACAACTCTTATACAGTTTGCTTTAGATAGGATTGGTACGTATGTATGTATGTTCATATGTATTTATATTTATTTATATTTATGTACATATATTGATAGAATTAAAGAAATGCAAAATAACGGCCGTCTGCCTGAACAGGTCTGCACCCACTTACATAATAACGTAACATTCGCTGTTGTCGCACAACTTTCCTTTGTGGTATGTATTTATGTATGCTAATGAGCATACATTACCATACATACATGCATAAAAAGTATTTGTTATTGATGCTAAACAAATGTTAAGGCAACATCAACAACTGTCCACCAAAAACAACAAAATCAACGATAACAACAGCAGATCAAATAAATGAGCAGCAAACAGCAAACATAAAGATGAGTTTCGAACTTTCACTCTCGTTCGAAAAACGATTATTTCATTGGAAGATGAACGAGCGAAGCAGACGAACAACAACTCAGCCCTTTAAATATGCGAGCTTGACTACGAAATGGTCAGCTGTAGATCCGTAAACACCATCACGCAGATATGCATCATATATGTATGTATGTATGTACATATGTATGTCCACCTGCAGTAGGAGCACAACAAACAAGGGGACGCTCCGCCCTTTGCTTGTTTCGCTGCGGCTACAGTCGAGTATACTCAACTGTAGGAGACCCAGCATCCATGCACTTATATAACCTGATACTTATTTGCACATATTTAACATTCAACTAATTGTCCCTATGAGAGTTATAGTATATACCGATTTAAACCAAATATGGTCAATATGTGTAAGATCCCCTCAGATAAATATTCTGTTGGATTGGTTGAAATATTTAAAAAAAAATTCAATCGTTCCTATGACAGCTGAACGGAATTGAATTGAACGGAATTGTATAAGAAAATAGAAAATTCCCAATTTTTGATTTTAGTTTAGATATCTCTAGAAACAACAAAAATTGTCATACTAATTATATAGTAATATAGCTTAACGATTTGGACCAAATTTAGTTTGGATGTATAAAACCACCTCAGATGCATACTCTGTAAAAGTGGGTAAGGTATCTCAAAAAACAAAAAGTTTTTAATACTTAAGCTTAATTTTCGACCGATCATTCCTATAGCAGCTCAGCTTTTTATATTCATCCAAAATATATACATATGCATGTGTCTGCTACGCCCTATTCTGCCTATGCACATTTTAACAACGCAAACATTTACCAATGCAATCTAGCTAATTATGTAATTAAGATTTTCAGTTTTAAAGATTTTAGAAATGTATAAAAAGCAAAAAAAAGAACCAAAAATGTTGACTTCCGCATTCGCATCCACTGAGGCTGTTTCCTGTTTGGCTTGCCTATATTAAGAGCGAACTGAGCAATTGTAGCAATTCGCCACTTATGCTGATGCTGGCAAATTGTTAATCGTTTTGAAAGTTGGTGAGTAATTTCTAGGCATGATACCACACCTGTTGACATTAAAAACTTATCCCCCAAAATTTAAGGTGAAATCAGTTGCTTGATTCGAAGTACGCTCCCACAGTATGCGGGGCAGTATTTTGAAATAAACTTGATCTGCCTGACATTCCAAATTTTACTGGCCCTAGCTCTTACCAACTCTGAGATCCTGTCATTCATACGGACAGACGAAGCAATCTTAATACACACGCACTGGGTATAAAAAGGTTTAGTCGAGAGTGCCACAAGTTTCTTACGTAGTAACTTGGGTAACTTCCGAGCTTTTTATACAATCGTGATGACATATCGACCCCAATAAATTGGTCCTGTGTGGCAAAATTTTGTCCAGAATCGTGTAACGAATTAAGTTAGCCGATAAGGCGTTTCTTGTTTGAATTGCTTGTATATTTTGTTTTCATTTATAAAACTTTAAAAAACCTTTGAAAATAATTTTGTAGCGCATTTAATAATGTGATTTAGCAGTTTTCCAAATAAAACTAGTTGTAAGCTTGTGTATGTATTTAGATCAGTGGTGGGCACGCAATGGCTCCGGGAGCCATCGGCTGCTAACGAATTCAGATTTCGTGCCCACCGCTGATTTAGATATCAATTTTGCAAAGTGGGGTCCCTAAGAGATAAGCACAGGGTATCTTACAGTCGTAACAGTCGATATAAGCTCATCTCACAATTGTGGCTAAACTTTTTTAAGCTGACGCTTTATAATCCTTTCAAATTCGAACTTTTAAGGAAATAAAGGCAAAATTGAAACTTTACCATGGTAATAACACTTGAAAACTTTCTGTGTAGTTAACAAACTTCAAGATAGTAACTAGCGTTAACTAGTGAGATTTTTATCTCTTGCAATATCACTTGAAAAAAAAACTGTTATTTTTCACGGAGAACCGATAAGTTTTTAGAAACGTAAAAAAACTTTAGCGCCGATTGCCAAAATATTACACGAATCGACAATGTTTCGGTAACGGGTCGAGCGGTTCGGCGTCCGTTACTCGTCACTCTCGAGTTGAAAATGCTGCCGCTTAGGTGATAAAGCCAGTTCATATAGGTAACAGCCGACGCTGTCTTCGACTGAGTAACTACCGCGATAAATTCGAATGACCGAAACCGAAAGTTAAGAAATTTTCTAAATATAAAAAACTGAAATAAATAAACAAAAGCTGACGACGACTGCACCTCGGCACCTCTTGGTCGTTGAAGAGACCGCCTTTAAAGAATAAGTAGAGAGAGCCAGAGAGTACTTCGTACCCAACCTGTTTTGTAACAATTTCTCACAGACTGCTTGTCACATGCTGAATTCAAATTGGTCGCATCTTAAGCTACAGCAGTCAAGTGCACATTGGGCCAAAATGTCGATTTTTTGGAATCAATTGAAGTAATATAGCTAGAGACTTAAAATTTGGTAAAAAATTGTATCGATGCATATTAAAATATATATGCATTTCATCTGACCACTCCTACTCCTACTTCCCATATAGGATAATATTGCTGCTATTAATTTTTGTACCGTAATGTATTGACAAAACTTGATTATTTTAGGTGTAAGCATTAAATCTTATATCTTATAAAATAAACCCCTTTACGAGGTAAAAGTCTAGTCACGAAAACATTTTCATGCCCCAAAATTTCTGATATTCAATTTTGTGACGAATAATAATAAATTTAACATACAAATTATTTTAAAATAAAATTTTTGAAAATTTATCTTATATGTAAAAAACCTCTTTAAGAGGTAAAATTCGAGTGACGAAAACTTTTCAAACCCAAAAATTTTTGATATTCAATAATCGAATAATATTAAGTACATACAAATTATTAAAAAAGACATTTTTTTGGCACTTGGCACATTCCGCTAAAAGGTTCCTATTCTTCATACCTAATAAATAGTACTTTTTTTGCTTAGTAGCAGTGACAAAATTTTTTTTTAAATAATTTATGTGTGAAATTTAATATTATTCGTCACAAAATCAGATATCAGAAATTTTGGGGCATAAAAATGTTTTCATCACTATTATTTTACCTCGTAAAGAGTTTTTTTTATAAGATATCAGAAATTTTTGAATCTTATAAAAAAAACCTCTTTAAGAGGTAAAAGTCTATTGCCCCAAAATTTCTGATATCTAATTTTGTGACGAATAATATTTAGTTTGACATATAAATTATTTAAAAAAAAACTATCTTTGGAACCAGTGATCGGATTTCGATGATCGAGGTGTCATATGTTTGACGCGTATGTTTGATTACAAAGTAAGAAATTAAAAAAAAAAAAAATCAAAAAGGCTCCCATGGCCCCATTTGCCCCCATAATTTAAATTTTGCCCCTCCCACTTACACCTGTTTATCTCAAGAACCAGATGAGTTATTGAAAGTCTTAGTATGCATATTTGTAAGGTAAATTGATACCTTTCGATCGATATATAACTCGACCCGATCAGACTGTCAGGTATTAAATAAACTTACAAAAGTGCATACTAAGACTTTTGGAAACTCACCTGGTTCGTGAGATAAACCGGTTTTAGTGGAAGGGGAAAAATTTAAATTATTGGAGCAAATGGAGCCGTTGGATCCTTTTTAATTTTTTATTATTTTTATCAAAAATACGCGTCGAATGACACCTCGATCATTGAAATCCGATCACTGGTTCAAAAGATAATTAATATTGAAATTTTTTGTGGCCTTCCGAAAACGAGATGAAAAGTCAGTATGTTTGTTTGTTTGGATCAAATCGTTGATTTAGCTTAAAAGTTTGAATGAGGACTTATTCTCGATCAAAAATCTAGAAACGTTTGTTGTACGACTTTTTGGAAAAAACGCTAGTTTAGCGGGTAATCGCTAAAAACCGCTAAATTAAATCACCTGTTGCATCCAAACTATAGAAGCTACAGATGTGATCTATGTATCGTTGAAAAGGTATTTTGGAGGGCTTCAAGGCATAGCTGCTTAAGAACACAAGTAAAAAGGTACAGGTGAAATATGTTTTTTTTTCCACATTTTGGCGATTTAAGAAAAATCGGGTATTCACATCACTTTGAAATATGTTATATGTTGTGGACAATTTAATTCCGCGTTTTTTGACATATAACACATATCTGTCAAAATTCGTTTGGGCAAGAAATTACCTGTTAACTGAATATGCCTTTTACCTTTACACTTCTGCATGTACAGTGGCGAGCAAAAGTGAGTCTATGTTCACAACACTGACTTTCATGATTCATAAAAACAAAACCATACAAGGGAATCCAAATTTTTTTTTTTCTAAATTTTTATCATTTCATTCTTAACAAATAGGAGTAAGGCAACATTAATAAAAAAAGACAAATTCTTAGATTTTGAAAGAAAAAGGAAAAAAGAAAAGGATAAAAAAGTTTGATTACTTTTTCAACTTTTTAACATTGATTTTTTGGAAAGAAAGTTTTGATGCAAAAAGCCGACAAATTCAATTCTATTAGTGGCAGCAAAACAAATTTTCAAAAATCTCTTCACTAGTATTTTTTAATGTTTTTTTAAAATTGCAAAATAGGCACTTTTTTTTATTTTCATGCGAAAGATGACTTTTTTTGAAAATTTCAAAAAATTTTAAAAAATACTAACGAAGAGATTTTTAAAAATTTTTTTTTGCTGTCATGAAAGTCAGTGTTGTGAACATAGACTCACTTTTGCTCGCCACTGTACAAATGCAGTATGTACACTGATTGCAGCGCCATGCGGAAATATACTGCTTTCAATTGGTGCGTTTGGCAATGTGTGTTTGTAAAGGGAACCAGTGTTGCCAGACAGTTTGTTTAAATAGGTATACTGTCAAAATTTATTGCGATTTTAAAATTTCTGATGTCCTATTCAAAAATTTCTGATATCTTATAAAAAAACCTCTTTACGAGGTAAGGGTCTAGTGACGAAAACATGTTCATGCCCCAAAATTTCTGATATCCAATTTTGTGACGAATAATATTAAGTTTTACATATAAATTATTTTAAAAAAAAGTTTTGCATTCGGCACTGCGCAAAACAGTGAGTTTTATTTTATATAAAGAATTGAGACATTTTTGCGCAATGTGCAGAGTGCAAAATTTTTTTTTAAAATAATTTATATGTAAAACTTAATATTATTCGTCACAAAATTGGATATCAGAAATTTTGGGGCATGAACATGTTTTCGTCACTAGACCCTTACCTCGTAAAGAGGTTTTTTTATAAGATTTTATTTCACCTGTAGCTTCGCAAAAAGTCGTAGAACAAAAGTTTCCAGATTTCTGATCGAGTTTCCTTTTTGAGCTATATCAACGCTTTCTCTCATTTTCGAAAGACAACTAAAAATTTCAAAATTAAATATCTTTTAAAGCAGTGGTCGGATTTTGATGATCAATGTGTCATTCGACGCGTATTTCTGATTAGAATAGTACAAAATGTTAAAAGGCTGCCATACAAATTGACCCACTCAAATACAATATCTTGCTTAATATTTGTTTAAAAAAAAAAATGTTTTACTTTTTCAATGAGTCGAGTCAAGTCCCAGGTATATTTGCCATCCAGTACAGTTGGCTTTTTGGTGTATGTTCGTTCGATTTGACTATTCACACACAACAACAAGTACAATACTTTGAGAGCCGTAGTTTTGAAGACTGTTTAATAGATTGAAGCTTGATCAGGTCATCTGAATAGGATTGCTGCTGGACCACCTTACACCACAACTTCTCTGCCCATTCGATTTCATCCACATTCAATTCGACTTTTTTTGTTTTGACGAATTTACGATGAGTCTTTGAATAAAATTAATTTGTTGTAATTCAAAATTCTTTGCAGTTGTACGTTGAATGGGTGCTCCGCTTGCCGAATCATTACAATCTCAATTTGATCGCAGTATAGCAGCCAAGTTCAACTTTGGATTGGATACGTGCTTAATTTATGAAACTCTCGCCTTTGATAAATCAATTCCACATCATATTGTCATTGGTCATCTGATCGATAACTCCATCTTATTTATGCCGCCAAAGAATAGGCCTTGGCACTTTCATCATTGAATATGTGAATTTCGACACGATCCCCCTTCGACACGATCCAATTTCGTATCTTTTATTGATTTCAAAATCTTCCTCCAATTCTGTCATTTAGTTATCAGGTCGCCTTTGATTGTATCGTCCCAGCCGATTCCAGATTTCCATACATCGCGCAAGAGAATTCTACCTTTGATGGTTAGTGGCGTCATGAGATCCAAAGTATCGTAGAACAAGTAGAACAGCCCATAATACATTCCTCTTCGTTAATGTGATATTGTCATTTTAATTATTTCTTGCATCGTTGTTGTTGAGAATGTAAAGAAATCGCCTTTTGCGTCCCACTACATACCCTACACTTTCAGTTGTACGGCAGTTGTATCTCCGGTCATTGTTACCACTTTGGTTGCCCTAGATTTTCGGGAATACAGGAGGACAAGTTTTAAGCGATTGTAATGGTACAACGTTGAAATCAGGGGCCTTCTCAAGACCGACCATACTTGAAGAACCACATTCTGCACGAGGTGCCTTTGCCGGCTATAGAAAGGACAAGTCAATAAAACCCGTTATCTCAGGTGTTATTCGAACCGTGCCTATGGGATGAATGGCACTACGTTATTGTGTCTTTGAACGGTGGTCTCTTGACACCTGGCGATTTTCGGACACCTGGCGACCTCCGGTTGTAAGTAGCATTACCGGGACATGTGGCTCTGTTGCGGTAGACCAACCCCTTCCTCATTACTCGTGGGACCAATTTATGGAAACTAACAAGGAAATAACAAATGAGGATGAAAAGCCTCCCTAACCTCGTTGACCTGGAGGCTCCAGTTCGGAGACGCTGACCGCGCAGGAGACTAGGCTGGCTAAGTCTAGCAGCACTCAAATTGACGCACAAAGTAGAAGTGCGAAGACAGTGGCCCCAGGGAATGCAAGCACGCAAGCTGCAGCTACTTCGAGCAGGAAGGAAATTCCTTCCACATCGAGGGCTGCCACAGCACCGGTGCCCAACTCCCAGGCCACTGAGACAGCAGCTGTTCCGACCAAACCCACCAAGAAGGAGGGACCGGTCGGTAAGCGAAAGAACCCCTCTGCCAACAAAAAGCAGAGATCGGACTACTCAGCGAAGGCGTCGGATTGTAAACGGCTGCGCCCAGAAGGAATTCTGGCCAGCCTCAGCTCCAAGCCAGAACTGAAGTTAGTCATTATCGACAGGAACGACCCGGAAGGGAAGTTCACAGTCGAGAACTGGCTCAAACTCGAGGAGAAGATCAACCAGGCACTACACAACATCATGTGCCGGTCAGTGAATCCGTTCCTGGCCGAGGTCGATGGCATCAAGTGGTTGAAGGTCGCCAAAGCTGTGGCCTGTGCCAACGAGGAATCCCTGCGGTTCCTCAAAGACACTATCCACAGCGTTGGGGAACTTTGGCCTGGTGCTAAGATTGACTTCGTTTCCACAGACCAAGTCCCTGAGCGAACGATCATTAAGGTTTAGATCCCACCTCCAATCATGGAGAATCGTACCATTCTGGACATGATCAAACGCCAGAACGAGGACCTTGTCACAGGGGACTGGACGATCAAGAGAGGATTGATTAAGGATCATTATTGGTCTTGAATCCAAGAAACACTTCCTGCGGAAGCAAGGGCAGCTGAAGATGGGAATGGGTAGCGTCAAAGCCTTCATTCCCAGAGGCACGGAGGCGCCAAGGATGTTAGGTCAACCGGAGAGACTGAAAGTGGTGCAGATTAATCTGCATCACTCTAGTGTCCCTTCGATTGACCTACTACGGGATATGGACAAGGAGGCGGTGGATGTGGCTCTCGTCCAGAAACCCTGGATCGTAAGAGACAGGGTTTGCGGACTGAGTTCTCGTGGATACCACCTCCTTGTCCCACACACTGTGGGTAAGTCAAGAACCTGTATCGTGATAAGGGCTGGACTTAATGTTCTTTTCTCTTCTCGTTACAGCAGCAGCGACCTGACGGTAGGACGGTAACCTATACCTATATGCAGAATATCTACCGTATGAGGAAAAAGACCCGCCGTCGGACAACGTCAAAGCCCTCATTCAGCACGCGCAGAAGGAGGGTATCGACGTTATCCTGGGATGTGGACACTAATGATGAGCACGGACACTAATGATGATAGGGGGAGTCGCTGCTAGAATTCGCATTGCTCACGAACCTTGTTGTGTGTAACAGGGGTAATCACCCCACATTCCGCAACAAGAATCGTGCAGAGGTTATTGATGCAACCCTAGCGACCAACAGCGATTCCCTATGTGTAGATAACTGGCACGTATCCAAAGAGTGCTCTTTTTCAGACCACTCCAGGATAGTGTTTGAAGTAAGATGGTTCAGAAAGGAAAAGCTGCCTTTCAGGAACCCAAAAAGAACGGACTGGGATGAATTCTCAAGGTGTGTCAGGGACTCTCTTCCAAACCATCCAGAGGAACGGATGAGCCACCCTGACATTCTGGAGAGGTCAACCCAGATCGTGACAAAAGCACTCTGCACAGGCTTTCTCAAATCCTGCCCTATCAGCCGAGCACCAGAGCCCAATCGCAGCACGTGGTGGACACCGGAGCTTGGCCAGATTAGGAAGGAAACGAGAAGACTGTACAATAGAGCAAAGGCAGGAAATTGTCAAGGTGACTGGAACGCCTATCACCTTGGCTTCAAAATTTTAAAATTCAAAAAGAAATGTAGAAGGGCCAAAAGAGACTCATGGGCCGCCTTCTGCGAGGATCTGACCAGCACCACTGAGGCGTCCAGACTTCAAAGGCTGCTAGCAAAGGATCCGGCCAAACCCGGTCTCTTTTGCGAACAGGACTGCAATTTCGCGAAGGATAGTCAAGAGTCTCTGCAACTCCTCATAAACACTCGCTTCCCGGGCTGCCTGGCAGCTGATGACGAAAGTGGGACCTCCACTCTCACTATCAGCGGGGAACCGGGTGGCGAGATAAGTATGGAGAGTAAGGCAACAATAGACAATGTTGTAAGTGGAGAAAAGATAATCTGGACTATCATGTCATTCCATCCCTACAAGTCTGCAGGACCGGATGATATCAGACCAGTCATGCTGCAGACAGTGTGTCAACACCTCCTGCCATGGCTCCTAGAAATCTTCAGGGGATGCCTCGTCACGGGATACATCCCAACAAGCTGGAGAGAAGTGAGAGTGGCCTTCATTCCCAAGGCAGGAAAGATAAACCACTGCTCACCAAAAGACTACAGACCCATCAGTCTGTCCTCGTTTTTACTAAAAACGCTGGAACGAGTCTTAGATCTGTACCTAAGAACTAAGCTTACACCTCAAGTTTTTAGCGGGGCTCAACATGCCTATCTGTTAAGACTAAAACATACAGAACGCAACGTCACAGCCTATGCGGATGACCTTGTTCTACTGATAACTGGGAAATTTCTGCCCACAATCAGCGAACTTATGGAAAACGCACTGGGCCTGACGCTGCGCTGGGCAGAAAAGAACGGTCTGGGGGCAAACCCACAAAAGACTAAACTCGTTCTGTTCACAAGGAAGACTAAGATAGAGAGCTTCAGACTTCCTACATCGGGAGGAACGCAGATCAAGCTATCAAAAGAGGAGAAATACCTTGGAGTAATCCTCGACTCTAAACTCTTCTGAAAGAGAAACTAGGAGGAGAGGATGAAAAAGGCAATACAAACCTTTTATGTATGCAAGAAAATGTCTGGGAAAAAATGGGGACTGCAGCCGAGAATCATTCACTGGGTCTATACTGCAGTCGTCAGACTCATCTTAACCTACGGAGCTCTAGTATGGTGGGAAGCTGCTCGAACTGACTCTCACCTGCGAAATCTCTAAAATGTGCAAAGACTTGCTTGCTTGGGGGTCACAGGGTGTGTACGCCCTACCCTTCAAGCGGCTTTGGACGTCATAGTGAATCTGGACCCAATAGGCTTATTCCTACAGCACGCGGCAGCAAGGAGCGCAGTCAGGTTGAAGGCGCTGAGCCTCCTCAAGCCGGGGGCCAAAGGGCACACCACTATCCTACTCTCGGTAGGACACACAGGTGTGGCTGAGGAGTAAGACTAATTTATACAAGAACACAAATGGAATGGCAGCTTCCCAGCAATCTTTCCGGACAGGAGAGAATGGCAGCAAGAAATCCCTTTACGGCGGAACGAGCTGTCGTTCTATACAGACGGATCAAAGACGGAAGAAGGCACAGGAGCGGGGGTCTATGCCAGCGACCCAGCTGTGCACCTTTCTTTTCGTCTCCCAGATTGGTGCAGCGTGTTCCAAGCAGAGATCTATGCTGACTGGCAAGCGATCAAGTTGATATACACCTTGGAGGGACCTGCAAGGAACATATCAATCTACATCGACAGCCAGGCCGCAATAAAGGCTCTGTCCACGAACACAGTCAAGAGCAAGCTCACCCAAAATACGGCCGCAGCTCTGAACCAATGTCAGCATCACTCCGTCAGGCTCGTCTGGGTGTCAGGACACACGGGAGTGTCTGGTAATGAGATGGCTGACGAGTGTGCTAGAGCCGGATCAGCGCTGCCGGCTAGTTGCGCGGTGACAGATATATGCAGGCCTATCCAGTAGGCACTCTCGGAACTAACAAGAACTGAAAGGGCGACGGCAGATATGGCCGTTTTAATTATTTTTGCAAGTTTATGCATCGTTGTTGAGAATGTAAAGAAATCGCCTTTTGCGTCCCACAACATACCCAACACTTTCTGTTGTACGTCAGTTTTATCTCCGGTCATTGCTACCACATTGGTTGCTCTTAGATTTTCGGGAATACAGTGCATCACATCAACGTTGTTCGATACAAATTGACGCAGTGCAAATCCAGTTTTTGAATGCATTTGTATAATTGTTGTTATCAGGTTGATGATTTCGCTAGCACTGGCTTTGGAATCCAAGAAGTCGTCAACATAATGATTTTCCAGCATAGCTTTTATCGCAACAGGGTGCTCCTCGTTGTATTTTCAAGCATTGTAGTTCTTCACGAACTTAACAGGGATGCCACAGAAATCACTTTCGCTTGAATTTCACATCAATTTCATTTCTAGATGCCACAGGTCAATCTCAGAATAATTTTGTGCGGAAAGAACTAGAGCTAAGTCAGCTGGCGTCCGATGCTGCCACCTAGTCCGATTAAGATTTTCGAAGTCAGGGTCAGCGATGCCACATTTTTTAGTCAAAATTCGAAGTAAGATATTTAAAAAATATATATGGAACCACTTCAGTTTTCTTTAAATCAACCAGTAAAAAAATAGCTCTTTTGAAGTAAATCAAGTTTTATCGAAAAAAACCTTAACTTATTGTGCAATTTGTGAAAACAGTTTTCACGAAGAGTTGCCAGACAAATGGCAGAAAATTGCTAGAGCTGTCGAGTAACTTGTATTTTGTCGGGCCAATTTACATTTTTTTCAGCTAAACAAAATCAAATTTTACATAAATAAATAAAATTATATTAATTAAACAAGAAAAAAATTAAAAATTTAATGTTCTGCAATGATAGACTTGAAAAATCAGATCTTTGGGTAATTTAATCTGAAAAGGTGTCAACCCTGAACAGCCTAGTCCGGAAAGGTTGGTGGAAAGGCTAAAAAAATTAAGTCTCTCGAAGTTCTGTGGCACCTCGGAATTTTCCGTGCGGAATTGCTTTCTGCGGAATTCTATTTCGATTGCGGTTTCTGTGGCAGGCCTGTATTAAAAAACCTCTTTACGAGGTAAAAGTCCAGTGATGAAAACATGAATTATAAAAAAAACAGTTTGTCACTGGGCGCATTGCGCTAAATTTTTCATTCCTAATAAATAGTATTTTTTAGTATTTTTAGTGACAACATTTTTTTTTAAATAATTTATATGTAAAATTTAATACTATACGTTACAAAATTGGATATCAGAAATTTTAGGACATGAGACATGAAAATGTTTTTGTCACAAGACTTTTACCTCGTAAAGAAGCTTTTTTATAAGATATCAGAATTTGAAATATGAATAACGCGCAATAATGTGTTTTCGCCTAATTCCTTTGAAATTGTCTTCGAAAAAAAATTTTTTTTTCACATGAGGTTTCAAATCAGCAATGTGTGTTAGTGTTATGATTTTATCCGCCGGTGACTGCAACTTGCATATTACGAGTGACAAACTCCTGAGCACTACTTCCATGAGTTTCTCGACATTTGCCTGAGGTCTGTTTCCTGTCTGCCAATGCGCACCACCATTTGTTTCTTCGGTATTTCTTGCTGTATATATCGTGTTCTGTACTGATGCCGCACACCCCTATCCTGCAGAAAATTGTTAAATGCATTGCTGATAAACTGATGGCCGTTGTCAGTGATGAACACTAGTGGTACTCCAAATCTTGTCATTATAGTTTCCCCTGTCCGGTGTCTTACAAATCGCATATACCCCGAAGCCACTTCTAGGTATTGTCGAAGTTCTTCGACATTAGTAAGAGGTTTTAATTGGGAAATCGTAAAAACTTTTTCTGGGTCATGTGCCATCATCTTGTGACCCAAATACTTAAGACGTCGCACTCGTCGACGTTGATCCTCAAGTCTGCTGCACATACACGTAATCATCGAATCACTTTTTTTTAGATTGGCCATATGGTCCTCCATATGGTATCATTTCGGATACAATTACCCGATTCAAGGCCCGTTGAAATGTTACTGATGCTGAATGGAACCCGAAGGGCATTAGCTTCCAACGCACAGTGTAAGATTTTGCCAATCTAGGGGGACTTAATTTAATTACAGTCGTAATTTTAAAGCTATCGACTTGAAATTTGAAGTGAATGTTCAAATATCCCCATAGAAATTTCTGGACAAAAAGTTAAAGTGGGCGCGGCTCTTTAAAGGGCGTAAAATATGGAAAAACTAGAAATTTTTCATTTTTTTAGCACACAAACTGTAATAAAAAACAAATACATTTTTTTATCAAAAAAGTATCAGGTTAGTATTTTTTATTTTAGTTTTGGCCAATTAAAAAATATTTTTTTTAAATTAATAATGAAAAAAAAAAATTTTTTTTTTCAAATTGACAATTTTTCTTATATTTTCATGGTTTTGCTTGTAACATAACTTCAAAATTATTGGCCGAATAAATTAAGAAATGGTTTTGTTTTCAAGATAACTTAGTTATTGAGAGAAAAAATAAATTTTTATATTTTTCACAAAAATTTTGTAAGTTAAAAGAAAAACAACATAAAGTTGATAAAAGAGCTGGGCGAAATTATTTTTTGCAAATTTATTCAACATCTGAACTTTATTCCTAACTTTCTTCAAAGGCAGTAATTCGCATTAACAACACTATGGCTCACTGGGGACTTGACGCAATCTATAAGGCGTTTATTATTTCCAAAGTTTTTGAATATTCTTTTTAACCGGAATCAGGATGGTACTGGAAGAGGGATATTTCTATATTTACCGTATCTGTTTCGCTATGTATATATGAGATAAATGTCTAGCACACAGGTGAAAACGATAAAGACTATTTGAATTTGGTCAATAACGACGACAATATTGGTAGATTATAAGTAAGAATGAAAGGCCAAATTATTTTTATTGACATAAATTATATAATTTTGTATTTTTCCATTAATATAAATGGAGAATTGATATAAGAAGTTGAAAAGCGATGGGTACACCCAAGTACGCGATGTGCTTGTGTGCCGTCACATATTTCTCCTCTATAAACTTAAATTTAAACTTTTCATTGCCTATCTCTCCTCTTTTTATCGAAATAAGTTCTGCATATTCAAATTTGAAATAAACCGCTGTTGACGCATAAAGATACCACTCAACCTTTTTGTTATTTTTCCGTGTTGCATTGGCAACACTGGCTTTACGCTCGTCGACAGCGAAATATTGAGCATTTTCCGCAGCTAAAAATTTATTTCACGTCAGTGCCAGTAAATCTGTGAGTTTTGTTAGGATATCTTATGCGACAACAGAGTTTTTGGTTCTAAAGCTTAGTACTCATGAAAAAAAATTTTACGAGGCGTAAATTGCTCAATATTTCGCTGTCGACGAGCGTTGCCAATGCAACACGGAAAAATAACAAAAAGCTAAGTGGTAACTCTATGCGTCAACAGCGGGTAATTTCAAATATGAACATGCACAACTGATTTGGTAAAAAGAGGAGAGAATAGGCAATGAAAAATTTCAAAATTAGTTAATATAGGAGAAATATGCTATGGCACGCAAGCGAAGCGGGTATTGGGTGCACCTATCGCTTTTGAACTTTTTATGGGGATTCTCCTTCTATATTAATGAAAATATACAAAACTATCTACTTTATGTATATAATAACAATTTTAACTTTCGTTCTTGCTTATAATCTACCAATATTGTCGTCATTATGGTCAACGTCACTATTTTTGGTCAAAGTTTCGGCCATATACCCAGCGAAACTCTAAACAGTTCGATGTTTCGCTGGGCCAGTCAGCTGTTTCAACAGCGTTGCCCATTCTGTTCATTTACTTAACAGCTCTGGTTTTTTAGTTAGAGCTGCGGACGCCCCAGCGTAGCTAAATGTCAAGTTATTCTTCTTCCCCTTACGCCAGCGTTTTTTTTATATGGAGTTTGGGTTTACGCTGGGCCTTTTTTTTCATGAGTACTATGCTTAAAAGTTTATTTGCATCCGATTGTTTCTATGGCAGCTGTATGATAGTCATCCGATCTTGACCAAATTGGGTTAAGATGTAAGAGACAGCCCCAAACATAGAATCTGTGAGTTTGGTTGAGATATCTTAAGAAACAAAAAAGTTTTTTATACTAAAGGTTATTTTGCATCCGATTGTTCCTATGGCAGCTATATGATATAGTCATCCGACTTTGACCAAATTTGGTCAGAATGTAAAGGACAGTCTCAAACATACAATCAGTGAGTTTGGTTGAGATATCTTAACAAAAAAGTTATTCATGCTAAGCAATTCTGTGATCTTTGACCTTGATTTTGACCCACTTACAGGACAAATATCGCAAAACGCCGTCTTATTGCACGATCAAATTATCTCATCTATGTTGTGTGCAAATTTCAGCTTTCTATCTTTTACCGCTTGGACTCCACGTTGATGTGTCAGTCACTCAGTGAGTCAGTCAGGACAAAGGGTTTTATATACATATGGGCATTTCCAGAAAAAGGTCCACCTCGCCCAAAACCGTAAAATTGATCAAAAACTCACATCTTCTGAAATTTTCTTCCAAAAATGTATTCAGGTTATTTATTTAAGGAATATACGCTAAAAGAAACTCAATAGGATGAACATATAGATCCTCTGTTGAAATAAATTTAATTTTTCTATATTTTTGCCCATTTTCTTAAAAATTGAATTCCAAAATGGACCATTTGTATTCTAAGGATTACATTAAGTAGGACAGAAAAATTGTAACATGAACCATTTTATTTCATAGAAATATATTGAAAGTTTAATTTAAAACGAGTTTTACACCCGGTTTTCGATATAAACAATAAAATTTGATGAACAAATTCTTGGAAAAAACAGGTGGAAATCTTGTCACGTTCGCGATGTCGCGTTACAAATTACTTATAAAACTTAAAAAATAAATAAAATGATAGTAACATGTCAAAATTATTTATAAAATGGAAAGCTACATTATTTTATTATGGTTTAAGAGTATTTTCTTCCAAATTACTCGCTACATTTCGCAGACTTTCGCATTTGTCAAGATAAAGTCAAACATGACTTCTATTTTTCGTCTCGTTCGCGATTCATTGTTTTCTATAAATAATTCGAAAACGACAAGTCTTCAACGCTTGTCTTTTATAATAAAAATAGTGTTGATAAGATGCATTAATCACGTGAGGAAACATTTTTGAAAATGTCAACTTTTGTCATTTGTTTTTTCATTTAAAGTCGTACAAACGTCGCGTTCTCCATCCTGGAAATACCCATATATAGATTTTGAGTGCCCAAAATATTTTCAGCTACTTGATGCTTAAGTAATCGTATCTTTTTCATGAAAAAATTTACATTTTAAACTTTCACAACTGGTAAACCTACATATTCGAGAGATTCCTTTCCCAGCGCGGTTTTCCCGCTCTCTTTGCGTGCTCCTGCCCGTTTTACTCTCATTCCGGACAAAATGTTTCGGGTCTGACGCATCGGTAGCAAAATATCTTTCGCTTCTTGGCCATGCAGTTGCAGAACTTGTAATTTGCCAGTCCACAATTCTAGCACCCGATTCTACACTGTCCTCGTGACACACTCTTCAACATCGAGCTCCGACTCTTCAATCGACACATCGATCTGGGTACTTCGAATCTAGTCGTCGGTTTCGCAGCAAACGTTGGCCATGGACAGCTTCTACCAAGCACCTTCTCTACCTTATTGCATCACGCAGTGTACAGCTCCATTGAGTTCACGTATCGTCCCGTTAACCTTTCGTGACGATCTTAAAGAATCGCGCTTCTGTGAACGGTTCCCGCAACTTATTCGCCAACTTTTGAATTGTGTGTATAAATTCATCGGCGCTCTCGCCACGCCTGTGTTCCCGCTGCATGAGTTCGTGCATCTTGTCGTGCTCAGTGGGGGCCGTTTGGGTTTGTTGTTCGTATATTAGTTTCAGTAACCGTTTTCTTGTCGGTCGTTGATCCAAAGCGACTTATTCCAGAGGTGGGTCTGTTATTTTTTTGTGAAGAGACGAACAGATTGCGTGAAGGTAAATGGTTACAGATAGGAAGAACCGTGACAGTAAATGGCATTCGTTTTAAAAAAAAACTTTCGATAGGAATCTTTTTGCGGCGATGCTGTGGGATTTAAGCTTACGAGCCAGTGCGCTGTCAACTGATTCACTGATGCCCCATATCAAATTTATGCCGCTAAAATTGATTTTGAGATCTTAGCCCTCATATTCACAAAAAGACTCAATATACTGTTATATAGTTTTTTTCTTATTTTTGGGTAATCAGACTTTAGACATACACATAAGCTAAACAAAATTAATAAAGTAACATTGCGTCTTTAAAATACTTATTAAAAATAAAATAATTTAGTTTTTGTTTTTTTTTTTTTTTTTTTCGTTCGCATCAACTTGTTTTAATTACATTACTATGAATATTCCATGAATGTTAACAAACAAATTACAAAAAGAATTAAATAAAAAAAGATGATAATATGAAATAAAAAATAATAAAAATTAAGAATACCTCGTATATCAGTATATCAGCGTATTACTTATACAAATATAATAATAATAATAATAATAATATTAACAACATTAAAGTAATGCGATATTAAATATAGTGATAATGTTAATAGTTATAAAGTTGTAAGGGAGTTTCCAGCCAATGTGCAGACTCAGTCTGCCAGGGCCAGAACTTACAAGAAATTTGTAAGTTTCGCTGGACGCGGGGATAAAGGGGAGGGGAAATGTTCGCTAGAAAAGAAACGCAATAACGCACACAAACACAACGAACGATGTGAGGCAACACGGCCGGGGATCGGCGCCGGTTATAAGCCCCGGTGTTCCGCCGGCCATGTGTATAGCACAATACTATAGGTTAGGGGGTCTGGCCGGGATTCTCCCACGGCCGACGGGATCGATCCCTCGTCCGACCACCACGGTTAGTGGGTATCACAACTGATCAGCGGGATTCTTGCCGGGATTATCACCCACGGCGGACAGGATTGCCCGTGTCCAGAATACGACCGCTTCTCAGTGCTGATATCTAGCTACAGGGAAAACGTAGTAACGGGATTCTTGCCTGGATCACCCGCAGCGGACAGGATTACCCTTGTCCAGAATGCGACCGCTTGCTACTGTTAGTATTTAGTTATGAGGAAAAAGCGTAGTAGCAGGATTCTTGCCGGGATTACCCACAGCGGACAGGATTACCCTTGTCCAGAATGCGACCGCTTGCTACGGTTAGTATTTAACTACAAGGAAAAAACGTGAGATTTCTTCGTTACAGTTAGCCAGTTTATTCAAGTGTTCTAAGTGAGTTAAAGTTAGGTTAAACTACGCGTACCCTGCCGCACGTGTCTATTCTTTCTCTACACTTACGGTTTTTTCCTGCAGACGCGCCAACTCGCGACGTCTGTCTTCAAGCGTTCTCGATCTCCAACTCTTGAGCCGCTCATTGCCAAGGCACGCGCTAGTGTCGGTTGCACAACTCACCACAGCTTTTGCTCTCTCCACCTCGGAGCTTTCGCTCTCTCACAACGAGGTGAAGAGGCGCTGTGTTCGGCAGTGTTGTGCAACCGATCGCTAGCGCATGCATGCCTGCGATGGCGACCGTTGCTTTTAAATTCGAATTCAAACCCTAACCGCTATCTTAAAAATCATAACAACTAGCTTAGTTTAGTGCGCTCCATGCGCTTATTAATATGACTTCATTTTCTTAAATCTATCTTAAATTATGCGTATCGCTCCATTGCGTGGTACTATAGTATTAATAAAAAGTGGTAATGTAAATGCTGTGGGACGGCGTGTCTCTAACGCCGCCTCACACTCCCTCCTTTCTCACCAAGGGTCACCGTCACTGTCCCAACGGCGTTGATGGTGACCGTGTATGGCGCCTCTCCGTCCACGACGCGGAATCTGCTCCGGCGATACTCTCCCCCCAACCGGCTCACCTCGGCCTGGAGCAGCCGGATGGTTGGGTCAGTGGGGATTGTTCCGGGCGGGAAAATTCTCCATCCCCGGGGAATCAACGGCTCTAATGTGGCCGCCTCGCCTAGCATTCCATCCAGCTCCGGCTCCCACCCTTCCAGCAAGTCGTCCAGGTCCCGCAAGAGTTCGCTCTCCGCAGGGGACGCGGCCGTGGCTACCTGTGGTTCGGCCGGCGCTGACGAAGGGGGCCTCATAGGCGGTTTCTCCTCCGCTGCCTTTGCTTCGCGTACCGGTCCCGGCATCGCCGCGGGTTGGACTGCCTTGTCCGCGATGATTCGGCCCGCTGCCACGGGCGGGGCCGCGCTCTCTGGCGGAACGCATTTTGTTTTCTTCCTGCGGCTTCTGCTTCGTTGTGCTCGTCCGCGACTGCGAAGCCGCTTGCGTAGCAGCGATGGTGGGTCACCGGATGCAGCGTCCTCAGCCCTAGCGGGGCGGGTGTTGGTAACCACTCCCAGCTTAAACCGGATACTGATGCGCGGGAAGGTACTGTCCGGATCCACCTCCAGCTCGCCGTGGCCTGACAGCTGCCAGAGACGGGGGGTCCCTCCCTCGTAGCCCGAGCATGGTCCCGCGCCCATGGCGCTCCTGGCGGCCGCCGAGGGATCCGGACGACCCACTCGGCGCCTCCGGCTCTTACGGGACGCCTTGGAGGATCGCGTTGCCTCGATCCATGGCACCGGCAGACCTTCCTCTGTCACGCTCCAGGCGGGCGAGAGAATTGGGTGCTCTAGCCACCAGGCCTCGTCGGCGGGCGGGCGCTCCACTCGCACGTTTTCATCGCCGATTCGGGAATACGGTTCGTCTGGCATTTCTATATCCTCCCGCTCCTCTACCACCGCGCGCTCCGCGGGCGAGGGAACCATGTGCTCCTCCCGCCAGACCTCCTCAGGCAAGGGATCCGTGTGCTCCATTCGCGAAGCCTCCGGCTCTAAGTGCGCGCCGGCGTCGGGCAGCGCGGGGAATGTCGGGGGTGACGGGGGCTCCTCCACGTAACTCGGGGGATTTCGAGCTTGCGGGACCTCGATGTACAGCGTCCTGTACCTGTGCGTCCTGTGCACACGAGGAGTCCGTCGTAAGTCTCGACGTTGTTTAACGTGCCACGGTACAATGTGTGCCGGTACTGCCGGGGCTGCTCCTCTTGCCGCCGCTTGCCGTAGTGGGGCTTCTTCGGCGGGGATCTCTCTCCGAGTGGTGGCCGCGCGACCCTGAACGAGGGTCCGTAGCGTCGCTGTCGGCCCCTTCCTGCTCCGCTTCACTGCTCTCGCAGTCCTCCACGTACGCCTCCGGGGGTGGCTCCGCTGTCTCCTCGTCGCTGATCACGTTGACTTCTTCCTCCACGATTTGATTCCTGTGAACTTAGCTTATTTAATTATACTTTATCAACCTTACTTATTGGTTACTAATCTACAAGTGCGGCTCACATACTACGGAATGTTATTTTATATTAGATCACTACATACTACATTAGAAAAGCATAAAAAAAAACAAAACGCGGGGATTATGGGCTGGTGACATTCTTACTCCCTGCCGGTTCCGTCTCACCAGCCGCCTGTGACTGGCACTCCTCGTTGTCGCCGTCCTCTTCCTGATAGAATGGCTTTAATTGCATGGCGTTGGCCACCCTCCCGGGCTAAACGCACGATATTGGGGGAAATAAACTTGACGACCTTGTAAGGCCCGTCAAATTTCGGCGCTAGTTTCGCGGCGAAGCCCTCGGCAGCGTTGGAGAGTTGATGTTGCCGCAGCAGCACCATGGATTCCAATGACGGCCGCCATTCTCGTCGGCGCAGGTTATAGTGCCGGCCCTGGTCTTTCGAAGCCCGCTGTAGGTTGCTGCGAACGATATCAAAAATTTCTTTTAGCCTACCTTCCTTCTCCTTTGGGTCTAAAGCGCTAGTCGCTGACCCAGGTGTAACCTCGTCGTACAAAGCGGCGGGAAGACGCGGCTCTCGCCCCTGCATTAAGAATGCCGGACTAAACCCCGTAGAATCCGCCACACTAGAATTGACCGCCAGCGATATCTCGGGCAGCAGTTCATCCCATGAACTCTGATGGCCCTCGATAAACTGCGCTATCATCGTCTTTACTGTACGATTTGTCCTCTCCGTCGGGTTCTCTTGGGGACAGTAAGGAGCGGTGTGTTGAACCTCGATGCCTAGCGAATTCATGAATGCCTGGAAATTCCGACTCGAGAATTGCACTCCGTTATCGCAGACGAACTTCTTAGGAACTCCAAACCTACTCAGAATGCGCTCTCGGAAAGCCGTTTGCAGGTGGGCCGCGGTTGCTCTTTTGAGGGGCACCAGCTCCACCCACTTCGAAAAAGCATCGTGGAACACTAGCAGCATGGTGTTTCCGCGCTTCGAGCGGGGGAGGGGGCCCACGAAATCGGCGCATAGCACGGCCATTGGCTCCGACACTTGTCTCGTCAGCATTTGACCAGCCGGTTTTCGTTGCTCGCACTTATATTTCTGGCAAACTTCGCAGCATTTTACATATCGGGCGGCGTCCCGAAACATACCTGGCCAGTAATACCGTTGCGACAGGCGGGACACCGTCTTCCTCACGCCTTGGCGTCCGGCCGTGAGAGCATCATGACATTCCTGCAGTACTCTCTTCCTCTGACCACTGGGAACGCAAAGTTTCCAGGGAATGAAATCCTCGTCATCGGCCCGATGCCCCAAGTTCCGATAGAGCTGTCCATTTTCCTCTATGTAGTCCGGGAATTTGGCTGGTTCCTCGGCGATCCTCACGCGCATGTTCTCGATCCACTTGCACCGGGCCTCCGCCTCCACGGCTTGCTGACAGACTCCCAGGGGATGACGCGAGAGAGCATCCGCTACCACGTTGAGTTTACCTCGCCGGTAATGAACGTTGAATTGGAACTGCTGCAGTTCTAACGCCCAGCGTGCGATTCGACCCGTGGGGCTCTCTATCGAGTTTAACCACTTGAGGGCCAGGTGATCTGTCACCATGTCGAAATGATACCCTTCGAGGTAGCACTGCAGCTTCCGAATGGACCAGACAATCGCCAGACACTCCTTCTCGGTGGCGGAATAATTCATCTCTGCTTTGAGTAGCTTACGGCTAGCGTACGCGATCACTCGCTCCTGCCCGTCGACCGTCTGGGTGAGCACAGCGCCGAGTCCATAATCGCTGGCGTCAGTTTGTAGGACGAATCGGGCGGAGAAATCCGGGCAGGCTAGTACCTGAGCTGTAGTTAACTTCTCCTTTAACTGACAGAGCGCTTTCTCCTGTTCCTCGCCCCATGCCCATTTTCGACCCTTCTTGAGCAGTTCCGTCATCGGTTGTACCAGGGTCGCGAAGTTGGGTACGAATCGTCGGTACCAGGAAGCCATTCCCAGGCACTGCCGTAACTCCTTGCAGTTGGCCGGCGCTTTGAGATTTTGGATGGCCTCCACCTTTTCCGGATCCGTGCAGATTCCTTCTCCACTAATCACGTGGCCGAGGTACACCAACCGTTTCCGGAAGAAGCTACACTTTTTCCGGTTCAGTTTGAGGTTAGCCGCTCTCAGTCGGCGGAATACCTCCCTTAAGTTGGCTATATGCTGCTCCTTGGTGGCTCCTATAACCACGATGTCGTCCAGGTAGGCAAACGCGTGGGGCTCCATCTCTGGCCCGATCACCGTGTCGAGCGCCCGTTGGAATGTAGCGCAGGCAGAATGCAAGCCGAACGGCATCACCCGCCATTGATACAGTCCTTGACCAGGCACTGTAAACGCCGTACACTCCCTACTATCGGCAGCCATCGGGATTTGCCAGTACCCCTGTTTCAAATCCAAAGTGGATATGAAGCGAGCGTTTCGCAACTTCTCGAGGATGTGGTTAATCCGAGGGACAGGATAAGCATCCGGAATAGAGTGCGCATTGAGCTGTCGGTAATCTATGCACATGCGCCAGTCCCCAGTCTTCTTCTTGACTAAAACTATCGGGGCACTGTGCGGACTACGCGACGGCTCAATCGCGCCTGCCTGGATCAGCTCATCCACCTGCTCGTCGATCACCCTCTGCAACGCCGGGTTCTTAGGATAATACCTCTGCTTCAAAGGCTTGGCTTCAAAGGATGGGGATTCTGATCTAACGAAACGCGGCGGACCCCCTACCTGCGGCAACGTTTCCCGCGGTGCCACTTCTCTAACCTCCGCTTGTAAATCCCCGGAGGCAGTCGCCACATATTCAGCCATCGTAGCCGCGAGGCTAGAGTCGGGCTGAGCTGTTGGCGTCCTTGCCCCCTCGTTCGTCCGGTCCGGTACAGATGACGGCCGGCGGCTGGATCCTAGCGTTTTTCGGTTACGCCTCCTCTTCCCACGCCGTGGGAGCCATCTCTCCCTACCTGGCAGGACTTCTTTCGACGGTTCTCCGGCTTTTCCGGCTGGCCTCGCAGACTCAGCGGCCGTTTTCAAAACCAATTCGGCGTTCCCACAACGCACAGTCGCGCCCATCGCGCATAGAAAATCCATGCCGAGGAGGATATGGTCCATTAAGGAAGGCATCACCAACATTGGCATATTTACCACCTTTCCTGCCATGCCCACGTCCACCCGCAACAGCCTCCCCACCTCCAATGTGGAACCATCGGCCAGTCGAATCTGGGTCTTCACAATCTGAGTTTCCCCCTGAATCGCCCACCTGCGCACGCAGTCGCCCCTGTGTCGAGGGTAGCCGTCATGACCTTCCCATCGACGATTCGACCGCCCTCCACCACGAGGGGACACCTTACTGTTGGGTCGCGGGAGCATTGGCGTCGCCCTGACCCTGACCTAGGGAACGCCACGGATCGTTTCCCGCACTCCTGGAGCCGCAACAGTTCGGGGTGCTTCGTCCACGCTGCCCGCATTGCCTACAAAATTCCACCCAAGCGTTCGTACAGTCTCTCGCAAAGTGACCCTCCTGCGCGCACCGGTGACAGGCGCGGCGTGAATTAAACCCGGGCCCACTGCTCTGAGATATCACCTGATTGGCCGCGTCCCCCGGGGCTGGTAAGGCGGGAACGCCCACAGCTGGGGCCTTGGTCCCCGCTGGTGAGGCTCGAAAAGGATTGTGGGGCCTTCCGCCAGGTGCCACACTGGGATTCGGTGATCTCCCGGCGGATGCCGCCTTCTGCCCCTTCACACTCTCATATTCCGTGGCCATTTGCGTCAGTTGACTCAGGGTTGAGAAATCTTGCCGACGTACATATAACTTGTACTCCGGGGCAGCATTCTCGTAAACCCGACGCAATACTTGGGTAGCGCTATACCCTGCGTAGTGCATTAGTGCTCGAACATCGATGAGGTAATCTTTAAACGCTTCACCCTCGCGCTGCCGGCGGGATCTGATCTGATCCTCGAGGCGCTCAAAATACTGGGGAGGTAAAAAGAACTCCAGAAATCCACTCTTGAATTCTGCCCAGGTCACATCTCTCAACCCGCTGGTGAGAAACCAGCGGGCGGCCCTGTCCACGAATATTTCGCTGACAGCCCGAGGCACGCGGTCGAGGTCGATGCCATAAGTTATTGCCCGTTCCTCCAACAGTTCCAAAAACTCTAGGGGATCCGACTGCCCGTCATATCTCATTCCCCACTTGCGCACCTGTTCAGCCACCCCTCGGGGCGGCCTGGCCTCCACCGACAAACCGGCAGTGGGCTGGTCGTGGGGATTTTCTAAACCCCGGAACACCTCGACGCCTGTTTCCCCGGTCTGGACCTCCTGATCCAACCTGATCGCGGGCACCGCCGCACCAGCGGACTTGCCCACTGCGCTTGCCCGAGCTTGCAATGCATCACGTATTTGCGCATTCCCAAGATCCGGTTCGGATCTATGGCGGCTCTGCCCCCCTAGGCTCAGCATGCCGACTTCGGCTGGTTTTTTTAGGGCGCTGCGCCTCGAGAGAGGCTAGCCGAGCCCACGTCTCGGGAGAATGGTTGCCCGCTTGGACGAAAGCGCAGAGCCGTTTCCGTAAGTCCTCCAGAAGACCTTCACTACTCAGGCCGAATTCAAGGGCTATGGCCACCAACTCCTCATTACGCCGCTGGTGAACCCAGCGGACGCCCACTCCCGGATTTTTTGACCCACCGGCATCGACCATGGTGACGGTCAATTATGTATCTTTGTATATATATATATTTTTTTTCCCGTTACGCAAAAAAAAATAAAAAAAAAGTCACCAAATTAACTTTGTTTATTTTAGTTTAATAGTCCACAATTTTCTCATTTGCTCCTTGGTCGTATTTTATTTATTTCTATTTGCGAGCTATTCGCTAATGCGCATATGCCAGCAAAGAGAAATTTTTTTTTTTCCCACTTACACCGAACCACTTTCACTTTCTTTCGAAGTCACTTTTGCGCATCACTGTGCTGGTCTTAGCGTTTTCTCGCTATTCCTGATTTCGTCTCAGCACTATTGCGCATCACTGTTGCGCATCACTGTTAAACGACAGTGATGCGCAGACACTTTTACCGTTGGCTCTGGCGCCGACGCGTTTGTCCGTTTTCGGGGCAGAGCACGGCGCTCTCACTCGCGACGTCGACTGCGACGCTCACTATCCCGGCAGAGCGTATAGTTAAACGTTTAGGCTCGCGGCGGCGCGTGCCTGGCTCGCGACGGCGTCTCTGCTGCCGTCGTCGACTGCGCGACGCACTTTTGTTTCCTCTGTACTTGGCGTGTCTATGTGTGTGTGCATGCTCGTTAGTTTTCAGGCCCCTTTTTCTGTTTTACTTTGCACATGCGACTATTTCGCCACGAGCAAAGGAAAAAAAAAATGCAGGGTATGGCAAGGTATACGCGACTACGACATTGGTTATAATTATCGTCTACTCTTGACTTGCGAACATTTATTTGGGCATAATTGTGGGGCTTTATGCCACTTTTATGCCACGCCCCCTTTAGGCCTCCAGCGTCCCTGCTCGGCCGCCACTTGTAAGGGAGTTTCCAGCCAGGGTGCAGACTCAGTCTGCCAGGGCCAGAACTTACAAGAAATTTGTAAGTTTCGCTGGACGCGGGGATAAGGGGAGGGGAAATGTTCGCTAGAAAAGAAACGTAATAACGCACACAAACACAACGAACGATGTGAGGTTATAAGCCCCGGTGTTCCGCCGGCCACGTGTATAGCACAATACTACAGGTTAGGGGGTCTGGCCGGGATTCTCCCACGGCCGACGGGATCGATCCCTCGTCCGACCACCACGGTTAGTGGGTATCACAACTGATCAGCGGGATTCTTGCCGGGATTATCACCCACGGCGGACAGGATTGCCCGTGTCCAGAATACGACCGCTTCTCAGTGCTGATATCTAGCTACAGGGAAAACGTAGTAACGGGATTCTTGCCGGGATCACCCGCAGCGGACAGGATTACCCTTGTCCAGAATGCGACCGCTTGCTACGGTTAGTATTTAACTACAAGGAAAAAACGTGAGATTTCTTCGTTACAGTTAGCCAGTTTATTCAAGTGTTCTAAGTGAGTTAAAGTTAGGTTAAACTACGCGTACCCTGCCGCACTTGTCTATTCTTTCTCTACACTTACGGTTTTTTCCTGCAGACGCGCCAACTCGCGACGTCTGTCTTCAAGGGTTCTCGATCTCCAACTCTTGAGCCGCTCATTGCCAAGGCACGCGCTAGTGTCGGTTGCACAACTCACCACAGCTTTTGCTCTCTCCACCTCGGAGCTTTCGCTCTCTCACAACGAGGTGAAGAGGCGCTGTGTTCGGCAGTGTTGTGCAACCGATCGCTAGCGCAGGCATGCCTGCGATGGCGACCGTTGCTTTTAAATTCGAATTCAAACCCTAACCGCTATCTTAAAAATCATAACAACTAGCTTAGTTTAGTGCGCTCCATGCGCTTATTAATATGACTTCATTTTCTTAAATCTATCTTAAATTATGCGTATCGCTCCATTGCGTGGTACTATAGTATTAATAAAAAGTGGTAATGTAAATGCTGTGGGACGGCGTGTCTCTAACGCCGCCTCACAAAGTATAAAAAAAATATATATTATACTAGGGGGCTCCGCCCCCTGCTCGATTCGCTCGCCAACCCCCGCTCGCTTCGCTCGCAAAATTGAAAAGAACATCTTAGTAGTCCGGTTTAACAAATTTATATAATATAGCATTTTTTGACGAAAAACGCAAATATTTAACTTTAGTGTTTTAATGTTTTTCCCCGGTAATTGAAATTAGGTTAAAGACAGATTTATCGATTCAGCTGGAAAAATCTAGATTTAGCGGGAAAAGGCTAAATTCGGCGGCAAAAAGCTAAATTCGGCGGAAAAAACGCTAAATTTGGGGAAAATGTCAAAATTTAGCAAGAAGAGCTAATCTATGAGTTTTGTTAGGATATCTTATACAACAACAGAATTTATGGTTCTAAAAAAAATAATTTGCATCCGATTGTTTCTATGGCAGCTATTTGATATAGTCACCCGACTTTGACCAAATTTGGTCAGGATGTAAGAAACAGTCCCAAACATACAATCTTTGAGTTTGGTTGAGATATCTTAAGAAATAAAAAAGTTTTTCATACTAAAGGTTATTTTGCATCCGATTGTTCCTATTGCAGCTATATGATATAGTCATCCGACTTTGACCGAATTTGGTCAGGACGTAAGAGACAGTCCCAAGCATACACTCTGTGAGTTTGGTTGAGATATCTTAAGAAACAAAAAAGTTTTTCATACTAAAGGTTATTTTGCATCCGATTGTTCCTATGGCAGCTATATGATATAGTAACCCGACTTTTACCAAATTTGGCCAGAATGTTAGAGACAGTCCCAAGCATACACTCTGTGAGTTTGGTTGAGATATCTTATGAAACAAAAAAAGTTTTTCATACTAAAGGTTATTTTGCATCCGATTGTTCCTATGGCTATATGATATAGTAACCCGACTTTGACCAAATTTGGCCAGAATGTTAGAGACAGCCCCAAACATACAATCTGTGAGTTTGGTTCAGATATCTTAAAAAACAAAAAAGTTTTTCATACTAAGCAATTCTGTGACCTTTGACCTTGATTTTGACCCACTTACAGGTCGAATTTCGCAAAACGCCGTCTTATTGCACGATGAAATTATCTCATCTATGTTGTGTGCAAATTTCAGCTTTCTATCTTTTACCGTTTGGGCTCCACGTTGATTCTCAGTCAGTCAGTCAGTCAGTGAGTCAGGACAAAGAGTTTTATATATTTAGATATGTATATGTATATAGTATGTATATGTATCTGTGTCTGTATATGTTTAGCTATTACTCTTTTCTATGTATAGGATGTAATACAAATATAACCATCGATCGATGGATTAAACGATCTGGAAACGGTAATAAATATTAATGCTGATGATAAATTTGTTGTGGTGAAAAGAAATACTCGCGCTAGTTTTGATGTGTGTGTGTGTATAGTGAGTGTGTTTAAGCTTAAGAGTATATAAGTAAAATAGGTATTAGATTTAAGCGCAATTGCGCTGCTGTTGATGTTGATGTTGCTGTTGCGGTTACTGTTGCTGTTGCGTAGGCAGTTCCATTAGACCATTTTAGTCACATGGAAGTAAACAATTGGCGTTGGCAAAACGAATCCAACTATTGCCTTTCCAAATTGGTAATTCTTGCACCTCCCCCCAATTTTTAAAATGTCCCTTTCTTGAGCTGAAAATAATTGGAAAATAAGCGTTTGTAATGCAATTAGCTATCCACCATTTACCGTTGCATGACCAACATTAATGCGGTTTTTGGTCCAATGCAAGGCAGTGCCTGCAATTCCTTTACTCCGCCAGAATTTAGCAAATCTAATAGGATGGCACGATGTTTGCACAAGCTTTTGGCCTCCGAGACACTAAGAGCGCAAAGTTTCTTGGTAATGTTGCCGTTCATGGTTTTGATTAAGGGCACAGATGGCAATGTAGGAACTGTAGAACCTCTCGATTCCGCTCGAGATGCAAGACGTATACTGCGACGTAGTTTTGGCTGCTTCTGATCGTTGTGTGTTTCAATCGTCAGCCGCTTTGATCCACGTCGACTTGGTGCAATTGTCTTCTCTTCACCTATTGATGTAGAACTCGATGACAGTACGCAAATACCACTGACCTCTACTGGGACGCTGCTTTTGACATGGCTGCTAGAAATACTGCTGAAAAACTTGCAGCGCACAGTGCTTGGTTGGTCACTTTCTTCTTCTATGGAGCATAGTTCTGAACTAAATTGACTGTAGCTAAGCAGAGATTGATTTAAATCCAAAGATTCATGGTATACATCTCGTGCAATTTCTTTTTTTTTCTCTTGCTCGAGAACCCGCTGTTGTAGGGCAGTATTCTTCATTATAAGTTCCATATAGTCGCTCATACTTGGCGCGATGAGAGGTGTCTTCATTTCTGCCAGACTAGGTCCACAGTTAGTTATGTCTTGCCCAGGCGACATGCTTGTTGTGGTAAACTTCTGTCGAAATTCTGAGTTTGAGTTTGAATTCAGCTTTAAAGGTGGCTTCAAAAAGTTTTGTGCACTGCTTAAGAATTATACAATTATTAATTGTTTAAAGCACATATTAAACTAATCTTACCACTCGTTGTCCTTGGCCGAGGGAGTTAAACCAATTACGAGGTGATGACACTGCGGTTTTTTAGTGCCCTCACTACTTTCGCCTGGAGTGCAAAAAGTCTTGTTGACGGTCCCATTGGAGCGCACGACCACCGGCCGCTTAATGGCAATTGAACTTGGCAGCACACCTCTAATGGAATCCTTAGTGGCTTTTATTGAGCTCTTTTGGGTAGCGCACTGGTAGGAACGAAATAAAAATAAAGGAATTTTAGAAATATAGATAAGCCTTATGTCTTGACTTCAATAGCAGCCTATAGCTAGTAAGAAATACTACAGTCGAGCGAACCTGTTTTGAGAGACCCTGTACTTATTTTTGCAAAAATTCATATCAAGATCAAAATCAAATATTGTAAATAAAGCA
Organism: Drosophila quinaria; assembly: GCA_035047525.1. NCBI lineage: Eukaryota > Metazoa > Arthropoda > Insecta > Diptera > Drosophilidae > Drosophila > Drosophila quinaria. Next base: position 5,283,197 of record JAWNPO010000455.1, on the reverse strand, counting down.
ACCCAACAAATCTAAATAAGTTTCATAACGTTTTCACATTGTACGTTGTAGCGTTCTCTTCTATTTCCATTGGCTCCGATCTACAGTCATAGGCATAACTATTTTGGTACCATTTAAAGTTATAACTTGAACTTACTTCATGCAAAGTTTGGCATCAATGGAAAGGTCGTTCGAATTCCTTTTGAATGGTATAAAACTTTTCTTAACCTATTAGGTACCCATTGAAGTTTTCGAATTTTTTAAAAAAAAAATATTTTGATGCAAAAAGTTTTTTTAAACAATTCCAATAGTGATACGTGTGACGATGTACCTTAAAAGGCCATGGTCACTCTGTCGAATCAGCTGTGTTTTGTAAACAGCGCCAATTTTGAAAGTTCAACTACAAGGTGGCGCAAAAGAAGTCATCCGATGTTGTTTGGCTCTTATTTTTTTTCTAAATGAAAAACTTCGATTCTGTTTTTTGATTATGTTTATTTAGACCTTTAGAATGAATTGTGTTAAGTCGAGAAGATGATATCGGACAAATGGGCGCCGTCACAATTGATTGCCATACGGGCTCGTTTTATGGCATTTTCCATCACTTCGGGCGATAAATTCTCGCATGCGTGTCGGATATTTTCCTTGAGGGCTTCCAAGGTCTCAGGCTTGTTGATGTAAACACGGGACTTCAAAAAACCCCATAAAAAGAAGTTCGGGACCGTTAAATCGGGCGATCTGGCGGGCCAGTGCAAATCGCCAAAACGCGAAATTAAGCAACCCGGAAACGCGTCCTTCACAATTATTCCGCGTTCTTGGGGAGTGTATCGCTCCATGGCTTATTCACTTGTATTCTGTATCTGTCTAGTCCACAAATGTCAAAACAGATTTGACATTGGCGGCCATTTGCAAAAATGAGAGCATCTTCCAATAGGGTGACTTCTTTTGCGCCACCTTGTAGTTTAGAAAAAAGGAAAAAAATAAACTCTGAATATGAAGTGAATGGGTTGGTGGCGGCATATATTGTTACAAAAACAGTTTCATATCACTTTTTGGTTTTGCGCACAATTTTTTCCTTCATTTTTTCATTCGACACTAGCGAAATAATTGTCGACAATATATTCCTGAGCTGTGTATCAGCTGTTCAGTCCACACACTCTGTCGATAGGCCATTTATCTATTTGAATCTGTGGATTTCGTTCAAGTTGCTGTACACTCACGCAACGAAAACGTAAGCGAAAAATTCCTGGCACCGTTTTTTTAATATGAAGTTTGGCTAGAATTTTTATTTTCCGCGGTGCTGGATACCCGGCATAAACCATTAAATCAAAACATGAAAATGTAATTCTTATAACATATGATTCACTATGTTGAAATTGCAAACTGTAACTTGAAAGGCGAAAGCATTTTTGAGCCAGCCAATAATAAGCTGTATTAGCAAGGAATGCTCGGCGATATCGTCAACTGTCTGCAAAACGATTATATTTAGTTTTACGCTATTTACCACTTGATGCTGTATCTTCTGTAATTGCTGGCTCAGTCGTTGGGTTAGTTTTACACGTTTGGCATTCTTGGCAAAGCGCAATGTGGACTTGGTTTCCGAAAGATCAGATGGATGCGGACTAACACAGGCCAGCAGTGTTAGATAAGCATTTGAACTTAAAGATTCTGCAAATAAAAAACGTATTTGTTTAGCATTGCATAATGCACATTTATATGTTTTGTTCCTACGTAGTACGTACTATTGCTCGGTGCAGTCAAAAAACTTCTGTAGATATAGTTGAATGTAACATTGTGGCATACAAGAATTTTTTGTTGCACATCGAAATTTGAAATTACATTAAAAAACTTGTTTTTTCGAGGTTGATCGAATTAAAAACTCCTTTGTCTTAAACTATGCATCCTACAATGTTATTATTACAATATTACGATAAATTGTAACACATTTCTAACGGTGTACTACACTGCAATCTCGGATAAATATTGAGGGAGCTACATACAGTTTGTCAAGTAATTCTTTGCAAACCCTTAAATATGTAATATTTTGACATTAAATAAGAAAATAATAGCTTATTATATATATTTGGAAAGGTCATTTAATTTTCGTTCGAATGATGCAAAAATTTCCTTAACCCATTGAGTACACATGGAATATTTTGAATTTTTGCAAAAGTCTACTTTTTCAACTTTTTTCCTCGATTTTTCACAAAAAACATTTTGATGCAAAAAAATTCTTGGAACAATTCTAAGAGTAATTGCCAAAAAAAATTTGAAAAATATTTTTGCTAGTATTTTTTAGAATTTTTTGAAAACTGCAAAATTGGAACTTTTTGCATGAAAATGAGGAAAAATTAGTTAAAATGGTCATTTTTAGGATTTTATAAAAATTTAAAAAAATACTAGCAAAAATATTTTTGAAATTTTTTTTTTGCAATTACTCTTAGAATTGTTCCAAGAATTTTTGCATCAAAATGTTTTTTGTGAAAAATCGAGGAAAAAAGTTGAAAAAGTAGACTTTTGCAAAAATTCAAAATATTCCATGGGTACTCAATGGGTTAAGGAAATTTTTGCATCATTCGAACGAAAATTAAATGACCTTTCCAAATATATATAATAAGCTATTATTTTCTTATTTAAAGTCAAAATATTACATTTTTAAGGGTTTGCAAAGAATTACTTGACAAACTGTATATATTAAAATAGTTTTTTGTCACTTTGCCGTACTTTGAACGTAAATTAATCAGGGCTGTCAAAGAAATCGCAGCATTTTAGCGTTAAGCGTTTTCAATAAACTTTTCGAGCTCGGCTAAGTGTTGACAAATTCTCAGATTAATTTATCCAGGGGTTTGTTTAGCAACTTTTTAGGTTTATTATTGCAAAACAATAAGATTTTAATTTTTTTAGTAGTAGTTTTATTTAGATTTCTTTTGTAGCACCGTGTTGTTCAAGAGCAGCGGGACACAAGCCTTTGCAGTAGCTCCGTACTCCTCTGTCATTCTCCTAGCTACTCACCTTGCTACTTTGGCTTGCTTTTGCTTTATTTTTGTTTTGTTTATTTTATTGTTTTGTAAAAAAAAAAAATTTCAAAAATCGTAGAGGGCGTAAAGTGCTCAATATTTTTCCGCCGACAAGCAGAGATACAGTGTTGCCAATGCAACACGAAAAAATAACAAAAAGTTGAGTGTTAGCACTGCACATTGGGCCAGAATCCCTTTTTTTCGGCAAAAAGTCTAATTGTAAAGCTAGAGGCTTGAAACTTTGCATGAACCTTAGTTAGGGTGCATTTACAGTAGTTGACAAGCTTGTCAATTTCATCTTAGAAGGCTGTGCGTTTTACCAAGTCAACACAATATTGCTTAGAGTTGACCACCGTTTAGACTAGAGTTGCCATTAAATTTTTCGGCCTACTGGGATGAAATTGACCAGCTCGTCAACTAGTGTAAATTAACCCTTGGACTAATTTAAAATTATGATTTTTTAAAATTATTTAAAAAAAAATTGTGTCACTGCCACTGCGCTAAGAAGTACTATTTATTAGGTATGAAAAATTTAGCGTAAAGTGCAAAGTGACAACATTTTTTTTAATAACTCATGTGTAAAATTTAATATTATTCGTCACAAAATTGGATATCAGAAATTTTAGGGCATGAAAATGTTTTCGTCACTAGACTTTTATCTCGTAAAGAGGTTTTTTTATAAGAGTTGAATACACAATGCAGACAACATGAATGAAAGGAGAATCAAAGACAATTGCGTAAAACATTAAATAGAGCGAGTCAGCAATATTAGCATTTCATAGATGAAATGACTTCAAACAGATATTAATACAGTTCAATTTTCCCAATCTCGTTGCATAAATTTATAGTACAACTATTCAAGAATATGTAGCGTAAGTTTCAACACGAAATTCCAAATAGTTTCGAATATACGAGCACTGACGTAATCACCTGTCCATGCAGTGCCCAACGCGTGGATTTTTCCAAATGAATTTTACTCGAAACGGCTTTTTTCAACTTGCAAGAATCCTAGCTCGATAAGTTATTGACGAATCGATGTGAAAATTTGTGTGAATATTCTTTATTCAAGTACCAAGAACATGAACCACCTTTTCATATGATTTTATTAAGCTAAATACTTTTTTTTACATAAGGTGAACAAAAAATACATAAATCAAGTAGGAAAGGCTATAGTCGAGCTCCCAACTATAGGATACCCGTTAAAATATAAAATAAAATACAAAAAATATTTTTTTCTCATTAATTAACAAGGTAGCCATTTACAAGACCATGTTAAGTCCGATCTGGAAGTATGGGCTACAAGTCTATGGGATCACTGCCAAAGCCCACTTCAATAAGATTCGGGTGGCTCAGAGCAAAATCCTCCCAAAAATGTGCAGCGCTCCCTGGTACATGCGCACTAGGGACATTGAAAGGGATCTTGAAGTCCCCAAGGTTGGCGATGTGATTCAAATTCAGGCCGAAAAATATAGAGACAGGTTGACCCCGCACCCAAATGCACTCGCTCGTTGACTTTCTCGATACAAAGGGAAAAGAAGACTCAAAAGACACCACCCACAGGATCTGCCTAACAGAGCCGTATCATAAGTAGAAATAATGTTAAAATGTAAACATGAATGCACTCTAAAATTTAATGTAATTAATTGTATTTGTCACAGTAATTGTTGTAGTCACAATTTTTGTCTTTGATTTAAAACTAGCTTAACCTGCCATATGGTAGCAGAATATTTGTTGTTAGAATATATACAAATTTAATAAAAATTACCATTGAAGAAAAAAAAATAAAAATAATGCGTACTTTTAGGCACTGATTTTGCTTGAAATTTAAAACAGCCTTTACCACCATTCTATTTGTTCAATTTTTTTTTAGATTTAGTAGGATGATAGCCAATAATAGTAGCTAACGTTAATTACCAAAAAAACTTAATATCTTAAAAACTGTTTGTAAAGTCTCTGAGATCTGAGCGCTCACACAGACGGACGGACATGGCTAAATCGACTCGGCTGTTGATGCGGATCAAGAATATATACTTTATAGGGTCGGAGATGCTTCCTTCTCACTGTTACATACATTTCAACGAATACAATATCTTTTTCTATTTTTTAAGTAACGGGTTTAAAAATTACGTTTTGTTCACACACCTCCAAACAATTTAATTTTCTACTCTTTTGGCAAATAGTTATTGGAAGAAAATATGTTACTAAGGAAAGAAAAAAAGCTTTGTGATCTCGGATCCAAGCTGCGACCTGCAGGTGTCCTCCAAGCAGTCAACGTTAATTTCCATTGTCAATGGACTTCAGCCTCTAACTTTATTTTATATTTTATATATTATTTTAATTTATATGTACTTATTCATAACTAAAGTGGACATCAGAAATTTTGGGGAATGAAAATGCTTTTGTCACTAGACTTTTACCTCGTAAAAAGATTTTTGTTATAAGTAAACTAGTTTAAAAAAAATCACAAAAAACACTCGAATTTCAGCCTCCTAAAATGGTTTCCCACCTTAGGATGTCTGTGTAAAATATTTGGTTGCTGTAGCTATTACAGACATGACTTTCGTATTAAAAATAAATTATTTTATATGAGAGCATTATTTGCGTAAAATATCTATTTTCTTAGATACATTTTTTTTACACATGATGTATTTATATAGGATCATCCATTTACAATACGTGAGTTTCAAATGAAAATAAAGAATGTTGTAATTGGCTTCTTCCTAATGGCTATATCGCTTCGAATGTTGATGCAGATCAAGAATAAATATGCTTTTAAGTAGATGCTTCCTTCTAAGTGTTGCGCACATTTCAACATATAAAATATAATCTAATACTATTTGTATAAAGAACAAGTATAATAAAATGGTAATACCTTGAAGTACAGTTGTAAGGATTGAGTCTCGATAGGGTATCACCGTGTGACCAGCGGACATTGACATCAGAACCTTATTAATGCCCAACAGTCCCATATTTATGTAGACGCCCTCAGTACGAGCCATGCCTTCGTTACCCGTGCGACGAACACCTTCTGAACCAGCCAAATCGACAATGTTGAGCCGGGCTTGAGTATGTCCCTGTCTCACATGTATGGTTACAATGGCATGGGAGCGGGAGCTGTTTGCATTCATGTTAGTCGGTCGTACATGTCGATTTGTTGTACCCAACTGTAGAAGCTGTTGCAAATCCATTTGGTTCCTTAACGGCTTACGGATACCAGCAGAGACCCGCCGCTGGCCACGTGATGCTATAGGCTCTTTCGCGTTACAAGCCAGAAGATCGTAAGCTTTTTCATTGTATATCTCTATAAAAGATGCAGTCACCAATGTAGCTTGAGTATTGTTTTCTTTTTGCTGCTTGAGTTCCGATAAATAATTCAATATATAACTTAGGCAACGTGGAACTACGCCCAATTGATCCTCCGTCAATGGCTGTATTAGGAGAACTTCGTTATTGTCATATGTTTAATTAAATTAAATCAAATTAACTCACTTCTGCGGTCATACCCATAGTATAGCTTTTGCCAGTGCCTGTTTGACCATAGGCCAGTGCCGTGCAATCATAACCAGACAATACCTTAAGAACCAGCGGATGAATGAGTGCATCGTAGATCTCCGACTGTGTCACGCTAGAGTTGAAGGCATAATCAAAGTTGTATATGTTTCCATCGACAATCAGTGTCTAATAATCAAGCGCATACAATAAATATGAGTTTATAATTGATGTTAATATGTAGTAATCAAATGTATTTACATGATGTAAATATACTCACATTGGGACACTGATCGGAATAACTAATTATGCCTTTTCCAGTCGGATTGTGTCCCTCCATCAATATACAGCGCATGGGTGCCTCACGCACTGCTATGAGTACGGAGTTTTTATTCAAATCCATTAAGCTAACTTTAATATCGTTTTAAAGGCTTAAGCGTGACTTTTCAAATTGTGTTGTTGCTCATGAGAGAGTGAACAAAACAGAGTCGTTCACTAAACTGAGCAAGTGAATCAGTGATGCCAATCTGGCCTTTTTTCGGATTGTCTGGTTTTAAATTCCATCAGCCTGGAAAAATCCCAAACATTTTTAATCCGAATATCTGGCTTTTTTAAGATTCAATTAAATTTAATTAATCAAAAAAGGATTCTAAACTGCCAATTTTGGAACTTTTCGAGAATGGAAACGATATAAAGGCGAAAACACTTTCCAAGTACACCAAAATTCACATCTTAAAATTGAAGAACGTTGACAATAAACAAATATCGAGATTCTGCAGGCAATAAACCTTTTTCATATTCAATTTGACTCTTCTCTCGATGACACGACCGAAAGCAGAAGTAGAGAGTGTTTTTAGCCAAATTAGTCTGCTAAAAACTAAATTGGGGAACCGTCTAGAAATAGACACATTAAATTCTATTTTGACAATTAGGTAAATATATATATTATATAATTTTTCAATTATATGCATATGTATTTTTTAGCTTCTGCGTCGAAATAAAACTTGTTGCCATACGAATAAATTGCCAGGCAAATACCTAAAGATGATAGACAGAAATCATTAAAGATGCTTAAAACTTTTAATTTAATTTTCGTTTTCTTTGGATGTTTTGTCTTTTTTTTTTCGGAAAATAGTTGGCATCACTGAAGTAAACATGTCCCGTCGAAATCGTTCTTTATTGTCACTACTGTTAAGTCAGCTAGCAGGTACATCCACTGCTCGTTTTGCTTGACGAAATATAAAAGACTTCCTATGTTTTTCTTTAAAAATATATTTTACATATTCTAAAATCTGAATACCGCACAATTTTATTACTTCTAAAATATAGACTCAAGTATAAAATATTTGTGTAAGGATGTGGAACGTCTGATTTTTTAGTTTGTACATAACAATAAAGTTATTCCGGAGTCAGTCAGCTGTTCACAGCTGTTCCATACAAAATTTTCAGTGTGCCCAGAGCAAAACAGGGAAATTTGGTCTTACTAATTGATTTCGTTAAATCAGCTCTGAGACTGATTTTTTTCATTTTGATTTGGTTTCAAACAGCTGTGTGACAGTTGGTGTTTGTTTACATTGGAAATCTTGGAATATTCAATAAAGACATATTCGATGAGTAAACTTTCGTTCAATACCTTTATAAATTTCCTTTTCTGAAATTTTGGGCCAGTGTGCAAAAAGGGTCGCTCCGTCAACTGATTTAGATTTGGTTAAAAATAATCTAAACCAAATCAAAAACGTTTACTGGAATCCCACTAATAAGTGCCTTTTAAGCAATTTTCAAAAAATTATAAAAAATATAAGCGATGAGATTTTTGAACATACTTTTTGCAGTCACACCTAAAATTGTTTGAAGAATGTTTTTGCATCCCAACATTTTTTGGAAAAAATCGAGGAAAAAAGTTTTGAAAGTTGACTTTTTTTAAAATTCGAATATTTCAAGGGGTACTTATTGGGTTAAGGAAAGTTATGCGTCATTCAAACGGAATTTAAATGACCTTTCCAAATATATTTTTTAAATTTTAAGACTTGGCTTATAATAGCTGTTATAGTAAAAGAAAGAGTGTACTTATTAATTTGGCCAGTAGTGTATATGAAAAAAATTTATTATGAAAAATATGTATGGAAATATATACTGAAATGAACTGTATTTTGATGAAATATATTGTTATGTTTGATAAATAAGACTATCTCTTTTTGTTGTGGGGCGTATTACTTTTTTTTTTTTTTTAAGTAAAAAAAAAATATCAAAATATATCAATATATCGTTATTTTAAAATGATATATTAAATATCATTTTGATGTTTTTTTAAAACAGAAAATATCATCGATACGATATTTTAAAAATATTCGACAACCCTAAACTGAATGAAGGATCTCTTTGGGGGATGTGCGTCAAGATAGCAACGGTTCTTTAGCAACGAAAAACGGAACTTGGTTCATGAGTCGGAACCAGTTATTTTTAAGCGTTATTAGACCTTTAATCAATAAACGAATGATGCAGAATAGTAGAAAATTAATTAATCTATAATTTAAAGCAAAGTTTTGGCCATTTCAGCTTTTCAAATGGGTGTAACAAGTGAATAAAGAAAGTGAAAACGTGAACATTTTCACCATTTCTTAAAATGCAAAGTTTAGGGGGAACGGCGGGGAAAACCGCTAATACACGATTAAAGATAGCAATTTCACCTTTTTATGGTACCATTTCTAAGAAAAGATATCGTAACGTTTTTGAGATATTTTGAAATGAGCGAAGCTACCTCGGTGAAAGTCCCATACAAAATGACCGCCAAAATACATACCTTGTTTTCAAACCATAATTGCTAATCGTAAGACTAGCGGCGGAAAACGCGGCATATAGAAAATTAAAGGTACAAGCTTGGGGAAGCTATTGCATTAAATTCAGAGAAAGTTATCGTACAGTTTTTGAGAAAATTAATTTATTGTAAATCAACCCCCAAAAAGTTCATGAGCAAGTCCTGTCGAACTAGTAGCTCCAACGTGAACTAAACTACTACGTAACAGAACTACGTAACAGCGTGTCAGAAATCGTTGCTAACTTTTTTTCTAACGGCGGGAGATGCACGGGATGTGGGAGTATTGGGAATAATTTTACAAGCATTTTCGTATGCAAGTCATCAATTAATATCGTAAGGTTTTTGAGAAATTTGCATTTGAAAACACCCATAAAACAGCGTGGCAGCATTTGTGCATGAACAGAGAAAGGTGGCATCTTTTTTGTGCCAAAAAAAAATCGTTGCTAACTTTTTTTCTAACGGCGGGAGATGCTCGGTATGTGGGAGTATTGGGAATAATTTTACAAGCATTTTCGTATGCAAGTCATCAATAAATATCGTAAGGTTTTTGAGAAATTTGCATTTGAAAAATCACATAAAACAGCGTGGCAGCATTTGTGCATGAACAGAGAAAGGTGGCATCTTTTTTGTGCCAAATTAAAATCGTTGATAACTTTTTTTCTAACGGCGGGAGATGCTCGGTATGTGGGAGTATTGGGAATAATTTTACAAGCATTTTCGTATGCAAGTCATCAATAAATATCGTAAGGTTTTTGAGAAATTTGCATTTGAAAAATCACATAAAACAGCGTGGCAGCATTTGTGCATGAACAGAGAAAGGTGGCATCTTTTTTGTGCCAAAAAAAAATCGTTGCATTTTTGCCTTTGCGCATTTTTGCGCATATGTATATGAGATTGGCAGCTCAAATGCCATTATGTGGGCTGCCAACCTTATATACAGAAGCGCAAAAATGCGTCGGAATAAAACTAGCTGGCAGCCCAAAAATATAACTGTAATTCGGGGAAACAACGCGCAACAAGCAACACGCTAAAAAAAATTGAAATGAACAACGAAATTAATCGTTTAATGGCTCTCCGAAACAACTTGAATGCTCCAATTCAGCAGCTGCAGGAGCCCGGTGGCCACGTGATCAAAAATCAAATTAAACAGTTAAAGGAGGAACAAAAAAAGCAAAACAAATTAAAAAATAAATGCAGCAAAAAATTAATGAGCAGAATTTGTACATTGTGGACATGTGGAGGCGTATGGAGCAGCACCCGGGTCTGCAACAACAGCACCCGGCTCTGCTCCAACAGCACCCAGCAGCACCATCCGCCGCAGCAGCATCAGGCGCTGCAGCACCAGCCGTCGCAGCATCAGGCGCCGCACCACCAGCCGCCGCAGCAAACGCAGCCAACATGCCACGGCTTTAAAAATAATTTTTTTATTTTAATTTTAAATTTTTGAATTGTTTTTTTTTTTTTGTTTACTAAAAGGTAAGTCAACAAATTTACATACATATTTTTATTTGAATACTAATTGCTTTTTCTGCTTACAGATACATAAATGAATATCAGAAATGAATACTGAAATTCCTTATCTATGTAAGTGAATATTTCATACACTATTAATTAATTAAAATTTATCTTTTAATCGTGTTGTTCTTCTAGGAAAATGAATATTTTCGATTACAACGATGAGAAGTTGAAGGCGAGACTGGCGAGTCTTCTGGATGAGCAGCTGGTCATTGTAAAGCCCATGGAGACGCGACGCAGTCACCTCATTGCGGATGTGATGCTGGCCAATGGCAAGGAGAGTATTGTGGACACTTTGAAGGCGGAGAACCTCATTACCAGCCGCGACATTGATTATATGCGCAAGCAGAAGCCTCACATCTACGAGTATATCGAGTGTGTGGATCTCATCACCGATGACGATGAGGAACTGCAGCAGCGCAAGCAAGGCGGCAAATCAAATTCGGTCAACAGTTCGCCCAGGTCAAAGAAGGAGCCGAAGGAACCGAAAGAGTCGAAGCAACGCCAGAAACAGCAAGAGCCATTATGAAATGGGTCCACAAATTGCCAACCATTTTGTTAATTTTTGTTAAATTTTTACTTACATTTTTTAATTTTTGTTTCCCTTACTGTTCTTTGTAAATCACCTTAAATAAAAGGCACTTAATCAGTTAAGCAGTAATTGAATTTATAGTTTTTAGTTTATATTTACAACTGAAACAATAAAGAAAAAATAATTAAATTAGCTCTGGTTTCTTTTCTTTTTGGCTGGCGGCGGTTTGTATTTGGATTCTTCGTGTTCCTCGAGGTTTTACGCTTCCGTAATGTCCGTAATGTTATCCTCTTCGGGATCGGCGCTAATGAACTCGATGTGTGTGTCGCTGATGGGTATACATTTCTTTGATGTCGATGGTGCTGTTGTGGCGTTAAGCAACGGTGTTCGATCCTGCTTCTGCTCCTGCTCATCTTCATTCTGCTCAACTTGCTCCTCATGTTCCTCCTCGTGTTCTTCGTGATCCTGCTGCTCTTCCAAATCCTCCTCCTGATCGTCCTCCTATGGGAGGACAATGCTGCTATCATGTACTTTACGCACGTGCCTCTCCAAATAGAATTGATTGTGAAAGTTAAAGCTGCAATAGAATAAGCAATTGAGATTAACAACAGGGACAGTAATTTTTTAAAGTTTTAAAAGTTAGACTATATATTTATTTAAACTCTTTTCCGCACAACCTTTGAGGTAGAGTTAACAGCGCGTTTTTTTTTAACGTGGTTTCCCCAGTAGGCCTAATCCACAAAATAAAATTAAAAACATTTAATATATTAAATATATTTAAAATGTATAAATATAAGTATATTATTTGAAAGTATGTGAACTAAGATCACAAATTTTGCAAACAATATTTTCTATATTTTTTTTATATTGTCTTTCCTTACAAATGTAACATATAAATCGATCACAAATACAGCATCTCGAGAATGTCGTAGTCGTTCGCGTGCAGTGAAGACATAAATCATTTAAAGAATCTCCATATTTGAGAATTCTATCAAACATTTCGCTTCTGTATAAGGCACTAGACTTTAAGTTTGTAAGCGAAAGGTTTGACGCATATGATTCTGCAAATTGTAAAATCAAAATTTCGCAATTGTATTGGTCAAATTGCTTATCATGTTGAATTGAAGCCACCGAATAAGTTTCTTCTGGCTTCAAACGTTTCAACAATCTGAAATAGTAATTTTCAAACATATCAACTATATTTGATTTCCCAAATGGGTCTAAAAAGACTATCTCTTTTTTCATTTGATTTATAAATAATATATAAAAATGATTTTGGAAACAATGAGGTATTATTAAATTGATATTACTTTCTAAACCAGTTTTAATAATCTCCTCATTTCTGAAGCAATAATCACCGAGTTGACAAGGCAAGTTTATAAAAGAGTCATCTCCATTTTCGTATAAAACGGATGTTAGGCAAACATCAACGATTAAGTTTGTTAGCCACTGGCGGTCGTTTAACGAAAATAAATCTTGTATAGTAATGTGATACATGAAACTTGACTTTTTAGCGGCATGCACACATGTAAACAATGTTTTACAACTTACAACGTAAAGTTCTGAAATATTGTTTAAATTGCTTTGTTTTTTTAAAGTGGACAAATATTTCTTGTATTTGCATTCCATTTTAAAATCAATTATGTCATCTGTTGATGTGTAGGAATGGTCATGGCTTATTGTACCCTTATGATTTTCTTGGACTTTTAATAGACCAGTAAAATCACTTTTGAACATTCCTACTTTTAATCTTTTATGAAGCGATTTTTTCCAACTTTCCTTATGCTTAGAAAGTTTTCGCTTGCACGACATTTCATCTAAACCTTTTCTAGGTTTTAGTATGTAAAGTTTTTTTCGAGGTCTTACAACCATTTCATTGAATGGTTGCAGATCTTGTGGTTTTGCAAGTTGAACTTGTCTGCAAATGGAATTTGAAAGTTCATCTAACTTGCGAATAAATCGTCCAAGCTTTAAGCCATTTTTGTTATTCGGTTTAATAACACTATGCTTAAGTGTTTTGAAAAACGATTCTATTGGAGCATTATTGGGTCTTTTATTAGATTTATCAATAAAAGTTCCAATAATATTCGTCCAAAACGGAGCGTACACAATATACTTATTTAGAATTAAGTCCAGCATTTTTGGACACAAATAAGTATTTAATGTACAGGAGATGCTCTTATTTTGTGAAATAAGATTCTGTACTTCTTCAAGTATCTTTTGAAATTGTACTCTAAATGGACTTTTTTCAGCAATAGACTTCAATGTTTGGTCTTTAATAAAATTGCTAGTCTCTGGCAATTTAATATTATCTTCTGCGTTAAGTGTGGAACGATGCTCAGAATAATTTGAGAAATTATTAATAGCATCATCCACATTTTTATCAATATTAGGAGAAAGAAGAATGATTGCAATATATTTGAACCATTCTTCTAACTCTCCAGCATTATTGATAGAGTAAGCACAACCCAATGCGTTTCTTAAAAACGTTCTGAGTTCAATATTGTTTAAGCCAACAACTTCGTCTATGTTACGATACATAATTTTGCAGTAATGGCTTGAACAAAATTGAACACAGATTTTGGGCAAAGTGCCACTAATATTATAAACAAAATTATAACAAATTTCGTTATATGTCGCAAGATCCATGTTGTTATATTCTTTTAAAATGGCCCCAATTATTGCAAAACTAACATCAGTTGTTATTCTTTTGCAAAGAGGCCATTTTATTTTTTTTTTTTTGACAAAAGTCCCGCAGCTCATACAAATATCTGCCTATATCATATGATGTATGATTAGAGAGAATTGCATGAGCGACGGGGAATATAATCTTACAGTCTGGAATATGAGCAACTATTGAATACAAAAATATACGTTTTTCTACAAAATTCATCGGTTGCACTATATTTCCAGTAGCATCAATATGTAGAGTGTGAGGTTTTATATGGGTCAAAAGCATTTTTAAATGTTCTTCGTTCCATAATAAAACTTCTAGTTTTATGGCAAGACCCTGAATAAAATGAGAATACCCATTAAATTTCATAAGGAGGGCATCAATGAATGGATTTTTGTGGAAATCCAATTTTCCATTTTCCTCCGATATCAAATTTCTATAATCACTGCGGACGGCAGTCCGCGCTAGTGACGAAAGCAGCACGAAGGGTGCGAAGGCGACTAGCATATATACACAGGAAGAATGGAAAATTTGCTATGACTGTCCGATCAGGTCGAGTTATATACCGATCGAAAGGTATTAACTTAACTTACAAATGTGCATACTAAGACTTTTAAAAACTCACCTGGTTCGCGAGATAAACAGGTGTTAGTGGGAGGGGAAAATTTTAAATTATTGGAGCAAATGGGGCCGTTGGAGCCTTTTCGATTTTTATTTTAATTTTTTACTATTCTAATCAAAAATACGCGTCGAATGACACCTTGATCATCAAAATCCGATCACTGGTTCAGAAGATAATTAATTTTGAAATTTTTGGTGCACCTTTCAAAACGAGATGAAAAGTCAGTCTGTTTGTTTGTTTGTCTGTTTGTTTGGATCAAATCGTAAATTTAGCTTAAAAGTTTGAATGAGGACTTGTTTCCGATCAAAAATCTAGAAACGTTTGTTCTACGACTTTTTCGAAAAAAAGCTAGTTTAGCGGGAAATCGCTAAAAACCGTTAAAATTAAAACCCCTATAGCATCCAAACGATATGAGCTACAGACGTGATCTATGTATCGTTGGAAAGGTATTTTGGATATCAGAAATTTTGGGGCATATAACTGTTTTCGTCACTAGACTTTTACCTCGTAAAGAGGTTTTTTTTATAAGATACGGTAATTTCTTATCTTATAAAAAAAACCTCTTTACGAGGTAAAAGTCTAGTGACGAAAACAGTTATATGCCCCAAAATTTCTGATATCCAATTTTGTGACGAATAATATTAAGTTTGACATAAAAATTATTTTAAAAAAAATTTTGGCACTCGGCACATTGCGCCAAAATGTCTCAATTCTTCATACCAAATAAAACTCAATGTTTTGCGCAGTGCCGAATGCAAAAATTTTTTTTAAAATAATTTTTATGTCAAACTTAATATTATTCGTCACAAAATTGGATATCAGAAATTTTGGGGCATATAACTGTTTTCGTCACTAGACTTTTACCTCGTAAAGAGGTTTTTTTTATAAGATATCAGAAATTTTTGAATAAGATATCAGAAATTTTGAAATTTCATTCTATCAACTTTGTTTATTTTTTGTACAAGCTAAAACAAACTGTCTGCCAACACTGGTTCCCTTAAAACACACATGCCAAGCGCAAAAGCTAGTAGCACTCTCAAACTCTGGCTGCTATGACACTTTGCTGCTGCTGTATGCATGCTACTGCATATGTACATGCAGAAGTGTAAAGGTAAAAGGTATATTCAGTTAACAGGTAATATCTTGCCCAAACGAAATTTGACGGCTATGTGTTATAGTCAAAAATGCGAAATTGAATTGCTACAACAAATAACATACAGTCGAACTTCCCTAACTCGAATCACCATTATCCAAAGAAAAGGTTCGAGTTAGGGAAATATTCGAGTTATAGAGTTCTTTTTCTTAAGATTATTAATTTTACTGCCACTCATTTAATTCGAGTTACAGAGAAATTCGAATTAGAGAAGTTCGAGTTAGGAAAGTTCAACTGTATTTAAAACTTATTTGAAACGTAGATTTTTCTTAAATCGCCGAAATGTGGGAAAAAAAAACCTTATTTCACCTGAAGCTTTTTACCTGTGTTTTAAGCAAAAAAGTTTACAGCTAGGCTTAAAGCCCTTCAAAATACATTTCCAACGATACATAGAGCACGTCTGTAGCTCATATCGTTTGGATGCTATAGGGGTTTTAATTTTAACGGTTTTTAGCGATTTCCCGCTAAACTAGCTTTTTTCGAAAAAGTCGTAGAACAAACGTGTTAATTAATTGCATTTAAACATTAAAAAAAAAAAAAAAGTTTTGTCCGTGCCAGGATTTGAACCCGAAACCCGAGCTGAGAATTCATGAAAAAATCGGACGCTCTACACTTTGCGCCACTGGCGATCATTAAGAACGACTGTCTAATTATAGATTTCATTGTTACTGGACTGTTAGTCAAATGTAATTGCTGCTGCTGTCCTATTTCAATTCAAAGTAAAACGTATATATTCAGTTAATAGGTTATATCTTCCAAACCAATCAACATAAATTTATGAATGACATATCAAAAAACGCGAAATTTTACAAGTTCAAACATATTGCAAATTAAAAAAAATCGTAGGCAGCGTTTTCTCAAAAACCGCCAAAATCTGGGACAAAATATCTTATTTCACCTGTTGATTTTTACCTATGCACTTTAGAAAAAAGTTTGCAGGTTTGCCTAAAAGCCCTTCAAAATACCTTTCCAACGATACATAGATCACGTCTGTAGCTCATATCGTTTGGATGCTATAGGGGTTTTAATTTTAACGGTTTTTAGCGATTTCCCGCTAAACTAGCTTTTTTCGAAAAAGTCGTAGAACAAACGTTTCTAGATTTTTGATCGGGAACAAGTCCTCATTCAAACTTTTAAGCTAAATTTACGATTTGATCCAAACAAACAGACAAACAAACAGACTGACTTTTCATCTCGTTTTGAAAGGGGCACCAAAAATTTCAAAATTAATTATCTTCTGAACCAGTGATCGGATTTTGATGATCAAGGTGTCATTCGACGCGTATTTTTGATTAGAATAGTAAAAAATTAAAAAAAAAAAATCAATAATTTAAATTTTTCCCCTCCCACTTACACCTGTTTATCTCACGAACCAGGTGAGTTTCTAAAAGTCTTAGTAAGCACATTTGTAAGTTAAGTTAATACCTTGCGATCGGTACATAACTCGACCCGATCGGACAGTCATAGCAAATTTTCCATTCTTCCTGTGTATATATGCTAGTCGCCTTCGCACCCTTCGTGCTGCTTTCGTCACTAGCGCGGACTGCCGTCCGCAGTGATTAGTCATCTGGTCATTACCAATATTAGCTCTAGACATATTGATACTTTTCATTTTTTGCGTTTTGTATTCAAACGCAGTTTTATTTCTAATAGCAGCCTTTCCATAAATCTGTTAATAGATCTGCACTGCGTTGACTTTTCAAATTTATGTAAATGGGTAATATGAGGACTGCTTGTGTATACATTCACAAGCCCATCATAAGACCCACGAAACAAAAAGCGGTTGCATGATGGATGTTTACAGTATCCATATGCAACAAACGACTTTTTGTTTAATCTTACAGTTTTGAAATGTAAAACACATGCATTATTAAAAGAAGTGTATGTTTCTCTAAGAATGTGCTCAATACTTGCTTTTTTAGGAAAAATACCACATAATTCATTTAAAATAACTTTAAATTCAGAAATACTCATTTCAGCGTCAAAATTTGTGCAATCTGAAAATGTTGCTTTGCAACTTTCCAAATTAGCGATCAAATGGACTCGTCTGTTTAAGCTTTCATCAAATTTGTAGCATTTTTTCCTAAAGCATTTTAACGTGTGTTCAACATAGCTTGCGTCCTTAATATTATTGGACGGACTATTGTCAATGCAATTTAAAATAGAAATATTATTAGTGTCTATGTTAGACATATCACCAATATTATTACTATAATTGATCCATTGTGAACTAGGAATAATATTAGTGTCTATGTTAGACATATCACTAATATTATTACTATCATTGATCAATTGTGAATTATAAATATTATAAGTGTCTATATTAGATATTCCACTTATAATATTACTATAAGTGATCAATTGTGAACTAGGAATAATATTAGTGTCTATGTTAAACATATCACTAATATTATTACAATCATTGATCAATTGTGAACTAGGAATAATATTAGTGTCTATGTTAGACATATCACTAATAATATTAATCGAAGAGTTTGACTCACTCTGACTTGTGCAGTTACCAGATTTGTCTTCTTCACTTTCCTCAGATTTGCCGTCTTCACTCTTCTGTTTTTGTTTAAAGTGTTTCTCAGATTTGTCTTCTACACTTTCCTTTTTTTGTTTAAAGCGTTTCTCTTGAATCTGAAAGAAAAAAATAATTTTATAATACATATTGCGCTTGTATAATAAGTTCACTTACTCGCTTAAAACTTTTGTTGATAATATCTCTCTGTTTAACATTATTTGACAGTTGAACAATTGAACAATTTTGATCAATAAGTTTATTGTTGACAATAAGAATTATATGATCATAATCAGTCTGTCTCAGGTTTCCAACTGGAGATATAATGTTTAGAGCCAAAGCATCTTCAATGGCATCTCTGAATAGATGTCTGAAAAAAAAAATTTAAATGTTAATTTTGCAATAGTATTTATTAATTAATAAATATAACATATTTAAATAAAAAATAAAATGTAATCCAACCTTAAACTATACAAAATAAATGATTCTGAACTGATAACAAAAAAAGCCAAGTCGAAAGAAGTACCATAGCTCCAATAGAAAATAAATAGCCATTTTTCGCGGAAAAACGCCAATTATGACAACAATGCTACGGACGCAGACGGACAGACGAAAGATGAACGAATATCCCCTTTTCAGGATGTATATCCACACAAACAAGAAAACTAGCACATCCTGTAACATAAAATTGCAAGACTTACCTTTTTTTCCAATGTTCGGTACATGTTAAAACAATTTTTTTAATTTCAATACGTGCGCTGGTATTTGATATGAAAATTGCTGTAAAGCTCCGTTATATTTTTGGGCTGCCAGCTAGTTTTATTCCGACGCATTTTTGCGCTTCTGTATATAAGGTTGGCAGCCCACATAATGGCATTTGAGCTGCCAATCTCATATACATATGCGCAAAAATGCGCAAAGGCAAAAATGCAACGATTTTTTTTTGGCACAAAAAAGATGCCACCTTTCTCTGTTCATGCACAAATGCTGCCACGCTGTTTTATGTGATTTTTCAAATGCAAATTTCTCAAAAACCTTACGATATTTATTGATGACTTGCATACGAAAATGCTTGTAAAATTATTCCCAATACTCCCACATCCCGTGCATCTCCCGCCGTTAGAAAAAAAGTTAGCAACGATTTCTGACACGCTGTTACGTAGTTCTGTTACGTAGTAGTTTAGTTCACGTTGGAGCTACTAGTTCGACAGGACTTGCTCATGAACTTTTTGGGGGTTGATTTACAATAAATTAATTTTCTCAAAAACTGTACGATAACTTTCTCTGAATTTAATGCAATAGCTTCCCCAAGCTTGTACCTTTAATTTTCTATATGCCGCGTTTTCCGCCGCTAGTCTTACGATTAGCAATTATGGTTTGAAAACAAGGTATGTATTTTGGCGGTCATTTTGTATGGGACTTTCACCGAGGTAGCTTCGCTCATTTCAAAATATCTCAAAAACGTTACGATATCTTTTCTTAGAAATGGAACCATAAAAAGGTGAAATTGCTCTCTTTAATCGTGCATTAGCGGTTTTCCCCGCCGTTCCCCCTAAACTTTGCATTTTAAGAAATGGTGAAAATGTTCACGTTTTCACTTTCTTTATTCACTTGTTACACCCATTTGAAAAGCTGAAATGGCCAAAACTTTGCTTTAAATTATAGATTAATTAATTTTCTACTATTCTGCATCATTAGTTTATTGATTAAAGGTCTAATAACGATGTGCGTCAAGATAGCAACGGTTCTTTAGCAACGAAAAACGGAACTTGGTTCATGAGTCGGAACCAGTTATGAACTTTCTTATTTTTAAGCGTTATTAGACCTTTAATCAATAAACTAATGATGCAGAATAGTAGAAAATTAATTAGTCTATAGTTTAAAGCAAAGTTTTGGCCATTTCAGCTTTTCAAATGGGTGTAACAAGTGAATAAAGAAAGTGAAAGCTTGAACATTTTCACCATTTCTTAAAATACAAAGTTTAAGGGGAACGGCGGGGAAAACCGCTAATGCACGATTAAAGAGAGCAATTTCACCTTTCTATGGTACCATTTCTAAGAAAAGTTATGGTAACGTTTTTGAGATATTTTTTTGAAATGAGCGAAGCTACCTCGGTGAAAGTCCCATACAAAATGACCGCCAAAATACATACCTTGTTTTCAAACCATAATTGCTAATCGTAAGACTAGCGGCGGAAAACGCGGCATATAGAAAATTAAAGGTACAAGCTTGGGGAAGCTATTGCATTAAATTCAGAGAAAGTTATCGTACAGTTTTTAAAAAAATTAATTAATTGTAAATCAACCCCCAAAAAGTTCATGAGCAAGTCCTGTCGAACTAGTAGCTCCAACGTGAACTAAACTACTACGTAACAGAACTACGTAACAGCGTGTCAGAAATCGTTGCTAACTTTTTTTCTAACGGCGGGAGATGCACGGTATGTGGGAGTATTGGGAATAATTTTATAAAAATTTAGCCGTATGCATTATTCTATTCAGAGCTCACATTGCTGAGCAATTCGCATTTGTATTTTCTTAAAAATGAACATGGCAACTCACGTTGATAAATAGATGAGGTCACACTTTTTACATTTTCGTTGCTAGAATAAAATATGAACGGCGGGAAATGCACGGTATGTGGGAGTATTGGCTTTAATTTTATAAAAATTTAGCCGTATGCATTATGCTATTCAGAGCTCACATTGCTGAGCAATTCGCATTTGTATTTTCTTAAAAATGAACATGGCAACTCACGTTGATAAATAGATGAGGTCACACTTTTTACATTTTCGTTGCTAGAATAAAATATGAACGGCGGGAAATGCACGGTATGTGGGAGTATTGGGAATAATTTTATAAAAATTTAGCCGTATGCATTATTCTATTCAGAGCTCACATTGCTGAGCAATTCGCATTTGTATTTTCTTAAAAATGAACATGGCAACTCATGTTGATAAATAGATGAGGTCACACGTTTTACAACAGTAAATAGATGGCGCCAGCACATCGTCACGTCGAAGAAGAGCATTTTACGTAAACGTTTTTTTGAAAGCTACGATATTATTTTATTAATTCATAATATATGCAATATTATTATGTATTATATGGATTATATACTTCAATATTGAAAGTATTACCTCTTTATTATCCAGTAAAATAATTTGTAGTTGTATTTGATAAATTCTATCAGCGTCTTAAAACAATGAAAAAAGGATGAATAAAGAATAAAGTAAAATAAATTAAAAAAAATCATTTTTTCCGGATAGGTAAATCAAGGATTTCGTTGCCCGCGAACAGCGAACGTTTGCGTAAAATGCTCTTCTTCGACGTGACGATGTGCTGGCGCCATCTATTTACTGTTGTAAAACGTGTGACCTCATCTATTTATCAACATGAGTTGCCATGTTCATTTTTAAGAAAATACAAATGCGAATTGCTCAGCAATGTGAGCTCTGAATAGAATAATGCATACGGCTAAATTTTTATAAAATTAAAGCCAATACTCCCACATACCGTGCATTTCCCGCCGTTCATATTTTATTCTAGCAACGAAAATGTAAAAAGTGTGACCTCATCTATTTATCAACATGAGTTGCCATGTTCATTTTTAAGCAAATACAAATGCGAATTGCTCAGCAATGTGAGCTCTGAATAGAATAATGCATACGGCTAAATTTTTATAAAATTAAAGCCAATACTCCCACATACCGTGCATTTCCCGCCGTTCATATTTTATTCTAGCAACGAAAATGTAAAAAGTGTGACCTCATCTATTTATCAACATGAGTTGCCATGTTGATTTTTAAGAAAATACAAATGCGAATTGCTCAGCAATGTGAGCTCTGAATAGAATAATGCATACGGCTAAATTTTTATAAAATTAAAGCCAATACTCCCACATACCGTGCATTTCCCGCCGTTCATATTTTATTCTAGCAACGAAAATGTAAAAAGTGTGACCTCATCTATTTATCAACATGAGTTGCCATGTTGATTTTTAAGAAAATACAAATGCGAATTGCTCAGCAATGTGAGCTCTGAATAGAATAATGCATACGGCTAAATTTTTATAAAATTAAAGCCAATACTCCCACATACCGTGCATTTCCCGCCGTTCATATTTTATTCTAGCAACGAAAATGTAAAAAGTGTGACCTCATCTATTTATCAACATGAGTTGCCATGTTGATTTTTAAGAAAATACAAATGCGAATTGCTCAGCAATGTGAGCTCTGAATAGAATAATGCGTACGGCTAAATTTTTATAAAATTAACGCCAATACTCCCACATACTGTGCATTTCCCGCCGTTCATATTTTATTCTAGCAACGAAAATGTAAGTTAGCAACGAAATTATTTAGCAGTCAGCTTTCTGTTGTAGACATACGCATACAATCCGCCCCATATCAGCGAGCTTTCTGTTGCGTAGTAGTTCAGTTCACGTTGGAGCTACCAGTTCGATAGGACCTGCTCATGAACTTTTTTGGGGTTGATTTACAATTAATTAATTTTCTAAATAACTAATAGATAACTTTCTCTAAGCTTAATGGCAATAGCTTCCCCGAACTTGTACCTTTAATTTTCTATATGCCACGTTATCCGCTGCTCGTCCTACGATTAGCAATTACGGTTTGAAAACAAGATATGTCATTTTGGCGGTCATTTTGTATGGGACTTTCACCGAGGTAGCTTCGCTCATTTCAAAATATTTCAAAAACGAGCAGATAACTTTCTTTTATAAATGGTACCATTAGAAAGGTGAAATTGCACTCTTTAATCGTGCATTAGCGGTTTTCCACGCCGTCCACCCTTAGCTTGGCTTTTTAACAAATGGTGACAATGTAATTTTTTTCGCTTTCTTTATTCACTTGTTACACCCGTTCGAAAAGCTGAAATGGCCAAAACTTTGCTTTAAACTATAGATTAATTAATTTTCTACTATTCTGCATCATTAGTTTATTGATTAAAGGTCTAATAACGCTTAAAAATGAGAAAGTTCATAACTGGTTCCGACTCATGAACCAAGTTCAGTTTTTCGTTGCTAAAGAACCGTTGCTATCTTGACGCACATCATTCCTGGATGAGTGAGTGCTAAATGAGCAATTTGGAAGGAACATGTTCACTTGCTCACTTCAGGGAGCAACTCTTTTTTGTTCACTCACTCATGAGCAACCCAACACTAATATTCGCTTGTCAATTTTGCGTTTGGTTTTAGCAAATAAAATATTGATATTTATGGAAATCAGGGGGCATTATATCGAAAAGTGTTAAGACCCAAAATATCATTGGATGTTATTTTAATCGTGATTTAAAATGTGAATGTTGACCATCTTGGAGTTTATATCACTATCAACAACAATGAAATAAAGAGTGCCATGCAATGCTTCTAAAATGTAAAAAGTAAACAGAGGCATACTAAGTGAAATTAAAAGCAATATATATTCAGTTTCTTGTGTTTTTTTAATGTGGCACTTGTCCACCGCTGCCGCCATCTTCAAGATTTCCCTAAGACATGGCCTCCCTGCATTCCAGTTGGCGTTTTGGGAAAAAGAGAAGCAAATTACAATTACGCATTAAAGGTATATATGTGTGGCGCTGTGTCAAATGCTAATTGATAATATTATAGAAAGTATCCTAGCTTATTCGTTGTATATTTATTTTTACTCATTCATGACTGGATGGATACCTCGTTGAGGGGTGTTTTTATATGATTTACATAATACACAAACAAATAGACGATATCTTTATTACTCTGGAAGATATAATTTGTTTAAGACAGTCTAGCTGTCCCACTGTGTTCCCATTTGCAATGAAATGCTGACTGTATTTGGATAAGTGCATAAACATAATTTTATATGTGTGTATAAACATACTTTTAAATAATATTATTTATTATTTTTTTGTATTACTTGGCTGCGATATGCTTCGCTCTCATAAGCACCTATTGTGGAAGTTGAATTCACTAAGTAAAATGTATTTTCGTTCATTATCGATGGCCTCGGCCGGTTGTGCATATGGGTTAAGTCGATAATAACAACAGTGACAATGTTGTTCATTCAGCATTTCATTGCAAAGGTTGACAGTGTGGGGAAACGGCTAGATTTTGATTAAATAAATTAATAACTTTCAGACTAATGAAGATTATAGTCTGTTTTTGTATTAAGATGTGTTCTCACTGCTTCACAAACACTTCACAAAACAGTTCACAGTGTCAGAGTGCAATGTGAACACTAAATGCATTGTCACAAAATTGAAGGGTCACATTATTGTGACACTCGAATGTGAACACCACATTAACATTCTGTTAAAAAATTTTTGTAAAAGAGATTGACACAATTTTGATAAAAACTATTTGATAAGCTGTTCCAGTTGAACCACCTCAAATTAAACCAATCCCATTAATGGGATTCCTTAAAGGGTTTTAGATTTGGTTTAGATTATTTTTAACCAAATCTAAATCAGTTGACGGAACGACCCTTTTTGCACACTGGCACAAAATTCCAGAAAAAGGAAATTTATAAAGGTAAAGAATATTCGCAGATTTCCAATGTAAACAAACACCAACTGTCACACAGCAGTTTGAAACCAAATCAAAATGAAAACGAAATCAGTCTCAGAACTGATTTCAGGAAATCAATTAGTAAGACCACATTTCCCTGATTTTCTCTGGGCACACTGAAAATCTTTTATGGAGCAGCTGTAAACATCAGACTGCAAAATCTAAACCAAATCTAAAACGCTTTCAGGAATCCCATTATTGTGAAAAGCACATCGATCAAGTTGGTTTTCCTTCAGATTGTGAAAGCATAAACTTCAAAGCAAAAATTTTAATTGTTGTTTTTCGGAACTTTAGCATTGTATTTGAGTTTTCTTTAAAAAACGGATTTACAAGGGAAAGCTGAGCTTGTTGCGAGTGCAGTTATTGGTCTGTGGCTGCTAGAGAAAGATGATGGTGATGATAAAGACCAACCTAAGCGCAGTTGCTGGGTCGAAAAATTATATTTGACTCGATGGAAAGAGGGGATGAATACGAAATTAAGCCGCGAAGTATTGCGGGCAAGCTTAAAAATTATTTGCTTATGGACTGAGCAACATTCGACATTTTACTATAAATGCAACCTTCTCAACTAAATGAAAAATTGCAAAGCGAAATGGCTTTGTTTTTATTAATGTTTTGAAATTTTGTAATTGTTTAGTTCATACATTTTGTGAACATTTTGATTCTTGATGATGTTCTGCGATGCTTTTCTAATTGACTGGTAGTGTTTACATTGAAGGCTCTTCGCAAGGCTTTTCACAATTGTGTGAAGCACAAATTTTGAGATGCCAATGTGAACAGTTTGACGAGTTTCGCAAACTATCACAAAGCATATCAAAATATGTTTTCACATTGCGAAGCAGAGAGAACCCTGGTATGTAAATCATAAAAAGCCAAGGTTTCCATATAGTGACGAAAACGTTTATTCAACTGACAAAACCAGCGGTAAGCACGAAATCTGAATTTGTTAGCAGACGCTGACTCCCGGAGTCATTGTGTGCCCACCGCTGGACTTAACTTCTGATGTCAACTATGCAATTAAACTTGTTTAACTGATACCATAATATGCAAATAGTGTTTAACTTCCAAAGTATCTCATGTCCATTTTGTGAAGAAATACCTAAAAATGTAAAATTTTAAAATTGTGAAATTTTCTTTCAAAAATGTATTCAAGTTATTTATTAAAGCAATATACGCTACATGAAACTCAATAGGATGAACATTTAAATTCTATAAACTCACTTCATCTATTTTTTTGGCCCATTTTCTTAAAAATTGATTTCCAAAATGGACCGTTTGTATTCTGACTATTGCGCTGATAGTAATATTGTAGCATACACCATAAAAATATATTGAAAGTTTAATTTAAATCAAGTTTTACAAGCTGTTCTCGATATATCGACTAAAATTTGGACAAACTAGGTGGAAATCTTGTCAGGTTCGCGATGTCGCGATACAAATCACTAATAAAACATGTAAAAAAATAAAAAAGTAACTGTCTAGTAGCGGCTCTACTCTCAAAAAAATATGTATATACATATATACATAAAAAAGAGGGCGATTTTGGTGAAGAAATTTTTAGCAGGTCTCCGCTAGTTGTTTTAGTGGAATATGGTAATTTTTAATGCAAAGTGAGCTTTTGCTTTGTGCATTTTGCATTAAAAATTTAATTTTTCAAAATTAAATTAAAAAAAACTAGCAGAGCTAACAATTTTTTCGCCAAAATTCATCATAAATCGCCCTCTTTTTTATTTATGTATATTTATATTTTTTTTGAGAGTAGTGCCGCTACTAGACTGATACCGACATTATTATTTTTTTTTTTTTTCATTTAAAGACGTACAAATGTCGCGTTCTCGATACTGAAAATACATACATATTTGTAATTTTTTTTGCTCTGTAAACATGTCGACTTTTGATCTAAAAAAACACAATTTGTGGGAAGGTTTGCTTTTATCCTGTCATTTGAAGAAAAAAAACTGAAAAATGGGAAAATGTTTTAGATAACGATAAAAAAATATTGCGAATAAAATACAAAAAAAAATCCTTTAAAAATAATTTCTACACATAATAGCTCTCGTTCAGATTGGTCAATTTTAAAATAAAAGCCTGACTGTTTTTGAAAAAAGTTGTGCTTGCTTAAATTTCTGTTGCGGACGTTACAAAAAAATTTAAGTTGATTTGAGATTAATGTGCATTTGCAAATTTTTTTTTTTTTGCGAAGTTTTCATAATAAACAAAATAATTTAAATTACAAAATATTAAGTTTTATATATGACTATATCAATTTAGCTTACATATAAAATCTTACTTTTGTCTGTTGCGAACTTTACGTTTCGGATGTTACACTTTTCCCACTAAGCCGATTTGTGTAAATAAAAAACATTGATGTGATTTAAAAATGAATTCTTCACCTTTTATTTAATAATGGAGACTATTTTATTGAAATTAAGTTTTGACAATTTAAAAGTGTTTGTGCTAGAAAGGACACGGTCCTGTTCGGGCTTCGTGTGCCGAGAGCCTCTTCAAAAAATCCCCGGACTTCGTGCATGAATATGGGAAACGGGCATTTTTTCGTGCTGGCGCGAGCCTAAGCAAAAACCACGGGATGCCCGAAAAGTCTTGATTTAACACATATGTACATTTCAAATCAATTAATAAAATATTGTTTATGAGAAGACAAGAAGAAAATGTGCTATGCACGATTTAAGCAAAGCTCTTCGAATAATAGTGAACTTAGAGTACTAGTAGGAAAATAATTTTACTGTTCAAAAAAATCATGTAATTTCTCAGTAATTTTTCAAAGAAGAAAAATATAAAAAATTAAATCTTATAGACATACTAGACCTCAAGTTTACTAAAACTTACTTCTACAAATTAGAAAGGTCACTAAAAATAAAAACAAACTTTTTTTAAACAAAACGAACAACACGTCGGATTTCTGATATTGAAAACAAAATCAAAATTGTTATTGCATTAAAAATGCCGATGGCATTTGCACAATAACGACGACAACAACAACACACAAAGGGCTAGATCAGCATCTCAGCTGTTTTTCACTCTTGAGACACTAGAATTCACAACTGGTTCTGGCTTCTCAAGAGTGACATTAAGCTTGTATCGCTGATCAAGTCAGCACAACGGTACTGATGATAGAGATTGGCATTTCTTGAAACAGCTGTATACCGAGCCATGCTAGACCTACTAGACCTCCAGTTTACTAAAACTTACTTCTATAAAAAATTAAATTGATATAGAAATAGAAATTGAACTAGAACATTTCTTAACCAAATTTGTTGCTTGCGAATCATTTTGACAAAATTAGCTAAAGTTATTGCAAACATTGGCAAGAGAAGTTTTAGTCGTTCCAGTAAGCTCGCCAACATTTTTTTTCATCAGGAAATATTTACAACAGAGGACGCACCATTCTCCCAAGCTCTATATTAGACAAGCTAATCTAAGTTTTTCCAAACAATTCTAATAAGTAGTGACTTTTTTCAAAAATCTCTTCGCTAATATTTTTTAAGATTTTGCGAATGGGATGATTTTACAAAAATTTTGCATGAATAGGAGGTAAAAGTGATTAAAATACAGGGTGCCCCACAAAGAAGTTGCGTTTTAAAAAGGCTATAAAAAAACGCGTGGATATTTTTTAAATATGTTTTTTTTATTGAATAGAACCAGCATTGCGGCTTATTTGTGGAAGACCACTTCGTTCATATGGCTGCCCCGGGAGCTTCTAACTAATTTCTTAGGATAGAAACGAATAGCCAAATCGTCCTTCCAAGTATGAAAATTTTGTTTTTAGGACATTTGATCCATTGGTTCTGTGGAATTTTAAGTCCTGGTCCTAACAAGAGTATTGACACCAAGCTTGTCAGGATCAGACCATAAACAAATTTTCAGCTCAAAAAGCGTGGACCAGGAATCTATTTAAGAACTATGGTTTCTTGGTGAAACAGCTTAGAACTGACCAAAATATAACGAAAATGGGGAATTTTTTCAAATTTCTGATATCTAGCTAAATAATTTTTGATATCTTACAAAAAAAACCTCTGTACGATATAAAATTTCTCTGATATCCAATTTTGTGTTAAATAAAATTAAGTAAATATAAAAAAAATGTTAGCATTCGGCACTGCGCCAAAAAAGTAATTTTTATTAGGTACGAAGAATATGGACCTTTTAACGCAATGTGC
Source organism: Drosophila quinaria (assembly GCA_035047525.1). NCBI lineage: Eukaryota > Metazoa > Arthropoda > Insecta > Diptera > Drosophilidae > Drosophila > Drosophila quinaria. The sequence continues at coordinate 5,254,144 of JAWNPO010000455.1, read as the reverse complement.
CGAGTGCAAAAATTTTTTTTAATAATTTTTAAAAATTTATATGTATTTAATATTATTCGTGACAAAATTGGAAATCGGAAATTTTGGGGCATGAAAATGTTTTCGTCGATAGACATTTATCTCATAAAGAGGATTTTTTTGTACAATCAAATATGTAGATTGATTACACTGTGATAGTTTTTTTCAAAAAAAAAAAGACATGACCAAACTCGACGGTTTCCCCCTATTTCGGGTCCTACGAATCGAACTGTATCATTAGTTTTTTGAGTTACAATGATGGTTTCATACAAAATTTTTCGCGCAAGTTTTTGAACAAGTTCAGGCTGTAGCTTGTACGGTATTGGTTTTTTGGTTAACTTTCTTTAGCAAGGTTGCCTAAAATAGTTCAGGCTACAAGTTTGCAGAGCATACGGAACCTCCAAACTGTTGTTTTGGAGGTGTTTTGGGTGAATTTGTGATTTTCTGAAAACTATTGCTTACTTTTAGGCTGTGTCAGAAAAATCACAAATTCACCCAAAACACCTCCAAAACAACAGTTTGGAGGTTCCGTATGCTCTGCAAACTTGTAGCCTGAACTATTTTAGGCAACCTTGCTAAAGAAAGTTAACCAAAAAAACCAATACCGTACAAGCTACAGCCTGAACTTGTTCAAAAACTTGCGCGAAAAATTTTGTATGAAACCATCATTGTAACTCAAAAAACTAATGATGCAGTTCGATTCGTAGGACCCGAAATAGGGGGAAACCGTTGAATTTGGTCATGTCTTTTTTTTGGACTTGCACAGTGTTATTAAATTCTTATTTTATAACGATGATTGATGCTGTTCTTCTTATATGATTGAAGGCTTTTAGAAAATATAAAAATATAAGTTTTGGGTAATATATCGCAAATGGTCTTCATAATAACTAATTGATTGTCCTTGTGTACTTACGTTTAGTTTCTCAAGATCCGGAAGACTTTTATCGTTTGGATCCAAAAAAATCAGCAGCGGAAAATGCTCATGTTATATATACCATGTTGTGCCTGGAAGACACACGTGACACGAAGCGTCTGTTCCTGCTCAATGCCCTGGCCTCACTTTGCCTGGCGGCCTCTACTGGCTCGCCGAATAACAATTTACGATTTAGCACTGAGGAACTCCTCTACTGGTGGGTATCAAATGTGGTCATTGAATTTGAGTATCTTATTATTGATCGATCACATTTACTTGCAGCCTGAGTGCCTCATTGGTCCATTCATTTACACAAGTGCGTGCTGCAGCACTCCGCACAATTCGCTATACGCTCAACTCACAGAAGGACATCAAAACATTTAATTCGCTGCAACTTCAACACCTGCTATGTCGCTCTATCGATCTTATGCTTAAGAACGATGATGAACGCGTACAGGCGCTAAAGCTTGTACGCAAGATGCTATCTATATCACCTGAAGATATCAGTCCGGTAGTGGTTAGATGCCTAGTATCACTAGCTGATAGTGGCATTGAGGAAAGTGATAATTTGTTGCGTGCCTGCCTAGCAACGCTTGCTGAGTTTGCTGTGCTGAATCCTGCGTTGCTTATTGTGTGTGGCGGCGTCACTTCTATTACGCGCAACGTGCTTGAATGCCACAATCCACGTATTGCTGAAAGCCTTTGCGGTGTGCTGCTTTATCTACTCGAGTGGCCGCAGACCCGAAAAATTTGCGGTGTTCGACTTGACTGTCTGGCGGCACCTTATTGTGACTTTACCTATAGACTGGGCATCATGGATAAAAACAAGTATTTGACTAATTAGACTTATCTCGCTTTATTTTTTAACTTTTATTTACCCCCTTACAGAGATGCACGTGAATTGCGCTATACCAGCTGCCGCCTGGCTCTACTATCTGTGCTCCGCAGTTGGACAGGCACGCTCGAATTCTGTGATCCAAGCAAACCTTCGGGGTTTAAAGCAATAGTCGATGCTTTATATTTAAATCAGATTGAAGTTCGGGTGAGTGTTCAACTGTTTGCATCTCCTTTTATCTTGTATTGATAATAGTGCAGATACCTAGAATTTTATAATAAGATCAATCAAGTTTTAGTTTACAATTTTTGTTTATTTCAAAGATATTTCAACCATTATTTTTGCTATTGTTACATACAGGGTGGAGAAAAAGTAATCACCCTATTGGAAAACGCTATAACTTTTGCAATAATTGTAATAATGCAATAATAACCGCATAATCTCTCGTTTTTGAGATTTGCACTGGCCGGTCAGATCACCCAATTTAACCGTTCCAGTCTTCTTTTTAGGGGGTTTTTTGAAGTCGAGAGTTTATGTCAACAAGTCTCAAATTCTTGAATGCGAGAATCTGTCGCCCGAAGTTCTGGCAAAACTGATGGAAAATGCCATAAAACGGGAGTATGCTCATCAACTTTGGCAGCGAACACTTGGCCGATATCATTTTCTCGACTAGATCGAATAAAATCTAATGGATTACGCAACAAATTTCACATGCAGAACCAAAATTGTTTATTATATCACTGCGGACGGCAGTCCGCGCTAGTGACGAAAGCAGCACGAAGGGTGCGAAGGCGACTAGCATATGTACACAGGAAGAATGGAAAATTTGCTATGACAGTCCGATCGGGTCGAGTTATATACCGATCGAAAGGTATCAATTAAACTTACAAATGTGCGTACTAAGACTTTTGGAAACTTACCTGGTTCGTGAGATAAACTGGTTTTAGTGGGAGGGGAAAAATTTTAATTATTGGAGCAAATGGAGCCGTTGGAGCCTTTATTTTAAAAATTTTTTTTAAAATAATTTATATGTAAAACTTAATATTATTCGTCACAAAATTGGATATCAGAAATTTTGGGGCAGGAAAATGTTTTCGTCACTAGACCCTTACCTCGTAAAGAGGTTTTTTTTATAAGATAAAATAATTACGGTTCAAGAACATGGGCTAATTACTTTTGCCCTACCTTGAACATATTGACAAATTTTGACGAATATCGGATTATTTATAAGAAAATTTTATGCAACTTTACGTTCACCCACATTTTATATTTAGGATGAACGAATCCTTAAATATTACCTATTACTTTAATTTTTTTTTATTATGAAAAATTAGTTAAAATGTTGAAAATCCACGCCAACCTTGAATATAACTTCCGTTTTTTGTAACGACCGCTTTGAGCGCTTTTAAACATGAATTATAATACCAGTTACTGAAAAAATAATTATAAGAGTATATTGTTTTCGTTGAATGTATCTCATACTAAGAAGAAAGTACCTCCGACCCCATATAGTATGTATATTCTTGATCAGTCGAGTCGTTATAGCCGAGTCTGTCCTTATTTGTGAACACCTGCATAGTTCACAGAGACTATTATAGCTAGAGCACAAAAATTTGACATGAATTACCCCATTACAATAATAAATTGCAAATCGTGAGTTCTCAAGATTTTAAAGATAGATCGATATATTAATAAACTAGAAAATAGATATTTTAATAACGCTTTTTTAAACAAATTTTTTTAGATTCTCGTGTTTCACTTAGATATAAAAATCGGAACAAAATTAGTTCTCAAATGTATGTATATGCCATTTAATAGTACTTTTGAATGGCACCACTTAAATTTAATTTTACTCATAATTTGAACTTACTTCATGCAAAGCTTGGCATCAATGGAAAGCTCATTCGAATTCCTTTTGAATGATATAGAAAACATTTTCAAATATCTCTTCGCTAATATTAATTATAAAAAATATTAGCGAAGAGATATTTGAATAATGTTTTTTTGCAGTCACTATTAAAATAGTTTAAAGAAACTTTTTGCATTAAAACATTTTTTTTTTAAAATCGAGGAAAAAAAGTTGACAAACTAGACGTTTACAAAAATTCTAAAATTTCAATGGGTACCTAATGGGTTAAGGAAAGTTGTATCACAGTTAAGAGTAAACATTTGCATAATTACTTTTGGCAGAAAGTGGCAGAAATTAGACTTAAAATTACAATATTGAGCACATTTTTCGAATAACTTAACAAAATTTTTATATTTGGCATACCTTGACCTTTATTTTCCATATTTTCAACAAAGATTTGGATATGTGGTCTTTGCACAGCAGAAGCGCAAAGTTGAGTAATAGCTTCCCGTCAATTTCGACTGAAAGTCAGCTCACAAAACATCTTACTTTGCTAGCGCGGCAAAAATACATTGCTAACAACAATTTTTTTTAATGATTCTATATACCTAATGTACGCCCTTTCAAAATATTAAGTCAAATTTAAAATATATTTGAAAAAAGGTTCGACTCATGCCAAAAAAAAAAAGGGATTCTGGCCTATGTGCAGTGGCAGCTATATAATACCGAGAACCGATTTTAACCAAATTCGATCAGAATATATAAGACAATAGGAGTTTAGTTTATATATCACATAATCAGGTGTGCTACATAAATCTCTTCCAAATTCATAAAAATTTATGTCAAATTCAAGCGAAAATGATTTCTGTGGTACCCCTGAATATGTTTTAAAAGTTTGCTTACTTCCATTGGCAAAGAGTGTGAACCAGGGTTCGAAAATGTTACGCTACTCCGTAGCAAGGTGGATTAATAAGAAGGTGATGTGTTCGTTTGACGTTCCCTCTTTTTCGGGGCGCAAACGTCATTATATCTATCAGACTCATTTTGGCAGATTCGCCCCGAGAGAGAGCTGTTATTAATCCACCTTGCTCCGTAGTATTTGGATTTGCTCTCGCTACCACTCTCGATTTGTACAGAGCAGTAGCAGAGCCATAGCCAAAAAACGAAAAAGGGTTTGCTACGGCTACGTATCAAAAGCTAAAGAACTGGGAGCGAGATGAGAGCAGAGAAAATTAAATTTTTTCATTTACTACGGTTCTCATGTACTTTTTTGTTTTTGCAACAATTCTGATCGTTTATTATTACTTTTTACAAACTTTGATTTAATTTAAATATTGTGACTGAATACACCAAGGTGGATTAATAAGGTGATGTATTCGTTTGACGTTCCCTCTTTTTTCGGGGCACAAACGTCATTACGAGAGCATTTTCTATATATCTATCTCTCTCTCTCAGACTAATTTTGACAGATTTGCCCCGAGAGACAGCGAATACATCACCTTGTTATTAATCCACCTTGGAATACACTACACATGAATTAAATAAAGATCACAGAATTCTTGCAAAAACAAAAAAATACATGAGAGCCGTAGTAAATGAAAAAAATTAATTTGCTCTGCTCTCATCTCGCTCCCAGTTCGTTAGCTTCCGCTACGTAGCCCTCTTAAAGTATTTAATAAAATGTGTTTTATCACCTAACGCTTTTGTCAGCAGTTTAAAGAGAATTCATTGCGCCAAGATTTGCCCAATTAAAATTAGCATAGGTAAAATAAATTCAATTCCCATAAATCTTCCCATGAGTGACAACCGAGACAAGCCTGAGTGACATTATAATTTATCTCTTATCTTCTTTTTCTTCCTCTTAATTTGTTTTTGCCATGGGTGCAACAGAAAGCGATATTGGACTTGCTTTACGAGCTGTTAGCGGTGCCGCAACCTAGCTGGACTGATGATTATGCGGTCGCACTGCAAACGGTTGATCCGTCGGACTTTCAGGACACATGGCTGCTAAGCAACGGTTTTGTGTCCGCCGAGGGACGCTCCATATTGCCTAGTCTAGCTGCTCGAGCGCCTAATGTAGTTGATCAGCACTTAGCTCTGCTGCTCTATTGTTTCCTAGAGACGGGACTGCTCAATGCTCTGGTTGAGGTTACTGTCAGCAGCGATCAGTTCGTATCAGTGCGCGCAACAATTTTAATTGGTAAAATAGTGCAGTTAATGCACACCCATTTGCCGGCAGACATTTGCAGCACCAGTCCGGCCTTGCCCACGCTTGTGAGCCATGCCACGCAAGGCAATCAACAAGCTAATGCGGCTATAGCCGCTCTACAAAACTATCAAAAGATGTTACGTCAACGGCCGGCGTCTTGTAGTTTATTTCTCGATGGAATTATACAGGGTGGTGCGCTCATGCAAACACGTCTATTTCGTCGCAATATAAATGGACAGGATCAAACAAATGCTCTGCAACTGCAGGATACGGCAGGGGAAGCGGCCGCTACAGCGAACGTTGCCTCCTCGTCGTCAGTCTTTCAATCGTATAGAGGCACGGGGACGCTGGATCGCCCTCGTTTGGATTCGGTTTCCTCTAGTGACGAGTCCAATTCGCAAGCATCAAGTTCGTTGCGTTCCAGCTTTAGTTTGAAACGAAAGTTTTTACCGCAGGTATTCAATCTAGACAGCTTTCGTGCGTTTAATCGACTGCTGGCAAGTTCGCATGTGCTAACCCAGTCGGATTCCAATGCATGGGACTGGTTGGTAGTCAGCACTATACTCAGAGTAAGTATTAAAAAATAGTTAAAAGAAACAAGTAATAAAAATTTGAAAAGATTTTAAATTGAGTTTAAATAAAACCGATGTTAATCAAATTCATACGTACACATATTTGTTCTTGAAGTGATACCCTTTCGGTTTATATTTATATCTCAACAAGAATTAGATCAATCCTATATTGGTCTTATGTAATTAAAGTAATGAAATTTAAATAATCATATTCATGTATTTTGATATTTTACAATGTGATCATTTCTTATGTTTTTAGTCAAATTTTATACGAAAGCTTGACTTTTCGCCGGGCAAATTTCTGAACAAGTTCCTAAAACGTCTGGTTGACTTTTTTAAGCCAAGCAATAATCGTTTCTCGCATCAAGATCTTGTTCCTGGCCAGGCAATGCCAGCTTACGTAAACGCTGGTCTCGATCTCATCGATGTCCTGCTCAACAGCACCGAGGTAACCTTAGATATGTCTGAACTTAACTTTTCTTATCTGTGTATGTTTATCTTGATCTTTTACAGCTAGAATGCATGCGCTATATAACTGACTACTTTTCGGACATAGGACAACATCTGCTGGTAGTGACCACGTCAAGTCGGGCCCATGATTGTCTATTTAGTCCACAGCATATGAATAACACAATGTGTCAGCAGTATTTTCTCTACATTGGACGCATGTGTCATAGCAACAAGGGCATCGAAGTGCTTAAAAACACAACCGTATTCGAATAGTGAGTGTTGATGTCAGAATCAAAAGTATTCATAATTATAACAACCTTATTTGTCTTCTATCAGTCTGATTACGCTAGTGCGGCATACAGATCATGTGTGTTATGTTAAGCTAATTGTTTCTGGACTAAACTACAGCTATGAGAAGTTGCCGCGTCAGGTGCTGGAAAAAGCTTTAACGTCGGCCAAAACACGCAGTGGACGATTATATGCCACTCAGTTTCTGACCGTATTATTACGCGCGCGATTACCCAACTTTGAGGTGTGGGGCTTGCCACTAATTATACAGCAAACCAAGGATTCTGACCGAAGTGTTGTACTGGCCGCCATGGACGTGCTAGAGGAGGCATGCCATGACAAATATTATCTGGAGGAAATTGTCAGCCTATGGCCCAATTTAAGGCAGCTAGGCGATGTAGGGCGTCTTCTTATGTCGCGTTTTTACTCTTTATCACGCGGCTTAAATAGCAGCAAGGCACACATTGAGGATGAGATCAAATATTGGAGAAATGGCTACAATAAACGTTATGTTCTGCTCGTCGAGGCCGATACTCACTCCAGTCTTACGCTTCATGTGCGAAACGAGGATGGCTATTACTCCAGGCGCAATTGCAATCAGCGAGCGCAATTGGTTCCGCCTAACATAGCACCGCATTTGTACGGTCAAATGGTGCAAACAACTCAGGGCATGACAGCACTTCGGAAGCACGGTGATCTACCCCAACTTCTCGAGTTGCTCAGTCGAGGAAAGTGCAACGATGATGCCGAATGCCTTGAATTGAAAGCGTCTATTTGGGCACTCTGTCACGCGTCAACGCATTCCAATGGAATTGAATACTTTGTGGAACAGAGTTCCAGGTAAATCAGTGTTTATAATTTTTCCCATTTCATACATTCTTTGAAAATATCACTTTTATCACTTTAGACTTTATGAAAAGCTCATACTTCTGGTGACCAATTGCGAAGTGTATTCGGTGCGTGCTACTTGCTTCAGTGGATTGGGCTTAATAGCGGGCACACAAGCGGGCGCTAACTTGCTTTTCAAACTAAGTAAGTAATGACTTTCACATATTTATCCTTTAATGTTTTGAAAATAATTATGCATACTTACCTTGTATGTATAATGTGTATAAGCCGGAAAATGTTCAATGAATTTTTTTTAATTGTGGGAAGACCAGGATGAATAATTGTGTATAAATGGAAGTGAATCAGTGAGAGCGGAAGAAAGAGATAGAGAGAAGCAGACGAAGAAAATAAAAAAAGAAGATTCTCAAAATCACAGGAACAACAAGCTCTATAGATCTTTTGCATTTATAGATTGGCTCAGCGTACGTCACGATCGGAACACAATGTGGCCGGTACATCAGCCAGAGGATTGGGTTTCAACTCAGTATTCGCCGATCCGTCATCATTATGAAGATATGCTGCCAAATAACTACACAGTCAACGATGATCAGATCGATGGTTCCTATTATACCGGAAGCTATTGGAACTTGCTTCTAGGAGGTAATTGCAACAATCAGCAATTACAGGATGTTAACACCACAATGACAACAACTGCAGACACCGTTCGGACGACTGTCGATGAAGTGAGTACTAATTGCAAATTTTTTTTTGACTATATAAATTAATAGAACACGCTTCTTTTAATTAGCAACTTCCATTTGGTCGACCGCAACCTTTAGGCGGAGTGGCAGTCAAATCGAAAACTCTTCCGGAGGGAAGCAATATACGCCAGGGCAAACATCAGCGCTCGCTATCTGAGTCGAAAACAACTGATGTAATTAGTCTTCTTGGAGGGGGAGCTAGTGCGCCAGGCGTTGCTTTCTGTCCAATGCATTATCAACATCGCATACGCTACAATTCATGTACGGACTCGAACACGTCAGGCGTTAGCAGCTGTGAGTCGGTAACTGGCAGAACGGCAGCTGCCGCCGCTGCTGCCAATATGAGCGACTTTCAACAGTTTCCTTTAAGCCCAATACCAAGCATGTCTAACCTGCTTGAGCTGCCGATCTTCGATGCAACAAAACTTTTGCGCCGCACCTCGTTGCTAGGTACAAGTTTTTTATCATCTGCACTTAGCCCGCAAGCTTTGAAAGGTTATGCACAACTACGCTCTCTACGTGCTACCAGTCGTCCGGTGTTTTCAGAATCGGTAGCAGAGTTTTACGACTTTATCGACATTGTTGATCCTGCTGAGGTACAACCACGCAAATACTCCTGGGGCGAGTCAAGCCGTCGTACCAAGGTGCGCAATATGGAACGTCAGACTATGCTCAATGTGTTTACGTAAGTGTATAAATTAAAGTTAACTTAACCTGATTTAAAAAATGTTATAAATCAGAGGTGCCCATCGCCTATGCACACTACGCACATTTGTTTTTGTTTTGCACATAGGATATGGGAAGTAAGTGAAAATACACATTGATAAGCTTCTGGCACACATTGCAAAATACACAAACAAATTTATAGTTAGTTATAGTTTTGGGTACCCCTGGTATAAAGCTTTTGTGCAAACGTACATACATATGTAAGAAATATGGGCCAATCGAAAAATTTTTAAACCAAACGAGAAAATTTATAGTTGTTAAAAAAATAAATGTTATTTAATAATAGTTGTTATTTGGAATGATACGATACATTTTCAAGCTTCAAAATGTTTTTAAGGTGGTTTGTTCCTCTGTTTGCATCTTGCTTTTATTAATACTTGTAAAAAATAAGGGGTATTTTCCATGGTTAAAAAAGTGGGCAAAACAGTCGTCTGAGTGTTTAGTGCTTAGCATTAGACATTTACGCCGCAGCGCCACGCCGCCGCCGCCGCCGATTTTTTGGGTTTCTGACGCGCCGCCGCCGAACCACGAAAATATCGGCGCGGCGGCGGCGGCGGCGTACGGCGTCCTTACATTTAATACAACTTAAAAAACAAAAAAAAATTTTTTTTCATATTTCGTATGAAGTGGCAATATTGTTGATGAAAAATTACTGTTATTTTTTTTTAAATCATTGCTTTATCTAATAATTTAAGGAAGAAGAAATGAAAACACTTACAATTGATTTATAAGTACAAAAAAATGTCTATGAAAGATGACTGTATTGATTTTAAATCTTTTTTTTTTATAAAATACTTAGACAAAATTTAAAGAGCTATTTTTTTTTAATTTAGAAAGAAAAATTTTGTTTTTTTAACTCCATACGCCGCCGCCGCCGACAAATTCGACGGCTTAGCCGCCGCCGCCGGCTCTCCCTGCCGGCTGAGCCGCCGCCGCCGGGTATTTTTGGCCTCTACGCCGCCGCCGAAGCTAACACAATCGGCGTAAAACTCTACTTAGCATATCGTAAACCTTGTTTTATTTTATTTTCTTTAAAATAAAATCCATACTGAAAGGATATTGACAGACAAACAGACAAAAATTAAGATTTTAATTTTACGAGACTACTTAACACTATTTTTTAATCTGGATTTATTTGGTCATATATTCCACTTATTTTTTTGTATTTGGATATTTATTGTTTACTAGGGGCTTCGCTCGCTATTATAACCTATCATCCTACTAAATTGTAACAAGAGCGGACAAATAGAAAGGTGGTAATGGCTAATTAAAGCTTTCTAAAAAATATAAGTGCCTAAAAGCATGCAATAAAAAACATTTCAAAATTCATTAAAATAAGTAACGGGTATCCTATAGTTGGGAGCTCGACTACAGCCTTTCCCACTTGTTTTTTTTTTAAACAGGCTTTTATCTTAAAATAGGTTTAAAAGTACTCCCAGAGAACTGCATTTTCCAAACAATTGCATTCAAATGTACCTATATTAACGGGAGCTTTATCAGTTTTAACAATAACGCTGGATTAGCTCATATATTCTTGATCAGTATCAATAAAGAATTCGTCTGTGTGTCCGTCTATCTGTCTATAAAAAAAAAAGAAAAAGAAAATACAAGAGTTATCTTAAAGCTAAATATAGCTTTAATTCTTTTCTTGAAGTATGTTAGTCTTGATGTGCCCTGAAAATTTCATCGAACAATAAACTTGGAACTTATTTAGAAAACAATTTAACGCTGTCTTTATCATTACCGATTTTTCGTAATACGCTAAGATTTAAGACCCATTACAAGCATCAATAAGATTTGAGCTCTTGGCCTTTTATTCCATGAAATTTAATGAAAATGGATTCCAGTGTTGACACTATTCATAAAAGCATACAGAAATGCCAGATATTTAATTTTTTGAGTAGAAACAAAATTAGGTTTTCATCAATTCATTTCAAATATCTAAATTATTTATTATTGGTAAATTATAAGCCAACTCGCCGAAGAGAACATTTCTATCTTGTTTTAAATAATGTACTATAAACAAATGTTGAAAATCCAAACTAATTTTTTTACTTCCGTTACATTTTTACAGACATCTTTCCCCGGAGCAGCTGCAAGTGCCGTTACCTTCACTAAATGCACCCAGGTTTCTGCCAACAAATGATCTACAGGGACCGTGCTATGCTGGTATATGCTTGCCCAAAAATGCACTTGATTTGTTTCCAACGCGCAATCTGAACCGGACTTATGTCTCATGTGATATAATTGACCAGGATCTATCGGGATTCAATCTTTTCAACATACGCCCGCAATTCTCAACGTTTCTTAACGATTCCATCAACAATGATGGTGGTGACGAGTCTTCGGTAATATCCTCGCTATCTGATGTTTCATCATCGGCTAGTCGTAAGCCACCAAAATGGCAACAGGGTACCAAGCATACCCGTAGTCAGTGTCTTTATTGTACGCGTTCGCGCCGTCAGCTGCGACTTCAGACACAAGCACATGCTCAGGACATCAGCACTAATGATCTTGGCGCAACTTTGGCTCCTTGTGAACTTTATAACAGTGCTGCGGAGGTGGTTGCTGGCAGTCATGCTGGTCCGACACTATCACGTAAGAGTTCTGGTAAGCCCAATGGTAGTGCAATACATATAGAGGACAAGAGTTTTCACTCTCCGGAAAGTATATTAAGCGAAGAAAGTCTGCCGGACAAGCTGACTGCTTCCATATTATACAATGTACAGCGCCTGGCTAATCCAGTCAATGCAAAACAGTCAAAATTGGTGTTGCTGGAATTGAAGCAGAAGCATCCACACGCCTTTCAAGACATTTGCTTATACTCCGAGTCATGCAAAACTCTTGGACGCAACAGCTATCGTATGAGTGCGCGACGTTTTCTACAGGAGCTCTTTCTTGACCTCAACTTCTGTACATTTTATGCGGAGCCTCAGCTAATTATTAGTTCCCGCACGCAGCCTGCCGCTGATCAGCAAGAATCAACACTTGCCTTTGTTTCTCCATCACTTTGTCCATCATCAACATTACAAGCAGTAGCATCACCAACAGTTACAACAACAATGGCTGCAGGTGCGATGTCGCCGCCGACGCCATCGAGTGCTACGTTGCAGTCGCATAAGGCGCAACTAAAACCAAAACCCACAGCGCCACTTGCAAGCGTGTATGAGACCAGCTGGGAAAATCTACTTATAGAGCAATCACCGCGCTTAAACTTGAACAAGACACCAGAAGAAGCTTACGTAGCATCAAAAATTCGCACGGTGTTGCCTAATGAGCTTCACATTGATGATGCGACTGATGACGCCATGTACAGTGACAATGATGGTGAAGATGTTTGTGATGGAAGCGGCACTGGCACGTTGACCAGCAGTGGCACAACCACACACACCACCCTCCCCGTCACCAGCAGCAAGCGAAATAGCATTTGTGGAATCAGTCAACAGCAGCCGTTACCTTCGTCACATGCTAAAGTGTCAACAAACAACATGTCAAGTTCTAATCCAGAAAACCACAATCGTCAGTATATGCGCGGACGTTTCTATACATTGGAGCTAGATCTGAGTTGTACGAAGAATAAGTTTCCTATCACTGATCGCAATCGAACGTTCATTCCTCGGAAAAAGGATGAAGAGGTTACGCGACAAATAACTGGTAATACGAGCGTATCATCTGTGCTGCCTGATACCGACAACGGGGCCGAACTAAGATACTTTAATGTAACAAAAAGCTTGGCAGCATCTATGGCAAAGCCAGTTGGTAGTCTTTACTGCGAAAAGCGTGTTCATACTTCCAAATCAGAAGCAGTGCTTGCTGATGGCAGCGTCAAAGGCAATGACGACAACACCTGAGCAATCAACTCACAAATCCATGTGACAATAGATAAATGGACAATGATAACAGGTTCGGTTAGCAATATCGCGTGCAAGCAGTACAATTTTTAGTTTAATGTAATGTGGGTCTAATGGTTTCTTAAGCTTGCAGCCGAGTCTGTCAAAGTTTCCAAGTGATTCCATAAAAGGTGAGGGTAGTGTCGAGATTCTATCGGCTAGTCGACTGTATACTAAATGACTTTGGTTCGCCAAACATGTCCATAGTTAACAGAAAATAAAATTACCAACGTTTCTATTGCACGAAACGCAAATGGATTTTATGACCAACTTGGATATTTGCAGAGTGATGAAACTGTCTGGATTTTAACAATAAATTAGAGGACTTAAATGCAACACTGAAACATAAATGGTGGGATATCGCATATTCGCGGTTTGAGTTGTCTACTATTTTTATTTGATTTGCTTCTGATGAGCAGTTACATACATAAATACATTTAAAAAGGAAATCACTCAATTATATGTAAGTAACATTGGACATATAAAATCAGTGCTCGTAAATAGCAGTTGACCCTTTCTAGTTGTTCAAAAATAGCTATCATTTACAGACTTTCTGAGCAAAAAATCAGAGATGAACCCTTCACATCGTATTTTGAACGAATCGGTCCCCTTTTGTTTTGGTTATTCCCTAACCGTTTTGACGAAAGCGAAGAAAATAAATCTCGTTCGCGTTGGTTTTTGTTTTGTTTGTTTTTTGACTTTCAGATTAACGTACGTTCGGTAATTCGGAAAATATGAGCCGTTGCAGAATAAATAAGTAAATATATATGTACACATAATTAAAGTATTGAGAAATTATGTTTATACAAATTATTGAAATAGTTTTCAGGTCAGATTGTTTCCAAGAGTTTGCGTTAAGGATTTAATTATTTAATTTGCGCTGAGAATTTAATTATTTCTCTCCTCTGCTGACTGTCAATATGTGAATGCTCAATCGGTTCACTCTCTACAAATTGTTATTGAATGAGAGTTACTAGAATAGTTCAACTGAGCCTACTCAACCGAGAACAAAAAGGAAGAGAGTCGAAGTATTCTGCTCTGTCACTGAGTAAGCGTGTATGTTTTTTTCGGTTATTTCCGTGAGTAGATCGAAAAAGGAAAAAGGGTCAACTGTTATTTGCGAGCTCTGTACAAAACATAAAATTAGTTAATTGCTCTACATTTTATTACTACGAGTATGGTTATTAATATTTTTTTTAAATAAAATTCATTAAAGTTAAGCAAAAAAATATTATCCAAAAAATAATGTATCATTTTATATGTATAATAATCTGAATCACAAACATACGAAAACCCAAGAGTAACGACAAGAACCACCGCAATTTATTTATTCAACTGTACTTAAGAAAGGCTTAGCAAAAACAACAGTTACAAAAAAAACAAGATTGTAAACTGCCTTTAATAAAAAAAAATGTAATAAATACAACCATAACAAATTATTATTTTAATTATTTTAAGGCTAATGCTTAGTATCATTTAACCTAATTCCCGCCTCCCTTCTTCTTCTTAGTGATTTTTATACCATTAAAAATGGAGAAAAAAGGGTATAATGGTTTTGTGAAATGTGACGTAACAGACCCCATAATCATGTATCAACAAACGAGTCGATTCAGCGCTGTCTGTCCGTATTTTTGAACGCGTCAATCTCACTGTTTAAAAATAAGCTGTAGTACGAAGAACTTTGTTTTTTTTTTTTTGATATCTTAACCAATCTGACAGAACTTGCAAATGGGGTGGTCTCTCACATTCTGATAACATATTAAATTTGAAATCTGTGCAATTTAACATATAGCTGCCAAAGGAACTATTCGAAAATAAAGATTTAGTAAGCAAATTTAGATTTTTTTTTAATCTCAACTTAACTCGGAGATTGGGAATTTTTTTGCTGTCTTATACATCCTGACCGAACTGAGCTTAAATCGGTCAACTATATCATATAGTCAAAAAATGAGTGCAGCGTTCGGCGATGTTGCGGGTACCATTTTTTTTTGTATATGTACATACTCCTCTGAAACTCCTTTGCAAACTCCAAGCGCTTCTTTTGGTTGTTGGGAAATACGAGCCCAAACCACTATTAATTCGTACGCCCTTTTTTTTACTTTAACAGCTATGTAAGTCAAGTCATCACAGTAATAAATATATATTTGGAAAGGTCTTTTAAATTCCGTTTGAATGATGCAAAACTTTCCTTAACCCATTATGTACCCATTAAAAATTTTGAATTTAAAAAAAAAGTCACTTTTTTTACTTTTTTCCTCGACTTTTTAAAAATATTTTGATGCAGAAAAATTCTTGAAACAATTCAAAGAATTGCTGCAAAAAAAAAATTTCAAAAATCTCTTCGCTAGTATTTTTTATGATTTTTTGAAAATTGCTGTGCCAATATTTATGTGTGCCTCTGTATGTATTAGAGGTCAATGAAGAGTTCAATGAATGAATGAATGAATTGAAACAAAAACTTTACATTAAAACAAGTGGGAAAGGCTATAGTCGAGCGCCCGACTATAGAATACCCGTTACTTATTTTAATTAATTTTTAAATATTTTTTATGGCATGCTTTTAGGCACTTATATTTTTTAAAAACTGTAATTAGCCATTACCACCTTTCTATTTGTCCGCTCTTGTTACGATTTAGTAGGATGATAGGTAATAATAGTAGTTAACGATAATAAGTAAAAAAATTTTAATATCTTGAAAACTGTGCGTGTGGTGGTTTTTTGCAATTTGCGAAGGCGGAAAGGGGCGTGGCAAAATTTTGAAACAAACTGCGTGGGGTTTATAGAAATCTGTGTTCCAAATTTGGTTGCTCTAGCTCTTATAGTCTCTGAGATCTAGGCGCTCACACGGACGGACAGACAGACAGACGGATTAGCTGTTGATGCTGATCAAGAATATATATACTTTATAGGGTCGGAGATGCTTCCTTCTCCGTTACATACATTGCAATGAATACAATATCCCCTTTTACTTATTTTTATAAGTAACGGGTATAAAAAGGCAGACCAAATTCAATGATAAAATAACTGAAAAACGAGTGCGGGAGATAAGTGCCGTAAATCAAACCTCAAATTGCCGCACCTCCCCGCAAGCGAAGCGAGCCAGGGTTAGAGTTTCGCTATGTATATATGAGATAACTGTCTAGCACACAGGCAAATACAATGAAGACTATTTGAATTTGGTCAATAACGACGACAATATTGGTTATTTATAAGCAAGAATGAAAGGTTAAATTGTTTTTATTGACATAAATTATATAATTTTGTATTTTTCCATTAATATAAATGGAGAATTGATGTAAGAAGTTGAAAGGCAATGGGTTCACCCAAATAGGCGATGTGCTTGTGTGCCGTCGCATATTTCTCCTCTATTAACTTAAATTTAAATTTTTCATTGCCTATCTCTCCTGTTTTTTTCGAAATAAGTTCTGCATGTTCAAATTTGAAATAAACCGCTTTTGACGCATAGAGTTATCACTCAACTTTTTGTTATTTTTCCGTGTTGCATTGGCAACACTGGCTTTACGCTCGTCGACAGCGAAATATTGAGCAATTTCCGCCGCTAAAAATTTATTTCACGTCAGTACCAAGCTTAAACGAATAAACCGAGCAGGGTTTGGCCACTTTCTCAATTTATTATAGTCGTAGTCGATATACATATGTATCTAAAGCAGCGGTGGGCACGCAATGGCTCCGGGAGTCAGAGGCTGCTAAAAAATTCAGATTTCGTGCCCACCGCTGATCTAAAGCTTAAATTTTTGTTCTGTTGAGGGCGCTAAAACGGTGGCATCGGCGATGGTTGGAGACCCAATGCCCTTGGCCTACCAATAGCCGTTGAGCCGAAGGCCACTTGCACCAAAGTTGGATTAGATGGTGGGGATGGGAAAATGTGCTGCACGTAAACACAAGTGAGTCCGTTGTACTAGACCCCGCCACATAGCTTACTTTTCACTTCACCTAGTAGCTTAAGAATCGAGCGGCAGCAGCAGTCTTCTGATTTCAATCTTGTATCGTCGAAGCAGTTGATGTAGTCATTTTGGCTTAATATGAAATATAATTTATTATCATCGAATACGTAAAAGCAGATACAAATTAAATTAAAACTCGCTTAACCCTCTAATGCCTAACCCTGCCTTTAGGCGGGGTAAAAAAAAATCTCAGTTAAAACTTTAAAAATTAATATAATTATATTATACAATAGTTATAATTTGAAATATATTGCTACAGAACTTAATGAAGAACTAAATATTCTATCAGCTTGTTTTTCTTTTACTGCTCTACGATGTGATTTACTGTGGTTTTTCTATGTCTGAAAATTAGTGATTGCTTAAATTTCTTGTTTTGCGTGGGCATTAGAGGGTTAACTTAATTGTTATAATAAAAAATTAAATAAGAATTAAATCAACAACTTAAAGTATAAAAAAAAAAATATCAGCTTAAAATTACAAATCAGAAATTATAAAAACGCGAAATAAACCAATATACTGTATTCGTTGCAAAGTATGTAACAGGGAGAAGGAAGCACCTCCGACCCTATAAAGTACATCTGTTCTTGATCAGCATCAACAGTCGAGTCGATGTAGCCATTGCCGTCTGTGTGAACGCCTAGATCTCAGAGACTATAAGAGCTAGACCAACCAAATTTGGCACACAGACTTCTATAAACCCCACGCAGGTCAAGTTTGTTTTAAATTTTTTCCATTTTATTTTTATACCTATAACCATTAACTACTATTATTATCTATCATCCTACTAAATTGTAACAAGAGCGAACAAATAGAAAGGTGGTAATGGCTAATTAAAGTTTTTTAAGAATACAAGTCCCTAAAAGCATGCAATAAAAAATATTTCAAAATTAATTAAAATAAGTAACGGGTATCCTATACTCGGGAGCTCGACTATAGCCTTTCCCACTTGTTGAGACTGAAAACGCCTAAATAAAAATACCAATATGTATTGAAAAAATATTTTTATTAAGATCCTTTATAATGACGATATAAAAACAATAATATATATTATCGATACTCCAAGTTAAAGCCCTTTTCGTCCTTCTCGACTCCAGTATCGCAAAGATTCTACACAAAGCTTACAGACGATATTGTGCACCCAATATTCAATAAAGATCAGTTCATAATAACAGTAGACCTGTCAGCTGCAGCACCATTGTTTCACAGGTTTTGATTCATTTTAAAATGGACATCCTCTTATGATTTTATTTGTAATACCTACTTGTAAATGTACAAAATATTCGAAACAAATTCGTATGTCAAGTTTTCTTTTGTGTAATTATTATTTAAAGATTATTTTCATCATTGGTGGACTCCAAAGTGTTGACTGCGCACTTATTTTTGCACTTGGGTACAATTTTAATAGATGTATTGAAGTGTTTTGGATTGCTACGAAGACAGCAAATAAATATTGCAATATAAAAGAATGTTGCACATATGCCCGCTGTGTTAAGAGCCATGAAGAATCCTAAAAGATATTTCCATTCTTCACGGATCGCTTTACAACTTTTGATACTACTTTTGCTGCTGATGCCACCTTTCTATTTGTCCGCTCTTGTTACGATTTAGTAGGATGATAGGTAATAATAGTAGTTAACGATAATAAGTAAAAAAATTTTAATATCTTGAAAACTGTGCGTGTGGTGGTTTTTTGCAATTTGCGAAGGCGGAAAGGGGCGTGGCAAAATTTTGAAACAAACTTGATCTGCGTGGGGTTTATAGAAATCTGTGTTCCAAATTTGGTTGCTCTAGCTCTTATAGTCTCTGAGATCTAGGCGCTCACACGGACGGACAGACAGACAGACGGATTAGCTGTTGATGCTGATCAAGAATATATATACTTTATAGGGTCGGAGATGCTTCCTTCTCCGTTACATACATTGCAATGAATACAATATCCCCTTTTACTTATTTTTATAAGTAACGGGTATAAAAAGGCAGACCAAATTCAATGATAAAATAACTGAAAAACGAGTGCGGGAGATAAGTGCCGTAAATCAAACCTCAAATTGCCGCACCTCCCCGCAAGCGAAGCGAGCCAGGGTTAGAGTTTCGCTATGTATATATGAGATAACTGTCTAGCACACAGGCAAATACAATGAAGACTATTTGAATTTGGTCAATAACGACGACAATATTGGTTATTTATAAGCAAGAATGAAAGGTTAAATTGTTTTTATTGACATAAATTATATAATTTTGTATTTTTCCATTAATATAAATGGAGAATTGATGTAAGAAGTTGAAAGGCAATGGGTTCACCCAAATAGGCGATGTGCTTGTGTGCCGTCGCATATTTCTCCTCTATTAACTTAAATTTAAATTTTTCATTGCCTATCTCTCCTGTTTTTTTCGAAATAAGTTCTGCATGTTCAAATTTGAAATAAACCGCTTTTGACGCATAGAGTTATCACTCAACTTTTTGTTATTTTTCCGTGTTGCATTGGCAACACTGGCTTTACGCTCGTCGACAGCGAAATATTGAGCAATTTCCGCCGCTAAAAATTTATTTCACGTCAGTACCAAGCTTAAACGAATAAACCGAGCAGGGTTTGGCCACTTTCTCAATTTATTATAGTCGTAGTCGATATACATATGTATCTAAAGCAGCGGTGGGCACGCAATGGCTCCGGGAGTCAGAGGCTGCTAAAAAATTCAGATTTCGTGCCCACCGCTGATCTAAAGCTTAAATTTTTGTTCTGTTGAGGGCGCTAAAACGGTGGCATCGGCGATGGTTGGAGACCTAATGCCCTTGGCCTACCAATAGCCGTTGAGCCGAAGGCCACTTGCACCAAAGTTGGATTAGATGGTGGGGATGGGAAAATGTGCTGCACGTAAACACAAGTGAGTCCGTTGTACTAGACCCCGCCACATAGCTTACTTTTCACTTCACCTAGTAGCTTAAGAATCGAGCGGCAGCAGCAGTCTTCTGATTTCAATCTTGTATCGTCGAAGCAGTTGATGTAGTCATTTTGGCTTAATATGAAATATAATTTATTATCATCGAATACGTAAAAGCAGATACAAATTAAATTAAAACTCGCTTAACCCTCTAATGCCTAACCCTGCCTTTAGGCGGGGTAAAAAAAAATCTCAGTTAAAACTTTAAAAATTAATATAATTATATTATACAATAGTTATAATTTGAAATATATTGCTACAGAACTTAATGAAGAACTAAATATTCTATCAGCTTGTTTTTCTTTTACTGCTCTACGATGTGATTTACTGTGGTTTTTCTATGTCTGAAAATTAGTGATTGCTTAAATTTCTTGTTTTGCGTGGGCATTAGAGGGTTAACTTAATTGTTATAATAAAAAATTAAATAAGAATTAAATCAACAACTTAAAGTATAAAAAAAAAATATCAGCTTAAAATTACAAATCAGAAATTATAAAAACGCGAAATAAACCAATATACTGTATTCGTTGCAAAGTATGTAACAGGGAGAAGGAAGCACCTCCGACCCTATAAAGTACATCTGTTCTTGATCAGCATCAACAGTCGAGTCGATGTAGCCATTGCCGTCTGTGTGAACGCCTAGATCTCAGAGACTATAAGAGCTAGACCAACCAAATTTGGCACACAGACTTCTATAAACCCCACGCAGGTCAAATTTGTTTTAAATTTTTTCCACGCTTCTTTCCGCCTCCGCAAATCGCAAAAAACCACCACAGGCACAGTTTTCAAGATATAAATATTTTTATACC
The DNA here is from genome assembly GCA_035047525.1 of Drosophila quinaria. NCBI lineage: Eukaryota > Metazoa > Arthropoda > Insecta > Diptera > Drosophilidae > Drosophila > Drosophila quinaria. The sequence goes on along the minus strand of JAWNPO010000455.1, from coordinate 5,233,091 downwards.
TATAACCATTAACTACTATTATTATCTATCATCCTACTAAATTGTAACAAGAGCGAACAAATAGAAAGGTGGTAATGGCTAATTAAAGTTTTTTAAGAATACAAGTCCCTAAAAGCATGCAATAAAAAATATTTCAAAATTAATTAAAATAAGTAACGGGTATCCTATACTCGGGAGCTCGACTATAGCCTTTCCCACTTGTTGAGACTGAAAACGCCTAAATAAAAATACCAATATGTATTGAAAAAATATTTTTATTAAGATCCTTTATAATGACTATATAAAAACAATAATATATATTATCGATACTCCAAGTTAAAGCCCTTTTCGTCCTTCTCGACTCCAGTATCGCAAAGATTCTACACAAAGCTTACAGACGATATTGTGCACCCAATATTCAATAAAGATCAGTTCATAATAACAGTAGACCTGTCAGCTGCAGCACCATTGTTTCACAGGTTTTGATTCATTTTAAAATGGACATCCTCTTATGATTTTATTTGTAATACCTACTTGTAAATGTACAAAATATTCGAAACAAATTCGTATGTCAAGTTTTCTTTTGTGTAATTATTATTTAAAGATTATTTTCATCATTGGTGGACTCCAAAGTGTTGACTGCGCACTTATTTTTGCACTTGGGTACAATTTTAATAGATGTATTGAAGTGTTTTGGATTGCTACGAAGACAGCAAATAAATATTGCAATATAAAAGAATGTTGCACATATGCCCGCTGTGTTAAGAGCCATGAAGAATCCTAAAAGATATTTCCATTCTTCACGGATCGCTTTACAACTTTTGATACTACTTTTGCTGCTGATGTCAATCATAAAAAAAAAATAGATTTTTATACAAGCACTACATTTTGGCGTCAATCTATACTCACATATCTTCATTGACTTCATCATTTAGTCCTCCCTCTGATAACTCGACATGTTGGTTTTCCATCCAACAGGTGCAATTTTGGTAACTTAATATAGAGATTGTGGCCGGCCCACACTCTCCACCACTGGACGTAATTGCGGATCTTAGCTGTGCAAACTCAATAGCCGTAGAGACTAGAGACAAACAGCAACAAATTAATGCCAGGGCAGAAAATACGTATAATTCAGCAAGCAACGCCTTGTGGCAGTTGTTATTTGACGTGTGATATTCAATTCGGCGATACCGTCCAAGTAGTATTAGTCCAGCAATACTAACAAGTAGAAGCTGTAAGAGATAAAAAAAAAAATACTCAATTAATTCCAGCAAATACATATATAAGTATTTGAGTACATTCAAACATCCTTAAATTAAGTAAGTCCGTACTCACTTTAGGGTAAAGGTCTTGTTTAAGCAGAACAGCTCAAAAAAAAAAAAATAAAAAAATCCAAAAAAAGGGCAATTTATGATGAATTAGGTGCAAAAATTTCCATATCTCTTCTAGTTTTTTTTTTTTAAATTTAACTTTAAATTCTGATTATATGCCCACCGTTTAAATCAATCTAAAAGCGTATTTAGAGTATCCCACAAAAATCGTATTCGAATATGTACGTGGGTGGTCCGATAAGTACTTAGCCCACAAAGGAAAAAGGCAAATTTTGGAAAAGTGACGATTTAATTTTTTACATAGTCTCCTTTTATGTCGATACACTTAACCCAACAATGATCCAACATCTTTAACCCCTCTAAAAAATTTGTTTTCTGGAGGTCTGCGAAATAGGCCTCTGTATCGGCGATAACTGTATCAGATACTGTATCAGATATGTCGCGTACCTTCAATCGGCGGTTTGCTAATACGATAATATGGCTTTGTTTTCGTCTGTGGTAACGGGTTTTGGGGTACCTGGACGAAGCTTGTTAAAAACCGACGTGCTACCACGTTTAAATTCGTTAAAAAAATTTTTGACAGTGGCTAACGAAAGAGAAGATTCACCGTATTCAGCATCCAAACGCTCTTTGATTTCGCTACGAGATTTCCTGTCCAAAAACAAAAATTTTATCACCGATCGATATTGTCCTTTTTCGATTTCTTCTAAATCAGCGAACTCTTTCGGTTCAATACGCTTTCAAAAAATAATCAATAGTGCGAATCGGCTGAAATTTTGACAGGGGCCTTATAAAAGAGTCTCCTAAGGAAAGGTAAATGTCTCTTGCAATATTTTCGGACTACCCACGTATATCCCCTGATTAAGTACGGAAATCTTGATTTTTGATTTCTGAATGTACTCATTACCGACTTACCGATAAGCCGCTTAAGTATGGATTTATCAGAATTGACGCGTTCGGTATCAAAATAAATATCCATAAGGCGAGACCTGCAATCAGCAGACCTATTGTCAGTTGCAACGTAAAGAGCTGGCGTGAGAAATACAAATTTCGAAGGTCAGTGGAATATGTTTCCTGGACAGCTGCAATGGTATCAAAAGATCAATGTATAATGCATAATATGTAATATATGGATTCTATATACGAATGTCGAAAAATATTACTCAGAATACGAAACTAGGAATCGAATAATTTGGCATCCGAAATAAGGAATACAGTTATTAGGAATCCAAAATTAGAAAATCCTAAAAAAAAAATCAGCAAAAATATTTTTGAAATTTTTTTTTTGCAGTCACCCTTAGAATTGTTTAAAGATCTTTTTAGCATCAAAATTTTTTTTACAACAAATCGAGAAAAAAAAGTCGAAAAAGTAGACTTGCAAAAATTCAAAATATTCAATGGGTTCTTAATGGGTTAAGAAAATTTTTCATTCGAACGGAATTGGAACGACCTTTGCAAATATATATATTAAGCTATTATTTTCTTATTTAAAGTCAAAATATTAAATTTTTTAGGGTGTGTAAAGTGTTTTTTGACAAACTGTATATGTTGTGTGCTACCTTATACCAAAATTCTAAATTTTTTTATTTTCGTGTTCCTTGTATGCTTGTTGCTTATATATTTTCCTTCTTTTTTTCAACAAAAACAATCGACCGTTCTGGCACAGAGCTATTTGAATAATGAGTAATTTTTATAACTATTCAAAAGAATTTAACCAATGACATTAAAACCAAAGATCCTTTTCCCATTTTTTCCTAATTTTTGTACTCTGAATATTTTTCTTATTCAAAATATATAATTTATGATTCCTAATTTTTTCTTTCCAATTTTGGATCCCTAAAATTGTATTCTTGGTTATTTTTTCGTGTTTTTTAAAATTCCTTAAAAAAGTTTCGGAATTCGTATGAGGTACCAAATATATGTATATTCGGTTTGAAGTACTCGTATAATTACAGTGTTGGGATTTATTATTTACAACAATCATGCGACTGTGTCTTAAGCTATTTCGGGTTGGCGTATGTCGTCCAGCGATCTTTATGCCCTTCATATTCTGCGGCACTGTTGTGCTCATATACACAGCCTGTTAAATAGAATAGAAAACATGTACGTCAGTTTTATGTTTTATGATGATTTCTGATTTGAATATGTATGTACGTACTTGCGATGGCTGTTGTTCATCGAAATCTCTTAATGGAATTTGTTCATATGTTGCACCACAGCGCAACGATCTGTCTGGTGATAGAATTGTTGATGTTGTTGTTGTTTTCATCGGCTGCAAATCGCCACTTTCAGACAAAATGGGAACGGGAACACGGATTGTCTGTGGCACATTTTGGTACTTGTGTTCCGGCTTAATCCTTTGAATTTGTTTCGGTGAGCTAGTCCCTTCCAAGGACGGCACAGCTGCATCCAACGCATCGTATTTGTTGATACCAAAAAACTTGCACTTGGCATCAATAAGTGCTGCTCTAACTGCTGCAATGCTATGACTGGTCTCGTTCAGGCTCCTGTCCTGGACGGCGTTGGCTTCCAATTCAAGTCGATCATTTACAGCGTCTAGGTGCTGCTGGTGTGTATTAGGCGGATTTGTGTGACAATCATTCAAGGTTAAGTCCCTCGATCGATCGACCGCTGATCTATCATTATCGTTAGCGCATCTGATTGCCTCTGGTGACATGCATCCTGAAATTTCTCTAGCGCATCCTAAATGTTCGACATTCGGTTTAAATGCTTTGGTGCTGGCAATGCTGGCACTTAAATTGTCGTAGGTGCTTATTGGTCGGATGCTTTCTTGTTGCATTGCTAAGTATGTACATACACATATGTACATAAGTATGTATATTATATTTAATATGGTTGTGGTTTTTTTTTGCTCTCGAACAAGTTTATCTTCTGCGAGAATATTGCGATTGGCAACAATTGCTATCTAAGGCTACTATGACTCTAATAATTCGCATTTTGAAGCATATCTGTAAGTATTGTATCTCTATTCTCAAAAACATAAATTCTCAATATACAGTAGAGGACAAAGAAAATCGTACACCATAAATAAGCAGTTTTTGAAGATTTTTTAAAGTGTTTATTTATTCGACCATAGGAAAAACGTACGAGGTCTAGGAACCGTTTGAATGATACAAAACTTTCCTTTACCCATTAACTCCCCATTGAAAATTTCGAATTTTTGTAATTTTTTGAAAACTGCAAAAAATCTAATTTTTGTATGGAAACGAAAAAAAGTGACTTTTTGCAGTTTTCAAAAAATTATAAAAAAAATACTAGCGAAGAGATATGAGCAAATTTTTTTAGCAGACACTACCAGAATTGTGTGAAAATTGTTTGCATCCCAACTAGAGATGGGCACGGGCCTCCTTCTTAAGGCCCGGCCCGGCCCGGGCCCGAAATAAATCTTTCTGGCCCGGTCCAGGCCCGGCCCGGTCAAATTTTCAAGAGGCCCGGCCCGAGCCCGGTCAAATTTCAAGGGGCCCGGCCCGAGCCCGGTCAAATTTCAAGGGGCCCGGCCCGGCCCGAGCCCGGCCCGAAACAACTATATAAAATTTTTTTTTAAATTAATTTTTTTTTCATAACTTTTTAATGTCGATAAGAATCATATCGATAATAGAGATGCTTAAATGATATTAGCAGTTACTTATTTTAAAAAATAAATAAATATTTTAATAATAAATAAATATTTTTATTAATCGATATGAAAAATTTTCTTTTCGGGCCTACCGGGCTTCGGGCTTTTTGCTTAGGCCCGGGCCCGCACGAAAAAAGCCCGTTTTCGATTTTCATGCACGAAGCCCGGTGATTTTTTGAAGAGGCCCGCGGGACACGAAGCCCGGCCCGGCCCGTGCCCATCTCTAATCCCAACACAAGTTAAAAAAGTTGACTTTTAAAAGATTTCGAAATTTTCAATGTGTACTTAATAGGTTAAGGAAAGTTTTGTATCATTCAAACGGTTCCTAGGCCTGGTACGTTTTTCCTATGGCCAAATAAATGAACACTTTAAAAAATCTCCAAAAACCGCTCATTTTTGGTGTCCGGTTTTCTTTCTCCGCTTCTGTACAGTGGCCTACAGCTTATTTGACCCATTACATTTTTAAGTATTTAAGTATTATTTATATAAAAAACATAAAAAAAAAGAAAATAAATCAAAAATAATTTGCCAAAGGTAAAACATTAATAAACAAATTGTTTTTAAGTTTTATTTACATACTCCTCCCATTAATAGATACATTTATAAGAAATTTATTGTATAGCTGAGAACTGTATCCATTTAAATATGTACATATGTATATAACACAAATCGTCAGCTTTAAAAGAATTTACAATGTATTCAATGAATGTATGGAGTTTTGGATCGCTGAACACATTTTGTTGTCTACTGAATTCACAAAACAAATTCGAATGATTAACTTAAAACTATTGCTTTCAGTCTATTTAAAATTTAAAGTTATTTATGTACAAATTACATACAGTCATACATATTATGAACATACATACGTACGATGTATGTACGTATGTATCTACATAAATGCGAATTTCGAAAGCGCAATGTAAATGTCAATTGCTTAAAAAAAAAACAAATTCAGCACAATAAACGAAATGTGAAATATCTAAATGTAAGAATATTGTTTAGGTTACATCAGAGCCTACCAGTCGATTTAAAAAAAAAAAAAAGAAAACAAAAAATTGCACAGCAAAACAAAAACAAAGAGCGAAAAAGGGAGTTCAATTGAGAGATATGTGTGTAGAGAGAATAACAGATTCACGCTAAACGAGTCCACTACAACTGTATGTACCAAAAGGTGAAAACAAACTAAAGACAATTCTCGCGAACACACGTCGCGTTGCGTTGCGTCGATCGAGCTCTCGCTTTAAGCAAGCCAATTTTCATTTGAACGCTCGCTCTTGGCCCAACTAATCCGCTCACTTACCTGACGGCACTAGGTAAGAGCAACAGCGGCAACAACAAAAACTGCTGTCTCTCCGACATTGTGGCTGAAGCCAGTGAGGCACAGTGGTCCCTGTAGTAGGTAAAAAATAATAAAAACAACATAATAGTTAAAAGTCACATTTGTTTTGTTTGAATTCGAAAAGAACTTTAAAAAAATTCCAATATGGTCACATGATTATTTGAAATTTTTTTTAAATGCTTCTTTACTATTTTTTAAGTCTTATACATGATTAAAAAATGGATAATTGTAATATCGTACTTAATACTTTATTTATAAAATAAAATAAATAGAAATTTTTTTTTTTTTTTTTTTTTGTTTGCATGCATAGTCCAATTTAGTTTATTATCATTATTATTAATAGGCCTAAACGCACTGCGACCAGTATTAGATCTATTGTGCAGGCCAGTAAGATAGGGAAAAGCCCTTCAGAAGTTAAAGCTTTTTATGAATTTAAGCACTTTGCTGGGCTTATATTCCCATATCTTATAGTAGTATCTTTAGTTTAGTTTAAGTTTAAAGTGTATTCTTTTCTTGACCCCTTTTTTATTATTCATTGTTATGTTGTTTTTTCCTCTCTGTCTTTTTTTTTGTCACATATTTCAGTTTTTACTCACAGTAAAAATTCAAGCCGTTTACGTAGTTATACTTAAATAATTTTGGTCATTCTCTTCATATAAGCCGGACCACTGTGTGACGCTGAACACACATATGTATGTATGTATGTGCGGATAATTTCAACTATTAAGGGAATGTCATACATACATACATAGTTTGCTTTCTGTTTGTTGTATATACATGAAGACGTGGCATGCCTTAACAGCATTTTCTTTTAAGCCATAGAGAGCGAAAGACGGAGAGCAAACCAGTGACTAAAGTTCAGATCGAGAGCAATGGCTGGCGCCCCTAAAATTTTTGGCTATGCACATATTAAATTTTATATCAGGCCTGTTCCGGTGTTCACTTTTTATAAATAACATGTAGGCTAAGTATTTAAAAATGCGCGTTTTTCACTTTATCGGACTTAACTCATCAGCTCAAAGTGAAATAAATCCGTAGAACTTCTCCGAAATGATATTAGAGCAGGTTAAAGAAATACACTTCCTTAAAATCTTACCGAAAGTGAAAACCGGAACAGGCCTGTATATAAATAATTTAAAGAAAATGGGTTTGGCATTAGACATATTCATTCTTTATACTTTTTCATAGTTCGGTCGTCAGCTTGTAATCCAGTTTACGTGCTTTGAGCAAGACTCTCGCTCAATGCTATCTGCTTGGTCAGTGGAATCGATGGAATCGGAATAATTTTGAGCGGATCGAAGCAGCGCTCAATCCGATGGTGCCACCCAGTCCGATTAAGATTTTCGCAGTCAGGATCAGCGATGCTACTTTTTTTTGTCAGAATTCGAAGTAAGGCAATAAAAAATATATATGGAACTACTTCTGTTTTCATTAAATTAGGCATTAAAAAAATTGGTCTTTTGAGGTAAAACAAAATTCTTGTGCAGCAAAATTCTTTTACTTATTGTGCAATTTGTGAAAACATTTGAAATGAAGAGTTGCCAGACTAATGGCAGACAGTTGATAGAGTTTTTACTTTTGTTTTGTAGCGCCAATTATTTTTAAATTTTTTTTATCTAGATAAAATCAATTATTATTTGAATAAATAAAATTATATAAATTAAATATGAAACAAATTAAAAATTATGATAAACTCAAAAAAGTTGCTAAACAAACCCTTGGGTAATTTAATCTGAGAAGTTGTCAGCCTTTAGCAGGCTAACTCGAAAAGGTTGGTGAAAATGCTAAAAAAAAATTAAATCTCAAAGTTCTGTGCCACCTCGGAGATTTCCGAGCGGAAATCTATTTCGCTAGCGATTTCTGTTTCAGTCCTGATAAATGCTCAGAAAATTTTTGATTTTCATTTGCTTCTAACATTGTAACTTTCTTCAAATAAATTAAAATACATACTTCAAATCATGATGAAATTATATGAAGGTGATGTATTCGCTCTCTCTCTCTTAGGGCGACGGTGTCAGAGAGAGTCTGACGTGGGAGAGACGACAGAGATAGATATATAGAAAACTTGTTTTGTTTGGTTTTCTATACTCTTCACTCATTTTAGTTTTGTGCGCTGTGCAATATATAAAATCAAAATAAAAAGCAATGGCATGTTTGTCTTGTTGTTTCTGTTGCATTTATCCACATTTGTCTCTTGTTAATATCTCTGAAAACACAACCAAACGACTCGAGTTCGAGCGACATACATTTGTATTTTGCACACACGGGACATGTCAAACGAATCTCCTCCTTTAATCATCACCTTTATATAATTTCATCATGCTACAAATTTCGATAAGTTCGTTAAATAGTCGAGTTACAGGTTCCAAAGCTACTAAATGTTAATTTTTTATTATAAAAAAAAAAACATTTATGTTAAGCTTTAGAGAATTAGCCAAATCCAATCCTAACTTATTATAAAGATTACTTCAAGCAATAGGGCATATCTGCTGGTTCCGCATTGGTAATGCTCATTCATTATTATAAGGTGAATATACTGCTTTAGTATTGAGAAATGGAGATGGAAAAGCTCAGAAGGCAAAAAAAATGTTTGTTTTTGCCCTAACCAGAGTAAATTTTGAGATTAAATAATAATGAATTCATACTTTATGGATTATAAGCTGAGTATGCCTGCATTGTATTGAGGAATGGATCTGAAAAAGCACAGCAGCCAAATTAAAAAAAAAAAATCGCGCGATTTTAAATTTAAATTTTGAGTTTGAATAATATTGAATTTATATTTTATGAAGGTGTTTTCAACTATTTGTCTACAATATGGGCAGAGCAATAGAGAATTTTTTGAACGTTGTTATAGATTTTTGTCATATCAAATTTAGAAGTGGCTACACAGCAGAAGTACATCCCGCAGTTTAGAGAGATATAATAAGATATAATAAGCGGTACTTTTATTATTTTGTTGATTCTTGATGCAGTTCACAAGTTTTAAGAAGTTGCGGGCGCAAAGACACATTGTGAGTGGACGTTATGACACGCACCTTCAAGATACATATGTGAAGTGTGATGATCGAAGTAGGTAGTAATGTTTATTTATTTATTTATAGAGAGCTGACCTATAATGTTAAAATTATAGGCTAGCTTAGTTTACATGCATTGGCATCTGCGAGGTAGTAATGTTAGCCGCTAAGTTTTTATGAAAATGAATGTATTTTAAGTAGTTATCAGTATTAGTGTTCGTACAATGTAAACAAATACACATATATGTTCTTTATGTAAACAGACTCCCTGAAAAAGGCGAAAAATGTCGCCGAAACGCGTAGGGGGGAAATTTTAACAATAAAAATTATAATTTATTTTTAAAATGAAAAAAAAAACGGCCTTATCAACCTGACCAAGGTGGATTAATAAGGTCATGTATTCGTTTGACGTTCCCTCTTTTTTCGGGGCACAATCGTCATTACGAAAGCATTTTCTATATATCTATCTATCTCTCTCTCAGACTCATTTTGACAGATTCGCCCCGAGAGAGAGCGAATACATCACCTTCTTATTAATCCACCTTGAACCTGGCAAACAACTACAAAAAACAGTAATATGTTTGTCGATTGTTGTCGTTTTGTCAAATAAAGTAGTCCAAGGTGTATTTACTATTAAGGTAACGTCGTCACCACAGCAGCTCTCTTACGAGGGGGCGAATATTTGATAGTATCGGCCTGTCTCCAGCACCGCGAAATTATTATGTTAGGAATTTGCTATTTATTTCGTGTGTGTGGAACATAAATAAAACAGTGTGACGAATTACCTGTGTTTTGAAAGCAATGTCAATTGTAAAACTAAAAATCAACTAAACTTAAAATAATTAACTCGGACGATGAGTAATTGTGTTGGTGATGGCATACATATGTATACCAAACGCCACAAATTTTGGATGAACTCCGATTCGCAACTGATGAAGGAATAAGGGAAGGTTTCAAAATTATGCGAGAAAGCGAAGGAGGATCTGGCGCCACGGTTGAAAGCCCAGCAGACACTAATGCTGAAGCCTTCCGTGGTCGGGTACAGGATTACACCAAATATATGAGATATTTTATGCCCGCTCTGCAGCGGGTAAAATGAAACTGCTGGTCTGCGCCAATAATAAAGAATTTTATTATTAATTTTTATGAACTTGATTTTAGTTTTATTTATTTTATAAATGCATGGGAGAAGTTTTTTAATCCCGAGGGTCTACTATTTGCCATGCTGCTGCACCTTCGAATAGATTAGATTGCCAATCTCCACTACCGATTCATCATAGACATGGCCTGGCCTACTGTATTTGGCTCCATCTTTTCACTCGACACTAGCGAAATAATTGTCGACTATATATTCCTGAACTGTCTGTCAGTTGTTCTCTCGATCCACATTTGTGGATTTCGTTTAAGTTGCTGGATACTCAAGTAACGAAAACGAAAACGAAATAATTTCTAGCACAGTTTTTTTCTATGAAGTTTGACAGTTATTTTTATTTTCCGGGGTGCTGGAGTCAGGCCTTATGCCTGTAAACGTTATCGAAGTAGGTTGCTTTTCTTTTGTCTTCTTTACAAATAAACTCGTAGACAGAAAACAATTATGGAAACCTGCAATTATAAGTGCTACGTGACAAAAACAGGCGTTAAATTTTCGAGCTCATGTAAAATTTGTGCCAACCATTTCAATGACTGTGACTTCTTTTATGTGTCCGAAAATCCAAAAAAACGAAGACGACTTATGCCAACTGCTGTACCCCAGAAGCGCCTTCCATCGGACGATGTCACCTTTATAGTACATCCACCATGTTCAAGCTGAACTCATAAAAAGTATTCTTATTATACGTAGCTCTGTGGTGAGGGTCCCAAATTTTTTTTTCTCCTCGCTCTCTCCGCTCTCAGAGAGAGCTGACAGAAAAGCAAATGCTTACTTAAAATAAATAAAACAAACTAATTCAAAAAAATTTATAATATTTTACACCCCTTCTTGATCAAATGGCGTTATGCACGGTGACCTGCAGCATGAAGAAATATGGCATTTCAAATGTGTACACTTTAGGGCGGGTCAATTTGTTCGGGTCGAAAAAAACGTGAGAATCGTCCACCAGAATCGGATTCTATGATGAATTCTAAGATATTTTCACGAAGAAACTATGTATATGTCTAAAATGAATTCCTAGCCTCCGCTGAGAAGCATGAAGTTTTTAGATTAAGGTATTTTGAGGTATTTAAGGTATTTAAAAAAAAATAACACATTTTCAAATAGTGTTAAGCCTTATTCTGATTCATCTTTTTGCAACAAATTTTATAAATATATTTTTTTTTTAATTAACCAAACAATTTTTTTTTAATACATTGAAATTAGCCGAGGAAGCCATGAACTATGGGTTTTTAAGAAAATTTAGGCAAAAGTCTGTAACTTTCTAACGAAGTGAGATATCGGCCTGAAATTTAAAATATATATTCTTGACATCTAAAAAAAAATTTTTACAACAAAATAAAAGTGGGCGTGGCATCCGAAGGGGCGTTTACTTATTTGATTTAATCAAAATAAATACAGTGGAACCACTAAGCAAACAATACATAGAGGCGTCAAACAAGCATTTTTTTGAGCGCAAATGATTTGTATGGCATGCGACCCCGAACGCTCTTCTCAATAGAACCCAGAGCGAAAGAACGCTACAGAGAGAGAGAGCGCACAGAAAAATGTTCAGTCTTGGATAGGCACCAGTGAGCACGCTCTATGTCGCTCTCTTGCTCATTATCATTTGTGTATGTGAACATGCGCACGCTTCTTTGTGTGCGTGACTGTACAGATACCAACAACGCTTTTGCAATGCGGGCTCGATCACCCGATACCCTGTTTTAAATGAAAGCATTATTTTTATTTTTTTCAGCGAATTGATAAATTGTTGTGACAATATTTTATTATTATTATTATTAAAATTAAAAAAAAAATAAAATTAAAATAATAATAACTATTAAAAAATAATAATAAGTAATGATTAAAACAGTACAAAATGCAGCTTCCATTTAAAACAGGGTATCGGGTGATTGAGCCCGCATTGCAAAAGCGCTGTTGGTATGTGCACAGTCACGCGCACAAAGAAGCGTGCGCATGTTCACATACAGAAACGATGAGCGAGAGAGCGACACAGAGCGTGCTCACCGTTCTGGTGCCTATTCAAGACTGAACATTTTTCTGTGCGCTCTCTTTCTGCTACGTTCTTTCGCTCTGGATTCTATTGAGAAGAGCGTTCGGCTTTTGCCGAAGGCTCTGGGGTCGCATGCCATACAAAACATTTTGCGCTCAAAAAAATGCTTGTTTGACGCCTCTATGTATTGTTTGCTTAGTGGCTCAACAATATTGGAAAATGTGTTGTTTTTTGTAATACCTTGAATACCTTAAATTATCTGAAAATACCCTTACCTGAAATCTTCATGCTTCTCAGCGCAGGCTACGAATAGATTTTAGACACATGGTTTCTTCGTGAAATTTGCTTAGAATTCATCTTGTATTCCGATCCTGGAGGACGATTATCACGTTTATTTTAACCCGAACAAATTGACCAGCCCTAATGAGTATGCATATATTTGTATACAATTTTTAATTTTTTACGATGATCACATTTCAAAATTCACTTCTTCGCTACGATTCCAATTTTGATTCAGTCAGTGAACTTTGGAAACCAAAAAAGAAAGATCGCAAAATGTCGCAGACAATAATTTGTATAATCGTCGCAGTTGTAATATTAAGTACATTTACTTTCATTCAACTCCTCAGAACGGATATCTAATCTCTAAGGGCGGACCTGGAAAAGCAGAACAACGATATCCTTCTGAAGGAGTCGCACATCCAATCTCTAAGTGGGGAAGTGGAACGACGGGGGAAGTTGGTAGAAGGACTTGTTAAGGAAGCGGATAAATTCAATGGGTTCTTCAACCCACACAATTGTACTAAAGCCGAGTTCAGTGGAGTCCATGACATAGTTATTCCAAAGTTTAGTACTCAGCGCTTGACGATCTGCTGGAGCGGCGAGAGGATGCTTCCACAATTGTGGCACATCAGCGTCTTGTCCGAGTTGTGGAAGAGTCGATCCTGGAGCAGGAAGGCGGCACCGTGCGAGATCAGAGCATCGCGTGCCCGCCTCGAGCATCTTTCCAAAGTAATCGATGGCCGTGTTCTGCTCGGAGAACCGAAAAGGAGTCGCGTCATAGACGCCGCCATGGAGCGCAGCCGACTAGCCCGCCATGGTCTCGATCATCATGGCGATGGTCACGAGGGAGGGGAATCCGTGCGGATTGAACACAATGTCCGGAACCAGACCCGACTAGGTGAAGGGCAAATCCTCGGCTGGATACTTCTGGGAACAAATGCCCTTCTGTCCCGCCCTGGAGGCGAACATGTCGCCAATTGTCGCCGGTCGAGCGACTCTCAGAGTGATGTTATGTTATGTTATGTTATTTTAAATAAGGAATTTCTGCACTGCGACCAGTATTTTGATCTTTTGTGCCGGCCTGTAAGATAATAGAGAGCCCAAAATTTAAAGGTTAAGGCTTTTTATGAAATTAAGCACTTTGTTGGTCTTGTTTACCCATATCTTGTAGGGTGGAGTTGTCTCACATCCCAGTATTTGTAGCCTACGCCTGCAGAGTGCTGGGCATTCACATAGAACATGTTCTGATGTCTCCTGCTCCAGTGCACAGAATCTGCAGGTTTCAGTTTCAGAAAGATTCAATTTCTTGAGGTGATATCTCAGGCTACAGTGTCCTGTAAGATAACCTGTGAGGATACGAAGATCACTCTTTCTGAGGCCAACCATTCTTTTGGATTGGTTTCTGGCCGGGATAAGAAATCGTTTCGCTTGACGCTGGCCATCGCTGTCTTTCCAGTACATGCTAAGCTTATTTTCCTCCCAATTCCTTATGGCTTCCATGGTGTGTCCTTTTGCAAGGCCACAGAAGGGTTCAGGACCTATTAGGGGTTTAATTGCCCCCTTTTTTGCGAGACAGTCCGCAATTTCATTGCCTTCGTGGCCTTCGTGCCCAGGGATCCAGCCCACTCTTAAAGTGTTCCTCTCCCCCAGGCAGTCTAGTTTACGTAGGCAATTATCCACAAGTTTGGATGTTATCTTAGAGGATTCTAGGGCTCTTAGAGCCGCTTGACTATCCGATAAGATGAAGATAGTTGCCCCTTGCATTCTACGTCGAATGCATTCTATGGCACAGACTTCTATTGCATGAATCTCTGCTTGGAATATGGATGGGGTTTTCCCCATGGCTATTGACTTGCGGAACCGTGGTTCATACACGCCAGCCCCTGTGTCGCCATTTTCCAGTTTTGAGCCATCCGTACACCACACTTGTGATCCAGATGGTATGCAAAGATTCGGATTATTCCAGGAACTTCTGTCATAAATTGAAACATAAAAGTTCCTTTTGAATACCATACTCGGTAGTTGTACGCCTGATAGATGTACAATAGGGCTTGTGAAGAAGGTTTCAAGAACCTTTAGATGCCCTGTCAGATCGCCGCTTTTTAGGTTGGCGACACCCTGGAGCCTTAGGGCCCCTAGACAGGCTTCCTTTTCAATTAGAATCGGAAGGGGTGAGATTCCTGTAATGATGCCAAGGGCATCAATTGGACATGTGCTCATTGCACCAGTTATGCCCACACACACAAGGCGTTGAAGTTTACTTAATTCAGCTGCCGCCTTTCGTTGTTTAACCTTGGTCCACCATGCAAGAGATGCATAGGTAAGGATGGGTTTCACAATAGTGGTAAATGACCAGAAGATCATTTTGGGACTTAGGCCCCATGTGTTACCAAAAAGTCTGTTACAGGCAAAGAATGCCCTTGTAGCCTTATTTAAGGTTTTTGTGAGTTCCAAGTAAGTTTTGCATCTAGGGTTACCCCTAGATATACCACTTCTTTTGAGAACTCAATTTGAGCGCCATTTACCGTTGGATTTGTAAGGTTTAGAAACCTTTTCCTAGTGAATGGCACTAAGATAGTCTTAGCAGAGTTTATTGTAAGACCTCTGCTTGTGCACCATCTCGTTGTTGTGTCGAGAGCGTATTGTATTCGCTCCGTGATGGTTGGCTCGTGGCTACCACTGACACATATGACTAAGTCATCGGCGTATCCTTGGGTTGCGAACCCTAAGCTGTGCAGCTTATGCAGAAGTTCGTCGATCACCAAAGTCCAAAGTAGAGGTGAGTGTACACCCCCTTGGGGACAACCTCTAGTGGCTATAATTGATGTTTTTTGCTCGCCCAGGTCTACAGTTATGATTCTAGATTTGAGCATGACTAGAATCCAATTTTTGATCAGCGGTGAAACGTCTTTATTGATCAGAGCAATATGTATAGCTTCGTATGACGTATTGTCAAAGGCCCCGGATATGTCAATAAATGCACCAAGGACTATCTGTTGAGATGCAAGTGCCTTTTCAATCGTAGTTGTTAAGCAATGTATAGCAGTCTCAGTTGACTTACCAGCTTGATACGCAAATTGGTATTTGTAAAGAGGATGTTGCTTGAGATTCTCATCCCTAATGTGCTGGGGTATAATTTTTTCCTTTGATTTAAGGAAAAAGGAACTGAGGCTAATGGGTCTGTATGACTTAGGCAATTGGGCTGATTTCTTCCCTGCCTTTGGTATAAAGACAACCTTTACCCCAGTCCATTTACTCGGAATACATCCCAGTAGGAGAGTAGCTCGAAAGATTCGGGTCAGGTTGGGAGCAATTAAATGCATACCCTTTTGCAGAAAGCAAGGGTAAATCCCATCCGGCCCTGGTGATTTGTAAGGGCTAAAGGTAGATATAGCCCATCGCACTTTGTTAAGATGGAACAGCTTATACGGGAGGCATCTGTCCATGCCGACTGCTATGGTGGAAGCCATAGGAGTCGTAGGAACATAGTCAGCACATATACACCCTGGAAAGTGAGTGTCTAGCAGAAGCTCGCTAGTTTCACCTGGGGTATTTGTAAAGGTTCAATCAGGCTTTTTCAAAGTGCAGATGCCGTTTGAATGGTCTTTTGAGAGAGCTTTTTGTAGTCGGACCGCTTCAGGAAGATTGTCAATCTTCCCACAGTAGTCTCTCCACGTGGCTCTTTTAGACCTTCTCAGCTCATTATTATAGAGTGTTAGGGCAGCTTTATATTCGGACCAGTTGTCCGACTTTTTCGCCCTATTGAAAAGTCTCCTCACATCCTTTCGCCTTTTCTCTAGGGCTTTGTTCCACCAGGGAACGTCCTTGCAAGATTTGCGATTTTTTTGGATGCAACTTTTTTTGAAGGCATTTTCAATGTTGTTATGAACGTCTGTAGCTTCATATTCCAGCTCGTCTATGTTACATATAGGGGTATTGGAATAGTTCACATTTTGCTCAAGCTCAAAAGTGAAGTGCTCCCAGTTAGTTTTTCTGGGATTTCTGATGACTGGAGAGTCACCGATAGCGGTTCCCATGTCGAACCTGATGTGCTGATGGTCCGACATGGAAACTTCATCAGAGACATGCCAGTTGGAGATGTTGGCCAACATGTTATTGCTACAAATAGTGAGGTCAAGGACTTCCCCCTAATGGCATTTATAAATGTTGGCTCATCGCCTCTGTTTAGAATGCTTATGCTATTTCTAACTAAAAATTCAAGAAGGCACTCACCTCTTTTGTTTATGTTTGTACTTCCCCAGACTGTGTGGTGGGCAATCGCATCGCAGCCAATAATCCAGCGGAGATGGTTCCGTTGGCAGTACTCCACGAGGGCACTAACCTCTCTGGGTGGGGCGTCATTGGGAAGTAGGCCGAGCCAATCACTGCCTCCAGACTGCCACCAGATCTTCAGTTATGAACTGTGAAAGGGGTACAAATGTTAGTTTCTTATTGAGAAGCAACTCCGTTCTTGGGCGTTGTTGTTCATTGGCATATATTAGTCTGCCATTTTTGGTGTTCAGGCCTTTAATCTTACCCGAAAGGATCCATGGTTCCTGTAGAAAGGCAACGCTGAGATCCTCGGTAGCAAACCTACAACATAGCACGTCCGAGGTTGCTTTAGCATGATGCAGGTTTGCTTGTAGGCACTTAAGATGCCTTATGCTGTTGTGGATGGAGGAGAGGGTGGAGTGGGCCATTAGTCCCTGCTCCGGCCACGAGCGGCCCTCTTCTTTCCACGGTTGCTGCCAAGAAGCACGGTCTCTTCTGCAAACCTTCTAGCACCCTTGCCGTGCTTGTTCTGGAGTCGACCGTACAGTGGCAGGCGCAGCCTGGCGACCTGTGGTGCGCTGGTCGCTACGTGGTGGCAGCATTGGCATTTGCTGTTGGCGCTGCCATTGTGCTGCCTGTGGCCTCCGAGGATTGCTCCTCACCTGAGTGTGTGGTCGGCGTGAGGCTTTTCGAGCCGGTGGGCATTTCCTGACTGGGAAACGGCGTTTGAGCAGTTCTGGCGGGCACAGGAACAGTCGCAATCTGCTTCCCCCTGTCCACACGATTCAGTATCCTCCAGTCACCTGTACGTGGGGCACAATTTTGCCCTTCGAGGAGCTGAAGGATATCCTCATTCGAATACTTCTCCGTTTTTGGGAAGTGTCCGATGTAGACTTGCGGTTTCGGCATGTCTGCTTCTGCCACAAGCTCTACTTTTGCGCGGGCCACAACTTCAGCTTAGGCATTGCTGCCTTTAGCCAGTCAGCTGTTTCCTTGTTTGCGCAGGATATCAGGAGCCACCCTGGACGGAACGTGCAGCCTGTAAAGAACGGCTTAATCGCCCCTTGTCGCTGCGTTCTTATCACGTCCAGAATGGCTTCCTGCACAGCTGAAAGCTCCTTCGTCGAAAGAAGGGCTTTGGGATAACCCGACGGGATCACCGCAAACTTTTCCGCACTGGTGACCGCGCTATAGGAAGGGTGCTCCCTTGGTTCGGTCCTCGCAGCCGGTCTTGAGATCGGAGGCTGTTCAGCCTGTTGATCCGCTGACGCGGCTTTGAGTTCCGGAACACTAGCTGGCATTACACCAGCCCCTGGCTTAGAACTTCCACGCTTCGGCATGTTTGTCTCAGGCGTAGTGTCTGCGGATCTCTCTCGTTTTAGGGAGTCTCCAGTATAAGAGCGTTGGGTTGGGCAGTGGCTGTTTTGCAATCGGCAACCCCTTCGGCTTTTCAGCCTCATTGATTTTTTCATTTAAGGTTTCCATATGTTGGTTCCACGAGTAATGCGGAAGGGGCTGGTCCGCCGGAACAGAGCCTCATGTCCCGGTAAGGCTAATTACAACCGGAGGTCGCCAGGTGTCCGGAGGTCACCGTTCAAAGACACACTAACGTAGTGCCATTCATCCCATAGCCACGGTTCGAATAACACCTGAGATTACGGGTTTTATTCGAGTTGTCCTCTCTAGAGCCGCCATATTTTGAAGGCAGCAGAGACACCTCGTGCAGGATGTGGTTCTTCACCACGTATGGTCGGTCTTGAGCAGTTGGGCAACGAATGCCCTGTCGCCCCTGCTAACAACGTTGTACGAGTACCATTACAATCGCTGAAAGCTTAGACTCCACTCTCAGAGTGATACACACCGTCTTCTTGGGCGTCAACTCAAAGCTGCCCAGCTGCCGGATGCTGTCTACAATGCAGTCCTCCTTCTCGTCCATTTTGACCACCTAGAAGGTGGATACTTCACCATCAAAATAACAGTACAGGGGACAGCCATGGGAGAGCTTTGCACCCGGATGAGGCAGTCCATCCGTGTCCAGATACTTGACCAGCTCGGACATGTGTGGATGACGGGCAAAGTAGCTCTGCTTTTTGGCCAACTGAACGAACTTGCTCTTGTAGATGCTGCCATAGGCGAAGCCACGCACGTAGGCCGCCTTGTTGATGATCATCGCATCCTCCATGTCGCAGCCCGTGTACGAGATGACGGCGACAATGGCATTAGTGCTCATGGCAAAGTCACCATCTGGATGTTGTCATAGTGCACGGGTCGGAACAGCGGCGTCGCTGGCTTCTGCAGGCGGTACAGCTTGTTGGCCGCCTGTTTGGGCCAATTGAGACAGGGCGTGCCTATCGTCTGCTTGCCCATCTGGCACTGGTACATGTTACGCGGCGACTGATTGTAGTCCGGCATGGGAATCAGGTTGGCCAGATTGCTCATGAAGTGCGTCTTGGACAGCTCCAGGTGGGTGGTGAACTCCGGATAGATTTCCGCCTCGTCCAGTGCGATTTCCACATACAATTGCTCCAGCGTTCCAATGTATTCCACCCGCTACCACTTGATGTTCCACACCGGTCGCATCATGCACGCCGGACCCGTGGACAGATAGAGACCCGGAAACTGGCCGTTCTTCTTGTACGGTATGCAGCCAATCTCCATCATGGCGGGCACTTCACCCGTGATCTTGGCATAGCGCAAATCCTCGACAATCTTGTTGACGTCCGTCTGGAAAATGGCGTCCCGGTGAGTCGTCAGTGGGAGCAGGCCCATCTCGAAGAGCTTGCCGGGAATGGCCTGAGTAGGGCGGAAAATGGAAAGAATTTTAAGGATAAAAAGTCACGAAAATATTCATAAAATTAAAGAAAATTTTAGTTCAAGGATTGGAAATTGATTAATATTGTAAATAAAGAGGAATTTAAAAAAAAAATAAACAAAGAAATTTGAAAAGCTTAAAAAGAAAAAATGGAGATAACATAAATAAGACACCAATTGATTTTATTAAATAATTGCACAGATTTTTAGAAATTATCAAATAAACACAGTCCCGGAAAATATTCATAAAACATAAAACATAAAATTTTAGTTCATGACAGTTATATCGGGTCGAGTTATACACCGATCGAAAGGTATCAATTTAACTTACAAATGTGCATGCTAAGACTTTTGGAAACTCACCTGGTTCGTGAGATAAACAGGTGTAAGTGGGAGGGGCAAAATTTAGGGCGGAGCCCCCTAGTATTATATAAATTTGTTAAACCGGACTACTAAAGATGTTCTTTTTAATTTTGAGAGCGCAGCGAGCTGGGGGTTGGCGAGCGAAGCGAGCAGTTTTAATTTGTTAAACCTGACAACAAAAGAAATTCTTTTCAATTTTGCGAGCGAAGCGAGCTGGGGGTTGGCGAGCGAAGCGAGCAGGGGGCGGAGCCCCCTAGTCATACATAAATTTTTGTTGATTGGTCGTCGAAAGTTTCACGCGACACGCTCTCTGAGGGCGTCGGCGCCCTTCTGGAGCACTCGTTGAAGAAGAAGCGCGGCTTTCTGGAGTCGGTGGAACTGCAAATTGGCCTGAAAAACTACGATCCCCAGAAGGACAAGCGTTTCTCTGGCACTGTCAAGTTGAAGCACATCCCCCGTCCCAAGATGAAGGTGTGCATTCTGGGCGATCAGCAGCAATGCGATGAGGCCAAGGCAAATGGCGTCGAGTTCATGGACGCTGAAGCTCTCAAGAAGCTCAACAAGAACAAGAAGCTGGTCAAGAAACTGTCCAAGTCATATGACGCCTTCCTGGCCTCCGAGTCTCTGATCAAGCAGATTCCACGTCTGTTGGGTCCCGGTCTGAACAAGGCTGGCAAGTTCCCTGGTCTCCTGTCCCACCAGGAGTCGATGATGGTCAAAATCGAGGAGGTCAAGTCCACCATCAAGTTCCAGATGAAGAAGGTTCTGTGTCTCTCCGTTGTCGTTGGACACGTTGGCATGCAGCAGGATGAGCTCTCCCAGAACGTCAGCTTGTCGATCAATTTCTTGGTCTCCCTGCTGAAGAAGAACTGGCAGAATGTGCGCTCCCTGCACATCAAGTCTCGATGGGCCCACCACACCGTCTGTACTAATTTCTGTACCATGTTGGACTCGAAAATTTTAGAAACAAATAAAATTACATTGTAATGTATGTAAGAAATTCTTACTAAGAATATTGCAATTGTCAAAATTTCTGATGTCTTATTGAAAAATTTCTGATATCTTAAAAAAAAACCTCTTTACGAGGTAAAAGTCTAGTGCCGAAAACGTTTTCATGCCCCAAAATTTCTGATATCCAATTTTGTGACGAAATATATTATAATATTATTATATGTTATCGGTGGGCCGCCGACTAGCTCATCGGTAGAGCTGGGGCCTAACGATTTTTTTTGAAACGATTAAATTCGATTTTTGAAGAAGGGAAAATCGATTTAAAATCGATTTTTTTAAATAAAAAAAAATTTTAGCTTAATTTTTTTTTTACTTTATTTGATTTGTTTTTTTTTAGTATTTATATTATTTATCAAAATTTTTTTATGTTATTTAACTGTTCATCAATAATAACAAAAAGAAAGGAAAATAACAACCAAATTAAAATAAATTCAAAATTTAATGATTTAAATTAACCTAGTTTAATTTATATTGCGATTATATGTTCAACTAAATTTAGTTAGGCTAATATAAAAATTAAAAATAAAAAACAAAAGAGATCCAAAAGCTCGTCTAATTCATATTGATTCAGTAAAATTCACAGCACTGGTCTATTAAAACAAATCGATTTTTAGAAAAACAAAATCGATTTTTGCTCCGCCAAAGAAAAAATCGATTTAAAATCGATTTTATTAAAATCGGTCCCAGCACTACTCATCGGTCTCTCAGGTGTGGGTCCCAGCCCTGGCCCGCAGTCCACTAGAGGTGGAGAACTATCGATGGCACTATCGGCACTATCGATGTTCAAGCACTATCGAGCCGCCATCGATAGCAGACGTGCACTATCGATAGTGTTCGATAGTTTTTTATGACATGGATAAGAAGAACAAAACGGAACTAAAATTAATACATATTTTTATGTTTTAACATTTATTTAAGTGTCCCGCTAGTTCAGTCGAGTCCGAGCGTATGATCAGTAGACAGAACCAACAGTTTTAGATCGTGGAACTTTGGCTATTACAAAGCTAATACAGAAACATTTTAAAAAAAATTTATAATTTAAGACACTATTGAAAACTATCGATAGTTATCCATGGTTTGAAAAATAATATCGTTGACTATCGATGGCGCCGACTATCGATAGTTCTCCAGCTCTAGTCGACTATAGATATACCGATAGTATAGTCGATAGTTTACCAGCTCTATTTAAAAGCAACACTTAATTGCCGGTGATGCAAACTTGGTTCGTGCAACCAATTGTAAAAAACGCAAATGTAAGCGGCTGCCTCTACTTGTAGAACGTAAACAAGAATTTAAACATCTGGGTACCACCTACAAGCATGTTGTATCGCACACATTGAAAGAAACTGTCAACTCGAAATATTGCAGTTTTTAAAAAAAGCAATAAAATGTTTTGCATTACTATAAAATTCCGTAGAATAATTTTGTTCTGTTTTCTTTAATGTGGGCTATAATTAATATATGTATGCTTTCAGGTGAATGTGTGTTAGGAAAGTGATGATGAAAGTGAATATCACAATTTTGCTTATATGCTTTGAGCAGTTTACTAAGGCTGTTGCCCAAGGTGTGCCAATAAGTCCGTGCCCAAAGATTTTTCAATACAGATTCGATGGAAATGAATGGTTTGGTATAATTGCCGTGCGAAATCCCGAGTTACAAGGTCTGCAGCTTCGGGTATTGCTCTCTATGCGGGGCAAGCCAACAACGGTGAGTAAAATCTGTTCTTGCAGTTTAGGCTGCGCGCACACTGGAAGATGAAAGCGCAGCTTACAGCTGAGCTTATCAGCTCGACCAAAACAAACACGCTGATCCATCAGTTTTGTTCTGAACTTTTCAGCTCACCTATAAGCTCAGCTGTAAGCTCCACTTGCAGCTCCCAGCCGCGCAGCCGAAGAGCTGCAAATAACAAACTTTTTATATCCTGTTTTTTTTTTTAGAATTATCTGGGAGAAATAGAGCTTCTGACTCGAGGACAATTCGCAAGCCACGCGCCGGTGCTCTACAAAATACGATTTCCAAAACATAATTTTCCTCCCAAACTGGTGCTCATTTCAACGAACAATGAAGTCATTTGTTTTGGATCTGCAGGTGAGAAAACAGTGACTAGAAAGGGCGGCAAATAGATGATGCACTCATTTTTCTATTCTTGTAGATCATAGTATTTTTATGACACAAATACAACTGGAGCATACGCGAAAACTTACATTTATACCAGATAAGAAGTCATCAAGTCTAATACAGCCCACACTGCAGGTCGAATCCGGAGTGGCAGTTGGTAAGGAGACGCCATCAAATCATGAGTTTGGCTCTAAACCTCTGCCGCACATCCAGTTTAAGAAGTATGCATCTGGATTGTGGCGTGGTCGGTTTTCAGTACAAATACATATCGAGCCTTATCGCAACAATACCTTTAAAAATAAGCTGCAATTTAATAGCAAACAATTCCAAATAACTTAGGACTTCATTTCATCCTAGATACAAAGCGAATGCTTAGAAAAACCAGTAATATATTTAGGAAGTACGATCGCTGACGAAGACTTCTGGCAACACTCCTGGTTTGGAGATGTGGGGTTGTAAGTGGGCAAGCCAAAATTAAATGGAATGCAATGGAAAATGTATTGTATTATTGACACGTAATTGTTTCGGTAAGGGCTCGACATGTACAAATTTATATCATACGTTTGCTTATATTTTTATCATATATGCATAAATACATAGATTTCCCAATTTGTACTCTGCTACTGGACTGACTAAGAATGACGCACAACCTACGTTAGCTTAGTAGTAGTAGTTTCAGTACCTCCATTCTATGACAAGTGAGCTCTAAGATGAAATTTCTGAAAATTCCATCTTTTTTGAAACTTTTGTATTCAAAACAAAATGGACATCAAACTCATTTTCCAGTATTGATATAGTTGAGGTCTCTAAGTTATTTTGGGATTCTGTAATGTGCATAATGATGTAAATTCTTATTCCCGATTAAGTTATTTTTGTCACTAATTAAATAACTTCGTAGGTGCATATCCTGTTCATTTTTTCTATGAAATCAGGGACCGCAATTAAAATTTAATTTTTTAATTTTTATTACAAAAAATAACTTTTAAATTTTTATAAAAAAAATTGAAAGATTATTTTTATTTTAAAATCTTATAATAAACATCACTGCGGGCGGCAGTCCGCGCTAGTGACGAAAGTAGCACAAAGGGTGCGATTGAAAAATAACTTTTATTTTCAATTGCTAAAATAAAAATTTAAAATTAGAGTTAATTTATAATTTTTAAATAAAAATTGAAATTTAATTATTATTTTATAATTTTTTTTATTTAGATCGAAAATTAAGAGCTTTCTTTAACTTAAATAACTTTTATTCAATAATTTATAATCGTAAAATTAATACTAAGTTTTCAAATTATTACAGAAAACCATTTTATTCGACGGAGGAAACTTGTGGCAAGATTGATAAAAGATTTGACTTTCGATTGCCAAAGCGAAAGCAACGTAAAATCACCTCAATTCCTGATAAAAGTCCTGTAGGAAATATCGCTGCCACTGATGAGTTGAAATTAAACGCTGATGACATAAACCAATTTCCAGTTTTTGTCTCTCCCGAAGACAACGGCAACGGTGATATCAATAACGTCTCTGATGAGGTCGAAGTGGATGAAAACGACTCAGATGACTCGATAATTATAATTGATGGTCAAAGCACCACTACTAGCAACACTCTGCCTTCCATAACACGCGGCGCCTGGCCCTGGTTAGCGGCAATATACGTAAATAACGTCACATCTCTGGACTTTCAGTGTTGTGGCACACTTATTTCGGCACGCGTTGTTATAAGCTCAGCGCATTGCTTCCAAATGTTTAATCAACGTTATACCGCCAATGAGTTGCTTGTATTTTTGGGTAGGCATAATCTTAAAAACTGGAATGAGGAGGGCTCTTTGGCAGCACCCGTCGATGGTATCTACATACACTCTGATTACAATAAGCAGATCAGTGACTACGATGCGGACATCGCTGTCCTTATACTCAAGGATGAAGTGCGGTAATCATTTATATTCTTGTAATTTTAATCTTAATAATAGCATTCGATACTTTGTGCCAGGTTTAACACATTCATACAGCCAGTATGCCTGTGGTCGGGATCCAGCAGAACGGAATATATAGTTGGAGAGCATGGTATTGTAATTGGTTGGAGTTTTGATAAAACAAATTCAACGAAATTGCCAGAGGCTGTGCCGAATTCATTTTCGTCGCTAAGCGATGCTGAATCTGAAACCAGCAACAGCAAACCAAAGGTACTTAAAGCTCCCATCGTTTCAAACGAGGTATGCTTTAAGTCAAACACAGACTTTCGAAACCTTTCGTCGAACCGCACTTTCTGTGCCGGCATTCTGGTGGACACAAGTGTCCACAGACAAGGCTGGGCACCTTCCACTAGCATATATACCGGCATTTCCGGCGCCGGACTCATGATTATGAAGAACAATCGTTGGATGCTTCGCGGTACTGTATCAGCGGCTTTACCCGCTTTGCCCAGAAGATCACAGATGAACGATTCAGATCACTGTTGTAGCAATCAATATATCATTTATGCTGACGTGGCTAAGTTTATTGATTGGATAATGGCCTTTATTATTTAGTTTTTACGGAGTGTTGAATGTAAAATTATTATTACATATACATACGCGTTGATTACTTTTGGTGGGCGCACCATGCTATTTGAAGACATGCTACTGCTCTACTTGCAAGTATAAATTTGTCTACCTGAACTAATTCTTAACTTATTTTAAATTGCTTTAAGACAGACCCTGGTCATAGCCCAAGCCCAATATAGTCGATTACCAACGATATTTGGCCTGATTACCTGACTCTGGCTTTCGGCAATGTTACTGATTTTAAGGCCTATCCCTATCCAAATACAAATGTCAGTCGTAAGGATGCTCATTGCATCATTATTATTTGTGACTTCGTTTAGAATGTGGCATTTTGTAGTCTTTCTATTCAGTTTTGGGCTGGTAACCGCAAACGACGATGACTGCAATGATTGTCTGCGGATCGGTAGTCAGTGTAAGCTCAATGATTGTCACTGTTGTAAGGACTGCCTGGAAAAACTGTGGACGTCTGGCCCAAAGCAAAAGGATGACAAAAGCTCTTTGACACTCCGGTCGGAGATCGGTGATGTTGATGGTGTACCCGAATTGTTTGACCCCATTGGTATTTTCATGCGAGCCGGCTTCAAGCAAAGACTGGAAGAAAATGCAGAGTCTTTAATCCAGCCTAGCTACAAACAAAATGAAAGTGTTAGCTGCACTGTTATAGATTGAAACTCATGCATTCGATCTCTCAAATGCAACCAACAGTGTGAAAGCATCCCAGCAAGCAATATGTGCGTTTTCTGACACTTTTCTGACTCTTTTTTATCAGCATTCTCCGTCATAATGTGCCCAAAAAAGAGTCCGGAATGAGCGTTTTTTCCTATGAAAATGGTCGCACTTAATGTGGGAGAATTCTGAGTCTAATCTGACTCTTTTCTGGCACAGATATAAGTGCTTTCACCCTCCCAATTAAGCATATAAAAACCTCAGAAAAGACACATCAAAAGTTACTTTTCTAGGCCCTTGAATCGACTCCTGCATATTGTTGTGCAAATTGAATTGCAATAAGTGCTCTAAATATCTATTAATATAATTATATAAGTTTTAAAAATTAACAAAATGAGAAGAAAGTTGGAACTTAAACATAAATATCTTCATTAAAATTTATTAAATTAAAACTGATATATACATATTTAAATTCTCAAATAATTTTTCGCAAACACGTCTTTTTCTTTTAAGTTTAATTGCACAAATGAATGAATGTGTGAATTGTTTGTAGTCTTGCATATCGCATGATTCTGCATTCCATTATGTTCAGCACCGTTATTTCCGATTATCAGCCCACTTCAACTCCGAAAATTCTCGGACCGAAGTGCTTTTTATGAGCCCATGCTTAGAAAGCACTGAATGTGCTCCGAAAACCCTCAAATTGATGTGTTTACTCTAAAAACGCTCTTAAGATCGGCTCTTTTCAGACACATAATTTCGAGCCCTCAGAACTTGGCTTGCTGGGATGTTGTCTTCTTGGGTCTTGGGTGCTCTTTGTCTTAGTTATGGAATCAACGAGAGTTGCTGCACTGAGTGCCCGGATAATCATGAACTAGTTAGTGATTATACTGCCATTAACGATATGGAGCATATTTTCGGGTTTAAAAACGATGTGCCAAATGATAGGTGGGACTAACTATGGCGAGAAAGATGATGTGACGGAAAGGGGCTTCTAAACTGCGCCACAGATCTTATCACAAAGCTTAAGAGTTGCGTCTAAGCTACAGAATCGGCAATTTTAATTTCGGAAAGCCAGACAAAACACTACAGCTGTGACTTAAATTAACATAGGTACATTTAGAAAACTGTAATTAAATGTCACACCAGATGCCATTTATTATGTTATGTGGCCTACATTTAATTAAAAAAAGTAAATATAATAAACATACAAGAAGATTAAAAAGTTTGCTAAGATAGCAATTTAAGATCAAAAGGTATGGTTTCACCTAAGGAAAGTACGAACTTCGACTTTTAAGAACTCAACTGTTACATGAGATAAGGGAATTTACATACATGGGTAAGGCTAAATTTAAAAGGATTCCAAAAAATGGGGTCGTTGGGACCTTTTGGCAATACGCGACTATTTTGATTCAAAACAAACTGTCTATATTATCTATTGAACCGATTTAAGCTTAAAGACAATGGAAATTTCCCAATCTGTGAGTTTGGTTAAGATGGTACCTCATACGAATTCCGAAACTTTTTTTTAAGGAATTTTAAAAAAGAAGACAAAAAAAAAAAGAATAAAATTTTAGGAATCCAAAATTGCGAAGAAATTAAGAATCATAAATAAGGAATTTCAACTATGAGAAACATTCAGAGAACAAAAATTAGGAAAAAAAATTGGGAAAACTGTCTTTGGTTTTCCTGTCATTGGTTAAATTCTTTTGAATAATCATTATTGAAATACCTGTGGCAGAATGGTCGATTGTTTTGGTTAAAAAAAAAGGAATATTATATAGGGGGCTCCGCCTCTGGTCGCTAAGCATTTCCGATTTCCCGATTTTGACCCACTTACAGGTCGAATTTCGCACGATGAAATTATTTCGTCTATGTACCTCTTACCGTTTGGGCTGCACGTTGATTCTCAGTCAGTCAGGACAAAGAGTTTTATATATACACATAGACAAGCAACTTTCTAATATTGCTACTCAAAGCATACGAACACAAAAATGAAAAAAATTTTGAATTTATATCAACACAACATATACATGTAGACTAGGATGGGTTAATTTTTTTCGATCCAATGCGTAATCTACGGTGAATTCTAAGAAGATTTTCCCAAGAAACCATAGGTCTAAAATCATTTTCAAGCTTCCGATTTTTATTGGCAAATTTCAAGTATGTATTGGTCTTTTAAACACCTAAGTGACTGCATAAAAAATATTTGGTTTCACTTAACATTTTATATAAAATTTTATTTTAAAATTTTATAAATAAAATTACAAAAATTGGCATTAATTTGCATTTGACTGTTAATTTACGCCCTTTTTAGTGCCACTCCCACTCTAATTTTTCTTTACAAAAATGCACTTTACAACCGCGCACTGGATCAAAATTGGTACAAAATACATATAAATTTTGTACCATTTTACATGTACAGTGGCGAGCAAAAGTGAGTGCATGTTCACAACACTGACTTTCATGATTCATAAAAACAAAACCATACAAGGGAATCCAATTTTTTTTCTAAATTTTTATCATTTCATTCTTAACAAATAGGCGTAAGGGAACATTAATAAAAAAGAAAAATTCTTAGATTTTAAAAGAAAAAGGAAAAGGAAAAAAAAATGGCTTACTTTTTCAACTTTTTAACCTAGATTTTTTGGAAAGAAAGTTTTGATGCAAAAAGCCGACAAAATCAATTCTATTAGTGACAGAAAAAAAAAAATTTTTTTTCAAAAATCTCTTCGCTAGTATTTTTTAAATTTTTGTGAAATTAAAAATAAAAGTCATCTTTCGCATGAAAATGAAAAAAGAGCTATACCCCACGCAGGTCAAGTTCGTTTCAAATTTTTGCCACGCCCCTTTCCGCCTCCGTAAATCGCAAAAAACCACCACACGCACAGTTTTCAAGATATTAAAATTTTTTTACTAGTTGTCGTTAACTACTACTATTACCTATCATCCTACTAAATACTAACAAGAGCGGACTAATAGAAAGGTGGTAATGGCTAATAAAAGTTTTTTAAAAATATAAGTTCCTAAAAGCATGCAATACAAATTTTTAAAAATTCATTCAAATAAGTAACGGGTATCCTATAGTCGGGCGCTCGACTATAGCCTTTCCCACTTGTTTGAAATGTATTTATGAATGAATAAAATTGAAGTCTTTTAAAAAATAAAAAAAAAATTAATCCATAACTCGAAAACCCTATAACTCGAACTTTTTTTCTTGGATAATGGTGATTCGAGTTAGGGAAGTTCGACTGAAGTTTTGATTTCGGCTTTTTCTAATTTCTTTAGAAAAAGCATTATTTTATTTATGTTTAGTGTTGAGGGGTTGGTTATGAGGTTGGATTGTGGAGTTTGGTTAAGAAGGTCGGATCTAATTTTATTAAATTAAGAGTACTAGTCTAAAGTGTGTTTTATTTTATTTAGTTCTCCGCCTCATCCAGGGCAATTAGGCTTTAAGGATGTGTTTCTGGGTGAGATCTGTATATCCTGTTCTTGAGTACCTGACACAGGGTGCCTAAGTCGGAATTTGTGTGTATTGGAGAGCTTGTACCAATGACGATAAGACTGTCGTTGGGCATGGTTTCAATGTTTCGCCGAATATCCAGTTGAATTGCAGGGATGACCGTAATTGTATGTAGAGTTGCCAATTTATCATTTTTGCGGACAGAATTGCGGAAAAATTTTAAAGCGTCCCCTATCCGGAAAAAATCCCTTTTTAAATTTATTTTATCCTTTTATTCAACCTTTTTTTAATTGTTAAGCAGCTTTCTTTTGCTCCGGTTTTGGATGCAATGGTGTCTGATTTCACATAGCAGACTGTTTTTGTAGTACATATTTTCTACACCTTGTAGGGTGGATAGGTTGTCGCGTTCAGTGTGTGAACAGAAAAACGCTTCTTAGTGTGCGTGAAATGTAAACATGCCGGCTCGATCACCCATTGGAACATACCCTGTTTTAAATAAAAAATATGTTTTTCTCGTTTTCTTTGCCTTTTTATTATTCAATAATTTTATGCCACAAACATTTGATTTTTAATTAATATATACTAAAAATAATAATTAATTAACAATACAAAGCAAAGATAATCAGATCAAGTGTTGTTATTAAAAATAGGGTATGTTCCTACGAGTGATCGAGAATGCCGATGCTTGTGTGCTCTCTCTCTCTCTCAGCAGTGCTTTGCCGCGCTGGGGTTTTACTGAAAAGCTTCCGCTGCAAAAACTGAGAAGTAGTGAAGGAGATGTCAGATGTTGACGAGTCTTATATAGAGCCGTTGGTGTAAAGCCATATTCAATTTGTGTACTTTGCATTTTATTCTGCTAATAGTGTAAACACCGACTTTGTTGCCACGGATTTGGGATTTGGGTAAAAGGTGAAATTTTTATTTGCAAAAAATGTAAAACATATTTTGATACAATTTTAATAAAGTATGTTTTAAATTTTCTGCACATAAAAAATACAGGTTCAAGGACGATAAAAATGTCCTTTGGGCCAAAATTATATTTAATTCTGACTAATTTATTGGGACATATCTTCGTCCCAAGGATGAAAATTATGTTTAAAGGACATTAGATCCTTTGGTTCTGTGAAATTTTAAAAGTCATGGTCCTAAAAAGAGTATTGACACTAAGTTTGTAAGGATCGGTCAATAAACACCCAAGATATAAATGTTCAATAAAATTAATTTTTCAACTCAAAAGCGCGGACCAGGAATTCATTTTAGAACTATGGTTTCTTGGTGAAAACATCTTAAAATTGACCATAGATTATGAAAATTGGTTAAATTTTTTGCGAAAAAAATCGATGCACTTTAGTATACATATTTGAACAGTATGAACAGCCGAGTTAATTTAGCCCTCTCCGTCTGTATAAACGCGTCCATCTCAGATGCTATAAGCGCGGTGAGTGCAAATGTGGCATGTAAGCTCTGAACGCAGATCAAGTTTTTT
This sequence comes from Drosophila quinaria, assembly GCA_035047525.1. Lineage (NCBI taxonomy): Eukaryota > Metazoa > Arthropoda > Insecta > Diptera > Drosophilidae > Drosophila > Drosophila quinaria. The sequence continues at coordinate 5,201,630 of JAWNPO010000455.1, read as the reverse complement.
TTACAAATTTGAATTCTATGTGATCAGTTTGACTCTAGCTCGCATCCAGGTCGGACTTTTTTCCCAAAATTTATTTTTTCAAATTTTTGAAAATAAAAAGTGAAACGAAACACTTTCCGCATCGAAATTTGATTTACATAATTTTCAAGAATGTTTTTTTCGTATCGTGCGTTTTCGTAGCCTTCTCGGTCGAAATTATTTTTTCATTTGTTCCTTTTTCTTGGCTTGTGGTTAACATTTAACTCAAAGCCCTTCCTCCCTTTCTTGTTTTTATACCCGTTACTTAAAAAATAAGTAAAAGTAAATATTGTATTCGTTGCAATGTATGTGACAGGGAGAAGGAAGCATCTCCGACCCTATAAACTGGATATATTCTTGATCAGCATCAACAGTCGAGTCAATATAGGCATGTCCGCCTGTCCGTCCTTGTGACTATAAGAGCTAGAGCTAAAAAATTTGGCACACAGACTTCTATAAGCCCCAGTCAGGTCAAGTTTGTTTTAACATTTGGACACGCCCCTTTCCGCCTCCGCAAATAGCACAAATCCACCATTCGCAAAGTTTTTAAGATATTACGTTTTTTTTTGTTGTTTTCGTTAACTACTGTTAATAACTACCATCCTACTTAAATCGCAACAAGATCAGACGAATATAAAGGTGGTATTGGCTGATTTAAGGTTTTAAGCAATATAGGTGCCTAAAAGCATGCAATAAAAATATTTAAAATTTATTGAAGTAAGTAACGGGTATCATATAGCCAGAAGCTCGACTATAGCTTTTCCCACTTGTTTTTTTATCCCATCTAACTGTTGGTATCCTGCTCTCTGAATCTATTGGTCCTCGGGTCTTGTCTGCCCCCTCTCGGGGGCACTGCCCCTCTTTTGACTATAGTGGATTCTGCTCCAGCTGGTTCCAAATACAAAGTCATCTGATGCGCCTATGTTAGCCAATGGATCTTATCTGGCTTCTAAGCTGTCCAAGGTCACACGGTTCGATGTAGGGAGGCCAATTCCTGTGCTTTCGTTATTTGGCTCCTAATCAGAAGCTCTAATGTACCCAGATTCCGATTCTTCACTAACGATATCCCCGATAGCCCGCCTGCCGACGCCCTTGATGGGATCTGCCACGCCTCCTTCTGCCTGTTACGCACATTTTGTGTTGTGACAAAGTTAATAGGCTCCTGTACTGTTTTTTAATAAGGGGTCTAAAAAAACACACACAGAGAACATAAAGAAAATGTTATAAGAGTGCAAAATGTCACGAATGTGACCAATACCTATCCCAGCCGCAAAGGCCGTTGTTATACTTTGATTAAAAATATATTTAAGCTTGCTAATTAACTTTCTAGCTCGGCATCGTCTGCTACCTGTGTTATCACAATCAGCCAAGTACTCGTATATACGAGAACATGCGCATATCTTTCACCATCCAGCTAAGGGACAGCAGCATTGCCTTACCCAAAAGCTATCCAACTGCTAGAATATTAGTTTTAACCAAGGGGTACCAGTGAATGCAACGAGTTGCCATTCGAATTAAAATACGGGAGTCTTTGCTTATGAGAAACACATTAGATGTCGATCTATTGCCTCTTACAATATGAAACAAAAGCATATAAATATTAATGAATACCAAATATTATAATTGAATAAAGTTTTATTTTAAATCGGTACTGGTGTCTTCAAATATTTGCGTGAATTACATATAAACACTCGCCAAGTTAGTTTTATCGTGTAGTTGCTTAATTAACCAATAAAAGATTTTGGTGTATCATACCAATACCTATTATAATCAGCATGCTCGGTGAGGTAAGACCTCATCGCAGAAGGGGCTCATCAACGATGCCATTATCGACGAATACTAACAAATGTAGTCTGGATAACAGCATTGCCATCATCGGAAATGGCGACCCTGTAAGCAGTGAATTACGAGGTTCAGAGACGAGAAGCAGACCATCGCGGGCAGCCACGGCTAACCCTTTTTTGTTAGCTCAAACGCGCCTCAAATTGGGTGATATTATGTAAGTATTACAAAATTCCATGAGCATACTAGGTAGGGTGAAAAGTAAGCTCCTTGACCAGGAAAATGCTCTGCAATCACAAAAAAAGCTTATGATGCCTTCTAGTCCATTTATATTTAGGCCGACATGTTAAATTTCAGCGCGATACAGTCATTTGCCTTCTTTGTGAGCGCCGATTTTTGTTGACGAGTTTGCCATCATGTTGAGTATGAGAGGCAAAACGGCGAAGAAATCAAAAAACCGTTGTATAAATATTAAAGGGCTAGAGCTCCTGTAGATTACACCGTAAAATATTGGTTTTGATTTTTGGTTCGTGGTGGCCAAAACTCCACTGGCAGGCCCTCCGATGGGCTTACACAGGAAAATGCCAAAAAAAAAAAATACATGAAATGGTATTGGTCGAGCGGAAAGTGAAGGCGTGCCAGCACGCAGAAGCCACAAGGATAAGTTCCGTGCGCACACGCCATATTTTTGGCAAGATTTTTCATAAAAAAAAAATTATCTTGGGCCTGGGTGCCGCGCATGCTGACTCCGGAGCAAAAACAGAAACGCGAGCCATTTCGGAAAATATACGTTTTAGGGCTCCAATTGATTCCTCGTCCACCTTATTCGCAAAATTTGTCTTCCTCAGACTATTATCTGTTTCAAAACCTCAAGAGATGGCGTATTAATGAAACAAATAGCTCGCTCGTGGAGATCATCGACGACGAGTAGGAGGAACTTTGGTAGTTTTCAGACCCTCCGGAAATCGGCTCTCAAAAAAAGAACAAATGACTGCATCGCGCTGAAATTTAGCATGTCTGGCTAAATATGAATGGGCTAGAAGGCACTATTAACTTTTTTGCGATTGCAGCTCATTTTCCTGGTCAAGGAGATTATTTTTCACCCCACCTAGTATTATACATATACATATATCGCATACTTTTATTTTTGAAAAAGTAGAAGAAGCTCAGCTCAATGTATGTGTTAACAAAGCTCACAGATATTGTGTTTGAAATTGTCGTTGTATGTATGTATATTTTATCAACTTAAGTTAAAATCAGAATCAAAATATCGTATCCGTGTTCTGTCCCGGTACGTACCGAAACAACTATTTTGGTGAAAGGTTCTACTCCGGTAAGATAAGAGACTCAAAGTAGTATGCACGATATCCTTAAATTTTAAAACTTTTATTAAAAGTAAAATAAGTTAAATTTGTTTACCGATAAAGCAAGGCTCGGTCCCACGATCCCTGGCGCATGGTCATATATATCATAAAAAAAACCTCTTTACGAGGTAAAAGTCTAGTGACGAAAACATTTGCATGTTACAAAATTACTGATAACCAATTTTGTGACGAATAATATTAAATTTTATACATGAATTATTAAAAAAATAATTTTGTCTGTTATATGAAATAGTAGCCCAAATCATATAAAACGTGGTAGATCATCTTGTATGTATTCAAACCAAATTTTAATTCAATAGGTTTATAATTGAAGTTTATGCCAAAATCAACGAAAAAAAATCACTGTGCATTGGTCTTATGCTAGGTACATCACTGCGGACGGCAATCCGCGCTAGTGACGAAAGCAGCACACAGGAAGAATGGAAAATGACTGTGCTATGACTGTCCGATCGGGTCGAGTTATATACCGATCGAAAGGTATGAATTTCACTTACAAACTTTTGGAAACTCACCTGGTTCGTGAGATAAACAGGTGTAAGTGGGAGGAAAAAAATTTAGATAATTGGAGCAAATGGGGCAGTTGGAGCCTTTTTGAATTTTTTTTCAACTTTGTATAGTACTGTTCTAATCAAAAATACGCATCGAATGACACCTCGATCATCGCAATCCGACCACTGGTTCAAAAAATAATTCATTTTGAAATTTTTGTTGGCCTTTGCAAAAAGGGATAAAAAGTCAGCCTGTCTGTTTGTCTGTTTGTTAGTATCAAAGCGTTGATTTAGCTTAAAAGTTTGAATGAGGACTTGTTCCCGAACAAAAATCTAGAAACGTTTAGCGGGAAATCACTAAAAACCGCTAAAATTAAAACCCCTATAGCATCCAAGTGTGATCTATATATCGTTGAAAAGGTATTTCGAAGGGCTCTTATGCATACCTTTCAACTTTTTTTCCAAAGTGCATATTTCAAAATCTTTTGGTGAAATAAGGTATTTTGTCTCACATTTTGGCGGCTTTTGAGAAAACGCTGCTAACGATTTTTAACTTAACTTTTGGCCCAAGGGACATTGTTATCGTCCTTGAACCTGTATGTTTTATTTGCAGAAAATTAAAAATATATTTTTATACAATTTTCATACAATTTTAATAAAGTATGCTTTAAATTTTCTGCAAATAAAACATACAAGTTCAAGGACGATAACAATGTCCCTTGGGCCAAAATTATGTTAAAATCTGACTAATTTTTTGGGATATACCTTGACATAATCGAATCGCGAAATCGTCGTCCCAATTATGAAAATTATGTTTAAAGGACATTTGGTCCTTTGGTTCTGTGAAATTTGAAAAGTCATGGTAATAACAAGAGTACTGACACTAAGTTTGTAAGGATCGGGCCATAAACACGTAAGAAAATTGGAATTTTTCTACTTAAAAAGCGCGAACCAAGAATTCATTTCAGAACTATGGTTTCTTGGTGAAAACATCTTAGAATTGACCATAGATTATGAAAATGGGTTACCATTTCTTATGAAAAAAATCTATGCATTTTAATGTACACTGCTTGCAGCGTCATGCGGAAATATACTGCTTGCAAGTGGTAAATTCTTTTTGCGGCAAATAAAACATTTTGTAATTACGATTATAGCTAGATCGGTATACATTTAGGGTTACTATTCATGTTTAAGTCGAATATTAGTCGTATATTCAGTTAACCGGTAATAGTTAACTGAATATATGCATTTTACTTAGAATTGGAATAGGACAGCAGCACCAAAGTGTCATAGCAGCCAGAGTTCGAAGAGTGCTGATAGTTGTTGCGCTTGGCATGTGTGTTTGTAAAGGGAACCAGTGTTGCCAGACAGTTTGGTTTAGCTCGTACAAGCAATGAACAAAGTTGCCAAAGCTAATATTGTCGAAAAAAATAAAATTTCAAAATTTCTGATGTCGTCATCATTTTTGGAATAACAAAATATATGAAAGAAAAAATAACTTATCCTTCAGTTTCTAAAGTCTTTCTTAAAATCGATTTGATGATATGTGGAACGAGTTTCCTTATAAGAAAGACTTTAGAAACTGAAGGATAAGTATTTTTTTCTTTGATATATTTAGTTATTTTCTTTCTAAAAATGAAACAAAAATATTTTTAAATGTTGAGATCATTTATCATTACTAAAAGCTATATTCGGTAATAGGGGCGGTAATAAGCTCTAGCTTTAAAATCTCAGGGAGCTTGTCTAACGAGATTAGATACCATAACTGTTGAAAAAAAATATTCACACAATCTCACATTTAAGATATTAAAAACTTTTTAAAATAAAAAAAATAATAATAATATAATTGTCTTTTTCCAATTTTTTTTTTAATTTTTTCTTGTAGAAAAAACAGAGTTTTAGCGTTTGACCGTAAATTTAAGCCCATTGTGATGCCACGCCTACTCTTATTTTGTTGTCTAAATTTTTTTGCAAATGTCTAGAACATATGTTTCAAATTTCAGACCGATATCTCGCTTCGCTTGAAAGTTACAGACTTTTGCCTTTAAATTTTCTTAAAAGCCATAGTTCATGACTTCCTCGGCTAATTTTAATGAATTTAAAAAAATGGTTTGGTTAATTAAACAAATAATATATTTTTAAAATTTGTCACAAAAAAATTAATGAAAATAGGACTCAACATTTTTGGAAAATGTGTTATTTTTTTTTAATACCTTAAATACCTCAAAATTCCTTAAAATACCTTAATCTAAAAACTTCATGCTTCTCAGCGGAGGCTAGGAATTGATTTTAGATCTATAGTTTCTTCGTGAAAATATCTTGGAATTCATCGTAGATTACGATTCTGGTGGACGATTTTTGCGAAAAAATATTGAATAAGAATTACCAATGCTGGAACAGCAGATATGCCGTATTGCTTGAAGTTATCTTTATATAAAGTTAGGATTAGAGGTGGTTAATTCTCTAAATGTCTTTTTTATAATAAGCATTAAATATTTATTAGCTTCGGGCGTTAATGCACTTCTTGTAGTGTCATAAAGCCCACAAAAAAAGTGACATAACGCCCTGGAAGGGTGCATGACATAAAGTCCAGTGTCATAAGGCCCGCTGCCGTTATGAGTCATAACACGACTTTATGACATGCACCCTTCCAAACATATAATCTGTGAGTTTGGTTGAAAGGTTAATTTGCATCCGATTGTGCTTATCGCAGCTATAAGATATGGTAATCCGACTTTGACCAAATTCGGTCAGAATGTAAGAGACAGTCCCAAACATATAATCTGTAAGTTTGGTTAAGATATCTTAAGAAACAAAAAGTTTTTCGTACTAAGAAATTCCGTGACCTGTGACCCCAATTTTGGCCCACTTATAGGTCGAATTTTGCAAATTGTCTCATCTATGGTGTGTGCAAATTTCAGCTTTCTATCTTTTACCGTTTGGGCTCCTCGTTGATGTCTCAGTCAGTGAGTCAGTCAGTCAGTCAGGACAAAGAGTTTTATATACCCTTCCGTCCTAGAGGTGTCGATTGGTCATGCTTGAACTACCTACCCCACTACTACTGATTGACCCAATGGTAAGCGAACGCTGAACCACCGAGTAAAAAAATTTGTGCGTGCGAAAACGAAACGTAACGAATTAGCATCACATTTGTTTTTGGTAATTCGCGAATAGGACATAGGTGACCGAAAAAAACATAACTTCGACTATGATTTCTGTCACTGTTTGTTTCTGAATTTACAAAAACAATTGTGATCCTAGTACCGTTTGTTTTTGTTTTGCTTGCTTCTCTTTCGCAATAATCGAACACTGCTTATTTTGGCAGTTGAACAATTTTGTGAGAGCATTGCAGTTGAGAGAAGTGCAGCAGAGCAAGTGCAAATTTAAAGTGTTTTTTTTTTAATAAATTTAATTCAAAAACTAAAATATGTCGGGCAGTCAGTTTTAATACTTGCTTAATCACCCCAAAAAATATTAAGTTTATAAAAGTGTGCACAGTGTCAGCTTGAACATGTCGACTATGATTCTATGAATCGGAATTACACTAGTTTTTATATGACTCGACTGGATATTTGAATCATGATTTTGAATGACTTGTAAGTCAAAGTGATTGTACAGACCAAGGTGGATTAATAACAAGGTGATGTATTCGCTGTCTCTCGGGGCAAATCTGTCAAAATTAGTCTGAGAGAGAGAGAGATAGATATATAGAAAATGCTCTCGTGATGACGTTTGTGCCCCGAAAAAAGAGGGAACGTCAAATGAATACATCACCTTATTAATCCACCTTGGTACAGACAGTGTGAGTATGGATAGTGTTGGGTGATTCACATGATTCGTTTGAAAGAAATGTGATAATTTTGTATTTAGTGTGCAATCATGCAGGGCTCTCCTGCGAACTAGTGCCTAGTACTAGAGGGTGTATGTCCAGTGGGTCGGCACCTACACATGCATATATTATTGCATTATGTTAGTGTGCATTTTTGTTCGTCTAACAGCGAAATAACAGCGACGTAACAGAAACAAATCGTAGCGTGTACGTGAGCGGCAGCGCAGTCGTCAAATAAATACAATTCCTTAAGCTTAGTACTCATGAAAAAAAATTTTACGCGGCGTAAATTGCTCAATATTTCGCTGTCGACGAGCGTTGCCAATGCAACACGGAAAAATAACAAAAAGCTGAGTGGTAACTCTATGCGTCAACAGCGGGTAATTTCAAATATGAACATGCAGAACTGATTTGGTAAAAAGAGGAGAGAATAGGCAATGAAAAATTTCAAAATAAGTTAATATCTTATAAAAAAAACCTCTTTACGAGGTAAAAGTCTAGTGACGAAAACAGTTATATGCCCCAAAATTTCTGATATCCAATTTTGTGACGAATAATATTAAGTTTTACATATAAATTATTTTAAAAAGAATTTTGGCACTCGGCACATTGCGCTAAAATGTCTCAATTCTTTATAAAACTCACTATTTTGCGCAGTTCCGAATGCAAAAATTTTTTTAAAATAATTTATATGTAAAACTTAATATTATTCGTCACAAAATTGGATATCAGAAATTTTGGGGCATATAACTGTTTTCGTCACTAGACTTTTACCTCGTAAAGAGGTTTTTTTTATAAGATATCAGAAATTTTTGAATAAGACATCAGAAATTTTGAAATTTAATTTTTTTTTTTGAAATTTTGATATTTAATTTTTTTTTTTTGAAATTTTGAAATTTAATTTTTTTTCGGCAGTATAACTTTGTCAACTTTGTTTGTTTGTACAAGCTAAAACAAACTGTCTGGCAACACTGGTTCCCTTTACAAACACACAAGCTGCTATGACACTTTGCTGCTGCTGTCCTATTCCAATTCTAAGTAAAATGTATATATTCATTAAGAGGTAATATCGACTAACATTCGACTAAATCATGAATAGTAACCCTAAATATATACCGATATTTCCGCATTGCGCTGCAAGCAGTGTACATACTGCATATGTACATGCAGAAGTGTAAAGGTAAAAGTATATTCAGTTAACGGGTAATATCTTGCCCAAACGAATTTTGAGAGATATGTTTTATATGTCAAAAAACGCGGAATTGAATTGTCTACAACATATAACATATTAAAAAGTGATTTAAAGCACAGATTTTTCTTAAACCGCCAAACCGTGGGAAAAAAAATCTTATTTCACCTGTAGCTTTTTACCTGTGTTCTTTAGCAAAAAAGTTTACAGCTATGCTTAAAAGCCCTTCAAAATACCTTTCCAACGATATATAGACCACATCTGTAGCTTATATAGTTTGGATGCTAGAGAGGTTTTTAGCGATTTCCCGCTAAACTAGCGTTTTTGCGAAAAAGTCGTAGAACAAACGTTTCTAGATTTTTGATCGGGAACAAGTCCTCATTCAAACTTTTAAGCTAAATCAACGATTTGATCCAAACAAACAAACAAACAAACAAACAGACAGACTGACTTTTCATCTCGTTTTGAGAAGGGCACCAAAAATTTCAAAATTCATTATCTTCTTAACCAGTGGTCGGATTTTGATGATCGAGGTGTCATTCGACGCGTATTTTTGATAAGAACACTAAAAAATTAAAATAAATTTCGAAAAGGCTCCAACGGCTCCATTTGCTCCAATAATTTATATTTTTCCCCTCCCACTAACACCTGTTTATCTCACGAACCAGGTGAGTTTCCAAAAGTCTTAGTATGCAAATTTGTAAGTTTAATTGATACCTTTCGATCGGTATATAACTCGACCCGATCGGACAGTCATAGCAAATTTTCCATTCTTCCTGTGTATATATGCTAGTCGCCTTCGCACCCTTCGTGCTGCTTTCGTCACTAGCGCGGACTGCCGTCCGCAGTGATAGGAGAAATATGCTATGGCACGCAAGCGAAGCGGGTATTGGGTGCACCTATCGCTTTTGAACTTTTTATGGGGATTCTCCTTCTATATTAATGAAAATATACAAAACTATTTACTTTATGTATATAATAACAATTTTAACTTTCGTTCTTGCTTATAATCTACCAATATTGTCGTCATTATGGTCAACGTCACTATTTTTGGTCAAAGTTTCGGCCATATACCCAGCGAAACTCTAAACAGTTCGATGTTTCGCGGGGCCAGTCAGCTGTTTCAACAGCGTTGCCCATTCTGTTCATTTACTTAACAGCTCTGTTATTTTAGTTAGAACTGCGGACGCCCCAGCGTAGCTAAATGTCAAGTTCTTCTCCTTCCCCTTACGCCAGCGTTTTTTTTATATGGAGTTTGGGTTTACGCTGGGCCTTTTTTTTTCATGAGTACTATGCTTAAATGTCAAGTTCTTCTTCTTCCCCTTACGCCAGCGTTTTTTTTTATATGGAGTTTGGGTTTACGCTGGGCCTTTTTTTTTCATGAGTACTATGCTTTACCATCAAAAATATTTCGCTATTAGCTATTGTAATAGCCAAAGTTCCACGATCTAAAACTTTTTGTTCTGTCTACTGATCATGCGCTCGGACTCGACTGAAATGGCGGGCACACCTAAATAAATGTTAAAACATAAAAATATGTATTAATTTTAGTTCCGTTACGTTCTTCTTATCCATGTCAGACAATTATATAATTATTAAAAACAAATCTTAAATGCAGATGCCAAAGGAGAGCCTTTCTGTGACGAGTTGAGCGTCATGAAAAACTATCGAACACTATCGATAGTGTACGTCTGCTATCGATGGCGCCTCGATAGTGCTTGACCATCGATAGTGCCATCGATAGTTCTCCACCTCTAACGCGCACGAGATAGAGCCGTGCCGATAGCCGGATAGTCGGACCATCGTTATTGGCGATAGTACCATCGATAGTTCTCCACCTCTATTTCGTAGTGCGCATGTTTTAAAAATTTCGCTGCTGTACAAGCACTGGTAAAATTTCCCCGTGGACGTCAAATGCGGGGAATTTATTTTTGTGGAAGCTTCAGTCGGCGGGCAAAACTCGTAGCTTGCAATGAGACATTCCTTTGTAAGGGATAAGTTCTTCTGGCAATTCAGCAAACCTAAGAGACCGCTCCGGGGATAACTTTTTGTCTCGATCGAGATGATAAAAGCTGAATCGCAGAAGGTTCTGAAGACCATTCCGATGGACGACTTTTTCAAGTGTTATGACATCTAGAAAATTCGTTGATATACGTGAATTTCAGCGGAAGGGGATGATATAGATTTAGATCAGCGGTGGGCACGCATGAGCTCTGGGAGCTATGAGGCGGCTTACAACCTTTGTATGCGCCGTCATGTCGCACACAGGCAGCTCGAGTCCAGGCATTTTATGGCCGTCATAAAAAGCAACAAAAACGCACACAAGCAGCTCGAGTCGAGAGCTCCCAAGTTAAAATTGTGTGCCCACCGCTGATTTAGATAAGTAATTAAAACTTTTGAAAATGTAAGAAAATCACCTGTGTATACATTTTATTTTGGTAGTATGTATATGTGAAAAATCTGTTGTGTCTCTGTCTATTTTTTCACTTATTGTAGCAATTTACATAACTGTAAGGCAAATTAATAATGATGAAACATGGAGGCCAATACTTGATGAGGTAGGTCCGGTGCGGTGACCAACATGAGAGAGACGGAGACGGACCAACAAGCGGCGATAATATTTGCTGAACTCTAAATGTATCGATGTTACACCGATGAGTTGTTTATGATGAAATTAAAGTCAGGTGGAGCATTCACTCATCACTGCCTTTTGGGGGCCTTGGGGCTTACTTTATTCCCCATGAGAATGTCAACAAACTTCATGGTGAATAGTTGTGTTGTCAAAAATCGAAAAGAATTGTACAAAATATTAAATTTTATTTGTGCTCACAAAGTCGTTTAAAAGAACAGAACTAACAACACCACATCGAGTAGTTGTGTTTCGAACAAATGCCAAAATGCCTCGGAAATGGAAACTTTGTGGCTCAAATTCAAATTTCGCAGAATAGCGGAATGAAGCAAAATAGAAAAAACAGATGTTTGACGTGCAAGCTTTCACTAGCTGCTCTCTCAGAGAAAATGCTCTCAGCGGATACTCCATCATGGGGTTGTTCAGCACTAGGGTAGTGTGTTAAAAGAGTGAACCTTGTTATGGGGGTGGAATGGGCAAAGAAAACTTAAAGCTTTATAAAAAGTCATGTGTGACACACAACCAGATGTTTGAGACATCTTTGAAAGTTGAAAATAATAAACTGGTCAACACATACATACATGCATATTGCTTTTATGCTCATTTTCCGAAGACAATGTCCTGGCTATTATACAATAAAAAGCTAGCGACAACACTGGACGTGTGACAGCAAACGATGAATACAATAATACGAAAGTGTATGTGTACGAGCGAGATAGCTAATATCTGTACATATGATGACCAGTGTTGCCAATTCTTGTTTGAAAAAAAAAGAGGAACGGTGCAAAAAAGCTGAAAATTTATTTTAAAGAAAGCCATGAACAAAGCTAGTTTTTCAATTCATTAATTGCTGTATTTTCGCCTGAGCGGGAAAAGTGAGCTCAGAAAGAAACTGAACAATTTGAGCAGCAGCATTAGAAGTGAATAATTTCATCCATGTTTTCCTCATTCTCCTGATTTGCATTATCATATAATAATCCCGTTCCTATCATCCGCGGGAATTTATTGGGAGGCCTATTATGTGTAGCAGCACAATTTATAATTCATAATAAAATATATTATTTTGATTTTAAGTAGCAAACTATTGAACCAATTTTCTTATATTAAGTACACTGCACATTGGGCCAGAATTCTTTTTTTTTTTTGGTTATACAGTCAAAAATTTTTGACAATATATCTTGAATTTGACTTAGGCCCGTTTTTTCAATGTCTAAATAATGTATTTGATAACTACTCAAAAGAGAATTTTATGTAAACTGTATAGAATGTCAAATTTAAAATTATTTGTTGAATAAAACTTATATGTCATAGGTATGTCGAATCGCTAAGAAATAAAATTTTGGTGACAACGTTGTATTTTTGACGCGTTAGCAAAGTAAGATGTTTTGTCAGCTGACAACTTTGCGCTTTTTCTGTGGAAAAATCAGTTATCCAAATCTTTCTTAAAAATATGGATAATAAAGGTCAAGGTATGCCAAATATAATTATTGTTAAGTTATTCGAAATATGTGTTTAAGGTTGTAGTTATGGATTGTCTATGCTTAGTCTTAATTTAGATAAAACTAACTGAAGTGCTCATATACCGTGGAGTAAACACCTAATTTCTGCCACTTTCTGCCAAAAAGTAATTATGCAAATGTTTACTCTTAACTGCGATTTTGAACTTGTCATTAACACTTTTTGCACGATTTTTTCCATTCTCTTTAAAAACACATGTTGCAGATGTGCATTTATGCTAGAAAATCGGATTTTTGCCGATTTTTTTTTAAAAGACATGGTCAAATTAAAAAACATAAAAATTGTAAATTCTACTTTTGCCTGATTAGCATACATGCGAAGAATGAAATATTTTCCTTTATATTTAAGTTTATAAAAAATAGGTAAGAAATAAGAGGGGTGAAGACAAGGTTCAACTATAAAACAAAAAAAAAATAAATTCGACTTCAGCCTAACTAAGATTCATGCCAAATTTCAAGTCCCCATCTTTATATTAGGATTTGATAAAAATTACACACATTTCTCATAGTCGGATGTGGAGATGAGGGCGTGGTCCAAACCCAAAAACAAAAAAAAGACAATTCTATATTAGTCTAACCAAAGTTCATGCTAAGTTTAGAGTCTCTAGCTTTACAATTAGACTTTATGCCAAAAAAAAAAGAGATTCTGGACCAATGTGCACTGTTAAGTATCAATGGCAACCTTAGCCTGGTCTGCACAAGTATTATTGCCCCCCTCATAGCAATTGAATTCAATCCAAAATTTTGTAGTCATTATTGTGCCATTTCACGAAGTGCATCTTTTATATTGGGCTTTAATTTCTCCTATATTTGGGCATTTACAAAAAAATCGGAAAAGAGCATTTCAACAAGAAAAAAGCCAGAATTTCCATTGCCCGCTATTTGCAAATTTTTCCAGCAAGTTGCCTTTGAAAAAAGCCAGACTTGAAGGAAAAAAAGCTAATCTGGCACCACTGATGATGGCAGCAAAAATTGAGAGCGCTCTCTGGATTGTCGCTACCTTGTATTATTTTATCATGGTCCTAGCTAGAAGGTACTACTCGGAGTGAAGTGCACTTTATTCACAATGGCAGTGCCTGAAAGTTTGACTTGAGCTTTTTGTTTTTAATCTAACGCGCAGGACTGTTTGGTTTGCGGATTGTGCGTGTAGTTGTGTAGTGTAGTGAAACGTGCGAAGTTTAATAAAAAAGTCTCTCATCGAGTTGCGTTTAGTTTTTCGTCCAAATAGTAACACAAAATCGGTAACTGGTCGAGGCAGGACGGTTTTTGTATATTTTAATTTTTGCGATAAATAAAATGATAGCAATTGTGATTTTCGGTGCTTGATAATTGATTTATTATTTAGCCATTTGTCGTCTTATATGTGTGAATGCGTGTGTGTGTGTGTGTGTAGATAAAAAAGCAGCTCAAGTGGTGAAAATAATGTTACAAACATTCAAGCCAATAATTGTTAAATTGTATGTGGAAGAAATATTTTGGAAATGAAACGAAAAACATGAAAAGTGAATTTGAAAAACGAAAGATTAATTCGCCGCTTATTTAAATATTAGTCCACAGTCATATGCCATCCAGGATCGTCTTCCACATGTTTGTTCCGCTTTGTCGGTTGTAATTGTGATTTGTCACTTACATTTACAACTAGCCCCAATATCAGCGCTTTACATATGTACATACATACATAAGTACTTTTGTGTCGGTTTGTGCGAGTTGGGTCAGCGGGCTGGAAATACAATGCTTGGAATTTGGCGTGGGCGACGAAGGCGTCACAGCCAGCGTCAGCGTCAGTTTTGACTACGGCAAGTGAATTTCGGTGGTTCCAGCGACTCTCGTTTTGTGTTGTGTTGTGACGTGTAGACTTCGGAAGGTGAATGAATTGCATCAAGCAGCAGCATCAGAAATAGCTAAATTTTCAATTTATTCACACTTTGTCAATAAAATAATTCATAAATAGACACATATTCATTTACAACTTGTATGTTGATGAACGAAAAGCCCTTAAAACTATTTATTATTATTTTTATGTTTGTATACATACATACGTACAACATGTATCCATATATGTACATATGTATTGTACATTTATGCTTTGTAAAATTTCAGAATGAAAGTAGAGCAAAGCGCTAAAAAGTAGACAACGTTTCATCTACAGTGGCTCACAGCTTATTGCAACCACCACGTTCAAAGAAAAGTATAAGCATCTATAAATTCTAAACTAAACGAGATATGAAGATAATTTTAATTTAAGTTGATAGTCTGATGCTTTTACTATTTTCCCAATATTTTTTTAATAATTATAAACTAACTGATAATAACTTTATTTTACCTGCTTTTTTTTTTTGGCAATTTTTAAAAAATCATAAGTACTAGCGAAGAGATTTTTTAAACATTTTTTTTCCACTCACTCTAGAACTGTTTGAAGAATTTTTTGCATCAAAATATGAATTTTTTTAAAAAATCGAGGATAAAAGATAGACTTTTACAAAAATTCTTAACTTTCAATTTGTACTTAATGGGTTAAAGACTTGTATTATCATTTAAACAGAATTTAAATGAATAGAATATTAAACTAAGAAATCTGCATCAAATGTTGTATTTGTTATGCTCGATTTATATTCCAATTTCAAAGACGGTGACAATGAGCAAAAAATAACTTAGTGATGTGCGGTCACTGTACTATGATATGACATTAATTACCATCATAATAGTTTTTAATATTTAATCTATTCATGATTTGACCCTGTTTTAAATAGTTTCGAAATTTATTCTGAAAATTATACAAAATTTAGAAATTTGATATGAGTTGAAACTTTTTTTTTGTATGAGAAGTTTTTCAATTTGCAATATCCCAAAATCCTACCAAAACTATGAGCAAAATGTAAACACGAAGGGTTGCTGCAGTACACGTTTCATTCTCATCTGTGGAGAGTCGGCAGTCCATGGTTGCCTTGCCGTCAAGCTTTCCAGAAAGTCAGAAACGTTTACATTTCTATCGTTCCACATTACACCACAGCGTGTTGAATTTCTTTCATGACCATTCTTATGTATGTTGTGTCTGCAGTGCATAGAGCAATTCATCCCCTAAGTTTTCATTCAACACGCTATTCCAGCAATGGAATGTTATACTAATACATATATACATATATATAAATATACATATGTAAAAAATAATCATTTGTACATACTTAAATACACTTACAAATATTTACGTAGCCAAAGTATTAAATAAAATTTACGATATGTTTTAAGCACATGTGTCTATTTATGAATTCTTAAATTATCGATGAGTGTAAATTACAATGCAATTACAAGTTTTATATCTACATATGTACATTACCTCTTATATACATATATGAGTATAGATTTATGCATATGTGCATGTACATGTCGATTAGCGTGCGTGTGTGTGTGTGCATGTGTTTGTGCGTATGTGCATTTCAATAGGTCATGAACTGAATTGACCCGAACCAAGGCAAAACTACTCTAAAACACAATGCAGTTAAAATTCCAATAAAGTTTTTTAAAATAAATAAAAACATTTAAAAAGTGGGACTAGACAAAAATTATGTTTAAAACAATTACATGTATAAAAGCGACGATATAAAAATTTACTTCTGATTTACAATGTGAATGAATAATACTAAACTATAATGCAGATACAAATCTTCAAATCGTATATACAAAAGTTTACAGGTGTGCTACAGAAATCACAAGTGAAAGCGAATTCAGAGAAAAGTAATTCCGCTCGAAAAATTTAACAGTGCCACAGAACTTCGAGTGATTTATTTTTTTAGGGTTGGCCCCTTCTCAGATTACCTTTATAAGGGTTTGTTTAGCAACTTTTTGAAGTTTATCATTGCAGAATAATAGGTTTTTATTTTATTTCATTTTTAATTAATATTATTTGAAAGTTATTGGCGCGATAAACAAAAGTTACTAGACAACTCTAAATTTTTAAATTCTGACTACAAATGTGACATTCAGGCCTGTTCTGAATTCCGAACGTTTTCAAAAAGTTAAAACGAAACGAAAACGAACGTTTTACTATTTTCTGTTCTGAACTCCGAACGAAATTAACTTGTTTATACTTTTCGAGCTCGGTTTCGAAAACGATTCGAACAAACTAAATTAATTTTTCAAAATGCCATCAACTATGGATATTGATTGCTTGCAGGTCAATCTGATTGACCTGTGAATGTGCTTATTCATATTGACAATTATGGAGAACCAGAGCTGTCATCAGTTCAAAAATAAAAGCATTCAAGCTTCAATTTGTATCTTAAATACGATTAGATTAATTTAAAACTCTTTTTGAAAATGTATTTGAATATTTCAGGTTGAATATAGCATATAGAAGCTAAATTAGACTAAAACTTCGTTGTCCAATTTTGTTTTCGGTTTTGTTTTTCATGCAATATTTTATAGATGCTTATAAAAAAATTCTTTTAAAATATACTTCAACTATTTAAAGTTAAAGTAGTAATGTTAAATGTTTCCAAAAATGATCAACATTATTATAATTATCAGTTTAAAATTTTAGGTATTTATTTTAATGCTTTAAATGGCATTTACATTTAAAACCGGTAACTCTAAAGCACACGTTTTGAAAACGACAATTATTGTCGATTTGCGGAATTCAGAACAGCAATCAACTCGTTTTGTGGCAAATCGACTCGTATTCGGAATTGAGAACTGGCCTGATTATTCTCAGGCATCGGACGCCAGTGGATTGAGTGATAATTTCGTGTCCGTCAAATTACGTGAAATTCAAGTGGAAGAGATTTCTGTAGCACACCGGATAATACAGATACAAATCTTAAAATCGTTTAAACAAAAATATCTACTTAAAAAAGTAAATAAATAAAAAGAATTTTGTGCATTAACCAAACTAGCAGATAATAGACAACGTCAGTGGGTGTCATAATATATTGTAAATACATACGTAAAAACAAAACAAAACTGTAAAGTGAGATAAAGATCGGCAAACGAAATCGCATTGGTACTCATAGTGCTTGGACGTCCAGTGTCGACCCGACTCTGGCCAAATACAGTGCGACCTTTGACTTGCCACCTCAATGTCCAGTTGTCACAATTGTGCCATGCGGACGGCGTGTCACTCCCGACAAATGCGTATTGTGGTTCATCTTGTGTAATATAACTATGGCCGAGCGGTCGTTACAAAAGTATCAGAAATTGGATATTGTGACGGTATGTTTATCTACATATATAGCTATAATTTGAAATGAACTAAGCATGCAATAACTTAAACCAGTGGTGTCCAAAATGACAAAAGCCTATCCCATGGGATAGGAGCAGTGTTGCCAACTCTTCGGGTAATAAAAAAGCTTAACTAGTTTTTGAAAAAACCTAGAAATAGCCAGAGTAGTGAAACGATATTTTTATTGATTTAATCCAGTATTTTTGAAAATATCTCAAGTTTGTCCAACATATCGTCGTCTCCAGCTGAACTTATGTAGATCTGATTGCTCCCTATCTTTTTTAAGCATACTGCTTTTACTTCATAATTATGACAGCATTTATCTTCTATTGTTAATATTATATCCCAGGTTTTAGCCCACATTTTAACTCGACAACGCATATTTGGCGGAAGTTCGATCGCCGCACGTTGTTTGACCGCCACTCGTCTGTTTTTGAACCAGTCTACGAGCGTTTGACGAGACTCTCGCTCAACGTCCGTTGCTTGGTCCACTGGGAAAATATGAGTTAAACTGATAAAATACCTTGGTGTAAAATTAATTTTAATGTTTGAACGGTCATTCTATTTCCAAGTTTATTTTAAACATTGTTTATTTTGCGTGCAAATTCGAAAGTTTTGCATTAATGCTAGATTTTCAATATGTGCAAAAGCATTTCCCACCACTAGCTGCATCTAAAGCTAGCCAATCTTGCCCCCCACATTCATAATTTTACACTATTTAGCTTTTGAAATTCACACAGAATTGTTATTTAAACTTGAAAAGAAAAAAAAAAAAATATCAATTGGGCTTTTATTTTTCTGCTTGTTGGTCGCCATGTTTGTTTAAAAAGATTTCGACTAGTCGAAACTCTGATTCAATCGAAGTTTGGAAAGGCCAAATAAAGATGCCATCTATTTATTAAACAATGTTGTAAAACCCTTGAAATTTTCTGCCCATATTCCCGCTAGCCGTTATTTTAAACTCGCTAGATCTAGCGGGGAAATAGCTAAATTGGCAACACTGAATAGGAGAGAGAATACGAGTGTGTTCGGCTTTTTATTCGAAACATTTGATCGGCTCATTATGCAATAAGTATAAGGTGGTCTCGTCGGCTGCTGAATCGTTAGTTTTTTAGGGCGCGATCCCTTTTCCTCGCACTGTCTATTAGTATAGGCAAGGCCCTACTTTCTTCCGACGAGACCACCTTATACTTATTCCATCATCAATCGGCCGATCCTTTTTGATGTCAGTCGCTGATCTGCGTTCAATTCAGCGCTAGAGTTTTATTATACTTACACTGTAACGAATGCCTCGCTCCCTTTACTTTGCGAACTGTAAGGACGCGACAATTCGAATATGCTTTCATTTCATATTTTCAGTGTAAAGCAGTAAAACGTTTAGATTAGTTCGCACACATATTTAATTGTGTGAGTTTGGACACCATGGAATGAAACTAGTTATAGTTGTAATTATAGTACTTATGTATATGATTGATCACTTTTTTTATTTTTATGAAACATCGCTGTTAAAAAGATTTAATTTAACGATAATTAAGAATTCTATTGAACAGAACAGGCATGCCGTAATAATATTGAATGAATTTCTTATTTCTACATATTGATTAGGTTGGAAGCAGCTCAGGAAGCAGTGCTAGCAGGGCATCAACAGGACTCCTTAGGCGGGGGGCACTTGGGTCGAAAGGGAGCCCATCGCTTAGCTGATAGAATGGGTGGCCCAAAAAAAGAGGAAAACCCACCAGGTGGAGGTCCGACGTCATTGTTTATCCTAACTGAGGATAACCCAATTAGAAAGTACACACGATTCATCATTGAATGGCCGCCCTTTGAGTACGCTGTGTTATTGACAATCATAGCCAACTGTGTTGTGTTGGCACTAGAGGAACACTTGCCAGAAAGCGACAAGACAGTATTGGCTCAAAAATTGGTAAGCCATCGATATTTTCATTGATTTCTTAAAACTGGTAAAGACTGTGACTCATTTCGTATTATTGTGGAACACAATTGATTGAATTACATTATTTTTCTAACAGGAAAAAACAGAGGCCTATTTTATATGCATTTTCTGTGTAGAAGCATCGCTCAAGATCATTGCCTTAGGGCTTGTTCTGCATAAACACTCCTATCTCAGGAATATTTGGAACATCATGGATTTTTTCGTTGTAGTGACGGGGTAATTATGTATTTCAACAGTTTGGTTTCTAATTCAATTTGTTGTATCTACCTTTTATATTTTGGCGACAATCCCGCACAGCAATATATATTTATAATTTCCACTTTCAAATGTAATTCTTCAGTTGCATATTTATTTAAAAAACGATAACGTGTTTTTCGCAACGGGTTTAGTAGTATTTAATAGACAATACCTAGCGTTAATTACAGGAAGTCAAATTAATACCGTTGCAATAACGATATAACTAAATAACATTTTTTTGGTTAATATTCTCATTGTTTATTTTTGTTAATTAGTTGATTGAGGCAAAAAAAATAACCTTTATCACTTGAGCCCAGTGGTGCCCAACATGTGAATTTCCCTGCCAAACGTGACCTAACCCAGCAAGCATTTGGAAGATAATTTTAATAAAAATCAACAGGATGAGTCCATTTCTAGCCCTTTGATGATTGAAAACAATTTAATATCGTTAGTGATTTAAAGAAGACTCGGAAATGACTCAGGGTTGAGGCCTATTTAGACTCGTAGAGAAACGATTGCGGAATGAAAAACTTCATATAAAATACAGCGGAAAATTTGTACTATTCATCGTTGAAATGTGGTTTTTACTTCCGCAACGTATTGGCATAACGTTCTGTTATCAATGGTGTAGCAATGTTATTGTCATGTAATATAATAATATAATTCAACCCTATAGCAACGTACATCTTTGTCAAATCGTCCCTTTTTATTTCTCTTGCGCAGATACGGATTGATCCATGGTCTGTGATCCCTCTTATTCTTCTGGTGCTTTTCGCCATAATTAATTGAATTAATTTGTTTCTGTCACTTTGTCTTGTCACTTTCTTGTCAGTCAACATAACAGTGCTTCGAAACTGAAGAATTTTTATTGTTTTCATTCCACCGAGTCTAAATTGACCTTGCTGTTTCAAATGCTGGCTATTAAAATTACAATAATAATCATAAGAAAATGTAAACTTATCGCAAACTGATCGTTTAGTCAATGTGCAATAAAATATGTGTAAACCAGGGGTGCTCAAAGCCAGCATACGGATGAGTTCGCACCAATACTTATAAGCAAACGCATCAATACTAGAAGAAAACAAGAGAAGACAGCAACAAAATCACATTGAAATTGTTGTTGCTCACTTCTCTCGCGATCGCAAACACCAATCAGTAAAGAGAGCAAAATCGGTTTTTGTACTGCGCATTGTGCATACACACGAAAATGCTTGCATGTGTTGGCATTTTGTATACTCAGCGCCGTGCACGTACGTACCATAAGATTTTCGTTTCCTATGCTTTGAGGAATTACAAAAACAAATGAGGCCGAAAATGCATTGAATGAGCAACAGCTGTGCACCCCTGGTGTAAACGGTCTAGAAGGGTTGGGCTATCGCCTTCAAGCAAGAAATAATAGTCAAAAATATAAACTTAACAACTTTCATACTTAATAAAAAAACGAAGAACTGAGGTACACGAGCCTAAAAAGGGGAATTACATCTTCCAAGCTCTTCACTAATTGAACCAAAAGATTGAATAAAATGCTTGCTGGGAAGCTATTGGTAAATGTATGGGGTGCTTTTGGGCACCACTACTACCATCCGTTTTCTCATAGTCCAGAATTTGACTTTAATTTTTATACATTTTAAGTCAAAAATATCTTTCTCTATTTGGAGTGAGATCTTAACTCGACATTAAGAAAATGGCCCTTCATGTTAATTTATTTACAAAATATGAAACAAAAAATTAATATGATTATGTGTTAAATATAAAAATTAAAGATTTCGACGACTAGTTAAATTATGAAGCATATTATAAGCAGATATAATTATAAGTATAAATAGTATAACGAAAAGTTGAAAATTTTTAATGATATGTAATCTCTTTATTGCAATATTTTATTATGTAATTTTAAGAATCTTTAAATTAACAATTTATATATGTGTGCACCGACTTTTATATGGCATTCCCAATGCCAAACAGTGTCATGACGATATTTGCTGAGGCCAATATAGATGTTGACCTACGCATGTTGAGATCTTTTCGTGTATTACGGCCACTGAAGCTTGTATCCCGAATTCCAAGTAAGACCACGTAAATGGAGACACAATATACATATTATCTAATAATACATAGGCCAGAAACCTATTTCGTTTATTTCAGTAATTATATAAG
The DNA here is from genome assembly GCA_035047525.1 of Drosophila quinaria. Taxonomy (NCBI): domain Eukaryota; kingdom Metazoa; phylum Arthropoda; class Insecta; order Diptera; family Drosophilidae; genus Drosophila; species Drosophila quinaria. The sequence continues at coordinate 5,179,230 of JAWNPO010000455.1, read as the reverse complement.
TATATTATTATAGACCAATAGAACTAGGGAGCTAGATCACTTAAGACAAAACATCTAATAAAAGTAATATGATCGATATACTTTGCTTTTTTCAGCCTAGGAGCATATTAGATACTCATTCTGCCTATTAAAGAGAACATACTATATACAAACACATGCATATACATGTTTAAGTGAGAAATGACTTAGTTTACAGTAGGTGTATTCACACATTACTTCTCCATATACATTAGTTATTAGTACATTATTATGTACATTATTTATGTTTAAAATACGTATGAGTTCTCGTAATACTCGTGTTCTTAAACTATCCGGACAGAAACGAACATTGTTGTTAATGGAAAAGATTAAGAACATCGATATATTAGATAAGATGTCTTTTCTTTATCCTGTCCTTGTATTATGATCGTTTATGGTGCCTTCAAAACATTACTGAAGCAGGACGTGTAATCAAAAATCAAGTCATCAAGCTTTGTATAATGTGTGATTGACAGACTGGGAGACATAGATTTTAGCTGCTTTGATTTGGCTGTAAATGAGACCGGAATGTATATCGCCTTCTTGTTACAGTTATTTGTACAACTTTAAAATGGTTAGAGACGATATTTAATGTCTTAATAAGCCCCATGTATCCAATTATCTGTCAGACAATTTGGTTTTTTCAAACTCACAGATTGAGAATTTTCTTTCTTATACGAACATATTAATAGAAAATTTAATGCGGCATCATCAAAAGTCCAAATATGGGTTTAGCTATCAGAGTGTCTGCGCACAGGGTATCCCACAATCGAGTACTCTCGTTTTTTTCTTATACATATGTACATACACAAACATAAGTTTTCCCATAAAAGTCACAACTCATTAATTAATTGATTAAAAACTTTAAAACGCATAATCTGACAAATATTCATATATAAACTACTAGAGGGCTCCGCCCCCTGCTCTCTTCGTTCGCAGAATTGAAAGGATGTTCTTTAGTTGTCCGGTTTAAGAAATTTATATATAGTAATATTACATTTTTTGTAAAAAACGGAAATATTTAACTTCCGCTGTCCGCGGTTTTAATGATCATTCCTTGCAATTGGACTTTGGCCAAAAGTTAGATTTAGTGATTCAGCGGGAAAAATCCAAATTTGGCGGGAAAAACTATATTTAGAGGGAAAAATCTAGATTTAGGGAAAAAGTCTAAATGTAGCAAGAAGAGTTAATCTGTGAGTTTTTTTAGGATATCTCATACGACAACAGAGTTTTTGGTTCTAAAGGTTACTTTGCATCTGATTGTTCCTATGACAGCTTCATGATATAATGATTCGATTTTGACAATTTTGATTTGGTAAGGATGTAAGAGACAGTACTAAAAATACAATCTGTAAGTTTGGTTGAGATATCTTAAGAAACAAAAAAGTTTTTCATACTAAGCAATTTACTGAACTTTGACCCCGAATTTGCGATCTTAGCTATGTTGATTCTCAGTCAGAGAGTCAGTAAGGACAAAGAGTTTTAAAAATATATATGGATTGCTATGTTTGACGTAATTAAGACATTGCAAAATCGGCCTTTAATGCATTTCTCAAATGGGTAATTTATTAGATTTAAATTTTAGATAGAACAGTTCATAATCAGTAGATATTTATCTCTTTATGTTAGGTCTTTAGAAATCAAAATAATTTTTGTAGTTGCAATTGTAATAGAGACAAAACATGTAATAATCTTTAAAATAATATTTACTTCGCCTGAATCGGCCAATTGACAGAGATTTTGACCATATACTTTGATAGAAATCATGAACTGTGTTATTAAATAATTTTAATGAATAGTAGTAGAATAATCAGAACATTGTATGTAAAATTATTCTGTGCATAGTAAGTATAATTTATTTTTAGAATGTAGAATGTTTATGAAATATTATTATAGAATAATATATATCAACGAATAATATATAACTTAACGAAGCATATTGTTATTACAAGTTATATGCTGGTTTGAAAATATATAAAACGTGTAGCAAACAGTATACGGGCCTGTTCCGGATTCCACTTATATTTTACGATCTTGAATCCGAAAATGTTGTCCCAATTTCCAATAAATTTTCAGCGAACGGTTCGCCGAATTTCCCTGCTCCTATATAAATTTTGCTGCATACCTTTCAGCTGAACAGTGATTAAAACATTCAGATCAATGGAACTGGTTATGAAGAAAAAATTAACAAAATCTACTATTTGAAAAGCAGTCACTTAAATATAAGAAAAACTCAATTATTGTAATCATTGGCCTTAATTATCAAGCTTCGTATGACAGTCAACATCTTTTATATTAATCCTGTTTTGTTTTGCATTTAATTATAAACAGTTTTGGCCGATCTTGTCTTAAAATAATTGATTTTTTTTTATTTTACGTGTTACCCAAAACACTCAAATTGTTGTTGTTTAAAATATGTACCATAGTATTTTTTCATTTTTTCACTTTGTACGCAACCCCGAATTTCCTACCCATTTTCATAAATAATTTTGAAAAATATAATAGGTCTAGCGAATTCATGTAATTATTATAACATATATCTGATAATGCAACATCACTCCTAAAGCATAAGTATCAAATAAAAACTGTTTTTCACTTTGATTTACCGCTGTCTATTTATCCCTATTGAATTTAAACTCACTAGCTTAAAAAAACCTGCCGAAAGTGAAATCCGGGACAGGTAAAGGAAATCATTTCCCCAAAATCTCGTAGAATGTGAAAACCGGAACAGGCCTCATAAAAGGCTTATAGGTATATATAAATAAATTCGAAATTAATATGGAATCAAATATGGGTTCTAGTTTTGATTCAAGAATGTTCCGAAACTAGTGTTTCGGTAAAAGGATGGATTTCGGGTTTCTCCATTCGGTTCTGATATGAGTACTTTTAAGTACCGGTTCAACAGTGCAATTCTAAAAATTGCAGTGTTGAGAATCTAAACTGTATGAATGAAGAAAACACGATTTTTGGTGCATTAACATGATATCTTCACTTATGTATCTAGTGTCGTGTTAAATCGTGCTAAAATTCAAAACAATTGATCTAGATCTACACACCTTAAGAATACAATTAGTGTACGAATTTAAACCACTATTAATTCATACGGCTGGCTTTTTTACACGTATGCAATGTTTGACGAACTATATTTGCCATGATAATGCAGATATCACATCCAAATCTATCAGGGATGCCACAGAAATCGCTTTCGCTTGAATTTCACATCAATTTCATTTCGCGGTGCCACAGGTCAATTCGCAAAATAATTTTGTGCGGAAAGAACTAGCGCTAAGTCCATTTTCGTCCGATGGTGCCACCTAGTCCGATTTAGATTTTCGAAGTCAGGGTCAGCGATGCCACATTTTTTAGTTAAAATTCGAAGTAAGATGTTTAAAAAATATATATGGAACCACTTTTGTTTTCTTTAAATTAAGCAGTAAAAAAATAGCTCTTTTGAGGTAAATCAAGTTTTATCTAAAAAAAACCTTAAACTTATTGTGCAATTTGTGAAAACATTTTTCGCGAAGAGTTGCCAGACTAGTGACAGACAATTGTTAGAGCTGTCGAGTAACATTTATTTTGTCGCGCCAATTACTTTTTAATTTTTTTTCAGCTAAACAAAATCAATTATTACATAAATAAATTAAATTATATTAATTAAAGAAGGAAAAAATGAAAAGTTTAATGTTTTGCAATGATAAACTTGAAAAAGTTGCAAATCAAACCTTTGGGTAATTTAATCTGAAAAGGTGTCAACCCTTAGCAGCCTAGTTCGAAAAGGTTGGTGAAAATGCTAAAAAAAAATTGAATCTCTCGAAGTTCTGTGGCACCTCGGAATTTTCCGTGCGGAATTGCTTTCTGAGGAATTCTATTTCGCTTGCGATTTTTGTGTCACCCCTGTATATTTTTTTGAATACAATTTTATTTTCTTTCCGATATGAATGTATTTTCAACAATAACATTAATACAATTTATTTAGTCCAACGCTTTTGTTTACTGATAAAAAAAAAAACAAAATATATCACTTTATAAAATAACACAAATATCAGAGTTTCTGAATACCCTAATTATAATTCCTAGCAACGACGACTAAATAGTGATAATGTTACAGTGTTTGCTTTTTTTTGATCTTCAGATCGTAAGTTAAACGTCCGCAGCGTACGAATTAATAATGGCTAAATTTGTTTTTTTTTTTATCAGTAAACAGAAGCGTTGGAATAAATTAATTTTATTAATGTGGTTGTTAAAAAAAAAAAAAAACAAAATGTTTTTCTTCTATAGTAAAGATAGTAAAGTTGTGTTTTAGAAAAAAATAGATTTGCATGTGATATTTGCATTATCATCGCAAATATCGTTCGTCAAAAATTGTACACCCGAATTAATAGTGGCTTGGGCTCGTCGTATGTACCTATTAAGTATAAGAAATTTTTCATCAAATTACAGTTTCTGTGCCCGATGAAAATAAATTAAGTGTGCGTCTGACAATAACTGCTTATATACTTTACTTTTATATATGTAATCATTAGATTGATTGTCAATCGAAAATATTCATTTGATGTGCTTTAATTTGATTTAGTTTACGTTCAATTGCTTTTTTATTTTTTTAGTTTTAGGTGATCCGTTTAAAAAGCATATTTGATCATTTGATTTAACACCAATTTAATAATTTTAAACATTTTTCATTGTATATTGCTAATAAATTGCTCGTTTCGATCGCTTAACGTCTTGCAAACAGATTCGTGACACTATACCCAAATTTGGGGCCCGAGGTAGACCTAAGAACACTTAGAGCCATTCGTGTGCTACGGCCCTTAAAATTAGTGTCTGGAATTCCTAGTGAGTAGTCCTTTCGTTTAAGTTTTACTTCTATCAATTTTCATAGTACTTAAATTCTTATGTATCAGTAATAACTTACGATACGGATTAGCGTATTGTAATAGGTATTAAACATGATGTGTAGAAACTTATACATTTATTCTTGTATAAATACGCATGCTCAAGATAATTGCTTAATGTATCTATAGTATGTGTATACCTTATGTATACGTAAATATTTGTATTGATGAGATAACTTATGCATAAGTTATGCTATCAATATGTGATTAACGGCATGAGTATTAATATCTTTATGTGTGTATATTAACATTTGTTCATAAATGTATGTAACTGTGTAGACACAACATATTCATTAAAATTTTACTAATTCAACTTGTATTTTATATTATCTGCATAATTCTTACCAACCTGGAAAACTGTGCTGAACAACGTATACCATATGCCTCATATAGGTTTACAAGTAGTTTTAAAATCTATAATCAAGGCGATGGCACCTTTACTGCAAATCGGTCTCTTGGTGTTGTTTGCAATCGTAATTTTTGCAATCATTGGACTCGAGTTTTATTCGGGCGCACTGCATAAAACTTGTTATAGCTTAGAAGATCCAAGTATATACACATTTAATTTTTTTATTTGAAACTTTAAAACTAAAGCTTTGGTTTTCTTCTTACCTGCCGGTTCGCACAGACAAACTTGTGAAAGAAGGTGAGTCAGAGACACCCTGCAACACGGATAACACTACAGAAAAAGCGGGAGGCTCCTTTGTATGTAATAGTACAACGAGTATGTGTCTCGACAAATGGGATGGACCAAATTCAGGAATAACAAGCTTTGATAATATTGGATTCGCAATGCTGACGGTGTTCCAATGTATTACAATGGAAGGCTGGACGTCAATACTATATTGGGTAAAGTAATGTACTTTATTGTAAGATTTATTCTCACGTAACTCGTGGTTATTAATAATGATTATATTGATTATGATTATAAATTGTTAAAACAATAATCAAAAACAAAACATTCGTTTTCTATTTTTTGACAGACCAACGACGCACTAGGTTCATCATGGAATTGGATATATTTCGTGCCTCTTATAGTTATAGGTTCATTTTTTATGCTCAACCTAGTTCTTGGTGTGTTAAGTGGGTGAGTTGGTTACTTTATGTTCGTACTATCTATAAATTTAATATTCTAATTGAACACAATTCTAGACAATATTTATGTTACGAATTTGACACTTTACTTCGGATTTGTAGTTCGTGTCGTTTTATAAAAATTTTGAGCATTACGTGATAGTAAAATATAATTAAAATAAAATTAGATAAGTGGAAGGAAAAATTCCATGGGATAACGCCACAAAATCATCTCGTCATTGTTGTCTTATAGACCAAGTATGGCTTTCTCCTGGATCTCTGGTGTGATAGATGGATTCCTTACCAGATATGAAAAATCCACAATAAGTTATATTTCTAAATCTCTAATCTTTAGCATTATTTGCTATTTGCTAAGACAGGTGCCTAAGCCTTGTCATCAATTAGCATTTTATCCATTTAATATTACAGCATAAAATCAGAGCTCCCAAAATATGCTTAATCAAATCTTTTTAAGTAGCCTGTGCACTGAAATGAGCACTAAAGTAATCAGAGCAAGAGCAAAAACGAGAGCCCGACCCCATTTGTTCTTTTTATTGTGTTCTTCGCTCACAGTAGGCAATCAGTTCGTTAGCACAAAAACACTTCGCGGTTTATATTTATTGAAGATTAATGAACTAATATTAATGACAATCACACTTTTATGAAATTGGTTTTGCTAAGCACGAGAGGAAAAAGGAAACGAAATAACTAGCTTAGCCCTTTAGTTTTGCTCTTTTGTTAGAGAGCAAAATATTAGATCCCAACCCGAGCACTTCCAAAAGCGTTCACGAGCGAACCATGAAAAAAATAGAGATTTTCGGGAGCTCTGCATAAAATACATGATATTATTGTAAAAGGCATCATAATAATGTTTTTTTCTGTATATTTGATTTAATATGTACAAATATATAGATGTGTTTGTCTAACTCACGTTAACCAAATATAAAAAATACTACTAAGGCCCATTCTTTCAATGCATAGTTAAGGTTTTAGTTAATTAAGTAAAAATATTTTGAAGTAAGATGTATTGTTAGTCATGTCAAATGCAAAAATAACTCGCAGTTATTATTTATCTGGAATATGAAACAACGGGCCTTAGAGTGTAAAAAAAAATTTAACATGACACATATAAAATTTTTATTTTGTCCACTTTTCAATATAATATTATGTTACTTCGCACACCAAATTAACATACCACCCTCTTTTCAAATCTTTCGAATAAGTGATTTATTGCAGTATATTTTTACGTTTCCATAAAATTGTTTTAATTAATTTAATTTATTAAAATGTTTATATTCTTGAAAATTCAGAGAGTTTTCAAATGAGCGAAACCGCGTTGAGCGACGCATGGAATTTCAGAAATGCCGATTTCGTGCCATGTTTCAAACCGCAATGGTCTCATATCTTGATTGGATTACGCAAGCAGGTTTTTAAATATGAACATAACCAATACAACCCTGCAAACTGCCATGATATTCGTTTAATCACACATTGGCAAACCTTCATGTCCTTAGAGTACCCTTATATCAATTAGCAAAGAACTTCCCAACATATTCTTCCTTCTATTTAGATCAGAATCAACAACTTTATTTATTAAGCCAACTCAAAAAATAAAAGAAACAACATTTGCAAAAGATTTTCCAACACATGTTCATGCATTCACAACGTACATATTATTATATACAATATTTACGTGTCTACATAAGCAAATAATATACGTTTCGCCAATACAAATACATATTGATATTTATATATTAATATACATACATATATGCATAATTATTGTATGAACTGTTTATGCCCAAATAGAAAAAATATGATTAACAATACAAATTATTATATATATACATACGAGCGTGCTCAAATGAATGCTAGTTAATTACTATATTTAAAGGTAGAACGCCAGATTTTCCAAATTTCCCGACAACAAAAACTTTGAACTTACCCAAGTACTGCAAAATCTATAATCTACAAACAACTGTTTGACCCTAAAACCTGTGTCTAACAATAACATTTAATACGTACAGTAAGAGCTCTCAAAATTTGCTGTCATATGTTATTGTATCTTTCTCCTAGCAACCCAATAAATATGTATGTACATTTATGTACATACATGTTACTTACCTCAATATTTCCATGAATTTTGCTAGAAACCCAAATTTAGCCACTGTTAATTCCAAAATTAACTATCTAGAGCAGAGGTGTGTAGCGAAATTATTTAACTGAGCTCTTGAACTACATATGCAACAAACATATGTTGTGGTGTCAAAAATTATAGTATTTAATTTAATTTGAAATGATCACAAACTTAAACGAATAATTTATTCGTTGTTCAATAAAAAAACTCTTCTACTACCACAACTAAATTATATTCAAATAGTGTAACTCTATCGTTAGCTCGTATCTAGGCGGTGCATCTGCACGCATTATCGAACATTTGCCGTGTTGTTGTTTGTTCATCGACGTAGAAGCAATCGAAATGCACAAATCTATTTGACACAAACCTTGGAGTGAGCTAAGTGATCTGAGCTATAGTATTCTTCGTTTCTATATTTGTTATAAAGGGTGATTTTTTTAGCTATTATCTTTTTGGCAACACTGGTTTAAACAGCTGACGCACGTTTCGTGATTTGTTTCACTGTCTTCAGTTTGGTCTATAATTTAACCATGAATCATCTTACAAACGAATAACGCTTGCAAATTATTGAATTTTATTATCAAAATGCGTGCTCTGTTAAGAAAGTTCATCGCGCACTTCTTCCATTTTATGGTCAGTTTAATCGACCCACTGAAGCGGCTATTCGGGCTATTGTGATTAATTTTCGCATTGAGCTTGACTTGCATGACATGTTCTTTCAACAAGACGGTGCCACATGCCACTCAGCACGCGTAACAATGGACTTATTGAGAGGCGAGTTCGGTAAACATTTTATTTCACGTTCGGGACCGGTCAATTGGCCACCCAGATCGTGCGTTATAACGCCTTTAGACGATTTTTTGTGGGGCTATGTTAAAGCTCATGTCTATACAGACAAGCCCGCTTCAATTGACGCATTGGAAGACAACATTGAAGCATTTATTCGTGAGATACCGGCCGAAATGTTGGAAAGAGCAGGCCAAAATCGGACTAAGTGGATGGACCATTTGAAGCGCAGTCACGGTCAACATTTGCATGAAATAATCTTCAAACATTAAATTATATGGATCGTACTATCGATTCAAATAAAGATTTCATTCATTGTTCTGAATTTTACGTGTTTTTTTTTTGATAAACTTTCCTATAGCTCTTAAAAAATCACCCTTTATATACAAAACGGAGTGCCCAATGGGAGTCACTAAGTGCCCACCTCTGATCTAGAGTATTCCTCGTTAATATAACTATTCAATAAATACTTCGTTCATCTACACTTATCAATTATGAAATTAGTTTCTTTTATTTTGTACTTTTATGCAATAGATATCAACGAAATTCCAATATATATTATGGTAAAAGATGAATTTAGACAAGAACAAATTAATTACAGTTCTATAAAGCACTCAAAATTAAATTAAATTTCTTAATTCGCTTATTCAGATACAAGTTAATAAATATCCCTGTTATAGTTAACGCTATTCTTACAAAGCTCCAAAAAATATAAAACTGTTATTTTTTTTCGCAAGTGTTCAGATTAGCGATGATGCCATTTAAAGAAAAGTTTTATCCATGAAGACTTGAAAATACAATACATAATTATTTTGTCGACTCCAGAAATCACAAGTATTGCTTTTCAAATTGAGTTAGTATTGGCCGTAATCTATTTAGCTACTTCGAGGGCTCGCCACAATAAATTGCTGCTACCTCTTTTTTTTTATTATTCAAATCAATTTTTATGTTTTTTAATATCTAAACATGTGGACAGAAAAAGAGGTGAAAATTATTATTTATAACACTTTAAATGCATGGGCTTTTATTCTAAGACTTTTTAAGCGACTTGTTTATCGAGAATACGATAAACGCCGCGCCGTCGAGCGCCGCTTGAACTGACATCCCCTCAGATTCCAAACAACATAAGATACAAACGTTTTCTATATGTCGTTTGATAGAATTTAAATAAGTTTTTGGGTTTGCCTTTAAACTTTTTTCTTATATACAAACGTAGGTAAAATTACTCAAGTGAAATATAAAAGGAAATAGAAATTTTAAGTTGTAATCATTGAAATTTTGTTTATTGGCATATGTCACAAATCTGTCATAGCTCGTGTGGGTAAGAAATTGTTGATATAGACATGACCAAGGAACTTAAGCGCCACTTGCAAAATTTGTGACTGTTAAACTCATTTAATAAATTTGATTTGATTGAAACTCCACGTGAGTGACGAAAGCATCTCGAAGGGTGCAAAATGCGACTAACAGTCACGACTGTCCGATCAGATCGAGTTATATACCGATTTTTATAATCTTTAGTAATACTAAGACTTATGGTAGCTCACACACTTTCCCAATAACCTTTTCCAATACAGCTACACTAATCTTATGGAACCTTTGCACAAAAAGGTCGGTTCATAAATAAAAAATGTTTGCAGAAAAGAAAACTTTTGCGTTGAATAACGTTAAGAGGCAGAGCAATTAAGCTTGAACGTGCGGCTAGAATCCAAAAACCCATGCACCTAAAATTAAACGTCTATTTTTCTGTTCATATGTGTACGTATATAATATATATTTACATACATATATATTTTTTCAACTATACAAGCACAAACTTAAAATAATGTTTAATATAATTTATGAAATATACAGATGTACACAAAATTAATTATTATCCTGACAATACACAATTAAATACACATATATTCTCAATGATAACAAATTTAAAATTGCATTTTGCAATGCAATACTTGTTCATTTGATAGTACCTATTTTTTGGTTTATCATATTCTATTTAATTATTTTTTGTAGTGAATTCGCAAAAGAACGAGAAAAAGTAGAAAATAGACAAGAGTTTCTTAAACTTAGAAGACAGCAACAACTAGAAAGAGAGTTAAACGGCTATGTTGAATGGATTTGTAAAGCTGGTATAGTATTTACCCCTTTCCTTTGTAATTTTTTATATACATAATATTTGCAACTGATTAACTTTTATACTATATAACATATAAACAACCATACTACACATTAACAACTATTCTACTATATTTACAACCCTTTTTAAAAAAAAACCTTAAATTTCCAATATCCAACACATATTCTCAAACATTCACAGAAATTCACAGCATAGCAAAATTACTACATATTTTCATAATAAACTTCATTAATTCATACTTCATTATTCTGAAATTAGTCTTTGAGACAAGAAATCCGGGCAAGACTCGTACATTTACATATATACACGACTCGTTACTAGCTAGACGCATTAAAATGTTCTAAAATAAAACTGGCATTAACGATTTACCCAATTTTCTTAGAATCACATAAAAATAAATTTCATCATGTCGGAGACCTTCTAGAGTAAAATAAAATTGTATTCTTTTATCGCGTCTTTCAAATAGAATAGAGAGCTGGCTAAAAAACAAATAGATCTTAGCTCAAAAACTATTTAGCGATCGATATTCAGAAGTTTTCTTGATCTGCGGAAATCAGAATAAAATAATTAAAGACGTTACCGCAGAATTGGCAGTCATCCATTACGAAACGATTGATTTTGTTTTGTTGACCAGAGAATAAATTTATGTTGCTTTAAATCACAACTTAAATTTGTATTTCCTAAACTTTGAAACTCTTTTCATGCTTTTTATTATAACATTTACATCAGAATTTTTGACTATTTACAGTTTTCGTGTGGTAAAATAATATATTTTGGGTCAAAAAGTAAAAAAACGCAAAAATTGTTAGTGCGTCTAATCCTTTGACAAAAAAAAGTAACTTCTTTTTGTATCTTTAAAGAAAATTATTATGTTTAATCTTAACTGTAATTTCAAAGCTTGCTTTGCTTAGTGTAAGGTAAATATTAGATCTTTTATTAAATTTGTATTTGTTATAGTATACCAGCTACACGGGTATTTTCGTGAATGTTGAAGGTGCGTCTATCCTTTTGACGAGGAGTGTATGTATATTCGAAAATAAATTGATCGCTGTACAGCTTCGCATTTCTTTGACATACATGCATAGAAAATAAATTATCGTATTCATATGAAGTATTATCGTTGTATCTGCATAAGTTTACTAGACCCGACAATGTAATAATTGACAAAAAAATATTGGAACAGCTTACTAAGCGTAAAACTTTATATATGTTAAAAAACGTCACAAATACATACAGGCATGTTCCGGTTTTCCACTCCGGCAAGATGTTACTGAAGACAATTTCCTTTACCTGTTCGGGTTTTCAGTCTCAGCAAAATTTTACAAATTGAATTTACTTGACGTTGAAGTAGAAATTTTAAATTCGGAAGTGATAAATCGATCAATTTTGGCATGCTAAGCAAAAGTTAAAGTGAAAACAAAATTTTTATAAAAAACTTTAATGCTTTATGAGCGATTTTATATCATTAAAATTGTTATTATACCCTGTGCCCATTGAAAATGGTCAAAAGGGTATATTAGATTTGTGTGATGTATGTAACAGGGAGAAGGAAGCATCTCCGACCCCATAAAGTATATATATTCTTAATCAGCGTCAACAGCCGAGTTGATTGAGCCATGTCCGTCTGTCTGTCCGTCCGTCCGTCCGTCTGTTTGAACGCGTCGATCTCAGAGACTATAATAACTAGAGACTTCAAATTTGGTATGTAGGTAGCTGGATACCGGACGCAGATCAAGTTTGTTTTTAAATTTGGATCGGACCACTATATGATATAGCTGCCATAGGAACGATCAGTCAAAAATTAAGTCTTGGTATGGAAAACTTTTTTGTTGTTTGATATATTTCAACCAAACTGATAGATTATGCATACAGGATGGTCCTTGGGAACCTGACCAAATTTGGTAGAAGTCAGACGACTATATCATATAGCTGCCATAGGAACGATCAGTCGAAAATCAAGTCTCTGTATGAACAATTTCTTTGTTAGTTGGGATATCTCAACCAAACTGACAGCATATGTAAACGGGATGGTCCTTGGCAACCTGACCACACTTGGTTAAAATCGGACCACTATATCGGAAGCAAATTCGAGCGGCGTTAAATATTTATGATTTATATGCTTAAATACATATTTCTAATTCTTTTATAACCAATATTATATTTTATGGAGACTGGCACAGGGTATCCAACAGTCGAGCAAACTCGACTGTGGCCGCGCCTACTTGTTTTCAAATAAAATTGTTTTGCAAAGTCATCATACCTTGTTATCGATAGGAATCGAACTCAAATCGTTTGTCGGATTGAGCTCGACCAGTTCTAATTTACGAAAGTATGAAATAATTGAATAAATATTTTGTATGTCTTTTAAAAATGTAAAAAACCGTTCCTTGTTTTTTTTTAATTTTATGAACGCAGAATATTTGCTATTGTAAATAAACACTGTAATTCAGTTGACAACTCTGAAAAAAATTATTTCTTATTATTGATAATATAGACGCTCAAAAATCAATGCTAATGCAAATCATATTATTTGTTTTGAAGCTTACGTCTTAATTGACAGAACAGGAAAATTGGGTAGGCAATTGACAGGAAATTTAAGGAAAATATAAGTGAAATTCGGGCAAAACATTTGGATAGAAATTCGTAAAATATGTATAAGTGAAACCCGGAACAAACATATTTCATTAAATTTTTTAGTATTTTTCAGTGCTATGATAGTCTAACGGAGAATATTATAGCACTTTGAAAAAAAAAAAAAAAAAAATTTTATACCTAATGCACTAGGTAACAAAAGTGTTGTTAAGTGAACAGAGAATATGCAAATGGGTAAACTGAGAGTATTTTTGTATTTTAAAAAATCATAGCATCCAGTGCGTACAATGTTATTCTAATTGCACTGGATAACGAGTTTCGACATATTTACTTTCAAACATTAATCAAACCCGCTTTTTCTGACACATACATAGGGCCTCCAGATGAAATAATAACACTTCTAAAATTGTTCTATGATAGATCTTTTAAAAAATGGTAAAACCTGGCATATTAATTTTTTTTTTGACAATTTCTCGAAAAAGTTACAACCGATTTTAAAAAGCTTTACTAACTAACTAATTTTTAATATTTTAAAAATAAAACTAAAAAAAATTCTACCATAAAGAATTTTCTTAAGAATTTCGATTAAAAGTTTCGTATTTACAATATAAGAATGAGGTAGTTTAGGAAAAAAGTTAGATTCTTGTTGTTAGCATATGCTATGAAAACCCAGGCAAATATTGCAACTAAACTGTAGTTTTGTTCGTAAAAAAGACTTCCCTTTGGTAGTCTAGTAAACTTTAACAAATCCAACGATATGAACTTCATAAATATGTTCACAAATGTTATTAATGTTGGCTCCCTAATCTTGATGCGCAATCTAAAGCTTTTAATTCGATCTATTCATGACTTTTCACAAAAACCTAAAAGAAATGTCGATAAACGACTTTAAAAATCATTAAATCTTATTTAAAATGCAAGAGATATATATGCTTACATATGTATATCACTTTATAGCACTTGTGGCACTTGGCTAGTTATCTCTACACAAGAAGACACAACATAAATATACTTCACATTCATTAAAAATAAAAACAATTTGTATCCCAACAAATATGTACTCAATCCACCTATGTATATATTCATATGTATATATGGGACATTCTTTGTTAAACGAAACAGAGGTTCGTCATAAATTTACGCTGATGGATTTTGATGATCGTGGTCTTTCAATATTCGTTTTAATCGTTCTTTTAAAACCCTTTGGGCTGTTTTCGAAATTTCAAAAAGGCGACGCTCTGTACCGTTTGACAAAGAACTTTAAGATTTACAATTTCATAAAATTCAATGAAATCCTTTTAAATGTGTGACAATCCGAATTTTTTAATAAAAATATTTCAGAGGAGGTTATATTAGCCGAAGAAAGAACAACTGAGGAAGAAAAGATGCACATAATGGAAGGTTTGTATTATTATTACTTTGCATTTGATTATTGTTGTCGAACATAATAATTTTTACTTTTAGCCCGTAGGCGCAACGCAGCTAAAAGAAAAAAGCTGAAAAGTTTGGGAAAATCTAAGTCAACCGATACTGAGGAGGAGGAAGCTGAGGAAGATTATGGTGATGACGGTAAGAGGATTATTAGATATTCTTATGAAAAACGACTATTCAAAACTTTTGGCATTAAAGCATATAACAAAACAGTTGCATATGAAAACATTTTTCGAACTCAAGGTTTTAGTTAAATTAAAAAAACTACAAGATAAAAAAAGTTTTCTCTTTTGCTTTAGCTTTTATATATTGATTTTGGAATCGTTTATTACACAGTAATACTAAAAATAGAACTGAGCTATAATGATAGTTGAATGCTATTATTTTGTTTTAAAGCAGGGATTAAAACCCTAACCGAAACCTTTAACTGGTGAAAACCGATGGAAATTTACAACCGTAACTGAAACCGTAACCGAAAAAAAATTTTCATTTGACCGAAACCTTTAAACCGATACTCTGTAAAAAGAAATAACAGTTTAGTTACCGTTTTATTTATAAGGGTTAATTTTGGTGTTTCATAGTTGGTTAATCATTCAAAGTGATTAAAACTTAAATAAAAACCACCATTTAATCATCCTTGTTAAGCTTCACGACTGCATTTTGCAAGTTAAATATTCAAGTTCTCAAGTTCCATAGACTGTTACTAATCTCCACACCATTACGCCTCCTTTAAACGTGTTGCGACGGCTGAGGAAATGCTCTTCTTTTCGAAGATCATGTTAGTAATAGTTGTTAATATCTACTTCGTTCAAATTTAATTTCTTTTCGTCGGGAAAGTCGATGTTGTGCCATTCCTTCGTCCAGCTCATGTACGAGGGCTGCTATATATATTTCTGGCCTAATAATGAAAATGCGAATGTTTATCATCAAAAATTGTTTTATTGTTTTTCAAAGTATTCTCCAGCCTGATTTATACACTTTTGCATGCGCTCAAACCAATTGTCGAAGCACTTTTTCCACTCCGATTGAGACACCTCCAAAACATGGTTTTTGAACGCTTCAACAGCATCTTCTGGGCACGAAAATCGTTGACCACGCATTTTTTTCTTGATGTGCGGGAATAAAAAGAAGTCATTGGGTGCCAAGTCAGGGCTGTACGGCGGATGACCCATCAATTCGACGTTTGGGCCGGTCAAAAAGGCGCTGATTTGAGCCGATGTGTGAGAGCTCGCGTTGTCATGGTGAAGAATGATTCGTCTTCTCTTGTTTGTTTTTCGAATTTCTCCGAAGACTTCAGGCAAACAAATTGTGGTGTACCACTCAGAATTGACCGACCTTCGTTGCTCAAGCGGAACAGTCGCCACATGACCAGTTTTGCCGAAGAAACAGGCGACCATTTGCTTCGAAGTGCTTCTTCCACGAACAACTTTCGTTGGATTTGGCTCGTCTTCGAAGACCCACACGGTCGATTGTTGTTTTGTTTCGGGCTCATACACATAGATCCAAGATTCGTCACCTGTGACGATCTTATGAACATCTTTTGAAGCACCGCGATCGTATTTTTTTAACATTTTTTTGCACCAATCGACACGAGCCTTTTTTTGAGCGATTGTCAAATTGTGCGGGATCCAACGACAACAAACCTTTTTTACGGTCAGGTGTTTATGTAATATCGAATGTATGCTGGTGGGAGAAATGCCCAAGGATGCCTCTATCTCCCGGTATGTCACATGACGATCTTGCATTATTAGTTCACGCACGGCATCAATGTTCTCTGGCACAACGGACGTTTTTGGACGACCTTCACGGAATTCGTCGTTGAGCGAACTGCGACCACGATTAAATTCGTTATACCAGTTTTTCACGGTGCTATAGGATGGTGCTTGATCGCCATACAAAGACTTAAGTTCATCGATGCACTCTTGTCTGGATAATCCACGTCGAAAGTTGTGAAAAATGATCGCACGAAAATGCTCACGTGTCAATTCCATTTTTTTAACGGAATTGAATTGTTCAAAGCTCTGTAAGTTTAACAATTCACGATTAAATGACAACACGTTCTGAGTGATGTTATGCTAAAAAATGTCAACCTTTCCAATGGAAATATCAGATTGCACCTGGCAACACTTATTGTTGCCTAGGCCAGAAATATATATAGCAGCCTACGTATTTGCGAGCAAAATGCTGTTGCGAAGCTTTACAAGGATGATTAAATGGTGGTTTTTATTTAAGTTTTAATTACTTTAGATGATTAACCAACAAAATCACACGTTTTGAATTTGTTTCACTTGCTTTAACACCAGAAATTCTTTCAGTTTTAAGATCTGGCAGGTGGAAATTGGATGCAGTACGAGCAATATGTCACCTGTCTGCCGCAGGGGTCGCGTTTTTGACTTTGTTTTTCATATGTTTGTCATATTCGGCATTGTTTCTTCAAAAGTTACCCACAACATTTTGGCTCCGTCCAATTTTTTTAACGATTTGAATAAGGCCAAGACCATTTTAGTGATAGGCCTGCGTTTGGCCTCTTTCGTACTCTGTCAATTGCTATTCACGGCTTATTTTTCATTTAATATAAAGAAAATAACTAATTTGCAAACAAATTTTGTAATTATATGGCCGAATTGTATCAAAAAATTTAAAATCATTCAGCTGATCCTATTCAGATGAACGAAAAATAAAGCGTTAATTTTGTTACTTTTTCAGAAGAAAAAATAAATAAGCAATAAATATTAAGTTTATGAAAATCAGACTTTGGCATCAAATTAACATAAGATCAGAGAGTTATAAGTAAAAATTTCATGTAAATCGGAGCATTGGTTTAGGATTTACAGCCCAATTCCCACCTCGGTAACCATGAACCTATTCAGTTGAACGACAGTGTACTTAGTGTAATCAATGGAATACAAACGGTCCATTTTGAAAATAAATTTTTCAGAAAATGGGCAAAAATATAGAAAAATTGAATTTATTCCAATGTAGAATCTAAATGTTCGTCCTATTGAATTTCATCTAGCTTATTTTGATATTTCTGTGCAAATGCCCATATCCTTATCCCCTAGGATATATTCTAAGTCTAATACGAATTGAAAAAAATGTACTCATTGAGTTTGTAACACTTTCGGCTTGTTATTCATTTTATGTTTATTTTATGTTTACTTAACAACATTGTTCTTGTATTATGTTCCTCTAACAGGTTATCTGAAAACACGGTCGAAACCTCAAGGCAGTTGCACAGGATTCTGGCGAGCTGAAAAACGGTTCCGCTTTTGGATACGACATACAGTAAAAACACAGTGGTTTTACTGGTTCGTAATAGTACTGGTGTTCCTGAACACAGTTTGTGTTGCTGTTGAGCATTACGACCAGCCAACATTTCTAACAGAATTTTTGTGTAAGTTTTTATTTAATTGAATTGGATCTCGATTTTTCAGAGTCGTTCAATAATTATTGTAATTGTTCCTTTTAAAATCTACCATATACCTATAGTACAAATAAACTCGATTTACTTTATAAATATTTTTTTATTACAGATTTCGCGGAGTTCATATTCCTTGGCCTATTTATGTCCGAAATGTTCATCAAGATGTATGCGCTCGGGCCTCGCATATACTTCGAATCATCATTTAACCGTTTTGATTGTGTCGTCATTAGTGGTTCGATATTCGAGGTGATCTGGTCAGAAGTTAAAGGTGGCTCCTTCGGGTTGTCTGTATTACGTGCACTTCGACTGTTGCGCATCTTCAAAGTTACCAAATATTGGTCATCACTGCGCAATCTAGTAATTTCGTTACTGAACTCAATGAGATCAATTATCTCGTTGTTGTTCCTACTGTTCTTATTCATACTTATATTTGCCCTGCTCGGCATGCAGTTGTTTGGTGGCCAATTCAATTTGCCTGGAGGCACGCCTGAAACCAATTTTAACACCTTCCCAATAGCACTCTTAACCGTGTTTCAAATCCTGACCGGCGAAGATTGGAATGAAGTTATGTATCAGGGTATTATATCGCAAGGTGGTGCAAAGAAAGGAATGATTTACTCTATGTAAGTTTTATTTTATATTTTGTTAATTTAATTACATATAATATTTAATTATTCGAGTATGTTGAATATATATACGAGTATTTTTTTTTAATCCGACATCTTCTAATGGCTTTTTTCTACGGGCTACCACTTTGTTAAACTCCCTTTAAACTTATGGGGGCAATATAACTTTACAGTATAATTTTTATCAAAGCTTTGGTTATTAAGTCTTTATGTTTGATTCATTATAAAAATCGCTTGAATAGTAGATACTTAAAAACTACTTAAAGCATACTAAATCAGTGTAGCTTATGCTCTAAAAAACTAATTTCTTAAATAAGAAGGTGGAATTCATTGAACTTCGAACCATTAATGTGGGCAATCGACCTTAAAAATCCAAAAATCCATGTGAGTGTACGATAGGACTTTAGAGCTTGAAGAATTTAGCTTATTTTAGTTTTGAAATTCTGCAAGCAAAGTCCATCGATTTTCTCAGCCGCTATCTCTTTGAAAAGTCGCGCAACATTTCTCGAATCTATATAACGTAAGTGTCAACATTTAGCTATGTTAACACATTTCCTAGCTTACATATCTTAATACAATTTTTTTTGCAGCAATCGATTAATATTTTGCTTTATTGCATTTTTTTCTGATCCTTTGTCACAATTTTTTTAATATTTATGCATTGTACAAGACAATTACAAGCAATGTAATTTTAAAGGCTTATCAACAAATGGCATTACTCCTTATATTTGGGTTCTTTTCAGTACAATAATGAGGTCTCATAAGTTTTTTTTTCCATAGAGAGATATCTCGACAAGAATAGCTCATAATTTTGTGACATAGTCTGTCGGATAACTATTCCTAGTATGCTCGACTTTATATATCCTGCATTTGTAGAGATATAATCCGATCAATGTTAATTAAGTAATCTTAAACACCATAGACAATAAAAGGTCTGACAAGCGTAAATAAAGCTGATGCAGGTTATTGATAAAGCCGAATAATGACAACTTAAGTTAGTGCTAAGCCTTACATCACAGTTTGTCGATTAAACTAATGGTTTGTTATTCTTTTAACAGATACTTTATCGTTTTGGTACTCTTCGGTAATTATACACTTTTAAATGTGTTCTTGGCTATCGCCGTCGATAACTTGGCGAATGCTCAAGAGCTTACTGCAGCCGAAGAGGAACAAGTCGAAGAGGATAAAGAGAAACAACTTCAAGAGCTAGAGAAGGAAATGGAAGCTCTCCAAGGGGATGGTGTGCACTTGGAAAATGGTGATACCATATTAGCCACCAGCAAAGGAAAAGGCAAAAAGAAAGTAGAAGAGAAAAAGGAAGAAGAGGAAGAGACGGAAGGGCCCAAACCAATGCTACCATATTCATCGATGTTTATACTTTCTCCAACAAATCCGTAAATATTAATCACATAAGTTAACTTATTATTTTCTCTTACATTTACATCTATACATATGTATGACCCATAAATATAAGCGAGGCACACCAGTGAGACCTTTTCAGCATTAATTAATTCGTTAATATATAGTAGGTATTTGAGTACTCTGAATATGAGAGGTCTCTGTGCAACTCTCTTTGCAGCAATTGAAAACCGTTTATTTTTTGGGGACTGGATAAGCTCTACAACCCTGTAGAGTAGTTGGGAGAGATATATTAATAGATATGGGTATTCTTTGAATGCCTTTCTTTTTTTTTTAAATTAAGTATAGATATCGTATTTGTGTTCTGGGATTCACTTTGAATTTTTTCTGTATTAATATATATTGCTCTCATTAATAATTGCTATAAATATTGATATATATTAAAAAATGAAACTTGATAACAATTTTACTAACTCTACAATTTTTTCTTTTACTTTTTTCTTTCGTTACAATTTTATTTTACATTCTCTAATGAACAAATTAATCAATCAATCAATGAATCATGAATATCTGTAAATGTTTGCACTTAATATCAACGACTACTAAATTTGATTACTCTACCAATCACCATCACCACTGCAAACTGCTATTCATCAATTTAAATGCATCATGACCTTCAACAATAACAAAAACAAAAATCACAACAATGACTTTGACAAACACCGATTAAATAAACCAAATATGCTATCATCTCAAAATTATAACTATCAAAAACTATGTCTAATAATTAAATAATAATTGGAAATACAAAATCAATTTACTAAATAACCGGATGACTAAACAAAAAAAAAAACACAAATCGATATCAAAAATGTAATCAAAAAACAAATAAACAACTTGAATCGGACCTTGCTTGTGATTGTAACTGCGAAAAACTGAATCTGGATTCATTTCTATTCTTATAAATGGAAAAACAAAATCAAACCACCTTCTGGTACAACTACAAAAAACATATGCAGCATACGACGTGGTGCCCATTGGGTCGTTAATTTACCATATTTTGATTTCTTCATAATGGTCGTCATCTCCATGTCATCAATAGCATTAGCAGCCGAAGATCCCGTTCGTGAGAAATCATGGCGAAACGAAATCTTAAATTACTTTGATTATGCATTTACCGGCGTATTCACGATAGAAATGTTGCTGAAAATTGTAGACTTGGGTGTGATACTACATCCTGGCAGCTATTTAAGAGAATTCTGGAATATTATGGATGCTGTGGTCGTTATATGCGCTGCTGTTAGTTTCGGTTTCGATATGAGTGGTAGCAGCGCTGGACAGAATTTGTCGACTATTAAATCACTTCGAGTATTGCGCGTACTGCGTCCATTGAAAACTATTAAACGCGTTCCAAAATTAAAAGCCGTCTTCGATTGCGTCGTGAATTCATTAAAAAATGTTGTTAACATTCTAATCGTGTACATATTGTTTCAATTTATTTTTTCTGTTATTGGTGTACAATTGTTCAATGGCAAATTTTTTTATTGTACGGACGAAAGTAAACATACTTCTGAAGAGTGCCAGTAAGTAAAGTTTTATTCAAGATTGAAATTTATTCGTCCTCGTCTGACTTGATTTCTTTTACTATAATTTGTCATAATTTTATTAATAATTAATATTATTTTAATTGTAATAGTTTTGTTTCCTAATGTTTTGAATTTTTATTTTTCAAAGATAATTTAACATCTTAGATTCGTATCACAATGTTACATCCTGTCTGGTCTTCCATATATGTATATAGCTCTCCTATTAGTCACTCTTTCTAGCTCTTGATCTTTCTCTTTCTATGTTTATCAATGTCGACCTCTCTGTCTCTCTTTTTCTTTACGTGTATGAATAAACATTTATAAAACTCATATACATACACATTAAAATAAAAATAAATATGGGAATTCTTTTTTAAGCGGAACAAAGCTTGAACACAAGTTTGTGTTAACAAATTTTGATGATCTTGGGTTTAGGTTGAAGAATTTTTTTACAACAAATTGTTGGCAAGTGTCATTACTGCAGTTAGATACACAACCTCGCATTTAGCTATATGAAAATTGGGATGATTAAATATAATTAAAATTAGTGTTCACCAACAAAATTAGTAAGAGGTAGAGCTGTTAAAGCAACAAACTTGATCTGTGTGGGATTCAGAAAATACTGTGTGTCAGCTTTGGTTTTTTCAGCTTATATATGACTGATCAATCGAATAGCCTCAACATGATTTAGTTTTAAAACTTCGATTTTTTAATTTTTGCAATAAGCTTTATTTTACGAATTTAAATCCGATAAATTTACCCGAATTTCTGGCACAAGCCGTGAGAGGAGTATAATAGTGTGGGGTCTCATATCCTACTATGATACAATTGAGGTTTAGTTTATGTAATGTCGTAGCAACAATAGACAAAGTTAGACTCCAAATGAATTTTATATTTATCCATTTGCCATTTTTATGACCATTTTCCCATAGTAAAAACTGTTATATGGAACGCTTGAAACAATTTTTTCGTCCATTCTCTGATGTCAACTTCCAATCACAACAACAACAATCTTCTTAGAACGCTAGTTTTTGTTTATTTTTATTTTTCTATGTAGTACTGAATAATACAATCAAATATTTTTTATAAACAATGGAAGGAAGTCTCTGAGATCTACTCGTTTGTTGATGCTAATCTAGAATACCGTATTTTTTTATAGGGCCTTACACGCCTCCTTCTCCCTGTTAAGTACATTGCATCGAATATAACGTACCCCTTTACTCTGCTTGAAGCTTTTTACTAACGCTGATTATGATACTCATGTAAGATATTAAATCTATTCCATGTAAATCCGGGCTAATTCAACCTAGTTCTGTTTTTCTAACGCCATTTTGAAAATTAAAATTCTTACCCACCTCTCTTAAAAGAAAAATGAATTGCGAATATTTTAAGTCCAAGATCATTAAAATCTATCAATAAGAATTTTGGAGCGAGTATTTTCCGTTTGACAAAGAACGACCATAAATGTATGTACATATGTTAGGGTAAAATCCTGTTCTTAAAAGACGTCCATCAAAATCAGAATCTAAAAAGAATTATAAGAAAATTTAAAAAAACTGTGGATCTAAAATCAAATCCTACATCCCGCTGAGCAGAATAAAGATTTCAATTTTAAGGTGTTTTTAAAATTGCGTGATTTTATTAAAATTTTATTATATTTTTGGACTTAGATCTAATTCATATTTGTAAAACATCTTCATGACTCGCTTACTTGTATTTTTTTTATAAAAATTTCCTTTCTTCAGTGGGCCTTACTGCATGGCTTGTTCGGCTCATTAAAAAAAAGACATTTATAAAATTTTGTTTTTAAAAGATGAATCGGAAATAAGCCCAATATTATTGGAAACTGTGCTAACAAAAGATTAATAATTTAAAAAAGAAAATCAGAATTAATTCCAAAAATATTGGAAACTGTAGTATTTTTGTATTGTTTAATAAGACCACGTAGTTTTTGAAGACATGTCAAACTGAAATCTTTATACTTCTCAACAGGAGCTAGGATTTGATTTTAGTTTCATAGTTTTTTAATGGAATTTTCTTATAAGTAATTCTTCGTTGAGTCCGATTTTGGTAGAGGCTGTCCAGTTTTGTTTCCATCTGAACAAATTGATCCGCTCTAATATCAGACATGTGCGAACTAATAAAAACAGCAATTATGAAAACTGAATTTGGTGTGTTGGAGTAACTTGGCTATAATCATGTCAACTGCAATTCATGTACTACCATGTCCATATTATATTATCCTGGTAAGTTTGTTGGGTTAGTCGAAATTTAGCTCTGCCTAACAACGAGAACAAAGAAAGAAAACAACGAATGCACAGAAAATTTTAGGTAATTATGACAGGAAGAAGAAAATACTTGGAAGAATATTTTAATCTCCACATGGCCGTTCTTATAGCTTCTATATAGAGTCCCCATATGCACCCAAGTGTATATACATGTCTATATATATAAAACTCTTTGTCCTGACTGACTGACTCACTGGCACATCAACGTGGAGCCCAAACGGTAAAAGATAGACAGCTGAAATTTGCACACAACATAGATGAGATAATTTCTTTGCGCAATAAGACGGCGTTTTGAGAAATTCCACCTGTAAGTTGATCAAAATCGAGGCCAAAAGACACCGAAATGCTTAGAATGAAAAACTTTTTTGTTTCTTAAGATATCTTAACAAAACTTACAGATTGTATATTTGGGACTCTCTCTTACATTCTGACCAAATTTGGTCAAAGTCGGATTACTATATCATATAGCTGCCATAGGAACAATCGGATGCAAATTAACATTTAGAACCAAAAACTCTGTTGTTGTATGAGATATCCTAACAAAACTCACACATTAACTCTTCTTGTTAAATTTTGAAGTTTTCCCCAAATTTAGCCTTTTCCCGCCAAATTTTGCTTTTTACTGCTAAATCTGGATTTTTCCCGCTGAATGGATAAATCTGACTTTAACTTAAGTCCAATTACTGGGGAAAAACATTAAAACATTAAGGTTAAATATATCCGTTTTTTTTTACAAAATATGCTATATTATATAAATTTGTTAAACCGGACAACAAAAGATCTTTTCAACATTGCGAGCGAAGCGAGCAGGGGCGGAGCCCTTTAGTGTATTAAATTTTTGCACAGTAGAATTTTAACTTAACCCAACAAAGTATAACCGAGAATTATAGGATAGGCACATGGCTGTTCATGAAGATTAGTATATGCACTAAAGAAAAACTAACCAAGTAATTCTAACACATTTCTTTTTGACCAAATACTTTTTTCAAAAATGCTGTTCTTAATAATATGCACACGCCAGTATATGTACATATGAAATTATATAAATGTTTCATTAATTCAATTGTTAAGATGTTGAATTGTCCCTATAAAAGCTTCTATATACATATATACTTATATACACTTACATATCTACATGTGTAGTTATTAGGTTACTCTACACGATGTATCAGGTACAGATATTAAACGACTTTTGGCAATGTGTTATCCATAGAAAGTAAAGTATAAACTTATTTACATACAATATTTGTGTTTCTTTGTGTGTATCCAAACCATAAATACATAGGTCTACCTACCATAGTATAAATACATAAATTCATCACGTTTGGTTCCTAGTAAATATTATGTGATATATAAGAAATCTTTCAAATAGCCATCCATGTCGCCGTTGAGTCTGGCTAATGCTGAGGCTGTCATAAACTACTGACATGCTTTATTGTCACCTAACCGAAAGTGTGTATTAAAAATAGAGGCTGGATCATGGGCCCAAGTTTAGCTCACGTTCATAGGGGTAGAGACTAATTGGGAATTTGAATAGGAAAAAATTTATATATTTTATTAATAAAGAAAAATGTGTAAAGTCTGAAGAAAATTACATAACTTTCTTTTAGAAAGGAGCAATTAAATTGTTTGGATCTATAGATCTCTTGAGAGCTATGACTAGACCACATCCCTAATATTTAATTACAAATATTCTAAAATAAGTATGTAAATTTATAATAAATAAAACTACTTATTTTAGTGAGCAGTTTCAAAATGATTAAGATTAGCAAATATGAAAAAGTTTATTATTTCAAATGCAATATTTTTATGTACTTATTAATTATTTAAATTTTTTGATTAAGGTTATTTATTAGTTTTATCGTTTTTCATTTACAAGAAAACAAAAAAGGTGCACTGATTCTACAGAATGTAAGAGTAGCATTTTAAAGTTTCTCGTCCAGTTTTTCTTGCCTGATTTGTGCAAAACAATCACGCAAATAAACGGACAACAAACACAAACGAAAAAAAAAAAAAAAAACAGAAAACCCAAACATAAAACAAACAACTTATTTTAAATTAATAACTAAAATACGAACCAAATATTAAACAATTCAACAATGTGCATTAATCATCATCTGTTTCTGTGTATAAGAGCATAGAATGGAACTGAAATGCGAAAATGCGATAACCACCATAAACATTACTAGTTTTTTTTTCCATTTCTGTTATTGTTTATTCGTTTAATCAAATCAATGTAAAATGTCAAATTTGTATGTGTTGCGTTCTACACCAAAACCATTATTTTTCTTAAATCAAATTTGATCTAAGACCAACTGTCGTTCGCGTTTAGCATGTACATAATCGTTTCATTTATTTACAATTGGGTATTTTGCAATACCAAAGAGTCCATATTACTACCAGAAGATTTCTTAATAAGTCTGTATTCGCGTAAAAACAATTAAATCAGGGATCGTATTCATAATGATAGAATTTAGAACTCGTATTATAACTTTTAGTATTTGGGAATAAATCTTTAAACTTGCATCGTGTTAAGCAACTAGTATGTTACTTCTAATCCCTAAAGTGTAGTAATACCTACAAATAATATGAAAAATCAGTTCTAATAGATGTCAGTCATATGGTTATCCACTGTTGAAAAGGCTTTAAAAAACGTAATTAGTAAAAAAACGTAATTAGTATAAAAACAAAATAGATAAAAATCTTCGTCAGGCTGAGGTCAACTTTTTTATTAAAAGAACCTTATTAAACTTAATATTTTATATCAAATATGTACATATGTACACAAGTAGTATATACTATGTACTGCCTTCAGCAAAAAGACGGATCCGTGCCAAGTTTCTTTAGATAGCCTCAAAACTGAGAGAGAATATTAGAATAACCTGCAAATAAAGAATAGCTCATTATTACATTTAAGTAAGTCGTTAATTTTAATTATGCATTAATTTTACTTTGAATTTACTAAAGTAATTACATACAGTGTACAGTGTCCACATCCGTAGCCTTAAAACTTAACACACATTGGATATTTATTCGAAATTACTGGTGAAAAAAGTTTGCCTCGTAATTTAATTTTCTTCAAGGTAAAAACAATACGATTTTAAACATATTCAAAACAAAGCCTCTTTTTTTTTAAAATACTAAGTATTTTGGAAATCTGAATTTTTTTGGTGTTCAGAATTGAGCTTACACTTTTGCACATTTCTCGAGAATGTTACAGCCGATTTTAAAAAGCTTTACATTAGAGATTATTCTTTAATCACTCAAGAACAATTTGAATTTATTTTATGGTTTAAAAAAATATAACAAAAAGAACCCTTTTTCACAAGGTGAAGTCTAAAGAACATAGCCGAAACCGTAACTGAAACTCATATTCGTTCAGCTTTGTATCCTTGACTTAATTATTAAACTCATAAGCTTACAAAAAGTGTAAATCTATTTAAAATCGGTTTTTCGGTATTTTCGAAAAATGTAAAAAATTCATGTATGAAAAATAAAGTGATCAGAAAAGCGAGTGTTTTAAATGTTAGAAAAAAAGTGAACATTTTTTGCCTTGCTCTTTAGGGCTTTTCAATTTGATTAATTACAAAAAAATACTGAAAATAGATTGATGTCTTAGTTGTTTTATTTAGCTGAAAAACATTTTCAGATTTCTTAATAAATATAACACCGCGACTTTAACCCTGGTTAATTAAATTTTGTACATGACTTGTTCACCTTTAAATGTATAGGTTCTATCAGAGAACACTTATCGCTCACAAACACAAAAAACATGATTTTTTAGGAAGCACATTTAAAGTTTCTGATTCAGTAAAATAAATAATGTTTTCTTCTCACATTAACATAGAACAGGACGTATAGAATATTATTAAGATATAATCACGGATTTATAGTTTAGTTATAACAGTCTTGAAATAAATGCGTGATAAAAGCGATACTTTCGTAGCAGTAAACCAATAATAACTAACTATTCAAAAGTCTTTTTCCACTCAAAATATTATTATTATGGATTAGTAGGTGTTTGGGAATAGAAAATCGTTTAATTTACTGAATAGTTGTTTTTTTTTTTGCAGTGCGATTACGCTGATCAATTTGATTTTTTTTTGTGATGCTTGTGTTATAAATTATACATTAGAGTGCATCGATTTGTATGGGCCCGAAAAAATGTTAACCCATTTTCATAATCTATGGTCAATTCTAAGATATTTTCACCAAGAAATCATAGTTCTAAAATGAATTCCTGCTCCGCGCTTTTGAGTTGAAAAGATAATTTTTTTAACAATTATATCTTGGGTGTTTATGGACCGATTCTGTGAAAATTATGTTAAAAGGACATTTCGTCCTTTGGTTCTGTGGAATTTTAAAGTCCTGGTTCTAACAAAAGTATTAATACCAAGTTTGTCAGAATCGAATCCTAAACACGCCAGATTTAAATTTTTAAAAATAAATAAATTTTTCAACTCAAAAAGTTTGGACCAGAAATTCATTTTAGAACTATGGTTTCTTGGAGAAAAAATTTTGGAACTCTCCATAGATTACGAAAATGGGTTAAAGTTTTTTGTGAAAAAAATCTATGCACTCTATTATACATATTCGCATTGATATATGCTTGAACGAACTGAATTATTTTATACTTGTTTTATGTAGTTAATTTCAGCTCTGATTAGAGTTCACTACTCAAGGATTTGTTTATTAATGTAATGTGCTGGTTTTCAAATATTTAATTTTATACTTCTATTTGTTGTATGTGTGTAATATTGATTTTATATGTGGATTTACCGCTAGGCAAAGTAAAATACTCGTCAAAAAACAGGTGGAAACACACAAGCCGCAGATTCATGAATACACAGTACATACTACTGGTCCATGTTCATTTGTTAAATTTTAACTGTGCAATCTTTACTCGAACCTAAGCTTAAGAGATTATTGACTTCATATTTTGATTCATCTTTATTTGGGTTTTTTTTTGCATATTCATGTAATGCTCAATCATCTATCCCGAAACAACATTTGTATTTTCACATTAAACACATAAAACACTACTTAAGAGCATACAAAAAAAAATACGGAAATCAAAAATTAATTTTATTTTATTTAGTTTTAAAGTTGAATATGATTACGTTTTTTTTTTTTTTTACCAAATTTACTATTTACATTTTATAATCAATTTTAAAAATGCAATTACTAATAATTTTACAATAAATACCTGCAAATATTAAAAAATAACGAAATAAAAAAAAATTAAAAAACATGAACATAATATAACAATTATAAAATGCAAATAAAAAACACCACCTGAAGGGGCTCGTATTTTAAATACGAGGAAGACGAATTGCTGCCCAAACAAGAGAGGCGAGTATGGAAGCCACGCAGCTTTCATTACGATAACGTCGCCGCCGCAATGCTAACGCTATTCGCTGTTCAAACCGGCGAAGGATGGCCACAGTAAGCTATTTTGTTGTTATAGTGCTTAAGCATTTCCTTACATGTATAAGCTATTTATATATGCACATATGATCAATTAATATCTGATATTAAGCATTGCAATTATGTATAGTATATTAAAAATATCTTACTTTGTTTTTATTTTGTTTTATGCTCTCTTCACTTGATTATAAAACATCATTGTAATCATCAAATAGGGTCTTGCAACACTCAATGGCTGCCACTTACGAAGATAGGGGTCCAATCCAAAATTTCCGGATCGAAATGTCCATCTTTTATATAGTATATTTTATTGTGTTTCCATTCTTCTTCGTCAACATATTCGTGGCCTTGATAATCATTACATTTCAAGAGCAAGGCGAAGCTGAATTGCAAGATGGCGAAATTGACAAAAATCAGGTGAGCAAGCCGAAATGTATTTGTAAATCAAAACCAAGCAACTTAATAACAAAAAAAAAATTGCTTTTATATGTGTGTGTTTCGTGTATGTACCTGTAATACCGATAGACGTAAAAAATAAAAATTTTCTAAATGCACGTGAATGTACACATATAGTACAACGACACCTACTTCAAACATCCCTGTACTAATTTATTACTTATGTATACCAGCCACACACTACAAATATACACAATATGGCAAATGCATTTGCGCAGGCGTCATTAGTTTGGACAATACATACTCGTATGTTAACAAAGTACGATTAATCTGTACAGTAATTTTTCCTGTACCTTCTACACACAAATGTATTGAATGTATGCCAGCTAGCTACTTATTGCACTGTCGTGTTGTGCAACACCATACATCTTAAATCCTTGCATTACATTTACGGATACATACGTAGATACATAAGTATATTCTCGTACATACATACGTGTATCTTCTGTTCGAATAATTTAGAACCACCTCAAAGTTATGTTTGTGTATACATTTATTGCTTTTCTTGTGGATTGCTCTTATTATGCCGAAACAATTTTAGAAAGTTATACCAATTTATTTTGATCTACTAGTGTATGAATTTACAAATTTATTAGGATTTAAGATGTTTCAAGAGGAAATATCTATAAACACAATTAGCCTCCCTTTCATATAAAGACTGAGCATTTACCGGAAAGTAGCGATTTTTCTTAATATTTACGATAATCCTTAAATATTCAATGTTGAATATTTAACGATTGGTATCGTTAAATCACCGTTGTTGCCCAACTTATTTAAGTATTCCGTTCCGGAGTGCACTTCAATAATTAAAGTAAGTATGTAATGAAAATTACAATTTAATTTCTCCAATTTACTCCATCTAATTAATTTGGAATTGAATTGAATTTTTTTTAGTTCGAATCCAATTTTCATTTAACAAAGTCAACAAATTAGATATTAATATTTTAATCTGAACAGTTGTTATTTGAGCTTCAGGGTTTCGGCATTATTCTTAAATACAATTGCATTTAAATTCAAATTTGAAATTAGTTTTAATTGTCTTAAATTATGTTATTTTTTTATATAAGTTTCCATTATTAAAAGGTAATTTGTGCCTGTTAAATAGGCTGTATAGGTTTTGCAAACTGCTTCTAATAGGGACAAGGATGCAAAATAGAGCCCTGCATAAATGAACTCAAAATTAATATCAAATTTTAGAATGTTAGAAATTTTCTGCAAAATGCAAAAGTAGTAACCAGGTATTTGCTGACGAGGTATTTAATTTAGTATGAACATGATGAAATTATAGTTAGGTGGAATACTCACTCACCACTACCCCTCTTTTACTGCTTATTTTCAAAAATATATTTGATTTTGTTAGTGTTCCTAACGCTGCACATTGGGCGACGATTTGTCAATTTGATTTGGCGATTTTTCTGGCATAAAGTCAAAATGTGACATTATTTATTGAATGTAAACACTTCAGTTAGATAAAAAAAAAATTGTTTTTTGGGCTGGGCGGCAACTCTTCTCTTGTGGCAGCTGTTTTTTAAAAGTAGATGCTTTTGAAAATTGACCCCCGTTCATTGTGTGTCTAGCATAAATTAATAAGCAAAACTTTAATAAATAAAATCAAGTTGAATATGGAAAATAATGTGTTTTCCGTGGAGTAATAATTTTGTAGCGCATGATGGCGTTGGCAACCAAATATGGCAAGTTATTAATTAAAGTCTCTAATATATAGTGTTATTAATTTCTTTTGCGAATTTTTGCGCATTATCGAATAAATGTATGCTAAAATTGGGTAGAAAAATCAGATTTTTTTCGGAGTCAGAAGGGAAGGAATGTTAACACATGGTCAAACTATAATACAAAAAATTTTAAATTCTACTTAAGTTTAATTAGCAAACATTTATAGTTTAAGATTACTCGCTTTTTATTTCAGTGAATAAAAAAAATTTTTCTTTTTTACTGAGTAAATTAGAAAGAGAGATGAAGACAAGGTCCAATTAAAAAACAGAAATATATATAAATTCTACTTTAGCCTATCTAAGATATATGCCACATTTCAGATCTGTAGCATTATATTTGGATTTTGAATAAATGTTTTACACATTTTTCTCGTAGTCGGATGAGGAGGGGGAAGTTAAGGCGTGGTCCAAATAAAAAAAAAATCCAAATTTGAAATAAGTCTAACTAAAGTTCATGCCAAATTTGAAAGCTCTAGCTTTAAAATTGTCATAAATGCCGAAAAATCGACTTTTCGCCCAAAGTGCGTTGTCATCTTTTAGATGACAACTCCCAAAATCGGATCATACATAGTATTGTATTAGTTAGTATTGTAGTAGTTAGTTTTTGGAATATATGTCACAAATTCATGCGCTATAATTTGTGTTCCCAAGGGTGAAAAGAAAGCAGTGTTAATAAATGCAACTGCAATTAAATTAGAAGATAATAATAAAAATGAGGAAGCTATTGTAAGGAATATGATTTTCATAACAAATATATCAGAAAGCGATTCTTATCAAACCCAGTGCCTTATAGAAACGAATTCTATTCCGAGGAAATGTCTTCTCAACGCGTTCATAAAATTTACTATATTTTCACGATGAGCGGGAACGTTAGTTTTTCCGAGCTAGTTAATTAAAAATTACCGGAATCAACAATTTGACAAACAAAAATCAGTTAGCAACGTCCTTTTGTTCTCTTAACAGAAGTATGTATTAAGTACACTAAATTAAAATAAACTCAGACCCAAAGCAATTGTTGTTCCTGTTGAGAAATTTGCTCAAATGTAAAATTAAATTAATTAAATTACATTATTTTTTAAAATGAATAAAAATGCATCAAAACAATTTTGAATTTAATTGTTATTCATATAAAACTTAAAATTAATAATTTTGTTGAAATTAAAAATTAATTTGTGGCGAATGATTACACTGGTTTACAAAACTAAAATTTTTTTTGCAAAGTGAATCAAAGGTTTTTTTCTTATGGACTTTGGCCCGCTAAAGACGAAAATGGCACTTAAATTTTTTTTATGGAAGCATTTTCAAAATATTCAAATTTTTTTGGATTGTCGAGGTTGTTCCAATAAATTCAAAGTTGTATCTCTAAAGTTCAGTACTATTCATATTACCTACTCTGAATTTAACCAATATCGAATAAATAACCTAAAAACAGTTTAAAAAAAAGTTTTACATAAATATGTACACTGTGTGAGGCCGAATGAAAAAATGTACTGCCTGTGACATTTCTTTCGTGTGTATGACATTTTATTTGTTTATAATATATAAATATGTAAATGAAGAGATAAAAAAAACAATGACCTTAAAAAAATAAGCTTTTGCTATTCCAAGTAATATTAAAGAAAGTTCTTTACCAAAAGCTTGCCCATTTCGAAGAGCTTTGTGTTTTCAAGGCAAAGCGCAAACAAACTTTTTTATTCGCTTATTTTTGCTTAAATGAATTAATCATAATGATCTTGTGTTTTCATTCTAGAACAGCCTTATATGCTGTTGAATATACATATCCGATCTTGATGCAACTAAGTATAATGACAGATATTAGCAAGATACAAGCTGGAAAGGATATAGTCTAGATCCCAATTACATTGCTACCACCTTTCGATTGGTCCGATTTTTTTCTGTTTAAGTAGGATGATAACTTTAATTAATAGACAAAGTTATGGAAGTCTGTGTGCCAAATTTGTTTGCTCCAGCTGTTATAGTCTCTGAGATCTAGGCCCTCACACAGACGAACATGGCTATATCGACTCGGCTGTTACGCTAATCAAGAATGTGTGCACTTAATAGGGTCGGAGATGCTTCCTTCTCCCAGTTACGTACATTGCAACGAATACAATATATCCCCTTATACTTACTTTTGAAGTAACGAGTATAAAAACACGTTGACCACCAAGAATAGGAATCTATCTTTAAAACTGCGGGGCTGATGATCTTTGTTTTTTTTAGAAGCGGTAAAAGGTGTGCCAAACATTTATAGCAAACTTAATCAGCTTGGGTTTTATAGAAACTTGGATTTTTAATTTGGTTGCTCTCACCCTTCAGTCTATGAAATCCAGGGGGTCACACAAACGGAATAACAGACAGACGAAAATGGATATATCGACTCGGTTGCCAATGCTGATTAACGAGTACTTATATATACTTTTCTTTTCCCTGTTATATACATTTCAACGAATACAATATTCCTTCTTACCTTTCTTTAAAGTAATGGGTATGATATCTCTTTAAGCATATTCTTATGTCATGTAACGTCGCTGTGGCATTGTCCCTATATAAATCTGACACTGGGTGAAGTATTTCCCGTAGACAAGCAATCTAAATAAGAGCGTTTTGTTTTTATTTTGTACCAAAAAAAAAGTTTTTTTTGTTATTACACCCTAATTCTAAAATTTAATAAATTTCAGTATGAATCGCTCTTAAGCTCAAATTCCGTGCAATTTTTCTAATAACGGTAAACTTGTATGTAACTTATTTACAGAAACAAAATTATTAAACCTGAATTTGAACTAACTGTGGTAGATTTTTATATTATTAGCAAATGTATTAGCCAAATCGTGCCAATTTTATTGTCATCAATTATTAAAATATATTATGTACTTCTTTTTCCTTTCACAGAAATCTTGCATTGATTTTACCATCGGAGCTCGACCGCTTGAACGTTATATGCCCAAAAATCGTAACACTTTTAAGTACAAAGTGTGGCGAATCGTTGTGTCTACGCCATTCGAATACTTTATAATGATGTTAATTGTGTTCAATACACTGTTATTGATGATGAAGGTAAATTAAAGTGTTTGTTTACCCATTTATACTTACATACTTTCGCATTTTTACAAATAAGAAGAAAGCTGGTAATAGTATCTCAAGAAATTAACATAAAGATCGGCTTAAAAGTAATCGGTCTTAAAGTCCGGTGCATACGATCGGTTTTTCACCGATATCTGTTCTCAATAAAATCCCCAGTTTTTTATTTCTCTGCGGATATATTAGGTTTGCTAAAAATATGTAATAGGCAGAAGTAGGCGTATAAAGTATATTTGTACATAAATTTTTTATCAGCATCAACAGTCGAGTTTATAAGCCCATGTCCGTTTGTCTGTCAGTATGAACAAAAGGATCTTAGAGTCGGTACGAGATAGGAACACCAAATTTGAAACATAAGCACCTAACAATACCAGGCAGATCAAGTTTGTTAAAGCAGTTGTTTTTTTTTTGCATTTGGATTGATTCTTCTTAAATCCTTATTATGCGATTCGTTCGATTGTTTGTTTGATGATGGCGAATAGAACATTTAGTACATAATTTTACTTAATATTTGTAGGGAAAGAAATTGTGTGACCGAAAAATGTAAAATAATTTTTTACTAATTTATTTTTGGGGCTAGTGTTATGTTGTTAAAGTGCATAATTAGGAAAACATGTAATTGCATCTTCTGCAATATTATATTAAAGATAATCTAAAATGCATAATTTTTTTGCTTTCTTCTTAACTTATATAAACTAATTATACACAAAAATCTTAACAGTATCATAATCAAGGTGAGATGTATGAAAAATCGCTCAAATACATCAACATGGGATTTACGGGCATGTTCAGTGTTGAAACTGTGCTAAAGATAATTGGATTTGGTGTCAAGGTAAGAACAAAATTGTACAAAACCTTAAGTGTTATTAGCTAATATTCTGAAAGTTGATATTAAAAATGGATACACGTTTGCAAACTCAAGTCATGTAACGAACTCCTATTATAAAATTGCTGAAATTTACAGTGTCACACAAGTGATTGCATGACTATAGCTTTTATATTTGCACATTTTAAATACAAATAGAAATGAAAATCTCTATTAACATATACATATATACCCATGGGGACAGTGAAATAGGTGTGTGACAAGCTTACAAAGAAAACATAAATTATGATTTAAGAAATGTTCATTGAAATATGTGCATCTATAGAAAAAAGATCATGAAATACGTATGAATTTTCACTTGAGGTTGAGTTGAAGCCGTTTGTTGATTAAGTGGACTTTCCAGGTGAGTGAGCTATAGAGGGTGAACCTAAAATACTTGACTGAACAGGCAGGACTGACTAACCATGTAGCGTTACAATTGGACAGTATCAATGCCTTAGTGTAAATGTTATATATGTGACTTATCAGTGTTGATGACGATATACCATTTGGTGAGCCAAGGCTAAAAGGTGGACATTTGTTGTTGCAACGTGGTAGAAGCTGATGCATGGTCCTCATCCGAGGTCAAAAAGGCGTAGGTCGCGATAAGGCAGTCATTTGATATTATTTGCTATAGGTCTTGACTAGGGTGCAAAGCCCAATACTTTCGAAAAGTTGTTCAATATTTGTGTATTGCTTTTTCTTATTTGATTTGAATATTAATGTTTCGAATCTCCTCAATGGATTTAAGTTGAACTGAGAACATAGAACTGGCATGGTGATGGATACATTTTGCGCAGTGCCGAAAGCCTAACTATCATAAATTTTACTTTTCTCTTATAACATAACATGGGTACATACACAACATAAAAAAATTACATACGCGCTGTCATCAGTCGCCAGTGAATTCAATGCGCTTCCAAGTAAGTGACACTCCATCTTTTTCTTGGACACCTCCGCAAGACATCAATTTATTATTTAATGCATTATTTATTTATTTATTTATTTTTTTGATCTATTCATTTATTGGGAGATTTGCAAATCAGCTTGAGCCAAAATCTATAGAGCTCAATTTTGGGCCATGGCAGACCATGCCGTGAAAATTAGCATATATCGATGTGATTTCGATTTTCCGATATTCATGAAATTGCGAAATAACATTAATAGTTCAAATATAAGTACAAGTTTTGCATACGTTAGGTTGATAAAATTACTGTCGATTTTTTTTTCAA
The DNA here is from genome assembly GCA_035047525.1 of Drosophila quinaria. NCBI lineage: Eukaryota > Metazoa > Arthropoda > Insecta > Diptera > Drosophilidae > Drosophila > Drosophila quinaria. The sequence goes on along the minus strand of JAWNPO010000455.1, from coordinate 5,142,089 downwards.
ATATTTCTGGTGGACTCTAGCTGTGAGCACAGTTTACTGAACAAGGCTGAAGGCTAACAACTCCTCCCCATTGGGTAAATTTTTTTCTTATTCTGTTCTTGTCCTTACTACTATTCTAATTTCTTCTATGAAATTTCTACTCCAACCCAGCTGTGAGTGGGTCAGTGACCATTCATGTCACCTCTGCTAGAAACAAGCATACCCTTAAATCGTTCATGCAGAGTGCCCTTTGCAGCTTTTCGAGTATGTACTTTTTCGCGTTCATTCATCCAAAAATGAACCGTGACACTAAAGATGGGATTTCGATCGGAGCACGCGAAATTCCTGCACTAATACTCATTTTGATAATAAAGTTGTATTTTTTGGAATATATGTAAGTCCAACATTTTTAATCTAGATTAGTCCATATATTCTGATACGATATGTCACATAGCTTGACAATTTTTTACGAATTCCGGAAAATTATCTAATTAAAATGTTTTATTCGGTTCACAAAGGTTTTCGCATTATCATTTTATAAGTAGTTTCATGATGCACCGATCCACCTAAAAGATGAATCATATATAAAATCTCTTTCTTCTTAATGAAGACAGTAATGAAAGTAATTTCATTTGGGTTTACGGTTAGAATTAATGTTTAATAGGTCGGGCATGCGCGCTCTTCCAAATACTAACATATAGACTTATTTAATAAACTTATGCACCAAGGGAATAAGAGGTCATTAACATCCAAATTTTATTAACATATGTCTGTATATGTAGTGTCACAATGTAACAATGTAAATTTCAGCGAATAACAAAGACTTGAACGAACAAAAATAGTTTAGGTATTCTTTATAAGTATAGCTTGTGATGTTTTGTGTGCTAGCTGTATTAATACATTTTTGTAAAGAATTATCCTTTAATAATCAACAATCATTTATTTTGTAGAACTTTTTCAAGGATCCGTGGAATATTTTCGATCTTATTACTGTATTAGGCAGCATTGTGGATGCTCTCTGGATGGAATTCGGGGTAATTATATGCTTTTTTCATTATACATATTGATGTGTTCAATTTATGTAAGCCGTTTAGCAAAGCCAAACAACAAAATACATATATAAATGAAGTGTCCAGTTTTTCATTTTGGCAGAAACTCGCATCCGTTCAAATACACATTCATACCAATACAAACATGTTTAACAAATATTTATTAATGTGTACAAACATATTTACTTTTGTATCCACACATACACACATAATTACGCAATATTCAGATTATGTGTGCACAATGGTTTATTGTCTTTCATCTTAATATTTAGAAAGGAAAATTATTAAGTGAAAATCTATCTTTGAGCCTAGATATTTTCTCGCTCACTGAAAATGTTCTTTCACAAAAAAATATTTTTTTTGACTAAATGATTTTACAGACGTGTATAAAATAATAAAAAAAAAAGAGCAGAATTCTCCCAATGGCTTTGTCGAAATGATTAATTTCTAATTTAAATAAACTTTTGAAATTCCTTAGTATGATATTGATATGTCTCTTATACATTTTTAGGAGAAACTCCAAAATTTGGTGCTCCAAAATTAAAAACAATAAGGGAAATCGACGAAGCTTGAATTCCCTCAGCAGTTTTAACACTGTGGGTACACTTGGGACTTTATAGTAAAGTTGCCTTTTTCTTGCATAATTCTTAAGCATATTCTGGTCATAGGATCTTTGACTTCTTTCCTAACTTGTCTTCAATAATGATCCATTGGATTAAGGTCTGGCAATTGAAGGGCTAAATTCAATTCATGAACATTACATTATGTTAAGGTGTTCTTATTATTTTTCACACGTCTGTATATAATAATAATAATTAATATAATTACTTATGTATACATTTTAGGCTTAATATCTACTAAAACGGAATTTTTCAATACTGGGACTCTGGTATTCAGAGTAGTAAATATTCAAAAAATATATTTTTTTCGGATTACATATTGTTTTGTCATTTGACAAACGAGAAGAATTCACAAACGGGCAGGCAGAAAGTGTCGAACTTTCTGCTTAATTATCACGATTCACAAACCATCAAATGAGCATTTTATCGAACCATCAGGTCTTGTAACTATTTTTTGGAGAAACAGTTAATATCGACAGTTGCCATCAATAATTATCTAATTCAGCACACACGTCATTGGTGGTCCGTAACCATTTGAAGAACATCCAGTGAAAGACCTTAACCCATCGTCATATTTTTCTGACATTTGACCTTCTGACCGCCACTTGTTTTCATCGATGGCCACTATAAGACTGAAAATACTTCATTAGATGGTTTGATTTGAAACAGCCAAGCGTTAATATTTTGCAGCTGATTTTTTATATGAAATTTTTCATTTCAAGACCGTTTCAAGTTGATAGAGACCTATTCTCTGAAAATGCTTTGGGAATTCTTTGATATTTTTAAATTATAACCGCAGTGCTGTTTGATTAGAGAATTTAAACATTATACGAGCATACTTATTTATATAATGATATTATATGAGAATTAATATTCTATATTGCTTACTCTTATAATAAGAGTCTTATCGGACAGTAAGAACTAAGATCGTTAGTGCAAAGAGTGTTTACACATTTCTTATGTGGTTTGGGGGAAATTAAAAGCGCCCAAAGAACGTGTTAACTGTGTGTAAAGTTCTTTTTTATATTACTTTAAATGAAAGACTTGTGAATAGGTAAAATTAATTATACGGAGTGCAAATAAATTAATTAAAAATAAGTTAGATGTTTTTATACATACTGACACTTTTAATTATTTTAAAATCGCCTAGATCCACACAATAAAATATATTTTTATTAATGAATTTATCTTTAATTTCAAAGCAATTATACACACAACAAATATTTCTTTCGAAAGTATCACAAAATACAGCAATTAATAATCATATTTCTTTTTGATTTCCTTTTTCATATTTATTTGTGTACGAAAACGAATACCAAATGTGGTCTCAAAATCGGGAATAACCAATCCGAACCAAACAAAAAACGATGAATGCAAACAAAAAAAAAAAAAATACGATAATAATAACATAAATCAACAAACACTCACCAAATCAAACATTCACACCCCTCACAAACTTTAACGTCCAAATTATGTAACACATTAAAATATTAATATGTACACATATTTGCATATATAAATGAATATATGCCTTCGATTGACACAATATACGCCCGAAATTGACAATCGGGAAACAAAATCACTGTCCAACATGAAATTAATATTATAAAAAAAATAATAATAACACTTACTTTGTAATTACAAAACCAAACCAACACCAATGCTAATACCAAATGCAATGAATATGCAATCAACTCTTTCATCACATCACAAATTGAATACAAATTCACAAAAAAACTTAATATTAAAAAAATCAATTATTTACACCTAAATCAAAATGAATTATGAAATCAACCAATCAACAAATTAAATTGTATTACAAACATGTTGTCATTCAACAATTATGCATGTGTATGTGCTTTAATTGTATGTGTTGTCAATACATATTTTGCACATACATATGCATACATATATATCTCATCTACAACTACATCGACATGTACAACAAATATCAACACCAACAGCACGATGTAAGTACGAAACACAATCTACACAGAATTGCATTAATCAAATTCCTATGTGTCCAATTGATTGACTTTAGACTGCTTTTATTGCTAATCACACCTTTCACTTAACTAATAAGCTTACTAAATCATATCAAAATTTTTTTTTTAGTTTGTTTAAAAATTGCAACACACATTTGAATTTTTTCTCTGATTATTATACCCTAGCAGATACTATAATAAAACTTAGATTTAGAAAATTCAGCAAAATCGGCTATTATGTTGTAGTATTCTCTCCGTTTATGGGTAAATCCCATATTCACTTATAAAGAAACAAGCACGATATAAAAAGCTTCATATAAACATCATCAGCGTATTTATTGATTATTTTTAATTTCGTGTGTGCTTTGTTTTGAGTGGGTACGGGACTTAAGGAAGAAACTATATTAAATTGATGTGGTTGCATTCAACAAGAAATATCATTAAAATAATGATATGGGATACAAATAGTAGACAATTTTTGTTTTTCATTAGAAATAGTTTTGGAAGAAATGTCTGCATGGGTATTACATTTTCGGCTTCCCGAAAAATTGTGGTTTTTTCATCTATAAATTTGTTCCATCTTGTGTTTTGTCGTTTTGAGTACTAAGTATCTGTAAGTTTCAGTTATGTCGCACATGGCCCACGACATAAGTACTTTCGTACGATTGTAAGTACTTTCTTCTCTTATTTAAAATTACGTATTTAAGTTTGTAGACAGCTTGGTAGAAAATTCAGCGGCTGGATGGGTTGGCAGTTTACAAAGACTTGTTTAGTCGTTTGAGGAAATCGTTAACGCAACTATGTGACAGTTTGCATAATCCACACTGTAAAGATATTTTTGATAAGTCGTAACTGTTATCTAGAGCAAAATACGTATTAGAGCCGTTCAAGAATACAAAATCTCCTGAGATATCTGTGGCACCCCTGAATATGTTCTTAAAACGAAAGTTAAGTGGCTTTTATATATTCATTCTGATGTTGGTATTGGTGCTCTTATCTTCATTAAGTTAAACTTATGAGGCAATGTTTTTTATACTATTTTCTCAATGTTTTTGCAAGACTTTTTTGCGGGTTACCAACTTCATTTGTTAATTATAATGTAAACTTAAAAGGTAAAAGTTCTTATAACGTATAACGGTATTCAAGAGGGAATAAGGACTAATTAAAGCTTTAGAGTTTTTCAATATAAAAACTTGATTCTTTAGAAATATTTTCAATCTTCATTTGACCATAAACTTATTCGAAATTAGGCCTACAACTGGAATTTTAAGTGGCTTAGAGATAAATGTAAGTAATATATTGTAATTAACAAGGCAAAAAATAGGTAGTACCAAGAATCCAAGCCAAGCTTTCAAAAATACTGTACATATTCTAAATTAGTTCTTCCGCATGAATTAAGTTCCATTTGGCTTTTCTAGCTGTAAGACGTGGCAGTTAGCTTCTCTACTTCCTACTGTTTGCTCCAGATTTCAATTCTATTTTCTCTCAGAGATAATCTTCTCAAACCATATTTTAACAGTGATGCAAACAATGTGCTCTTTATTTGATTGATGAACTGTAATTATTTAATTACTATTCATATATCATATAACATAATTTTCAGCTAACTGTTGGTTTGCATCCCTGTTAATTAAAGTAGTGCTAATTTTCCATCTGCTATGTAGTTACAATGCATACCTCTAAATGGCTTTTGATCCGATGCATGGCGCAAATAAACTAGTGTTCATCTTTGATTGAAAGTGATTGAACAATGTTAAGCAAACGGCGTAAAACCGGATTTTCAATACATGTGATCTACTGCGAAATTGTATTCGTTTTCTGAAGATATGTAAGCTACAATAAGAATTAATTTCATCGATACTTTTGAATTAATTACAGTAATCAGGTCCGATTTTTTGTATGAACATATACATTTTATCTAAGATATAGTTTCAAACTTGACATTAATTTCTATACATTTCATGTCAAAATATCTTTTCCATAGTTTTCAAATCCCCTTTAATCCTAAATGTGAATTAAGAGTATAAACAACTATCATTAGCGTTTCTTACAGACTCTGATATAGTTTCTTCCACGTGTGCATTTAAGCTAACAATATTTAATTAACAATACAATTAATTAAAGATACACACATACTAACTGAATTAATTGAATGAAAATAATCATACGAGTACCTATAGAACGTATTTGCGAAAATAACAATATTTTTTTTTTACAATTTTAATGCGTTTAAATTTTGCTAAAGCTTTATGTTCCTACCCCAAGCGGCTTTAGAATCTCAAGGAATAGAACAGTAAAAAATCAACGTGAAACAAACACCTCTCCAAAACCTTTCCTAATGATACAAAACATTTATACGAAAACACATTCTGTTCAATAATGCTCGTTTGTTTTTCGCATATTGAAAAAAAATAGTACACATTAATTATTACTACTAATTTTCAACTCTACTTTATTTATTCCTTTGTTTTTTTCCAAAATATTTGAAATCGACTATTTTTAACGCCGCCCACGTCGAATGAAATGCGTAATTCGTTTAAACAAACCGATATGTACTCGTAATCGCAATTCACAACTTTAATAATGATAACAAATGAAAACATTCATAAAACTATAAAATCTACAAATTGTGTAAATAAATTGCTTATAAATAAACTAATAACTGCAAAATAATCACAAACATTTCACTTCATTAAAAATATTGTAATTCACCTTTTGGCTGCTGTCGATTCGAACTAAATGCAACTGAATCTGCAACTTCGTTCGAAATCCATGCTATGAATCTGCCATTTAATAATTAAAAAAAAAACCAACAACAACTGTGGCATCAAAATCGGTGATAATGCGGTATATGAGTTATGTGTACATTGAATTCTTTAAATCGAATCAAATAATTTCAATTTAACATGGTTTCATGGTTATTCAACAGGATGTAAGTAAACAAACTAAAACGAGAAATCTTTTTTGCGAATGCAAACAAACACAAAAATAAAACCTAATTATTAGCATTTTAGCTAAACATTTAATATCTATACTCTATTCTGTATTCAGATCGCATTCATGATGTCTACTTCTATAGTAGATTTCATTGCCATAATATTCCAAAATACATATATGTATATATATGTATTTAGCTATTTATTCAACACTTTTTCTAGATAAAATGAATACCATAAAATAAATATATATTTTTTTTATTTTTCGTAGTACTGTTACCCTTTTGGTACCTTAATGTGAAATTGCTTGAAAATGCAATGTTACCTTCCGCGATATATATATATTATTAGTTTTCTGTGTACATAAAAACTTTATCATTACTGCTTATACCCCATTATGTTAGTTAACCAGTAAATCCCTTTAACTTTCCAGTAATAGACATTCCAAATGGGGTAACTAAAAAAAAAAAAAGCTTACTTACACATGTTCCTCTTATGCTCGCTGTTAATATCTGACATGACAATTAATATTTTAATGTCATAAAATAGCACAACCCTTATCTGATTCACAATAGAAATCGCAACAGTGCATAGTTATAACCTTCTTTCATACATATGTACATATTTTATCAGCAATAATTGTAGATTTACCAAGTGTGTCTAACTATTATTCAATCTACGTAGAGGCCACAGAGAGGCGGTATGCGTCAGTGATTGCTCAGCACTTATTTACTTATGTATATGTATGTATCACAGTTCCGAATTCAGTTACAGTGATCGTCTCTGTAGTACTTGCGTACATTTGTACTTATGTGCATAATATTTACATTAAATTGTAATTATGCAAAATGCAACAGCTGATGAGTAAAATATGTTGGTCAAAGTTTTTACATCGTTTACGGAACAATTAATACTGACATTACTATATAACGCGAATCTAATCCTTATTTGTATTTGTATACAAATATCTGACGGAAACACTTACCTAATAATAACAATTGTAAATGTGTACAAAACCAAAACTATTAAAAAAAATTTATATGTGTATGTACATACCGACAGATGTAAACAAATTATTATAATTGCTTTTTCCTTTTCTGTAAATTACACATTTTTATACCTTAATCTTAAAATATTATTTTCTTTTATTTCTGCAAAAACTCACTCAATTAGTACGAAACGGAACATTAAAAATTTTGAGTAGATTTTCAAATACTCCAAATTAAAACTTTCCCAAAGCCTAACACTTGACGCTTTTCGAACTGTTTTGTAACTAGTTTCGGTATCTAAAACATGCAAACGCACATGTTACACTGTATTAGTGTGGTAGTCAACACACATAATTAAACACAATCAGACCTATCCACAATTGTACACAAAGCGATCTTAGTACAACATACTATAATAAATTTCTAATTAGATTTTTTTTATAAATTCAACATAAAAACAATTCATATTATCTGCATTTGTTATATTTACTTGAGGTAAAACCTGTTCGAAATACACGTTTTATTTAGCATTTTGTATTTTACCTTCTTTCTATATTTATATCATTATCATCACATGTCTAAAAAAATATTATGCAAATTTACCTGTAATTATTTTGTAATTATATAGAAGAAAAAGTAAAGAAAATATTTTTTTTTTTATTTCATCTTTACTAACCCAATCAAGCAACTTATTAACAATATATTGTATATGTATATGTATGTACTTTTTTATGTACGACTAGTACTACTACTTACTACCGCTGCTACTGCACTACTACATACTACTAATATTAAAACTCTACTACTACTACTACTACTACTATTACTGCTACCAAGTACTAACGAACTAAATAAAATAAAAGAAAAGAAGAGAAACAACCCTAGATTATATTCGAACTGAGCTATCAGGCGTCAATTTCGAATTAATCTGAATTCATTTAGAAAACGGGACACCAAAACTCTAATACTACTTTCCTTGTTTTCTGTTTCTCTCTTTTTCTTATTTTGACCAATAATATTTTACAGTCGAACTCAATCAACGTCGGCTTCTTGCGATTGTTTCGTGCGGCGCGTCTTATAAAATTACTCCGTCAAGGATATACAATACGCATTCTTCTTTGGACATTTGTACAATCATTTAAAGCACTTCCATATGTCTGTTTGCTTATAGCAATGCTATTTTTTATATACGCCATTATTGGCATGCAGGTAAGTTTCCAATTTTGCTGCAAACAAAAGAAGAAGAAGAAAAATGATTTATATATAGATCGCAAATATAACACACATGTAACACATAAGGCTATTTATTGTTAATGATCGAGTTAAACTAGCCTTCTTAATATTTGGGATCTTAAACTTATTCTCAATTTGTAGCAAATGGAACATCGGAAGCAAATTTATGTTACAATTTTTACAATTCACTTATTTCTACACAATTTTTAAGTTTAAACTTAGTTTTTAGTGATAAAATTTTGTGTTACATACAGCACAATCAATATATAATTTGATTTTTAAAAGAGCCGTTTTCGAAAAAGATGATACACACGCCAACATTATAAAAGTTTAAATATATTTTTATTCCATATATTCATTTATTTTAAGGCGTTGTAAAAATATTAAAAAGGGGAGTATATCAAGGCTGCAAACTTTAAAAATTTGGGAAAGGATTAGGCTTGGAGGCTAGAGCCATTAAGCAAGATTTCGGTTCTGGTAGCGAACCGGCTTCAAGGCTTTAGTTCTAGCCTTAGCATAATTTAACCCATTGAGAGCAAAGAATGTTTAAAATCAAAAATTGTCCAATCCATTTATTTTATTTAAGTAAAAGGAACAAAGGGAACTCAAAAAAAAAAATGCTTTTAAAAAATGCAAAAGAGAATACGAAAATGTATAAAAAAAAAAACCGTTATTAGTTGTCGATGCAGGTGTTCAGCACAGTGTATGTGGTTAAATCGCAAAAAGAACTCAGAAAAATTATTTTTCTAGTTAAATTAACGGCTATTTTAATGTTTTCATACCCGTTACTTATAAAAAAAAAGTAAAAGGGGATATCGTATTAGTTGCAATGTATGTAACAGGGAGAAGGAAGCATCTCCGACCCTATAAAGTATATATATTCTTGATCAGCATCAACAGCCGAGTCGATATAGCCATGTCCGTCTGTGTGAGCACCTAGATCTCAAAGACTATAAGAGCTAGAGCAACCAAATTTGGAACACAGACTTCTAAAGACCCCACGCAGGTCAAGTTTGTTTCAAATTTTTGCGCCTTTTTCCGCCTCTGTAAATCGCAAAAAAACCACCACACGCACAGTTTTCAAGATATTAAAATTTTTATTTTACTAATTATCGTTAACTACTATTATTATCTATCATCCTACTAAATCGAAACAAGAGCGGACAAATAGAAAGGTGGTAATGGCTAATTATTATTATTATTGTAATGGGGAAAACTGCACTGAGACCCTTTGGGTCTAATGTGCCCCCTTCTGAGCCTATAGCTCATCCATCAACCCTAGTTCTCGTACGAAGTCGAGAATTTTTACCGGGTTGAGGTCTGCTATGTCCTCGGTAGGACATGTTTCCCTAGACAACTACAACTTTGTCTGCATAGAGCAGTGCATTCTGCTGGTATGTGCATCGAGGATTCCTCCTCGAAATTGCAGAACCGGCAGGTTCCACTGCTTACTATTCCTAACTTAGATAGGTGACTTCTCAGTCTACAGTGTCCTGTAAATAGACCGGTGAGTATTCTGAGTCTATTCTTCTCCAATGCGATTACTTGCTTAAACTGCTTTGGGTTATAGCTACCTAGGAGGTATTTGGCTTGTCTGAGACCTGTGGTCTCTGTCCAGTGCGACTGTTGAAGCCGCCTCTCCTCTTTTCGTAGGTATTCCCGGATTGTGTGTGTTCCGATTCCACAAAACGGTTCAGGACCTATTAGGGGCCTACATGCACCTATTCTGGCTAGTCTGTCCGCTGCTTCGTTTCCTGCTAAATCCCTGTGGCGTGGGATCCATCTTAGGGTTAGCCTATTATGCGATCCCAGTTGGTTTAGCTTCTTTCGCACCTCATGCACTGCTTTAGACGTTATTTTCGACTTGCTGAGTGGGTTGACAGCTGCTTGACTATCGGATAGAATGGCTATGTCTCTATTCCGATAGTTACGTTTGTGATTAAGGTCAACACACCTCCCTATTGCACATACCTCAGCCTGGAAGATGCTGGTATATGTTCCTAGAGATTCATGGTAAGATATCCGAGGGCCTACAACTCCAAGTCCTGTGCCTTAGTCTGTAAGCGATCCATCGGTGTACCATTTTATGGCGTGCCGACCCATTGGATGGACTTCGTCAAGTGTTGTCCAATCCTTCTTACTGCTCAGGTTCACTTTGAAATTCTGCTCGAACACAAGCTCGGCAGTCATCTCGTCCCTTGGCTGTAATAGTAGGGGGAGATCACCTGACAGCAATTCTGCGTCTCTGTGGCTAAGGATGCCTCCTACCCCGTCTCGTGCTATCCTTAGCAGAGTCGCTCTTTGTTGCAGTTCGATGAAAACATGGAGTGGCGTGAGCTCCATTAGAACTTCTATGGCCGTTGTCGGACAGGTGCTCATAGCCCCCGTCTTACATACGCAGGCCATCCGTTGCAGGCTATTGCTCCCAGGCTATTGCTCCATATGTGAGCATTGGCCTGACTACCAATAGGTATAGCCATCTAATAATCTTCGGTGATGTGCCCCATGATTTCCCGGCTATGCTGCAACAGGCATAAAGTGCTCGGGTGCACTTTGTTATGGAATTTGCCCATGGGGGCCGAAGTTAAGTTTACTGTCGAAAGTGACTCCTAGGTACTTAACCTCCTTACTTTTTTCTATTATGCTGTTTGATAGCCTTATCTGCCTCATTCTCTGCAACTTGTACCTTTTAGTGAAGGGAACGATGACTGTCTTGGCGGGGTTGAGGCCCACCTCTCCACACCAGTCGCTCGTTATCCGTAGTCCTAATTGTACAAAGTCGCAGAGTGCTTCTTCGAATTTGCCTCGTGCTATGACCACAATGTCATCAGCGTAGCCTTGACATTGAATTCCATAGCCGGCAAGTTTCTGGAGTAGTTCATCTACTAACAGACTCCAAAGTAGAGTAGTCAAAACACCCCCTTGGGGACAACCTTTTGTGGTTGTGACAGTAACAGTGCTATCTGGAACTGTTGCAGTGGCTTGTGTAGACCCCAGCAGTGAGGAAATCCATCTGCCTGAGGTTGTGTCTAGGCCAGCGGTGGGCACAAATTTTAAACTTGGGAGCTCAACAACAAAAATTACAACAACAACCCTTTTCGCGTCTACCTACTTTGTCGATCACCCGCGAGCAAAAAAAAAGGTCTTCAGCGCGCACACTGCGCCTTTGCAATGTTGTTGTTTTATTGACGGTCATAAATTTGAAGTGTCAAAAATGCCTCGACTCGAGCTGCTTGTGTGCGTTGTTGTTGCTAGCTTACTCGCGAGCTGTGTCTGCATTGTTGTTGCGTCGCGACGCGTCGTCTCGAGTCGAGCTGCTTGTGTGCGTTTTTGATGCTTTTTATGACGGCCATAAAATGCCTCGACTCGAGCTGCCTGTGTACGACTTGACGGCACCTACAAATGATGTGAGCTGCCTCATAGCTCCCAGAGCCCATGTGTGCCCACCGCTGGTCTAGGCCCCTCCTGGTCAGGGCCGCCTTGACAGCATCGTGAGATGTGTTGTCAAAGGCACCCTTTATATCCAGGAAGGCGCATATGACCACCTCCTTATTATCAACTACTGTGCTTAAAGTGCGGTGTAGTTGATATAGTGTCCGTGGATCGGCCTGCTCTGTATGCATGCTGCGTTGGTTGCAGCGGGGAATGCACCAGAAGAGAACTTCGTATCTTGTGGTCCACCAGCTTCTCCAGCGTTTTCAGCAAAAACGAAGTTAAGCTGATGGGTCTGAAGGACTTGGGGCTGGTGATATCTTTCTTCCCCGCTTTGGGGATGAAGACCACCCTAGCTCTACTCCACTTGGTATGTATCCGAGTGCAAGGCTGCTTATCATCATCTTTCTAAGGATGGGGAGCAGTGGATCCTGTCCCTGCTATAGAAAGCATGGTGATATCATGTCAAGGCCTCGCGATTTATAGGGCTGGAAAGTACCAATTGCCCATTGTAATCGTTCTGGTGTGACTGTCGATTTTTCAATTTTCCTGTGGGCAGACACTGGCCTCGACATTCTTCTTGTCGTCTGTATCTTCTTGTACCGGGGTGCTTCCCGGGAAGTGTGTCTCAAACAAGAGCTCTAGCTTCGCTATGCTACTACCAGTGAAGGTGCCATCCCTTCGTTTCAAGGCTAAATTTGCCTCCGGTGTGCGTTTCGAAAGTGCCCTATGAAACCGGGCACCTTCGGATGTGCTATCAATACTTTCGCATGATTCGCGATAGTTCTTCCGCTTGGCCTTCCTGATCTCCTTATTATAGGAGGTAAGGCTTTCACGGTAAGAGTCCCATAAGCCGTCTCTTTTCGCTCGGTTGAAAAGGCGACGGGTGGTGAGTCGTAGCCTCTCGAGGCTATCGTTCCACCAAGGGGTATCTGTTACTTTACGTTTCCTTCCGAGAGGACAGCTTTCTTCAAATGCATTTATTATGCTACTGTTTAGATTTTCTACAGCTCTTTCCAGTTCCAGTTGCGAGAGGCGTATTCCCGGCCTTTCACTAGCTAGATTTAGCTGTAGGGTCGTTTTGTACTTATCCCAGTTCGTTTTCCTGGGATTACGTACTGGTATTCTGTTATCCATATTGACTTGCAGTTCAAATAGGATAGTTCTATGATCAGACATGGTTTCCTCCGAAGAGACATGCCAGTTTCTTAGGTGTGGCTTAAGGCCCCTGCTAATCATGGTGATGTCCAGAACTTCCTCCCTGATTCTTGTTACGAATGTCGGTGTGGTTCCGACATTACCAACTTCTAAATTATCAGGCCTGTTCTGAATTCCGAACGTTTTCAAAAAGTAAAAACGAAACGAAAACGAACGAAATGAACTTGTTTTTACTTTTCGAACTCGGTTTCGAAAACGTTTCGATAGCAGTAAGTCATCGACCGTATCAGCTGTCATGAAGGGGAAAAAATTGTTCAAATAACAAGAAGCTAAACTAATTTTCCGAAATGCCATCAGCTATGGATATTGGTTACTTGCTGGTCAAGCTGATTGACCTGTGAATGTGCTTATTTATATTGACACGAAGCAGATGATCCAATTATGGAGAACCAGATATGTCATAAATTCAAAAATAAAAGCATTCAATCTTCAGTTTGTATCTTAAATACGATTACATTTATTTAAAACTCTTTTTAAAAATGTATTTCAAATATTTCAGGCTGAATATAGCAGATAGAAGCTAAATTAGACTAAAAGTTTGTTGTCTAATTTTGTTATTCAATTGAAGCAACTCTATCAGCTTTCGATTGCGAGAGTTGGTATCGATAACAAAAATTAAAGTGGAATTCAGAACAGCTCGGTTTAGTCATAGATGCTCGGTTTTGTTTTTCATGCAATATTTTATAGATGCTCATACAAAAATTCTTTTAAAATATACTTCAACTATTTAAAGTTAAAGTAGTAATGTCAAATGTTTTCAAAAATGTTCAACATTATTATAATTATCAGTTTAAAATTTAAGGTATTTATTTTAATGCTTTAAATGGCATTTACATTTAAAACCGGTGACTGTAAAGCACACGTTTTGAAAACGACAATTATTGTCTATTTGCGGAATTCAGAACAGCAATCAACTCGTTTTGTGGCTAATCGACTCGTTTTCGGAATTGAGAATGTCTGAATACAAAGTCAAGAAGGTACTCACCTCTCGCGTTTGTGTCCGTGCCTTTCCAAATCGCGTGATGTGCGTTGGCATCGCACCCGATGCACAGTGGGCCAAACTGCTCTGCTAGCGGAATTTTATTAATAACTCGAGTAAATGAAGAAATATTTTAATGAAAATTTAAACTTAAGGATTTCAATGCACTCTTCACGTACTTTATAAAACCAAATACAAATTCCTTGATGGCTAACATTTTATTTTTGGCCACTTTTTCGTTAAGCCAAATGATGTAAAGTGAGCGCTTCGAGACTGACATTCCACCTAAAAAGGGCAACAGACTTAAGAGTTGGTCGTAGTTGGTTAACATTTTGGAAATTTGTACACCACAAGGACTCATACTTTACATATATGCTAAAATTAGCTCGGATCCGATTGGAGCACGCTAGTTTTAGCCCAAAGTTGACAGCATACGCTATAAAAACATGTATACTAAAAAGGCATACTTCTACCACATTTTTTTTGCTACACATGAAAAGACGGGTCACAAACATAATTTTTATTTAGTACATACCTTATCTGATTAAGGAAAAAAGATATTGATACAAAAAATTGACAATTGGCTTGCAATTTGGCTCAACCAACAGAGGCTAAAAAATGCAGTCAAATATTGACAGGCCACGTGCTAAACATATATTCACTTTAATAGCTCACATCCGATCAGGAATGCACCGGAACGCTCATGCAAAAGCTATTCTAAGCTTTAACAAGAGTTGTCAATCAAAAGAAATAAAAAAAAAACCGAATATTAAAAAATTGAAATTCGACTTATATCCCGCTAGATTGCCTGTTTGGGCCACTCTGCGATGATGAGGGGGAGCTTTTCCTTGGTGCAGTGTGCTACCAGCCCAACCACTTCTGGTGGCGGACAGGCTCCATCTCCCGCGAAGTACGCTGAGGCCACTACAATGGTACGGGCAAGACCGACCATCTGCACTGCTATAGGTACATAGTCCCTGCTAAGGAATTCTGAAAGGATAGTATAATTAATACATTTCCTTACCATAAGACATGTTCTAGGTACTGGGTCCCAAATTACCTTGGAGTCCGCTGTGTACAGGCCCTTGATGCCATCGTTGAACCATGGCTCCTGTACCAGAGCTGCTAGGCCGAGGCCGCCTTCGCACGGTGGATGTTTACCTGTGCTAGCTTAGTGCCGATGACTTGTGTCATCCCACTAGAGTAGCGGCTCCATGTCACATGACGAGGGGGGCCGGGAGTCTTCCTCGTCATCGCGTGCCGTCATGGTGACATCCGCTGCTTCCAGTTCGTCCGAGATCTCCTGGGACGACATGGCTATTTGCTCCTCAATCTCCGCAGCCATAGCGGGATCCAGTGTTAGATCCGCCAGGTCTTCATCCTCCGCCAGATCCTTCAGCGGATTGGTAGGATCCGCCTGACGAACCCTGGACTCGCTATCAGCTGCAGGAGATAGACTACTTTCAGCCGGAGGGGATTCTCCACCGTGGCTTCTTCGTGCTTGGTTGGTGGGAGAGCTTCCGCCGTGCCAATCTTCTCTGCCCCTTTCTTGGTTGGTGGCCTCTCGACACAATGTCGTCCTTGGATGCCTCGTCAATGCCTAGCATTAACAGGGCTCCTCCTCCATCGTTTCTCCTTGAAATGATCCTCCATGCGTCGGTGTCGATCTTGTTCTGGTTGCTCAGCAAAGCCAACAAGTCGCTTGTTTCCCGATTCGCACTTCTCTCTTCTGTCAGGGGGTAAACCCTTCCATGACTGTAGTCTCGACGCTACAGTCATCAGCCAGTCCGCCGAATTTTCATCTGTGCAGTCAATTACCAGGTGGTCCACCCGGAAATGAACACCAGTGAAAGAGACGGCAGTGTCCCATCCTGTCATTATGACTTCATCCAGGAGGGCCTCCTCGAGCGCGGACAAGTCCCCATGGCTGAGGCTCACCCGGGATAGTCCACGGGTAACACGGTCACTTTAACCTTTTTCGCGACAGACGCATAGGTCGCGCAAGGTGCAGTGGGCGCTGAGGAGGTGGACGTCCTGGCTGCTGCTGCTGCGGATGTGCTAGGGCGCTCATCTACAGCTTCCTGCTGCCCCGCTACTGAGGCACCCTCTTGTACTGCCTTGACAGGTGTGGCCACTCCAGGTTTTTGCGTGGCAGCTGGTCCCGCCGCGCGCACCCTTTTAGGGGAGTCGGTTGGCGGTGTCAGCGTGCTGCTCTACCTTTTGTGAGCCGGTGCCCTGTCTAGGACTGCCGCATGCTTTGGCTCTTTCGCCTTAGCCAGTGCAGCCTCCTGTGACATTCCCTGCTGGAGATACCGGATGTGCCACTTGATTTTCGATCCACACAGTTCGCGCCTATGGGGATCATCAAGTCCTCCCGGTTCTCCACGACGTGGCAGGGTATCCTTCTTCTTTGACGGCGGGCGTTGTTGTTCCCGCCGCCTGTCAGTGGCCAGCGCGGGACGCATCGGTAGGGGTGGTCCTACCGCGCTCCTTTGCGTTGGATTACGCGATGTCTGCAGACTTGTCTGCTTGTTCTGTGCCTGTGGCACTCTCCTGTTGACCGCCGGAGTCTGGCGACGTGGAGGTTGGTTTACCACGTTGGAGGGCCGCTCCCTATCGAGGTGACGGTCCTCAAAGTGTCTAGCAACACTTTCCGCAGGGAGGTCCTACGGAGGCTTAACATTTTTCTTAACGTTTGACATATGTGGTCCCACGAGTAGCGCGACAAATATGATGTCCATCCGAGCAGAGTTCCGCATGCCCGGATAAGGCTGGTTAGAACAGGCGGTCTCCACTTGCCTGAGCCCACCGTTAGCGACTGAGCTAGTTTTTAACCCGGGCCCTCAGCCAGGCTGACTCTCGGCACGGTACGATTGACACTCTTAGTCCGGCCCGGGATGAGATGTGGGGGAGAGGATTGGGTAGGAATTTATGGAGAAGAGGGGTGTGTGAGTCTATGCTTTGAAGGCGGCAACACAAACGCCTTGTCAGTACGATGTTCTGCATCGTACCCTCTGTTTGTCCGGGACTGCTTATTACAAGGGGGAATCGCTATTCGCAGCTAACCTCCCCAAGGGGTGGCCGTTCGCTATCCGCGACCCGCCTGGTGGCCTCAGCTGTTCTTCGGAACAGGTAATGGATAATTAAAGTTTTGAAAAAATATAAGTTCCTAATAGCATGCAATAAAAATTATTTAAAAATGCATTAAAATAAGTAACGGGTATCCTATAGTCGAGCGCTCGACTATAGCCTTTTTCTGTCGACATCCGTCCACAGTGACCTTTGGAACGCATAGTTCGATTTTCGATTTATGTAGCTAGTGGCCTGCACTTCACAATGATATCTGAGAAACTCAAAAATTCATTTTAAATTTTGATGCTCAACCGATCCTTCCTACAGCAGTTATATGATATAGTAGTTCGATTTTAACCAAATATGGTCAGAATCTGTAAGACAACAACAAATGAGTTACTATTACATAATAATTTATGAGATTGTTTTTAATATCTTTTTAACTGTTAACAGCCCCGAAAACTTATCTCTGACAAAAAATGCGCCATAGCGCATTGTCTTGGTGGAAAAGAACTTTTTTCTAGGCCAAATGTGGTCGTTTTTTCGGCAATCGTCATTGAATCGGTTCAATAAGTTTGCATAATATTCGCCGTTGATTGTTCTTCCCCTTTCAAGGGGAATTAATAAAATAACGTTCGTCATGCCTTTATTGACTGACAAACCCAAATTGGCGCCGATTCGTCCGAAGAAACCTACTGTTTTGACTGCAGCTTGGTCTCTGTGTGCTGTGGTGAATCAATATTAAGTCAACAGTTACGAAACGGTGCAAAAACGCGTCCATGTTGCTATGGCTATCTTAACTGGACGGCAGCTTTCTTGCTTATACCCTGTACTGATATTTTAAATTTGGTAAAAGTATGTAACGGGCATAAGGAAGCTGGACAGACCCCATAATGTACGTAGGCTGCTATATATATTTCTGGCCTAGGCAACAATAAGTGTTGCCAGGTGCAATCTGATATTTCCATTGGAAAGGTTGACATTTTTTAGCATAACATCACTCAGAACGTGTTGTCATTTAATCGTGAATTGTTAAACTTACAGAGCTTTGAACAATTCAATTCCGTTAAAAAAATTGAATTGGCACGTGAGCATTTTCGTGCGATCATTTTTCACAACTTTCGACGTGGATTATCCAGACAAGAGTGCATCGATGAACTTAAGTCTTTGTATGGCGATCAAGCACCATCCTATAGCACCGTGAAAAACTGGTATAACGAATTTAATCGTGGTCGCAGTTCGCTCAACGACGAATTCCGTGAAGGTCGTCCAAAAACGTCCGTTGTGCCAGAGAACATTGATGCCGTGCGTGAACTAATAATGCAAGATCGTCATGTGACATACCGGGAGATAGAGGCATCCTTGGGCATTTCTCCCATCAGCATACATTCGATATTACATAAACACCTGACCGTAAAAAAGGTTTGTTGTCGTTGGATCCCGCACAATTTGACAATCGCTCAAAAAAAGGCTCGTGTCGATTGGTGCAAAGAAATGTTGAAAAAATACGATCGCGGTGCTTCAAAAGATGTTCATAAGATCGTCACAGGTGACGAATCTTGGATCTATGCGTATGAGCCCGAAACAAAACAACAATCGACCGTGTGGGTCTTCGAAGACGAGCCAAATCCAACGAAATTTGTTCGTGGAAGAAGCACTTCGAAGCAAATGGTCGCCTGTTTCTTCGGCAAAACTGGTCATGTGGCGACTGTTCCGCTTGAGCAACGAAGGACGGTCAATTCTGAGTGGTACACCACAATTTGTTTGCCTGAAGTCTTCGGAGAAATTCGAAAAACAAACAAGAGAAGACGAATCATTCTTCACCATGACAACGCGAGCTCTCACACATCGGCTCAAACCAGCGCCTTTTTGACCGGCCAAAACGTCGAATTGATGGGTCATCCGCCGTACAGCCCTGACTTGGCACCCAATGACTTCTTTTTATTCCCGCACATCAAGAAAAAAATGCGTGGTCAACGATTTTCGTGCCCAGAAGATGCTGTTGAAGCGTTCAAAAACCATGTTTTGGAGGTGTCTCAATCGGAGTGGAAAAAGTGCTTCGACAATTGGTTTGAGCGCATGCAAAAGTGTATAAATCAGGCTGGAGAATACTTTGAAAAACAATAAAACAATTTTTGATGATAAATATTCGCATTTTCATTATTAGGTCAGAAATATATATAGCAGCCCTCGTATATACGTCATAGGCATAAGTATTTAAAGTTAATTCTACTCACAATTTGAACTTACTTCATGCGAAGTTTGGCATCATTGAAAGGTCATTCGAATTCCTTTTGAATGATATAAAACTTTCCTTAACCTATTAGGAACCCACTGAAATTTTGGAATTTTTGTATTTGTCTACTTTTTTAACTTTTTATATATACAGTCGAACTTCCCTAACTCGAATCACCATTATTCAAGGAAAAAGTTCGAGTTACGGAATTTTCTTTTTTAATTTTTTAAAAGAAACTACAATTTCATTCATTCATAAATACATTTCAAATTCCAAACTTTTCTTAATATTTTCAACAAAAAAAAAAAGAAATTCCCGATTCAAATGACATTATAATTAATTTTCCATTTTTTAATATAATGAAAACTGTTTTCGATGAGACATCATATTTTTCAGCCACTTCAACTTTTTTGGCCCAGTTTTGAATTTTTTAACAAATAAGTTTAAATATTTCTTAAAGTGATAAACATTTTAATACACGTGATGGTGCCATGGTAAATTATCTTGCACTGATGCGCTGACAAGGAAGTACATTACGAACATCTTTCCTATGGCGATTTTACAAGCCTAAATAATTTTTAATGCAATATTTTATGAAATTGCATCACTCTATGTTAATGTACAAAAGCATAAAATAAAAACGAAAAAATATTCAATCTTTATTGGTGATTTTCCCGAAAAATTCGACTTACAGAAGTACCGGCCAATATTTTTGTTCTAGTTAGGGAGAAATTTGACTTATGGAAGTTCGAGGTACGAAAGCAGAATTGTATGAATTTTGCTCAGTAAACGCTATTGCCACTCGATTTTGTTCGAGTTAGAAAAAATGCGAGTTATATAAGTTCGAGTTAGGGAAGTCCGACTGTAACGTATTCTTCTTAAAAATGGGAAAAAATTATTTGTCAACCAATATCGTGAAATAATACCTGTATTTTTAATCCGAAGTAATCGTAACGAAACCGGTTTCCTAATATAGTCCCTGTCATATTTATAAAATCACCTTATAAATTGCAATAAATCGAAAACTACTGTCTGCAGCGGAGTACAATGTATAGAGAAAATGAAGAGGAAGAAGAAATGAAAAGAATGCATGTACAGTTAGTTCACACCAATCTAACGGTACTTAACAATGAGCACCTTATTAAACTCTTAGTGCTGCATATTTATAAATTTACAATTTCACAAAAAATATTTTGATGCAACAAAATTCTTGGAACAATTCTAAGAGTAACTGCAAAAGAAAATTTTCAAAAATATTTTTGCTAGTATTTTTTATAATTTTTTGAAAACTCCAAAAAAGGCACTTTTTGCATGAAAATGAGGTAAAATGAGGTAGAATGGGTTGAAATTGTAATTTTTTGGAGTTTTCAAAAAATTATAAAAAATACTAGCAAAAATATTTTTGAAAATTTTCTTTTGCAGTTACTCTTAGAATTGTTCCAAGAATTTTTTTGCATCAAAATATTTTTTGTGAAATTGTAAATTTATAAATATGCAGCACTAAGAGTTTAATAAGGTGCTCATTGTTAAGTACCGTTAGATTGGTGTGAACTAACTGTACATGCATTCTTTTCATTTCTTCTTCCTCTTCATTTTCTCTATACATTGTACTCCGCTGCAGACAGTAGTTTTCGATTTATTGCAATTTATAAGGTGATTTTATAAATATGACAGGGACTATATAAGGTGGAACAAGTTCAGAAAATTTTATCGGTCAACTGGTCGCCGCGTTTTCCATCACTCTTCCTTTACTTTGGGCGACAGGTTCTTGCATTAATGGCAAATATTCTCTTTAAGGGTTTCAAGGGTCTGAGACTTGTCGACATAAACCCGCGACTTCAAAAAACCCCATAAAAAAGTCTGGAACGCGGCCAGTGTAAGTCACATTTGCAAAAGTCAGCGGGTTTTCAATAGTCTGATTATTTTCGCCCACCTTGTATTTTGCGTAACCAATAACCGAGAACCAAAATTCTAACTTATCCGAAAGCGTAACTGATACCGATCGATGCGTTCAAACTCAGCTGTTGATACTGATCAAGAATATACTAATATATATATATACGATATGTGGTCTGCTTAGTGCCAGTTCTTAAATTTTTTTTTTATAAGTACTTAACTCAATAATCATAAATGTTAAGTTTCAAACTCTAATGTAAAATGGGTAATTCACTTATTTTTGATAATTGTCGCCTGCAATTTATACAATGGTGGAAAATAGTAATTTGACACCACTTAAAATTAATTTTACACACAATTTAAACTTACTTTATGTAAAGATGGAAATGTCATTTGAATTCCTTTTGAATGACACATCGTCGTCGAGCAAACGTAAACACTACACAAGATTGGGGTAAATTAAAATCCTTTACAAATAAAGAGAGCTCGAATTTTCTGATTATATTGCTTGGTTATCAACAATATTGATATCTGTGTGCAAAACTATAGGGTGTGCCCATAACCCATTTAAACAGCATAGCGTTGTTCTACATTTGTAATCTTCGACTTAGCTACATTTTCGATCTAGAGTAAGAGTCCCTTGATAAATTTTGTATCAAAAACAATAATAACGCTCAAAGGATCACTCAATTTGTAAATAAGAATAACGAAATATATTTTTATTTTCCAACAGAAATTTTATTTTATTCGAAGTTAAAAATTTGTATTCTGATGAAAAGTAATTTATTCATTATTCTTTACCCACTCACTATAGTTTTTCATTTTGTTTAATTAAAAGCATTAAAAAAATTTGAAGCGATAACTTGGCTTAAGATTCTCTTAGTTTGTTTTCGCAGAATCAATAACTTTAAGACTTTGTTATTTTATTTTTGGACTACTCGAATTGTACCGGCTCTATAAGGTTCGGTTCAGTAACAGTTTGCAGCCTTGGTTTATATACGTACATACCATAAATTGTAGTGATCAATAGCAACCATTTACCTAGGAAATCGAAGATAATCATAAAAATTAAATGTGTCATAGGCACCTTTCTAGAGTAGTTCTAGAGATATATGGATATGCACAATAGGGCGTACATTCTTTACAATTATATTGATGTTGATATTAATATAAATTACATTTGAGAATACACTCGTAAGGCTGTAAGCTTTTTAACTAGATTTCATAATAACAACAATAATTGAAGTGACAATATGAATTAATTGGGTATTTAGTTATAAATGGATCTATATATAATTATAAGACACTGCTAGTTAGGTTAAAGGATACTTTCACAATCTTTTAAACATCAAAGACTTCCGTTCGGTATCTGACATTAAATACAATGGCTTTGCAACGTTACATTTGACAACACCATTGAATTGCTTTTAGAATCTAACTTTTTAATTTTCAAATTCAGTCGATGTCAAAAATAAAAGTCAGTTTCAATTTAAAGATCGCAGTGCATATTTTGTGTGAAGATCTGCTCCACTATTCGAAATACACTTACACATATTTATATTCTTATATTAAATCGATATGCTTAGATCGTTTAAATATAAATATGTATGACAATGCATATTAGCTAAGATTGGAGTTCATTTAATGCTGATTTAAATAAGAATCTATTTAAACAGTAACATAGTTGAAGTTCGTAATTGGATATGAAAGGCTAATATTATAATATTTCACAAACTAAAAGGTTTTCGGCAACATAAAATATGACCCGGATACGCAACTGAATCGTCACAATAATTTCCAATCTTTCTCTGGAGGAATCATGCTGCTCTTTCGGTAAACGAAGATCTAAATTACTTAGTGTATTCTTAGTGATTATAAATGATGGCACTAACAGACAAGCATACCTACATAAATACTACTACATTCATACTAGAGAAACTGTATTTAATTTCCTTTACTTCTGAAACTCCGGTGTCCCTACACGAGATGATTTTACATCGACGTGTTAAGGCATCATAATATAACAGACAAAATCGGTTGATTATTAAGCAAGTCACAAATGAAAACGATTATACATAGAAATTTAAACACAGTCTACTTTTCATTGGCCGTCGCACAGTGGCTGGTTTTTCCTATAGTCGGCGTGACAGTTAAAAATTTTATGAAAACTTTTGGAAATAAAAATGTATAGGCACATCCGATTAAAATGGTTCAAAGGTGATAAATTAAATAGATATATCAACCAAACTCACCAATTCTTCGTTTGACTATGATAAATCCTATGGCAGGATGTGAAATTGGTTTTGATATTTGAAGAAACATCACAGATTTTTGGCTCAGACATCTGAAAAAACATAAAATTTCTTCTTGCAACTGTACGTCTTTCGACAAATATACCATTTAGTTGCCATCAGAACCGAGTTTATCATACAATTAAAAAATTGTTTACTACTTAGTTTAAATTCAATGAATTTGTATAAAAATATAATTTTTTATACTTTTAAAACTAAAAACCTAAACCTTGGCCCCATATTTTAAAATCTATAACATCCAGTGCTAAGTAATTTGCACATATTTGAAAAGGTATAATATTTTCAACAACTATCGGCAAAACAAGCCACTGGGCGTCGTTTGTGACTTAAATAGTTTCGAATCAGTATTTTAGTTAAAAACATACATATTTAAATATAATTATTTGTTACTCGTGTTTGGTTCGTTCGTTCAATAAATATATAGATAAATCTGCTGTTTCTATGGAACTGCCAAAATAAAATTGTATGCAGTAGCTATGGCAGTTCACAAAGTTTTCTTATAAAACACTTAGTTCTTTAGTACTTATGTATTGTACTGTTACAGTTGTAGTTACAGCTATAGTTACGACATCCTATTGTAAATGTGCGCTAGATTCATACATAAATTGTAAATGTATTTTTTTGTGTTATTAAAGTTTGCTAATAAGCATTTGTTTAAAAATTTAATAAAAACAAATGTATAATACACTTGAATAATACCTTGAGTTGTACAAACAGTCGATATCAAGTAAAGCCGTTCGCTCAAGTAAAGCCGTTTTATAGTTCTTCTGTTGATCTTATCATACACATATGATGATTCATGAATTAACCATGCTCTATTTGTAATATACAAATTTATTACGATAGTATAATAAAGTTATAAAAAAAAAACTATTCTGCATAGAATGGGGAATGTCTGCAACTTTTATTTGTATATTTATTTGAGCTTGGTACAGGACGTACAGGTCGTCTGCAGCGTATTTATTTACATATATAATATATTAGTATAGGGTACAACATACATTTATAATTCATCTAGTAATTAAATACATATTCGAACATAACACATATAAATAAATACAGAAATATATATTACGATTTTTTATTATTTTGTTACCAAGAGAATCTTTATCTACCTAATTCTTTATTTATTATTCATGCCTTTATTTCAAGCACTTTATTTCAAAATTCATATTATATTTTTTTATTGTAGACAATATTCATGCCTATAATTCTAACACTTTATTTGAAAGTTCATATCTGAAATTAAATCTTATTGTAACAGAATTGATAATGCGTTGGTAATTTAACAAATATTTTAGCTTCTGTGTTCCGTGGGTCTTATAGTTGTTTTACCAAAAAGAGAAACAAGTACATGAAGCTCACACCGAGGATAAGCAATGCGTACAGAGACTAAATTCAATATAATTACGTATTCTTATAAAGAAGGATACATGGGGAAAAATGTTCTATTTAATTTATTCGATTTATAGTTGCAATGTAACAATACAAATTAATTTTTATATTATTTACCGATATTTAAATCGTGTATAGGTATTCGGAAATATCAAACTAGGTACAGTGGAAAATACCATAACTAGACACAACAACTTCCAGTCATTTGTTCAAGGCGTCATGTTGCTCTTCAGGTATGTAAATTTTAGCTCGTTGCATAGAGCTAATATAAAAATTTTATTTAAACAAAGTTTCGATTCAATAATTAAGATAATTAATAGATACATGCATATATGTATACATTACAAACATAGTTATTTTTCCATATTAAATACAAGCAATACCTTAAGACTATAATAGTTTTCGTATTATACGAGTCGTTTATCGTTTATGTACCAGTAAACCGGAACTGAGGGGATAACCACCAAACATAGCTGTTGCATATTTTTATAAATTTCTGAAATTTATAAGTGGGAAAAAAGATTATAATCTTTTGTAATAATTTCCAACTATCTAGTATTAAATAGTTAAATGCAATTAGGTTAGGTTATTATTAATTAATTTAGATTATTAGACAGAATAGCTGAGTAGTCATTTAATTAGCAAGCTTGCGGGCAACAATCAACTGAACACAATAATATCTATGGAAAATATATAAGCGATATATTTCATAGTTAAGAACAACATAATACGAAACTCGTTCATTATAAAGGTCAAAAATTAAATCTTAATATTCATTTAAAAGCCAATTCAATAATTTATTGTAGCTTTCACAATTAAACTGTATCGAAAGTGCATAAAGTGCAGAGTCATCTTAAATGTTTATTGTTAAGTATATACAGAGGATTTCCTGCAGCAATATAATGGACATTTCTACATATATCTACAATTAATATTCAATTATCGTTTTTGTAATAGTAGTTGAAATATAATTAATATGACACTCACATAGTGCCATGATTTGAATAGATATTAGTTAATTCCGTAATAATCTGACTAAGTATGTTAAAGTGAACTTCCACAGGCTAGTTTATTTGTCGAACTGAGAATCAATTATATATCTTTACTGTTTAAGGTATATATTTGAATAGCTACGAATAAATTGAGTGGCTTAGCTCTGTAGATATATATTTATATTTTACATACATATATACATGCATACAATTACTCGTAATATTAATCATTAGATTATTGCATAAAATAACATTAAAAAATACTAGGAATAACACTAGGTATCAGCCACATTTTAAGTTTTATCAATTTAATTTTTTTTTTTATACATTTGGGGTTCCAGATGAAACAAAAGCTAACTTTAAAAAATTGTTTATTCTTTTTTATACCCATTTAAGTAAGTATTAAGCAGTGGTGTCCAAAAGCACACTATAAAAATTCCGATGAGACGATTTTATGATTAGATCCTATCCTACAAAATTAATTAGAAACAAAGCTATTTTTAGCCCTTTAAAAAAATTGAAATTTTCAACTCAAAAAGCTCGGACCAGGAATTTATTTAAGAACTATGGTTTCTTTGTGATAACATCTTAGTATTGTCCGTATCTTACGAATATACATACTTTACCATTTTTTTGTGAAAATCGATGAACTCTAATGATTATCAAGTTTAATTTCACATGCCTATCAAAGGCGTGAATAAAAAGAAGACATTGTGCCGGGCCTGTATCGGGCCTTAAAGATTTATTTCGCCTTAATAAGGAGGCCTGTGCTCATCTCTACTTGCGGTGAGATAGGCAGAGCCCTCCGTTGGAAAACGTTCAAGAGGCACCACCCTGTTGACAACTGGATCTTCGGGTGATCCACCGAAATCCGGCTTCTGTCCAGTGCCGAGTAGACCGGATTGCTATCCTCACTAAAGGAAAAAAACTCGCTTCTGGATGAGCCTCTTCCTGTGCTTTGCTTTATCTCGAAGCAGTATTTTGACTGTCCAAAAATTTGGATAAACCAAATATTCCTTTTTTATTCTTTTCATTACTTTTTTTTTAACATCAAATGTGAATACATATTTTCTTATCACCTCAATCTGTTAAGTGTTAGACAGTTCGCACAAAGTGATAGGCATCCTTTTACACTCCCAAGTTACATAAAGAGCACCTGGAATCTGCTGATTATAAAATGTGGAACCGTTGAGTACTTCGGCTCTAGCTCTAAAAATATATGAAATAAGTAGCGTCAGATTGTCTGCTGCTTATGTCAGATTTCATCCATAAATAATCCACTACACAATAAATAATCCTCTACTTTAATCTTTTATTGATGTTATCAAAATGAATCTGCAGTGCTTGTTTGTTGGCGTGTTTGTTGGCAATTTAAATTGTTTGAAAAAAAAGAAGACTTGAGATTATCCACTTTATAGAACTGCCTACGTCCCCATACTTGAGCTGAGTAACATATGCTGACTCTTAATAGTTGTACTTTGTGTGACGTGTTTTGTGATAATTAGCGGTTTCAAATTTAGAATTTTTGTGGAAGACTTACTCTATCGATCGTATCGAATGGAGTTTTGAAGTCCATTATGAACAGATATAGCTTCGTTTTGGCTCGTTGTGCAGTTCTTGCTATCGATGTCAGCAATATGTCAGCTATTTTTTATGTTTATGGAAAAAATCAGAAATAAGTGTTATTTCACAAACTTTTAATTAAAAATTGAATTTCAATGATTACTTTTTACTTTTTAAATAAAAATGATTAAATAATTGTTTTTTCCAAACTTTAAAATACAAATTTGAAAATGATTGTTAATTTGCAATTTTTATTTTAAAACTTACAATAGTTACTGTCCCTGAAAGATATAGACATATGTATGTATATTTATTACATCTCAGAAAGTGTTAAGCTGATCAAAATTCTCTAAAAATAAGCAAAAACCAAAAGTCACAATAAAATGTCAAAAAAAAAAATATAAATAGTAGTTCTTATCTGGGGCCCTCAAATGTATTAGAAAAAGTTTGCCTAGAATAATTAATTAAGTAATTTGTTGCCATATGAGCTGTAAGTATATAAATGCACTTTATTTCTAGAAGTATCTAAATTAAATATAAAACGAAGCTTACACTAATTTTGTTCTTAGGTATGATTGTGTGTGAATTTCTGTAAAAAAATATTTTATTTGATTTAATTAAACTTGCTGGGTTTTGTGTTGCAGTTGTAGTTGTTGTTCATAATTTAGTATACGAATTTTTTTACTTGCGGTGTAAATATACACTAAAAGAATTACATTCAGTTTAAAAAATGTAGAAGAAATATAAATCCATATATTCTTTTAAATAAAATAAACCCATATTGGTATAAAAGCATATCTAATTTTACTTTATTTTTTTTTCAACCCTGTGCGGCTATGTATATTAAATTTGTTAAAAGTTGTAACGGGTACAGGCGTGGCAGACCATATGAAGCCTTTATATTCTTGATCAGCATCAACTGTCGCTAAATCCATGTCCGTATGAACAAAAATATCTCAGAAATAGTAAGAGCTAGGAACATAAATTTGGAATGTAGACTCCGTATGATGTCAATTTTGGTTGTACACTATTTAATACGGACAGTTATGCTGTTCTAGGCATGAGAAACTACTCACCAAAGTGAATTAATGGTTAGTTAATGTTTTTTTTTTTTTACTCTGCTTTAATGTATGTATACCAATCTTGACAGCACAAGTCATCGGCAAACGAAATATGTAGGGTTCTAGGTTCAATGCGGAAGTGTTCGGAAAATTTAAATTTTTTTATTTAATTTTTTTAATTTTAATACATTTTAAAAACGTACAGATATTGTGCAGTTTGCTAGATTAAATCGGTCTGGTCTGTCATTGAATAATCAGATGAAAAGTAAATACAGCGCATTGCGAGAGCATTAAAACCTTCGCGTGCCAAACGGCATCTAAGTACCTAGGCACAGGGTATTCAACTGTCGAGTGCCCTCGACTGTTCCGCTTGTTTCCCCTTTTATATGCATATACACTACTAGCCAAAAT
This sequence comes from Drosophila quinaria, assembly GCA_035047525.1. Classification (NCBI taxonomy): domain Eukaryota; kingdom Metazoa; phylum Arthropoda; class Insecta; order Diptera; family Drosophilidae; genus Drosophila; species Drosophila quinaria. The sequence continues at coordinate 5,112,731 of JAWNPO010000455.1, read as the reverse complement.
AATAAGTACACGCCTATGATTTTTTTTTGAGATCCCGTAAAACTTTTTTAATTAATATTAAAGAAAAATTTATTTCACTTTTATTTTTCTTACTTATAGTACATTATAAAAAATAAGGCAGTATTCAGTGCAAATATAGATTATGTAATCAATATCATCAAAAAAACATAAACAAGAGTTGGTCAAAAAAATAAGTACACCAATTCTTGTAGGTCGTAATTTCAAAAAGTGTTAACATTTTTCAAATTTGTTTTGATCTTATGCTAGTAACCAGTATATCCACCATTATTTTGAATGGCCTTGGCGTCCCTTTTTGGTATACTGCTAATAAGTTTCCGGCAAGCCTCTCCTGTAATTTTATACTACGTTTTTTGAACAAGTTCCCACAATTCTTCTTTATTTCTGAATGTTTTCGTTCCTATTCGGACGTCGAAATCTTTGCCTTTGGGATGTAGTACATATCTCCTAGAGGTATTGCCAAAGAGATCTATTTTTGTCTCGTCGCTACATAACACGTTACTTCAGTTTTTGTAACCGTCTATGCAAAACATGCCAAATGATTTTTGGCAAATTGTTTCATCTTAAAATTTTTTCCTCGACACAAAGGAACCTTTCGGGCAAACGACGAACCGTTCGGGATGATAATTCCTTGTCAGATTCGGAGGAAATGGCCTTCCAAGACATGAATTGGTAATTTTTTGCAAATTTGATTATGCAATTGACCGTTGTGAGGGAAGATTTCTTCTTTTGTCCTGCAATCTCTTTTGATTTCAATGTATTGTGAATGAAACCTACCGAGCGATTAAGGCTTTTCGCAATTTCTCGGAGACTTTTCCCTTCGTTCTGAAGATTCATGGCAATTTTTTTTTCTTTAGAAGTGCAATGCTTCTTGTGACCCATTTAATGAATTTTTTAAGTCTTATCTATTAAAATATGTAAGAAGTCAATAAAAACCAACAAACCTTTAAGCAAATCCTAATCTTATCTTTTAAACTTGATAAACAACACCTCTGTACTTATTATTTTGGCCAGACCAAAAATGATCATCCTGCACACATTTAAGCTTAAAATGGTATATATGGGGTTAGCTACTTTTATTTTTTTGATTTAAATGGTTAAAAAAAAAAAAAATGGCAGCCATGCATTCAGAAAATATAGATATATTTCATATCAAAGTTGAAAGATACCTATGTACTTATTATTTTGGACAGTAGTGTATGCATACACATTCTTACATGCATTATTTTTTAACCAAATTTAGTAGTAGTAAAATAGTATACATTTAATACATCGATTTTGTAAAGCATAATGTAAATAAATAAGAAATAGATGTACATACATATATTCATATCAGATTAACACTTAAATAAGAAATTTGAGTAAAATCTTTTGACGTTCTGTACTTGGTGTCCAAAATCAGATTTTCCTATCGTGGCCTTAGCTAAATGTTTTATAGTGTGCTTTTGGGCCCTACTCAATTTTACCAAGAGTGGGCAGTGGTAGCTCCATGAGATCACTACATTCTATTTAATGAATTCTCGTTTGCATGTTATGTCTTGTCGCGATCCAGGTACACTGATAAAATTAAATTTTGCTTAGTTCAATGAATAATTTTTGACATTGAAAGAACTGCTGAGGTCATAAAAGATCGCAGAAATATTTAAAAAATTAAAGAAATTTTTAAACTTTATTACTCCAGCAGATTTTTTTTTTCGAAACTTACTTGCGAAATTTGACTGCCCACCGTTGCTTCATTCGAAAATATGTATACATACTATGTAGTTAGTAAGGTGCATGAATTAAATTATTTTATAAAACTTAAAATTTAAATGATATCGATGTATTTTTGCGGAAAGCTTGTGTATATTATTTAAATTAAATTTTTACAGACTCACATACAAGTAAATATATATATAAACCTATAGACTTATTCACTAACTACCATTATCATTCATACATTAATTATTAAGCATATTACAGTTGTACATACATACATATGTAAAAAAAAAACCAACTCATTAATGTCGAGACTCGCACATAATTAACTTTCTACTATCGGTTTTATTTTCAATTGGATCTATTTTCTTGACGCTCACCTCAAAGATGTGCGACAGGCGAGGCATGGCCTAACATAATGCTCGCGTGCCTTAAGGGCAAAGCCTGTGATGATGATGCCGAAAAGGGTGCCGGGGAATACTGCGGATCGACATTGGCGTACGCATACTTCGTATCGTTTATATTCTTTTGTTCATTTCTAATGCTAAATCTGTTTGTGGCCGTTATCATGGATAATTTTGATTATCTAACGAGGGACTCCAGTATATTGGGTGCTCATCACTTAGACGAATTTGTGCGTATATGGGCGGAATATGATCCAAATGCGACGTAATTATCAGTTTAATATTTAAATATCCAATAACTGTAATATTGTGTTTATTTTACGAATAACTTTTGTTTCAATGCCTATGTTTTTATTAATATCTCAAATTGATTTCAATGTAAATAGGGCACTTCCAAGAGTGTCGTATTGCCCGCGGGCGTTTTCAAAAGATGTTTCATAACGGTCGTTATAACATGTACCCACCAATACATTAGATCATTTTTAAATGGGTACATGAATAGTCTCGATTCATTTGACAGGTTTTGTAAAATCCTTTTCCTGTGTCAAAAAATTTCCGAAGAACTTTCATATTGCGCACATTTAACAAATGATTTGCCATTTAAAATTGTTCATGGTAAAATTCTAAGTCCGAGGTGGGCATATCATTATTTTACAATCAGAAAGAGTTTAAAAAACAAAGAATAGGGGTTTTTTTTTAGAATTATGTACACAATAAGAGATGGCGATTAACGGAGTTGAAAGCTTTACGAAAATAGAACGAAATAGAATTCCGCAGAAAGCAATTTCACGCGAAAATTTCTGAGGTGCCACAGAACTTCGAGATTTAATTCTTTTAGCATTTTCACCAACCTTTTCGAGCTAGTCTGCTCAGGGTTGACACCTTCTCAGATTAAATTTCCCAAGGTTTAGATAAGCAACTTTTTTAAGCTTATCATTGCAAAACAATAAAATTATAATTTTTTCCTTATTTAATTAATATAATTTAATTTATTTATGTAATAATTGATTTTGTTTGGCTAAAAAAATTTAAAAGTAATTGGAGCGACAAAATAAAAGTTACTCGACAGCTCTAGCAATTGTATGCCATTAGTCTGGCCACTGTTCGTTAAAAATGTTTTCCCAAATTGGACAATAAGTTAAAGGGTTTTTTCGGTAAAACTTGATTTACCTCAAAAGACCTATGTTTTTAATGATTAACTTAAAGAAATACCATACTTCGAATTATGACTAAACAATGTGGCATCGCTGACCCTGACTTCGAAAATCTAAATCGAACTAAGTGGCAGCATCAAACTTAGCGCCAGCGGACTTAGCTCTAGTTTATTCCGCGTGAAATTATTCTGCGAATTGACCTGTGGCACCGCGAAATGAAATTTATGTGAAATTTAAGCGAAAGCGATTTCTGTGGTAGCCCGAAAGGGGAAATAAGGATCTATAGGAAAAGATATAGGAATAGTTCGAGACACATAAAAAAATATAAATCCAAAACAAAAATTATAGCAAGCATTCTATGCAGATCATGAAATTTATATAATTCCAACCGAACCATTTTTTAGTAAGGGGTTCAATTTGACTCACGCCTCCAGGGTTTTGTGATATTCGGTTCAGGGCCGGTTTGTAAATTTCGGTTTATGTGTGCAATATGTAAGTTTTTTGCTTATTTTTCGATTGACTTCAAATAAGATTCTAGAGAATGGGAGTGTCAATATTGAAATGACTACAGCTCGTTCAGTCCCAAAATTATTTTCAACAACCTTTAGCAAAACCCATTTAAAAGGGTGATTTGTATGTTCTAGAGTAAACACGAAACAATTTGATTATAAAAGTTTTAAAAGTTATTTAGAAGAATAAGAGCTACCAGAGTATACGAATTCTTTAAATGTTATGATTAATTAAAATGAATATTAAATGATTATTATTTGATCGTATTTGTTTTATATGTAAAATAATTTTTTAGACCGCACATTTTGAAGACTACATTTTTATACGCTGCCCATTGTGCTAATGTATGTAACTGACAGAGAAAAGCGTGTCCGAATTTCAAAAACATTAATTTTTATCAGTCTCAAAATGATTAAGTCTTGTTTTTTAAGTCTTCATCTGTACGCGTGGTTTTCGATTAACCCTTAAAATTACATCAAGATCGTATACCGAATAAATAGCTACTGATGAACTTATTTGAAATACAAATATTTACACAAAAAATCTAAATGAAGAATAAGCAGTTCAATATATATTTTATAAATATGTATATTACCAATTTGTATACTAACAGTAAATTAGGACAGAGCGCAGGGTATCTCGTAGTCGAGCAATCTCGACTTAAGCGTACTTAAATGTTTTATTTTATTCTACACACAGCCTTTTCGCCCTATAAGATACATAATTTTAAACACAATTCAAATTAATAAAAATGTTGGCTCCCAAAATTTACACAATGACAAAAATTCCACCTTCGATTTGTTATACTTAAGTGGGATTTTCAGGTTTCTTCTGAACCAAAGTTTTCGTCTTGGACTGCATCTTATATTCTTTTGAAAAACAATGTTTTATGGAATTTGCTAAGCGTTTTAATGCATAGATTATTTAATGTATCTTGTGATTGGTGTATTTATCTTCGATTTTTCCGAACATAAAGTTTTCGTTCAATAACTGACAATAATATTCAAACGCTACGAAAATCTTATTTGATCCATTTTCTGTTTCTGCTGTTGGATGCCAAAAATAGTGGCAGAATACATTACACCGAAATGTATGATATGCTGAAAAATATGGATCCTCCTTTGGGATTCGGAAACAAGTGTCCCAATCGCCTTGCCTACAAGAAACTTATACGCATGAATATGCCACTGGATGATGATTTGAGAGTTCAATTCACTACAACATTGTTTGCTTTAATACGGGAGAATCTTAGCATTAAAATGCGTGCTCGTAAGTTGACATTAATTTGTACTCATGATAAATATTAATAACTTTCTTTTTAATTTTTGTGAATCATATCAAATAGCTGAGGAGATGGATCAGGCGGATATGGAACTCAGGGAAACCATTACTAACATTTGGCCATTACAAGCTAAAAAATTGTTAAACTTACTGGTTCCTCCGATTGATCAGTTAAACAAAGGAAAACTATCCGTTGGTAAAATCTATGCCGGTTTCCTTATATTGGAGTCCTGGCGAAATACAAGATTTGGTCAGATTGATTCAGGGATGCCGGTAAGTTTATAAATTTCATACTTTACAAACAAAATATTTCGTTACACTTTAATTTAAGCTCAGAAGTAGGTCCACATAGGTTATGAGTCATTGGTAATAAGTCTCAATTTCATTAGGAAAATTAAGAATAGTAGATTTTTAATTTCAGATTTTACTCTTCAAGTTAAATTGAAATCGTTAAGCCAAACAATATTATGAAGGAATTTAGGTTTTTTAAAGATATTAAAATGCCAAACTACTCCGTAATAAAAAAATGTAATATTTTGAGCAATGTTTCTTACATCCGACACACTGTCATTTGTGGATGTCAGTCTTATTAGACTACTTGTACTCATAGCTGTATCTATAAAATATTCAAGAAGTTGTGAAAACGCACATCAAAATAACTTGTATGTTCAACGCTTGATTTAAATGAATTTTAGGATGTTTTGATAAAAATTTTAATACCCGGGACTCCCAAAATACCAGAGTGTATTTATTCCAATTTATGTTTTAGAAAGAACGATGCGTGTCAAATTCGGTGAAGCTAATATTTATATTCTTGATCCGTATTAATAACCAAGATAAGCACCGTGTGTATAAGCACCAAAATCTTAAAATCGAATGAGACCCACAAAATGAAGTTTGATTCCAATTGTGGGTACGCGCTTTCCGTCTATCACTGACACTATCCAAGAGACCATTACCCCACTTAACTAGAACGGTTAAATATAACTGTTGTTAGGACTGTGAATGAAAGCTCCTAAATGTATTCAGTATTTCTTAGGGCATTAAACTTTTAAATGTGTGAGTACAATTAATATTCAATAAATAAATTGATTCCCGGGTATTTTATTGTCGGCGGCCCGACAATAGCGTCCTTATTTTTTTTTAAAGAGATATTTATTGCCATTAATTGTCTTAAGAAATTACCTTAACATAAATTAAATATGTCAATAAATTAAAATATATGAGTAATGAATATTATGATTTTTCTTCTCAAATGTTTGACAATGAACACTTAATTATAACTAAAACATTAATTAAATGTACCACCACAAATCGTATTAATTATGAAATATAAATGCAGAATTGGAAGGAGGTATATAATTAATTTATATGCAACCTTACGCTTAGTACATTTGTATATATGTTGGTCACATATGTATAATATATAGCAAGTTTATCAATTATACGTACTCAACTAAGTAATATTTATAATTACCAGAACTTAAAATTCCATATGTATGCATGCAATTATTGATGAACAGTTTAAACACAAAGTCGGTACATAGTATATTCATATTTTCCGTCAATCTGTCGAAGTACACTAGGTAACAGCCAGATTGTAACTTGAACCAAATCCAAATTTTTGTGTATATGGCGCGCTACATGGCAAAAATAAAAGACTAAAGTTTTTACCTATGGCATACAAATTTTTTTTTAAATTTTAAAATTTAGATTTTTTATAAATATCTCTTTCAGAGGTGAGCTTAACTTTTTCATTATTACTCAAGATTGGCAAAACCTTAAGCTTTATACTTGCTGAAAGCGAAAAAAATAAATCTGTTCTTTATTCATGCAATGTTTTAAATTTATACCAATAGCTTTTTAACTATAAATTTTTTAACTAAGAAAATTATGTTGTTTTGTGCGGGGTCTTTTCAAATTAAGATAGCTGTACAAAATTAGCCTCGTTTATATATAAATGTATATTATATATATAAACATATATTATGTATAATAATCATTAAAAGCCATCGAAAAACGGCTGAGGTATTACGATCATTATGAGCACTATTACAAGAACTATGAGCAAACCTGCCCAATGACCGACATGTGGCGGTCGTTTCATAGACGAGTACCTGTTAAGATATCGAACCGATTTAAACAAAATTTATTAAGGATGTACAATATCAGATACCAAATACATAATCTGTGAGATCGCTTGATATACATGTATCGTAGGAAACAAGAAAACTTTTCGTACCAAAGGCTGCTGATCAATCGATTCCTCTAATAAACTAATAATACATTGTTTTTATACCCAAGGTTAGAACCATTAAAAATCTTATTTATGAGTAAAAATTTGTCGTTTCTGCTTAAATTTTTAAGAAGAGTATCTAAATAATGATCCCTTAAAAATTTTAAATTCAATCAGGCACAAAAAATTAGTTCAAAGCGTCATTCTCGAAACTTTTTAAGTCCTTTTTCCTTCTTAAAACAAATTTTATTTAAAATTTTTTATTATAAAAATTGCAAATAAGAGTTATTATAATAAACCTTTTTAATACAAATTTAACAACAACTCCTATATATAATTATCGGTTTATCCTGTTCTTGGATAGTCCTTCCAAAAATAACGTATGTGCAATTGTTTGAATTTCCCTGTCATATTTTTAGTGGTTGCTTTTTTTCCGACTCAACTCTTATTTGCAATCCCTGATCAAAACGCTCCCACGGCCCCATTCTTTGCAATCATTTAAATTATCCCCTTTCAATTACTCCCCCTTATCTCTCGAACCAGGTGAGTTATCATACTATACCTTTCGATTGATTTATAATTCGATCTGATCGGACAGTCATAGCACATTATCCACATTTCTTGTATATATTGCTAGTTCACAGCCTTTGTGATGATATCGTCACTAGCGTGGACTGTCGTCCACAGGGATTAATCAAAGTTAAGTTATTATTCTAAACCTGCCCGATACCAATGGCATCCAAATGATATAGTGGTCTGATCTCAATAAAATTTGTTTATGCTTAAGTTTGATTTTCATCCGATCCTACCCGTTACAGCTATATGAGATGATGAAACGACTTGAACCACATTTGGTAAAAACAGTTCCAGATACCAACAACAATATTTTACATACTAATATGATTAATATGTGGCTTATAATCTGATAGATTGGCTTAGAAGTCCTTACCAAAAGTCAAAACCTCTCCGTAAGGAATTCATTAAAATCGACAAAAACTTTCCTATCTAAGAAATGTTTTTTTATCTTAAGCTACGTCTAATTAATTCAGTTATATAACAAAGACCTTAAGTTATATTTTTAAGAATTTTTTTAACTTTCCTAAGATTTAAAACTCAAAAGATCGTAAATATACCGCAAAGATCATAATTTTCTTAATTTAAAAATGAATACTATTGGCTTCAATTTAAAACTGTGTATAAATCAATTACAGATATATTCGTTATTTCTTTGAAAACGTAGCAATTAAAATCAATTTTGTCATTCTCGAGTAATGATGACATATGGGCTATTCCTGGGTTGCGGACGTTACATTTGTACGCAAATTCTTATGTTTAAACTGTTGCAGCTCGCTTTCAGATCGGTGAATTTTAATGTAATTTTCTGGAAAATGCATTTCATTGATAATGCTATCAAACCTATTTTACGATAAAAGCCTAACTGTTTTTGGAAAAAAAATTAGGCTTGCTGAAAGTTTGGTTGCGGACGTTACAAAAAATGGAAGTCGGTTTGTGGTTATAGTGCATTTGCGCGTATATTAGCGAATTTTGCATTATAAACAAAAAATATCCAAATACAACAAATTAACTGGAATATATGACCATATCAATCCAGCATCAAAAATAAAGATAAATAGTCTCGTTAATTAAAAATCTTAGTTTTTGTCAGTTGCGGACGTTACGTTACGGACGTTACACTTTTTACACTCATACTTTCTTTCAAATTATTAATATATATTAAATATCTATTCGATACAGTTTTTATCTTAAATAAAAGAAAATGACACAAAGTTTACGATGAGCTAAGCGCCAAACACTCAGACGACCGTTTTGCCAATTTTTTTGGCCATTGAAAATACCCTTTTTTTACAAGAAATATTGAAATTAAGAGGCAAAAAGAGGAATTAATTTATAAGGCTCGGCCATGAAAAACCAAACCACCGTAAAACCTTTTTTATTTTGTAATTTGAAGCCCAAATATGTATTCTATTAAAACAAAAAACATGCAGTTTTTTCACAAAATTAAGTTTTCGCCCTTGGTTTAAAAATTTCCGGAATAGCCCATATGTATGCTGAAGCTTTAAAAATTAAAAAACAAAATCTACCATAGAAATTGTTTTAAAGTGAATTTGTTTTTGTCAACTGGGTCCCGCCATATGTATTTAAAAAGTGGGTTTGGTTCTTGTAAAAAGAAAAAAAGTTCAACTATGTTGCCTAGGGTAATCGATAATCCGGACTTACTTACGCTTACATTTAAGTAATTTTATTTAGGTTATAAGAAGTTCAGGTTATCTAGTAACAAATTTTTCTGCATCAATAACTGAAAGATCGTAATATTTGAGTTTTGACAGTTTTGAAGTTAATGAGCGATATTGGCAAATATTTTTGGGCCCAGTGCGTAAAGTGTATAACTGTGTGGCAAATTTGTCACTTTAGTACAAAGAAGTGTACTAAGCTCTTAAGGCACACTTACAAGTCTGCAATCCAAGTTTATGTAAAACCTTTATTTGATTTAACACATGCGTGGCCGTAAAACTCTGTAAGAAATTTTTAAAATCAACGGCTAACACTACCATAAGTTAACTATATATAAACACCATAAAGAAATAAAAGACATACTTATCTGACTTATTAATGTTCATATGTTAAAACAATAGCACTGCCGACTGGGTAGACTGTAATATATAAATTCGATAATTTTAAAAGCCTTAAAATTATTTGATAATACGCAATGAATCATATATATTATATATCTTGCCTTCAACAAATATATTGTGCACACAACACGTGCTGACACAGAACTGAATCGTAAAAGAAACACGGCAAGAAATATACTTAAAAAGGGTTGCAAGTAGTAAGCCCTATGACAGCCCTACAAAAATTAAGATAAAAAATCCAGTCAGCATTTTGTCCAGCAAAACGCTATGACGATCTTAAGCACACGCATAAGTTCGTGGTTAACTGGCACAAGGGATTTCAGTTCATAAAGCAAGAATTCTAAGCTGCGTTTTGGCCAGTCAAACGCTAAGTCGACCTCAAGTAAACGCGTGAGTTCGTAGCTGACTTGTCTGTAGGGAACTCCCACCTTAAAGTAAATGATTTTGAGCACTCGCGTGAGTTCGCAGCTTACTCAGCACTGCGTATTTCACACCCTGAGTACGATTCTGATTGCTGAGCGCACACCTGTCATCTTACAGCTTTAGGAATGTAATTCTTAAGACTGACATTTTCTGTCCAGCGGCAGTGAAGAATTTGTTCACTACATGGCTTCAAATCCGAGTGGGATTTTCACCTTATGCCTTCATTTCCGAGTGGGTTCACTCTCCTGGCTATGCCTTTGATTATATGTAGAGAATAATAGCAAAGTCTCAGTCATTCATTAAACTATAAAACTTATAATGAAAAGAGTATTAAAATGACACATTGTTTTATTCTTGTTAATGCACAAACATTTAATACACACTGAAAAATTGATAAAATTGAAATTGTCGTACAATACTTAAAATTGGACATTCGGGCAATAATAGCGAGATAAAACCGAAGATGATGATGCTCGTAAATATAGCTCAACGGCAGTCCATGAGCCGGTATATAATATATTTAAATATCTTTTGTTTGATTTTACTTTGCCTTTTATAAGCTTCTCTTTCACATGTTTGCCCTTTAAAAAATTTCTGCAAATATTAACCAATTCCGGCTAGAGGCATGTGTATATAATTGCATAGGAACGTGCATACTTAGAAATCAATATACATTAGTATGATGCCAAATTTCATTCTCCATAGCCACACAACTAATTTCTTAATATTTAGTACACCGAATATTTAAGTGTATAAACAATTTGCAATGCTATGGTTATGCTCACGCTTATCACAACCACACATAATCTCTTACACTATCTTTTGCATATAAATATTCGACCTAATAAAGAACTTCAAGATTTAGTGCTGACACATAGTATGAACATGTTAATTATGGAACTTTCATATATAATATAGCCTAAAAATTTCATTAAAGTGTTAACCAGGACACGTCAATCATCTATCAACTATCACAAAAAAATATTGTTAGACTTTTGGCAAGAGCATTGATCGAATTTTTAGGTAAATTCAAAGGTGTCACTTCTTTTAATGTCACACAAAGTGATAAGAAAATGAAATGAACACCAAAAGAGCAAAATACCAGATTTAAATTAGTAGATGGTAACTCGTCTTAATAAATAATTAAGTCAAAATTGTAGTATGCGCATTTAATGTTTTATATAAGAGAGCTTAAAACACTTTTCTTAACCATTTTCCTTTAAAAATAGGCAGCATAGAGTCTAAATTCGTAATCCTTTCTCCGCCAACCAAATTAGTAAGACCAAGTGGTTCAAAAAGGGATAGATCTGTTCTGAAGAAAGATGATATGGCAGCAATAATAGTAATGTTCAATCTGAAAATTGTCAACTTTCAAATTATAACACTTTCGTGAAATGTGTGCAATATGCAATTTGTCATTGTGAAATCACATTGCTAAGAGAAATATCAAAACAGACAACAAATTGTATTTTATGTACTTTACTATATGTTACTTACTTTTTCGGATACAAATGGGGCCCAAACGACAAATGTATAGGAAGGTATCTCTGACAGTATTCCAGATTCCAATGTCTTGGCATTAAAACTAATTATCAAGAAGCGTCTTTTGAAACTTGTGACATTTGGTTGAAACGTAAGCAACAATACTAAATATTGCCAAATATGTCGAATTTCGTACCATTCAAAGTGTATTCTTTTATTATTTTAATAAAAAAAAATGCGGTCGAGAGTCATTGAATCTTAGCGGAAGTTTACTCGCTCTACAAATGGTGATTTTGAGATCGAAGACAAGGAACGGCCGGGTCAACTCAATAAGTTTCAAAACGAAGAATTGGAATCACTGTTTTATATGGACCAATGCCAAACACTTCAGGAGATGTAATTAGGAGTGGAATAGTCGACAGTCTAAAAGCAATGTTATTGATTAAAATGCAATATATCCATAAACTTTGAAAAAAAAGTTCATTTTTATATTCATACTAGGGGGATTCGCTCTCAAAATTGAAAAGAAGGTATTTTGTTGTCCGGTTTAACAAATTTATACTGCTCTCAAAATTGAAAAGAAATATACAAAATATAGCATTTTTGTAAAAAACGCAAATACTTAACTTTAATGTTTTAATGTTTTTTCCCTGTAATTGGACTTTGGTTAAAGTCAGATTTAGCGATTTAACGGGAAACATCCAGGCGGGAAAAAGCTAAATTTGATTTTTCTAAAAACATAGAAAGATGAGATAATCTGTGAGTTTTCTTAGAATTTCTCATACAACAACAGAGTTTTTGATTCTAAAGGTTAATTTGCATCCGATTGTCCCTATGACAGCTATATGATATAGTCATCCGACTTTGACCAAATTTTGGTCAGAATGTAAGAGACAGTCCCAACCATAGCAAGAAGCAAAAACGTTTTTCATACTAAGCAATTCCTTGATTTTGACCCACTTACAGATCGAATTTCGCAAAACGCCATCTTAATGCACGATTAAAATATCTCATCTATGTTGTGTGAAAATTTCAGTTTTCTATCTCTTACCGTTTGAGTCAGGACAAAGAGTTTTATATATATAGATCAGGGGTGCTCAAAGGCAGCATACGGATGAGTTCGCACCAATACTTATAAGCAAACGCATCAATACTAGAAGAAAACATGAGAAAACAACAACAAAATCACATTGAAATTGTTGTTGCTCACTTCTCTCGCGATCGCAAACACCAATCAGAGAAGAGAGCAAAATCGGTTTTTGTACTGCGCATTGCATACACACAAAAATGTTTGCATGTGTTGGCATTTTGTATACTTAGCGCCGTGCATGTATACGATTTTCGTTTCCTATGCTTTGAGGAATTACAAAAACAAATGAGGCCGAAAATGCATCGAATGAGAAACAGCTGAGCACCCCTGATGTAGATGTACATGCTTAATTAGTATTAGCAGACAAGCTGACTAAGCACTGTCTGCACATTTAAGGGAGCTACTTATAGCCTATAGTTTTGGCACTCTTAATAAGTAACCTAGTACCGATATTTTACGAACAACGTACCATAATTTAAATTTTACCAATGTTCGCACCAAAACCAGGGCTTTAGAAACCACTTCGCAAAAACCAAAACTAAATCTTACATTACGGTTCAACAAAATGTTGAGGGTGCGATCACAAGTTACCTTACCTAATGGTCTGGGCGCAGTATATCAGGGTCGGGCCGTCTCAACTAGTGTTTTTTTACTTGGTTAAAAACACTTTACTGCACAAAAAACCCAAATTCAAATCCTCAGTAAATTTTAGGACACCCTTTATTAACATTTATGTTGCATAATTTAAAACGTTTAAGTGTACTATCGTTGAGATTTGGTAGATGTTTTTAATTGCTCTGACGAAGCTAATGATATTCTCTTATACGAGGGTGGGCTGATAAATAGTCGGCCTACCAAAGAAAACACGTTTTTTTTTTTATTTTTCTTTTTTATTTTTCAACATAATCTCCTTTTAGACGTATGTACTTAGTCCAACGGTCCTCCAATTTTTTTATACCTTCCATAAAACATGACTGGTCCAGGTCCTCAAAATAGGCGTTTGTTTCACAGATCACCTGTTCATTCGACTGAAATTTCTTTCCACCAAGCCATTTCTTTAAGTTTGGAAATAGATAATAGTCACATGGTGCTAAATCTGGAGAATAGGGGGGATGTGGAAGAATTTCATTGTGTAGTTCACACAATTTCATCATGGCAACAACGCTCTTGTGAGCCGGAGCGTTGTCCTGGTGAAACAGAACTTTTTTCTTCGCCATGTGCGGCCTTTTTTTCTTTAGTTCTGAATCGAACTGTCCCAAAAGGTTAGAATAGTATTCTCCATTAATTGTTCTGCCTTTTTTTAGATAATCCAAATGAATTACGCCTCGGGCATCCCAGAAAACCGTTGCCATTACCTTGTTGGCCGACAAACCAATCTTTGCCTTTTTCGGCGCCGTTTCTCCGGTTGAAATCCACTGCTTTGACTGTTCCTTGCTTTCTGGTGTATGGTGATGTATCCAAGTTTCGTCGACAGTCACAAAACGACGCAAAAATTCATTCTTATTTGCGTTTAACAATGCCAAACTCTCCTTCGCAATGACCAAGCGGTTGCGTTTGTGTTCCGCTGTGAGCAATCGCGGCACCCACCTTGACGAAAGCTTACTCATATTTAAATATTCGTGTAAGACGTTTCCAACACGTTCACGAGAAATGTTTAGGGCCTTAGCAATCTCTCTCAGCTTTATGCGGCGATCATCCAATATCATTCCGTGGACTTTATCTACCATTTCTGGGGTTGTCACCTCTCTGGGACGTCCCGGACGGTCCTCGTCAAAAATGCTTGTCCGCCCGCGCCTATACTCAGCAGTCCAATATTTAATGGTGGAAATCGATGGAGCTGATTCCCCATAAACTTCGATTAACTCATTTTTTATTTCATCGTTGGATTTCTTTTTTAAAAACAGAAATCTAATAACGATATTCTATTTTACTCATTTTGGGAACAATGCAAAAGTGACCATGCTAAAACTCCCGCCAAAATTACCAGTGTTGAGAAAAACGCGTAAAACTTTTTCAGAAATCAGCCGATAGAAAACACTAATCGAATAAAATATTTATGGGTTGTTTAAGATGTTTTTTTTGGTAAGGCCGATTACTTATCAGCCCGCCCTCGTAACTAAAAATAAAATTATATCTCTTAAAGAAAGTTTTTTAAAGATTTATCATTGGAAATATTTAAAAGTAGATTTGCGTTGAATGGTCCCCATATGTATCACAAATCAAGGATTGGTAACATATAATTTTTAAGTGTTACCTAGTGTAACGGAGAAGATATTATTTCTTATACCTATATCATAATGGACAACAGATAAATAAATTGAATACGAATGCAAAACTCAGGAGTGCGAATAATTGGAGAAAATTGCATAATGAAAAATGTTCCAACATTAAATATTATTATGGTTTAATTCAACAATTTTGCCATTGAGTTTACTGTAATATTTTTATGCTGATAGGTATGTGACAGATTGTATTAGTCATAAGTTAGGTAAAAATTGAAAACATTTTGCAAATCTAATATAATTAAAGAACTAAACTAAATTAAAATGCTAGCATGCAAAATATATAAATTGAGTTAAATGTGTCATACTGATACAAATGAAAAATGCTTTAAGATTATTATTTTTATGTTGTTAACCTTAGCATTTTACACCATAGAAACACAACTTTTGTGCAAAGTAAAACCCTAAACGAAAAATTAAAACATAACACAGCTAATTTGAATTAAACTAAATTAAAAAAGCATAAATAAATTATAATTCACATGTACCGTCCACTTTTTCTACAATTGGCACACACGACTTTCATAATTATAAATATAGATACTTTTAGATTTTTTTCAAACCTAGTGAGTTGTTTGCGCATGTTTTTACCATATCAATTAAAACCAAACTCAAAAATTTTAAACGCAATTAATACATAATACGGAAATATCAGTCAATTCACATATACAGACATATTAAAACATACTTAGCATAGACCTTTAAACATTTTTGAATGGTATACTCTAAATTCTTGCATATTATTGAAGTCAACAACAAATCGCTATTTGCCCTTTATTTATTACATATGATAAGAACATACATATTTATATATATGTAAACATATATAATACTTGTATAGTAATTTAAAATGAAAACATATATGTATGTGGATTATATAGACCCATATGCATAAACCTATTTATAAATACTAATATTATAATTTACAATGTTGTTTTTATTACCTATTTATTATATTTTCAATTATACTATAATAATTCTTACACTCCATTATAACGCTTAAAAACAATCAAACAAATATTCAAAAACAATCCTAATGTGTTGCAATGCTACCATATCTCTCAACACTTACCACTCATCAAACTTGTACTTCAACTTATCTACAATAACGACAATCGCAATTGAAACATCGATAAATATCTACATAACAACTAAAACTAATCAATTTTTGAATTGTAATCACATACAATCTACTAACTAAATCTGACACCAACAATCTAAATGAATAACGTGTGACATGCAATGATTGAAACGAAATCTAACTGGCATCGGCAAATTAAAATGCATTTCCTTACTGCAAACAAATCCAAAAGAAACAATCATTCTTTAATTGTTTGCTCGATATGGCCGCCCTTGACAAAGGAGGATCGCGACAGGGCTCTATAAGTTTACAGCAGAACGGGGAAGGAGCCGCCAACTCACAGACACATTTATTAGCGAGCACTCATCACGCAAACGGTGATGTTGAACACAACAGTTTGGCAACACTAGCACGTCGGAGTACGATCAGAAAGCGATCTGTTAGGTAATTCAAAAACTTCACTTTAACTATTGCTCGTAAGGTGCAAAGTTATTCCAACGTCATTATCAAAACACTATCAGAATCATTATCATCAACATTAATACTAACACAAGCTTAATAACATACATACTATACTGTTGCGTATTATGTCAGCTAGAATTATCAGCAATTTCGTACTTTAAAGCATATTTATTACTATAACTTTACTACGCCAATGATTTTATAGAAGTTTTCTATATAAATCTAATTCATAAACTTCGTTCATTTTTATTTATTTATGATTTTATTTGTTGTATTCATTGTCATTCTTTTACAGGTTTACTTACATTTGTTATTATTCACACGGGAGACATTTCTTTGAGTTTTACAGCAATTGAATATAAAGGCAAAGGGAAGCATATCCAATCCTAGGCAAATTGCGGATATATATTATTGGATTATGGGGTATCTAGTATTCATGCACTTTCGTGTGCACTTTTTTGACCATGTAAAACACATCGAAAACAATTTAATTAAGTGTAAAAGCAAGGTCTGTCCAAAAACTGTGATGCCTTTTAAAATTTTACGAACCTACTTGTGTTGCACCTTTGTAACCAACTCAGTTTTTGAACGCATTTTTAACGGGAAATTCTTTATTTTGCGAGACGAATATTAATTTTAATACTATTCGTCTAAGAAATTCGTTGAAGCGTAGAATCTCAAAGTTTTGAAAACTCATCTTAATTATCAGATTGTTTTATTTAATTCAAAAAGTATTGAATTAAAGCCAAGAAATTAAAACTTTCAACTGTAGATTGTGGCACAGGTTCTTTCGAGATTTGATGCCCGCGATCCTTCTCCAGTAGTTCACGGGCATCAGGCTTAAAAATCATGTAAAGTTTTTTCGTACGTTCAGCAACGTAATAAATAATTAGTTTCCCTTGTGAGAATATGAAAGTGAGTGACACTTTTGTGAGACTTCGGATTACTAAATAATCCATAATTTATAAAATATGTTTTATCACTTAGTAATTGCGAGCTGAGGATTTTTGCTGATCCCCGGAGCCCCACGAAAAAGACCGCTTTCAATTTTAAGGGCCGAACCTCTCAAAGGTCCTGTGCTCATCACTACTTTAAAGTTTAAACTTATTTTTAAGCCTCAATACTTATAAATAATAATACATGGCAAAAAAATTTATTTTTTTTTTGTATCAATAAGCAAAAATACTCTTTTTTTAATACATATGAAGCACCAGAACACAAAAATTTAACTTTTGTTGTTACGATGTTGCATTGGTTGAGTTATCTCAAGAAACAAAAAAATTGTCCCGCACTAAAGCTTAATTTTCAAGTGATTGTTCCCACGGAAGCCATATGATATAGTGGTCTGATCTATATTTAATAACCAACTTGATCTGCGCCCGGTATCAAGGAGCCTGCACACCAAATTAGAAGTCTTTACTGCTTATAGTCTTTGAGATCGTCGCGTCCATCCAGACGGACTGACAGACGGACATGTCTAAGTTGACTGGGCTGTTGTCACTGATGAGGAATATATATGGGGTGTGCCATCCCCCCTTCTGTCTGTTAATTTCAATAAGCTCGCACTAACTGGAGTGAGAACATTCGCTTTTTAGAGGGCAATGTTCACTCCAGACATATTGAACACGAGAAACTGAATAGCAGGTTGAGGAACAGAAGCAGATACCAGTTGATCAGTACTGAGTACTAAGAAAGCGCATCTTTTTGGTGAGCAGCTTGCGGTGCAACGTCCTGACGTATACAAAATGGCAGAGGTATGATAGTTGTGTTATTTTATAAAGTGATATATTTTGTAATGACAACAAACACACAGAAAAATTAATAGCAAAAATCATGCACTTTGATATGTATATAATAATGGGATTCCTGAAAGCGTTTTAGATTTTAGCTGTTCACAGCTGCTGCATACAAAATATTTAGTGTGCCCAGAGCAAATCAGAGAAATGTGTGTGTTGATTTCGTAAAATCAGCTCTGAGACTGATTTTGTTTTCATTTTGATTTGGTATCAAACAGCTGTGTGACAGTTGGTGTTTGTTTACATTGGAAATCTGCAAATATTCAATAAAAACATTTTCGATGAGTAAACTTTCGTTTAATACCTTTATAAATTTCCTTTTCTGGCATTTTGTGCAATTGCGCCCTTTTATAAATAAAACAACACAAATATCAGAGTTTCTGAATACCCTAAATAATTTTCTTAATTTATAAATATTGATAGCTGTAAAACTATCAGGCCTGTTCTGAATTCCGAACGTTTTCAAAAAGTAAAAACGAAACGAAAACGAACGTTTTACTATTTGCTGTTCCGAACTCTGAACGAAATTAACTTGTTTTTACTTTTCGAACTCGGTTTCGAAATCGTTTCGATAGCAGTAAGTCATCGAGCGTATCAGCTGTCATGAAGGGGAAGAAATTGCTCGAATAACAAGAAGGTACCTGTGAATGTGCTTATTCATATTGACACGAAGCAGATGATCCAATTATGGAGAACCAGAGCTGTCGTCAATTCAAAAATAAAAGCATTCAAGCTTCAATTTGTATCTTAAATACGATTAGATTTATTTAAAACTCTTTTTAAAAATTTATTAAAAATATTTTTGGTTGAATATAGCAGATAGAAGGTAAATTAGACTAAAAGTTTGCTGTTCAATTTTGTTATTCAATTGAAGCAACTCTAGCAGCTTTCGTTTGCGAGAGTTGGTATCGATAACAAAAATGACAGTGGAATTCAGAACAGCTCGGATTAGTCATTGATGCTCGGTTTTGTTTTTCATGCAATATTTTATAGATGCTTATAAAAAAATTCTTTTAAAATATACTTCAACTATTAAAATATAAAGTAGTAATGTTAAATGTTTCTAAAAATGTTCAACATTACTATAATTATCAGTTTATAAGTTTCGGTATTTATTTTAATGTTTTAAATGGCATTTATTTTTAAATCCGACGACTCTACAGCACACGTTTTGAAAACGACAATTATTGTCGATTTGCTGAATTCAGAACAGTAATCAACTCGTTTTGTGGCTAATCGACTCGTTTTCGGAATTGAGAACAGGCCTGTATATGTTTAGGTTTACAACTATTAGGGTATACTATTAGGCTTTCTTAGAGTTTGCTTTTCATCTGGGGCCCATATGTATTAAAAAAATGTGGTTTTGGTTAAAGTAACAATCTGGTTGTTACCTAATGTAATTAATACCTTTTTTTTCAAAGGTTTTGTAAATTCTAATTTCTTGGGAGTAACATTCGCACATCATTAAAATTCCGAAAGTTCCAGTTTCGGGACGCAAACTGATTAAGTCAATATCGAAATAAGCGAAGGTTTTTTATTTGTCCGAAAATTGAATTTGCTTGAGTACTTTGCCTTAAGGTCCACAACTTCTTTATTTTTAACACAAAACTTTTGCCCGGGACACCCCGGGAATATCTAACTAGTATACATACATATATCATACATGCATACTTTTGATATGATCACTCAGTGAATTCTTTTGGGTGTATATATTCAATTGAAAATTGTTAATTATCGTGCTATGAAATTTAAATGTATGTAAAGGGTGTTTTTTAAGACGTGTGTTTTTTTATCTGTCAATACTTTTATGCTCAATTTGGTTTGCCATTTCATAATAAATACTTACTCCGGAACAACGTTTGCAAATTATTGAATTGTATCATTAAAGTTCATGGTCGGTTAAGAAATTGCATTTTGCACTTTTTCCATTTTATGATCAGTTTTTTTTAACGCCTTTAGACTAATTTTTGTGGGATTATGTTAAGTCGCTCGTCTGTGCAAATAAGCGCGATGAGACTGACGCCTTGAACATACGGCGCCAAAAAGTGGTCGAAAATTGGGCCCCTCGGATTGAATTTATTCGAGCCAGCCAGGCGGCCACTTGCCCGAAATAATTTTTAAAACATAATGGCAAACACCTGTCTTTATAAATTATATGCGTTTTAATTCTTCTTGAAAACCACACGTATTAAAAGAACACCATTTACAAACCTATAATATGAAGAATAAACTCAGTTTTTTTTTTGACTAAAATATGTGTGCATACTATGACTTATGTACATCCGCACATCAATTATTAGTTTATATGTATTTATAATTGTTTTTTCATCTTTATAAGTATATATGCAATAACTAATTTGTTTTTATTTTATTTTTATAAATTCACAACTCAAGAATACAACAACCACCTAACGAATTTGTACTTAGTACATTTACATAAGTAAATTGTTTTTTCTAATTTTTAAATAATTTCAGAAACAAACAGGTGAATAAGTTTGAAAAACTCCAAGCGGTAAACCAAACAGAAATTATGGAAAATTTAAAACAAAAAATTAATAATTGTATATTATATGAATATATATGTGAATAATTTTTGTGTCCATAATCCGTTTCCGATATAAATGTTGTTCACGACCAATTACTTAAGTCGAAGTAAAACTTAGTACCTTTGAATATATGCCTTCTCATCTTCATGTATACTTAATTATTTAAATAGGTGTGTGTGTGTGTGTGTATGTTTGTGTGTGCGTGTGTGAGTGTTTAAAAAAAGAATGAATGAGTTGGTGTGTGGCTGTGTGTGTTTGGGTGAGTGCGTGTGTGTGTGAGTGGTGCATTATTTTTTTTTTTTTTGCATTTACTCTTAGACATACATACATAGATACATACACGTTGCATAGCCATTTATTAAACAGTTATAGAAGCAAATTTTCGTTTAGTTCCCGTATTCAATGTTGTAATTTGATCGTTGATCGTATGTATATGTACGTGTACGTAGGCGTTTTATAGGCACACGCTACAAGTTGCTAACAGGGTTTCCCAAACAAATCGGTAAGCCAGCGTCATGGAACCAAGGAAATGTAATTAAATACTAAAACGGAAAAACATATAAAACAAAAACACCATAATTTGTTTAATTAGTTCAGCAATTTGAACTCAGACTGCAACGCAAAACTTCAACTGACTTTAAAATCGAATCCAAGAGAAAATGTATATTTGCTCTCGAAAAACATTCTCGTGCGTAGCACATTATCAAACAGCGTTTTATTTATACCACAGTTTGCATGTATCTCACTTATACATTTTAACCACAGATATTAATATCTTATTTTTAATTTTTCACACTTTATTTAGAATTATGTTGAATAGATTATAATTAATAGTATGTAATCTATGTATCGCTTAGGCTAAGACATGTTACAATCAAAAAGAACTCTTAATCAGGCCTGTTCGCAATTCCGAAAACGAGTCGATTTGCCACAAAACGAGTTGATTGCTGTTCCTTATTCCGAATATTGACAATAATTGTCGTTTTCAAAACATGTGCTTTAGAGTCACCGGTTTTAAATGTAAATGCAATTTAAAGCATTAAAATAAATACCTAAAATTATAAACTGATAATTATAATAATGTTGAACATTTTTAGAAACATTTAACATTACTACTTTAACTTTAAATAGCTGAAGTATGTTTTAAAAGAATTTTTTTGAGCATCTATAAATTATTGCATGAGAAACAAAACCGAGCATCAATGACTAAACCGAGCTTTTCTGAATCCACTTTCATTTTTGTTATCGATACAAACGCTCGCAATCGAAAGCTGCTAAAGTTGCTTCAATTGAATAACAAAATTGGACAACGAAGTTTTAGTCTAATTAACCTTCTATCTGCTATATTCAACCTGAAATATTTTAAATAGATTTTCAAAAAGAGTTTTAAATAAATCTAATCGTATTTAAGATACAAATTGAAGCTTGAATGCTTTTATTTTTGAACTGATGACAGCTCTGGTTCTCTATAATTGTCAATATGAATAAGCACATTCACCGTCAATCAGATTGACCTGCAAGCAACCTATATTCATAGCTGATGGCATTTTGAAAAATTAATTTAGCTTGTTCGAAACGATTTCGAAACCGAGTTCGAAAAGTACAAACAAGTTAATTTGGTTCGGAGTTCGGAACAGCAAATAGTAAAACGTTTCGTTTTTACTTTTCGAAAACGTTCGGAATTCAGAACAGGCTTGAATATTTATAATTTTCATTTTCTTTACGAAGAATACAAAGCTCCCAAACATGATTTGATAAACACAACAGTTACCGCAACATCGCAGCCGTTCGGCCAGCCGAAATTGTGATGCCCTTGCAGCGAGCTGCATTAAATTTTCCACTTATTAATCCTATACCAGCTAAATGATTTAGTTAACCGATCTTAAACAATTTCGGTCAGGATGTATAAGACACAAAAAAGTTCCCAATCTGTGCGTTTTGAATGAGATATCTCTAGAAACAACAAAAATGTTCTTACTAATTGGTAAGGATGCTATATGATATAATGGCTCGATTTCTAACGAATTTAGTCAGGATATATAGAACCACTCCAAATGCATACTTTGTCAGATTGGTTGAGATATATAAAGAAAAAAGGCTTTCATATTAAAGCTTGATTTTTGACTGATCGTTTCTATGACAGCTATATGATATAGTGATCCGATCCATATTTAACAAGAAACTTGATCTGCGCCTAGTATCCAGGAGGATATATATACTTTATGGCGTCTGCCACGCCTCCTTCTATATGTTTCAAACATTTCACAATATACAAATGTATAAATGTATGTATGTGCATATACTTTTGCATGATTCCTATTCAAGGGCTGCAATACATAAATTTATTATATTTACATAATTCGAACTAAATTTACATTTACACATACATATCTCTCAATTTGTCTTTAGATTGCATGAACATGATGATACTTATAAGTAGAGTATTGCACACTCATAATTGTTGGATTTGCTTAATGCTTGCATGCTGCTTTTGCTCGACTCTATTCCCTGCAATTGTAATATGTCGATTTAAAATTTTATTTATTTATAGACATGGACTGTAGATAAAGTTTACAAAAGTAGTAACATATTAGAATTATTACTATTACATTCACTTTAATTTTGGCATAATTTATTTTTGATTACAAATGATTTATTTTGTTATAACAATGCCAACTTTCTTTTCATAAATATAGGACAACATTTAGCTTTAAATATGTAAATGAATCTGGATTATAATCAATTGGCATATAAGTAATGAAAAACGAGAAAAAATATTAATGAAACAAACAACAGTCTACGTAATAACCAGAAACAAAACAATTTAAATGAGACAGAAAGCAAAACTAGTTAATAAAATATAACCAAATAACGAAAATCTAAAATACGTTTAAAGTATTTAAGTATATATATACACCTAAGTAGTACCGATTTGTTTAAATGTTACACGCCTTAATATAGGTTTTCCTGCATTTGAGAACCTTTCAATACTTCAATTTAGTGCAATTAAAACCGCATTTAGATATGTATTTCGTTGCAGTGGAGTTATATTTATTTTTAATTTACATATATGTACGTATTATATATAATCCTTTAATACGTACACAATAAAAGTATACATACATATAAGTATAAATATATAAACATATATGTATTTGTATATATTTATATTTCTTTTGCCGCTTTTATATATGTATACGTATTTATTCCCTTCGCTCGGAGCATTGGAAACATTTGTAGCTTTTATTGTACACTAAATATAATAAAAACAATTGTGTTGATTGAATGAATCCACGAGAAATCTGTCTAAAGCCAAATTACATTATAAATACGTTTTAATCGTAAGAACATTAATGCGTCTGAGCCGTGACTGATTTCAAATGGTATCATTCATTGTTTATAAACAGAATTTACAAATTGAGCTTCCAACTTTCTTAAATAGATGCTGGAATTACAAGATGCGTCAAGACATCCATCTCAAGAATCGCTTACTGGTGCCGATGCTGGCCATTTACATCCTGGACATTCGTACATAAATGGACATCGACATTCGCCTAGTTTGAGGTATATTGCGATTTAATCCAAGGAATACATTTGCCATTCTTAAATCATGTCATTCCCCTACAGACACAACGGTTCTCCATTAGCCAGATCTCCAAGTCCTAGACGACGTGGCCATCAATACATACATCATGATATCGGGTTCTCCGATACCGTATCTAATGTTGTAGAGATGGTCAAGGAGACTCGCCATCCTCGACATGGCAACAGTCATCCCCGGTATCCAAGAGGTATTAATTCACTTAATGCAATATTTCTCTTATATGTATGTATGTACTATAATGTATAAGTATTTAATGCATTTATAAATGTATGTGTGAGTCGGTCACTAAATATAAATAATAGTTAATATTCTTAAGCGTCCTTTACACTTTTTCTGTTCTTTCGACGTGAACATGTCTATTAAGATTTCGTAATTTTAAAGACCTTTTCAAAAATGGCTTTATATTTAATAATCCATAGTTTCTGCCACCTGAAATTGTGTGTGTGTTTTTTACTAAGTTACATATGCGTTATTCAAAATTTGGTAATTGAAAGTCAGAAATATGTTTGTTTTTAATTATATGGACAATATTAATCACATTTTACAAAACGCTGATGTTATATATAAAGTGCATACATTTTGATTCGGTTAAACCGAAGGTTTATCTTAATATTTGGTAGTTTTTAGTCATATACACAAATATATATATTTATATATATATAATATATATATATATCTATATATTTATATGTATTTAATTTCCGTTTTCCATTTATTATATTGTATTAAAACTTTTACGTTTTCTTTTGAAAATTCAATAAATCAATATCAACTAACGTTTTTATTCAAATTAAAATAATGCAATTCTAATACGATTCTAACAATACGTAAACAGTTGTGCCCCGACATCCTTAATTATTGTCGTTTTCTTTATTATTGTTGTTATATGTACAATATAGGTTCATGGTCAGCATCGACAAGTCCAGCCCGTTCGCCTTCGCCTTCTCGTTATGGTGGTCATTTGTCTCGCAGTAAACGCACTCAACTGCCTTATCCCACATATGGGACTACAAGTTTATGTCAAAGATCACGATCGCCGAGTCCCGCTCGACTTCAGGAGATGCGTGAACGAGACAGACTTGGTTATGGGATTGATATGGGTACATCTTTAGCACATGTTATCTAAAGCTGACAATTCATCCAAAATCAAAAACACTATAAAAATCAAAAGCAATATGCAAATTAAAATCAAAAGCATAAATTATATGTTTTCTATATATGCTAGTACTTTCTTCCACACAAATTTCTTCAAACATTTCTATTTATACAATACATCAGATATCAAAATCAGACTTGCTTTTTCGTACATAGCCGCCATATAGCTTAACAAGTTCATGCATTGCTGAACCATGAGACGATTCATTTAAAGCTTTCAATAATCAAATAGTTTTCTATTCCACTTACACAATAATACATCTCAATTTTTTGAGCGTTTCACATTGAACAAATCGTTTTATGTATGTAATATACATATACATTATGTACAAACATTCATCCTCATTAAACAACACGGGAATTTTGACAAAAAAACAAAACATTTTCACTAAACGATCGACAATATATACAGCACATCTTTTAAAGGTTATACTACTCTATTATTTTTGACGCATTTGCCACAAATATCGGATTTAGGCCAATTTTTTAGTGCCCATATAAAGTTATATTTACGTAGCTATGGCTCACATAAGGTTATGTGTCAGATAAAGTGTTTCACAGCCAATATACATTTTAATCTGTGGATAAATTATACACAATACATTTATGTGTACTATATGAGGTTTCAAAGTATGGATCAATTTATGATTGCACAACGATGGGAGTTTGCATAGTTTTTAGGGCTTTTGGGTTTCATGACCAGCTAAAGTTAATTTGGTTAATACATTAAGTAAATGAACGGGACGTAAAACAAACTCATGTCACACTCTTATGCTTGTTCGGATATTGAATATTTGTTTTTCGAAGTGGAGAGTTTAATTGGCCGCAGAAATTGTGCGATCTAACGTTTGCCTTTTGGCTACATTAAAGATAATGTCTTCACCAAAACTACAGTAACCATTCAAGTCGCCATAAAATGTACAAAGCTATATACATAAGTATATTATTAGTCCGGACAACGAGCTTAGTCGATATTGCCCTGTCTGTCTGTTTGTATTGAAACAAGTCTCCCAGTTTTGAAGCTATCTTAATAAAACCTCCAATAGGAGCGATCGCTCGTAAATCAAGCTTAAGTTTTTTTTTTTTTCTTTGAGGTATGTCAACCAATCTTATAATGCAAAATAAAAGCAATATATATACTATATATGCAATAGCAACGAACAGTCGAAAATTAAATATAGAGCTCTGCAAAGGTATCAAAACTTTGGCGTGCCGAATATAGCATGTATAACTCCAATTAAAATACTAATGAGGTTTTAAGTAGGATGGGACATAATAATCGTCCACCAGAATCGGAATCTACGATGAATTCTAAGAAAATTTCACCAAGAAACTAAAACAAATTCATCATAAGTCGCCTTCTTATTTTTTTTTTTTTTTTTTTGAGAGTAGGGTCTGCTCCCAGACTAACACCATATATGTACATTAACCTAAAACCTTCATGCTTCTCAGCGGAGGCTAGGAATTGATTTTAGATACATACCTTTTTTGCTGAAATTTTCTTAGAATTCATCGTAGATTCCGATTCTGGTTGGACGAGTTTTGAGAAAAAAAAATAGATCCGCCCTAATATTCAGCTATTACTGAAGTTTTTTAGAAAATGTTTTATTGCTTATTAAAAAATGGCTGATGTTATAAGCATACTTATTTGCCATGCACACTCGATCAATTGTTCGCAACGCAAGCAAAGATAAAGCTGAAGTTCCACATAACGCTCATCTGACACATAATTTATCTACCACATTGAAAAACTCTGCCTTTTTCGGAGACTACATGGACAACGGGTGCGATAATATAGTATGTGGCTTACCAGAAATAATTAATTTGATTCCAAACTAATTAACTAATTCCAAATCTACATGTACCATTTTTTATATTGCATGACAGTTTGTGACTACTGCATAAATTTTAGGTACCGTGATGGTGTTTATCTGTACTTCGTCCAATATGTCAAAATTACTGACCAAGAATCTATATGCTTGACTTTTGTAATAATTTTACTTCGCTAAACACCCTTAATTCTTTCTCAGGGAAACCGTCTAAATTAATCAAGCTCAGTAGCTATGTGAGACTCTATTTCAAGTTTTTGGTACCCACACTTGCAGCAGTCAAGTAGCTATAAGCCAATAGACTGAAGTGGAGTGAATGACAACAAAGTTGTAATATGTATATCTTTCATATTTTGCACTGTTATGTTTATTCTAGTTTCATTCTCTATGCCATTTGTACTATGTATATACTCTTTACTTGTATGAATAGCGGACAGTCATGCATGCTACCACGAATAGTTACTGACCATTCTGAATTATAGGAATATTGAATCTTGACGTATAAGTTATTAAACAATTGTTAGCCCCAATGTATATGGACATTCAATTGATTCGATAAATATGTTTATTTAAAGGCATATAATTAGTGATAAAAATCTTAAAGCCAAATGGACCCTTTCTACACATATTTAATGTTCATATACATATGTACTCATGTATTATATTTCTTAAGAATTTAAACATAAGCAATGTTCAGATTTTGCACAATACACATATCGCACATTTTAAAATTTGTGATTGTGTTTTGCTTGTATAAGCTATTCATCAGATACATATCTACCATGACAGAAGAGATAAGTTCCATTTTTTGTTGTATTTTGCTAGAAAAGAACAGTGCATCTCTTTTGTCGCTTTCAGAGAACTATGTTATTATCTTAAAAATGTGACGATATATTTTAAAATAATGAATAAAATATTATTTAAAAATAACTATCTATAGGGTCACTATGACACAAAAACCAACACAGAAAACGGTTGCCAACAGGCAAGATGTAAAGTCGCTAATGATACTTTTGAAATAAAAATAATTATACTAAATATTCAAATATTGTCTAACCAAATCTGAACATTGTTATAAAAATATAAATATTTCCATTTTATTGTTTTATATCATATCTCAAACGATCATATTCATTAACATTAATAACGGACCTGTTATACAAATCTAATCACACCATTTTTTTCGAATATTTATAACAGGTGGCACACATGTGCAGCATAGTTACCCAACGCTCGCCTCCCGTCGTGCTGGAATTGGACGACGTCTACCACCGACTCCAAGCAAACCGTCGACACTCCAGCTTAAGCCAGCCAATATCAATTTTCCCAAACTGAATGCGAGTCCTACACACGTACGTAAAAATTGTAAATTTAAATAAAGCTATTTACATAAATTTTGTGCACTTACGGTAGTAAGTGGAAAGACCACCTGACATGTCACTCCTCCATCCTTATAAACAACGTTAGCATCCCACCTAACACAGATTAATGTATGCCGGCCGAGCATATGATAACTCCGTTCACATACTCATCCCTCGCAGGGAGGAATGGGCCATCGAACCTCCGGGTAAACCCGATGCTTTATCCTTCTACACTGATGGTTCCAAGCTGAATAATCACGTAGGAGGGCGAGTATTCTCACAACAATTTGGCATCAATCACTCCTTTAGGCTACATGATCACCGTAGTGTTTTCCAAGAAAAAATTTTAGCGATAAACGAAGCTCTAATTATTCTAAAAAACTCTCATGCCACCTCCGGCACCATAAACATTTATAGTGATAGCCAAGCGGCTATTAAGTCAATAGCGGCGACTACCACAACATCGACCTCAGTCTCGAAAAGCCGCAAATCTCTACACGAGATGGCTGAGCATTTTGCCATCTGCCTTATTTGGGTACCTGGGCATCAGAATATCTTAAGCAACTGCATAGCGGACGAATTAGCTATTCAGGGTACGACTGAAACCCTCCTTCTAGATAAAGAAGATACAAGTATGCCCCTAGCGACGTTACGCTGGCAAAACAGTCTGATGGGTCGGGTGGCCCGACAAACGTGGCCTCGCATAGACAAGAACAGAACCATTGCTCTGTGTAATCTCGGAGGAAGAGAATGCTCTCTCGTAATCCGATCCTTGACCGGCCATTGGCTAATAGGCCCAAAGACTGAACTCCCCTTACAACGATTTCTGCAGGAGTTGCAGAGATGAAGAAGAAGAAGAATCCCCAGAGCACTTCTTCTGTTCCTGCCCAGCTCTAAGCTGCAGAAGGCTCCGCGTTCTGGGAAAACCCTTCCTAGACGGCCTAGGCGATCTTGCAGATTTACCACCATGTTAAATTGCTAATTTTGTCCAGTCATCAAACTGGACTCCCTTTTAAGTCAGATGTAGGTTCCCAAGTAGGCAGAAAGGATCTTCCGATCCAGCGGGATCACAATGGGCCTATCCGGGCCTAAGTGCATCATTAAGACACCCGCCTAACCTAACCTAACCTAACCTACGGTAGCAATCCGAAACAAATATCGATTCTAGTTTCAGTTTCGGTACTTCGTCTAGAAGCTCCTTCGGAATAAGTTTTTATTTCGGTATCAGTACCTTTCGGATTCGGTGTAGGTGTAATTTTAAGCAAGGGGGCTCCGACTTCGGCTACACGACTGAAGGATACCAAGGCAATTAGTCGAATTTAAAATTGCACACACATACATGGCAGGCCCCATAAAGTAAATAAATATAATCTTATCAGTATCAAGAGTCGTGTTGATGTAGCCTTCATAATATTTAAAAATTTATTAAAAGTTACAAAAAATTAAATAAACAGAAAAAAAAAGCCATCACAACCAGGGCTAGTCGCATTAGATCAACGCTCTGATTTGATTTGTGCTATAAATTACATTCAGGCAGACAATTCAAAAAAACTTTGATATGAGACTTTGTCCTTGTGTCTGCATCATCCTCATTATGCACTACAGACCCTGATTGCAGTAAGACTGTACGTTGGTTTGTTAGCCGCCTTGGCTCAGTTGGGAGCTGCAAACAGAGTAGTCGACCTAGGTACGCTGCTAAGCAACCGCTTAATTCTGAGTCTAAGACCACCGGGGTTAGATAATATTTTAGATAGTCTCTGCTTAATATGCGCTGCCTTCTTCTGAATTTCCTCCAAGTGTTATTTGAAGCTCAGTCGCGTGACTATGTGGACACCAAGTGCTCTGATGATGCTGATGATTTTCAGAGGTGGAGGCACTTTTTATATATAATGCCACTAATAGACAATCGATTCTCCTTGCAAAAAGATCGACGCTTCATCTTAAAATTGGCACAACGTGCCTCCCATAGCCCATAGCTGTCCGAGGGAACCTCCAACGTGCTCTATTGCGTTCCGTTTTGAGCTGCCCAATATTGCTTGTACACCGGTAAACTAGCAAGAGTTTACCTCTTACATTCGTAGCCCAAGCATTAAAGTCGCCCGCAATTATCGTTGGACTGTGCGCGCGGGCTTATCCTATCAGCTGGGACCTAAGCTTGTTCCTGCCCGCTCCTGTAAAGCTGACCCGTTTGCCGGACTACTTAGCATACCTTCTGTATAAAAAGTACCGGGAAATTGTCATTTAAATTTTCCGCAAAAGAGGTTTCGGTAATTTTTTTTTTTTTAGGTTGGCACAACTTTTCCTTAATTACCAACCGGAGTTTAAGCTTGATCTGTCAACTAGCTTGTTTATGGCAACTGTCCAATCAAGTCTACCTCAGTGTTGCTCTGCGAATTTTACCTGAATTTGTTCCAAAAAGAGTATCGCAAACAGGTGGCCGAAGACATGATTTCGCGTGGCCCAGACTTCTTGAATCGCATCATAACTGGTGATGAGACATGGGTCTATAAGTTCGACACCGTAACAAGCCAGCAATCGAGCGAATGACGCATGGAAAAAGAACCAAATCCCAAAAGAGCGCGCAAAAGCCGCTCGAAATAGAAGGTTTTGCTGACTGTGTTCTTCGATTGCCGCGGTGTCGTTCACTTTAAATTCCTTCCCGAGGGCCAAACAGTCAAAAAAGAGTATTATTTAAGTGTCTTGAGGCTTTGTTTACGCGGAAATATCCGGCGAAAAAGGCTCGAATTATGTCGAGACAATTCGTGTATTTTACACGACGACAATGCGCCGGCGCACAGAGCCACGATTATAGCCGATTACAAAACCAAAAACTCGATCAATACTGTCGACCATCCACCGTACTCGCCTGATTTGGCACCGTGCGACTTTTTTCTCTTCCCGAAGCTGAAATTGCCACTCCGTGGCACTCGTTTTTCATCGATTGATGACATCAAACGGAATTCGCAGCACGTCCTAAAGGCCATACCAGAATCGGCCTACCAGAAATGCATGGAAGATTGGTTTCGTCGTTTTCACATGTGCTTTGCAAACAATGGGGATTACTTTGAAGGCGACAAAATATATTTTGATGAATAAATAAAAAATTCTGTGTTTTTTTAACAATTCCCGGTACTTTTTATACAGAAGGTATGATACACTATTGTGCACGTCTCAACATAACCATCGCTAGCACTTTCGACGCTTTGTCTCTCGAGATTAAATTGGAAGCACGAAATTAGCACATGCTTGGTGTCTTCTAACTATATCCCCATACAAAGGGCATAAGGGCTCTCGTCGTGTCCAAATCCGTACAGATAGTGCCTGAAAGATCGCTCAAGTTTGCAGTTAGGTGGAATGTCATTTCGCCATGATTTCGGTTTAACCAAGGCTGCTCTATTGGAATCATCTGCGCTATCCATCGCTCAGCAGCTGGTCTCTCCTAGCTGAGTTGCCATTCAGCGAGGCTGGCTTGGCGTATGACGAATTAAACTTGCGACCTTTTCCTGAGGTCTGCTCCGTTAGACTTAGCTTTATATACGTCATTAGATTCGGAAACAAGCATTTTTAGCGGTCTTATGCCGTTATTCCCAGCGCCGCCACGACTGATACCTAATAACTCTAATCGCCTTATACGTTGGATTATTTGCTACGTTAACCCAGACAGGAGTCGCATACAGGAGGGTCGATCTCAGTACTCCGCTCGGAATGCCGTGGCTTGACATTATTCGCGATAGTCTATTGTTTATAGGCGCTGTCTTTTTTAAAGGACAGACTCGACAGATTATATGTAAAGACAAATGTATCGGATCGACCTTTTAGAAACAATTGTTGCACTGTCGGGTCTTAGCGTGCCTTAGTTAAAATTTGTGCAAATACTTATAAGCACCGCCGCGGTATTCTCGTGTGCAAGGTCGCGCTTCTGTAGATATAACTATAAAACAACTTTCCAACTGAGCATCGGGTGATTTTCCTGATTTTGTGTTGTTGCTGTTAGCTGGGTTGACCTGACCAGTGTGTCTTATTGACAAAGTTTTGATATTTGTAGCAAATAGAATTTTTCTAGCTTCCAGCACATCGGAAAAATTCCTTTAATGAGGCATGTTGTGAACAGACGTCCAAATGTGTCCGACTGCAAAGCAACTATAAACTTGATGGCGCCATTTGAGGTGTCATCTGGACCTGGTGCTATGTCGTTCGTTAAGGAGTTTGCATCCTTGAGAACTTCGTCCTGAGTTATTTATGCAGGAGTCTGCCTTCCCATGACGGAAGTGCAGACGGCGGATCCCTCATTGGGTGAGAAGGGGATAGCGACTATATGATGTCCTTTAGTTTGCTCTATTCCGTAGGGCCGCAGCTTTGAAAACCATTTATCTTTTTCAACACTGGCCCCACGGGTTACTATCCGCTTCCTCGCCTTGAAAAAAGCTTCGTCTCAAAATCTTCTCGAAGGCCTCCCAAGGCCCAGCGAAGCGGGCCGCTTGTGTATCTCCGCAATCTCGTTTGTGTGTTTTTTTTCTTTAGAAGAAAAGCAATAACAAAAAGAATAAATAAATAACAGTAGGGAGGACAATAAAGGAGAATAGAGTAGAGCTGGGTAAAGAATTAGGAATAGTATTAAGCAGGGATTAAACCCGAAACGAATCTCGGTTTCAGTTATGGTTTCGGTTATGTTCGCATTTAGGTTCTCGATTATTGGTTACGCAAAATCTTTGAATAAAGGTTTCGTAACGGTGAACCGGTTCTTGTATGTTTCGTTTTTGAAATACCGGTATGGTTTAGGTTCACAAAAAAAATGTTGTGGCAAAATTATAATTACATTAATATAAAAATATTAACAAATTTATTTTATTTGCGCTTATTCAGTGCTGTGAAAATTCGATTATAAATATCACAAAAAAATTTTCAAAATTAAACATAAGAAAATTCAAATAAAAAATCAAAATTAAAAATGAAAAAGAATTTATTTTTGATGTATAAAAAACCGAAATTAACCTTCATAAATGAAACTGTTACTAAACAGTTATTTCGGTTTACAGAGTTTTGATTACGGGGTTTCGGTCAAATGAAAATTTTTTTTTCGGTTGCGGTTTCAGTTGCGGTTGTATTATTTTGGAATAATGAAAAACAAAAAAGAATTTATGTAATTTTGGAAACAGAATTTAGATATTTATTTGGAGACGTTCAAAGAGAGAGTGCGCTTTAACAATATTTACAAAGGTTCAACATTGGCTTAGTGACATGATTCTTCATGTATACTTGATGCTAACATTTGCTTCTAACAGTTTTTACCGGTTAAAGGTTACGGTTTCGGTTAGGGTTTTAATCCCGGTATTTAGTATAGTAGAGTATAGGGTAGATCCGCTCCCGCGGGACCACCGCGGGAGACTTCTTGCTCTCGTCGAATTCTTTCCCACAAAGTTCCTTCAGGATGGTTTACTGCCATGACTAAGACTCCAGCTTCACAGTTATTGCCAAATAGATTGCGCTAGTGCTTAAATCGGTGCAGGTAGGCCTCAAAGCATCCATGTTCAGACAGTATCTGGACTAGATAAAAGCAGTTGCTTCAGCTCAGGGATGAGCCGGTGGGTCCATCTGCCATTAGAAGATTGGTCCCATGATCGTTGCCATTTCAGGAGGGTCTCTTCACGCCGCAGACTGTTTGACGGGGTACCGAAGCTACCCCGGTCTCTCAGACCAACAATTCGGCTTCCGGAAATATCGTAGCACAATGGATCCAGATGGGCAAGTGGTACCAAACGTTACTGCACATTAGACGTCAAAAACGCTTTAAATTCGACAAGCTGGATGCGCCGCCTTGCGGCTCTGAACGCCAGACATGTTCCCGGATATCTTGTCCAAATAATTGCCAGCTACTCCGCAACAAGGAACTGCTCAACGACTCTGACGAAGGTCAACGACGATACACGGTCACCGGAGGAGTCTGTGTGTGTGTGTTTTTTTTTTGCCGATCTCAGAATCTAACAAAAAATGTGTTACAAGTCCGGCCAACTTAAATTTTTCATAAGTTTTTTATTAGACTATAAGCTATTTTTACAAAAATATTGGTGACCATAGCGTTCAGCCACTAAGCAAACAATACATAGAGGCGTCAAACAAGCATTTTTTTGAGCGCAAATGATTTGTATGGCATGCGACCCCAGAGCCTTCGGCAAAAGCCGAACGCTCTTCTCAACAGAACCCAGAGCGAAAGAACGCTACAGAGAGAGAGCGCACAGAAAAATGTTCAGTCTTGGATAGGCACCAGAACTGTGAGCACGCTCTGTGTCGCTCTCTCGCTCATTATCGTTTCTGTATGTGAACATGCGCACGCTTCTTTGTGTGCGTGAATGTACACATACGAACAGCGCTTTTGCAATGCGGGCTCGATCATCCGATACCCTGTTTTAAATGAAAGCATTATTTTTATTTTTTTCAGCGAATTGATAAATTGTTGTGGCAATATTTTATTATTATTATTATTAAAATTTAAAAAAATAATAAAATTATTAAAAAATAATAATAAGTAATGATTAAAACAGTACAAAATGCCGCTTTCATTTAAAACAGGGTATCGGGTGATCGAGCCCGCATTGCAAAAGCGCTGTTGGTATGTTTACATTCACGCACACAAAGAAGCGTGCGCATGTTCACATACAGAAACGATAATGAGCGAGAGAGCGACACAGAGCGTGCTCACAGTTCTGGTGCCTATCCAAGACTGAACATTTTTCTGTGCGCTCTCTCTCTGTAGCGTTCTTTCGCTCTGGGTTCTGTTGAGAAGAGCGTTCGGCTTTTGCCGAAGGCTCTGGGGTCGCATGCCATACAAATCATTTGCGCTCAAAAAAATGCTTGTTTGACGCCTCTATGTATTGTTTGCTTAGTGGTTCAGCCTTCCTTTTATTTTCGGGACATTTGCGCATAGCCTCCTGAATTCCCTTTGTATCCATTTTAGCAAGCTCTCATTTGATTTTTAATATCAAACAGTCGGTGTTTTTTGGCTTAAATTCCTTACTCTAAACATTTCTTTTAAGATTTGACCAAAAACTTTTTCATTTGCTTTAACTGAGGCACATTTGGAGAGTTTTGCAGATTTGTCAGGAAATCAGTGCTCAAGTGGCATAAGAGTTGTTTTGGCATAATGAGCGGACTCTAAGTCGTGCAAAACATCGTATTATAATTCGCATGATACTTATCAATAAATTTTTTAAGCGCCAGATCACAATTGTCCTTGTAACTTTGCGCATTCACAGCCAATCCTGCCTTAAATAAGATCGGATCGCTTATTCCACGCTCACTTAGAACCAGCCACAAAAAAACCTTTGTTTTTGTTATTTGAGTGACATTTTCAGGTGGTCAAGGTATTAGAAAGCCTAAAGCAATATTTCAGAGTCCCCTCATGACCCTCCATGCGAAATATGTCTCATTGTCCATTAAGCAAACCTTTCAACAGCTTGCAGAAAACAAATTTCTAGAAAGCGCACGCAGCCGAAGTTTAATTGTCTCTCTCTGTAGATCTGTGACTTTAGGAACTGTTTTTTTTTAACAAATCATCACTCCCATGACTTTTAAATACTTTTCCACAGTTTTGTCCATCACATTGTATTTTTTGGCAAACGCACAACTCGATGTATCTGTGCGAATCACAATTTCAGCCCATTATATTGCTCTAACTTAACATTGCTGTAATGGACATTTTCTTCTGGATCCAGGGGCTCTAGCCATTTTTTTTATTCTGAACATCCAAAACTACTTAATAAATAAAAGTTTTCTTGACGCCCATAGCAGAAAAGTAAAGAAAAATTTAATTTTACGGCTAAGACTGGTTATTTGCGCAATATGTGCAAATCAATTTTCGACGCTCTGCTTTGCTCAGAGACATTACCGCGAATGTGCATTATCTAGAAAGCTAGTTTCTGATGATGTGCATGCTGAAATAGTACCATTCATTATAGTGTGTTTTTTTTTGCGCTGTCGATTATTGGAACTAATTGAGAACATGTTCAATTTTGTTCGTATTTCATCCCGCATACGTTATAAGAGCTAGAGACTTCCAATTTGATATGTAGGCTCCTGAATAGCCGATGCTGATCCATTGGACCCCTATATTATATAGCTGCCATAGGAACAATCAAGCTTTAGTACAACATTGAACATTTTATGGAATCAATGCTGTCTCTCTTTAACAAAAAATGTTTATCCAACACTGTCTTCGGCAATCTGTACATTCGCAGAAATTTTTAATTTAACGACTGCTACTACTTTATTTTGTTGGTGACCTGTTTAGTGTAGAAACGGTGTTACGACATGATGCAGGATATCTCGTTGTCGTGCCCTGTGGACTAGAGAGTTTTTACTTGAATATTCTACTTATTTATTTATATAATTAATTTGTATCGATTCGATCAATGGGCCTACTATTATTATTATTATTATTATTATCACACTCACGATTTCAGTGTTCTTACATGTTTTTAATACGAATGGAGTACCACTTATATTTTTTTTATCACAGACGCATCACTCAACACCTCACAGTATTCATTCACTGCCACATCACCGCGACCTATTGCGGGATCCAAGAGACGTGTGTTATAGTAGGAGAGAACGTGAATGTGATCGTGAACGGTTTAGAAATC
The DNA here is from genome assembly GCA_035047525.1 of Drosophila quinaria. Classification (NCBI taxonomy): domain Eukaryota; kingdom Metazoa; phylum Arthropoda; class Insecta; order Diptera; family Drosophilidae; genus Drosophila; species Drosophila quinaria. Next base: position 5,075,029 of record JAWNPO010000455.1, on the reverse strand, counting down.
GAGATCGATTACATGAATATGACCTGCGGTACGAGTATCGGGACCGAGAGCGAGAGATGTACGAACGTGAACGCGATCGTGAACGGGAAGTGGAAAGAGAAAGGTAACAATATTTGATTATATTATTCAAATGAGGTAACATATCAAATGTAAAACAATTGACTGCACCTTAAATTTTGTTATAGATTGGAATATATAGCGCCGCTGTCGTTTGAACAGGCGCTAGCAATGGGCCGAACTGGTCGTGTCCTGCCATCTCCTGTTCTTAATGGTTTTAAACCAAAGAGCGGACTTACTCGACACTCCGATTCCGATGAGGAGGATTGGTGCTAGCAAAGGCTTTGACTGCGATCGCATAATCGAAAAGAACAGATCTGGGTATAGCATCAAGCCATTTGCTCATCGGTATCAGCACCAAACTTAGATCACAATTTTGATACGATACGAATGAAGAGGAATCAATATTTTTCCACCACAACATCACCGGCAACAATATCAACAACAAGAGCATTCAATATTCAATTGCCTCAAGAATCTTCACATATATATGAATTAGACCCAAATAGACAACCGCATTCGCAACTTTACTCATATAGCGACGATTCACCGTCAAAAATGGCACTCGCAATAGCAGTGTCATTACCAGTAACAAGAACAACATCGCCCCAATCGGATATACAAGTAAACAGAAATACAAAATCGTCGGCAACTGCTACAATACCAACACCAGAAACACCAAAAAATCAGACAATGATATTACCAATTATAAGATCAATATCAGTAGATATTAAAAAAATGTATTCAGATAACGATATTAGTTATAATAATGTCATTGATAAAGCTACATTATCGCAGGACATCCAGGCGCATCATTCTCGCGATCATAACGATTATCAAAGTCACCAAAAACTAACATCAGAAGATCACCAAAAAAAGCTGTATTCGTATCATACACTTTAAGAGCAGAGCCTGAAACCCAAGAAATGTAAAAACGAAATGAAGATAATTAAAGTCAAGTGAATAACTGAGTGTCACAAAAGATGTGAAGCGTATTGTATGTAAAACTTTCTAATATATGTATGTATGTATTTAGATTATAGGTATAAATAGGTAGTATCTTTGTCGGTACTCGCATACATTGTTAGTCATCTAGTACATATATATTTACATACATAAAACTCGGTGAATCTGTAATCCATTTGCAAGCGTTTTTGTCTTGTTTATATCTGAAAATAATAATTAAATTATGTACATTCAAATGCAGAACTATTTATGTATATTTATTATTATAAAATTGTGCATATTATAAAAAATTACTGTAGCCATCAAATATTTGTATGTAATGTATTTATGACGACTACAATTATACTTAGCAACAAGTGAGCGTATTTTAATCCCCTACGGATGCATTGATTCGACATATTTGTATCATCAGGAATATTCTTTCCCTGCCAGCATTTGGAAGATCGCTTTTACAAGAACCACCCTGAGGAGTCTTTTTCGAGTCCCTTTGGCGGTCAAAAGAAGACTCGAAAATGACTCGTGCATATGCTCGAAATGTGATCCGCCAAAAAACAAGTTTGCAAGCGACCCGGGTTCGATTCCTGAAAGTGTTGCTTTTTTTTTAAGATCAAAAATATGACTCAAATTTTAATCAGAAAGGCGAGTCATAAACGACTCTTTAAGAGGAGTCGCGACTAACCTACCGATTTCTCCCGATAACATTAACATTTCTGATCAGAAAAAGAGCGCAAATATGCTCATTTTGATCACAAGGGAGACTAGAAAAAGACTCAAATTTGATCCGAAATTTCATAAAATGCTGGCTGGGAGCGTATGTGTAAGTGTTAGCATGAGAGTGTGAGCGTTTGTATGTGTAATTGTTATGCCTGAATAAATAGTTATGTACTACAAATTTATTCGAATAATGAAAATTCAGCAACTTTAAATTCCATGTGGTAATGCATACAAACAAGTAATACTCGTATAGTTATTTCTCATACTGACTCCACAAATATAAATGCATTATATTGTTGAATCTTTCGTCTTCCTTGAAATGAAAAAAAAGTAAAATATGTAACTAATTAAATATATGTTGTTGTATATCTCTCTCATATTGGTAGTTGGTTCCAATATCTTTTGTACACAAACGTATCAAGACCTAACGCGAAAATAACGTAAGCGACAAGAGAAAAATTTTACTGACCAAAGATTCTTAACTTTTCTTTTTAATCAGCATAGGAATACAATTTTTATTAATTTTTTTTACGGTTGTTATTATCTGTTTCACTTAATGCGTCTTTGAAAGTCGTTGAATTCTTATATCCAAGATATTTATTATAAAATTGGTTTGAAATACCTTTAGGCTTCGCGCCTAAGCCTTTAGGCGCACACTATAGCTATGTGAAAAGCTGAAAACAGAACTATAATCTGGATCATAAAATTACACTGTAGCCGAGTGGAAAGTTTATTACTCTCTTTTTCAAAGGCTGCTCTCTCTCTCATTCTTTGATTCGCTTTGTGATCTCAACTGGTCATAAATTCAAACATGTTTACTTGATTAAACAGAGCTTAACTGAAATCTAAAAGTATTGAGCTCTGTTAATTGTACAGTGTGTACACTTGAAAGCAGTGCTTTTTAATTTTTGTTTTTTAAAGCTTTCAGTATTTTTTACTGATTTCCCACCTACTATAGTGTGCGCTAGAATTTATACAATAGCCATAAACAAAGTATTAGAGTAACACAAAATCTTACATCACGGATCACATCGTTTTGCTTTAAACAGTACATAGTCAATTTTTAACCAGTTACCAATTTCGAGTAATATTTAAAAACATTGAAAAGATTTTTTTTTGACAAATATAGAAATTGGGTGAACTAGTCAAAATTTAAATTCAAAAATTATCGAAAATCAGTAATTATCAGATACAAAGAAATGATAACGGCACTAAATTATAAAAAATCCTTATGAATTCATATCATTTAGTTGAATCATATTTCATATACCCCTGCAGAGGGCATCTTAATTTTGCCTCAAAATGTGAAATGCATTAAATGAGGCGCGAAAGACCCCGTAAAGTAAATATGTAAGGGCATTTCCATAAGAAGCTCCACCGCTGCCAAAAACTTGAAATTGATGAAGGGCTCACATTTTGTGAATTTATTTCAACAATTTATACATGATTTAATTCTCAGCGAAGAGCTAAGTCATTTGAATATATTTAGTATTTCAATATTTTTGGTCGTTTTCTTAAAAATTTACTAAAATAGAGAGCATGTTTTGTAAAGAATATTTCACGAAAACACTCTTCCAGGATTAAAAAGATAATCAAATTACAAAGACAACACTTCAATTCGTATAAAAAAAATTTAATAACATCTAAAAAAATATTAATTTATACATATTGTACATTAATTAAAGAGAACTTTAAATAGCGTAACATAATGTAAAGAATTGTGTCAGACTAAAAGTATAAAAAATAAAACGCGAAAAGCTTTTTTAATTCAAAAATCTGAAAATTTAGCTTAGATCATTTCAAATTATATTAAAAAAGTTCATTGCAAAAAGGCTGACCACTTCACAGAGTTCAAAAATTGTTAGTTTTTCACCTTTTTTCCAAATATATTTAGTTTAACTGAAATTGAAAAAACCTCTCCATGTGACTTTTTCTTTTTTTTGTAACATTTTTTAGTCTCTTAATTCTTTCATGACACTTACATTGAAATTTTTTTTGTCGTTTTCGTCATTTCTGTAGTTAGCGCTTAATTCATACGTACTAGAGTCTTGCACGATTACATTCGTTGAGGACAGCTTCCAAAATACTCTAAATACCAAATGCACAAGAAATGCAAAGAAAATCAGACGAGCTCTATGAAATGACAGCAAAAGGCAAAAAAAAAAAATAAATAAAATGCAGTAGTACTTTAGAGTTGCTTTGGTTCTTTCAAGAATAAGACCTATTTACAAGTGGTGTTCTTCATTTTAAAATTAATAGATCGTAAAATGTAGCCACATATGATCCTCTAAGTTGCAGTAGCAGAAGAGTTTAAGGTATTGCAGTGGTGAACCACTAATAAGGATCATTTTCCCCTACTACTCAAAGTTACTCAAACAGAAGCATTATTTCCTCAAACGGTGATAACATTCGAAATTCATGTTATTAAATTATTGTCAAAAAAAAAAACTATAATTTATATTATTTTTTTAATGTCCGAACAAATCCATTTGAATGGTCTCGGTATCAGAAGTACAAAGCTGTTTTTGGTTCTTCATTCGTACCTATTCACATGTTTCGAAATTTCAAGTTAGTGCAAGCATTTTGTTCTTTCAAATATGAACATGATGCTTGTTTTATTCTGTTTGGCTAGATGAGTAGACTGTGATAACGGACAGTGTAAGTGTATGAATGTCTCATTTGCTGTTTCGAATGGGTTCGTGCAAGACTCTAATACGCACACAGACAGCATTAAGAAAGCAACGGTATTGCATTGTTCATTACATCAAATTTGATATTCATATCTTGTATTCTCTTTACATGATAATTATAAGAAGTTTTATTTTTCCGCAAGATGGTAGTGAATTTAAAACTTTAATATTGTATGTTTTTCTTTTTACAAAATCATATTTGATTGTAGTATTCAAGTAATGGGGCTGTATGTAAACATAGTGTATGAATATTCAAAAATTCTTTATATGCGATTGAGCAATTTAACTCTTAAAGCTTCACTGTTGCTCAAATCAAGAAATATCTTCCCTTTTTTCATTGCATCGTTTCTTGCATTCCGGTTGTAGGTCATGAAGTTTAGTTTATCATATATTTTGTTCAGTCCCATTATTGTACGTTTTAATCTCAGTTTAATTCGTTTGTCTGTCTGGACAGCAATTAAGTTGACTTCTGGCAAGCATCAAAACTGACAAGCTAAATTACTGGCTAAGTTTGTAATTTCCACTTTTCCACTGAATCCTGACCCTTTTATCAGTGGTTTGAAATAATCAAGTTTTACACCAGACAGTTAAACAAGAAAAAAAAACCAAATTCAAAATATTCTACTTTATTTAATACCACTCGTTCATGGAATTTATAATGCAAATAAAAGTACGTGATAAATATACTTGAACAAATTTTACAATAAAAGTGGAAAGACTGTTTCCAAACAAATAATTTTTCATACCAAAGCCGATCAAAATTTAAAAACAAACCTGGTATCCAGGAACCTACATACAAAATTTGAAGTCTCTAGCTCTAATAGTGTCTGGAATCGGGCTAAATTCACTCGGTCTAAATCAACTCGGCTGTTGACACTGATCAAGAATATATAATTACTTTATGGGGTGTGCCACGCCTCCTTCAGCCTGTTACATAAAATTCAAACAGCCATTATTCCCTTATTGGCCTTTCAAAACGGCCACAGGGTATACAAATTTTAGTCTTAGAAAAAATCATATAAACTCTAAAATATTTGATTATTAATAATCATTAAATAAAGGTTCAGGATAAAGTGTTAATTGCTAACTGGTCCATTAATTTAGATCGTCAATGGATAAGTCAATTTACTCAAAATGTATGCGTGTTTCAAACTTTAGACGGAATCACTACATATTATCTGTACTATTAATTGCATTAAATAATAATTTCAATTACCACTTCTTCTTTCTACTAGAATAAAGCCCAATAAATTTCAATGACCAAAGTATTCATTACTAAATTACACTTACTATTGACGTCATTTGTTGTACCAATCAATTATAATAATTTATTTTTTGTAACCACTCACAACTAAGTACTACTGTATTGTCTTAGAAAAATTTGAACATGTTTTTATATACATATAATGTTGTAAGGTGCTGCACTACTCTATTTTCTAGAACACAACTGTTCAATATGTATATTTGTGAATTTATGAATGAATTTTACTTAAACTTTACTATTCATTATATTGAAATAAATCGTACAATTTCCCATATAACTATATATGTCCGTACATTAAACTACAATCAGTATGTATTCATAACATACATATGTACATAGATCCGTACTCTATCAAAGATACAATTTATGTAAAATAAAGACACAATGTCAAATTTGTTCTCCTTCGCTTACATACAGACATGTAATTCTTTACTTTTTTAATAGATTATGTTATAAAGCTGATAGCAAATTAATGTTTTTGTTTGGTTTATGATTTTTTATGGTTATTATTTATGTTTTGGTTTCATTGAGTGCAAAATTAAGAATATAAAAATATAAAATAAATACATAAGTAAAATGTATCAGCGAACAAATCAGCGGTCACAAAAAAGCAAAAAAAAAAAAGTATCACAAAAAATAATAACTATGTATCTTCCCCATGCTGAAGATTATTTACCCTTGCAGATTGTTCCCAAACAATTTTACTGCCCATTTTCGACCTATTTTGTTTATATTCAATTTAATAGATATGCAGATAATCGCATGGTCAATATTTGGTTAATTTGTAATGTAATCTTTATGCTGATGTCAGCAAATTTTCAGATCTGTACAGATCTTTTCGACTTGTAACCTGTGCGCAACAGAAAGAAAGAAACATATGTACATATGAGCATAAGTACAGTGATTTAGATCGATCCAAATGTATACAGGGGTGCCACAGAAATCCAAATAACGGAGATTTGACCAAACCAAATCATGTAGGTTTTAGGTGATCGATCTATTTTAAAAATCTCGTAAAGCATTTGCTGCATAATTATGAAACTACAACAGTAGTGTTATTGTGTTGAAAAGAGCATTCAATTTTTGAAATATCTGTATAAACGCAACTTAATGGTTTTATTCATGATTTTTTAAAATTTACCAGAAAACCTCTAGTAAATTAAGCCATTCGCTATTAAAGTTCAAAGCCGTCTCAAGCAAATGAGGTGTGTTAGTGTTGTATGTGAATGATATTTAAAGGATTACTTTTAATTTTATTTTTTATTAGAAAAATAAGAAAAGCAATAATTTGATTGTATGTTGCAATACAGAAGTAATTTGCACTCGATATTTTCTTTGGCTTACTGTTCTTTCCCCAAGAGATCAATCATATTTTTAAGTTTTCTTTTAATTTTAGAGCTTCCCAAATGTACACAAACAAGAAGAAGAACACAGAACGGACACACTCCCCAATCTTTTTGTAGGACAAAATAATTGAATTTTTTTTATAAATTTAAATTTAAAGCGATTGGTCACATCAATATTGTTATATTCCGGACTCAACGAAAATAATGTTAATTCTTTGGAATCGACTTTGAAAACAAAGACATTTTTAGTTGTCGTTCGAAAAATGAAATCTCTTAAAGTTGTGTCACCAACGGTTTACTTAGTTTGCGAGATTTGAAAAACAGATTGAACAAAAATTTCTGTGGCACCCCTGATACATCTTATGAGCTTGGACACTACCCGACATTTCGAGAAATAAGTTAAATACTTTCTGTAGGGGTATAAAAATCAACCTACTGAGTACAACAAATTTAAGAATGAAAATAATTCTAAAAATGTAATATTTTTTTGTTTTTAGACCACCAATATTTATGTATATTATTACTGGCTTGGCTCCAATTTGATTTTTTTTTAAAGTCTACTCAATGCTGTTTGTATGGCAGTCGTAAATTCCTTTGTATATATATGATTAAGATTCATGTAGAGATAGCCTTTGATATGGCAACCATATTTCATAAGTGAAACCTCGCACACACTAAAGCTTTCTGCTCCTCTATCCGCTGTAGTGTGCGCTTGGCCGAATTGAGGCTACTTTTACTTAGCATAATACATTTCTTCTTTTCGGCAGATTTTAATATAAATCTCTTAAGTACATACATATATTAGACTAATTTTGAAACTATCTTTGATAATTATCTACAAATTATTTGTCCATCATATAAGGAACGTCAATTTGACAAAACTATGCGTTAATGGTCTTACAGTCTCGAGTTCGGTTTGGTCTTCCAAACTGTTTTCCTTTCTAAAACATTTAGTACATTCATAAAAAAAGGTTTCGTATTGATAGTTAATCAATACGTATGCACTGTACAAAAGACCTATATTTACAAGTTCATTTAAAGCAAATCACATGGAATGCGGAAGATTGACTGGAGACCTGGAAAAAATATTAAAACATATATACATATGTGTTTGGTCAAAATTACATTATGTTACTTTTAGTATGTCATTGTGGTATGCAACTCTTTCCGAATTACATATATATTTTTTTCACATCTTTTTCCTGATTAGACCGTATCTGGCTTAAAAGTCACATGCGAAATCGAAATCTCAATAGCTCTTAATTTTATACCAAAATCGTAGCTAAGTGAAATGTCAAGAAAAAACAAATACTTAAAATAGATTAAATTAAATGGTAAATGCAAAAATTTTATTATAATACATATACATACATAAAAATATCTTAGCTAAATATACTAAGTAATAATGCAGTTTCAATAATTAAGAAACGCTAGAGGTAATGATAACTGAACTAAACTTAACAATAAATAATTATAGAAAGGACTTGTAATTTATTTACAAGATATACATAAACAAACATATAATAACATGAATACCTGCCTTCAACAAATTTGTTTGTAAAACCTATTAATACTTTCTTATTTTACACAAAGTAAAGGAATAACATAAAAAAAAAAAAAAAAAATAAATAAATAAATGCCAGAAAATTACAAATTTAAACAAATATAAGTCTTTTATTGATTCCACTTGGTTAAAACTAAATTCTAGGTCTTACCAGACCCACTTTTTGCGCTCACAAAAATGTTTCTTTGACACCTTTATTTATTGTTTACTTAAGCTTGGTACTGACGTCGCAAAAAAGGCATAGGGTAAACCCAAACGACATATAAAAAAAACGCGGCGTAAAGTGAAGAAGCAGAAGACGATATTTATCTCCTCTTGTCGGTCCTGAGGAAAACTAAACCAAAAATAAACACCGAGTTGCCAGATAAGGAACGGGCGTTACCAGCACTTTTTGCATTTAGCTCAGAGGCCTCGCGGAACATCGAACTGTTTAGAGTTTCGCTAGGTATATAGGGGATAAATGTCTGGCACACAAGTGAAAACGATGAAGACTATTTGAATTTGACCAATAACAACGAGAATATTTCTAGATTATAAGCAAGAACGAAAGATAAAATTGTTTTTATAAACATAAATTATATAATTTTGTATTTTTCCATTGATATAAATGAAGAATTCATGTAAGAAGTTGAAAAGCGATGGATACACCCAAATACGCGATGTGCTTGTGTCCCGACACATATTTCTCCTTTATTAACTTAAATTTACATTTTTCATTGCCTATTCTCTCCTCTTTTTATCGAAATATGTTCTGCATGTTAAAATTTGATATAAACCACTGTTGACACATAGAGTTACCATTAAACTTTTTATTATTTTTCCGTGTTGCATTGGCAACCCTGTCTTTACGCTCGTCGACAGCGAACTATTGAGCAGTGTCAGCCGCTAAAAATTTATCTCACGTCGGTACCAAGCTGTAAGTGCAAACAGTAGCACTGAGCAATTTTTATTTTCAGATGCACTTTGATTAAAGCTCTTTGATTGGCATGTTTTCTTAGTGGTTTTTTTTTTCTTGGTAATAGTCTAATAGCAGTATCCACTCTCAAAAAAAAAAACCACAGAAAGAGTGCTATTTATGATGGATTTATGTGAAATGTTTTTTAGGGGGTCTCCGCTAGTTTTTTTTGTTTTGAATATTCAAATTTTAATGAAAAATGAACATATTATTGACAATATGCACAAAACAACGATGCAAAACCCCATTTTGCATTGAAAATTTCCAAATTTCAAAATTCAATAAAAAAAAAACTAGTTTAGACCCCCTAAAATTTTTTCACCCAAATTCATCATAAATCGCCTTCTTTCTGTGTGTTTTTTTTTTGAAAATGGATACTGCTATTAGGCTGTGACCTTTTTTTCTACACTTTTGAGTTTTGAGTACCCGAGCCAACTTTTTTCAAATTTCTGCAGCTTTTTAACACAACTACTCACACTGTACAAACTTTCTCTTCTGGTTTCTTCCCCGATGCGCATCTATGACTGTTATGCGGAATCAGCTTATAACGCTGCGCGACTCAGCTATACCTGCTGTAGTAGATCGAGGTCAATGTACCTTTCCTGAGGCTGCACTCAGTAAAAAAAATAGCGGGGTGCAATGTTAGATCCGCCAGGTCTTCATCCTCGGACAGATCCTCAAATTGATTGGTGGGATCCACCTGACGAGCCCTGGACTCACTAGCAGCTGTAGGAGATGGGTCTATTTCGGCCGGAGGGGGATTCTCCTTCACGGCTTTTTCCTTTTCTCTGCCCATTTCTTCAGTCCGCTTACGGGTCCCGAAGCGAAAGAAGAATTGGTGTACTCTCGACACTATGTAGTCCTTGGATGCCTCGTCAATACCTAGCATTAACAGGGCTCCTCCTCCATCGTCTCTCCTTGAAATGATCCTCCATGCGTGGGTGTCGATCTTGTTCTGGTTGCTCAGCAAAGCCAACAAGTCGTTTGTTTCCCGATTCGCACTTCTCGGGCAGTAGAATGTGGGTGACGGAATGTCATCCCCCTTTCTACTGTCTAGGGGTAAACCCTTCCATGTCTGTAGTCTCGACGCTACAGTCATCAGCCAGTCTGCCGAATTTTTATCTGTGCAGTCAATTACCAGGTGGCCCACCCGGAAATGAATACCAGTGAAAGAGACGGCAGTGTCCCATCCCGTCAGTATGACTTCATTCAGGAGGACCTCCTCGAGCGCGGACAAGTCCCCATGATTGAGGCTTACCCGGGGATAGTTCACAGGTAACACGGCCACTTTAACCTTTTTCGCGACTGCTGCTGCTGCTGCGGATGTGCTAGGTCGCTCATCTAGAGCTTCCTGTTGTCCCGCTACTGAGGGTGTGTGCTGCCTTAACAGGTGTGGCCACTTCAGGCTTTTGCGTGGCAGCTTGTCCCGCCGCGCGCACCCTTTTAGGGGAGTCGGTTGGCGGTGTCAGCGTGCTGCTCGACCTTTTGTGAGCCGGTGCCCTGTCTTGGACTGCAGCATGCCTTGGCTCTTTCGCCTTAGCTAGTGCAGCCTCCTATGACATCCCCTGCTGGAGATACCGGATGTACCACTTGCTTTTTGATCCACACAGTTCACGTCTGTGGGTATCATCAAGTCCTCCCGATTCTCCACGGCGCGGCAGAGGATCCTTTTTCTGCCTATTCTGTGCCTGTTGCACCCTCCTATTGACCGCCGGAGTCTGACGACGTGGACGTTGGCCTACCACGTTGGAGGGCCGCTCCCTATCAAAGTTGGCGGTCCTCAAAATGTCTAGCAACACTTTCCGCAGGCAGATCCTGCGGGGGTTTAAGGTTATTCTTACTGTAATCCATACATGGTCCCACGAGTAGCGCGACATATATGGTGTCCATCCGAGCAGAGGCTGGTTAGAACAGGCGGTCGCCACTTGCCCGAGCCCACCGTTAGCAACTGAGCTAGTTTTTAACCCGGGCCCTCAGCCAGGCTGACTCTCGGCACGGTACGAGTGACACTCTTAGTCCGTCCCGGGATGAGATGTGGGGGAGAGGATTGGGTAGGTAATTATGGTGGAGAGGGGTGTGTGAGGCTATGCTTTGAATGCGGCAACACAAACGAATACTGACAAGGCGATGTTCTGCATCGTACCCGCTGTTTGTCCGGGACAGCTTACTATGAGGTAAACTCGCTATTCGCAGCTAACCTCCCCAAGGGGTGGCCGTTTGCTATCCGCAACCCGCGACCCGACTGGTGGCCTTAGCTGAGCCCCCTCCGAACCATCCCACAAGTTCTCCGGAACAGGTGGCTAGATATTAAATTATCTTAATTTAATCTCTTGGCTTCTACTCTTTGAGCTCGTCCTCGAACTCGTTGTCGCTCAGGAAACCGATGTTTGTAATAGTGACTGGTGCATTAAATAATAAGCGTTAGCTTGTAGCACTAGGAATCAAAATAAATAAAATAAAATAAAAATAATCAATGAATGAACTGTTCCTTGTTCCTAACATCTTATTAATTATTTATACATATTGTCATGTCTTCAAAGTTGTCGCCTTGGTCCAAAGCCTTCAGTATTTTTGAGATTAATCTAATATCCTTGCTAGGCAGTGGTAGAATTCTAGTCTTAATGGTGTGGGGGAAAATCCGATTGAACTGATATATAAGGAGCATGGCTCATAGTGCAAGCTCAACACTTCCACTCCGCTCCAGGACTCCATATTCCTTTATAACGAAGCTTGAAATAACTTTTGCGGTTCTGCATGTCGATGTTCGTGCCCCTCTTCTTGTCAACGACGATCATCCGTTTTGGGCTAACTCCCACCGAGTAATACAAAACATAAATTTAGTTCTCAAGCAACAGCATGATAACAAAGAACAAAGATTATAATTACAAGCTTCCAGAAAGTATGCACTGAATAATACAGCTGATGATACTTCAGCTGGCGTTGAAGCCACTAGAGTTAATGAAGCTGCTGTACTCGCAGAAAGCGATCTCGCCGCGCAGACAATCAAGCTCTGCTTGCTTTTGAGAGGGGAAAATGATCTAGTTGAAAAAGAACTGCTAGACGGACAACTGCTGAATTCCTGGATTACCTTAATTTTTAGGATCGGACAAATCCCCAGAAACTAGAGGTGCAAAACTATCGATGGTCGAGCGCTATCGATGGCAGACCTGCACTATCGATAGTTTGCCATAGTACGCAAACTAAAAGAAGAACTCGAAGAAACTCATACTCCATTTTAAAAAACGCTGTCGTAATGTGAAGAAGAAGAACTTGTCATTTAAGGTTGATCCGGATGTGAGATAAATTTTTAGTGGAGGAAAATGCTCAATATTTAGCCGTCGACGAGCGGAAAGACAGTGTTGCCAATGCAACACGAAAAAAAAAACAAAAAGTTGAGTGGGTTTATTTTAAAGCTAGGTACTGACGTGAGATAAATTTTTAGCGGCGGAAAATGCTCAATAGTTCGCTGTCGACGAGCGTAAAGACAGGGTTGCCAATGCAACACATAACAAAAAGTTTAGTGATAACTCTATGAGTCAATAGCGGTTTATTTCAAATTTGAACATCCAGAGCTTATTTCGATAAAATGAGGAGAGATTAGGCAATGAAAAATTAAAATTTAAGCTAATAGAGGAGAAATGCGTGTCGGCACACAAGCACAGCGCGCATTTCTTACGTGGATTCTCCACGTATATTATATTTTATATTAATGGAAAAATACAAAATTATCTAATTTATGTCTATAAAAACAATTTTATCTTTCGCTCTTGCTTATAATCTACCAATATTCTCGTCGTTATTGACCAAATTCAAATAGTCTTCATTGTTTTCACTTGTGTGTCAGACATTTATCTCCTATATACCTAGCGAAAGTCTGAACAGTTCGATGTTCCGCGAGGCCTCTGAGCTAAATGCAAACAGTGCTGTGTCTTAAATTTGAACATACAGAACTGATTAGGATAAAGGAGGAGAGAATAGGCAATGGAAAATGTAAATCAAAGTTATTGTGAGGTCCACAATGTGCGATGGCGCACAGTGCATATTGGGTGCCCCATCTTTTGAATGTCTCTGTGGATTCTCCATTTGTATTAATCAAAAAAATTAAAAATTATTTAATGTATATCCACAAAAACAATTTCAGTTTTCGTTCTTGCCCATAATCTACCAATACTTTCGTTGTTATATGCTAAACTCAAAAACTCTTCTTCATTCTCACTTGTGTTTCAGATATTTCTTGGTTCTATATCTTAGTCCGGAGAGTAAAAAAAGCCCACGAAGAATTCTTAACTCCATGCATGGAAGCACAGCGCGTATTGAGTGCTCCCATCGCTTTTTAACTTCTTACGTGGATTTTATATTAATGAAAAAGTACAAAATTATATAATTTATGTCTATAACAACAATTTTAATTTTCATTCTTGCTAATAATATACCAATATTGACGCCATTATTGACCAAATTCAAATACTCTTCATCGTTCTCACTTGTGGGCCAGACATTTCTCTCCTATATACCTAGCGATACTCTAAACACTTCGATGTTCTTCGAGGTCTGCTGGACAACGCCCGTTCCGTATCTAAAAATTCCGTTTTTTCTTGAGTCTGCGGACACACATTCGGAGATAAATGTGAAGTTCTTCTTTTTTTTATATGAAGTTTGGGTTACTTCAAGGCCTTTCTTTGAGTTTGCATACTGTGCTTTAAGCATACTGCGTACTTTGCGTACTTTGCTTAAAGCCCAGTACGCTCTAGCTGAAAATATGTTTGTAAGGTCAAAACTCCACATACAAAAAAAAAGGTTGCAAACTGGATCGAAGTTATTATGTAAGGCTATTTATAAACCCCTGTACGCTGTTTGGTAAACAGCTGGTATCTGTTATACCTTTAAAACAAGCAGCAAAATAAAAGCCGAATTGAGATCCTTGCACACAAAGAGCGAATTAGACTGATTGAAGAGGTGCAACAGAGGCAAATATTGTGAGATTTGACCGACAAAAATCATTTTGATGGGATTTTTATTATTAATAATTTTTAATTTCATAATTAGGGTATTAGTCGCTGCTACTGGACTATCCCCAGGTAATTCTCAGTCATGAGGACTTGTCCGCGCTCGAGGAGGTCCTCCTGGATGAAGTAATACTGATGGAATGAGACACTGCCGTCTCTTTCAATGGTATTCATTTTCGGGTGGGCCACCTGGTAATTGACTGCACAGATGAAAAATCGACAGATTGGCTGATGACTGTAGCGTCGAGACTACAGTCATGGAAGGGTTTACCCCTAGACAGTAGAAAGGGGGATGACATTCCGTCACCCACATTCTACTGTCCGAGAAGTGAGTATCGGGAAACCGATGACGTGTTGGTGTTGCTGAGCAACCAAAACAATCTGCAGTTGTTAGCGAGTCCAGGGTTCGTCAGGCGGATCCTACCAATCCGTTGGAGGATCTGTTCGAGGATGAAGACCTTCCGGATCTTATACTGGACCCCACTTTGACTGCGGAGATAAAGGAGCAAATGACCATGTCGTCCCAGGAGATGTCGGACGAACTGGAAGCAGCAGACGTCACTCTGACTGCACGCGATGACGAGGAAGACTCCCGGCCCCAACTCATCGGCACTAAGCTAGCCCAGGTGAACATGCACCGTGCGAAGGCGGCCTCAGCCGTCCTATCTAGGATGTTCGCCAACCAACACCTTTGGCTAGCTCTGGTAAAAGAGCCATGGTTTTATGATCGCATCAAAGGTCTATACACAGCGGACTCCAAGGTAATCTGGGATCAAATGGATCTAGTGCCTAGAACATGTATAATGCTAAGGAAATGTATTAATTATACTATTCTTTCAGAATTCCTCAGCAGGGACTGCGTACCTATAGCAGTGCATATGGTGGGACATGCCCGCATCAGCGTACATCGCGGGTGAAGGAGCCTCTCCGCCACCAGAAGTCGTTGGGTTAGTAGCACACTGCACTAAGGAGAAGCTCCCCTTATCATCGGGTGCGATACCAGTGTCTGCCGACTGGGAAATTGCCCAGTCGACAGTCACACCAGAACGATTACAATGGGCAATTGGTACTTTCCAGCCCTAAAAATCACCAGGCCTTGACATGATATTACCAGGGAGAGGATATACTCCTCCCCATCCTTAGGAGGATAATGATAAGCAGCCTTGCACTTGGATACATACCAAGTGCGTAGCGTAGAGCTAGGATGGTCTTCTTCCCCAAAGCAGGGAAGAAAGATATCACCAGCCCCAAGTCCTTCAGACACATCAACTTAACATCGTTTTTGCTGACAACGCTGGAGAAGCTGGTAGACTACAAGATAAGAAGTACTCTTCTGATGCAAACTCCGCTGCAACCAACGCACCATGCATACAGAGCAGAGCAACTACACCGCACTTTAAGCACAGTAGTTGACAATAAGGAGGTGGCCGTATGCGCCTTCCTGGATATAGAAGGTGCCTTCGACAGCATATCTCATGATGCTTACAAGGCTGCCCTGACGAGGAGGGGCCTAGACACAACCACCAGCAGATGGATTTCCTCACTGCTGGCGTCTAGACAAGCCACGGCAACAGTTCAAGATAACACTGTTACTGTCACAACCACAAAAGGTTGTCCTCAAGGGGGTGTTTTGTCTCCTTTACTTTGGAGTCTACTAGTAGATGAACTACTCCAGAAACTTGCCAGCTATGGAATTCAATGTCAGGGCTACGCTGATGACATTGTGATCATAGCACGAGGCAAATTCGAAGAAGCACTCTGCGACATTGTACAATTAGGACTACGGATAACGAGCGACTGGTGTGGAGAGGTGGGCCTCAACCTCAACCCCGCCAAGACAGTCATCGTTCCCTTCACTAAGAGGTACAAGTTGAAGAGAATGAGGCAGATAAGGCTGTCGAACAGCATAATAGAAACAAGCAATGAGGTTAAGTACCTAGGAGTCACTTTTGACAGCAAATTAAACTTCGGCTCCCATGTAAAGAACGCGATATCAAAGTGCTCTAGAGCACTTTACACATGTCGCAGTATAGCCGGGAAATCATGGGGCACATCACCGAAGATAATCAGATGGCTATACCTAATGGTAGTCAGGCCAATGCTCACATATGGAGCAATAGCCTGGGGTGATAGAGCACAACTCATCACCGTCAAGAAACAGTGGCAAAGACTGCAACGAATGGCCTGCGTATGTATGACAGGGGCTATGAACACCTGTCCGACAGCAGCCATTGAAGTTCTAATGGAGCTCACGCCACTCCATGTGGTCATCAGACTACACCAAAGAGCGACTCTTCTAAGGATGGCACGGGATGGAGTTGGAAGTAGTCACATCCTTAGCCTAAGAGACGCGGAACTGCTATTAGGTGATCTCCCCTTGCTTACGCAACCAAGGGACGAGATGACAGCCGTACTTACGTTCGAGCGGAATTTCGAAGTGAACCTGAGTAGCAAGAAAGAATGGACAACACTTAGTGAGGTCCATCCTATGAGACAGCACACCATAAAATGGTACACCTATGGATCACTCACAGACCAAGGCACAGGACTTGGAGTTGTGGGCCCTCGGATATCATACCATGAATCCCTAGGAACATATACCAGTATCTTCCAAGCTGAAGTATGTGCAATATGGAGGTGTGCTGATTTTAATCTCAATAGGAACTATCGGAATAGGGATATAGCCATCCTATCCGATAGCCAAGCAGCCCTTCATGCACTCGATAAGGCGAAAGTAACGTCTAAAGTAGTGTACGAGGTACGAAGGAAGCTAAACCAACTGGGATTGGATAATAGGCTAACCCTAAGATGGATCCCAGGTCACATGGATATAGCAGGGAATGAAATGGCTGACAAACTAGCCAGAATGGGGGCTAGCAGACCCCTAATAGGTCCTGAACCGTTTTGTGGAATTGGAAGTCACACAATTCGGGAGTACTTACGCAAGGAAGAGAGACGACTTCAGCAGTCGCATTGGACTGAGACCACAGGTCTCAGACAAGCTAAACACCTCCTAGGCAGCTACAACCCTAAGCGGCTCAAGCAGGCAATTTCACTAGGAAAGAACAGACTCAGAATACTCACCGGTCTGCTGACAGGGCACTGTAGACTGAGAAGTCACCTATCCAAATTGGGCATTGTAAGGAGCGGAACCTGTCGGTTCTGCAACTGTGAGGAGGAATCCTCAACGCATATACTAGCAGAATGCACTGCTCTATCTAGACGCAGATGCAGTCTTCTAGGGAATTATGTCATACCTATTGGCGACATTGTATACCTCAATCCGATCAAAATCCTCGACTTCGTGCGAGATATCGGGTTGATGGATGAGCTATAAGCTCAGAAGGGGGCACAATAGATCCAAAAGGGTCGCGGTGCAGGTTCCCCCATTAATAATAATAATAATAATAATCAATTAAATTTAACATATTAAAATAATTTTTTTTTTTTTGAATCATTATGCTTATGCTTAGAATTAAAAATTAAATTCTATCTCATACAAGAGGATACGATTTTCTGCTGCATCAAGTACTTGTGGCTTTTTCAGGTGAGTGCACTCTTTTTGCACAGAGTGTCCCTTGACGTCTCATCAAAACGAAGGTCAATAAGGAGACAAAACAAAAAAAGTTCTGTCTACGAATGCTAGACAATAATTGTTATCTATTGTCTGCTTAGTTTGCTTAATAAGTCTACACTGAGAAATTTTAGAGAGAAAAAAAAAAAGCATAACTCTATTTTCTTAAAAATATATTATACATAAAAATAAATTTAAAAAATATATATTATGAAGTAACAATATATTATAAAGTAAAACTGAATAATTTACAAGTTATGCTATAATTTTTATATTAAAATTTAAAAGCCGTTGCTGATTATTTTCTAACAAGCCTTAATTACCCGTTTAAAAAAGAGAAAAAAAAAATCATTGTACATAACAACAAAAATTAATAAATAAATTAATAAATTTTTGAGTTTATAACGCTTGAAATGAATTGCTGGTTTTTTTATTTTTCTTCCTGGTGACCTGTTAGCGTAATGATGTAGAAGATGTCGTTTATGGGGATCTTTAAAAATATTTACAATTAAAGAAATAGGTTGGGTGGGTTATGACGCGAGTGTCAATTTTCATCTTAGGCCTCGCCAACAATGGATCTTAATATCTTTAATGAAAGCTTCCCCCTGTTTTGCGATTTAGTTGTTGGTTCATTTTTAGTTTGGTTAGTATTGGGAGTACAGCTCCTTTGTAGTTTAATAAATTTAAAATTATGTATGCATGATCGACTGCTTGGCAACGAACCCCCCCACCCGGAAGAGCTACGGAACAAGAAGATCCCGCCGGCCATGCAAATCGATCTCGAGCAGATGCAGCTAAAATTATTTTCAAATTGAAAATAATTTCTGGTCACCAAACGCTGCTATTGCTTCTAACACCAATAATGTATCAACTTTTTGGTGATCTAAAACAGTTCCCGGAATACCATTATTCTTTATTCATTCCCGCATCACACATTTTAGTTTGGTACTGACGTAAGATAAATTTTTTGCTCAGCAAAAATAATAAAAAGTTTAATGGTAACTCTATTCGTCAACAGCGGTTTATTTCAAATTTTTACATGCAGAACTTATTTCGATAAAAAGTTTTTTGAATATGCGACGGCACACAAGCTCATCGTGTATTTGAGTGAACCCATCGCTTTTCAACTTCCACCAACCATTTATATTAATGAAAATATATAAAATTATTAAATTTATGTCTATAAAAATAATTTTATCTTTCATTCTTGCTCACAATCTACCAATATTTTCGTCGTTATTGACCAAATTCAAATAGTCTAGTCTTTTCCCTTGTGTGCCAGGCATTTATATCCTATATACTTAGAGATACTCTAAACAGTTCGATGTTCTGCGAGGCCTCTGAACTAAATGCAAACAGTGCTGGATAACGCCCATTCCTTATCTGACAACTCCGTATTTAGTTTTATTTTAGGTTTCTTCAGGACAGACAAGCGGAGATATGGAGTTTGAGTTTACGCTTGGCTTTTTTTTCGACGTCAGTACCAAACTTGGCGATATTTATAAATTAAATTAAATTGATATTATTCATTGCCTATTCTCTCCTCTTGTTATCGAAATAAGTTTTGCATGTTCAAATTTGAAATAAACCGCTGTTGACGCATAAAATTACCACTAAACTTTTTGTTTGTTTTCCGTGTTGCATTGGCAACAGTGGCTTTACGCTCGTCGATAGCTAAATATTGAGCGTTTTCCGCCGCTAAAAATTTATCTCATCTCAGTACCTAGCTTTTGTAAAAAGCAGCTGCGAACAGCTGACCAACGAAGTCCAAACAAATTATATTTGAGCTTCCAACAAAAGCATAGTACGCTCTAGTCGAAAATATGTTAGCAAGTCCACAACTAAATAAAAAGAAGGTTTGCAAACATGCTAAAAATTATTTGGAAGGTAATTTCTTAGCCTATGAACGATGTACCTAAATACGGCAGCTCAGAAAATTGTCGTGTGTTTTACAGCGCTGTTTGGTAAACATATGGCAGCTTTATTTTGACCTTTCAAAATATCGATTGTATCAGTGTTTCGACTGTCGTAATCTTTTTGAACAGAAATGGCGACCAACAAGCAGCAAAAAAAAAAAAACAGGATTGAGCCCTTTGCACAAAAACAGCGAATTATACTGATTGAAAATGTGCAACAGAGATTGGGATTTCACCGACAAAAATACTTTTGGTGGGAATGTTATTATTAATAACATTTAATTTCATAATTAGGGTATTAGTCGCTGCTACTGCTCTTATCCTGTTCATTTGGATCATTTACTCTATTTTGTTGTTATCAATGTTATGTATTTGTTTATTGTGCACAGCTTACGCAAAAGAGGGACCACAGCAGAATGACACCAACAATCTCTCAACTTTTTAGTGATTTTTGGTATTAACTATGCTATCACACTGAAGTTTGTAAGGCCGGACTTCATAACATCGAACATTTCGAACGCTCAAAATGTTTTCAGCCAGAACGTACTAGCTTAAAGAAAATCAATGTATCATTTTGGACTGCACGAGTTGATTCGTTCATTTTAGTAATCCGTTCATTTGAACTTATGCTGATCGAAACGATGCAACTCTACTGATTTGTTTTGTGACCGCGCTTTTCATCTTTTCATTGAGTTAAAGTATATGTATATAAATATAAGTGTGTTTGTATTATACGAATATGGGCGATTTGGTAAACGTAGGTAAAATATGTATATAATTATTTGACGAAAATGTAGCCATTACATCGTTTCTAGGGTAACAGTCTAGAAGCAGTAGCCACCGGCAAAAAAAAAAAAAAAAACACAAAAAGAGGTCGATTTTTGATGAATTTAGGTGAAACAATTTTTAGGGGGTCTCAACTAGTTTATTTTTTATTGAATTTTGAAATTTAATTAAAAATGTACTTATTTCACTGTTGTTTTTGTTGTTTATCATGGAAAAAGTACATTTTTAATTAAATTTCAAAATCATATCAGTATTTATGGAGTCTTTCAACATAGATTTGTGGGAATTGGCGTATTAACTGTTCTTGCGGGATGTGTAATAAAAGCGCCGCAGGCGAAAATTTTTTTAAAAAAGTTCATGTTTTATTAAAATTTCAAAATTCATTTAAAAAAAAAGTAAAAGAGACCCCCTAAAAATTTTTTCACCTATATTTATCATAAATTGCCCTCTTTTTGTTAGTATTCTTTTTTTTTTTTTTAAATTATCCGCGAAGAGTAAACAATTACCAAAACTTGGTTTCGACAGCTCCAATCAATGGATATACGACGAACAGTTCGAAAAGTTTTTCAACTTTTTATCGGAAAATATTACCGACTTGAATATTCTCACAGAGCAAGAGTTGTTAGAGAGCGATGAAATGCAGCAACGCGGCGAGTGGTTGCAGGAACCTGAGCGGCTATTGAAGATTCAGGAGATGGAGTCCAATAATACTGGCCAAAGCATAGTCTCAATAGTAACCTAAGCGAGTTGGATTCTGCATCTTTGGAGCTGCGTAACGTGGAAGCGGAACTTATCACTGAGTGCCAGATTAAGGCTCGCCAATTGGAGGAGGACCAACGTGAGAACTGTAAACCGAGTGAGGAGGCCAACAAAGGTTTCACCACGCAGCAAGATCCGCCGCTGTTTATGAGCCAGCAACCATTAGATCCGTATTTCCTCAAATGCGACTCTTTCATGCAGTATTTCAACCTCTACATGAAGGACAATTGTTGGCACCGGACCCGTGCCGCTGTGTGCTTGCCCGAATTCCTAGCAGTCCACCACCGAAAATACCAAGCAATTGTGGTGGGTCAGCTGCAATCTTTATTTTCACAATTCAGATTTTATAAGGTTTTACAATTAATTCATTTTCTTACTTACTTTCGTGCTTCGCGCACACTTAAATCCCGATTTACAAAATGTGCCTCCGCTTGGGCCAATGTGCAAAATTCAAATGAGTTACAGACAAAGAAAAATGTGCAGCTGCACGCGCAGATCATTCGCATGAAGGTGCGAGCGAGACGGATATATGACTTAAACGGTAAACTTCCAGTAGGCAGTAAGGAATTGGCGATAATCGGTGCCCAGTAGAAAATTTGATACTGAGTGTCTGCTAGAAATTTTAGTTAGCCGATTTCGAGGTCAGCGAAGGCGATATGCAAAATGTCAACTTTAAGATGGAACATTTGCTAAATTCGTAAGTCTACACATACAACGGTGGACAAAAGTATTTTGACAACGCATTGCTAAATCTAAAATCGCTTTTTTCTGCAAACTGAGAGAAGTAACGGCATCCATTAAATTTTTAATAGAGAGACTATATTAAGAGCTTTAAGAGAGCAAAAGATTGCACTGATAACGAAACGCATCTCTTTTCTATTATTATCTGCGTGGCAGATTATGATATCTTGGCTGGTCAAAAATATTTTGACATTGCTTTTCATATTAATTTTCGTTGATTCGCTCGCGGTACAAAACACGATCTCTCATTTTTTAAGTGACTTTTCTTATCTTTATTAATAATAATCACTGTTTGATAGCATATTTTTTTAAATTATGGGGAAAACCCGTGAAATAAGTGAACTTATTAAAATTGAAATGGTCACCAAGTGTAATGCAGGTATTCCTGCAGAGTACCTTAGCAAATTATACAAAGTATAAATATAAACAAACAATTTACTATGAAATAAAAAAAAAGAAAAATGATTCACTTAAAAATAAAGCCAGATCGAGAAGACCACGCAAAACAAATCTTACAGAAGACCGCATAATACTGAAAATATTTAAAGAGGATGTGCTGATTACACCAAATGCAGTGTCGATTGATCTCAAAGAGCTATAGGAGGCCGGTGTTGTACATTCAGATACAAACAAATTCACACATATGCACCTTTGAATACATAGTACGAAAACAAAGCAGAAATTAGAGCGTGCACTTGGACGGCGCGCAAGTAACAAGCAGCTGACAAGTGTCATTGCGGATGCACTATCAAACGCTGAACTAATTTGAACAACAATACAATTGGACTTGGAAAAGAAAAGAAACTTTAATGACAGCTCCATAAACCTATGTCCTCAAGCGTGCGTTCGTTGAATACCAGTCCCAAAGACATCTCTGAACAGTTTCTGCATCAATTGTCTGCGCATCTCTGTCAGAACATTCATCCTACTGAGACTAAGAGTTGCCTCTATGAATACGAAAAAATTGGTCGCCTTCTGGCTTATGCGATTCAAAGCATGGTGAAGACAAAGCATAGTCAGGACGTGCACGAACAGCTGACCGATCTGTGAGTACATTTTGTTACTTTAAAAATTCATGTTTGATAAATGTACATATATTATTATTTTAAAGCAAGCATCTGGAGCAAAAGCTACGCCCTTTTGTCTTTGATTCATCACTAGAGCAGCCCATATTTGAGAATGTTCAATATTTATGTACGATGTTCAAAATATTGCAACAGCAGCATTGTTTCATTGTTTCAGTTCTCTGAATTAATTATGGAGCGTATGGTAAGTCTGTAAAGTATTAATATCCATATGATAATGAAAGTTACTCTATCACACTAGGATACAGAAAAGCTTTGGCGCTTCAGCAAACTTTTGTGGATTTGGTTTCTCACGGAGCCGCAGCGTATGTTTCATGCTATTGATGAAGTAAAAAAGAGCTCCGTTCATATATCGGCCCTAACGAGCAATAAGTTTCATCCTGGCAGCGGTCTGCACCGTAAATGAGCTATCGTAAGCCATTATAAAAGCATACTAAAACATCTGAAGTCGAACATGTGGATTTAATAATGGCTTTTTTATTAATTGCAAAGGTTTGGTTAGGGCCGCTATCGGTCGCGAATCTAGAATTCTTTTTTACCTGTGTGGAGACATTGTTATTCATAAGGGATTTAATTTAATGATAGGGGTGTTAAGGAGGCAAGTTTGCCTAGGCTGGTCTACTCAGACCCCGATATTTTTAGCTGCTCAGGGCAGGGCAGGGGCAGAGGAAGGGATCCAAAGATTTTACTTCCTCCTCGTTTCTGCAGCTCCTGCTCAAGTCCTTGAGTGATGAACCTTGTGGCGTGGATGCCGATCAGCCAATGACCTGTATAATGAAAATTTCATTTGAATTCCGTTTAAATGATACAGAACTTTCCTTAACGCATTAAGTACCCATTGAAAATTGAGAATTTATGTAAAAGTCGACTTTTGAAACTTTTTTCCTAAATTATTATTATTATTTAATAAGCAGACTTGTTGCCTCCAATTAGATCTCAAATATAATTAATATTAATATTACTAGTTACAATTAATTTTTCAATATAATAAGAATTCAGAAAGAAAGGAAAGCCTAAGCGAAACTACAAGTTTAACCTAACAGCAGCCGAGTGCACCCGAGTTTATTAGAAGGTCCGGCAAATTATGCCCCTGATCACAGCTAGATTGGTAGTATGTGGGCATTTCCCTAAAATTGATCGAAAATTCATATCTTGTGAAATAGTCTTCCATAAACATATTCAAGTTATGTGTTTAAGCAATATACGCTGGATAAAATTCACTGGGATGAGCATACCGATTCTACATTGGAATAAATTAAGTTTCCATATATGTTTGCCCGATTTCTAAAAAATTTACTTTTAAAATGGATCATCGTATGTATTCTAACGATTACACTGGGTGTAAATGTGTACATAATATATAAAAAATTTAAAAAAAAGTAAAATAAAATGAAACAAAGTTTGGGACGAGCTAAGCACTAAACACTCAGACGACCGTTTTGCCATTATAAAAAGACTTTTTTTACAAATGTTATTGAAATTAAGAGGCAAAAAGAGGAAAGAATGTGTTAAGGCTATTATAACAAAAAACAACTATTTTTAAAAAACATGCAATTGTTTGACAACAATTTAGAAAAACAGCGACGGAAACAACATAAATATCATTATTGAAAAAAAGGTCACGATTGACATGTCTCGTGCAACATTTAAATTAAATAAAAAAAACTACAAATCTTATTTACTTAAAGTGATAACCATTTTAAAAAAACATCAATGTAAAAAATTATTTAGAGATTCGCATCAATGTATTGCCTCAACTTTCGCTAAATTTTGAGTTTGAATTGATTGCTCCGAAAAGCACTTATATTTGTATCACGCGCGACTGTCTTGGCTTTTTGCAAAAATCTCAAAAACGAGCTTGCGCTTATTATAGGGCCAATCAAGAGCTACTTTATAATAGAAAAATGAATTATGAAAATCTGGTTTATTTTGACCTTTTTACCTCTTGAGGGCAATGTGTAAGATTGTCCCGTTCGATATAGTGGAAATGACCATGCCTCAAACTTTAAATTTTAAAGTATATTAATTTTTTTATTATTTAACACTCGGCAACAGACAGAATGTAATCTTTATAATATCATGTTTTTTTTTACTTATGGTCCTCCAGGCGAGGAGAAAATACTTTAAAATATTGTAGAACTTTCCTTTTGTTAAATTTTTATATATTGTGTACTTGTTACACTTGTTTTGAGAAGTGAGCTTGCAATATTACTCAAAAATGTTGTCTTTAATATGTTTTAATTTTTCTTTCACTCATAATCTTAATAGTAAATCCATTGTTGGTATGTAAAACTCTACTGTTGTTGCCTATTTAGAGTGCATATTGTTACTTCCAGGATCAGGAACGCGACATTTGTACGTCTTTAAATGAAAAAAAAAAAAAATTTCTAAAGTTGACATTTTTAAAAAGGTTTTTTCACGTGTTTAATTCATTTTATCAACACTATTTTTATTATAAAACAAAAGAGTTGTCGTTTTCGAATTATTTATAGAAAAAAGTGCATCGCGAACGCGTCGACTTCATCTTCATCAAATGCGAAAGAGTACGAAATGTGGCGAGTAATTTGGAAGAATATTCTCTTAAACCATAATAAAATAATGTAGTTTTCCATATTAGAAATAATTTTTATTATCTTATCTGGAACATTTTTGAGGGAAACGAAATCATCGCATGCCATGAAAATAATGTCACATTTCTTGTCCGAATTTTAGAATTTAAAGTTGTCAATAACTTTTAAATTTTTTTAAGCTACACAAAATCAATTATTATATAATTAAATTACATTATATAAATTAAATACGAGAAAAAAATAAAAACCTGTTGTTCTGCAATGATGAACTTAAAAAAGCTGCTAAGCAAATCCTTGGAAAATTTAATCTGAGAAGGGGCTAACCCTAGTTCGAAAAGGTTGGTGAACATGCTAAAAAAAATTAAATATGTCACAGCTCTGTGGCACTGAATTCGATTTCTCTTGTGATTTCCGTAGCACACCTGTATATGTTCATCCTATTGAATTTCTTCTAACGTATATTGCTTTAATAAATAACTTCAATACATTTTTTTATGAAAATTTCACAAGATGTGAGTTTTAGTTAGATCAGCGCAGTTATCAATTGGGCTTTCCAGTTTGCATATTTTTCGTCGATGGCGACATCGCTCTGCTAACATAGATCAAATATTTATTTTATAACACGTAAATATTATTAATATCCCTTTTATCTTACCACCATCAAGTCAAGTACAGTACAAGATTGGTCAGCTCACGAGTGGCAAAGACTGCGATACACGTCACAAGGCGGCGTTATCTCCGGTACTGCTTCTGGTGCCGCGGCCCTTAGGCTTACTATTCGCTTACTATTAGTTTCCTCATCACCTCGATGTATCTTTATGCTGCCCAAGTTTGAGGTTTACTCAGGTGAACAATTCCACATTAATTGTAATATGTAGTTTCAATTGTGTATAAACCGTTTCTCAACAATAAGATTTATTTATATATACATGTACAAATTCGCTTACACTGCTAAACATAATTCATTAAAACATATTTCGCTTAAAAGTAAATTAAAAAAATTTCTGGTTAAAACAGTTTGATTTAATAAAGAATTTTTCGCATAAACAACCGAGCATAAAAGGCACATGTTGTCAAACATTTTGTGAATGCCAAAAACTGAATTGGTAAACTTTATTGTTTTTTTTTTTTTTTTTTTTTTTTTTGTGAGACATGAGAAATGGAGGCATTATACTATATATATTTATATGAGTTACTAGTGTTGATCGCATGGTTAAGTAAAAATATCTCTTGATAGATAATTGTGAATTCGTGTACCTTGTCTACATACATAAAATTAGATTTTTAAAAATAATAGTAAATAAAACACCACAGTCATGATTTTTTAAGAAAAAATAATAACGAAATTTATGAATCGTTTAGGAAAATTGAATGCGCATAATTGAGTTCATCCATATAAAGGCAGTGGCAAAATATTTACATAAGTTGGAGAAGAGACAGTGTGGAGTATGTACAAGAGAAAAAGCAAGCTAGTTCTTCAATAGGAATTTCTTTTGTTTCTATCATATATGTACGTACATAAATGAATTTCGTTCGATTTTTTTTAAATTTTTTTTTTTTTTTTTTGAAGCAAAAAATATAAATAAATTTTAGTTTGATTTTGTTCATTTTGTTTTGTATTGTAATTTTTGATTACAATTCTTTTACTTTGCTTACTGATTTAACTTTGAGTAATATATAAACAATACAAATTTGCTAAAGATGTACACTTTTCTTCTGTGCCAAATAACATCGCTTCAATATTCAAATTGATTTTATGTGTGTTGGAGATGTGCATGTGTATTTGTCATTGTGTAGTAAGGTGCGTTGACTCTGTACAGTTGGGTTGACTTGACTAAAACGGGCGATGAGAACGTGGCTAACAGCAGTTAGATCAGAGCTGTTATCAATTTGGCCTTGAAGTTCACAAACTTTTCGCTGGTGGCTGCCACGCGCTACAAAGATAAATGAAACATTTCAATGATATGATTATAAATCAGGGTCGGGCATGCTGGGCTCCGGGAGCTATGCGGCAGCTCCCAACTTTATTCGGAGCCATGAAGTCTTTCACGAGACTCGAGAACAAAATAGCAACAACAACATAGCTTAGCTCGAGTCGAGGCATTTTAAGACAGTCATAAAAATTAACATTAAAATCTTTTCTTACCAATATCAAATCTTGTACTAGATTGGCAAGTCCACGATTGGCCAAGACTACGAGACGCGTGACGGGGCCGGGAATACCCTCGGTGTAACCATCTGCAGTGCGGGTGCTATCGCCGCCGGCATCGGTATCATCGGTGCTGCCACTAGTGCCGCCTAAGCTATTGGCTGCCTCATCACCTTGCTGTGTCTGAACACTGCCGGAGAAAAGCTGGTAGACGAAACAGATTAATCCAAGGTAATGAATTGAGTCTAAGTTGTACTTACGCGCACTACATCCAGCAAAAAGTTGCCAGATCCGCCGCCCAAACTATTGCCACTTGGCGAGGCGCCAGCACCGCCACCGCTTGAGCCGCCAGCCAGACCAGCGCCTCCGAAACTCAGGAACCTTTTGAATAGATTACTTTTGTGGTGTTCGAATGCATTATGGGGAAAATGGGGAGGAAAAGTGAACCAAAGTGTGTTATTAGCTATGTAAGTGTCGGGGAAGTAGATTTACGTTTTAGATCAACCGCAAAGGGTAATATATACATATAGTTTTCAAAGTACGCCAAATATTTATATTTAATGCCACATTTCGGAATCAATATTCTCCATTGGCCAGATATCTTTCGAGATATAGATATTTGCATATCCTTGTCCGACTTTGCACGATTGCATGTGGGACTTCAGTTGGCCCCACTACTTGATCGCTGGACGTTTCAAATACGCATCGAACTGTCGAACGAATTTTCCCAAATTGGACTATCCATTTTAAAGATAAAAGGCTTCAAAGATTCTTATAGCGTCAGCGTGCTAACGTTCTTTTCAAGAAAAGCCCAGAGCGGTCAAACGCTTGATGGAATGAGTATAAGATGGTCCGATGACTATGCTGGTAATAAGTGCGAGTGAAAGGGCTCAGCGTAGTGAGTGTGAGTGAAAAGACAATAGAGTGCGTTGATTAACCCTTAGATGGGGCATAGGGTTTAAAGTTCCCTATTATAATAGGAGTTGACTTTTTTTTTATAATTTCATTTTGAGCTTCAAAATAAACGTTGTTTTTGAATACATATTTTTTTTTGTTTAATTTTTGTTTTAATTAATTTATTTTAATTCTAAGATAAATTCTAATTTGAAAAAAAAAACTTTAAAAAGTAATTTTTCTTTTGCACAAGGGTTAAAATTTGACCGGTATCGGACTAAAAAGCGAACGATTCTGCAGCTGGCGAGATCACCTTATACTTATTGCATCATGGGCCAAACGTTGCTGAGAGAGAGTGCACACAGAGCGGCTAAAAGCGGCTGATAGAGTTCGATCAGCCGTCGAAACATACCCTGTTTTAAGTAGAAATTTTTTTCTCATTTTGTTTGAAATCTTACTTTTTTTAAAATATCTACTAACTTCATGTATTTTTATGTGTTACGTTGTTTTACTTAAATACTTTTGTAGTATTTTTTTCATTTGAATGGCAAAAAACATCGATAAGCCAAAAAAGCATTAACTTTTATTATGAAATCAATTATGAATCGATCATGTCTGGATGCAAAACCCTGAATTTAAAGATTGGCTGTCTTTAGATGCAGCCTATGATGGGAAATGCTTTACCAAATATTGCAACTCTAACCAAACTCACAGATTGTATGTTTGGGACTGACTGTTATCACATAGCTACAATCGGATACAAATTAACCTTTAGAATTAACCTTGGCGAAGAAGGGAACAGGGGTGCGGAGTTTTTTATTGTCAAAATTATGTTCGTCGTTAAGCACCAGCATGAAAGCATCCATTATGTAAACTGGGAATGATGTTTTGGGCGGAAGTACTGTCGAATGCCGAGGTCAAAAGGTTTGCTCACAGGTCAAATTTGTTAAAACCGTGCCCAGAAATAGGATGGACGTAATTACACTACTCAGCATAATATATGTACATATGACAACCAATCATCATCATTTTGATAACGTCCGATTTTAACTTGCCAAGAACAACTTGGTCATTTAATAAACACTTAAATTCCTTGATCCCAATGTCTTTATATGACTATATCGATAGTTTCTTTTGACACTAACCGCTCAATAATCCCAATCGATGATGATGAGATTGACTTACTGGTTCCAAGTCATTCAGAATTCAAGGTCACAGTCCAGCGACTGAAGGACAATAAAGCACGAGGTGCTGACGGCATATCGGCTAATTAGTTTAAGGCAGGCGATGATGAGTTTGTAGGGTACATGCGAAATCTCATCCACAAGATATGACTTATGATCTGTCCCGTTTTGAGGAACGGTCATTGCGCACCAACTATCATGGCATTAGTAATCTTCTCTTGGTTGCATATGTATATACGTTCTCACGATCGTATTATGCTAGGGCCTGAATCTGTTTGCTAAGGCACTGATTGGACCTTATCAATACGGTTTCCGACCTGGTATATCCACCACCGACCAAATTTTCACACTACTCCAAAATCTGTATAAATCATATGATAACTAAATGTTTTAACTATCGCGTCCATGCAGAGTGACATTGAGCAACACCATCAACTCTGTCTACCTTTAATACCAAGTGTGGTATCAGACAAGGGGACTCGCTCTCTTATGTGCTTTTCAATCTTCTAAAGGAGAGTAATATAATAACGACAAATAGTTGTATTACTCTGATGATTTTGACATCATTGGCCGCACCAAGCGTGAAGCTATTGAAAAGGAATTGACTAAAAAATGTTTAGCAGTAACTATGGGAAGAGAAAGCTTATGGTGCGCTCCAGCAGAGAATCGCAGAGAATTGATCCTCAGCTGATTGCAGGCAACTATAGCTTATAGTCCGTCAATGAATTTTTGTTACCTTTGGTCATCTTTGAATAATGACAATAATGTCAAGTTGGAAAATAAGCGGAGAGCTATAGTTGCTAACAGGTGCTACTTTGGGCTCAGTAGGCAAATCAGATGTAGAGCCCTCTCTTCAGGATTCAGAATTCAGTTGGGGTTCGGCAGGAAAATTCTTCGTAAAATCTTTGGACCTGTTTGCGTTGTTTGCTAGACGAATGGAAGAAGAAACTTTTACTCGTAAGGTCCTTTATCAGGACTGTTGCCGCCAAAACCAACATGTTTTAATTTGATTTATAATTTAATTTTTATTTCATTTAATATGTATCGATATATCGAATTGTTACCCATATCGATAGTTGTTATCCTAAATTCTGAATATCGATTGAATTTGAAATTGTATCGAACAAGCTCGATAATTTTAAGCGTCACTTGGCCATCAGAAAAGAGGAAAACAACACGAATGTTTTTTAAGTTCTTTCTTTTTCTCTGACTTTAAACACCTATTAAATACGTGCAACACCGAAAGTTGTAATATAGAATACAATAAACATTGTGTTTGCGTTTTTATTGCGTGGAGTTTGAGTTAGAGGTTCTCTAAGAAGTCGTCCCAACCCTCATACTTGATATTGCCGGTCACAATTCTTAAAAAACATTTCTATGAAAAAGAATAGTAAACTGCGGACAAGCAAACTATTTCTTGGATGAAAAAGAATTGAAAAGTACGGACAAGCAAAACATTTCTCCTACGAGAAAGAATTGAAAAGTGCGGACAAGCAAAGACAAAACAATTCATAATTGTACAAAACTAATTGCGAAGTTGTACTAGTTTTGTGTGTGTGCTTACATGTATGCAAAAAACTGCATACAAAAGTAAGCAAGACAATAATTTGAAGTGTGTAGTAGGACTCCACGAATTATTTCGTCATCACAACTTAGTGTGTGTGAGCTTGTACGTATACATACACAAGCGAATTTCACAATTCTTCGAAATGGTACATATGAAAATCGGTTCGCTCGAATTCTTATAAAATCAACATTGTACTTGAATAGTTGAAAATTTAAGTAAATATAATTGCTCCGAAATTAATTGAACTCAAATAAACAATAATAATCATGTCTCTGTGCGGAGTGTGTAAGAGAAAGCACAACACTACGGAAAGCTGGGTTCAGTGTGACCAATGCAAGGAATGGTTTCATTTTGCATGCGTTGGTGTAGACGAAAACATTGTCTACCAACCTTGGAAATGCAATACTTGTGAAAGGCCGATCAACATATCAAGCCATGTCATGCATTCACCACCCAAAACAAACGTGTCTTTGAGCAAGGAGCCCACTGAAGCTTCCGGCGCTGCCCAAGAGCAATCCCAATCCAATGAAGAAACGCAACAGGAGCAGTCGGCGTTCACCATCAACGCAAACGTAAACACAAATGCGCATGGCGCTTTGAATCAACAGCAGTTGATGTTGGCAATGCTGGAGGAGAAGAGGGCTATAGAGGAACGCTACATCGAGCAAAAATATAAACTTCTTGCTCAAATTAACGGACAAGAGTTCCATCTTCCCATCTATGCGCCACCTACAGTTGCAGGGATCGGAGACCCATCAAGTTCCCAGTTGGCGGCAAGACATGCAATCCCAAAGGAGCTACCAAAGTTTAGCGGCGATCCAGAAGACTGGCCATGCTTTATCAGCACGTTTGAGCACAGTACTTTGGTCGCAGGGCTCTCAGACGTAGAAAACATGTTGCGTCTGCAGAAATGCCTAGGAGGAAAAGCCAGAGAGCTAGTCAATAATAAGCTTCTCATTCCTTCAATGGTTGCGGACGTCATCGCAACTTTAAAAATGTTTTTCGGAAGACCAGAGCATATTCTGGAAAGAATGATTGAAAGAGTCAGGAAGCTAGCACCACCTAAGGATCGATTGGAGTCGTTTATAGACTTTGCTTTGGCTGTGCGCAACATATGCGCCATGATGGAGGCCAGCAATTTGACGGCGCATCTGAACAATCCAATGTTAGTGAAAGAGCTGGTTGACAAACTACCCAATAAGCACAAACTTGATTGGGCCATGCATCCAAAATCCTGTCAATCACCAGTTAAAGAGTTCAGCGACTGGATCTACAAGATTGCCGAGGCGGCATCAACTGTGATCTGTCCATCCACCTATAAGGCGAACCCTGTCAACTCACACTACGAGGATCCAAACCAGGCTAGTTCTTCCAATCATAAAGTAGCTGCAGCTACACCACCACCAACTCCGAAGCAAATCCCATCCAAATGTATGGCATGCGGATCACAGGAGCATTCTGCTCCACAATGCGAAAGCTTCAACAAGATGTCTGTAGACGAAAGATGGACAAAAGCGAAGTCAGCAAGGGCTTGTTATCATTGCCTCAAGAATCACCGCAAGGGCTGTTTCACCAAGAAGACGTGTGGGATAAATGGATGTTCCTATAAGCATCACCCATTATTGCATAAAGATGACCCCAGTAAAAGCAGCATTCCACAGGATGATCCCCCGGCTCAAGTGGTCGTGGGTGCACACAGCAACGTTAATAAGAATCATTACTTCCGGATCGTTCCAGTCAACATTCATGTGGGCAACAAAACGACACTGGTGTATGCATTCCTGGACGAAGGCTCTTCTGTGACCCTAATAGATGAGGAGAGATTCAATGCGCTGGGCATCAAAGGCGTGCCAAGTCCTATTTGTCTACAGTGGACCAGTGAAGCCACACGCAACGAGAGCTCATCCATACGGGCATCAATTCGCGTGTCTGGAATAAGCAGTGAAAGATGTTATCAACTCAATAATGTCCATACTATCCGCAATCTGGCTCTTCCATGGCAATCGCTGAACGCAGACGAGCTGTGCACCAAGTATCCCTATCTGAAAGGGGTGCCACTGCAGTCCTATCCCAACGTACGACCTGTGCTGCTCATCGGTGCTGACAACTGGAAGATTGCCGTACCACGTAAGCTGCTCGAAGGAAAATATGACCAACCAATTGCATCGAAATGTCTGCTTGGTTGGAGCATTCAAGGCACGTCAAAGGCGACAACAAACTGGGCGATGCATCATTGCGACTGTCAGTGTCAGGAACTACATGACATGGTGAAGGAGAGTTTTAACCTGGAGGCAGTCAAACCTCAAAGTTTTCTTTCAGAGGATGACAAAATGGCCATTGAAATTCTGGACAAAACATGTACTAAGGTCGACGAACGATTCGAAATTGGACTTTTGTGGCGCAATATTAATAATGTGCTGCCAGAAAGCTACCAAGCTGCGCTCAATCGTCTCAACTGCTTGAAAAGAAAGATTCAACGGGAACAAAATTGAAGATCAAGTAAACAACTTGGTGCAAAAGGGATACGCAGTTGAGCTCACGGAGACAGAAATAGCTAATCCTCCCAGGTTGAGTTGGTACTTGCCGATTTTTATGACATTAAATCCAAACAAGCCCAACAAAGTTCGTCTTGTTTGGACCGTATTTGCTGACTCCACTTCTAGAGATTCTTTTAGCATTCCGAGTGGGTCAAGTTGCCGTCTGCGGTGACATCGCCGAAATGTTCCATAGAATAACCATTCGCGAAGACGACAGGCAGGCACAGCGTTTCTTGTGGTACGACCAAGGCAGCGGCAGAGTGAAGGCATATGTCATGCATGCTATGACATTTGGGATAAGCTGTGCACCATGCATCGCGCACTATGTACGCAACAAAAACGTAGAGCCATATCGCCAGCTTCAGCCACGTTTGTATGAAGCTATCCAAAAGGCCCACTATGTCGATGATTACATCGACAGCATGGACACTGAGCACAAGGCATTGGAGATGTCAAAATTAGTCCGAAAGGTCCACAGCGAAGGAGGCTTTGAAATACGAAACTGGTCGTCCAACTCTGCCAAGGTGTTAGGCGAGCTGCTAGAAGATGCCAAATCAGCTGGACAATTACCAGTCCAGTTTGGAGACACTGAGAAAATTCTTGGTATGTATTGGGAGCCACGAACTGACTGTTTTCGATATGTTCTCAGATTCGCACGCCTAAGACGAGATGTTCTTAGCGATGGCATCATTCCGACCAAAAGAGAGCTGCTTCAAGTTCTAATGTCGGTCTTTGATCCTCTTGGATTGGTATCCTGCTTCACCATTGGACTGAAGACACTTCTGCAGCATGTGTGGCGCTCCAAAGTAGGCTGGGATGAAGAGCTTCCTCAAGAGCTAAGCAACGAGTGGGAAAATTGGAAGCGCTTACTTCCACAAATCCAGATGCTGGATATTCCCAGACGCTATTCCCAAAACCTCACCAGGACGACTCAAGCAGATCTCCACATCTTCGTCGATGCCAGCGAATACGCCTACGCAGCAGTTTGCTACGCTCGAGTCGAGCTGCATGATATTGTGCATGTCGCATTGGTCGCAGCCAGGAGCAAGGTGGCACCTCTCAGGCCGCTGTCCATTCCCAGGATGGAGCTGCAAGCTGCAGTAGCAGGACTACGTCTGGGGCAAAAGATCACTAAAACTCGTGGTCTGAATGTCAACAACATTACGTACTGGTCGGACTCAAAGACCGTATTACAATGGTTGAAGATGGATCCTAGAAAATTTCAACAATTTGTAATGCATCGGATTGGCGAAATATTGGAGTCCTCAGATGTTAAGCAATGGCGTTGGATTCTTACAAAACTAAACGTGGCAGACAAGGCAACCAAAGTCTCGAGCGCAGTGGACATCGCAAATTGGCTTCACGGACCAGATTTTCTGCAAAGGCCAGATGCTGAGTGGCCAATGGATGAAATCATCATCGGTGAAACTGACACCGCCGAGCTGAGAAATCATGTTCACGTGACATCTACGAAGCCGAGCATTGGTATAAACGTCGAATACTTTTCGCAATGGCGGCGATTATACAGAGCAGTAGCAACGTTTCTGCTGTATGTTGACCGGATAAAGGCGCAGCAGAAAACCCAAATTAAACCGGACAAGGTTAACCTGGAGCTGATCAACCGGGCGCAGAATCTGCTCTTCAAGCAGGCTCAAGGCCACGGATATTCCAACGAAATCAGCAAGCTGTCGGCAAAATTACCGCTACCAAAGCAAAGTAATTTGAGAGGATTGAACGTGTACATCGACGCAAACGGAATCTTACGCACTCAGGGGAGATCCAGCGATATGAACTGCAGGGAAGACGCCATCGTATTGCCAAGACAGGATTATATTACATTCCTCATTGTAAAAGCGTTCCACGAGGATCACCATCATCAAGCGCATGAAACGGTGATTAACAATGTAAAGTCAGTTTATTGTATCCCGAAGCTGCGTGTACTGTACAAATCTGTACGTCAACGATGCCAAAAATGCAAAAATAACGCAACAATTCCAGTGCCACCACAAATGGCACCAATTCCAGAAGCTAGATTGGCCAGCTTTGCAAGACCATTCACATTTACTGGAATCGACTATTTTGGGCCAATTTTTGTGAACGTGGGTCGGCACAAGGAAAAGAGATGGGGAGTGATCTTCACATGCATGACGCTGAGCAGTGCACTTCGAGATCGCATATAGCTTGGACACCAGCTCCTGCATAATGTGCTTGCGGAATTTTATGGCAAGACGAGGCACACCTGCAGAAATATTTTCGGACAACGGAACCAATCTGAGATCAACGGAAAAGGCACTGAAAGAAGAGCTTGTAAAAATCGATTTCGATGACATCGTGGTGAAGTACGACCGGATTAAATGGCGCTTTAACCCACCAGGCGCACCACACATGGGTGGAGCTTGGGAGCGGCTCATCAGGACTACGAAAGGAGTCCTCAAAGCAATAAGTCCAAATTATTCATTCAACGATGAAACTCTACGATGTGCACTAATGGAGGCGGAACTAATCATCAATTCTCGTCCTCTCACATTCGTCAGTCTCGAGACGTCGGATGACGTCGCTCTAACGCCAAATCATCTGTTGCTGGGCACAGTGGATGGCTACAAACCAATATGCAGTGACGAATTGGACCTGCGCCAGCGATGGCACCAATCTCAGGCCTTTGGTGACCAGTTCTGGAAGCGTTGGGTCAAGGAATACGCACCAGTCCTCACGAAACGCTCAAAATGGTTTGAGAAGACGACTCCAATTAAAATCGGGAGTGTCGTCGTCGTCGTTGATGAGAACTTGCCGAGGAACATGTGGCCAAAGGGTCGCATTATCAACACAGTCACTGCCAAGGATGGACAGGTCAGACGCGTGACCATTGAAACCAGTAAAGGAACCATGGAGAGACCAGCCACAAAAGTAGCCGTTCTCGACGTCGGCAAACCATAAGTAAACGATTCCAGAGCAGGATCATTTACGGAGGAGGGAATGTTGCCGCCAAAACCAACATGTTTTAATTTGATTTATAATTTAATTTTTATTTCATTTAATATGTATCGATATATCGAATTGTTACCCATATCGATAGTTGTTATCCTAAATTCTGAATATCGATTGAATTTGAAACTGTATCGAACAAGCTCGATAATTTTAAGCGTCACTTGGCCATCAGAAAAGAGGAAAACAACACGAATGTTTTTTAAGTTCTTTCTTTTTCTCTGACTTTAAACACCTATTAAATACGTGCAACACCGAAAGTTGTAATATAGAATACAATAAACATTGTGTTTGCGTTTTTATTGCGTGGAGTTTGAGTTAGAGGTTCTCTAAGAAGTCGTCCCAACCCTCATACTTGATATTGCCGGTCACAAGGACCAAGTCCTGTCCACCCTTTGTGTTACCAAATGGCGGAGATGCGATCAAGACAGCGATGCATGGATGCTAGATCAGCTCTACAGCTATTTTGTCACTTTTGAGACTTGGAATTCACAACTGGCTCCAGCATCTCAAGTAATCCCTTGAAACAGCTGTATACCGAGCCTTACTCCTTGCTTTTTGCAAGTGTTTTGTGTGTTGTTGTTAGTTTATGTATGCAGCGCAGTGCCGACGCGCTATCTCGTGGAAACTTGCACTGCTACTGCGCTGCCGCTCACGCACAGTATGAACTGCGTCGCTGCTACGATTTGTTTCTGTTATGTCGCTGTTATTCCACTGTTAGGTGAACAAAAGTTCACCCAGAAGCAATGTAAACATATGACTGTGTTGGTGCCGACCATTGCTAGGATATGTTATCGATCACAAATTATGTATGATGTTTGTTTTATGCGTGGTATTGTACGTGGGTGATGAAATTGTATGTGGTATGTTGATACCAGGGATTCAAACCATAACCGAATTGGTTATCCGCCATTAACCGATTGAAACTCGTCATCGTAACTGAAACTGTAACCCAAATAAGACTTGTATTTTATTTAAATCGAAATATCCGTTTAGAAACAAATTCATTTCGGTTTAATCAACACAGTAATCAGAGTTTTTCAAACAAGTTCTTATTTAAAATTTAAATATTGATCCCATTAAACAGATCTCCTGTTTTAAAATAAAAGAGATTTTATTAACAAATTTTTATAACCGATATCCGTTACGAAACCGGAATAATAAGGTTTAAGCGGAGTCGAAAGCAAAATCGGGACCGATATTCGTTTTGGTTTGATTCCTTGGCTGATAGTGTACAGGGATTTTTGCTTACCTTTTGTTACGATCATCCAGATCAGCGGTATCCTCGGCAGAGTCAAGTGTCAGCTCATCGATTGCTGGTGACTTCGATTCCGATAACTGCAAGTCGTTGGTGCCTAATATTTTCACATCACTAGATTCGGTGTCTGAATTAGCCGTAGGTAGGTCATTGTTAAAACTTATCGGTATTGGCTCATTGGTCTTGAGAGGAATTGGCGCCTGGGCAACAACGGCCGATTGAGCAACTGCAGCCGCAGCGGCCTCTGCCTCTTTCACCTGACGTGCTACTCTAATTGTTTCCTCGAGTTGTTTGTTAATGGCCGTAAGATCGATTTTAGTATCGGTTGCGCCGTTCTGTGATGGGAACAGAGTTATCCGCAGGATCGGCCACACGTTTGTTGTAATAGTTTTTAATTTGTATTGTAGCAATTTTGAATTTTATAGTTAATTATGTGCATTTTGAATGTATAATGTGAATTAAGGTTTTGCATTGCAATTTTGGATTTCATAGCGTAGAATTGAACAGTGTGGGGAAAGGCGTATTGGTAATTAATGTACCAGTGATGTGTAATTGATTTTTGTTAGTGTCGTGGTGGGTTTATTTAGTGTGGTGAGAGTTAAGTGAGGTGTGTTAAGTTGAATGGACGTCAAAGGGTGTGGTAAGTATTTCAATAATGTAATATTAGACAGGAGTTTAATTTATGTATGAATTATTGCATATTTGATGATATTGTGGATTGGTTATTATTTTATACGATATTGTCGTTAAAATATTGGATTAATTGGTTGATGAAGAAATAATGCACGTGCACATATGCAAGTAACGAATTTATGTACACATTTTCGTAAAATTGTATTATTATTTCGATTGTTTTCGATTTCGATTTAATTACAGTTTAGTGATTTTATTTCGTAAAAAATGTTCGATTATGAAATACGGATATTTATAACATTTTGTAGATTTGTATAATTTAGTTTTATATTATAATTTTTAGTTGTTTGCACAAATCGAATCGGTTTAATGGAACATGAAAATAAAGAGAAAAAAGTTTCAAAATAAACAAAAGAGGAAACAAAAGCAGATAGATAAATGAGCATTTAATAAAGGCAATTTAACGTCAAGGTGGACACATGTGAGAGGTCGCATCTGTTGTAGCAAAAACCAAAAATGTTCTGAGTTTATGTGACCATGGGTATAAAAAGAGCGACAGAGTGAACGATTTAGAGGAAGTTATTATCGGCGAAGTTTAAAAGATCTAAACCCAGAAGTTTTGTGTTTTGGGTGCATTTAATCTAATCCTTTTTTCTTATAATTTTTTTTATTATTTTTACCTTTTTTTTATATATAATGTTTTATTTAATCTATCTTGTGGTTATTATAGACTAGAGAAGAGGATCTGGCTGACTCTTGAGCAACTGTTAACCCTTCTAAGTAAATATCATGGAGTCTACAGAAAATCCTAGGACTGCTTCTAAATACTAACTGCACTATTTATTCTTAAAAACTGCGCAACTCATGTATTAGTTGGAAAGTAATCGCTGAGCTTGCATAATTTTCTTAATCGTTAAATTATTGGTCTAAGATTAATATGAATACACATTAATGTATGTACGTTTTAATATTAAGATTTCTTAATCAAAAATTACGTAAGATTTTTTTGCAATTTCCAATTATTATGATTAAGGTAAAGTTTTTTTCATTTCGAAAATGGTAATGCATTTCGTATGAAACGACATACAGGTGTGCTACAGAAGTCTCTTTCACTTGAATTTCACTTCAATTAAATTTCTCCGTGACACAGTCAACTCATCTGAAAATTTTTTTGCGAAACGAAATCATGAAATAAAAACCTTTTATTCTGCAATTATATACTTCAAAAAGTTTGCTAAACAACCCCTTTGAAAATTTAATCTGAGAATTGGCCAGCCCTCGCATCCTAGTTCGAAAAGGTTTGTGAACATGCTAAAAAAATTAAATATCTCGAAGTTCTTAGGCACTGTGAAATTTTTCGGAATTGCTTTTCTCTGAATTCACTTTCACTTGTGATTTCTGTAGCACACCTGATAAGCTAAAACAATGTGTATAAGACATTCTTTGTCAAACGGAACTAGTTAAGCTGCGCAAAATTTAACTCAATTGAATTTAAATATTACTCATCTTACATTATTCGATATTGACCGTTCTGTCGTTGGCCTCGAATGAGCGAAATAGAACATTTCAAAAAGACCACTCGAGATGACTGATGAATGTAAAATAAAAGTATGGTTTTCTGATTTTTTAATGAGAATATAATGACCTTAGCATTTGAGTCTTCATGAATAACTTTTGCTTGTGTTTATTAGCTAAAAAAAATTGCAAAGACTCGACAGTACAGTCTGAAATCAATCGGTCTTCAAGTTTACTTTCAATTTTAGATACTATGCCATCTTCATCTACTTAAAGTCGAATCGGTTTTTAAATTCTTTATAAATTTTTTTATTCCAGACACTTGAGTTTTTCCTGTTTTCTAGACGCATTCATAAGCGATGAATAACAAAAATATTAAGACTAGGACCATTAAAATACATTGACTTGAATTTTAGCGCGAGCATTGTTCCTTTTTACAAAAACCGTCCCATATTGAATTAAATTTATTTACAGTCACTCAATAAAGTTTGTGTGCACCCGAAATTTGTAAAATTTTTGTATATCAAAAAGTTTTGATGCAGGTTTCTTAAATTAATCTCATATTCACTTAAATTCCTTTTGAATGATACAAAAATTTCTTGAATTTATTAAGTACACATTGATAATTTTTAATTTTTGTAAAAGTCTACCTTTTCAACTTTTTTCCTCGGTGGCAAACATGCTAAAAAATTCTTCAAATAATTCTTAGAGTGACTGAAAAAAAAAATGTTTAAAAAATCTTTTCGCTAGTATTTTTCATGATTTTTTGAAAATAGCTAGAAACGACTATTTTAACCCCTTTTTCCTCCTTTTCATACAAAAAGTAGTTTAGTTTAAGCAATTTTTGAAAAATTTTGCAGTACATGTACCATTTGTATTATTAAAAGCACAAATAAAATGTTTGCGTTTCTTAATTTTAATGTTTACTTTTATTTATTTTGTGTGCATCTATAATAATATCTACTTGACAATTTGCCTAGGAAACTTTTTGTATACAATGCACAATCGGCTCAAAGCTGATCATTTCCATGTGTATCCACTGAATACACTCGTTAGTATTTTGAATGTATTGGCTCCTGTTATGACAATACTTGTAAGTACCCTTATGAAAATTGCAAATGATCTTATGAATATCGTAAATACACTCTCGAATGTTGAGTACGCCACTTTCAGTGTATGTGTTGCGATTAATTCGGTTTAACAAAATACATAAATGTACACATTACAAAAGTTTTGCTATATTTAATCAATTTAAATTATAAGCAACTTAAAGAACTAATACAAAAGTAATATTATATAATGATTCAAAAACACCTATATTTTTAAATGTATCGCGCTTATATATAGTGACATATAGTTGAGGAAAAATCTTTTAAAAGAAATTTTTGAAAACACACATAGAAGGGAAAAAGAGACAGAGAGAAGGAAAGTGAAAATAGAGAATATGAAAGAGAGCAGGGGAGAGAAGCGAGACTGTTCAAAATTTAAAAAAAGAAACAAAAAAAAACGCTGGCATGAGGAATGTCAGTTAGATATAAATGTCTGTAGTGAAGACAGTTGATGTATATATGTATGTAGTATATGTGTATATGTAAGAGTATATCGAAAACCACTTAGAGAAAAATATTGTGTATGTATAATAGCATTGCAAAACAATACAAAACAAAATTTTTTGTTGATTTTATATAATATATATTTTGATTCGGAAGGTCTGTATTTCTTTTAATCGATTTGATGGGGCTTGCAGGTTGTGTTGTTTTTGTTGTTGTTATTGTTGTGTTTGTTGTTCTTGTAGAATATCCAATTCTTGCTTCTGTTTTGAAAACACGGAACAAAATTTGAAAAAAATTAAAAATTTGTAAGCCAATTTATACGAACTTATCGTATGCGAATACTTTGTTCAGTTGTTGTAGCAAATTACACGCACTTTTTATTTGCGACGAGTGGCCGTTTCGGTGGTGATGCTGGTGGTGCTCTTTTCATCCCCATCAATCTCGTTGTCATCATCGGGCTCAAAGGTGGGCAACTCGATGGTAACCCGTGAGCCACTATCGCTGCTCGTTGCTCCAGTGCTATCACTACTCTTGCTCACACTGCTGCTCTCGCTGTCGTCATCATCAAAGTCAGCATCAAAGGTTGTGCGGGCCGCATTCGCGGTATTTCCCTGAATGGCGGTGCGTAACACTGTTGGGCCCAAAGTTCGCAAAAGCTTCGAGATTATGCGATTTGCTTGCTCATCAATTTGCTACAACAACCAGGTTTTTAGTAAAGGCCGGATTCGGGTGCGGTTTATAGTGAATTGTTGGGTAGGGTATTGTCCAGTATTGATGTGCGTGTGCATTGGGTATAATGTAAAAAATGATTTTATTGGGTTGCTCTTGTTGTTGCTAGTGTTAAGTATAGTGGCAAATGTTAGGACTGTGGATAAGGCATTTTGTAATCTCTGATTAAAGACTACATGTGCATGCGGCAATTTGACAGAATACTTCTAAGTAGCTAGCTATGTGCATTCAAACATTGAACATCGGTTTTAAAATTTGGATTTCGAAAATCGCCAATGAAATGCAATGTTTTCTTCAGGAAAATTAGATAGATAACATAGATTTATTAAGAAAAAAAGACATGACCGAGCTAAACGGTTTCCCCTTTTCGGGTCCTGCATCAATTTAATTTTTTTTAGCTATAATTATTTTTATATTTAAATGTTGTTTATTTATTGCCAAAGCATTTGATCAAGCTTGTCATTTTCAAGGAAATACGATATTCTTCTTTGGCCTCTAAGTTGTAAGGTGTTGGTTGGTTGCTAAAATTTTGTCAGCAAAGTTGCTTGAAATCGTTGGGGATACAAGTTTTGTTAAAATACCAAACACCGAAATTTGTGTTTTGGGGGTCTTTGAGTCATTTTGTCAACAAAACCTAATGCTTACTGATTTTTTTTGTGAAAGTTAAGTAAACAAATTTTTTTTTGTACAATTTGGTAAAAGTATGAGATAAAAAACTTAGATTGCACGATAATATGAAAAAAAATCTTAAAAAAAACGTTTGATTCGATTCGATTTTGTTGACAGATCGACCGAAAAGACTACCAATATAACCATTTAGAGGTTTGGTATGCTCCCAAAACTTGTGGCCTTAACTATT
This sequence comes from Drosophila quinaria, assembly GCA_035047525.1. Taxonomy (NCBI): domain Eukaryota; kingdom Metazoa; phylum Arthropoda; class Insecta; order Diptera; family Drosophilidae; genus Drosophila; species Drosophila quinaria. The sequence goes on along the minus strand of JAWNPO010000455.1, from coordinate 5,031,176 downwards.
CCCCGCCACTTTACTGTGGAGATTTTAACGAAAAATTAACACCTTACGAGTTAGAGACTGAAAACGAATGTCCCATTTTGTTGAAAATGCCAACTTGTTTAGAAACTTCTGCAAAAATTTTGTATGAATGCATCATTATAGCTCTAAAAAGTAATGATATGTAGGACCCGACTTGCACTTTATAGATTTTCCAAATAAATTTTCAAATATCGAAAATAGTTCAGTGTGAGTTTTAATTCTTAGGTTTACTTGTGAATTTTATTTGTTTGCCATATTTGGGACTCATTATAACCTTATGCCCGTTTGTAACGTTGTTCGAAATAATTTATATAACAGACATACAGCTGCGGTCAAAAAAATAGTAGTGATATCAGGCAAAAAACTTAAGCTTTGATATTTTGATTCTTAATAAGAGTTTTAGTTTTCTGACTTTATCAGATCATAGTGTTGGAACACCTTTTATGGAAATGTATCATTAGGACTTAAAAGATTGTTCCATTTTTGAGTTTTTTCATAATTTCGTGATCTATGCTATATTTGCTCCGGTCAAAATAATAGTAGTGAATGCATTAAAAGTGGAAAAAAGGATATTAAGCAGGAAAGGCACTTGAATTGATATTTATAAATTTGATAATTTGCTATAAATTTTATAAACTTTTTTTGCTTAGAGTTGTTACAATGGGGCGTGGCAAGCATTGCACTTCTGAGAAGAGTGTTCCTATTAAAAAATTGATTTCTAAAAGTATAACGTTTAAGGAAGTGAAAAATTTGATTAGATGATTGGCAACCATAATCAGAAATGTCATTAAGTAGTCGCCAAAAAAAGATAAACGTGGAAGATCTCGATCCACGTGCAAAAGACTAGTGACAAAAGTAGTGAGGTACTTGAAGGGCGATTCTTTTGCTCCTGCAGCAATTATAAAAAAGAGGTTACGTATGGACCTAAGTGTGGAAACCATTCTTAGATGTTTGAGGAATAATAATCTGGCAGAAAGAAGCCCGAGAAAATTTCCGTCATTAAAAACAATACCTGTCCAAATCCGATTTCGGTTTTCTAAGAAACATCCGAATTGGCCTTTGAGAAATAGAGAAACCTCTAGTGGTCGGATGTGTCCAAATTATTTTTTTTTTGGTGGTCGAGGGTCTCGATGACATGTAAGGTATCCACAAAACTCCGAATATCAGCCCAGATTCACCTGCAAGACCGTCAAACATGGTGGTTCGAGAATAATGATTTGGGCGCATTTTCACATTTCGGGGTTTGACCCATATATTGGATCAAAACCATAATGGAGAGACGCGAACATGTGAAAATTTTGCAGGACATTATGCTACTGTATTATTCGGATGATATGCCGTTCATTTGGAGGTTCCAACTGGACAACGAACCACATCATACCAGCAAATCTGCCAAAGAATGGTTCGCATAGAAAAAAGTTAATGTAGTGGAGTGGTCACCACTCCTTCTAAGTCGAAAAACAATAACTGTTCACTGTCTTTGATTTTTTAGATGGATTTATAATATAATCACGTATCTTAAAAAAATCATATAAAAAATTTGAATAAATTAAAAGTCCTTTAATTTTGAGTTTTGGTAATTACATTGCATGCACTACTATTTTTTTGACCGCAACTGTATGTAGGAAACAAAAGCAGAAGACTTGTGAATTTTAACATATGCATATTTTAACGAGCATAGATTTATTTCACTCGATTCATTGCTTACGAAATGATTGATTTATATCGAATCTAAAATCTTTCACCAATAACTTAGTAGTGTTTTCAAAAAAGTCCGTTAATTGGCGGAAACGTCGTTTGAACCTAACTTAAAACCTTTCGCTAAACTCGGTAGACCTTTAAGCCCTTTCAACAAATACAATTTCAGGGGCTTGCTTCTTGTATCTTCTAGATTAAATTAAAATGTGTTAGCTACATATGTACATAAAACGAAAGCCTTGCTGTTTATCTTGTTGTTGTTGATTTTGATGTAGTTGTTGCTTTTCGCTTTCATTTGCAATTAATCATAGACCGGCAATAATTTCGTGATGTTGTTATCAGTTGTAGTCACCACATTTGCTGCTGTTGGCGGTGCAAGAGTTGTTGTTGTTGTTGTTGATGTTCTGGATGTTGTTAAATTATTTCTGGTTGTAATAAAATAATTTGTAGAATTTAATAAACGATTAATATCGGCTATAATTGTAAGCAATTGTGGTTGATCGATGATATTGTTGCTGTCTTGGTTGTTGGGATACTGGGTGGAGTTGGTGATGGTTGAATTGGTAGGTGCTAATTGGGAGTTATCGGTGGTTGTTTCTTCAGCTGTTACTACTGGCGTTGTATTTGCATTTGCATTTGCCGTCATTATGATTGTTGTTGGCTCAATTCCCTCTGCCCCAAAATTTGTACTTTCTGTGGAGATAGTTGTTGTTGTTGTTGTTGTTGGTATGCTGGGGCTAGGACTGGGACTGGTGGAGGTGGTGGTGGTGGTAGTTCTTGTTGTTGTTGATGATAATGTTGATGCTGTTACATTTGTTTCGCTCTTACGCGCACTCACTTTGTTTGCCGAAGACGAAGACGTTTCAGGCTCTGGCGCAAATGTAGGCAAATCGATTTTAACCAGTGAGCTGCTATCAGATGATGTATCTGAAGCTGAAGCTGAAACTGAAGCTGGAGTTGGTATTGGAGTTGGGATTGGAGAGCCAACAGCAACATCATCATTACTAGTATCATCGTCAAAGCTGTCGTCATCGAAATCGGCATCAAAACTGCTGGACTGAGTGGTGCTACCACCCCCTGCACCACCGCGATTTTCCGACAGAATGCTATTCAGCAGACCTGGACCGGCGACGCGTATTACTTGTGCTATAATGCGATTAACAATAGAGTCGATTTCCTAGGGATACAGAGACAGAGATATATACAGATAATCTGTGCACAGGCTCCGATCAATTGCCATGAATTCAGATGATGACTCTTTATTCTTCTTGTTTCTCAAATTTTGGTCGTTGGCGTTTTTGTTGTTGTTGTTGAATTTGTAATAATATTAAATTTTAATCAAGTTGATGACGACAATGATTTCTAGATTTTGTTTTTTTTTTTGTTTTTAATTTAGAAAAGGTTGTGGTGCCTCTTGCGGTTACTTTTGTTGTGGTTGATATATTGTGGCGTATTTAAAATTTTGTGTTCTTCAAGTCGATGATTATCCAATTGATTGATGTTTGTTTGAATCGGCTTGAATTAATTCAGTGCGCTTTGACGTTTGTATTTATTATTAGTTGGCTAGCAAATCAACATGCATGGGATATGTTTGGGTTTTGCGAAAGTCTGTCTGATAGGTCAATCTGTCTACAGGTGCTGGCATTGCATGCATGGGTAGGTACATACATAGGTAATGTGGCAGATAAAGTGCTTTATTTGAGGGATATAAATATGTGAGTGCTCTAAATACTGACAAGTAGAATGCCAGAGGACTACATAGAGATTCATGTGTGAACATGCAGCCAATTTGAGTGGGAATGCGATAATAAACTAATTGTGAATATAGAATTAAATCGAATGCCAATATGATAAAACTATTCATTGCATTGTATGGATTTCAATTGTCCTTAAGCTGGCTGTCAAAATCCTTATCGGGCTCAAATTTGGTTATCTCCTCGGGAAGACTTTCATAATCCTTGTCGAGCGGCAGCGCATTATCATTATCATCAGCATCAACAATGGGTTTCCGTGGCGAACTACGCTCGAGCTCCGGATTAAGAACTGTGCCCAAGACGACAGGCCCAACAAGTTGCAGGATTTTATTGACTAGACGATTAATTTGCATATTGATTTCCTATGAAATGTCCAGGCAATACAACAATTAACAATAACAGAGCCACATGATGCTCCGAATAACTAAACAATTAATTTTGGGGGTGTATCTACGTATCTATCCATCTAACAGAAAGACTTTTTGAATCTAACCAGTTTCAGATACAGGTACTGATAGAGGCATATAGATTATGGGAATTGTACTTACCTTTGTTATATCTGGAAAGAGTTCACGCAGTAACCCAATTGTTCTTTTATTGCGATCTGCTATTAGTTGCTCTTGATCCTTGGACCCAAGCGTCAAGACATCGATTTCCTGTAAGACGCACAAACAGTATCATTAGCAATGCAAGTACAGAACTCTACTGATAATTAAACTTTATATGCGCAAAATTTAAAAGGTGTTAATTTGTCCGGTTTAACCAATTTATATAATATAAATTTTTTTGTAAAAAAAACGGAAATATTTAACTTCCGCTGTTCGCGGTATTAATATTTCTTCCTTGCAATTGAACTTTGGCCAAAAGTCAGATTTAGTGTTTTAGCGGGAAATAAAGCGAATTAGTCCAAATTTAGCAAGAAGAGTTAATCTGTGTGTTTTGTTAGTTGAAATATCTTAAGAAACAAAAAAGTTTTTCATACTAAAGGTTATTTTGCATCCGATTGTTTCTATGGCAGCTGTATGATATAGTCAGCCGACTTGGACCAAATTTAGTCAGCATGTAAATGACAGTCCTGAACATATAATCTGTGAGTTTGGTTGATACATTCTAAGAAACAAAAAAGTTTTTCGTATTAAGCAATTCCGAGACCGTTGACCCCGAATTTGACCCACTTACAGGTCGAATTTCGCCAAATGCCGTCTTAATGAATGAAATTATTCCATCAACAACGGTGGTCAAAAGTATTTTGGCACCTTTTATAGTAAGTTCTATTCAAATGTAGAACTTACTTCTCGTAAAGTTTGGTATCAATGGTCTTTGGAATTCCTTTCGAATGATATAATACTTTCCTTAACTCATTACGTACCCATTAAAATGTTTTTCCTCGATTTAAAAAAAAATGTTTTAATGCGGACAGTTTCTTTAAAAAATTTTAATAGTATGTCCTTTGGCCCAAAATTATATTAAATTCTGACTAATTTTTTTGGGATATACCTTGATAAATCGAATCGCGTAATCGTCGTTCCAATTATGAAAATTATATTTAAAAGACATTTGGTCCTTTGGTTCTGTGAAATTTTAAAAGTCATGGTCCTAACAAGAGTATTGACACAAAGTTTGTAAGGATCGGTCAATAAACACCCAAGATATAAATGTTAAAAAAAAATTCATTTTTCAACTCAAAAGCGCGGATCAGGAATTCATTTTAGAACTATGGTTTCTTGGTGAAAACATCTTAGAATTGACCATAGATTATGAAAATGGGTTACCCTTTTTTCATTTTTTCGGGCCCATAAAATTCGATGCGCTCTAGTGTACACAGAAAAAAATTAAAATCATGTTTGTTAAAAAAGTCACACGTTTCACAACGAAGTGAAGTTTCTCTTTTTCAGTGTTCACAAAACGATAAGACAACAACAAAATACGTTCGGATGACCAAAATCAAATCGATGCAATACAATTGTTTTTGTTTTGCCAGCAACGAAAGTTGACGTAAAGCGGAATTGGGAAAATGGTTTGTGTAATTTGTAATGTGCGCCAGAAGTTTAAAAATGTGTATTCTCCCTTTCCATATGCTATGAGCAAAACAAAAACAAATGTGCGCCGTGTGCATATGCGCAGGGCACCCCCAGTTTTTTAGTTTAAGTTCTTTCTTTTAATCAACCAATATTTTCGATTTTGGCCAAATTCAATTCTCTTCATCGTTCTTAGTTGTCTGCCATACATTCATCTCCTATATAGCTAGCGAAACTCTAAACAGTTCGATGTTCTTTGAGGCCTCTCAGCTAATTGCGAACAGTGCTGGAAAACGCCAGTTCCTCATCTGGCAACTCAGTTTTAATTTTATTTTATAAAATAGCTCTTTTGAGGTAAAACAAGTTTTACCGTAAAATTCTTTTACTTATTGTGCAATTTGTGAAAACATTTGTCACGAAGAGCTGCCAGACTAATGACAGACAGTCGTCCAATAACTCTTCTTTTTTATAGTGCCAATAACTTTTAAATTTTTTTAAGCTATACAAAATCAATGGTTGTATAAATAAATAAAATTATATTAATTAAAAAATAAAGAAAATTAAAACCTTATATTCTACATTGAAAACCTTAAAAAAGTAGCTAAATAAACCCTTGAAACATTTAATATGAGAAGTGCCCAATCATAGCAGCAGATTTCGAAAAGATTCGTGAACATGCCAAAAAAAAGTTATGTGCCAGTGAGAAATTTTTAACTTTATGCCCACTTTGCAGATTGGATGAACTTCTGATAATAAAATTTTTTTCTACTTGAATTTCTGATGTTTTCTGCATTTTCTCTTTTGTTTGACGTGCCCTCTTTTTAGGGGCCACGTTTGCTCAGTATAAAAGCAAATATTGTAGTAAGCGTTTGTGTCAAATTCTAAGAAATATGTCCAGTGTTTATAAAGTATTATAAAAAAAACCTTTTTACGAGGTAGAAGTCTAGTGACGGAAAGGTTTTTATGCCCCAAAAAAATCTAATATTCAATTTTGTGACATATTAAGTTTTACATAAATATTTAAAAACAAAATTTTGGCACTTCGCACATTGTGCTAAAGTGTCTCAATTCTTCATACCTAATAAAACTCACTGTTTTGCGCAGTGCCAAATAAAATAATTAAAAATTATTTTTTGTCATTGGCACTACGCAATAATGTACTATTTATTAGGTATGAGAAATTAAGCGCAATGTGCCGAGGGACAAAAATGGTTTTTTTTTTTTTTTGAAAATATTAATATTCGTCACAAAATTGGATATCAGAAATTTTGGGGCATAGAAATGTTTTCATCACTACAGTTTTACGTAAAGAGGTTTGACATTGACATTGACATTGTGAATGACATTGTGTACCCTGCAATACGGCTGGTTTCGAGGTATCACCCAGTTCTAGCACCGTGACGCATCACTAGTAGCTAGTCAAGTTATTAGCTTCTAATAATGCAAAGGGCACTAGAAAAATCATACAAATTCTATCCCAGTGGTGTATAAGTAGAAGTTAGCTAAGTCTTTAGCTTTTAGTAATGCACTAGTAGTGTGTAATCCAAGTAGTTCACTAGGCAAACAAACGAAAAACAGAAAAATACCGAAAGCAGGAGAAGTGTCAAAGGCAACAAAGACAACTAAGAGAGATTTCTGCTCAGTATTTCGTTCTCTACTTTGTCCGCTTGCTTGTTAACGTTTTACTCAGCGTGTTTTATCAAAGTTTTTCGGTGAGGTGTGAAGTTAGGGGGACTTAATAGTTTTTTAAGGTCAATGAGCTTTTAGAAGTCAATTTAGAAATGTTAAAATTTTACGAAAACAAGCACAAAACAAAACAAAAAATGTTTGTTCCGAAAATAACAGTTTTTAAACCGGTGCGTGTGAAATGCATGCGAAATTGCATCGGACAACGAGGAACAGTTGGCAAAGTTCAGTCTTTTCAATTAGATCGTATGGTTGCAGTGAGCAGTCAAATTTATTTTTCCTATCATTTTTGGATCATAATTAATTTTTACCAATATTAAGGTACTTTATATGTGGCCTTGAAAGTTTTTATTATTTGTTAGAAATAAGTGCCAAAAAGTAAGTAAATTTTTAACAACATTCTATTTTTGATGGAAAAAAACCAACTGTACTCAATCGTTTTCAAATCAACCAAAACATACATCGTTTCGAGAAAATCATTCTGAATTAGGATCAGAAATAAAATTTTGGCCATATTTTGCCCAAAGGACTTCAATTTAGCAATGAGTGCAATAACACGCGCACAGTTTTTTCGAGGTTTGGTCAAGCAACGTGAGAACCGTTAAGCTTAACTCACTCCTAGAGCACGCAGCGATGACTTTTGGCAATGCTATTGACAATTAAAAGTTAAAGATGCACTTATCAAACATGTGCCGTGAATTTGAGTCGAGGTAGAGGAAATATAGGAGAGATATAACCAGATGTATGACAAGTTGGCTTCAGGGCACAATAAAGATGTTGATTATAAGATTAATGTCCCACCTTCAACATCAAACCGTCAAATTTGTATCTTATGATCAATCTAGTAAAGAACGTTAAGATTAATCCAATTTATCAACTCTATGTGGTTTTTTTTTAATTTAAAAAATTGTGAAAAATAAAAAAATATTTTTCCTCTCAATAAACTAATTATTTTTAAAACAAATCCCCTTTTTTAATTTATTCGGCCAATAATTTTGAAGCTACAAGCAAACGCATGAACATATAACAAAAGTAGTCAATTTGAAAAAATTTTTTTTTTCAATATAAATTATAAAAAAATATTATTTTATTGGTTGAAATTAAAACAAAAGATGTTAACCTGATACTTTATTGTGCTAAGAAATTAACATTTTCTGGTTTTTCCGTATTTGACGCCTTTAAAGTGCGACGCCTACTTAAACTTTTAGTCCGAAAAATTTTTTGGGGGTATTTGAACATTCACTTCAAATTTCAAGTCGATAGCTTTAAAATTACGACTGATTGAATAAAGTCCCCCCAGATTGCCAAAATCTTACAAATTCTAATAAGCATTGTTTTATCTACGAAGTAAGAGTCTAGGGAGTTAAGTTAAAATTTTAAATTTTTTCTGCACCAACGTGTGTAACAACATGATCTGAATCTAATCACCAAGTTTCATTACAATTGGGCCAAAAATAGTGAAGATATTAACAATTTTCTCTAACAATTCTCTCTTGAAGTTCTATCAATAGAAAAGAATTAATGGTCAATTAATTCATTGTACATTTATTCTTCCAGAATATATATCAGCAAAAGCATATGTTGAGGAGCGGCGGAAGTGATAGGTGCTCGGCAAGCGAAACGGGAGATCGAGGTTCAAATCTCGGTCCTGTCGATCCAAATGACTTTTGCATTTAAAATGCTTTTAAAAAAATACCCTAAAAGCTCGATTAATTTGAATTATTTTAAATTAAATAGCTTAAATTCTTAAATGTGGACGTAGTCCATATCATAAGTTTAGACATTATTTTTGACGACTTATTTAAAAAGCCACTTGTTTAGCGTGAAATCAAAAAAGCCTGCTAAAATTGATACCCCCACAGTTTTCAAACTACATATCGTTGAAAAGGTAATTTTTCATACATAGGTAAAAAACTGCAGGGGAAATAAAATATTTTATCCTAAATTTTGGCGATTTTTGAGAAAAATAGTCTGACGAACTTAGACGATCTGACGATTTTAAATATGTTCTAATACTTAAAAATTTAACAGATAAAAAAAGTTATCGTTCGGTATTTCGCAAAAAAAATATATACACCCAGCGACAAAAAAAAAACCGCACTCTGCCGTAACATGAATTTTTGACTTTTCTACGTCAGGGTTTTCTTAAATGTTATTCTATTGGTGTAACTTTAATTTTTGAGAGTCCCTCGGATTGTTTTCTTCACATTACGTGTAATTTTCGGTGACTCAGTTCTTAAAAGCACATTTTGGTGAACTTTTTCTTAGAGGTCTTTAGAAATTATGGCTAAAGGAAAAAATTTGCCCCTGACTTAAAAACCAAAAATTATTGAATTGGCGAACAAAATGTGTCAATTCTTAAATTAGTGGATAAAACTAACTTCAATGAAAGCTCTTTGAGAAGATTTTTGAAATAACTTTGTGAGACAGGACGATTGGATCGGATTTAAGGATCGTGCAGAAAAAAATGCACATCTGTACGGGTAAATCGAAATATTATGAGAACTAACCTTCAAGATAGTTTTAAATATTGGGTTGAGATAACGTCTGAAGTGCAGCAACATTATTCAAGGGATATTTCGGCTCAAAGTACTCAGCGTCGGCTAAAGGAGATGGGATTAATGGCAAGGACACTTGCCAAAAAGAGACTTCTAAATATTCAAATGAAGAAAGCTCACCTAAATTAGGTGAAGGAAAAGCTAAATTGAGTTGAATCTGAGTGGTCACAAATTATATTCTTGGATAAACCCAAATTCAACCTTATTGGACGCTATGGCTCCCGCACAGTTCGCCGTAGAACAGGAGAACGATATTCCGAAATCCTCTGCATTGACACTGTACAGCATTTGCCTTATATTATGATATGGGGATACACATCGAATTAAAAACTGAATCGCAGTTAATGGTTCAGGAAATAGTTAATGTAAAAATGTATAAAGAAATTTTTCTCAGTGAACTTGTGCCTAGTATTGAATCCGTTACTGAGAGGAGACAAGAACTCATATTTCAGGACAATTCTGCACCTTGTCATCGGGTGCGTTCTGTAAATAATTCTTTGACTCTATGTTTGTTCAATAATTTTATTATTTACTTTTGACTATTCTTAAACTACAGACAACCATTTTAAAGGCGGAATTGGATTTTAAGTTCTTTGATGGTTCAGGTAACAGTCCTAACCTCAATTCCATAGAGAATGTCTGGGATCTTATGAGTGCGAAAATAGGAAACCGGAGTCCAAAAACTTTAGTTGAATTAAGGGACACTATAGTATAAGCACTAAGCAAACAATACATAGAGGCGTCAAACAAGCATTTTTTTGAGCGCAAATGATTTGTATGGCATGCGACCCCAGAGCCTTCGGCAAAAGCCGAACGCTCTTCTCAATAGAACCCAGAGCGAATAAACGCTACAGAGAGAGAGAGAGCGCACAGAAAAATGTTCAGTCTTGGATAGGCACCAGAACAGTGAGCACGCTCTGTTGCTCTCTCGCTCATTATCATTTGTGTATGTGAACATGCGAACGCTTCTTTGTGTGCGTGAATGTACACATACCAACAGCGCTTTTGGAATGCGGGCTCGATCACCCGCTACCCTGTTTTAAATAAAAGCATTATTTTATTTTTATTATTAAAATAATAATAACTATTAAAAAATAATAATAAGTAATTATTAAAACAGTACAAAATGCCGCTTTCATTTAAAACAGGGTATCGGGTGATCGAGCCCGCATTGCAAAAGCGCTGTTGGTATGTGTACATTCACGCACACAAAGAAGCGTTCGCATGTTCACATACACAAATGATAATGAGCGAGAGAGCAACAGAGCGTGCTCACTGTTCTGGTGCCTATCCAAGACTGAACATTTTTCTGTGCGCTCTCTCTCTCTCTCTGTAGCGTTTATTCGCTCTGGGTTCTATTGAGAAGAGCGTTCGGCTTTTGCCGAAGGCTCTGGGGTCGCATGCCATACAAATCATTTGCGCTCAAAAAAATGCTTGTTTGACGCCTCTATGTATTGTTTGCTTAGTGGTATAAGTATGGTTTGAACAAATAACGGTGGAATATCTGAAGGTTTTATACGATTCAATGTGAAATAGGGTCAAATGTGAAATTAAAGCCAAGGGCGATACCAATAAAAATTAAATAATTATTAATTAAAAAAAAAATACTGAATGGAATTAGTTTTGTCATTAGTTTGTAGTAAATCGTGTTAATCATTGGAAAAAATGATATTTGTATGAAAAAAAATTTTTTTTTATTATTATTTAATTTTTTCTTTCAACTGGTCAAATTTCTGAAAAATCGGTCTAAAAATTTAATTTTAGAAAAATGTTTGTTTCTAATTAAGTGAGTCAAATATAAAAAAACTTCTTATGTTATTTTGTTTAAAAATGATTAATTGACAACCCAAAAAAAAAGAGGTACGAATCGCATAACATTTAAGGAAACCCCGAGGTAGAAAAGGCAAAAATTCATGATATAGCAGAGTGCGGCTTTTTTTTTGTCGGTGTATTTATTTTGCATGAAAAATCGGTATCTTTTAGCGCAACGAGCCGAATGTCAAACTTTTTTGAATAATAATTTATATGTAAAATTTAATATTGTTAGTCACAAAATTGGATATCAGAAATTTCAGAGCAAGCAATTTATTTAGCTTACAATTAAAATCTATACTGGATAATGAAAGATCAGATAGTGGAATTACAGAAGTCAGAAGAAATTTTCGGGTTGTCCAAATAAACAATTGTTGTAGTGTATTATGATATAATATTTTGGTAGTTTGTGCGAACGAAGCGAGTTAAGTTTGAATGTTTCTTCTTGACTTACCTTTCCATTGGATAGTGGTATATGCAGCACATCTAATTCCTGATTACCAGCGGGTTGAGGTAGTGGAGACGCATTTATAATGTAAGCAGTGATGCAGATGATCAAGGCTACGATTTGGTATGTGCTAAGTCGCCCCATTTTATGTTGTTGTCGCTTAATCCGCTGAGTAGGGGAGTACCTAAAATAGAGACATACTTATATAAATTTACTATCAAAAATACCAGCAACTTGGCATACAGTCTTATGATGTAAATGGTTTAATTTCATTGAATAAGTTAATGAATTTATATTATGTACTAGGGGGCTCCACTCCCTGGTAGCTTCGTTTGCCTCGATTAAATTGTTAAGCAAACACAATAATATTTTATTTTATTTTTTTATTTGGACGTTGATGTACTAAACCGAGCAGTATATTTAAGTGGCCCAAACGACACCAAGCACGGGGCTTGTTGACAAACAGAGACGAAGGCGAGCACACATTGTATTAAACACAAAAAAAAAACGATAAATTAACTATAAGCTGGATAAGTAAGATCACTAAGCAAACAATACATAGAGGCGTCAAACAAGCATTTTTTTGAGCGCAAATGATTTGTATGGCATGCGACCCCAGAGCCTTCGGCAAAAGCCGAACGCTCTTCTCAACAGAACCCAGAGCGAAAGAACGCTACAGAGAGAGAGATCGCACAGAAAAATGTTCAGTCTTGGATAGGCACCAGAACAGTGAGCCATGATGGAATAACATAAGGTGGTCTCGTCGGCAAAAAGCACTCCCTTGACTGGCTGATAATCAATGCGAGGGAAAGGGATAGAGAGCATCGAATTGCACCGCACTGAATCGTTAAGGGAGAAAAACCGAACGATTTGACAGCCGACGAGATCTCCTTCTGTTATTGCTTCGTGCAGTGAGCACGCTCTGTGTCGCTCTCTCGCTCATTATCGTTTCTGTATGTGAACATGCGCACGCTTCTTTGTGTGCGTGAATGTACACATAACAACAGCGCTTTTGCAATGCGGGCTCGATCACCCGATACCCTGTCTTAAATTAAAGCATTATTTTTATTTTTTTCAGCGAATTGATAAATTGTTGTGGCAATATTTTATTATTATTATTATTAAAGTTTAAAAAATATAATAAAATTATTAAAAAATACTAATAAGTAATGATTAAAACAGTACAAAATGCCGCTTTCATTAAAAACAGGGTATCGGGTGATCGAGCCCGCATTGCAAAAGCGCTGTTGTTATGTGTACATTCACGCACACAAAGAAGCGTGCGCATGTTCACATACAGAAACGATAATGTGCGAGAGAGCGACACAGAGCGTGCTCATTGTTCTGGTGCCTATCCAAGACTGAACATTTTTCTGTGCGATCTCTCTCTCTGTAGCGTTCTTTCGCTCTGGGTTCTGTTGAGAAGAGCGTTCGGCTTTTGCCGAAGGCTCTGGGGTCGCATGCCATACAAATCATTTGCGCTCAAAAAATGCTTGTTTGACGCCTCTATGTATTGTTTGCTTAGTGGTAAGATATAATTAAAGTATTATGAGATGGTACGGAAGAAGAATTAGCTATAAATTGAGAAAGGTTGTTATAATTACAGCAAAGTACTCGGAAAGGGTTATGAATAGCATAGTTTGCAACACAGGATAGAAGAGAAAGAGGAAGAAAAATATAATACAGTAAAGTCTAGATAATCTGCTGATAATATTTGTCCTATTACATTTTCTGTAATCCGGAAACCACGCAGTTTTGTTATTTATAAGATCGAGGCACATAAACATTTTTTTATGTAAGAAAGGTATAAGTGTAAAAAGAAGTGCGTGTTAGTAAGTTAAAGTACATATCACTGCGGACGGCAGTCCGCGCTAGTGACGAAAGCAGCACGAAGGGTGCGAAGGCGACTAGCATATATACACAGGAAGAATGGAAAATTTGCTATGACTGTCCGATCAGGTCGAGTTATATACCGATCGAAAGGTATCAATTAAACTTACAAATGTGCATACTAAGACTTTTGGAAACTCACCTGGTTCGTGAGATACACAGGTGTTAGTGGAAGGGGAAAAATTTAAGTTATTGGAGCAACTGGAGCCATTGGAGCCTTTTTGAAATTTATTTTAATTTTTTACTGTTCTTATCGCGTCGAATGACACCTCGATCATCAAAATCCGACCACTGGTTAAAAAGATAATTAATTTTGAAATTTTTGGTGCCCTTCTCAAAACGAGATGAAAAGTCAGTCTGTCTGTTTGTTTGTTTGTTTGTTTGTTTGTTTGTTTGTTTGGATCAAATCGTTGATTTAGCTTAAAAGTTTGAATGAGGACTTGTTCCCGATCAAAAACGCTAGTTTAGCGGGAAATCGCTAAAAACCGCTAAAATTAAAACCCCTTTAGTATCCAAAGTATAGAAGCTACAGATGTGGTTATATATTATATATCGTTGGAAAGGTATTTTGAAGGGCTTTTAAGCATAGCTGTAAGCTTTTTTGCTAAAGAACACAGGTAAAAAGCTACAGGTGAAATAAGGTTTTTTTTTACACTATTTTTCGATTTATGAAAAATCTGTGCTTTAAATCACTTTTTAATATATTATATGTTGTAGACAATTCAATTCCGCGTTTTTTGACATATAAAACATATCTCTCAAAATTCGTTTGGGCAAGATATTACCTATCAACTGAATATACCTTTTACCTTTACACTTCTGCATGTACATATGCAGTATGTACACTGCTTGCAGCGCATTGCGGAAATAAACTGCTTGCAAGTGGTGAATTCTTTTTGCGGCAGAAAAACCATATTATAATTGCGATTAGAGTAATATCGGTATATATTTAGGGTTACTATTCATGATTTAGTCGAATATTAGTCGATATTACTTCTTAACTGAATGTATACATTTTACTTAGAATTGGAATAGGACAGCAGCAGCAAAGTGTCATAGCAGCATGTGTGTTTGTAAAGGGAACCAGTGTTGTCAGACAGTTCGTTCTAGCTTGTACAAACAAGAAGCACCTTTTAACAAGGTTGTACTCTAAAAATTTATTGCGATTTAAAAATTTCTGATGTCTTATTCAAAAATTACTGATATCTTATAAAAAAACCTCTTTACGAGGTGAAAGTCTAGTGACGAAAACAGTTTTATGCCCCAAAATTTCTGATATCCAATTTTGTGACGAATAATATTAAGTTTTACATATAAATTATTTTAAAAAAAATTTTGCATTCGGCACTGCGCAAAACAGTGAGTGTTATTTGATATAAAGAATTGAGACATTTTAGCGCAATGTGCCGAATGCAAAATTTTTTTTAAAATAATTTATATGTAAAACTTAATATTATTCGTCACAAAATTGGATATCAGAAATTTTGGGGCATAAAACTGTTTTCGTCACTAGACTTTCACCTCGTAAAGAGGTTTTTTTTATAAGATCTCTCTAAACTGCGGGATGGACTTCTGTCTTGTAGCCACTTTTAAATTTGATCTGAAACAGTATCATATTGTCCTCAGGGCTTTCGATATTTTTATAATACATGTACGTATAGTTTTGTTCTTATTGTTTAGCCTCCGAGAAATCATTTGATATACTTGTTCGCTTTGTCGAGATTGTATATCAAAGCTATATTAGTCGGTAGAGTAAAGATTTGCCAATCAGAGCAAATCTGAGAGTTTTGTTGGGTTATCTAATACAACATCAAAGATTTGTATACTAAAGGTTAATTTGCATCCGATTGTTTCTATGACGGCTATATGATATCCGTCTTTGAAAAAATTTGTTCAGGAATTAAGAAACTGTCCCAAACATGTAGTCTGCGAGTTTAGTTGAGATATCTTAAGAAACAAATCTTAAGAAAACTAAAGTTTGCTTTGCTTCCAATTGCTACTATGGGTACTCTATGATATAGTAATCTGACTTTAACCAAATTTGGTCAGAATGTAAAAGACAGTCCCTAACATACAATCTGTGAGTTTAGTTCGGGTATCTTAAGAAACAATAAAGTTTTTCATACTAAAGGTTACTTTGCATCCGATTGTTTCTAGGGCAGTTCTGTGATATAGTAATCCAAATCGGACTAAATTTGGGCAAGTTTTAAGAAACAGTCCCAAACATACAATCTATGAGTTTGGTTGAGATATCTTAAGAAACAAGACAGTTTTCAAACTAAGGAATTCTCTGAACTTTAATCCCGAATTTGACACAATTTCTAATCGAAAACGCCGTCATATTGATTCACAGTCATTCAGTCCGTCTATACTGACTGCACAAATAATTTTTTTGTATATACATATGGCATATTTGTTGGGATATCTAAACCGAACAATTTAAACTTGTTAA
Organism: Drosophila quinaria; assembly: GCA_035047525.1. Lineage (NCBI taxonomy): Eukaryota > Metazoa > Arthropoda > Insecta > Diptera > Drosophilidae > Drosophila > Drosophila quinaria. Next base: position 5,014,842 of record JAWNPO010000455.1, on the reverse strand, counting down.
ACAAAAAAGTAATTCATTCTATAAGTTAATTTGCATCAGATTGTTCCTATGGAAGCTATATTATATAGTAATGCAATTTTGTCCAAAGTGGGTCAGCATGTATTATCACACAATCGCAAAAACACAATCTTCGATATAAGATAAGATATAAAACGGTGTTATTTTCTTTTAAGGTTAATTTGCATCCGACTGTTCCAATGGCAGATATATGACATAGAAATCCGAAATTATCAAATATTTTCAGGAAGTATTAAACACTCCCAAATACGCAATCTTGGAGTTTAGATAAAATATCTTAAGAAACAAATAAGTTTTGAAAATTAAAGGTTCATTTGAATCCGGTTTGTTATACATGCATATATGGTGTAGCTAGCTTTAAGACAGTTCCAAATACACAACCTGTGAGTTCTAAAATATTTAAAAAAAATCAACCAAGTTTTTCATAATAAGCAATTCCATTACAGTGAGAAATTTGACCAGGAATTTGAACGACGTACATACAGAAGAGTTTCGCAAATACAAAATGTGAAAAATTTGAAATTTCTATGGTAACCTTTCAGCCTTCACACTCAGTCATTAAGTCAGTCTGCCAGGACAAATAGTTTTATATAAATAACATATGTATGTACTATGTATGCTGTCACGCTTTTTTAAATAAGTTTTTAATTAATTTTCTGCGTTTCGATTAAGAGTCTGTTGAATTTGATGCTGCGACTAGTTAACATAAGTCTTCGCAGAAATTAATTTAATATCGATAATCAGCCACATATTTAGGCGAATAGTGTTGTTCCTATAAAATTACGAGTATAATTGATATATGTAGCGGTTTCAATTTATGTTAATTTTAAACAGTGTTCCATAATAAGTACGAGGTCTCCAACAGTCGAGCATGCTTGACTGCCAAGCCTTGAGCGACGCGAGTCGTGGGCTGTCGAACTCGGGGGCGGAGCCCCGTATTTGTAGATATTTTATTTTTGACAAGCTGACATTTAAACAGCTGATTGCATTGTTTTGATTTGGTTTGGTCTTTTGCAAGTAAATCTATTGTTAACTAATTTATGACTAGCATTTTTGGCTATAGATAATTTAAAATTGTGTAAAATAAAATTAATTTGTATTTTTTATTCAGATGTTTTTATGTATTAATATGATTCTTTTAACATTGAAAATATTCGGTGAGTTTGTTCACATTTGATCGCATATTTTTAATAAGTTCCACATGCTCCCACACAAAAATAAGTGTCGAGTTTTACTATTGAACAATTTACATACCACCAATTGATTGTATGAGTAATACAAATTGTGAATTGTGAACACAACTTCAAATCTGCAGCTGCAGCAAAACAAATAACGATGAAAACAATTTATAAATCTCAACAGTCAAAGCAACAACAACGATAGCAAGCGCAATAAGGATTATGTAATTTTATTTGGATTGCGAATTTGTCAGCCAAGGCAGCGTGAAATCGACAGTGGCAGCGACGTTAATAGCTTACTTTTAGGAAGCTTGCAAATGGCGCAATTGTAAATAGAGTTAGCGAGCGATAGTGAAAAATTGAAAGAGAGACGGAGAAAGATAGAGCAAGAGAGCACAAGCGAAAGTGGAAAGTAAAGAGAGGGTGATAGTCTACGAATATACATATGAAATATGGGGGAAAGAAATGAATCCGTATACTTATTTAATTACATTACTCATGTTTGACGGATTGAACAAAACAATTTAGCTTGCGTTAATTTTTAAAATAACACTGGATAACAGGCAGACTTTTTTAGACCCCGTACTTAAAGAAAATACAGGGGTCCGTCCGTCCGCCCGTTCGTCTGTTCGTCTCTATTGACGTCTAGATCTTGGAGACTATAAAAACTAGAGATTCCAAATTGATTTTCAGCCGGAATTGGCGGGAAGCTTTTTCTCAACTTTGCGCTTCTGCTGCGGAAAGACCAGTTATCCAAATCTTTGTTGAAAATATGAAAAATAAAGGTCAAGGTATGCCATATATAATTAATGATAAGTTATTCAAAATATGTGTTCAATGTTGTAGTTGTGGATTGTCCATGTTGTCTTATTTTAGAAAAGACTAACCGAAGTGATAGTGTACCGTGGAGTAAAAACCAAATTTCTGCCACTTTCAGCCAAAAAGTAATTATGCAAATGTTTACTCTTAACTGTGATTTTAAAGTTTTCAAAAAATATAAATTTGACTTCAGCCTAACTAAGATTCATGCCAAATTTCGTGTCCCCATTTAAACATTAGGATTTTATAAAAATATTTTACACATATTTCTTGGTTCATACAAAGTTTCAAGTCTCTAGCTTTACAATTAGACTTTACGCCAAAAAAAAGGGATTCTGGCCCAATGTGCGTAATAACGATCAGTCGAACATAAAATCTTAGTATGAAAAACCTTTTTGTTGTATAAAATATCTGAACCATTGGCGAATTATGTATATGTAATTTTATTTTAAGCTGTGCTTGCTTTTCCATAGTATGTACGGGGTCTCCGACTGTCTAGTATGCTCGACTGTAGCACCCTCCACAAGTTTTTTCTAATTTTGAATTCTTTTTTAATTTTATTTTTTTTTTTCAGAGGTAGGCTTTTCATAATTTTTTAATAATGACAAAACCAACTTTTAAAAAGCTTAAATTAAGTCACATACTTTCTGAGAAAGCTCGAAAAAAACTTTTTTTATATGTACATGTATGCTTTAAATGCGGTAGTTACAAAGTATACCTTATTAACTTGGCACTAAAGAGCAAATACATTCGCGTACGTATGTATGTAGGTGTATGCGGGTGAGATAAGTCAGACAGGAGAGATCGTTTATACAAAGATTTTCGATGAATTTATTGCTGAATAACAGACAGTTAGAGATGAAGACATACAGACATAGTTCTAATTCTATATACTCAAAATAGACATAATTTAAATATAAAATAGCTGAATGAAAAATAAGTACATTTTTAAGGGTAGGAATATTTTTTTTTTTTTAATTTGACGGTTTAGTAGAGAAGCGTTTCATTCTTTAAGAATTTAAAAAAACTTTTAGGATAACATTGACTGAGAAGGAATATAAGTAGAATTAGTTAAAATATGAGAAAGGTTATTATAATTAGAACATAGTATTCGGAAGGGGTTACTGATTGCATAGAGTACTACAGGGTTGAAGATAAAAAGGAGAGAATTCCTGATCGGAATAAAAAAATTAATTTGGCTAATTAATTTAGAAGAATAAAGTTTGCTGTTAATTAGCTTATGAAAAAGTTTACAACAACCATAATTTTAAGATGAGAAAGAATGATTGATCAATAAAAGTCTGCTACGGGATGAAAGCAAACGAATATTGGTATTCCAGTTGATACCCCGAACGGCGAAGAGCAGAAAGTGTTTTTGTGCAGATTCTATTCTGTCCTGATTAACAAAACAATTGGGGTCACCATAAATAAGACCCATATTCAAGATTGGGACAAAAAAGTGGAGTATAGAGTATTTTTAGTAATGTAGGGATCCTCAAATTTGAACAACGCAACAATTGAAGAAATAAGCTTGTCAAACTTGACAGCTTGATCAATCATTGACCAACTTTACGAAAGTAATTATACAAGGAGGGCATTCGTCAAGTAAAAAGCATTACTTTAGATTTACTTTAATTAAGATTTAATAAATTTGCTTAGCACCCGTTTTGAAAACCATCAAGATCCGATTGCAACCTGACACAGTCTACACATCATTAGCCGACATTCAAAGGTTAATGCCATCGACATAAGTCAGAAACCGATGGTGATTTATTGCAGAAGGCGAATCATTGTTAAAAATTTTAAATTATCCTTTCAAAAACATTCGTCGAATGATACCTTGATTATCCCAATCCGACAACTGGTTCTACAAGTTTCCCTATAAAAAATGTAGAGAGTTTTGTTCTACAATTTTAAAAAAATCGCTGCAGTCATATTCGTTGTAAATGTATTTTTAATGGCTTTTAGGCATACCTTTAAACTTATTTCTTAAAAGTACAAAGGTAAAAAGGTACAGGTGAAATAATGTTTTTTAATCTCAAATTTAAGAAAAAAGACCCTCAGATCACAATAAAACTTCAGTATCAATATATGTTGTAGCCTTGTTGGGTATATTGCCAATGTCGAATGCAACATTTGTACGTATTCGAAGTAAAAAACAAAAAAACATGCCAAAACATTATTATACTTTGACATTAGGCGAAACTTATAGCTCGTTATTAACACTATATAGTAATTGATGAAAAGGTTGATTTTGAGCAATTGTTCGATTTCAAGATAATTTAAAAAAAACCAAAGCATTCGCACGGGACAAAAACAGAAATCGCTTTCAAGACGAACATTTCGAGCACTGATTTTACCGAAACCAGAAGGAATGTTTTTAAGCGACTAATTTTAAAATGGTGTGACTTAATGTATATTTATATTGTTTTTCAATTGATTCCAAAATATTAACTAGCTTATTTCTTATTGTTTTTTATCAGTGACGCACGCGACATTTTGTTTCATATCTTGTTTCGGTCGTTATTTTTGAAAATGATACATCAAAAACAGTTTTAAAACTTGTTTAAATTAAACATTAAATATATTTCTATATATTAAAATGGTTCGTCTTACAATCGAACTATCTTTCCTAATGTAATAGTTAGAATACAAGTGGTCTATTTTGGCTAATTTGTTTTAGAAAACGGGCACATATAGATAAAAATTAAAAGTAAAGTTGTTTTCAATTTTTGTTTTAGCAATTGAAAACAAGTTATTTTCATAATAAAAGTTGAAAATAACATTTTTTTTCAATTCATATTGAACCGGAAGGTGTATTTCATTCACAAAAGTGTGCGGGAGGTGTGGGGAGGGGCGTTAGGGTGCATTTACACTAGTTGACAAGCTTGTCAATTTCATCTCAGGTGCTGGGCTGTGCTTTTTACCAAGTCAACACAATTTTGCTTAGAGTTGACCACCGTTGACACTAGAGTTGACTTAGTGGCCATCAACATTTTCAGCCTACTGAGATAAAATTGACTAGCTCGTCAACTAGTGTAAATGAACACTTACACTCACAAACATACATATACAAACACAACAATAACTGCAACATCACAGCCTTTCAACACGCCGACTATTGTATGCCCTTGCAGAAAGCTACATTACATTTTCCACAAATTGTCACAATAACAGCCGATTTTAACCAGAATTGGCCAGGTTGTTTATGACTATAGAACATTTTCAATTTGCAAGAATATTTGAGATCACTCCAGAAAAAACAAAACATTTGAGAGCTAAATCAAAATTTTTGAGAAATATATCAAAATAACAAAACTGTTTTTCTTACTAAAGTTTAATTCTTGACTAATGGTTCCTATGGCAGCTTTATGATATAGGGATATGATATGAGATGGTTCATTTAAAAAAAACACAGGGTATAAAAAGCATGGGCAATTTCAAAAATGTCTGATATTTACTAAAAAAAACCTCTTTAAAAGGTAAAAATTTTCTGATCGAACGATATTTAACCTAATATATTAATTGATCCTAAAAAAAGTTTGGCACGCGTCACTGCTCAAAAAAGTTATTTTTATGAGGTCTGAAGAATCAGTATCAGTTACGGCAATGTACCGAACGCACTAAATTTAATATCGTTTGTCACAAAATAGGACATTAGAATTTTTTATTATTAGATATATTAGATATTAGATATATATAATTTAGAAGTGGCATGGAATTCATTTCGTTACTTTACGTCTATCTCGTAAAGAGATTGTCTTTTAGAAGATTTCCATCTACTCATGACTTTGGGCCTTTACAAATTTTTGGCAAACTGAAATAGCACCATAAGCCCGAAACAACTTTTATTAGTTGTTTGTATGTAAGTTATGCGTGGCAACATGCAATGGCATTCAGCGGGTCTTAAGTAGGGCGTATAGCAAAAAAGAAATAAAAAAATTAAAATGAGCGAACAACATATAAAAAGCAAAGATAGAGAAACGAGAGACATAGAGGTATGACGCAAAATGAAGACGGCGATATAGAAAGGGAGAGTGAAGATTGCCATGGATGATTTGGGAGTGCGGAGTGTAGTGAGAGCTGAGAGCTGCCAAACCGGTAATAGCAGACATCAGAGCCCAGTTGACGGTTGGCATAGTTATGTCATCTGCAAGGCATGGACGCAGCTGATTTTTACGTGCCTGCTTTTACTTTTTAGCTCGCCCGAAGCTCTCCCAAAGCTGAGTGACTTTTGGCGCGGTATCAACAGAAAATGTTGTCACCTTCAATTAAAGGTAGCGTTCGGATAATTTACATACTAGCGTTTGTGTGTTACTACTTACTATTTATAATCATTTGTTGACCAGTAAATCATACGACATTGAGAGTTCACGAAATGTCATAATTTAACCCTTTTAGCCCCAACGTTGCCAGAGCGCAACTTCCCCTGTTTGACAGATAACTGTCTGCGATTCTATTGTTTTTGTCAGATGAATCATTATAATATCGGATGATATATATGTTTATGTTTGAAATTTGAGAAAATAAAAGCACATTTGGAGGAAAATTTTTTAAAGTTAATTTCAAAAGAATGCACCTGCCTCATAAAAAACTTTGCTGTCAAAGACAGAAGATGTTTAGAACTTAAGAATGTATAAATACAAAAGTTCTCAGAAAATATAATAGTTTTAAGAAAAAAAGTAACATTTTATAAATTTTGCGTAATTATCAAGGCTGTGAAACAACTTCCGGTAGCGGCTTTAAAATTTTGCTAAATACTTTTTTAATTTTTATACAAAATGGTTGAAAGTAAAAAAAATGTATCCCCTCTACAGAGAAAAAGTTCGTCGCGAAAGGGTTAAATAAATAAATTATAAAAACTATTACTACAACACAAGTCAGAAAACTAAAAGACGAGAGACAATTGAAAGCACATAATAACACTCGAGTCGAGAGTCCAAAAATCAGCATCCATGCATTTGGATACTCTAGCCTTTGGACCAACGCTGAAAAAAATTTGTTTACTATCCGACCGTGCTGAAATTTTAAGAACACATCGGGAAAACTTATGTACATAAACATAAAGCTTTAAGACTAGACCTAAAATTATAAGTTTTCCTTTAGTTTGCGGATGCTAATAAAACCGATCACAAAGCTTAAAGTCTTTAAGATTTATAGTCAAGAGATAAATGTATATTTATACAAAATTAAGCAACTTTTGGAGATTGGGCGTTACTTATTACAATGTCTAGTCAAGGCTAATAACTTTTTATATTATGATTACCTAAAACCTTCTAACCATATGTATTGTCTGTACTTTGGTTGCAAATTAAGAGTGCAATCTGATGGCATCAACCAATTTATTTATTTAAAATAATTGTTTTGTTTATTTCATATAACTGCGTCATCGTGTATAAGAAATAAGTTGCATTCATAGGCATAAAGCTGCAAATAGGGCTGATACATAAGTCATTGATCTTAGTATGAAAATGTCACTAATTGGGTTAATCTATCAGTTGATTTTAGATTAAGTTTAATGAAATACAGTTACACTTGCTAATTTTTGTGTTTAGCAACCTTGACAGATTCGTAAAAATGCGCAACATTTAAATATTGGCAAACCATTAGCTTTTGGTTTTTAAAATATAAATACCAAAATTTGATCAAAAATTTAATTTGACGGTGCTTGGAACTCTTACGAAATCAACAATAAAATACAGGAAAACTCACTTGTAGCACGAACACATGAGCATTCTTGATGATTACCGATCGACGAAAAAATTGCATGAAATTGATGAAAATGCTTTGCCCAATTATTTGAATTTGAAAAAGTTTACTGCAAGATGTGTGTCTAATTGCTTACAGTCCACAACAAAAGCAATCAAGTGTTCACTTCAACAGAGTGTTGAAAGATAGAATGAAATTTGTTCACCGTTTCGTAACTTAAGAAACTTGAATATATCATTGCACTCCAGAGACTCAGGGACAATCGAACCAAAGATGGCCAAAATGGTTATGACACTCTACAAAGTTATGACATTGAGCTTTTAAGATTTCCTTGAAATGACGTATGTACATCGATTACCTTGAGAAGGACAGACCGACAATGTGAATGCAGTCCTCAGTTTTTGGATCGATTTGAAAGGAAGTAACAAGCAATTTGAGTGTTTCAGTTCTTTTCCATCAGGAGAACGCATCGACATAAAAGATCACAGTTCTCTTGGCAGAACTATATGCTTTGAGCTACCAATTGGTTCCTTACAGTCAAAAAAGAAGTTTTATAATTCACAAGTGAAAATTCCTATGAAATTATGTATGATATTGGCATAGACGTCGCGACGTGTGTGTTATGCCTACACTAAAAGAAATATATTTTGGCATCGTTAGCTTGAGCTTTCTGACCTACGACGGGCTTTGAGTAAATTGTCGATACATAGTACTGACATAAGTTGTCCAGTTGTTGAGGTAGCTCAGTATTTCATTGCCAAGTCATCGAAAATCTATTATTATTATACCATTTTATATACTAATAAATAAAATATACTAAAAAATTAACGTATGTATGAATGTATACATATCATAATTTGAAAAGCTATACTCAGAAACAAGTGCTATATTTGGGCTAACAAAATATGTTATATTATTACGGATCTGTATATCTGGCGAAATATTATGAGATAATAATATTGGAGTATCTAATTATTAATTAGCTAACTAAATCCCATTCAAATGTTGGGAAATATTTTAGCGGTCGTTTATCATACGATCTGTATGTATAAAAGCCAAAGTTTGTTACGTATTGTCTGAAATAAAGTAATCTTCATGTAATAGATACATATGCTGAATCATGCCCGATAATATAGTTATCCAATATGACCGGCTCCGATTTGTGTACAAGCTTTTAGTAAATGGACTGCTCTTTACCAATCTTCATCAAGATAGCCTTAGGTTAAGGGAATAGTTTGCATGAAATTAGGTAGACATAGGAATATATATGCGTTACACGTTTTGTGACAAAATTATAACACCCTTTGTAAGGCATTAAATAGTATTCACTTATTAAAAAAAAAACAAACTGACTGAAAGTATTTCAGAACACTTTATTTTGATAGGGTCAGAGATGCCTCCTCTACCTACAACAAGCATATATGTACTTATTTATGTTTGCACTTTATGATACTGTCTGTTTAATAACATATATAAAACAGCTTAACATTCACCTTTTTTTAGGTTTGGCAAAAAAAAAAAATATATAGATCACAAAAAAAAAAATGAACAAAAAAACAAGTAACCGGAAAAAAATGTAAAACGTTGTGAAAAAAAATTGTAAACTTTAATTGTTTTGTTTGGTGTTTATGAAGTGTTGGTATCCTCGATTTGTGTAAATGCACAAGATGAGGCAATTTCAGTATTGCAATATTGCAAATATTATTTAGTTTTTTTTGTTTTGTTTTTTGCTGTTGTTTGATGCTGATTTTGCATTTGCAGTAGCTGCTGATTTTGTCATTGAGTAGAGATATTAAGTGGTGGCATTTCGTACCTTATACACCTCTATTCAGAGATTTCTATGTTTATATATATTATATATTATATACTTTTATATAAATTTATGTAAAGTATTTCCTCACGTTTTTGGCGATGAAGACAAGTAGCTTCGGCGACGATTACGACACGCTTTGTTTTTGTTTTTTTTTTTTGTTGTTTTTTGTTTTTTATTTTATATTATAGTTTGGTTTTAGTTTTAGTAACTTGTTGATTGTGGAGGTTTGGGAAACTGGCGCTGGTTTTTCGGTCTTGGCTGTTGGGCTTGCAATTGATTACTAACGTGATTTTATTATACACTAGCGACTAAAGCTCAAACAAAGCGACGAAGCGTACAAGTGACTGCCAAGCGTCGAGACGTCGACAGCGAGCGTTGAGGAGCAGCAGCAGCAGCAACAACAACAGCAGCAGCAGCAGCAGCAGCAGCAACAGACGCCTAGCAGCTAGCTGAGCAGCTGTTTGATATGTTGTTGTTGCTGTTGTTGTTGTTGTTGTTGGTGCCAGACGTTTAACGCCTTGACTGTGACGTTACACTCAAAAAAAGCGAGCGATCGAAAGTGAGTCAAAGCCAAAGCCGTATTTGAGATAAAGTTTTGAGTGAAAAATGCCTTTGCCTAACGAGTGCAAATGCATTAAGGCTTTTGTCTGTGAAACATACATACATATATACATACATACGCGAATTTTCATTTTTGTTTTGGTCTGTTTTGTCTCTTACCCGAAAATTTCCACTTTGCGACTGCAGCAGCGCACTTTGTCAATCTTGTAGTGGGCCGAAGGCAGAATTGGACTTACACAACATGTGCAGCTGTTGTTGCTGTATCCATCTCTTGAATGGTGTTTTTTTTTCTGTTTTCCACAACCATACATTTTCATTACTCTCACAGTTTTCATTTATTTAAATTATGTAGTTGAAGTGATGAAAACGTTACGATCATCCCGTTTTAACTAACTGTAGGTATCTTAAACAAGAAAGGTTTTCTTTAAAATCCATAACAATTACATAATAGTTGCACCAATTACAAATGTATTTGTATTCTCGGTCTGTTGCAAATCCAAGTCAACATACACCCACTCGCATATGTCTGCGTACACCCTTATTTTTACTTTAACAGCTATGTAAGTCAAGTCTTCCCAGTAAAACAAATATATTTGGAAAGGTCGTTTAAATTCGATTTCCTTAATTTTTTGAAAATCCTAAAAATGTCTATTTTTTCCTACTTTTCGCGCAAAAAGTGTCTTTTTTGCACTTTTCAAAGAATTTTAAAAAATACTAGTAAAAATATTTTTGAAAAAATACTCTTAGAATTGTTTCAAGAATTTTTTTGCATTTAAATATTTTTTGTAATAAATCGAGAAAAAAAAGTTGAAAAATCGATTAGATTCAAAATAATCAATGGGTACTCAATGGGTTAAAGAAATTTTTGTATCATTCGAACGGGATTTAAACAACCTTTCCAAATATATTTTTTTTACTGTGAAGACTTGACTTACATAGCTGTCAAAGAAAAAAAAGGTGTACGCAGACATATGGGAGTGGGTGTACATATGTATGTGTGTAGCCCTGTCCGCATTTAGCTTACAGACTATAACGATTAAATTCTTTAAATACACGAGGGTCGGCTTATTAGTCGTTGACCTAAGTAAGAGAACTTCAAATTTTATAAAGAAACAAATTTATTTATCAATAAATTAGCTTATGTTATTTCCCAATGTTTAAGTGGACCGATATGAACTGGATTTGATCAGGAAAGACAATATGAAAATACCCTATTTGCGGTTTTGGTTCAGATACATACATATGTATATATATCTAGAAATAATAAAAAATTTCACACTCAATCTACATTTTTGATTCATAGTTCCGATTTGAAACAAAGTTGATCAGAATGTATAATACGGTAAAAAATGTACAATCTCCGATTTGGGTTGCAATATCAGAAACAACCAAAAAGTTGTTTTTATATTAAAGGTTAGTTTTCAATCAATATTTCTTATGACTATTCGAAACAAATTGATCGTTCGGTATCTAGAAATCTACATACAGTGAATCCAATTAATATTCGGTTTTTTTTTAATCAACTTCAAACTCGAATAAAATGTATAAAATTAACGATAATCAAAAATTTTAAAAGGGTAGATTAAAGCTTATAATATTACCTTTTTAAAAAGGTACATATATCAAGACTTTGTTTCAAATTAAAAGGAGAAACTATACAAAAATAAAAAAAAACTCAAAATTTCTGTTACTTTAATATTCGGTTTTTTCTTATATAACTAAATAATAACCATTTTATCTAGAAAAACAATTCAATTTAATAGTTGGTATAATATCCACTATATTTTATGGTATCACTCAGGCGTGTTGGGATATTTTGTATAATTTTTTGGGTATATTCATGGCCAATTTTAGCCCACTCCTCCTGAAGCCGTTCCTTTAACACGGATAAAAACGATATCGGGGTTTACTTCACAAATTCTCAATAGGATTTGGATCAGGCGATTGGGCGGCGTTCCCAAGACTTTTTGGCGTCAATAGAGAAACTAAGACTTGACTTTATGGGAATTGTTCTTCGGGTCATAGTCCTGATACCACTTGAGCGTGTTGGTAATACCCAGTTTCTCCGCCGACTGCTTCAAATTTCCCATTAAAATTTTTAGGAATCGACAGCTGAACTTTTTACCGATTACGTAAAGACCATTTTAGCCCAAAGAATTGGACGTACTATAAGAAACCAATGGGTACAATGCATTGTAATGGTCGAGTCGCTAGGAAAAAGCCTCTACTCAGATGAACGAAACCGAAAATTAAGGAAAATTTGTTCAGGAGTACTCCAAAAAGGACCAAAAGGGTTGAATTTACATTCTTCTTAGAAAATCACATCATCCCACCAACTTTGGTACTTTTTCTAGCAATCCTTAATTTTTCAATACTAGGAGCGTTGACTTGAAACTAGAGATTAAAACCGAATCCAAATTCGGTTTCAGTTACGGTTTCGGTTATGTTCGCATTTAAGTTTTCGGTTTTCGGTTACGCAAAATCTTTGAATAAAGGTTTCGTAACGGTGAACCGGTTTTTGTATGTTTCGGTTTTGAATTACGGGTATGGTTTTGGTTAACAAAAAAAAATTTCTTTATACAAATATAATTATATTATTAATATAATAATAATTAAAAAACTATTAGTTTCTTAATATTTCATTCACAAATTTATTTCACATATTCATCAGGTTGATCTACATAGTTTAGTTACATTTTAATAATTTTCATATTTCATATAAGAAAATTAAAATCAAAATTAAAAAATTAAAATAAAAATGAAAATCAAATAAAAAATACAAAAATAATAACAAATTATCAGATATCGCAAACAAGAGTCGGAATTTGCAATTTTTAAAATAACAATTTAAGGCCTGTCTCCAGCACCGCGAAAATTTTATGCTAGGAATTTGCTATTTATTTCGTGTGTGTGGGACATAAATAAAACAGCTGTCTTTTGTAAACAGCGCCAATTTTAAAAGTTCAACTAATGTAAAAAAAATTTAAAAAATAAACTCTGACGATGAAGTGATTGTGTTGGTGGCGGAATATATTGTTGCAAAAACAGTTTCATCTCACTTTTTGCTTTTGCGCACAGTTTTTTTTTTCCATTTTTTCAAACGACACTAGCGAAATAATTGTCGACAATATATTCCTGAGCTGTGCATCAGCTGTTCTCTCAGTCCACACACGCTGTCGATAGGCCAATTATCGATATTTATTTGTGGATTTCGTTCAAGTTGCTGGATACTCAAGCAACGAAATCATAAACGAAAGGTTTCGGCCACAGTTTTTTTTATATGAAGTTTGGCCGAAATTTTTATTTTCCGCATTGCTGGATACTATGCTTTAAAATAAAACTTTTTACATTTTTTTTGCAAATTGCTCTTATTTGTTTTTTTATGTATGAATAACCGAAATAAACGGTTACTAAACGGTTATTTCGGTTTACAGAGTTTTGGTTTTAAGGTTTCGGTCAAGGGAAAATATTTTTTTTCGGTTACGGTTTCAGTTACGGTTTAAAATTTCAATGGGTTTTTACCGGTTAAAGATTACGGTTTCGGTTATGGTTTTAATCCCTGCTCGACACACTTAGCTTTTGTTTCATCTGACCATATAACTTTGAAAATAAAATTATTTTGTAATTGCATTGAACTGGAGATCCCACAATCCAGTCACCAAGTAATGTTCGGCAAACCGTCAAGCAAACCGTCAAGCAACGAAAGGAACAATATCTAATAATTCTGCAACTGAATCTTCCAGAAGTGATCGGGAATATGAGTCTTGCTGCTGAAAATAGCATTTTTTAGTAAGATATTGATCCAAAGGACATATGCCTTTTGGTCAAAAATTGGATGCCAAACAAAAATTCCAGTCCATGGTCACCACCATCTCCCGATATGAATCCTATTGAAAAAATTATATAGCTGGCGAAATATGCGGTCCCTCCAAGTGAAATGATGGAGCTGTGGGAGAGGACAAAGGACGAATGGTAGGCTATTCCCCCTGCTTTGGTGCAACGATACTTCCAAAGATTGGAAAATCGCATAAGGGAACTAAAAAACTGAAAGGACTGTGGATACACTATTAAAAAAAATATTTGTTTTAAATATAATTGAAGTGCAAAACTGTAACATTTGGCATTTCTACATTTTGCTTCTGCATATTTCTTCCGGACTAACAAATGGCTTCAAATTTTCAAAAAACATAGTGAAATAAATCGCCATCAATACAAGACTAAGATTTTTCACATACATAAAATATAAAAGAAGATACAGACGTGTTACAGTTTTGCTCGTCCGTGTATATTTTAATTGAAAATGGAACTTAGCAATCAAAATGATACAAAAATAAAATGTATAAAATATAATATTATAAAATAACAATAACAAAATGAAAGATATTCTTTAGTTTATTTGTCATTTTGTGAATTGCCTAGTCTTTAGTTGTCCGGCTTACTACTTTTATGTGAAGCTGATAATTTTCAACAATATAAAAAATATCAACCTACGTAAATATATATTAGAAATAACGACCTATTACTCTCAAAATAATTGAAATAGTAATTTGCGTTTACTGTAGATGAACTGAATTTTTTTGCACGTATTTTTGAAACTTATGTATGTATATGCTTGTCTTGGATAGAAAATCATAAATGTGTTCGGATTGCAGAGTATTTTATTTCGGGTTATCCCAATTAACAAATGTCGAATAATCGACATTGTGTTGTTTTTTCTTTTTTTAATATGTATTTGAAGAAAAATAGGTATATAAAGTGTCCCTCGTTTTTACACTTTAATTCCGAATTCCAAATTGTTGCAGACGGGAGAGCATTTTGAAAATTACTTCATTACCAAAGGTTTTTGCCCTATCTAAGCAAAAATTGCGTAAGTCGATCTCGAGCTTAAAGTTGAAGGCTTTTTGTTAGTATGCAAATTTAGATTTGAATTTTGTGGCATGGCGAACAAACAAATACAGCATCTACACAATATGTATCTGAACAAAAGCAACCGGCCATTTAAGTTGATTTCGATGTCATTTTCGATTTGCCAAGTTTGAAAAGCAACCGAGTGACTAAAATTACAAAATTTCATAATTTTTCGCATATGCAAAGCAGAGCTTTTCAATGTGTTTGTGGGGTATTTGTATCTGAGTGTGTGTTGTCGCATGTGTAAAAATCTAATTTGCCTTAGACTGATTTCGAACGGATGCAACAGCAACATCAGTGAGTCGTCTCGAACTTCGGCATATTTTGGGCAGCGAAATTTGCTTTTCGGTACGCGTTTTGCAATCACAAACTACATATATTTATATATTTATAAATGTCTTAACCAAATCGATTGTGCCACGTCCGTTTGTCTGTCTGCATGAACGAGCCAAACTCACCAAGACTTTGAACTTAGGGACAGCAAATTTGTCATGTTTTAACCAAAAACGAATGCCAGCTAATTTCTGATTTTATTAATTTGTTTTTTTATAACGTGAACTGAGAGCAGTTGACCAAAAGTAATTTAAAATAAAATGAAATTCGAAAAATTGACTTGAACTAAAAATTAAAACTGAAAAGATAAAAAAGAAATCAAATATGTATTTTAAAGTTTATAAGTCTGGGTATAAAACAGAAATTATTAAATAAATTATAATGATAATTAATAAATCTAGCATTTTTTTTAATGGATTGTTGAAAACCCAGATAAACTTAACTAGTGTTGACAGACTGATTTAAAACGCTCCTGTAACAACTTACATACATATGTACTTGCTTATGTACATACATATGTATGTATGTATGCACACATATGTAAAAGCAAAATGACATGTGTGTATTCATGTGCATAATATTCATCTATTATATTTATGCATATATTTTAAAAAATAATTATCATTGAGTTGGATGCAGGGTATCACACTGTCGTGTGCACTCAACTGTAGACTTTTCTACTAGTTTTTTGTGCTGGTCTTGCTGCACAACTCGACATATAAGTAATTTGTAGTTTTCCATGCATGTCTTGAAACAACTGGCTGTTCTGTGTCGTAAACCCAACCAAGCTAGCAACTTGAACGAATTTACGCAGACGGAGTCGCCATCTAACTGGTTATCCTTCAGATCTTAAGCACGTACAGCACACTGACACAAACGCCGCAGTTAAAAAGCTCATATGTACGTTTGTATGAATTGTGATCTGTGGCCGGCACTGGCCGCAATCGTTAAACAGAGTCAACCAATAATCGATCTCAATGTTGTTGGACATCAGCTTAATTTCATAGGCATTTCGGCACATAAATTTAGACGCCGCACAGTGGCTCGCTTTGATTTTTTACTTTGCAAAAATCATATCTTCTGATCCAAATAAGATATTGACAACATTTAGAAAGTATTTAATTGTAAATTCTTGGCTTGTTTTTATTGAAATTTACACCATCGCAATACACTAAAATCATGTTAATATCAAGTAAAGAATTGCAATCCTTCATAAAATAATGTTCTAAAATGTATTTTTTTTATTTTTGTCTTTGTTTTCAAAGTCAACCTCAAAGTATTAGCATTATTTTGGACAAGTCGGTTAATCGCTAATTTGTGACTAATTGCTTGTAATTTGAAAAAAAAAAACAAGAGGGAATAGCTATAGTCGAGCTCCCGACTTTATTATACCCGTTACTTATTTAAACAAATTTTAAATATTTTATGCAAGCTTTTAGGCACTTACATTGCTGATAAACTTTAATCAGCCATTATCACCTTTCTATTTGTCCGATCTTGTTAGGATTTAGTAGGATGGTAGGTAATAATAGTAATTAACGTTAATTAGTAAAAAAAATTCTTAACTTGGCTATATCGACTCGGCTGTTGATGCTGATCAAGAATATATATACTTTATAGGGTCAGAGATGCTTCCTTCTCCCTCTTATATACATTGCAACGGTTATAAAAATTCCATTATTATGCCCACCAAAAAATTTAGTTGTGGGTCACCCTGTGTTCTTCTCATTCGTTTACTCTCAAGTTCGATTGCTTCTGAATGCCAAATTGCATTTGCATACATTTGGAAAGCGGTCAAACTGAAACAAAACAAACTAGTGGTCGGTGCTACAGACGAGCATACTCGACTATCGGAGACCCCGTACTTACTATGGAAAAGCAAACACTTCTTAAAATAAATTATTTGTATAGTTATGTGATAAATGTACAAGGGGGCTCCAGTCGACTACAGCCGAGTTTGCTCGACTGTAAAATACCCTGTGCCCTGGCAGAAGGTTTGATGATGCGGCATTATGTTTTCGACTTGTATTACATCTGCATGTTCTAGTGAATTGATTTAAACCAAATTCGCTCATATTAGAATATCCCAATCTATGAGTTTGGCTGAGATACTAAAAAAGTTTCATACTAAATCTATTTTTTCGATCAATCGTTCCTATGGCTTCTATATGATATAGAGGTCCGATATCAACCAAATTTGATCAGGATGTATGGCACCATTCTATATGCATATTCTGTTGATTTGATTCAGATATCTCAAACAACAAAAAAGTTATTCGTACTAAAATTTTTTTTTGAACTGATCGTTCGCATGGCAGCTATACGATATAGTGGCCCGATCCAAAATCTAAAACAAACTCGATCTTCTTGCAATAAAAACGAACCTACATACCAAGTTTGGAGTCTCTAGCTCTTATAGTCTATGAGATCTACGCGCTCTTACAGACAGACAGACGGACGGACGGGCGGAGAGACTGATCAAGAATATAAATGCTTTATGGGGTATTCCATTCGCCAATTTTTTTCTGTGACAAAGTTAATAGACTCCTATACTTTTTTTTAATTACGGGGTCTAAAAATGTTGACCCCTCCAAGATTGCCGGTCACCGATCTCTTGCGGTAGGAACAGTTGGCCAAGGAAAAGATTTAGCACAAGTTGCTTAGAAGCGCATTGGAAACACTGGAAACTACTAAATAGCCACTGTAGAAGCAAATTAAGAATGAGTATTAAAATTGTTGTTGTGGTTTTACAGATATCTTTAACGAACTCGCAGCGCTCTGCAAGGGCATTAAATCATCAGATTGCCTAGGCCCAGGGTATCCTACTGTCGAGTGTGCTCTAATGTTCCGCTTGTTTCTAAAGAACTTTGATAAATGATACAGATGAAATTTAGGTTTTTATTTCAAATGTTGTAATCAATAAATTATCGATTTTTCGTATATGGCACACAGTATGTATCTGTCACAACCAAAAAATGTAAGCGTGAAGAAGTTAAAAATTCATTGATACAATTATTATGTATATCGACTATACATTGTATAGTATGTATAGTAGGGCGGGTCAATTTTTTTTCGCAAAAATCCACCAGAATCGGAATCTACGATGGATTCTAAGAATCTACTTTTGTAATATTGAAAATTGTTTATATGCATATTTTACAAACTTAATGATCTTTCCAAAACAGAACCACTTTATTGAATAACTAGTTTTAAATTGCTGAAATTAAAACCAGCTTGAGTTGGATTTTTGATCAAATCTCCGAGACTTAGATTTCTGTGACACCCAAGTATAAAAAATGAAAATGAAAATTTAAATTTTATTTTAGTCAAAAATAATATGTATTATTGAGAAAAATATAGATCTCTAGAAATATTCCTTACTATACATATCTGTATATGTATGTTTGAATAAAATATAAAAGCTTTTTGTCCTGATCGACTGACTAGAAAGCTTAAATTTCCGAATTACAGAAAATGAGCATAAAAATTCTTTAACCAAGTACTAACAAGTGAAACGCTAAAATGAGTATCAAAGTTCCTAATATAAGTTTGATAGTCAGGGTCGACTCTCAGATCAAGTTCGTAAAATTTTAAATCAAGTTCTTTTATAATTACACACATGATTTAAGCGTTCGCTTGCTTATAATTCCCAAATGGTTCATGCTTTTCTGTTGAGGTTAAGTTTGAAGGGCACTTAGATTCAGATATCTTAAACAACAAAAACTATTTCGAAGCTGTCATACGAAACAAACTTTAAAATTGTTAAAAACATAATTTTTGGTCTTGCACTGAAAAGCGTATTACTCCGCCATCTATCCATTGATTCTCGTAAGCAATAACTTATTTTTTTCGTAACAGTATCGGCTTTCTGTTAAACATTTAAAATTAATTTTACCTTAGCGATCTCTATTTTTTCTGGGGCGATTTGTGACCCCTCGAGCCCCAAAAATCACAAAAACAAGACCAGATTTTGGAACGTATTAAAGTCGCTAGCTTCTGAACTAGGTAACCGATCTCAAAACTGTGTGAGAAAAAGTTGTAGAAGATTAATTTGAGTGCTTTTTTTTGGCCACATCGGTTACTTAGATCTCTGGGTATACTCTAAAACAGCGGTGGGCACAAATTTGGAACTTGGGAGCTAGACAACTGTGTGTAGCTGTGTCTGCATTGTTGTTGCGTCGCGACGCGTCGTCTCGAGTTGAGCTGCTTGTGTGCGTTTTTGATTCGGAAAAAAGTGAATTTTTCAAAAAACGTTTATATAAAAGAATTTTTAAGTGCGATTTTCGTGCTTAGTGGGCCAAAGTTCATAAGAACATGGTTTTGTACAAAGTTCCTGAATTAAAGGAACTTGCGCCAACTTTGAATTTAACTTAAATCAAGATCAATTTTATAGAAAATTTATGTTTGAAAATACTAAAACACTTATATTTTGTACTTAAAATATCGTACTTGAAATAAGATCGATATACTTGACATTAGTAATTGCAATCTTATGCTGCATTTACACTGTTGACAAACAAGTTAATTTTTATGCCAACAGAGTCAATCCTAGTGTAAACAGGGGTCAACACGGCCAACAGCTGCGTTGACTATAAATTGACAATGCGAAAAACGACAGTTGACATTGTGAGTGTAAACATAGTGTAAACACTTATTGTCAACTGTTGAACTCGTAATTGACGCGTTGACATTGGAAATTCAAATTGACTACATGTTCATTCTTTTTGTTTTATGTTGACAAACTTTGTGTACTTATCAGAGGTGGCAATATTTCGATTTAACTATCAATGTTGATTGAATAACATCTTTTTTTGCGGTGAACTGTATGAAAAATCATAGTTACTTTTAAAATTTTAAGTTATACAAATTCAGTTATAATATAAATAAATTAAACTATCAGGGGTGCCACAGAAATCGCAAGCGAAATAGAATTTAGCATTTTCACCAACCTTTTCGAAGTAGGCAAGGGTTTGTTTAGCAACTTTTTTAAGTTTTTTATTGCAGAACAACGCTAGCAACTGTCTACCATTAGTCTGTCAACTCTTCGTGACAAATTCTTTCTCAAGTTGCATAATAAGTTAAAGATTATTTTTTTGGGTCAAATTCGGGGTCAAAGGTCGCGGAAATGCTTAGTATGAAAAACTTTTTTGTTTCTTAGAATATCTCAACCAGATTATATAATATGTTTGGGACTGTCCTTACATTCTAACCAAATTTGGACAAAGTCGGATTGCTACATCATATAGCTGTCATAGGAAGAATCGGATGTAAATTAACCTTCAGAATCAAAAACTCTGTTGTTGTATGAGATACTCTAACAAAATTCACAAATTTACGCTTCGCGAAAAATTTTGACTTTTTTTGAACTTGACAGAACGTGCTACAAAAAATTAAATATCTCGAAGTTCTGTGGCACTGAGAAATTTTTCGAGCAGAATTGCTTTTCTCTGAATTCGATTTCACTATTGATTGTCGTAGCACACCTGCTGGTGAGAAATCAAGTTCGAAATGTGGTTTTGAACGTACGAAATACTTGACTTTTTCCCTCTGTGCATATAAAATTTTTGTTAAATTTAAATAGAAACAGCGATTATGTATTAAGTCTAGGCGTTCAAATGCATTTTATCGTGCAGGGATATGAATAAAAGCAAAAAGAAGCAGTAAAATGTTGTGTCCCTATTATTATTTCTGCCCCTGTCATATCATATCAAAATATACTGGGGTGCCATAGAAATCGCTTTCGCTTGAATTTCACTTAAATTTCGAAGAAGTCGTGGGACAAACGTTTCTAGATTCTAGTCCTGATTCAAACTTATAAGCTCTATTAACGATTTGATCCAAACAAACAAACAAGCAGACTGACAGATTGACTTTTCATCTGATTTTTGGAGGGCGACTAAATATTTTAAAATGAATTATTTTTTGAACCAGTGGTCGCATTTCGATAATCGAGGTGTCATTCGACGCGTATTTTTGATTAAAAAGTAAAAAATCAAATAAAAATTCAAAAAGGCTCCAACAGCCCCATTTGCTCCAATCATTTTAATTTTGCCCGTCCCATTAACACCTGTTTATCTCACGAACCAGGTGAGTTTCCAGAAGTCTTAGTATGCAAATTTGTAAGTTAAATTGATACCTTTCGATCGGTATATAACTCGACCCGATCGGAGGATCATAGCAAATTTTCCATTCTTTGGCTTAAATCTGTTCACTAAATCACACATGTACACGTAATTGAAAATAACCAATCGACAATTTAATTTAATTTTATTTTAAGTTTAACGGGTTTGCAAATACATATTAGGCTGTTGGAGTTCCTTGGCACAGGGTATCCCATAGCCGAGTACACTCGACTGTAGCCGCATCTGCGAGCGAAGCGATCCGGGGGTAGGCAAGTGAAGCGAGCAGGGTGCGAAGCCCCCTCGTTATTATTGACAACATAACTATTCACCAAAATGACGATCTTACTATAATTTCATCACCTGGGCCTCAGCGCAGTGTTATTTGAGTTGTTTACTGTGGACTTAGGTAATTCTATTTGTTCTATGAAAGCCTAGAAAGCACACATCACAAAACATAGCTGGCACAATTTTATCTTAAAATAAAATGGAGCTTTGCGAAATTCGATCTTTAAGTGGGTCAAATTCGGGGTCAAAGTTAAAAATACGAACAAAATTGCGTAAGGTGAAAAACTTTGGTTTTTGAAATATCATTAAAAATTTACAGCTAGTGTATTTCGGACTGTCTTTTTTTCATTGTGACCATATCTACTAAATCATATAGCTCGCATAGGAACAGTGGGATAAAAATTAATGTTTAGTTTGAAAAGCTTTATATTTTCTTAAGAAATCTCTACCAAACTCACAGATAGTATACATGGGACCACCTGTTATTGAAACAAGTCGATTGCTATATTATAAATGCAAATTTTCCTTTAGTATGAAAATTCTCTTAACCAAACTCACAGATTGTAAGTTTGGGACTGCCTCTTATTCGTCAAAATCAGATTACTGAATCATATGGCTCCAATGGGAGTAATCGGATGCAAATTAACCTTTAGTATGAAAATCTTTTTAGCTTGTAAGGAAATGTAAGCCAAAACTACGGATTGTATAATTGGGACTGCCTGTTATTGGTCAAAATCGGGTTGGTATATCATTTACACATTTGTAACTGCCGTTGAAAAAATCGAAATCAAATAAACACTTAAGGGCGCTTTAGACGAGCACTTTTTCACAGACACTTTCTGTCAAAAAGCGATTTTTTCGTGTCCGTATCGCTCACCATCGATCACCGATGGAATAGAACGTGTTCTATTCAATCACCGATGGAATAGAACGTGTTCTGTTTTCATCGGTGAGCGTCGGGTTTTCACCGACGCTTTGAAATTTTGCGTGGTTACCCGACACGGACAGCCTTTTTACAAAAAGTGTCGGTGAAAAAGTGCTCGTCTGAACAGAGCATAAAGCATTAAAATATTTTTACTGACTTTCATAGATTAGCTTTTCTTGTCAAATCAGGACTTTGCCTCCTATCATAGCCTTCTTCCCGTCTTGCGGAATGAAATACGAACAAAATTTAACATATTCTCAATAAGCTTCAAAAATTGACAGAGCAAAACAAAACTCACGATAATAAACGGTACTATTCCAGCAAGCATTTCTACAAAAATTAGCTAACTAGACCAGCGGTGGGCACGAAATCTGAATTCGTTAGCAGCCGCTGGCTCCCGGAGCCATTGCATGCCCACCGCTGTTCTAGACAATGCGTAGTTGCTGAAATATCTCTGAGTACAATATAGAGCAGGGGTGCCCATCGCCTATGCACACAATGCCCATTTGTTATTGTAATGCCCACGGGATATGGTAAGTAAAACAGAATACACATAGCTTTGAAATTCCTGCACACTGAATATTACACTAACAACTTGCAGAAAAACAAGAACAACTTTTTCCTTCTTGCTTCCCATCCATTTTCGGTGCATGCAAAACAAAAACAATTGCATTGCGTCGGTTATCTTTTGCTAATCCGAATGTAATTTGTTGTTGTCTTATCGTTTTGTGTACACTGGAAAAGAAAAACTTGACTTCGCTTTCAAACGTGTGATGCGTGTGACTTTTTGAACAAACATGTTTCTATTTTTTTTTTCTGTGTACCCATTGAAATAGAAAAAAAAGTTCGTTACAAGTATGCGTGTGATTTCTTGTATTTGTATTAGTGCGTGCACATCCATAAGGCAGCTTTGGGCACCCCTGATATAGAGTGTCGAAAATTGAGTTGTACATATTTCGCAAACAATCCAACTCAGACGAAAAATGAAATTTTCCATTACTTTTCTTCGATGGGCTTTAAGAAAACTTTTATTTATAAAGTAATTTCTGATATTCGAAATAGGAAAAAATGTCAATTACAACATACTGAAGTTAGAACAAAATTAAAGTCTGAAACTGTGGGTCGCACAGCTAAATCGTATCGTGCACTAGCCAAAAAATGCAATATGAACGACAAACCTGTTAAAAAGTACGTAAAAGACATGGTAATAATGTTCTAAAAAAACCGTTCCCAAAGTCTCAGAAAAACAAAGAGAGACAATAAAACTTCGGCTGCGTTATTTTTCCAGAAATTTGTTTTTTGCAATAGTTTTTTGTATAATGGACGATGAGACGTATTTCACAATGGAGGGAAATGAATGGACTCCGAAACATTACTTTAAGCTTCCCAATAAAGATGGGCCCGAGCCGGGTCGGGCTTCGGGTCCAATGGGCCTTTTACAAAATTTTCGGGTTCGGGCCGAAAAATGTCATTTCGGGTCGGGCTGGGCTCGGGCCTAACTTCAAAGCCCGAAAGCCCTGAACATGCCGAATCTATTGCAATATTTTGCTACCCGAATTTGGTCATACTACAAAAAATTCCGTTATATCCGTGAGTTATTTATTCAACTTCTGAACAAGCTCATGAGCTCATTTTGCTTATGAACCCAAGAGCTAATTCAAATCGGAGCAAATTATGGGTACCACCTAGAGATGGGCACGGGCCGGGCCGGGCTTCGTGTCCCGCGGGCCTCTTCAAAAAATCACCGGGCTTCGTGCATGAAAATCGAAAACGGGCTTTTTTCGTGCGGGCCCGGGCCTAAGCAAAAAGCCCGAAGCCCGGTAGGCCCGAAAAGTAAATTCATATCGATTAATAAAAATATTTATTTATTATTAAAATATTTATTTATTTTTTAAAATAGGTAACTGGTAATATCATTTACGCATCTCTATTATCGATATGATTCTTATCGACATTAAAAAATTATGAATAAAAAAAATTAATTTAAAAAAAAAGGGTATAGTGGTTTCGGGCCGGGCTCGGGCCGGGCCGGGCCTCTTGAAATTTGACCGGGCTCGGGCCGGGCCGGGCCTCTTGAAAATTTGACCGGGCCGGGCCTGGACCGGGCCAGAAAGATTTATTTCGGGCCCGGGCCGGGCCGGGCCTTAAGAAGGAGGCCCGTGCCCATCTCTAGTACCACCATTTTAAGGATTTAGTTGTATCCAGAATAAAGTTGACAACAAACGTTATGACGGAGGAGTATGAAAAACTCAAGCTCAAATTTGGATACAATTTTATTTTAAAATAAAAAATTGAAATAAACTAAATTTTGTTTTGTTTTTTTTTTTTTTTAATTTTTTGGGCCGGGCCGGGCGGGTTTTGGGCCTCACAGCGGGCTTGGGCCTTTTTTCCATTAGGAATTTCGGGCTGGGGTCGGGCCGGGCCTAAAAAATGAGGCCCGTGCCCATCTCTACTTCTCAATACTCAACCACCTTAAAATGTGACTGAAATTACAAAAACAAAGTTTCCCAAAAAAGTTTTATTGTGGCTGGCCATAGGCGGGCGTGGCATCAGTGATCCAGTATTTTTTAGAACAGGATTGGCTGTTAATGCGCAAAATTACAAGGACAATTGCCTTCCAGCGCTTAAAAAATTTATTGATAAATATCATACGAATGATAATACGGTATTTTGGCCCGACTTAGGGTCTGCTCATTATGCCAAAACCACTCTGGAGGCTCTTGGCCATTTGAGCATTGAGTATGTGACCAAGCTGCAAAACCCACATTTGGAGGGCCAATTGAAAAGTTTTGGTGAAATTTGAAAAGAAATGTATACAGCACAGGATATGAGCCCAAAAACATCGACTGTTTAATATTAAAAATCAAACGAGAGCTTGCCAAAATGGACATAAAAGAAATTCAGGCGGCTATGCGCATGGTACTTGAAATAAATTTGTTATTTGCATTACAATAGTTGTTTGTATTTCATTCCGCATACATTAGTTCGCCAAATCTGAATTTATTTTCCGTCAAATTAGACGATTTTTCGGCAAATATTACTTTTTTTTTATCACATAATCTGACTTTTACACAAAGTCTAATTGAAGGGAAATATTTAAAACAGCGGACAGCGGAAAGTTAATTTTTTTTTAAAAAATGGTTTATTATAAAAACTTGTTATTTCGAACAATTTTGAAAAGCCAGACAATTAAAGACCAGACCGTAAGATTAACGGATATCCGTATTACCGACTTAAAAAAAATATTGATAATCTATTAAATTCTATTTAGTTTTAATCATTTTATTTTGCATAATTTTAATTTTTAAATATCTTTTCTTGAAACTTCACACTTAAATCCAAATTTGATATTGCTTGGGAGGTAGGAATCTTCGGTTTATTGTATATGGTATTTCATTTCCATCACGGATTTCCATTTCGATAGTCTTCTTCCGTCTTACTATCAGTAAGCACTCTTTTACTACTTTTATTGTAGTTCAACAAAAACATAATAAGGGCAACTTTGATCAGAAATCATAACTTTTTATATTTAACAGGAAATTTCGAACAATAAAAAATGTCACACAAACTTTCAAGAAACTAGTATTCTGATTTAATAAAAAAAAAGCATGTCATTCAGTACATAAATATGTATATTTGTGGTAATTTCCATAATATCAAATCAGTTGATTAAGCGAAGAAATAAAGACATGGACTACTGATCAACTGCGTATTTGTTAAAGACATATTAGTTACTTATGCAATGCAAGGTGCACTGAAGCGAGGGTAGGTGGAGTAAGGGGGGCGGCGCCCATACGCCCACACGCAAATAAGAAAAAAAGTGACAAGCGCTGAAATGAAATTGAGGGGATAGGCTTAATTGGCTGATCGATTCATGGATTGATATATAAGTAAGCTACATTTTTGAACAGAGTTTTAGTGTAGAGTCGAAGCCATGAAAAATATGATGGGGTCCCAGGTACAACTGCTGCTTCTGCTGATCTGCGCCTCTTGGGTTACTAGCGCCCGCCTCAGTGGACTAAACCTGCAGTCTCAATATCTACGAGCTATAACCGCATATCGGCGGCTGGAGCGTAGCTTGCCCCCTCAGGACCTGCGTTCATTAATCGCCTTAGGGATATTAAATGGAGCTCGTCAGACAGAACACCAAATGGAGGAGAATCTGGTGCAAGTAATTAAAAGGTTCCTCCAGGAGACCGATTTCCAGGCGAGTAATCAAGTGCTTCCCAAGATTGATGAGATCAGAAAGGAACTAGTGCGTGATCAGCGTGCACTCAACATACTCGGCAGTGCCATAGATCTATTAAGCGGTACTAAGAATGAACAGCAGCTTTCCCAGGAGCTTCGCAATATGCGCGAGCAGCAGCCCTTGGATTTTCAGCCAGGATTCGCAGAACAGGAACAACTGGGTGAAATATTGGGACAGTTACGGCTTCACATATTGACGAAGATTCCTCAGATGAAGAATGATTTAGATGCCAAGATTACAAACGCACTGGAGCAAATCTTAAAACAGGCCACTGTTGATGGACCTCTAGCCAAGATCAGTCATAAGGTTGTTCACAAAAGGGCGGCGAATGAGCATTTGAAAGAACAACAAGGAGATAATCGTACAGAAATGCATACAGTTACATCAATAGTGTCGGAGGTAAGTGAGTCGACCTTGCAGTGTGTTCGAATTGTTTAGATAATGAATTACTAATTAATGTAATAAGCAGGATGATTTTCGAAATAATCTTGTGGAAGATCAATTTGAGAGAAGTGGTAACAACAATAAAGAACCGCAGTCGAAGGACGATTTCGATGATGTTGATGTGAGTATCCCATTCAATAAGTCTTGTTTCTTCAATGTGACTAACCTGACGTTTAATATTATTTGAACAATTGCCATTCATTTATACAATTCTCATGTTGACCATCATGAAATTTCATATGGGACTTTTTTTTTTATTTGTTATCAATGGGAGCATGGGATCCACAATTTAAAGTTAACTTAACCTAAAGTAAGGAAATTATTACTTAAAGCAGAGGTGGGCACGCAATGGCTCCGGGAGCCAACGGCTGCTAACGATCGATTTGTTTGTATAGACAGACAGTCAGACAGAACTAAATGGACTCGGATGTTAAAACTGATCAAGAATATATCAACGTAATGAAATTATTACTTAAAGCAGAGATGGGCACGCAATGGCTCCGGGAGCCAGCGGCTGCTAACGGATTCAGATTTCGTGCCCACCGCTGACTTAAAGTAAATATAAATAAAGATCGCTTCGCTCGCCCAATATCTTAACCAAAATCGCAGATTAAGAATTTTCTATTGTCTTAAACTACCTTACCAAGTCTAGTTCCAATCGGTCCGCGATTCCACAACCTTAGACAATCTTATGTTTTGTACTGTTGAGATTTAACCGTACCACCGAAGCGAGTCTACTTTACATAAATTGCAGCCTTCATAATACTCACAAAAATCTAAGACTAAAGCAGTGTTATATTGGCGTGTTTGAAGTCGAAAAATGTTGCAGTTAAAAATATGACGAAAACTAACGCCAAACAGGAAGATGGAGACGGTTTTTCGGAGCTTGGTGAAGATGATGGCGATACTGGAAGTGCTGGAGGTGCTGGCGGAGGCGGTATTGTTGGAATAATCGGCAGCTTGAGTGGCGTGAGTGTAAATATTAGTATAACAAGTAGACCATTACTAATTGATTCAGATTGCAGGGCGAGAACGGATCAGATGTTGGCGCGTTGATTGGTGCACTCACTGGCATCATATCGACTTTATTTGGAGTAAGTTTATGGTAAATGGGATGTTAAAGTTACTAATTATTATTTTGTTTCTTTCACAGCCCGGTGGTCTGGACATTGAATCATTGATTAGTACAGCCACATCGTTGTTGGCCGGTTTGTTGTCGGGTAACAAGAACTTTGGTGTCGTCCTCGGTCAATACGTGGGTACTGCGTTCGATGGCCTGTCTGGTGGAGGCGGAGCGGTAGGAATTCGGTTTTATTAATAAATGCGCAGTTTTGAATGTAAAGTTTTGTTTTCTTCTTTCAGATCAACAATGGACAATTTCTTGGTCATTTTTTTGGCACCGTGTTAGCAGCACTAAGCGCAGTACTTATATTCATTATCTTAACATACCCAAATTTTTCTGACGGTACTACTAACCCTAGTTTTAATACCCAATAATTGTGTTACTGTCTGCAAGCATAATAACAGAAATGAATTCCTTGTTTTTCTTTATAGGATCCGGAGGATGAAGGCCTGCCGCAACCTTTGACATTTACTAAGAATTTCGTCAATGGTTTTATTGAGTCAAAGTTTAGGCCCATTTCAGGCGAAGCATCCGAGGAACGTCATGGCAGCAGTGAATTAGCATACCAAAAGAAAAAGGAAGGTGGTGTCGCTTCCTTTGACTCGGGATCATTTGTGAAGCAGATCTCATCGCATTTGGTTAACACAGCTTTAGGACTTCTGCTGAATTCAGCGCTAGGTGCTTCTGGTGGTGCCTCACATGCTTCTACTGGATTGTTTTCGAGCAGCAGCCATCACATGAAGACGAGCACGGGAGGATCATAAACGCATCTGCTCATGATTGAAAAATAAGGGGACACCACATATTTTAAGAGTTTTTTTTTTTAATGTCTAGCTCCTTCATCCATTATCCTCCTTTACAAACAGATCTATATATAAGCTTATTCATAAACATTCATTAATCAAAACAGCAGTTGGGCGACTAGGATCAAACCATTATTACCTATAATGTCAGACAGAGCCAGTTTATTTTAAAATTGTGCCAGTGGGGACGTAACTCGAAATGACACTACTATTAATTTTGTGTGAAATGTTTTTAATTCCGGCAGGTTTGCGAACATACCAAAAAATTGTTCACCAAATTTTAACACGATTGAGCCATAAATAGTGAAGGTATTCACAATTTTACGTTAAATTAAAACCTGTCGAAATGTATGTATACCAAATTTAATGGAATCAGCCTAAGCGGCGGTTTGGTAAAATTGCTTAGTTTTTTTTTGTTACTTTTGTTTTTTACTCTTAATAAATTTTTTTTTTAAATTAAAAATGCTGTGCATTTTATTGTCATTGCGCATTGTAAAATAATTTGCAAGATTCAATTGCATTTTTTTTTATTATTTAATTGTGAATGGAAACATGGTCTGGCTAGTTGGTCTTATAAATTCTGATACAATTTTTTTTTTTGGTCATAGAAAAGAATGGTTGATAACACTATGTAGTTTACAAAATCAAAAAAAATTTTTGCTTCTCATGTCTCAGTGCACTTTTCTTACATACTTTGGTCCAAAATGATATTTCAAAATTTGTGTTATGAAAGCATTTTCGAAATATTAATTTTTTTCCAAATTTTCCAAGTTGATCCGAGAAACAAGCAGCTCATAACAATATGGCGCCCAACGTGGAGCCTCAGGTTTATGCAGCAGCATCAAGTTGCGATTTGCATTTTGGTTGCCTTGTTCCTCGTCTGCACTGCGACCAGTGCTGCCCTGTAAGATAATAGAGAGCCTATTATAGGTTAAGGCTTTTTATGAACTTAAGCACCGTGATGTTCTTATTTCCCCATATCTTGTAGGGTGGTGTTGTCGCACACCCTAGTAATTGTAGCTTTGCCTGCAGAGTGCTGGGCATGCACATAACATGTTCTGATGCTTTCTGCTCCACTGCACAGAACCTGCAGGTTTCAGTTTTAGAAAGATTAAATTTCTTGAAGTGGTATCTCAGTGTCCTGTGAGATAACCTGTGAGGATTCGAAGATCTATTAGATTGGCAAGAAATCGTTTTGCTTGCCGCTGGCCATCACTGTCTAATCAGTACTTGCTAAGCTTTTTTCCTCCCAATTCCTTATAGCTTCCATGGTGTGTCCTTTTTGTAAGACCACAGAAGGGTTCAGGACCTATTATTGCCCCTTTCTTTGCGAAACAGTCTGCAATCTTATAGTTAGAGTCTGCTAGAGTGTTCCTCTCCCCCAGGTCTACTTGACATAGGCAGTTATCAACGAGTTTGGATATTATCTTAAGGGATTGTAGGGCTTGCGTGAATCCCTGCTTGGAATATGGAGGGGGTTTTCCCCATGAATATTGACCTGCGGAACCGTGGTCCATACTCGCTAACCCCTGTGTTGCCATTTTCCACTTTGAAGCCATCCGTATACCAGACTTGGGATCCAGATGGTATGCAAAGATTTGGATTATTCCAGAAGTTTCTGTCATTGATAAAAACAGTTAAGTTCCTTCTGAATATCATAGTTGGGAGTTGTACATCTGATAGATGTACAATAGGGCTTGTGAAGAAGGTTTCATGGACCTTAAGATGCCTTGTCAGATCGACACTTTTTAGGTTGGCAACACCCTGGAGCCTGAGGGCTCTTAGACGCGCTTCCCTTTCAATTAAAACCGTAAGGGGTGAGATTCCTGTAATGATGCTCATGTGCTAATTGCACCAGTCATGCCCACACATACAAGGCGTTGAAGCTTACTTAATTCAGTTGCCACGTTGTTTAACCTAAGTCCACCAAGCAAGAGATTCATAGTTAAGGATAGGTTTCACAATGGTGGTCAATGGCCAGAAGATCATTTTGGGATTCAGACCCCATGTACAACCAAAAAGTAGGAAAGAAAACAAAAAAAGTACCCGAAAAGATCCATGGATCCTGTAAAAAGGCAGCGTCTAGATCTTCAGTAGCAAATCTGCAGCTCAGCACGTCCGGGGTCGCCTTTGCATGGTGCAGATTTGATTGTAGGCACCTAAAATGCCTTTTGTTGTTGTCGGTGGAGTGTAGGGTGGAGTGGGCCATTAGTCCCTTCTCCTGTAGCGAGCGGCCCTCTTCTTACCCCTGTTGCTGCCAAGCAACACGGTCTCCTCTGGGGATCTCCTGGTACCCTTGCCGTGTCAGTGTATCATAAAAACGGGGAGCTGGTCACCCAGCAGGAGCGGTAAAACCCTCTTCCCGCCCAAAAAAAAAATCGTATGCCCATTGAGGGATCATTCAGTTCATTGCAATTGTTTGTGCAAGCACACAATCAAATTTCTCTCCTTAGCATCCAGGCACTTATGACACGGGCTGCCAATAGTGCAATTCTGGAATTCCTCAGTGTGTGGACTGACACTTCACAGAAATGGCTTCCAGGTTAGTGCCAATATCGCCTCTGTCCCAATAAAACCATTGCGGACCTTGGGAAATGCTTGCTGTTCATCGTCATTGAACTGTCCGTTTAAGCTCAATAAAAAAAAAAGAAAGTCAAAACTCGCGTGGATCACACTCCTTGGAAAGGCACCCCCTAACAGTGAATGTACTAGCAGCAATAACGTACTTGTGTTGGGATCCACAAAGTAGTTGAAATTTAATGTATGAGGAGGCGGAGAAGGTGGAGAAAGCAAAGAAGACGAGCGCGTAGCGCTCACCTACACCTCTACTACGCAGGAAGCTGAACTGAATGTCTTCTTTAAAGCCTCAAAGCTTTAGCGTACGCCCATGATGGCTTCTCATACGCCGGCGGCACCCTTGCCCGCAGCACTGCCACAAACCTTCGCATTTAAAGTAACGGAAGCGAGTATAGAGAATGTGACTCCAACGAGAGCTGGGATCATTCTGAGTCCAGCAAATCAAACGCAACCGTCAAAGAAGTCCAGAGCAAAGGCCTCGCTCACGGAGTTCGAGGAAATTGACGCACTTCTGGATGAAGTGCTCTTCAAAGATAACGAAACTTAATTGAGAAGCATCAACCAAGAGTTGAAGAAGTCGCTTCCATGATGAAGGAGCTTTTGCACTCACAATTATGTGACCACAACATCGCTTCAATAGAAATATCATCAGCAATTAAAACGCAATTCATACTCATAAGAGCCAGCAAAAGACTCCGTCGGAGATTCCCGACAAGGTACCTAGGCTAGCACTGCAGATACCAGGCAGGAAAATTGCAGTGCAGACCTTAGCGCCGCGAAGAGAGCGAATCCGGCGCCTTATCGCCAAGTTCTGAGCCAGCCCAGGAAGCCGAGCGATGGAACCACTGCATTGAACCAAAATCAGGAACAGCAAAGTCTGTCTCTGACTCCGACACAACCTTCTGCTGATGCAAGGTACAAGGAAACCAGAAGTGGACTGAGGTGAATACAAACATCGCGATACTAAAGGATACAAGACGACCAGACGCGATCATCGTAAATTGCTCGAAAGCAACTCCCCATTTCGAGATGCTCAAGATAGTAAAGACGGAGCTCAACCTACGTGTAAATGGCAGAATATGTAGCCAATGCTCTGAGGGAATATCAAACGTCAAGGCACAATTGTCAAAGAGCCCGATTGTCACCCTTGCATGACCTAAGGTATGTTTCATGTACGGGCGCAGCAACATGAACACCAATTGGTCATATGTAAGCAAAATGAAGTTTGCAAGCGATTTGTAACCGTACGAGCCATTTTTTGTTCATCCTTTAATGCTGGAACACATCTCATCATTTCATTATTAATAATTTTGGAATATTTTAATGTCCTTCAAATGGTGGTGCGACTAACATTTTTGTCAATAACATCCTGTAGGTCACCCAAACTCCGTGTGGGATTGCTGGCCTTATTAATAATTTTCGTCTTATCTTGGCTGGAAAGTGTTGATGGCCCTCCTCTGCGCTTATGGGTTCCTTAAGATTCAGGATCCCTTAAAAAATTTTGGATTAGCCTGTGGCTCCTGCCCAGATTACGCGATATCTTCGTTTCACTGCATCCTTATTCTTTGTAAGCGATTATTTTTCCCTTTTCAAGTTCTGTTAAACTTTTCCCACGCGGCATAGCTTATTTATTCTTATATTTGTCCAAAGCATCACCAAATAATAAAGAACCTTCCACTTGCACTCATAAAACTCATATAAAGCAAGTGGCTTTATAAATGTGAAACAGGCTAAAAATGGATTTCTCGCAAAAGCAAAAGTACCGTTATCTAAACAAAGTCCAAACTTCGTGTGCATTATGGTTGCATCCAAACAGATATCTCATTAGTACATCGTAGTCGCGAAAAATGTACAGTTACAGTAATAAAGCCAAAAAATGTGTGGCGTTATAAACATGAAACGTAGCTTATGCGCCTTGGTCTTCAAAGAGAAAAGGAGGGAATTAAAGGAGGCGATCAAGCGAAGCAAGGCCAGACACTTTCAGAAGCTTTGTGATGCCGCAGATCTGCAACCATTTGGAACCGCATATAAGTTGGTCATGAAGAAGCTATGCAGGCAGCTGATGACCAATTGCCCACATCAGCTTGGGCGAACAGTTCACACACTCTTTCCTCGCCAGCCAGCCTCATGGACGTACCTTTCTGTATCCGAGGATGCAATTCCAGCTACAGTCGGTGCGCTCAACGTGTCACTTCGTGCTTCCGCACTGTGTCGCAAGATGATGCTTTGGTCATAGCAGGCATGATCCCCCTTAGACTGCTGGCAGCGGAACGCCAGAACGGTACGTCAGTTAATAGATGACTGCCTGACCAGACAATCTTGGGATGGCAACGTGAATGTGAGCAGGCAAGCAACGGCAGCTGGACGCACCGACAAATCCCCGAGCTGAAACTTATCTAGCGCGTTGACGTGGGTTGAAAGATTTCTACCTGGCCCAGGTACTGACCGGTCATGACTGTTTCAAAGCGTACTTGTTTGGCTTCAAACAAGAGCTTGACCCATATAGAGTTGTTCATTGTAGTTCAGTTGAAGGATTTACTTAATTTTTGGTGAGCGAACTAATCGCTCATTTAGTTTAGTTGCTTATCTCAATCGATGTTTCGCGTCTCATTATCGTTCAAAAGATGTGCGTCAAGTTAGCTAAACACATTCGAAAAAAACTACTTTTAAGGGATGGATAATTTGCCGTTAATTATCCGTAATTTATTCGTGAAAAAATTAATTTTGCCGCTCTTTTATTTAAAAAAAAAAATAATGTTCTGCTAACTTGATATCAAGTTAGCAAGACACTCCCACAATTTTGACAATTTTCGAAAACTTTTTATTGTGGAATTTGCCGTTAATTATTCGTGAAAAAATTAATTTTGGCGCTCTTTTATTTAAAAAAAAACTAATGTTCTTGTGTTTCAAGTTAAACTGATCTTTGCTGTTATTTTAACATTTTACAGTTATGTTAACATTTCTGGTATGTAACATAACAGTTTTAGTATTATAATGTTTAACCAGTTTTTGTGGCATTAATTAATTTTCACAATTGTGCAAATTTTTTAATTTTTTATACTAACACATAAATACATTAAACTAGCAATCGGCACGGTTTTATCTCGAGCGCATAGGAAATTTTCCTGGCGACTGCGCTGCGGCTCATGTACACTCACGCACACGTCGCTGCTACGATTTGTTTCTGTTACGTCGCTGTTAGACGAACAAAAGTGCACACTAACGTAATGCAAACATATGAATGTATAGATGCCGAACACTGAATTGAACTGTTAACTGAAAAATTTGAAAATAAGTTAATATATGAGAAATATGATATAGCACGCAAGCGAAGCGGGTATTGGGTGCACCTATCGCTTTTGAAATTTTTATGTGGATTCTCCTTCTATATTAATGAAAATATACAAAACTATCTACTTTATGTATATAATTACAATTTTAACTTTCGTTCTTGCTTATAATCTACCAATATTGTCGTCATTATGGGCAACGTCACTACTTTTGGTCAAAGTTTCGGCCATATACCCAGCGAAACTCTAAACAGTTCGATGTTTCGCTGGGCCAGTCAGCTGTTTCAACAGCGTTGCCCATTCTGTTCATTTACTTAACAGCTCTGTTATTTTAGTTAGAACTGCGGACGCCCCAGCGTAGCTAAATGTCAAGTTCTTCTTCTTCCCCTTACGCCAGCGTTTTTTTATATGGAGTTTGGGTTTACGCTGGGCCTTTTTTTTTCATGAGTACTATGCTTAAAAATAAAGAAGCGCCAAGATCGTTTGAGTCCCATCATAGGTCAGTAGTTCGTTAGCGTCTTATTCTCGTTCAATAGTTCGTTCGAGTCCCATTATCGTTCAATCGTTTATTCGAGATGAATTATAGCTCGTTATATTTTAAAATAGCATTGAAAAATAATGGCAATCTGTGATTTTAAAAATAAAAACAATAAAATTCACATCTTAATCCATCTTTCCAGTATTAATACCGAAGATAACAAATATAAAATAAAAACAAAAGCAAAATAGAGACTTGTGTGAGAAAATTTATAAATCAGTGCAAGTCTGCCAGCCAAAGAGAAAAAGTAATAGTAATTAGCATACAGGCTAGCAACATATAATTAACAGATTACCTATTCCCTATTGTAGTGTAAAAAAGTCAATTTGTCAACTTTATCAGATTGCAACAAGCTTCGTCGGTCTGTAATAATTTCGCCCAGCTAGCGAGAACATTCGTTCGCAAGTCACGAATGTGCCGACTATGCATGGGCGTCTCTGTGAGTAGATAAAGAGACGGGGATATTGCTTTCTCTGCTCATTCCACAATTGGAAAGGATCTCCTTTTCTATCCAATTATTCCTCTCTTAAATGCTTGTCCATCTCTCGCTGTGGTGCAACAGTTTTATTTACTGAATGAGAGACTGACCGAAATTCGCTATTGTAGGCGTCCCAAAACGATGGCTTATCCACTGTTCTATGTTATATATCCGATTCTTCTGCGTCCTCTTCTGCGTACTGACTGAAACTTCAATTTAAGATTTTTCACAGCGTTCTTGAAATTGCCATCGTTTTGGAGCCACGGCATAAAGAAACTTCTTTCAAGCTGAGGCGCTTGGGGGGACTGAGACGGAAGGAAGTTGAGAGGCCATGATAGGCCAGCATATGTTGTAAATTATATATAATTTATTGTGAATAAAAAAACATACAAACACAAGAAAGCTGGCTATTAAATCCCAAGGAGCCTTGCTAGGCAAAAGGTTGTCTTTCCGGGAGCACTTAAAGTTTATCCACAAGAAGGCTTCAGAGTCAACTTGGGTGTTTTTGCTATGTCCAATACTTGGAGGCCCAAGCTGCTTCGCCGTCAGCATCACATGAATGTATCCAGAGCTATTATACTTTACGCGGCACCTATCTGGTCAACAGCGATTGCTGTGCCAATCGTGGGGTCTGCTCGACAAATCAGTTTAGCGCTATCCAAATGTGCTGTGCATTTGGTGCCAATTTTGACGATGCTGCCCTAGCAATCGCAGGAATGGTACCAATAGTGGAGCTGGTCAGTGAGGCAGATTTAGTACAGTCGAGTGCTCAAAATTCGCACAACACCGTCAAAGGTTAGAGGAAGCTTTGGGTGGCGCGCCATGGCCTAGGTCCAGGGTATATTACTGTCGCGTGCACTCGACTGTTTTGCTTGTTATACTTTTTAGTTTTCAATGGGCTGTTCGCCCAGGCTGTCAGCTGTTCACTTAATCTAAAACTAATCAGTTTGCAAAAAGGGTCGTACCGTCAACTGATTTAGATTTGGTTAAAAATAATTTTAACCAAATCTAAAACGCTTTCCGGAATACCCTTATTATTTTAAATAATTGTCAGAAAAAGAGAGGTTATTTGTAGAAACACGAATGCCAAGCGAAAAGCTTTAAGCACTGATGCTGTCTGATTAAAATAATTTAAAGTTGAAACAGTATCCAACTATAAAGAATTTTGAATAATAGCAATCTTAAATATGACCGACCTTGCCGCAACTCGGCCGGGGAGCGGGACAGGGTATATGCCCTGTTGTTCCGCCGGCCACGTATACAACACAACGCTAGGGGTTTGGCAGGGATTCTTCCCACGGCTGACGGGATCGATTCCTCGTCCGAACATTGTCACCCATGGCTGTCGGGATTAATCCCTCGTCCAAAATACTGTAGGTAGGTGGCGGGATTTTCGTCGGGATTATCGCCCACAGCTGACGGTCCAGTGAGAATTGTTAATACATTCCCGGGGGCACTAAGGTGGCCGCCTTCTCGCCGAGCATTGCGTTCAGTTCCGGCTCCCATCCCTCCAGCAGGTTCTTCACCTTTTGCAGGAATTCGCACTCGGCGTTGTTGACCACCCCATGCATGAATCGAATACTTATTTGAGAGAAGGTCCTCTTCGGGTCCACCTCCAGCTTGCCGCGGCCCGTCAGCTGCCAGAGCCGGGGAGTCCTCCCTTCGATCTGCATCCACCGAGTCCTCGATGGCAGCCAAGGGACCCGGGTGATCCAATCGCGGCATGCGGATGTACGGGGAGACACTCCGGAGAACTGGGTATCGTCCAGAGGATACTGCAGACCCTGTGTTTCGGGTTCGCTAGGCCTCCTGGGCGGGCGGGTGCTCCACCCTCGCACTCCTATCACAGACCGGAGAAGACTGTTCGCCCAGCATCTCCTAGTCTTTCGCCACCCACTCTTCTACCTCCGCGCGCTCCGTGGGCGAAGGAACCATGTGTTCCATGTGACGGAGGTTCCTCGACATAGGTCGGGGAGTTACGGGCTTGCGGGGGCTCG
Source organism: Drosophila quinaria (assembly GCA_035047525.1). Lineage (NCBI taxonomy): Eukaryota > Metazoa > Arthropoda > Insecta > Diptera > Drosophilidae > Drosophila > Drosophila quinaria. The sequence goes on along the minus strand of JAWNPO010000455.1, from coordinate 4,976,672 downwards.
ATGTACATGGTCCTGTACTTGAGGGACATGTACACGACGAGTTTATCGTAGTAATCTACTGTGTTGACCGTGCCCCGGTACATAATATGCCGGTACTGCCGTGGCTGCTCACCGTAGTGAGGTCTTCTCCGGCGGGGACAGCTTTCCGAACGGCCTCTGCGCGATTCTGGACGAGGCTTCATGTTATCGGTGTTGCACCTCTCTTGCTCTTCTTCGCTGCTGTCACAATCTTTTGCGTACGCCTCCAGTGGCGGCTCCGCCCCTTCCTCGTCGCTGATTACGATGATTTCGTTGTCTTTCATAATTTGATTTCAGTGAACTTAGCTTATTTAATTATACATTATCAACCTTGCTTAATAGATACTAATCTACAAGTACAGCTCACATGCTACGGAGTGTTATTTTACAGACTGCAGGAGAAGAAAAGAATAATAACGAAAAAAAAAAAAAACGCAAGGATGACGATTCGGTAACGTTCTTATTACCTCCTGGTCTCGTCTCAACAGGCTCCTCCGGATGGCACTCCTCGTCGTCGTTGTCCCCTTCTTGACATTGTATGACATTGGCCACCCTTCTCTTGCGCTTACCCTCTCGGACGAGACGCACAAAATTGAGGGAAATAAACTGAACGACCTTGTAAGGACCGTCAAACTTGGGCCCTTTTATGGTCCTCTATAAATTGAGCTATCGTAGTCTTCACGGTGCAATTCGTCCTTTCTGTTGGGCTCTCTTGGGGCAGTATGTTGAATCTCGATACCCAGAGAATCCATAAACACCTGGAAATTCCTACTCGCGTACTGCACTCCGTTATCGCAGAGTAATTTCTTAGGCACACCGAATCCGCTCTCGGAAAGCCGTTTGCCGGTAGCTCTTTTGAGACGTACTAGTTCTACCCACTTTGAAAACGAATCGTGGAACACTAAAAGCATAATTTTCCCACGCATTAAGAGGTGGGCACACAACACGGCCATTGGCTCAGATACCTGTCTCATCAGCATTTGATCAGCCGGTTTCCGCTGCTCACACTTGTATTTCTGTTAGACTTCGCAGCATTTCACATATCGGGCGGCGTCCCAAAACATACCTGGACAGTAATACCGTTGCGATAGACGGGACACCGTCTTCCTCACACCTTGGTGTCCGGCCGAGGAAGCATCATGGCACTCCTGTAGGACTCTCTTCCTCTGAAGACTGGGAAAGCCAAGTTTCCAGGGAATGAAGTCCTCATCATCTGCTCGGTGCCCCAAGTTACGATAAAGCTGTCCATTCTCCTCGATGTCGTCCAGGAACTTTGCTGGTATCTCGATGCTCCTCGCTCGCATGTTCTCAATCCATTTGCAAGTAGACTCCGCTTCCACTTCTTGCTGACAAACTCCCAGAGGATGTCTCAAAAACGAGTCCGGCACCACGTTGAGTTTACCTCGACAGAAATGAATATCGAATTGGAACTGCTGCAGTTCCAATGCTAAGCGTGCGATTTGACCCGTCAAAGCGACGTGGCGACGAAGCCACCTTTTCAGTGGCGGAATAGTTCATCTCTGCTTTGAGCAGCTTTCGACTAGCATAAGCATTCACTCGCTCCTTCCCGTCGACTATCTGGATCAGCACAGCGCCGAGTCCAAAATAGCATGAATTTACCAGAGAAATCCAGATATGCCAGAACCGGAGCCGTAGTCAACATCTTCTTTAGTTGATACAGCGCTTTCTCCTGCTTTTCGCCCCACGACTATTTTTGGCCCTTCTTCAGCAGCTCCGTCATCGGTTGCACCAGGTTGCAAAGTACCAAGAGGCCATCCCCAGGCACAGACGTAACTCCTTGCAGTTGGCCGGCGCTTTGATATTTTGGATAGACTCCACTTTCTCCGGGTCTGTGCAGATTCCTTCTCCACTGATCACATGGCCAAGGTACACCAAACGTTTTCGAAAGAAGTTGCACTTCTTCCTGCTCAGCTTGAGATTGCCTGCTCTCAGTCGGCGGAACACCTCCCCTAGGTTTATAAGATTCTAATTAATACGCGTCGAATGACACCTCGATCATCAAAATCATAATTAATTTTGAAATTTTTAGTGGCCTTCCGAAAATGAGATCAAAAGTCAGTCTGTTTGTTTGGATCAAATCGTTGATTTAGCTTAAAAGTTTGAATGAGGACTTGTTCCCGATCAAAAATCTAGAAACGTTTGTTCTACGACTATTTCCAAAAATCACTAGTTTAGCGGAAAATCGCTAAAAAACGCTAAAATGAAATAAACCCGTTTTGCGTCCAAACGATAGAAGCTTCGGTGTGATCTATATATCGTTCAAAGGTATTTTAAATGGATTTCAAAGTTTTTATTTTAAGTAAAAAGGTAAAAATCTACAGTTGTAATAAGGTTTTTCGCACCCTTTTTTTCGGTTTTTGAGAAAACGCCGCTAACTATTTTTTTTTTTAAAACGAATTAAATGATTTAAAAATAAAGTTTTTGTCATTGGGCACATTACGCTACATTTTTCTTACCTAATAAATAGTACTTTTTGCGCAGTGCCAGTGACAAAAATTTTATTTTTACATTATTTATATGTAAAACTTAATATTATTCGTCACAAAATTGGATATCAGAAATTTTGGGGCATAAAAATGTTTTCGTCACTAGGCTTTCACCTCGTAAAGAGGTTTTTTTTTTATAAGATTTTTCATTTAACTGTGCAATTGGAAAATGGCCAGCATGTTCTTTTCGAACAGAGGCAGGATTAGCAAAAAGACGAATGAATCAAATAATCCTTGTAGCGCTAGGATGTAGGATAATACGATAAGATACATACGTAAATCAAGTTAAAAAAAAACTTTTTTCAGATTAGTGCTGGCTGCCAGAACTCTTTTTTCAACTAGTTAGCTACAACATTGAGCAATGACAGTGGCTTGATAAAATAAGAGACAATCGGCAGGTTATTGTAGTAGTACCTCATTTGTTTCTTGCTTATTACCAATCTCAACTTTAACTCATTTATTGGTTGGGCCAACAACAAGTACTTAACGGCGCAGTCAAGTCGTAGCGAGGTTCAACTAAAATCTCAGCTATTGGCGTATATTCATAGTCGTCTTGCAGCACTTTAAAAACATGTTTGGGCCCTGGAGTGTCTGATATTACCTGACCATACTGGCGTCCGATTTGTCCACGACATTTTTGACATTACAGTCTGTACATACTTATGTGCTTAAATTGTATTTTTGCCGTTTCGTTCGCCATTGGCATTCATACGTATATAAACTGTACACTGGGGCTTCTCGGTCTTTGTTTCAAACATTTTGATTACCTGAGTGCATACTTTGACCCATTCTACGTATTGCAATTTACATACATACATATGTATGTAACTATGTGATGGGCTGGGCTGGGAGGTTAGTTGTGTGTGCCTGGATGGTAAAGTTTCCAGTTTGATAAGTGTAAAATTCAGGGAGTACCTGCATTCATTTTATATCGACGGAATTGAGCGTTTTCTATCTATAAACAAATGCGTAAATTTGAAGTAAATTAAAAACAAATACCGACCATTTACATTTTCAATCAACTGTTCATGTGGATTATCTGATTGCAGATTCTATTTAAAATAAGCACTTTTTGTTAAATCTTTTTTTTTTTTTTTACTGCTAGAAACATTTAAAATTTTTTAAATTATATATTGTATATACATATATATCTATGTTTATACATTTTTTAAATTTGTACATATGTATTTATGTAATTTCCAAAAGAATTGTGTACATATTAATTGAATTGGGCTCATACATATAAAATCTTGCAATGTAAGTTTAAGAAATAGGCAACAAACCTGCTAGACCTGCTTATCTAAAAAAAGTTTAAATTAACAGACACCATTGACATATACCATTGCAACGCGCAACATACAATATATGTATGTACGTATTCATAGTTTTAATGAATTTACTATATGTACTCGTACAAATAGAGATATATTAAAATTACAAATTATGTGTAGTCTGCCTGTGAGTGTCAGGAAATCTGAATGACTGTTTCTCCAACATGTGACTTTGGTTAGTATACTTTTATTAATAACTCAAGCAACTGTTGAAACACCCAAACCGAAATATGGTTGGGTCAAGTCAACAGTAAATGATAAAACTAGTCCGTGTTTATGAATTTACTAGTTATACCCTGTGTCCATTAAAACGGGTTTTATTGTTATTTTGAAATGTATGTAACAGGCAAAAGGAGAAGGGTGTTTATGATATATCAACCAAACTGGAAGAGATACGAGTATCTAAGAAGAAAACACATCTGGGTGCTATATACCCTCACAAAATATTATTGAAATCGGTCCTCTGTATGATATTGATGTCAAAGGATCAATAAACTGAAAATTTAGATCTAGTATGAAAATGTTTGCGGTTTCTAAAAATATCTCAACCAAACTTGAATTTTCCATTAAATAACACCCTGACCAACTTTGGTTCAAATCGGTCCACTATAGCTGTCATTCGAACGATATGGGCTATTCCTGGGTTGCGGACATTACATTTGTACGCAAATTTTTATGTTTAAACTGTTGCAGCTCGCGTTCAGATCGGTGAATTTTAATGAAATTTTCTGGAAAATGCATTTCATTGAGAGTACTATCAAACCTATTTTAAGATGAAAGCCTAACTGTTTTTGGAAAAAAATTAGGATTGCTGAAAGTTTGGTTGCGGACGTTACAAAAAATGGAAGTCGATTTTAGGTGAACGTGTATTTGTGCGTATATTAGCGAATTTTGCATTATAAATAAAAAACATCCAAATACAACAAATTAACTGGAATATATGACCATATCAATCCAGCATCAAAAATACAGATAAGTAGTCTCGTTAATTAAAAATCTTAGTTTTTGTCAGTTGCGGACGTTACGTTACGGACGTTACACTTTTTACACTCACACTTTCTTTCAAATTATTAGTATATATTAAATATCTTTTCGATATAGTTTTTATCTTTAATAAAAGAAAATGAAACAAAGTTTAAGATGAGCTAAGCGCTAAACACTCAGACGACCGTTTTGCCAACTTTTTTGGCCATTGAAAATACCCTTTTTTTTACAAAAAATATTGAAATTAAGAGGCAAAAAGAGGAATTAATTGATAAGGCTCGGCCATGAAAAACCAAACCACCGTAAAACCTTTTTGATTTTGTAATTTGAAGCCCAAAAATGTATTCTAATAAAGCAAAAAACAACTATTATTAAAAAACATGCAATTTTTTGACAAAATTATGTTTTCGCCCTTGGTTTAAAAATTTCCGGAATAGCCCATATGTCAAAATTCAAATTTAAAAGTTTTAATTGTTGGATATTTCGTGGTTCATTATATCTTATGGCTGCTATACAAACTATTTGTCAAAAATTAAGATTTACCATGAACAATTTTGTGGTTTTTGTATGTATCTTAACCAAAATCGCAGATTAGGAATTTTATGTTATTACACAAGTTTGGTTCGAATCGGTTCACTATGTGATATGGCTGTCATAGGAACAATTGGTCGAAAAATGTATGCAGCGTTTTTCATGGGCATCAAATATTCGGCCTTCCGAACGACTGCGATCTTGCGGGTACTTTCCTGTAATATCTCAACCAAATTAGCAGATTGGAAAATGTATATTGTGTCATACATCTTGACCCAATTTTCTTCAAAAAGGTCGACTCTATCATATCCCTGCCAAAGGAACGAAAAGACGAAAAAAAGATTTATGTAACAATTTGAATGGGACTGCTCTTGGAATGGGACTGTCTGTCTCCCGAGGACCTGCGGCCCATAGCCAACAATTTTATATCACGTTTGAGCCTGTGCATCGCAGCTGGAGGAGCCCATTTCGAAACCCGCTGAAAATCTTACTACCAGTTATCCGAGTCGATGTAGCCATGTCCGTTTGTGTGAGGGCCTAGATCGCAGAGACTATAAAAGCTAGAGCACGCAAATTTAGCACACAGACTTCAGTTAGTTAGTTATTTAGTTATTTATATGTAAAACTTAATATTGTTTTATTATTTTTTATAAGAAATTTATATTTCCTGTACTTACATATATATTGAAAAAGGGCATGTGTAAAAAGCGAGTGGTGCGTCTATTTCAATGACCAACCAAAAGTCCATGGGATTGCAAAGAAATTTCTAGAGTCTTCGAATGCTGAGTTATGTTTTCAAAAATCAAGGTTTTAACTTTGACAACAAAATATTTTGAACTGACTCTATACTCTAATAATACATATACATATGTCAAAAGTATAAAATGCGATCAAATTGTAATTAAATTTTGCAAGATTTTAAGTGGTGAAGCTGATCATAAAAGTTATAGCTGTGATAAATAGTCACAACTTATGGGTACCGCCATACACTTCCGCTCAACTGAATAGGTTCACGATATGAATCCCAGTAAATGGTCAAAATCTCTTTGAACAATTGGCCAATTTAGACGAAACAACTATTATTTTATAGTTTATTCAGTTGTTAATACGAATAATATGCGGTCTCTAACACAAGGACAAACACAAAAATTATTTTGATACAGTTACGGTCGCAAGATCATAACATTCTATCCAGCATTCAAAAAATAATAAAGTTCTGTACACATTCACGTTATTTTATTTATTTTTTAATTTGTTAAACAGACTGCAGTTTACAAGAGTCATTGTATATTGTGCCTTCCCGGATTGATTCACCGAATTGATTGTGGCTTAAAATACTTTCCTCCTCTCTCTCGTCAAGGTGGCAGCATTGGAACCCATTAGGACCATGGAAAACTAAAACTTACGCACATCATTGAAACTTTTTTTATATTTTCAATTTCTTAAAATGCTTAACTTTTTGATCCATGTGATTTATTGTCGCCACAGGGGCAACGCAAGTTTCCGGGATTTTGCAAGCTGAAAGTGAAACATTTGATGGAGTTCTAAAGATAAGTCTTCTTGTGTTAATTTTCTCGTGTATTAAACACCTTCTTTTATGTTATTACAATAGTTCGAGGTATTTTAAAAAATAATTACTTAAAATATTGAGATCGACCTACATATATTTTATTAGCATTTTATTTGAAATTTTTTAAAATAAGGTATTTGAGCTGCGCCATTTTACTAATATATAGCTGTGATTACTCTACATAAATTAATCAACACAAAAGATATATTGTCGTTACATTATCGCTGTCGATCGCAAGCAAGTTTAAAGCTCTTGAGCCTAAATAAACCAAATTTTTTTTTTATTTTCACTTGTAATAGAAGCTTTTGTTTCTTATTGACAACTAAACATTCCTTTAAATAAAATTTATTTTTATTAAAGAAATTTTGACCATTTACTTTGATAGAAATCGTGAACCTGTTCATTTGAGCGGCGGTGTACACACACACTTGTATATATGGCATGCTGCAACAGAGAAACCGGTAACGGTCTCAAGGTTAACGTTAAGAAACCGCGTATCTGACTCGGTCGTTTGTTTGATTTGGGTCGATGACGATGGTTTTAATCACGATAAGCCATAGAGCAGCATCAGCCATAGCTACAGAAGCCGTCAACTCAATTTGAACAACCCAACAACAATACCAGTGTGCATCAGTGGCGTGCTGCGTACACTATACTACGTAGACCAATTCATTGAGAATGCCTTTTGTAGGACAACAGCGACATTTAGAAGGCAATTTGAAACAGCAATCGCTCTATTACTTGTAATGGATTTGTAATTGATAATTAAAAAAAAATAAAATAAACCCAAATCAGTCTACTACGCCTTTTAATAATCTTGAAAATTTATACTCATCGTCTACATTGTTAAAGCATTGTCGAAAATCAAAGCGACGTGTCGAAACACAACACTGGTTTGGATGGCGATGAGTAGGTACAGACAGAAACACACACTTGCAGACAAATGCAGGCGTATAAAAAGCAAAAGTAAATGTCATGAAAGTGGAGCAAAATCTGACAGCGTTGAAGGTTAACCAGCAATAGGGCGTTGTTATTGGCTTGTCCTTCTCACATACCTATTTGCTGTGATGTTTTGTATGTGTGTATCAGTTAAACTTAGTATGGAGTAAAACAAATGTATACGCCGGCGTGCTCAATATTTTTCTGTTGGCAAGCAGAGACAGTGTTGGCAATGCAATAGGAAAAAATAACAAAAAGTGTTGGGTATTTGCAAAAATAAAATTATATATTTTATGTCCACATAAACAATTTCACTTTTCAATCTTGTTTATAATCTACCAATATTGCTGTTGTTATTGACCAAATAAAATTACCCTTCTTCGCTGTCACTTGTGTGCCGGACACTTTTTTGCTCTAGGTCTAGCACAATCAAAATTGCTGGCCAACGTTAGTTCTTATCTGGCAACTCCGTTTGTCTGGTAATAACCATATTGACTAGCAAACAGAATTGTGAAGTTCTTCATCTTGACCTTACGCCAGCGCTTTTTATTTAATGTGGATCTGAGAATTATTATTGCAATGGGGAAATCTGCACTGCGACCCTTTGGATCTATTGTGAACCGGTTCTGAGGATTCTTCGATGACTTTTTTTTCGACTCCATACCTAGCTTTAAGTTTGGTGTCCTAAATTTAGTAATTTTATTTTTTTTTATAATATTGTAGCCTAGAATTAATTGTAAATGAAAAGCATGTTAAATTAAACTAAAAATTTTTAGTGCCCTTCTCTAAACGAAATGAAAAGTCAGTTTGTCTGTCTGTTTGTTTGCGTCACAGCGATGAGATGTGATAAATGTTGAAATGATTTTTCTACATTTTGAAAAGTTTAGCGGAAAATCGTTGAAAGCTGCTAAAAGCCAAACTCACAGTTTCCGAACCCCCCAGAATATTTGGTCTGTAAGAATAACTTGTACATTTAATTTAATGCCGTTAGTCGCAAAATTGAATATCACACATTTTGGGGCATGGAAATGTTTTCGTCACGAGATTTTTACCTCATTAAGAGTTTTTAGATATATCAGAATGAAAAAAAGAATATATTTATTCATATTTGTTCTCGTAGAGTTTACAGGAATATTTTATTCGTCGCAAAAATACCGGCATATCCAAAAAAAATTGGTAGTAACGGGTACGGCTTCAATAGTTTTTATTTTAATATTTTTGGTTGGCTTCCCCAAGATTTGTAACAAGATAACGTGTAGTGTATTCATTGCGTTTAGCATTTTGTGGGACTGAATGGTTGGTTTGCTTTATTGCTTCACAATATTATTCGCTTTCTAACGCTCTCTGTGTTCAGTCGTGTTTTGCTATGCTTCGTCAATTTAATCGTTTTTTGTGCATTTTAACACTTAAATTCACAAATGTTATTGTCTAGTTGTGATATCTATGCTTTTGGTGTCTTATTGGTGCTGTTATTGTACTTTAACAATGATTGTTTCATTAACTACCCCAAGCTACATTTTTGTTTCAACTTGTGAATAATTTTTTTTATTATTTTTTTTTTTTTACTTCTTTCTCCTCTTTTCTGTCACTCCGATCAGCAGCCCTTAAGTGCATCGTTTTTGTATGGGCAATGAACATCTGTTAACTTCATGTCTCTGTATTGGTTATCTGATTATTTAACAACATCTTAAGCATTGCAAGCGCGTTGTTTTTGTTCGTTCGTTAAGCAATTTTTTTCCGAATGCTAGCTCACTCACTCAATCCCTGTGTTACTTTGTGTATGCATTTTGCACTTTAGGGGCGGTTTGTGATCAAGCATTATTTTTGTCGTTGTCTTTGTCTTGTCTTGTCTTGGCATTTCGATTAGCATCCCCTTGAACATTTTTGCACCGACTTAAAAATATCCTCTAATAATATGGAAACAGATTTATTCTACTTTTCTAATAAATGTTTTGTTACTGACTCTTAACAACAATGTACAATTGCTTCTATTACAATTTTTTATTAATTAATTTTAATTACTCTCATCTTTTTAAATATCATATTAGAAAAAATTTTTTGGTAAGATTTTTAAAAAAAAAAACCTCTTTACGAAGTGAAAGTCTAGTGACGAAAACAGTTTTATGCCCCAAAATTTCTGATATCCAATTTTGAGACGAATGATATTAATTTTTACATATAAATTATTTTAAAAAAAATTTTGCACTCTGCACATTGCGCTAAAATGTCTCAGTTCTTTATATCAAATAAAACTCACCCTTTTGCGCAGTGCCGAATGCAAAATTTTGTTTTAAAATAATTTATATGTAAAAATTAATATTATTCGTCAAAAAATTGGATATCAGAAATTTTGGGGCATAAAACTGTTTTCGTCACTAGACTTTCACCTCGTAAAGATGTTTTTTTTATAAGATATCAGAAATTTTTGAATAAGACATCAGAAATTTTGAAATCGCAATAAATTTTAGAGTATAACTTTGTTTAAAGGTGTTTCTTGTTTGTACAAGCTAAAACGAACTGTCTGGCAACACTGGTTCCCTTTTCAAACACACATGCTGCTATGACACTTTGCTGCTGCTGTCCTATTCCAATTCTAAGTAAAATGTATATAGAGGTAATATCGACTAATATTCGACTAAATCATGAATAGTAATCCAAAATATATACCGATATTACTCTAATCGCAATTATAAAATGGTTTTTCTGCCGCAAAAACAATTCACCACTTGCAAGCAGTATATTTTTGCATGACGCTGCAAGCAGTGTACATACTGCATATGTATGTACATGCAGAAGTGTAAAGGTAAAAGGTATATTCAGTTAATTCAGGTAATATCTTGCCCAAACGAATTTTGAGAGATATGTTTTATATGTCAAAAAAAACGCGGAATTGAATTGTCTACAACATATAACATCTTAAGTGATTTAAAACACAGATTTTTCTTAAATCGAAAAAAAGTGTAAGAAAAAACCTTATTTCACCTGTAGCTTTTTACCTGTGTTCTTTATCAAAAAAGTTTACAGCTATGCTTAAAAGCCCTTCAAAATACCTTTCCAACGATATATAGACCACATCTGTAGCTTCTATAGTTTGGACTAAACTAGAGTTTTTTCGAAAAAGTCGTAGAACAAACGTTTCTAGATTTTTGATAGGGAACAAGTCCACATTCAAACTTTTAAGCTAAATCAACGCTTTGATACTAACAAACAGACAAGCAAACAGACTGACCTTTCATCTCGTTTTGAGAAGGGCACCAAAAATTTCAAAATTAATTATCTTCTGAACCAGTGATCAAAATCAAAAAGGCTCCAACGGCCCCATTAGCTCCAATCACTTAAATTTTGCTTCTCCCACTTACACCTATTTATCTCACAAACCAGGTGAGTTTTCAAAAGTCTTAGTATGCATATTTGTAAGTTTAATTGATACCTTTCGATCGGTATATAACTCGACCTGATCGGACAATCATAGCAAATTTTCCATTCTTCCTGTGTATATATGCTAGTCGCCTTTGCACCCTTCGTGCTGCTTTCGTCACTAGCGCGGACTGCCGTCCGCAGTGATCAACACTTTTGGACTAAACATATTTGTGTTTTGAATACAAGTGGAATAGTAATCGAAACAGATTGGAACTCGATCTGAGGTGATGCCTCCTCTTAATCTGCTTAATATTCAACAGAAGCACCAAATAACTAAATTCCTTTCATCATTTTAGCTTAACAAAATTTACGAGGTCTTAATAGAAAATCTACCTATCTAATATTTAGTTTTTTTTTTCAATAGTCATTCCCATAATTTCGATGTCATCTCTTTAAATAAAGTTTGGCACTCGGCACATTGCGCAAAAAGGTCCGAACTCTTCTTACCTAAACAAAATCAGAGACCGTAATCATTATGAGGACTATTATAAAAATTACATAGTAACGATTGTTTAAAAATTTTTAAGGATTTTCTTTAATGATAATGATTAATCTTGAGCGAAAACATATAACTCACAAGTAATCATTATTTGTGATTTTTATTTTTTCGCTCACAATAAAACTCACTCACGACGTTTTGCGGAATTTCACCCGTAAGTGGTTCAAAATCGGGGTCAAAGGTCACCGAAATGCTTAGTATGAAACACTTTTTTGTTTCTTAAGATATCTCAACTAAACTCACAGATTATTTGTTTGGGACTGTCGCTTATATTCTGACCAAATTTTGGCCAAAGCACTATGGTAAAAAAGTCCGATATTTTGGCATAAACTCAAATTGTATTTTGTTCAGTATCTTAAAAATTTTTTTATTTTCAAAATCTAAAAAGTCCAAAGCAACCAAAAATAATTTTTTTAGATTTTTCGGGACTACCCTTAGTGTTTTATGCGCGCTCAAAGTCAGCTGATTGAGCGTTGCCACATGAACTGAAAAAGCGCGGGAAAAATAATTGCAACTTTGAGAGCCAATTGTGTTTTTTTCGGAAGCATATTACAAATTGCTAAATATGGATAAAGTTGATAAAGGTATTTAAAAAACGATAGTAGTAGTGATTTTTAGTAATTGTGTTTTATTGTGCAACTGTCCAATGTGTTGTTTATGTGTATTTTTAGCTAAAAACTAACAAATGTGTTCCTGTTCCGTTAAGCTTTACATTAGTACATCACAAAACAGTACGAGAGTTTTGAGTAAAGGTTATTAACTAAACCATCCAGAATCAGAATCTTAGATTCACATGGGGAGCGAGGTGAAAACGTTGTCAAATTAAAAAACAAACAAAATTGTAAATTCTACTTCTAGTTTAACTAAAGTACATGCAAAATTTCAAGTGTCTATCTTTATATTTAGAAATTATGCCAAAATATCGAGTTTTTTTACCATAGTGCAAAGTCAGATTACTATATCATATAGCTGCCATAGGAACAATCGCATGCAAATTATTTTTTAGAACCAATTACTCTGTTGTTGTATGAGACATCCAAACAAAACTCATAGATTAACTCTTCTTGCTAAATTTTGACATTTTCCCCAAATTTAGATTTTTCCCGTCAAATTTAGCTTTTTCCCGCTAAACATGGATTTTTTCCGCTGAATCGACTTTAACCTAAGTTCAATTACCGGGGAAAAACATTAAAACATTATATGTAAAATATTTCCGATTATTACAAAAAATCCTATATTAAATACAGGGGTGACACAGAAATCGCAAGCGAAATAGAATTTCGCAGGAAGCAATTCCGCACGGAAAATTCCGAGGTGCCACAGAACTTCGAGAGATTTAATTTTTTTTAGCATTTTCACCAACCTTTTCGAACTAGGCTGCTAAGGGTTGACACCTTTTCAGATTAAATTACCCAAAGGTTTGATTAGCAACTTTTTCAAGTTTATCATTGCAAAACATTAAACTTTTAATTTTTTCCTTGTTTAATTAATATAGTTTAATTTATTTATGTAATAATTGATTTTGTTTAGCTGAAAAAAATTTAAAAAGTAATTGGCGCGACAAAATAAAAGTTACTCGACAGCTCTAGCAATTCTCTGCCAATAGTCTGGCAACTCTTTGTGAAAAATGTTTTCACAAATTGCACAATAAGTTTAAGGTTTTTTTTGATAAAACTTGATTTACCTCAAAAGAGCTATTTTTTTACTGCTTAATTTAAAGAAAACTGAAGTGCTTCCATATATATTTTTTAATATCATACTTCGAATTTGGACTAAAAAATGTGACATCGCTGACCCTGACTTCGAAAATCTAAATCGGACTTGGTGGCAGCATCGGACGAAAACGGACTTAGCGCTAGTTCTTTCCGTACAAACTTATTCTGCGAATTGACCTGTGGCACCGCGAAATGAAATTGGTGTGAAATTCAAGCGAAAGCGATTTCTGTGCCATCCCTGATAAATTTGTTAAACCAGACTACTAAAGATGTTCTTTTTAATTTTACGAGCGAAGCGATCTGGGGGTTGGCGAGCGAAGCGAGTAATATAAAGTTGTTAAACCTGACAACAAAAGACATTCTCTTCAATTTTGCGAGCGGAGCGATCCTGGGAGCAGTGTGCGGAACTCCCTAGTTGTTATTAAAAAGAAATAGCTTTAAGGAATCAAAACTTTCTCGTCTAAGGGTTGGAGAACTCTCCATGTGTTGGGAGCCTCAAGGCCGCCACGGATAGAGAAGCAAATCGCCAGCCGCTTCATACATTTCAAGCAGTCTTGGGCTCCGTGAGTCATGTTGCAAACAATACAAAAAACGACGAGTTTATTTGAAGCCTACATATGGCTGCAGTAAAAACCACATATCACAAATAAGAGATGAGTCGCAAAAAAACAAATTTAACCCTTTACCGGGCAATCTTATATTTTAAGCCAAAACCTTTATTTTCGAATAATTGCTGTTAAAATAAAGAAACAACTTTCTTAAAATAATTTTTGAAGTGCTATTAAGTCCTTTATTTCAAAGAATGTCCTTTGCTACAGATATGAAATTGGCCATTTAAACACCGAGTGTCCTCTTTTTTCCAATCAAAATCGATAAACACAATTTAGTTAGATACGTACCTAGTGTGTTTTTAGATAAAAGTAGGGTTTTTTCGCGATATTTAAATCAGTTTTTTTTTCTGTGCAATAAATAATAGACTGTTTCGCGCTCTCTCATTAGTTTTATATGATACACAGATTGTGTCAGTTGTGTTGCAATAACCAATCCGTTTACATTTAACAATAAAAGTGAAACTTTAGACCAAATTGGAGTTTGTAACATTGCTGTCACAAGGCCAGAAAAAGGGTTAATAACATAAAACTTATTTTTCAATTCTTATACCTTTTTTGTTGTTTGGGTTATCTGAATCAAACTGACAGAATATGCTTATGGGATGATCCCATACATCCTGACAAAATTTATTTTAAATCCGACCACTATATCTGCCATAGGAACAATCAGTCCAACATTAAGTCTTAGTATGAAAAGCTTTTTTGTTGTTTAAGATATTTTAACTAATAACGATTTATATAATTTTATTTTAAGCAGTGTTTGCTTTTCCATAGTAAGTACGGGGTCTCCGACAGTCGAGTATGCTCGGCTGCACCACCGCCCACTAGTTTTGCATATTTTCTTTCCATATAGCATAGAAAAACAGTTGAATGCAGGAATAGATTGAAAACTGGCTAAAAACGTTTTATGGAAGAAGTATAACACTCTTTAGTCACACAACTAGGCATGTTATCAGGGCCTGGAGAGTAAGAAGACTTTAGTGTTTTCATTGAAGCGAACATTGAGAGTGTGAAGTAGATCCGGTCAATCTAAGCTTTTTACAATATTTTAATTTTTAAGGTGAGATCATCCTGGGCTGGATAGCTGGATCGGCGACTGCCTTTCGGCACTTATCGTGGGTCTTGTTTGGATCAGAGCATCCTGGGTAGGCGAGGCCGCTATTTGTTTCCCCAAGCCAAACCACTACACTCTGTCATCTTGATGCCTTGAAAATTTCTGATATCCAACTCTGTGACAAATATTATTAAGTTTTACATATAAATACTTAAAAAACAAAATTTTGCATTCGGCACTGCGCAAAACAGTTTGTTTTATTTGGAATGAAGAACTGAGACATTTTAGCGCAATGTGGCGAGTGGCAAAATTCTTTTTTTAATTTTTTATACGTGAAACTTAACATTATTCGCCACAAAATTGGATATCAGGAATTTTGAGGCATGAAAATGTTTTCATCACTAGTCTCTTACCTCGTAAAGAGGTTTTTTTTATAAGATAAAATTTCTACAGAACGAACGTTGCCTATTGAAACGAAAGCAATGCGAAAAAACATTTATTTGTACAAGAAGCAAAAAAAAAAAAATTGGGAACTAGAGGGTTAAGAGCTAGAGACTTCAAATTTGGTAAGTAGGTTTCTGGATATCGGACGCAGAACAATTTACCTTTTAAATTTGGATCGGACTACTATATCATATTGCTGCCATCGGAACGATCAGGCGAAAATAAATCTTTAGTAAAAAACTTCTTTGTTATTAATACATATCTCAATCAAACGCGTCGACTGTAAGTCTGCTATTGTCTTATACATCCCGACCAAATTTGATTTAAGTCGGATCACTATATCATACAGCTGCCAAAGGAAAATTTAATTGAAAATGAAGTTTTAAGTATTAGTATGGAAATTTTTTGTGGAGCCTGAAAATATCTAAGCCTTATAGATTGGGAGTTTCTTAATGCCTTAAATCGGTTTACTATCGGAAGTGCAAATATGCAAACATGTTTCCCGCGCTGTTCAGCTCATGTGGCAGTCTGCTGACTTTTATCTAGCTTTAAGCTTGGTTCGGAAGTGAGATAAGTTTTTAGCGGCGGAAAATGCTTAATATTTCGCTGTCGACGAGCGGAAAAACAGTGTCGTCAATACAACACGGAAAAATAACACAAAGATAAATGGTAACACTATGCGTGAACTGCGGTTTATTTTAAATTTGAACATGCAGAACTTATTTCAATAAAAAGAGATAGTAGGCAATGAAAAATAAAAATTAAAGTTAATATTATCTCTTCTTTTTATCAAAATCATTTATACATGTTCATATTTAAAATAAATCGCTGCTTACGCATAGAGTTACCACTCAACTTTTTGTTATTTTTCCGACTTACATTGGCAACGATGGCTTTACACTCGTCGACAGCTAAATATTGAGCACGTTATGTCGCGTAAAATTTAGTTAGCTTGCGTACTAAGCTTAAATGCAAACAATACTGGAAAACGCCCGTTCCTTATCTGACAGCTCTGTATTTATTTTTCCAGCTCTCCGACAAGCGGAGATAAATGTCGTCTTCTTCTTTTTCACTTTACGCCAGCGTTTTTTTTTTTGTGGAGTTTGAATTTATGCTAGGCCTTTTATCTCAATTAATAAACAATAAAGCATGGTACGCGATCTCAAAAAAAAAGGTCTCGAAGAAACCCAAACTCCATATAAAAAGATGCTGATGTATTGTGAAGAAGAAGAACTTGACATTCTTATCCGCTTGTGTGTCCGGAGACTTAAGACGAAAACGGAGTTGCCAGATGAGGACGGGCGTTGTCGAGCACTGTTTTCAAACAGCTGAGAGTCCTCGAAGAACATCGAACTGTTTAGAGTTTCACTAGATATAACTGTCTCGCTCTCTCACAATAATTCAAAAAAATTTCCACAATGTTGTCAGAAAATAGCAGATTAAATCTGCTAATTAATGAGGTGGAGAAGCCATTTTTAAGGGATTTAACAGACAAGAAGCATTTTGATGCTGTTTTTTTAAAAAGTGCCTGGAAAAGTGTGGCCGAAACGCTCAAAAAAAGCGGTATGTTTTGTGTGCAAAGTCTGTGAAACGCTATTTAATAAAACATTTATATTTCAATAAAATATTGCAAGGTGGCATGGAAGAGTCTCCGCGACAGCTTCCGTTACCACTGCAAGGTGTCAGTCAAAAAATGGAAGAGCGGCAGTGCCGGTGTAATTGGGCCGGAGCAGCCCAGGGCGAACGAGGCCGAGATGTCTTCGCAAAGGTGGTAAGTAGAAATGCCAAAATAAAAAGAGCGTTGAAAATTTTCTTTAATTTGATACAATTTAATTCGATGCAGATGCGTATCACTTTTATGTAAGTACATATGTATGTAAAAAATGCATTATAATAAATATGTCGTACATCCTAGTAATTATTAACAAAAATGTTAACAATATCGACAGCAGTGCTGCCAACTTAGCTTTTTTCCCGTCAAATCTGGCCGTTTTTGAAGACCAATTGCGGGAAAAATTTGTGAATTGCGGGAAGCGGGAATTCTGGCTTTTACAGAATTCCATTTGGCTTTTTTCCGCTTTTTTTAATGCTGCCACCAATTTCATGAAAATATGTAGCAATCCGGTTGCCACCTGCAAGAAAAAAAATATTGTACCAAAAAAATACTATTTTTGATAGAGCTGTGGAAAAAATGTTTACTGACGCGCCAAGTTTTGGTAGAAATATACCAAATGTGCGCATAATGAATGGCACATATTTTTTCTATGATAAAAGAATATAAACAAAAGTGCCGTGATGCGTGGCTAAAGAGCGGAAAATTGAAGACACGGCTTCGCAGGGATGACACGGACGAGAAAAGGGTCTACTGCAAGACTACATTTACTGCAAAGCTAAGCGATTTGCGTGCTCATGCAACCACTTCCAACAAATAAAATAAAATAAATCCAGAAGAATTTGACGATCTGCTGAAAACCTTATAAATAAAACACATAAATTAATACCATAACAAAGCGTTTTTTTTTGCGCCTTTTTCGGAATATATTCAGCTTTTTTTTTCCTTCTTTCCAGTCAAAAACAGCTTTTTTTATTGGTAAAAAGTTTTCAGCACTGATCGACAGACATGTGACAGAGACGTCCTATTTTGTATAACCAGGGTTACTACTGAAAGCAAGGTGGGAGGTAAGGATTGCTCCTACCGAGCATGGCCCGAGAGTGTTTTTCTGTAGTCAGTGTTGGAGTTATTCACTGACGTGTCTGAAAGACAGTGTCAAATTTGACAGGAGATATTGACGAGTGAGATGACAGGTGAAGAGCCGTTCTCTTTCCGGTTGGGCACTCCAAGAGTGTAGACGTGTGAGGGTCGAATTAACTGAACAATAATTGCTCGGAACTTGCTGTGCTTACAGTGTGTGTTTTGAATTAAAAATGAACAATACCGTCATCTCGAACAAATACATAAAAGTAACATTACTAAACATGTTCAAGCGTCTACCAGTAAAAAGAAAAAAAAGTAGAAGCCCAAGCCGTTGTCGGAGAAAGTTCTTGTCATACTGGAGAACATGATTGCCAAGCAGAAAGAAATTTTGAAAGCTGCATTAGTAAGTTAGTTTCTTGATCCAAAGTATTCATACAAGGAGAATTCTTATGGTGCATTTACACTAGTTGATGCAGCGTCAATTCTAGCAATAGCAACAATTGATATCCAATGTCAACGCAATTTATGTGTTTACATTAGTTGATTGAGTTGACAAAAAAACCGGGTTGCCAACTAATTTTTGAGTTGAGCAACTCGCAAGATGCCAACGCGTTGATTATAAAGTTGAGAGTAATTTACACCAGTTGATATCCACATTCATTGATGCTCACGTTGCTAAGAATTTTTCGTTGACGTCGATATTGTGTATGTATCGAAAGTGATTTTAATCGATATTGTGTTGTTTTGTAAATTGCGCAAAGTAAAAAAAGTGGTAAGCACTCATGCACATGTATCTTAAAACTAATTCATATGTAATTTGTTTACTATAACATAAAATCAATACAATGGCAACAGCGAAGAAAAGCAAAATAGCGGCAGCAGTGATTTTGAGCTTTTGAGCTGGTCTACTTTCTATACTGAAGTATCGTTCAATAAATATGTGTAAAAAAATTAAAATATATTTTTAATTAACTTATTATTATTTTTTCATAGTTGAAACAACAGACAACATTAATTTAATTGAATGGCGAAGCGAAGTGTTGCCACCTCTAATATGAACATAAAGTTTGTCAACACAAAGCAAAAGAATGAACATGAGCTCAACTCCATTTTGTGTTGTCAACGCGCCGATATTGTCTTCAACTGTTGACACAAAGTGTTTACACTATGTTTACATTCAGAGCAACAATTGATGTTTTTCGCATTGTCAATCTACTGTCAACGCAACAGTTGATCAAGTTGACAGCTGTTTACACTAGGATTGATTAAGTTGATATATATTGACTTGTTTATCAACTAGTGTAAATGCAGCATTATACATATGTATATTATTCTGTTGCTGTTTTTGGATTTAGTTGTTCTTATTTTTTTTTTACTTGATTTTTTTTTTATTTTTAATTAATTAATTTAATTAATTAATTTTTACTTTGCTTTTTATTTTAATATTTATTTTATTATTTTTTTTATTTATTATTTAAAATTTAAATTTCAACAACAAAAAAATGTTTTGATGTATCACAATAGAATGTATTAAAAAAACTTTAGAATATATTTTAAAGAACTAGTGAAGACCATTTGAAATGGTAAAAAGCTGTTATTTTGCATAATTAAATAATAAAACCAAAATTAAGGCAATAAATGATTTTGTTACTAATAGTTTATATTACAAAAATAAGTGCGTACTCAGATCACACATCAGCTGAAAGTTAAACTGAACCCGTTGGAGAGTTCAGAGACTCCATTATGCTATCCCGGATGTGTTTTGGGTAGCCCTGGTGGCTCGGAAGCTCGGCAAGTGATGTGTGCGCTGCCAGATCCTTTGGCAATTTAAGGTCGCCGGAGCTCTTACGCACCACAAAATTGTGCAGTCAGCAGCAAGCTGCAACTATTTTTTGAGCTCTGTCAGTATTGCTCAACTGGGCGCGTTTCACGGCGGACACAATACCAATAAAGATACGCTCGGATTTTGTCAGCTTTCTTTCTCTGTGGCCGTTGGAGCCTTTTGGTGAAGCTTTGTAATTTTTCACTATTCTTGACGTATGCGTCGAATGACTCCTCGATCATTAAAATCTGACCACTGCATGAAAAGATAATTAATTTTTAAATTTTTAGTCGCCGTCCGATAATGAGATGAAAAGTCTGACAGTTTGTCCGTTTGTATCAAATAGCTTATATAGCTTAAAAGTTTGATTGAGTACTTCTTCACGATCAAAAATCTAGAAACTTTTACTCTACGTCTTTTTCGAAAAATCGCTAGTTTAGCGGGAAATCGATAAAACCCGTTAAAAATATCATCTGTATATCTTTAAAAAGGTATTTTAAGTCTCTTAGGCACTACCCAAAAAAGTAATATTTCATATGTATAGAAGAATTAAGCGCAATGTGCCGAGTAAATTTTTTTTGTAAATAATCTATCTATATATATAAAACTCTTTGTCCTGACTCACTGACTCATTGACTCACTGACTCACTGAGCATCAACGTCCACTCCAAGCGGTAAGAGATAGAAAGCTGAAATTTGCACACAACATAGATGAGATAATTTCATCGTGCAAAAGGCGGCGTTTTGCGAAATTCCACCTTTAAGTGGGTCAAAATCGGGGTCAGAGGTCACCGAAATGCTTAGTATGAAAAACTTTTTTGTTTTTCAACATATCTCAACCAAACTCACAGATTATATGTTTGGGACTGTCTCTTACATTTGGTCAAAGTCGGATTACAATATCATATAGCTGCCATATGAACAATCGGATGCAAATTATTTTTTTACAACCAAGAACACTGTTGTTGTGTGAGATATCCTAACAAAACTCATAGATTGACTCTTCTTGCTAAATTTTGAAATTTTCCCCAACTTTAGCTTTTTCCCGACAAATTTAGCATTTTCCCGCCAAATTTAGCTTTTTCTCGCCAAATCTGTATTTTCCCGCTGAATCGATAAATCTGACTTTAACCTAAGTCCAATTGCTGGGGAAAAACATTAAAACACTAAAGTTAAATATTTGCGTTTTTCGTAAAAACATGCTATATTACAATATATAAATTTGTTAAACCGGACAACAAAAGAAATTCTTTTCAATTTTGCGAGCGAAGCGAGCAGGGTGCTTAATATTATTCGTCACAAAATTGGATATCTGAATTTTTTGGTACATGAAACTGTTTTTATCACTAGATTTTTATCCTCTAAAGATCAATGCTTACTCGAGAACCACACACAACTTTGCTTTGAGCGGAATTGCATCTGGGCGATTATTCCTCTTGGATTGCAAACATGGCTTTACCAAACTAAACAAATAGTCAAAATTTGCCTGTCAAGTGAAAATTTTCCATAAAGACTTTGGGACTCTGACTCCTATTTTTGAATTGCAAAAAATGCACGAGATATTCAAATGTGTATAATTGTACATGTATTCATATAAAAAGGAATACTTACAGGTGCATAGCGACCCTGGCTGAGCCTTTCAAGCAAATATGGGTTCACCCAATGTGAAAGCCTGTGCTCCTGTGCCTCCTTCTCTTCCTTCTCCTGCAGAATACAGCGGTGGCTAAAAGTATTTTGGCACCCTTTAAAGTAAGTTCTAGCCAAATTCAGAACTTACTTCATGTAATGTTTGGTTTCAATGGAAAGATCTTTGCACTTGATTTCGATTTATATAATACTTTCCTTAACCCGTTACATACCCATTGAGATTTTCGCATACTTGTAAACGTTAACTTTTCCAACTTTTTTCCATGATTCGAAGTCAATCAAATTTGATCAGGATATATAGCACCATGGATATCAGAAATTTTGGGGCATGAAAATGTTTTCGTCACTAGACTTTTACCTCGTAAAGAGGTTTTTTTTATAAGATATCAGAAATTTTTGAATAGGACATCAGAAATTTTGACAATTGCAATATTTTTTGGCAGTGTAACTTTGTCAAAAGGTGTTTATTGTTTGTACAAGCAAAAACAAACTGTCTGGCGACACCGCTTTTTTTCGTAAAAGTCGTAGAACAAACGTTTCTAGATTTCTTATCGGGAACAATTCCTCATTGAAGCTTTTAAGCTAAATCAACGCTTTGATACAAACAAACAAACAACCAAACAAACAGACAAACTGACATTTCATCTCATTTTCGGAATGTCACTAAAAATTTCAAAATTAGTTATCTTTTGAACCAGAAGTCGGATTTCGATGATCGAGGTGTCATTCGACGCGTATTTTTGATTAGAATAGTACAAAATTAAAAAAAATCAACAAGGCTCCCAACGGCCCCATTTGCTCCAATAATAAAAATTGTTTTCCTCCCACTAACACCTGTTTTTCTCACGAACCAGGTGAGTTTTCAAAACTCTTAGTATGCACATTTGTAAGTTATAATAATACCTTTCGATCGGTATATAACTCGACCCGATCGGACAGTCATAGCAAATTTTCCATTCTTCCTGTGTATATTTGCTAGTCGCCTTCGCACCCTTCGTGCTGCTTTCGTCACTAGCGCGGACTGCCGTCCGCAGTGATAGTGGTCCGATGTCAACCAAATTTGGTCAGGATGTATGGGACAATTCCATATGCATATTCTGTCGGTTTGGTTCAGATATATCAAACAACAACAAAGCGGCTATATGATATAGTGCGGCGGCGCCTGTCCCTTATGCACACGACGCACATTTGTTTTTGTTCTGCACATAGGATATGGGAAGTAAGTGAGAATACACATTGGTAAGCTTTTGGCGCACATTGCAAAGCACACAAACAAATTTAGCACATTGCGCTTTGGATCGTCATTCGTTGCGCCATCCATTTTCGGTGCAGGCAAAAAAAAAAAACAGTTGTACTGCGTCGTTTAGCTTTTGCTAATCCGAATGTATTTTGTTGTTGTCTTATCGTTGTGTGTACAATGCAAATGAAAAACTTCATTACGCTGTGAAACTTGTGATGCGTGTGACTATTTGAAGAAACATGTGTATATTTTTTTTTCTGTGTACACATTGAAATAAAAAAGTGTTCGTTACATGTATGCTTGTGATTTCTAATATTTGCATTGGTGCGTGCACATCCATAAGGCAGTTTTGGGCACCCCTGATATAGAGGTTAGATCCAAATTCTACAACAAACTCGATCTGCGTGCAATGTAGACGAATCTACATACCAAGTTTGGAGTCTCTAGCTCTTATAGTCTCTGAGATCTAGGCGCTATTACAGACGGACATGGCAATATCGGCTCGGCTGCTGATGCTGATCAAGAATATATATATATATATGTATGTACTTTATAGGGCCTGCCATGCCTCCTTCTGCCTGTCACGCACATTTTTGTTTACTTTTGTTACATAGTTAATATACCCTGTTATTTTTTTTAAGTAGGGGGTTTAAAAATGCTCAAAGATAATTTTTTTTCAGATTTAGAAAATCAAAACTTTTTCAATTTTTTCAATTGAAAATTTTGTCCCTATCCCACAATATCGGACTTTTTTTTCTCATAGTGTAGTGACTCAAAAAAAAAAACGTGTTAATGGCTCTAAGGAGCTT
This sequence comes from Drosophila quinaria, assembly GCA_035047525.1. Classification (NCBI taxonomy): domain Eukaryota; kingdom Metazoa; phylum Arthropoda; class Insecta; order Diptera; family Drosophilidae; genus Drosophila; species Drosophila quinaria. The sequence goes on along the minus strand of JAWNPO010000455.1, from coordinate 4,952,836 downwards.
CTTCTAGAAAAAAAGGAAGTTTTCCTTCAGTATGAAACAATGGACAAAACCAACAGCCGAAAAACTTCGCCCAAAGCGACAAAAAGCTCAAAAGTCAACTGACAAAATTATTACGCTTGTATTTGGGGACTTCTGTGGAATTTTGTTCGGAAAAGGTCAGACCATAAATAGAGAGCGCTATTGGGACCAACTTGGTTATAGGAGGAAATAGCAAAACGAAAATAAAAAAAAATAAAACGGTCCCAAGCGACAAAGAAGAAAGCGCTGCTTCAGCAAGTCGTTCTATACCGTGGCGAAATTGCACGAATTACACTTTAAATTGCTTCCGCATACACGATATTCACCAGGCTTGACTTCAAGTGACTTTCATCTGTTCGCAGACCTTAAAAAAACAGGCAGAAAAGAGATTTAGCTCAAACAAACAGAAGATCGTCGAAACAGGCGCTCATTGTGGGGAGAAGAGATAAATTGTGTCACTCGTGAAGGAAGTTATCTTATGATTAAAAATTAAATTTTTTTCAAAAAGTTTGTTGATTGGATTTTTCAACCGATGTGTTGTTACGCATGGACTGGAACAGGGTATAAATTTAAGCATATGCAATCTATGACCAACTTATATTTTAATTGAAAATCAAAAGTAGAAATTAAAAGAGCATTGCAGAAACACTTTTACAATTATAATTACAACAACAACAATACGATATTATTGTTGTTTCTGTTGCTCGCTGGCACCATTACTTTTGCAGTTTACTGAGTGATTTTACTGAATTTTTCGCTCAAAACGTGTTTACAGTCTTAATCCGCGGCCAGCAGCATAGGCAGAAGTTAGCGTCAACGCCAGCGCTACTGCGCTGCAGCGTCAACATTAGCGCTGACGCTCAAATTGACGCTCAAGTTGACGCTTGCGCTGCTGCCGCCTTGCATACTGATGTCGATGTTGCTTTAAACTTTAAACATTGGTGGCTAAATGAGCGCTCGCGTAATAAAATTCAGCTTGGTTTTGTCAGTCTTCCATTTTGTATATTCACGTACGTATACGTAGGAAGGTATGTATGTACAAGCATTTATGCATTCGAATGATTGCATACATACGTATTGTTTTGTATATGTATTTGTTTGTTGCTTGTTTCTTTCTTTTTTTTTTGGCTGGTGGACAAACGAGCGCTACGCAAACATTGACGTCGACTGCAAAAGCTCGACGACTGCGCTTTGTACATGTAGCCGCCGATTTTTGGCCACTGCTAAATCATTGAAGTAACTTTCGTCTGCAGTCATTTGCTTAAAGTTAGTGAACGTGCTAGTATCGCATACCTGCGGCAGCTGTTACAAAAATATTGCTTGTGTTGTAGTAGTTGGTAAATGTAATAGTAGCTATTTTGTTATACCCTAAGCCCATTCTTTTTTTTTTATTGTGTTACTAAAAGGCCATTGGTCTTACTCACTACATACAAAATTTAATTGGTGCGTGTTTTTTAAATTTTTACTGGGCAGTCTACCGAAGGTCACATTGTTAATACACACACAATATATGTTGATCATTTTCATCATTTCTGTTATTATTATATATTTATTTTTATCCAACAGATGAGACGAGGCGATCCATAATAAAGATGCAGTTTACTACGGGTTGCATAATGATGCTGTTGGTATTGGCCACGACACATCTAACGCTGTCCGCACCAGCGGAACCTACGATCGCGCTGGAAAAAAGCAGCGAACCCGCCGAGCTCAACCCCATTAATGCAGAGGTACAGTATAGACGACAACTAACCAACAAAACATAAAAAACAACAAAAACAAAATGCAATCAATATTCCAAAAATTGCAACTAACAACTAGCAGGAAGCCAACTCCAAAACCCACAGGCAGGTGTTAGTAGCGCGTGCTCATCGTGCCATTAGAGTTACAAACTTGTTTTAAGCTCTACGCCCCTTTACGCCCCCATACCCTATAGTTACTTACCAACTGTTGCCTCTGGCACCTTTTGTTTTCAGTTTCGTTGTTATTGTGTTTGAGCGCTCGCCAATTTTGTGGTCCACTGATACTTTTTATACCCTCAGCCCATTAAAAATGGGCACAAAAGGGTGCAATGATTATGTAACAGGCTGAAGGATGCGTGACAGACCCCAAAAGCAATTTTGATGATCAGTATCAACATCCCACTCGATTTAGCCAGACCTCAGAGACTATCTGAGCTACAGACTTAAAATTAGATTATCAAAAGCAAATCAAGTTTATATTTAGAAACAATCTTTCGAAAAAAAAAATGGCTTAGAATGAAACATTATTTTGCTTCTGAAAATATTTAAGGCACTTTGGCAAATTTTTCTTTGTCGTTTATATTCGAATAAAATGTGGTCTAAATTAGTTCACTACTTCATATAGTAGCTGTCATAGAAACAATTAGTGCAATCTGCAAGGGCATCAAGGGCTTGATTGTTTATAGGGTATCTATTATAAGTGCCTGGACGATGTCATCATTGCATCTTACTGTCAAGTAGCGTTTCCCGCACGTTTTATGTTCCGCTATTGCCAAAGTAAAGTGAACCAAACGTATTAAGACCGTTCAGATGGAAACAGCGGACAGCTTTATATAAAAATAAAAAAATAATAAAATTGAATATTCAATAGCCATCCACCAATTCAAAGTTACGACCTTGAGATGAAAACGATCGCTCAGACTACGAAACTTGTTAACGACCTATGTCAACATTTCAACATTTAACAGCAGACGCAAGACACAGATACAAATGTACGCACACACACTCAAACACACACACATAGAGGAGAACAATGTTGTGACCAAGAAATATGGAATAGCTCTCACAATCTCTCACATTAAAGTTGTTTGTTATGAAGTTTTACATTTTAGTTGCATCTGAATGATTGCTTTCCCTAATGTTTTTGTTTGATGTTTTACATATTAATGTTTTTTCCATTGCAATTTATTTTATTGAGTAATGTTTGGTGTTTAAAAATTTAACAGATTACTTTTTCCGCTTTATAGAATTGTAAATTGAACAGGTATAATCGTATGCGCATAATTTTTTGATATTGTCTTTTGTTTTTATGCTCTGCTCCCATTAAAAATAAGCAAAAATCAAAAAGTATATCTGTTCCTGATCAATTTCAAAAGCCGAGTCAAATTATTCGATTCTCACTGTTCAATCGTACGAGCGATCATTTTTATAGTTCATCGCGAAACAAAACTAATTAGGTGTGATCAAACCCATTAAGCTTAAAATATAATCAGCTAATGATGTGTCTTAAATGATAGAAGAAGATTATGCGACAATAGAATCACAATTGCAGATTAAGTTATTTTAATAATATTTGACATTTTGGAACTGCATTTAAATGTTCTTGACATCTAAATCTGTATATAAAAAACTCTTTGTCCTGACTAACTGACTCACTGACTGAGAACCAACTTGCAGGCCAAACGGTTAAGCGCAGAAAGATAACATTTTCATATACATAGATGACATACTATAATTGCATCGTGCAATAAGACGTCGTTTTTGCGAAATTCGACCTGTAAACGGGTAAATTTCGGGGTCAAAATTCACGGATTTGCCTTGTATGAAAATATTTTTTGTTTCTTAAGATATCTCAACCAAACTTACAGATTGTATGTTTGGAACTGTCTCTTACATCCTGACTAAATTTGGATTACTATATCATATAGTCGCCATGGGAACAATCGGATGCAAATTTACCTTTAGAATCAAAAACTCTGTTGTTGTATCAGAAATCCTAACAATAATCACAGATTAACTCTTCTTAAGCTTTTTTCTCTCAAAATGTAGCTTTTTGTCTCCAAAAAAACTAAATCTGCCTTTTAGATAAAGTCGAATTGCAAAGAAAAAACATGAAAACAGCGGACAGCTGAAGTTAAATAATTCCATTTTTTTTACAAATACTTCACATTTGGTGTGTAGGTTCTTGGATACCACACTCAAATGCCACGCCCTTTAAAGGCCAGGCGAGTATATGATTTAAGAACGATCTTGTGAAAATCAACCTTTGGTATACACATTTTTTTTTGTTTTTTATGGTATCTCACCCAAACTCTGAGATTGTGAATTTTTGCTATTCCCTCTGATATATCCTGACTAAATTGCGTTCAAATCGGTCAACTGTCTCGTATAGATGCCTTGGAATCGATTTGTACAAAATTAAAGATTAGTATGAACGTTTTGGTTGTTTCTGGATTTTATCTGATATATCTGATTTTATTTTGTCTGATACAGCCTGAACCAATATTTTATTTTTGTTGATATCTTCAATAGTTTTTCAGCTTTTTGATCTTAAAGGTGACAAAGTGCAGTCTGCCATGAAATTATGTACATAATTTTAAACTTTTACACAAAAATTAGCCATTATTGCATATTATAAAACTAGAATTTTTCTCAATCTTACTGAAAATGTTAACAACTACTACTTGACAGAACATGAACAGGGCCTGGGCGAAGATTTTCTCATAGTCGAGAAACTTGTCTAGAGTGACTTACTTGTTATTATATACTTAGGGCAGTTTTCAATGTTCATATGAACAACCTTATATGTTAGACAACCTTTCAAATGTTGATTATGTAATATGCCACGAATAAATGTGATATTCATATAAGCTCTATTGGGTACTTCACCTGACATATTAACTAGATGCGTCTGATTTTATAATCTTTTTTGACTCTTTGAAAAATTCCAATGAAGAGATAAATTCTACTTATAATAAAAGAGTCTATTATACCAGAAAAAGCTGTTTAAAAGACATAAAATAATTTAAATAATTGACTTAAACAAGCGCAACTAGTTTCGATTATTTTCTAGGTGTAAAACCCAAAAAATCCCTGCTTTAAAGAAAATCGATAATTTATAAATTCTACTTTTTAAGATTAATGAAAAACATGAAATTTCTTATGGAACACATAATTCGAGTAGCTTAAACACTAAAAAAACTTTAATACTAAAGCAAAAATTGGATGAGATGCATTAAACCGTTTTTATATTATATTATTATTGATAATTAATTCAAATTGCATGCATAACTACTCGAATCCTTCGGAACCAATATGTCCATGGTTTAAAAATTCCCTAACGATTCCTTGCTGGTCGACGTACGTAAGGTACTTTCACAAAATTTTCCAAAGTGTTGCAGTTTTAAATTGTTTTCTTAACTTATTTAACTGCGACAGTAACAAAGAAGTGTCTATTCAACTGTGACAGACCTGGTATCCAGGCCATTATATACCCTATTAGGCAATTGCAGACACATATAAGAAAAAAATGAAAAATATCTGCGGACAAAAATATAAAACTTTTATTTGGAATGACGCAATTTTCCTAAATTTTTGCCAGTTTTTTTAATATTTGACTTCCAAAATGGAAAATATGCATTATAACGATAATTTCATGAAATTTCTCTTCCACAATCAAAAAATTAATGCAAATGCAATGAAATTACTAAAATTCTGATGAAAATAAAAAACATTTGTTTGAAGTGCCAATCAAGATCTATAAGTTAAGCCTTTTGCTAAAATAAAAAAATGTTTTTGCATGCGATTCTTATACTCTGTGCCCATTGAAAATGAGCAAATAAGGGTAGAATGGTTGTTGAATTGTATGTAACAGGCAGAAGGAAGCGTGGCAGACCCCATAATGTATATACTTATATTTTTAATCAGTATCAACAGCTGAGTCGATTGAGCAATGTCCGTCCATCCGTGTGAACGCGACGATTTTTGAGACTTTAAGAGCTCCGTGTGAACGCGACGATTTTTGAGACTTTAAGAGCTAGCGACAGAAAACTTGGTACCTACATACACGGATGGACGGACATTGCTCAATCGACTCAGCTGTTGATACTGATTAAAAATATAAGTATATATCCTGGATACCGAGCGCAGATCAAGTTTTTTTTAAGTTTGGAATTTTTTTTTTATGTTTGTTGAGATATATCAACCAATCTTACACAATATGCATCTGGGATGGTATTATACATCCAGAATAAATTTGGTTGAAGTCGAATCACTATATCACGACTGCTCGAAAATTGAAGTGTATTATGAAAATTTGTTATGTTTCGGGAGGTATTGCAACAAAACTCATAGTGGGAATTTTCTATTGTCTTATACATCCTGATCAAACTTGGTTCATTTCGATTCACCAAATAGCATCAAGCGTCAAACCCTTGGTGTGTCTAACGGCGTATTCAGCTTTCGGAGTGACTGGGCATAGGATATCATACAGTCGAGCAAACTCGACTGCAGTCGCATCTTCCCACGAGCGAAACGAGCAGGGGACGGAACCCTTTTTGATTTTGCTTTGAATGCTTTCGATGGTCACGTCCAACATGGTCGAAGTGCCCATGTGTACAAAATGTCATTAGTTTTATTTTTTCTTCCCTTGAGCGGACGCTGCGTCAAATTAACATCCGCAATAATTACCCGATAATTGAAATTAATTTTTTTATGTAGGGTGCAAATCAGGAGTTTTCATTAAACTTAATAGCCACATAGAAGTATTGTCATCAATTTAAAAGTCCCAGCTCTTATGGTTTCTGAGGTGTGGGTCTATAAGGTCTAACAACGCTATATCGGATGTTGATTCTGATTATGAATATGTACCTACTTTTGCCTACATGTCATCATTTCCTTAATCTTAAAGCAGAGCTAAACATTGTGCTTCATAAAATTCACTTGGCGAGTGGGGTTACATTCGAAAAACGATAATTGCAAAAGAGTTTTTAATTTGTACTTGTTTTTTGTATCGAAATGACGCTGTGCATTTTGAGCATAGACGATAAAAGAAACATATATGTACGACTAACTTAAATGCCGACTGTTGGTTCGCCTTCAAAGACATACTAGATGCTTTTATATCTTTAACTTGGCTTAAGTTGTTTGATCTGCTTTGTACTGTTGAGAATTCTGGTGTGAGTGTGCGTATATATATATTTATTTATGTATATGCATTCGGATTAATATTCATTCACCAACGAACTAGTAATTGGGTCAAGTCTAACCGGTCTCAAAGTTCGAGCTTCAAATAATTTGATCCCGTCACTTTATTTATGTAAATTGTTTTTGTTTATTCAATTCTGTTGGTATCGAGCAATTAAATCAGTCGACTGATTTATGAGCGCTATTAAGTGATCTTGTTGTCAAAATTGTGGTTCGTTTCTACATATTTCTGCAACTGTAACTGTTATGAAAACTGGGGTCTGCAAATTTGCAGAATCGCATGTATCGAATGTCATCATGCCAATTTCTTTGTGTTCTCTTTTCGATTTTCTATTCCAGGCGGTAGTCGGCGATGATCTGGAACGCAACAAAAGAAAACTGCCCGATGCAACATTTAAAGCAAAAAATGCTGTTCTCGGATTTGTGTTTGGTGTAAGTAGTGAAAACAATAATAACTTGAGTGACTTTATCTTGAACTACTTAAATTAAATTGCAGAAGATCGACAATTTTCTGGATACAAAGACACGCGTGATTGAGCAGCTGGATCGCTCCAATATTGAGAAAAATAAGCAATGGGATATTGAGGCGCCAGTGCCTATTAAGGATTTCCAGACTCTGATTACTGCAGTTGTCTCTCCGAAAATTCGCTCGATTGGCAATATTGCCAATGACCTGACCACTGGTGTACTGACCACCATAACTGCTTTCAGTGGATCCTCGTCAGGCAATGGAAATGCCAATGCCGGTCTGGGCAATGTGGTGTCCAAGTTCTTGAGCTTCTCGGGACCAATACTGCAGGGATCATCGGGTGGCGCGAACAGCATCGCTGGTGTCACAACGCCGGCACCGGACTCTGATGAAGCGGGCTATTAAGCTGACTTGGCTAACAGGCTGAGAGGCTCAATTGTTTCGACTAAATTGGATTTGGTTCCATAGTTTTACTCACACTCTCTTGAGGAATGAATGAACAGTTATCTGTTTCCCTCTGATGCTCGCACGATTCATTGAAATATTAACTGTAAATGATTTTGTTGTTAATGTTGTTAGTAGTCAGGGTAATAGTTAAGTTTAATATTATTCTCCGCCTTGTATCATTTTTGTAAATATTGGCACATGTATCTATAAAGCTTACGACTATAAAACGATTATTTAATCGAATGAAATTTTTTTTATATATTCGTATCAATAAATCATTATAAAATAAAATAAAATCAAAATGAATACTGATTTCCGAATTTTCAACAGGGTTTTGGAGTCTGAGGACAGCTTCTCTTCTGTTGTTACAAACTTACTTACTCACGATACATGTTCTCTCTTTCTTTTCTTTTTTTTTGCATTTGTCTTATTCACCTGGCACTCGGTAGACAAAGCGTTCCGCACGAGCCGGGGGTAAAGATATTACCGATGCAGCGGAACTGGATCGGAGTAACGTCTCGTTTGAACTTCCCGATGAGTTGTTCACCAAAACCTTCCGAACTGTCACACAAGTTTCCCAAGCGTTTAGTCGCTTACTAATGGTAAGTAATTTTTTGGAAAATATTAAGAGGGACAATACTTTCAGGTGTGCAAAGCATTTCGCATAAAACCAAAACTATTGCTCTTCAAGTGCAAACTCCTTTGTGTCACATTTAGATAAATAGTAGAATAAAAACTAGTCGACGGTGCTACAGTCGAGCATACTCGACTGCCGGAGACCCCGTACTTACTATGCAAAAGCAAACACTGCTAAAAATAAAATAATATAAGTCTCAACAAATATTTAATATATTTTAATATACTAGTATATATATTCTAGCCCAAATATATTGATTATACATTTACATTAAAGATATTATAAACGATTTATTAAAGCACAGCACGAAATTAAACAGTCGCTTAAATAAAAGCACAAAATAAAATGATTCACATCACATCACATAAACAAAAAAAAAAATTAACATTGACTTGATGTTAAAAAGCAACATTAATAAAAAATTTCAGGAAAACTTTAACAAAAAAAAAAGAAACAATTGGGAATTGCTTTAGTCGAACTGCCGACTGTAGGATAGCAGTTACTTACTCTAATAAATTAAAAAAAAAATGTATTACATGCTTTTAGACATTTACATTGCTTAAAAGCTTTAATCAGCCGATATCACCTTTCTATTTACCCAAGCTTGTTACGATTTAGGTGGATGATAGGTAATAATAGTAGTTTACGTTAATTAGTAAAAAAATTCGTATACCTTGAAAACTGTGCATGTGGTGGCTTTTTGCGATTTGCGGACACGGAAAGGAGAGTGACAAAAATTTAAAACAAACTTAATCTGCGTGGGGTTTATATTGTAGACTCGGCTGTTGATGCTGATCAATAATATATATACTTTTTATGGTCGGAGATGCTTCCTTCTCCCTATAACATACATTGCAACGAATACAATATCCCCTTTTACTTATTTTGTAAGTAACGGAAACGATCATAGAAACGATCGGTCGAAAATCAACCAATCTGATAAAATATTCATCTTGGGTGATTTTATACATCCTGATGAAGCGAACTATATCATATATGTAGCTGTAATAGGAACGATTGTTTGAAACTAAAACAAGTAGGAACATTTTTTTAAATCTAGAGATATTGCAATAAGACCCGCATATTGGGAATTTTATATAGTCTTGTACATCTTGATCAAATTTGGTTGACTTAATCATATTCATAAATGTCATACGAACAATACCTAACGACGGGAAAATACGGACTAGTCTGGAATGTGATTTTGTCATTTGTATTATTCAAATATATTTCATAAGTTCAACACAAGTCAACATGCTTTAAATATTTTGGATTGGATATCTCTCCTTCTTATTAATTAAATATTAATTATTTCCATTAAAATTTTTTTCCAAATATGTATTTCATTTCTTCAAGAATTCTGCACGTCGATACTCTCGTTTCGTTCTGTTCTTTAAACCTGTGTTTGGCGATGCCTTGGTAGTCAAGGGCTCTGACGAACCGACAACTACGAGACAACCAACAACAACCACCGAGGATGCGGACAATCTAAATCTGGTGTAGTTCTGGAACAAGTCTATTTATTTTTTGTAATGTAACGATATTTATGAAATATGCTAAATTACCAATGGCTTAAAAAAAGTTGGCAAAATTCCAATATTTTAGAGACGGTTTGGTGGTTCAAATACTAGAACAAATCTGGCTCAGTTCCTTGGTTTTAGCTACTCCAGTTTTGGCTCGAGCATTTGTTAAATTTAAGAAAAAAAAATAATTTAAAATATTACATGTGGTAATCCTTAATGTTATTAATTGATTATTAGAGTCAATAAATTTTTTTACATAAAAATTGTGGTTCTTAGAGGTTTGATCATGGTTTATAATTTTATGTTTTTTAATCGAAAAACTTTATAAATGGCTCAATAAAATATATATATTTTAGAGTGGTCCTGTTCGTGTTTTAATGCAGAAAATAATGGCCTTATAACCGGTCATAAAAGCGGAAGCGTGCCGGATCTTAAGAACCAAAGCAAAGTCCGTTAATTGGGATGCAAAGATATATAGATAGAAAAGGACATAAAATTCGACTAGGAGATCTAGAGAAATCCCTGAGCAATACCGAAGGCTAGCCGGCAAATTTATATCTTGCTGCGATAGTCTAGTCGGGTCTTAACAATTACCGATAATGGGAAAACGGCAGCGAGGATCAGGATTCAGCCTAAAGCAGGCGGCTTGAGTTTAATAAAAAATAAAAACTATCGTCGCCCTAGGCCTGATGAAATCCATGTTCTTTTGATGAAGGCACAAATACCGTAAGTTGAAACTACTAGTCAAGGTTATGAGTGTGGTTCACGATTTGGATTTGCTTGCCAATACGCTTGTTGTCCAGTCTTGTCTGGGTCCAAAGAGCCGATATGTGAGTAGGAGCCTGCTGACAAACAGGAGATACGATAGTTTGCCGACGGATACCCACATTAAAATTGAATTATTTACTTATACCCGCCGCGGCCGACCCGAAACTGCCAGAGTAGCGCGACAAGAGCTGGAGAATCGCGCCAAGGGATGAATCTCGCGAAGAAGTAGGTTTAGAGCTAGTAAAGGATAGTAATAAGGTAGGTCAGTTAGGAAATAAGTGTAGAGGAATACGACACTTACCATACGAGGAAAGGATTAGGGCATATTTTGAGGGGCGGAATAGGATTTCCGATGAGCGGCTGTTAGATGGGATGCGACTGGTGACACGCAAGATGAAGAAGGCACGAGACATATTCAAGCGGGAAGTAGTCGAGGCAGTGGCCAGAAGTACTCGGTCCGATCCTCGAATTTTTGCGGAGTTCAATCTGTGAGGCCGACAGCTGCGGGGCTTACTCGACTCCGGCTCGACTTTAAGTCTCTTGGTGACGAGGGTGTCGCGAACTACCGTGTCTACCGTGCGCACCGCATCCGGCGCAGATCGATAGATCATTGGTCGACTCGTAGTGCCTGTGGAGTACAAGGGAGGAGTTACAGATATAGTGCTGCATTTGTGTCCGTATTTAGAGCAGACTGCTTACCCAGGGATTGATTTTTGGCGAATCTTTGGGATAGCACCAGAAGTAGTGGGTTCTGAAGTGCCAGTCGTTACAGCCATTGATGAGAATCAAGATTTGGCAGAGCAAATAGCTCATTATGTTGAGGACGACAGGGCGAAGAGTGAGCCAGAAGCATGGGAGCTAGAGGAGAGCCAAAAGTTAGTCCTGCAGCAGGTAAAGTCGAAGTTTTTGGCATTCGAGAAATTTGGTTTAGAAGAGGGAGCTCAGACAGTGAAGGATCGTCATTATCCACTGTTGCCAGCAATGCAGCAAGTGGTATGGGGTGAGGTCGATAAGATGTTGGCAATCGGTGTCATCGAGGAAACCAACGGTCCGTGGAGTAGCCGCACCACCGTAGTGCCTTGAAGGTATACTGTCGCGGGTGGATCAGACGTACTTCATCTCCATCTTAAATTCACCTTCTGGAAGATCGAGCTGGATGAAGAGAGCAAGGCGTGTACGGCTTTCACGGTGCCCGGGCGACCGCTGTACCAATTTGTCAAGATGCCTTTTAGATTATGCAATGCGGCACAGCGTCTTTGTCGCCTGATGGACAAGGTAATCCCAACAGAACTGAGGTCCAACGTGTTTGTGTACCTAGACGCACCAGACTTTGAGACTCATATGCTATATCTCAATCGGGTTGCCGAATGCCTGAAAGCAGCAAAAAATGGGTCAAAAAAAGTCGCAGTTCTGTTTTAATTCATTAATTCCACTCCAGTTGTTACGGCAGCCAATACTTTGACTGTCGTACCTCCTCGCGTGTCTAAGCCCCTCCAAGGCGTTCCTCCCCCGAAGCCCATGAAGCATGTCTTTGTTTCTAGGCTTGCCAAAGATCAGTCCTCGTATGATGTTAAGGCTTACATCCAAAACATTATACAGGATCCTGATATTTTGGTGGATAAATTTAATTTTAATTACCCTAGGGAAATCTCTTCGTTCAAGATATCGTGTTCGGAAAAGGTTTTTGACAAGATTTGTCATCAACACTTCTGGCCCGAACATATCTTTGTTGCAGAATACAAGGGAAATTCTACTCGAAAGAGAGATCGGGCTCCGATCTCAGGTGCTGGTTCCTCTCCATCTGCTTCATCTTCAAATGAAGCATCAAAAAACTAACTTCCTCTTTAACTCTTGCCTATCAAAATGTACGAGGCCTTAATAGTAAACTCTCTAATCTATATCTCAATAGTCATTCTTTTGATTTCGATGTCATTTGTTTTACTGAGACCTGGCTCAAGCCTGCCACATCGGACTTTTCTATTTTTTCGTCCAAATACTCTATATATAGATGTGATCGTATAGCTCGTAAAGGTGGCGGAGTGATGTTGGCCGTGGATTCTAATCTGTCCTCCGAACCTATTTCAATCACATTAAATTCTGACATTGAGTTTATTTGCGTGAAAGTTTCTTTTCTTAAATTTTCAATCTATTTAACATGTTCTTATATTCCACCCCTTTCTGATAACACTTTATATGATAGTCACCTGACTGCTATTAAATTTATATCATCTTTACTTTCTCACACTGACTTGCTTTTTGTCTTAGGTGATTTTAATCTTTCAGATGTTCGATGGTTTTCCACAAATGACTCGCATTCACTTTTTCCTGATAGCTCTCATGAATTTATTGACGGACTTTCTGAGCTTTCTTTGGTGCAAATCAATCCTGTGTGCAATTCTATTAACAGAACACTTGACCTGTTATTCGTATTGGACTCTGATAATGGCATCGTATCCAGGATTGATCCATTGGTAACTCCGGAAGACCCTTACCACCCAACTCTAAACGCATATATTGATTTACCTTTGTGGCCTGTTGTTCTATCATCTTAGCCACTTGAGCGAGTACGGAGTTTTTGTAAAACTGATTTTAATAAGTTAAACACTCTGATTTCATGTTCTGATTGGTCTCAACTATACACATGTTCTGACTTGGATAATGCCATTAAGCTTTTTTATAATACTCTTAACTCTTTTTTTGACATCTGTGTTCCACTTGTATCACCAATTAGTTGCAATAGACCTCCTTGGTTCTCTAGAGAATTATCACATTTAAAAAATGTGAAATCTAAGCAATTTAAAAAGTATAAAAAATCTGGAAATCCTTATGATTTCTCACGATATTTAATTACCTGCTCTAGTTTTCTAGTTCTTAACTCACAATGTTATAATAATTACTTGCGACATTGTAAGCTTGAATTCTCTAAAGATCCGAAGCAATTCTACAAATTTGTAAACTCTAAACGTAAAGCCTCATCATTACCATCTTCTGTTGTCTTCAACAATATTCAAGCTAATACTGATCAATCCATAGCAGATTTGTTTGCTGACTTTTTCCAAACTACTTATTCTACGAGTAGTTTCCGTGTTGGCCAGCCTTACCCGTATAGGTTAAGCTCTTCTAACTGTATTTACAGCCCTCTAATCACAGAAAGCTCGCTTCTTTGCGATCTTAAATCGATTAAGCCAGTGCACGCACCAGGTCCCGATGGTGTGCCTGCGTCTGTACTTAAGTACTGTGCAGAATCGTTATGCAGACCATTACATAAGTTGTTTACTTTGTCCGTTGATTCCTCCTCTTTCCCAGCGCTTTGGAAAGATTCTTATATTATTCCTCTTCATAAAAAGGGTATTAAGTCCGATGCTCAGAACTATAGGGGTATTTCCAAGTTGTCTGCTATTCCGAAGATGTTTGAGAAAATTATAACCTCACATCTTCAACACTTATGTAGCTCTATTATCTCACCTACTCAACACGGGTTTATGAGCTTTTGATTCCGTTAACCACTCTCTACTCATTCATAAGCTTGATCTTCTTGGTTTTCCATACAATCTTCTTCTTTGGATTTCAAATTATTTAAGTAACAGAACACAAAGAGTTATTTTTAAAAATTCATTTTCAAAGTCAGTTAAAGTTACTTCGGGAGTACCGCAAGGTAGTCATCTTGGTCCACTACTCTTTACTTTATTTATAAATGATCTTCCATCTTTATTATCTCACTCCCATGCTATCATGTATGCGGATGACGTCAAGCTTTGTTTATCGTATAGCGATCCTTCTTCTTTTAGTCTCTTGCAAGCAGACTTAAATGCTTTCCATCTCTGGTGCCAAGATAATTTATTAAATCTCAATAGTTCGAAATGTAAAGTTATGACTTTCTATAGATCTTCCCGCATTATTTCACAGTACTCACTTAATGGCATTATATTGGAATGCTTAAATGATTCCGAAAGATCAGTTAATGACCTGGGTATAGTTCTAGATCATAGACTGAAATTTGATAAGCATATTGCTATAGCTGTCAATAAAGCAATGGGAGTTCTCGGGTTTATTAAGCAATGGTCCAAGGAATTTGATGATCCCTTTACTACTAAACTTCTTTACACGTCTCTTGTGCGTCCAATTCTTGAATATGGATCATGTGTGTGGTCTCCTCAATATGAATCCCATCGTGCCAGGATAGAGTCGGTTCAAAAACAATTTTTAAGTTTTGCTTTACGCGGCTTGAGTTGGAACTCGGAAATGCAGTTGCCTTCGTATTCTAGTAGACTTCTCTTACTCAATCTTCCCTCTCTTACTAACCGTAGAATTATGCTTGGAGTAATGTTCACCCACAAATTACTGCACGGTCATATAGACTCGGCTAATTTGTTGGAAGAAATAACCTTCAATGTACCTTCTAGAGTAACTCGTAACTTTATTCCTTTATATCTCCAACGTTGTTTCACTAACTGGGAATTGCACGAACCTCTTCGTACTCTGTGTGCAGATTATAATAGACTGTACCCTACGATTAGTTTCGAGTGTTCTCCGCTCACTATTAAAGCCTCTATATTATCATGTCTAACTAATATAACCAACTAACTACTCATTAATATCATTTTGGTCTGATTGGGTTTTTCTGGGTTTTCCCCAATCCTAGCAACAAATGTTGGGCCAATCATTTTCTTTTTCATTTTAGATTCCCCAGAGAATAAAAGAATTTTAGAATTTTATAATCTTAATTTTAAACTTCATTTTAATTTATTTTGTAATTTAAATATATATATTATATAATTTTAATGTATTATTTGCTGTGTCGGCTGCTTTTAGCCAGACAATAAATAAATAAATAAATAAATACCTGGGTTTCATTATTGGCGGGGGTACACTACGGACAGATCCAGCAAGAGTGACGGCTATAGAGCAAAATCCTGTACCACGATCAGTTCGCAAAGATCGCGCGTTCCTAGGCACCACTGGATGGTACAGGCAGTTCATCCGAAATTTCGCGTTCTTAGCAGTGCCACTCACGGATGCACTGAAGTCCAGAGGTGGAAAGAAGTTCGTTTTGAGCTAGGATGCAGTAAAGGCAGTTCAAGAACTAAAAAGGGCAATGACGACTGCTCCGGTCCTTGTTCATGCTGATTTCCGGAAGAGATTCTACGTCCAGTGTGACGCATCACATGCAGGCGTGGGAGTTGTTCTCTTTCAGCTAGACGAGTCCGAGCACGAGAGACCAATCGCGTATTTTTCTGCGAAGCTCAACAAGCACCAGCTCAACTACTCGGTCACCGAGAAAGAGTGTCTGGCAGCGATCATGGCGATACAGAAATTCCAGCCATACATTGAACTGATACCTTTCACGTCATAACGGAAGTTTGAAGTGGCTCATGTCTCTTAAAGATTTGAGTGGAAGGTTGTCCAGATGGTCTCTGTAGCTCCAGGCCCTAGATTTCACGATCGAGCATCGCAAGGGTGTCGACAACGTAGTGGGAAACACGCTCTCGTGAAGTCTAGGGGCCGAAGCCGCGGATCTGCAGGGTTCCGAGTTCGATCCGCGCGAATCTTTAGGGTTCCCAACGAACGAATTTCAATATCAGGAATTAGTTCGGGAGGTAGGGGAGAACAAAGATTGCTTAGCGGATTTGAAAGTCGAGGGCGGAGCGATCTTTAAGAGAATCATGATCAATAGGCTGGAAGAAGAGCTGGATGGGTCAACGTGGAAGTTGAGGGTGCCGGCGTCTCTCACTCATGAATTGGTGAGGAGAAAGCACGAGGAGCACATGCCGGTGTGGCCAAGATACTGCATGCTTTGCGGAGACAGTACTTCTGGCCGAAGATGGCAATCCAGGTAGCGAAGTTTGTTCGGAACTGTGAACTCTGTAAAGAGCCAAAAGCGACAAACTTCAGGATGCTGGTTGGGATAGGCACTGAGGTGCTCACGGAGAGACGATTCCAGAAGCTTTACATAGATTTCTTGGGAAAGTATCCGAGATCGAAGCGGGGTCACGCATGGATCTTTATCGTGGTGGATCATTTCACCAAGTTTACTTTCCTGAAGGCCATGCGTGACGCGACAGCGAGCTGCGTGGTGAGTTTTCTAATGCAGGAGGTGTTCCTAAAGTTTGGCGTTCCTGAAGTGATCGAACAACGGCCGCCATTTCACTGGAAAGGTTTTTGAGGAGATGATCCAAGCCTATGGAATCCACCACCTGCGAACCGCTGTATACTCGCCACAAAGCAACGCAGCAGAGCGGGTTAATCGATGAGTGTTGGCGGCAAATACGGCTTATCTGGAGACTGACTTGTATCTGCCGGAGATTGAGGTGGCGTTGCGCAATAGCGTCCCACAGCGATTGGGGTGACACTGTTCTTCATACTGTTTGACAGCGCACAGTACGCACTAAGACGCAAGCTCAAATCACTCCGCAAGCACGAGTTCGCGTCGCACAGTGAGGCCTTTGCTGATTTTACGTTGCAAAAATCGTAACTTTTGAGCCAAATGAGATAATCGAATAATTTTAATGGCATATGATAGATAACTCTTCAACCTATGAAATTAGTACTTAAAAAAGGTGCCACGCCCCCCTCATACTTAATTAGGGGCTATCAAATTGAAATTTGTGAAATTTGTGAAAAAAATAAATTTTATGGCACCTAAAAATAAATATTTTTTAAAATAGGCAGGGCCGACAGCCAGAGGCTGATCCAGGAGAAAATCCAGAAGCAGCTACATGTCGCATATGAGCGGAGTAGCCTACGATACAATGAGCGAGCGCGAGCCCTGATTCCAGGGCAGGAAGTCTTCCGACGCAACTTCAGCTTGAGTAACTTTAGCAAGGCGTACAACGCAAAGTTCGCTCGGAAGTTCGTGAGTCGTAAGGACGGTGAGCTAGAATATGTACGAGTTGGCAGATGAGCAAGGGCGTGTGGTTAGGGTGTTCCATGCCAAGGATATCCGGCAGTAATGGGCAGCGGAGCCGATAGTGTAGAGTGGGCGTGGGCCTACGTTGGGCGCGGCAGGATAAAGGCAACGCTGGATAGAAACACCAGTCCCATGCAGACGAATATTTGGGACACTTTCCTTGTTGTGCCGGGCTGAAATCTTCGTGTCGGAGTAGCATCTGGGTCTGGCGGCCGATAACTTTTCCTAGAAAATGCCAGTGTAACAGTGGTCAGCGAAGAAAGAAACGCACAGCTTATACGATAGGCAGGTCATTTTGAAAGAGAGAGCGCGAATATAAGAGTCGTCGGGAGAGCAAAGGGATTTTGAATTATGCGTGAGTGGCAGGCTCGCCGAATGCACCGAAAGAATATGGGTCAATGCCACCGTTGCGTGGGAGAGAGAGAAGCTGGCTTAGCAACAGCCGATTTTTCTGGCAGGTGAGAGTGTGGCTGGAAACTCGAACGCAGACGGAAGCGTTGGGAGTTTGGCTGAAACAATATATGTACAAACTATTGTAATCTATTCGAGTGTCAGCCTTTTTTTGTGGATTTTTTTTTATGTGCTTGCTTTGCTTTGGGTGACAAAACGGCCACAAGTGGTTAGCAACAGATTAATATTACAAATTTAAACATAATAACAACGCCCCTGAGGTGACCAAGCTAGCCGGCGTTGCCTCTCGGGAAAAAGACGAGTGGTAACAAGACGCCAGAAATTTTGAAATTGCAATCTATTTTTGCCAGTACAACTTTGTCAACTTTGTTTATTGTTTGTACAAGCTAAAGCAAAATGTCTGGCAACACTGGTTCCCTTTACAAACACACATGCCAAGCGCAAAATCTATCAGCACTCTGAACCTCTGGCTGCTATGACACTTTGCTGCTGATGTCTTATTCCAATTCTAAGTAAAATGTTTAGTTTCAGTTAACAGGTAATGTCGACTAATATTCTACTAAATCATGAATAGTAACCCTAAATATATACCGTTCTTGCTGTAATCGCAATTATAATGTGATTTATTTGCGGCAAAAAGAATTAACCACTTGCAAGCAGTATATTTCCGAATGACGCTGCAAGCAGTGTACACTAGAGTGCATCGAATTGTATGGGCGCGAAAAAATGAAAAAGTGGTAACCCATTTTCGTAATCTATGGTAAATTCTAAGATGTTTTCACGAAGAAACCTGTAACGGCCGTTGAGCGCGCGTTTTGAATTTGAACGAAACTTTGTTCATAGCAGCCAGCTTTTGTTTATCGCTATTAGCTGCGACCTATTTCTGTCGCTGCGATAGAAGCGCTTGCGCGCACGCTGACAGCGCAGCTAACTTCATTTCATATTTCGTTGGCTAAAAGCTCTGCTAGCCTATAAAAAGGACAGTGCATTTCCGCTTAACCCTCTTTGAAAATTTTCGTGGACAGTGCATCTCGCACATGTATACAATTTATTGGAAAAATAATTTTTCAATCACCACGAGACAAGAAATTCGTTTTTATCCCGAGCAGCGCTGTAAATCAGCGAAAGGTATGTTCAATTGAGGAAATTAAGGAAATCAAATTTGTCTTAATAAACTATTTCTTTGTTTAGAAATTCTCTAGGAGATCTCCACTGGTGAGCCGTCTCCAACTATATTCCGAAGGCAATCGGCAAAAGCCCCAGTTGGTGAGACGGCCCAGTGTGTTTTTTCCATTTTTGCCAGGCTTTTCTGTTCAACTTCGCCGCCAAGAGCGGGCGAAATCCCTATTTCTATCTCGGATGCTCTCTGATTTTTCCGGCAAGCACCTGTACCCGGAATCTGCCGGCATCGGCAAACAGTTTTCCACTGATCAACTGGAGGCCACCAGAGCATGGCCGGCTGAATAATCTAAGTGCTGAAAAAAAATTTATTAAAACAACACAAAAAAAATATTTTGATATTCGTTGCTGTAAAAATTACAGAAAAATAAATTAAAACCTAAAGTTAAAAACAAAAAAGAAACAAATAAAAATTAATTAGTATACAAAGTAAAAATCAACAGTGCACAAAAAATTTAAAAGTGATTTTTATCCCGCATTAACAATTTAAAAAAAAAAAAAACCCAAAAGCAGCAAAACCCTCACCGCTGAAAGGCCCTTAATCGTTGGAAACTGCATGTAAGTTAAACATACATTGCTTTTATATTTTCTGCACAAAGTACTTAGCGCAGCTTGGGTGATTTTTTGTATTTATTTTTTTAAATTTATTTCGAGATTAAATTGAGCTTTTCTTATTTCTATTATTTTAATTAAAATCCATTTTAAATTACCATCATACTTAGAACTAAATAATAATTTAAATAAATTTTGGTATTTCAAATAAATCAGATCACCTAAACTGCAGCCTAAAATCATTTAAAACCATACAAAACAACAAATCAGATTAAAAGAAATTGGCCGATTGAAGAACCGTTTGACGTATAGTCAAAACGAATCAGCTGATCATTTTTATAAACCTACTGCCGATACAGTGACCACAAAAATATTTTTGCTTAGACCGCCCAAAGTGGCGAAGATAATTAAAAATCGGATTATATTTCTGATTAACTAGATAAAATAAACATGACACATACACATAATACACTCAACGTCTAGAAAAAAAAATAAAATTTTGTATCTTGGCTGCTTATTTTTTTTTCATTTTCGTAATCAATTAAATTTAACATATTAAAATAATTTTTTTTTTGAATCATTATGCTTATGCTCAGAATTAAAAATTAAACTCTATCTCATACAAGAGGATACGATTTTCTGCTGCATCAAGTACTTGTGGTTTTTTCAAGTGAGTGCACTCTTTTTGCACAGAGTGTCCCTTGACGTCTCATCAAAACGAAGGTAGTCAATAAGGAGAAAAAACAAAAAAAGTTCTGTCTACGAATGCTAGACAAAACCAAGCCTTAATTACCCGTTTAAAAAAAAAGAAAAAAAAATCATTGTACATAACAACAACAAAAAAAAAAGAAACATAAATTGTTTTAGTTACTTAATAAATTATTGAGTTTATAACGTTTGAAATGAATTGCTGGTTTTTTATTTTTCTTCCTGGTGACCTGTTAGCGTAATGATGTAGAACAGCGGTGGGCACGCAATGGCTCCGGGAGCCAGCGGCTGCTAACAAATTCAGATTTCGTGCCCACCGCTGATGTAGAAGATGTCGTTAATATCTTTAATGAAAGCTTTCCCCCTGTTTTGCGATTTAGTTGTTGGTTCATTTTTAGTTTGGTTAGTTTTGGGAGTACAGCTCCTTTGTAGTTTCTGTAGGGATCTTAATAAATTAAAAATTGTGTATGCATGATCGACTGCTTGGCAACGAACCCCCCCACCCGGAAGAGCTACGGAACAAGAAGATCCCGCCGGCCATGCAAATCGATCTCGAGCAGATGCAGCTAAAATTATTTTCAATTTGAAAATAATTTCTGGTCACCAAACGCTGCTATTGCTTCTACCCCAGCAATGCGGTCACAAACCATAGTTTTAAAATGAAGTCCTGGTCCGCGCTTTTTAAGTTGAAAAATTCATTTTTTTTTTAAATTTATATCTAGGGTGTTTATGGTCCGATCTTGACAAACTTTGTGTCAATACTCTTGTTAGGTCCAGGACTTTTAAAATTCAACAGAACCAAAGGACGAAGTGTCCTTTAAACATAGTTTTCATCCTTGGATCGACGATTTGGCGATTCGTCTCTATCCTTAAAAATTAGTCCTAATTTAAGCTATTTTTTGGACCAACAATTTTTTTTTTCCTTGAACTTGTATGCACTTTAGAAAAAAAGTTTAAAGCTATGTCCAAGAGCCCTTCGAAATACCTTTTCAACGCTATATAGATCACATATGTAGCTTCTATCATTTGCTAGGAGTTTAGCCGTTTTTGAGCGGTTTCCCGCTAACCTAGAGGGTTTTTCGAAAAAGTCGTAAAAAAACGATTCTTGACTTTTTATCGGTAACAAGTCCTCATTCCCCGAATTAAGTTATTTCACGCTTTGATCTAAACAAACAAACAGACAGACTGACTTTTCATCTCATTTTCGGAAGGCCACTAAAAATTTCAAAAATAATTATTTTTTGAACCAGTGGTCGAATGTTGAAGATCGAGGTGTCATTCGACGCGTATTTTTGATTAAAATAGTAAAAAATTAAAATAAAATTCAAAAATGCTTCAACGGCTCCATTTGCTCCAATTATTCAAATTTTTCCCCTCCCACTAACACCTGTTTATCTCACGAACCAGGTGAGTTTCCACAAGTCGTAGTATGCACATTTGAAAGTTAAATTGATACCTTTCGATAGGTATACAACTCGACCCGATCGGACAGTCATAGCAAATTTTCCATTCTCCTGTATATATATGCTGGTCGCCTTCGCACCCTTCGTGCTGCTTTCGTCACTAGCGTGGACGCAGTGATTTACAATTTTTTTTTGTTTTTTAATTTAACCATGTATTTACTCCCCTTCCTATCTGACCCCTGGGAAAAATTCGATTTTCCGATTTAGTCGAATATTAGCCGATATTAGCTGTTAACTGAATATACAGGGGTGGTCAAAAGTATTTACACAACACTTAAAGTAAAATATACTCGTAATTTGAACTTACTTCATTGAAAGTCTGGTATCAATGGAAAAGTCTTTTGAATTCCTTTCAAATGATACACAAATTTCCTTAACCCATTAAGTACCCATTGATTATTTTAAGTTTTTGTAAAAGTGAATTTTTTTGACTTTTTTCCTGGGTCTCAAACAAAAAATGTTTTGATGCAAAAAGTTTCTTCAAACAATTTAAATAGTAACTGCAAAAAAAATGTTTCAAATATCTCTTCGCTAGTATTTTTTATAATTTTTTGAAAATGCCGAAAAAGGCACTTTTTGCTTGAAAATGAGGAAAAAGTGCCTTTTTCGCCAGGACCCAGGAAAAAAGTCAAAAAAATTCACTTTTACAAAAACTTAAAATAATCAATGGGTACTTAATGGGTTAAGGAAACTTGTGTACCATTTAAAAGGAATTCAAAAGACCTTTCCATTGATACCAGACTTTCAATGAAGTAAGTTCAAATTACAAGTATATTTTACTTTAAGTGTTGTGTAAATACTTTTGACCACCCCTGTATACATTTTACTTAGAATTGGAATAGGACAGCAGCAACAAGTGTCTTAGCAGCCAGAGTTTGAGAGTGCTGATAGGTTTTGCGCTTGGCATGTTGGCTTGTGTGTTTGTTGGCTTGTGTGTTTGTAAAGGGAACCAGGTGTTGCCAGACAGCTTGTTTTAGCTTGTACAAACAATAAACAAAGTTGACAAAGTTATACTGTCAAAAATTATGCAAACTGTCAAAATTTCTGAGATCTTAAAAAAAAAACCTCTTCACGAGGTAAATGTTTAGTGTCGAAAACATTTTTATGCTCCAAAATTTCTGATATCCAATTTTGTGTCGAATAATGTTACATTTTACAAATAAATTATTTTAAAAAACATTTTTGCACCTGTGATCTTTATTTAATTCATGTGTAGTGTATTCAGTCACAATATTTAAATTAAATTAAAGCTTGTAATAAGTAATAATAAACAATCAGAATTGTTGCAAAAAGAAAAAAATACATGAGAGCCGCAGTAAATGAAAAAAATTAATTTGCTTTGCTCTCATCTCGCTCCCAGTTCTTTAGCTACCGTTACGTAGCACAGTGTAAGATTTTACCAATCTAGGGGGACTTAATTCAATAGCAGTCGTAATTTTAAAGCTATCGTCTTGAAATTTTGAGTGAATATTTGACTACCCCCAAATTTTTGGACTAAAAATTAAGGTGGGCGTGGCACTTTGAGGGGCGTCAAATACGGAAAAACCAGAATAATTTAATTTTTTTTGCACTCAAACCGCAATAAAGAAAAAACAAATTTTTTTATCAAAAAAGTATCAGATTAGTATTTTTTGTTTAAATTTTAGCCAATTAAATACATATTTTTTTTAAATTAATTATGAAAAAAAATTTTTTTTTTTTTTGAAATGATTACTTTTGTTATATGCTCATGCTTTTGCTTGTAACTTCAAAATTATTGGCCGAAAAAATGAAAAAATGGTTTTGTTTTAAAGATAATTAATTTACTGAAAAAATTAATACATTTTAACATTTTTTACAATTTTTTAAATAAAAAAAAGAAAAACATAAAGTTGATTAAAGGCTGGGCGAAATTATTTTTTTCAAATTTATTTAAAATCTGAACTGGAATCTTAACTTTTTTCACTAGATTGACCATAAAATAAAAATTTGACGGTTTGAGGTTGAAGGCGGGACATCAATCTTATAATCAACGTCTTTTATTGTGCCCTGAAGCAAACTTGCATTATTGGATATAATTCTGGATATATCTCCCCTAGATTTACTCTACCTCGACTCAAATTCATGGCACATGTTTGATAAGTTGATCTTTAACTTTATATAATCAATACCATTGCCAAAAATCATCGCTGCATGGTCTAGGAGTGAGTTAAGCCTCACGGCTCTAACGGTGATTGACCAAAACTGGAAAATCTATGCGCGTGTTATTAAACTCATTGCTAAATTAAAGTCTTTTGGGCAAAATATGGGCAAAATTTTATTTGTGATCCTGATTCAGAAGGATTTTCGCCAAACGATGTATGTTTTGGATGATTTGAATACGATTGAGTACAGTAAGTTTTTTTCCATCAAAAATAGAATATTGCTAAAAATTTACTTACTTTTTGGCCCTTATTTCCAACAAATAAAAAAAATTTTCAAGGACACTTATAAAATACCTTTATATTGCTAAAAACCAATATTGATCCAAAAATGATAGGAAAAATAAATTTTACTGCTCACAGTGACCATACAATCTAATTGAAAAGACTAAACTTTGTCAAATGTAGCTCGTCGTTCGATGCAATTTTGTATGCATTTCACATGTACCAGTTTAAGAACCGTTATTTACGAGTCAAAAATTTTTTGTTTTGTTTTGTACTTGTTTTCGTAACATTTGAACATTTCTAAATTTACTTATTAAAGCTCATTGACTTTAAAAAACATTTTTTTTTTCAATTAAGACCCCCTAGATTGGCAAAATCTTACACTGTGCGTAGCCGTACAAATCCTGTGAGTTCTCTCCGAAATGGCCATAAAGATCTTGTGATATTGAGATGCCGAAATCTGGCTTTTTCTCGGAAAACGGGGTGAAATTGGTGTAAAAATTAATTATTATAGTTAATTTTATTACAAATGTCACAGCTTAGCATTTGGCGAAAAATACAAATTTCGGTCACATGAGTTCGAAAAAAGTTATGATTGTTCCGATGAAAGGAAGTTGAACTAAGACGGACGCAACTGTTTTCAAAATTATTGGCGCGATATCACTGCGGACGGCAGTCCGCGCTAGTGACGAAAGCAGCACGAAGGGTGCGAAGGCGACTAGCATATATACACAGGAAGAATGGAAAATTTGCTATGACTGTCCGATCAGGTCGAGTTATATACCGATCGAAAGGTATTAACTTAACTTACAAATGTGCATACTAAGGCTTTTAGAAACTCACCTGGCTCGTGAGATAAACAGGTGTAAGTGGGAGGGGAAAAATTTAAATTATTGGAGCTAATGGGGCCGTTGGAGCCTTTTTGAATTTTCTTTTTACAATTTTCATTAAAAATACGCGTCGAATGACACCTCCATCATCGAAATCGGACAACTGGTTCGAAAGATAATTAATTTTGAAATTTTTGGTGCCCTTCTCAAAACGAGATGAAAAGTCAGTCTGTTTGTTTGTTTGTCTGTTTGTTAGTATCAAAGCGTTGATTTAGCTTAAAAGTTTGAATGAGGACTTGTTTCCGATCAAAAATCTAGAAACGTTTGTTCTACGACTTTTTCGAAAAAAGCTGGTTTAGCGGGAAATCGCTAAAAACCGTTAAAATTAAAACCCCTATAGCATCCAAACGATATGAGCTACAGACGTGATCTATGTATCTTTTTTTCTACAGTGCATAGGTAAAAATCAACAGGTGAAATAAGATATTTTGTCCCAGATTTTGGCGGTTTTTGAGAAAACGACGCTAACGATTTTTCTTAGCTTTCAATATGTTGTAGTGTGTAATTTCGCGTTTTTTTATATATGACACAAAAAATTTTACCGATGAGTTTGGAAGATATTACTTATTAACTGAATATACCTTTTACCTTTACACTACTGCATGTACATATGGGCATTTCCATACTCGCGCATGGGACATTCGTACACATTCAAAGTAAAAAAACGGTAAAAAGGAAACGGTTTTTTTTTCTGATGAAGGGCTTAACATATAGCATTTGATTAGCTCTTTCATTGGTGCAAAGATTGATTTTGGGTAATTTTTCATTTTGAAGATAATAGAAAAATTCAAGTGATTCGCACGGGACACAAAACGGAAGTGACTTGTGAGGTCAACCAATTCAAACGCCAATTTCAGCGAATCCAGAGGCAATATTTTAATGCAACTTATTTTTAGCTCTTGTGCATTGATGCCTCTTAAAAATGGTTATGATTTTTTTCAAAGATGACTTGCACTTTTTTTAAATTAAATTTGACGTAAATTCGCACGGGACATCGCGCACGGGACATTTTTTACCATCACTATTTTTATGTTGTTTCTGTTTCTCTATTTTAAATTATATTTCGAAAACAGCTCGAAATACTTTATTAAATTAAACTTTCAATATATTTCTTTTAATTAAAATGGTTTATGTTACAATCTTACTGTCCTACTTAGTGAAATCGTTAATATACAAGCGGTCCATTTTGAAAGTAAATTTTCAGGAAAATGGGCAAAAATAAAGAAAAATTGAATTTATTCCAATGTAGAATCTCTAAGTTCATCCAATTGAATTTCTTCTAGTGTATATTGCTTAAATAAATAACTTGAATACATTTTTGGAAGCAAATTTCATAAGATGTAAGTTTTTGATAAATTTTACGTTTTTGCCCGCGGTGGACCTTTCTGTGGAAATGCCCATATGCAGTATGTTAATGTACATGTAAATCGCCAAAAGCCACAGCATCCAAACAATAGAAGCTACAGATGTGATCTATATATCGTTGGAAATGTATTTTGAAGGGCTTTAAGCCTAGCTGTAAACTCTTTTGCTTAAAACACAGGTAAAAAGCTTCAGGTGAAATAAGGTTTTTTTCCCCACATTTCGGCGATTTAAGAAAAATCTACGTTTCAAATAAGTTTTAAATACAGTTGAACTTTCCTAACTCGAACTTCTCTAACTCGAATTTCTCTGTAACTCGAATTAAATGAGTGGCAGTAAAATTAATAATCTTAGGAAAAAGAACTCTATAAATCGAATATTTCCCTAACTCGAACCTTTTCTTTGGATAATGGTGATTCGAGTTAGGGAAGTTCGACTGTATGTTATTTGTTGTAGCAATTCAATTTCGCGTTTTTGACATATAACACATAGCCGTCAAATTTCGTTTGGGTTACCTGTTAACTGAATATACCTTTTACCTTTACACTTCTGCATGTACATATGCAGTAGCATGCATACAGCAGCAGCAAAGTGTCATAGCAGCCAGAGTTTGAGAGTGCTACTAGCTTTTGCGCTTGGCATGTGTGTTTTAAGGGAACCAGTGTTGGCAGACAGTTTGTTTTAGCTTGTACAAAAAATAAACAAAGTTGATAGAATGAAATTTCAAAATTTCTGATATCTTATTCAAAAATTTCTGATATCTTATAAAAAAAAACCTCTTTACGAGGTAAAAGTCTAGTGACGAAAACAGTTATACGCCCCAAAATTTCTGATATCCAATTTTGTGACGAATAATATTAAGTTTGACATAAAAATTATTTTAAAAAAAATTTTTGCATTCGGCACTGCGCAAAACATTGAGTTTTATTTGGTATGAAGAATTGAGACATTTTGGCGCAATGTGCCGAGTGCCAAAATTTTTTTTAAAATAATTTTTATGTCAAACTTAATATTATTCGTCACAAAATTGGATATCAGAAATTTTGGGGCATATAACTGTTTTCGTCACTAGACTTTTACCTCGTAAAGAGGTTTTTCTTATAAGATTAGTCAATCACGGTAGACATGCCATAAGCGGAGAATAGTTAGTGATTTGGGCTGCTAGAAAGTCTCAACTTTGCTTCATATTTATTAACTAGAACCATTATTTCATATGAAGTTTAGTAAATTTGTAGTATTTATGTATATTTTATTCCCCTATTTTTATTAAAAATAAAATTGTATGATTGCGTTAGTATATAATAACAGTACATAAATAAAAAAAATACAATCTATTGATTTCTATCTTAATAAAATTGTCTTAAAAACGTGAATACACATATACTTATTTCACTGAGGTATTGTTTTTAGTGAGAGGTCGAATCATCATTTGCATGCGTTTTAAAGAACCTTTGGGACCATCAAGAAAACCGCGCCACAATATGCCCTTGAACCCATCAACATCACGCTCGAGCAAACGCTGATAAAGGCCGAATGGATTACTGCGGAATTAAATACATAAATATGGAGCTGGAATTGGTCATAAATATTTTAAGCGTTAGAACTAACCTCAAAGTACAGGAGCTAGCATACCAGAATGCAGCCGATTGAGCGGCTGCACAGTTTACCTCACTCTCTTCGGATTTTTTATCAAATGTAGTAAATTTTTTTCCCATGTGTTGGTGCAGTGCGTCGGAAGCATCGCCTTGGTATTTGCCCAATACATTCAGACGATACTGCTCAGATTCTCCGCCTACACTGAAATGATCGTATGATGCATAGCGTAGCTCCTGCTTGCGATTCTCTAGCTGCACAAGCAATTCATAGTCTTCGCTACTAGTAATCTGATGCAACTTTTCCAGTCCCATAAAGAACTCCGCTGTCAATGGTCCAAAACCAATCTTGTAGTCGGCCCATTTACGGTTGAAGTCCTCGGTGCCATCATAACGATTGGCAACTACAGTCCAGCCCCCGCCACGGGTTTTTTGATCACAGACTACAAAGAACGGATCCATATTAGCGTGTGGACGAATTCGCACCACTCCGTTCTGCTGTTTTAGGCAGTTGTGTGGTGTGCTGGGTTCACTTGCCGCGACCTCTAATCCAACTTCACTTTGCACATTAGTAACCGATGGTGACGCCGCAGTCATCACCAACCGTGGCTCGTCATCAAGGCTGCAATAACGTATTGAGAGATTAGTGTTGCTTAATTTGCTGTCCTATTTTAATTACATACATTCTGGAGCTAAAGCCCCTGGGCGCCACAGGCGATGTGAAAATTCGCGATGTACCCGAGCGCCGAAGATCCACCAGTTGCTCCTGCAATCTACCAATTTGTTCCTTGAAGTTGGCAATTTCTACGGAAAGCCCCTGAATCCGTGTTGTTAGGCCACTGAACGCTGACAATGGGCAGCTCTCTGTAGTCTGTATAGAATATGTAGAAGAGTACCATTAGATTTGAAGAAAAAAGTGTCAAAAAGGGAGCCCAAAAACCGAAATCAGCTCAAAGCTGTTATTCTGGAAGAGTGGCAGAAGATCCCGCTGGATTATGACCTTCCAAAATTGATCCATTCTATGAAAAAACGGTCCAACTCGTAATTAATGCTAAGGGAGGGCATACTAAATATTAAAATTAGCTTAAAATATACCTTTGTTGTATATATAAATATCAATAACGATTCCGAGAACTTTATTACTCTTTTCGTATAGGGGAAATACTAAGTAATATACTAAGTATCAACATTTGAAAAAATCCCAGCTTTGCTTTTGATCAATAAGTGGTGCTATTATTATTTCGCTGTAACTACATCCAGTCACGGCTGTAGCAAGTGCATTTGGTTAGCAAACTAAGTAGATTCTGTTTTGACATAAAACAAAAAAAAAACGAGTATTTGACTCTCTGTGCCCTGTGAAATTTCCCCATTAAAATCAGTGAGCAAAATTTTTGGCCGCCTCTAATGATTGTGATTATTTTATTAGTAGACATTTTAGCTTTTTCTGAAACTTGTTTCAATTCAACTCCCTCTGAAAAAACTGATCGATTCGATGAGGTGTTGAAGTCTTAATTGCCATCAAAATTACTCTTGACATATTTGTTTTAAAACACCATAAGCTGAAATCCTTATGCTTCTCAACGGGAGCTACGCTTTGATTTCAATTAATAAAAAAATAACTTGAGCCTCCGTAATATACATATATTCATTTCCTAGATGATTCCTACTGCCTGTTAAGTACATTTTACTTTGACCAAGCCAAATCAACTCTTTGTGCTTAAATTAAGTTAAAGGACTTTTTAAGGACTTACTTACCGTATTGCTTCCAGAAAGCATCTGACTGTCCAGGTGATTTTGCGTTGTGGAAAGACAGGCCAGTATTGTGACCAGTGCATCCAACTGTAGCATTTGCGACATTACACTTCTGTTTAGATTGAAAACTATACTGAGCTCTGCTTTCAGACCAGATATTAATTGCTCTTTCGTTTTGCTAGTTGTTTCGTTGAACAGCGTCGCACTGTGGCTCGTTTCCCGAAAACTCGTGACAAAAATCAGTTCTCGAGTTGTTCCGTTTGAGAAAAATGTTTATATTTTTGAATTAGGAAATGGTTGAAGCATTTTATGCAGAATGTCTTACGTTTTTAAAAAATATTGTTGTAGGCTACGGAGCTCGCCAAAGTTCAGGAATTTTTCCAAAAAAGGCCAAGTGAGGGATTTTTCGCTTTAAAAGGGCAAGTTTAAGCTTAGTATTTGTATTAAGCTTATTTATTTATATTAACTGGCCTATCTTTAAAACTAAATGCATATAAAAAAAATGTAAAGAAGACATTTTTTTTTTCCTTTGCATCTTTTTTTTTGGGTTCTTTTTGAACTTTCGGTTGACTTTAGAAAAAATGGCCGGGAGTGCCGGAAAGTTTTACTTTTAAACATGATTCTGTACATATTTTAGAAGATATTTAAAAAAAAAAAACATTTCCACAATTGCCCCCTGCGACATTTTTTTTGGTTTTAGTAAAGTAACATACGGTAAATTCCATAGCATCCCCTTGCCCGTATGCAGTAGAATTTTGCCATGTTCGGTACAATTTGCTAGCCAGTCATAGCTATGACTGCGAGAAAAATCTGTAACTTTTGAATTAGATGAGACATCGGGTTGAAATTTGAAACACATATTCCCAATAGTTTGAAGAAATTTTTGGAAGAAAAATTAAAGTGGGCGTGGCACTGAAAAAGGCGTAAGTTAACCGTCAAATACGCAATAATATTTAAGCGAGTGCAAAATTTTTCAGTTTAAATTTTTTTTTAATATAATAAAATGAAATTTTTAATTTGTTTTTTACTTTTTTTGTAAAATTTTGAAATGTAAAAATTACAAAAAATTGTGTTTGACTGTTAACTTACGCTCTTTTCAATGCCATGCCCCCTTTAATTTTTGTTTCGAAAATTTCTTCGAATTATTGGGAATATATATTTTAAATTTCAACTCGATATCTCAACTAGTTCAAAAGTTACAGATTTTTGACACTAGTTTTCGGGAAACGAGCCACAGTGCGTCGTCAAAGGTCAGCAATTAGATTGCAATTCTATGTAAATAATTGTAAACTGGTATGCTAAGCAGCCGACTGACGTGCTGCCGACTGTTGCTTACTTGAATACACATCGAAAAGTAGTAGTTGATTCCCATTGTCAACCAGTCTGAGAGCATCTTATTTGCGCCGCAGTCGCTGATTCGAGCTAAAAGCGTGCACAAGCCGACTCTTTCTTCGACTGGTATTGCATTCTAAGTTGAAAACTAATGGCACTGGAGACACTCGTCACTGCATTAGCTTGTCTAAGTACAACGACAATAACAATGCCCGAAAAGCCGGTTCCAATTATCATGAGGAACTCGTGGGAGCCGTTTAACGTTGATAATGTAAGTACACCTTACAATGTGCGAGTTTACTTGATATTACTCACTTTAGCGCTACTTTACAGAGCACAGGCAATTGCCCAGTCGCAGTTCTGCGAGGTCTAATAATACGGTAAGCGAAATTCAAAAATGCCAATATTATAGTTTTAAGCTGTGCTCAATTCACAGTTGCTTCCATCTAGTTTTCAGTATATGACTGACCAGCTTCAATCACTCAAATTGGATCTAAAAGAACTGCAAAAGCTCATAAATGAGTATGTGGTCGAAATGCCAGAAGCACCTATTGAATCTCGCATGTAAGTACGATTAAAGTTCCTTCAGACGACCGTTTCTTTCTGATTTGCTTTTTGCTAAAAACCGACGGTAGTGTGAGCACTCATTCGGTTTTGCACTCTTTCTTTTTCCATTGATTTTTTGTGTCGGTGAAATGGCTACTAGGTTTAGGCATTTTTGTATTAAACTCAAACATTTAACTTGAAAAATTTCTTAACTGACACGAAATGCGTGCTTTAATATACTAATGTTATGTATGCAAAATTTAAAGTATTCAGAAACTATGACAAATTTATAAAAAGACGAATTTATTATACTGTAGCTAGTGAGTGAACTTTTTAAGTTTCTGTTGTACTATTTGTGATATCATTGAGTTAAATTTCAAAGAACAGCTGTTTTGTATAAAGCAAGCATTCTCTTTATTTCGTTTACTCTCATGCGTTTGGTGTACTCTTAGTTTTTTTTTTTTATGATTTGCCACTGAAAGAAAATAAAAATTACATGCTTTTACAACCAATACCAATACCAACCTCAGTTTGACCATATTTCGTTAGATACTTTTAACAGTCTGACATCCTTTCTCTATTTGTCAAATTTTGAAATTTTATCCGCATTTTGAAGAAGAATTCTTATGTTGTCTATATAGTTGGAACATTTTATCAAGTCTGCCAGCAAAAATTGATATGGATAAATATTGTTGCCATTGAATTTGTTAAAAACACTTTCAAGCTTTTTATTTTGTCGACAAATTCTGCTGATGGCTTCTTAAGTCCACCTTCTGAAACCATGTCAACATAAGTATTTGTGACATTCTCTTTATCAGTGCAGTCCAATGCCAATCGCCTAATTAGATATCCTGAGATATACTCGATTGACTCATCAGTCAGTTCAGTATCTAGTTCAGCTACATCTTCAACACTGGATAAACTGGACGACTGCATTGCAGAAATATCAATATCTGGATATTAATAATAAATTATAAATAATTGACAAACAATTAACGAAATACTTATCAATCAAGCGAACGTCACGAACACACACTTTGCAAATCTACTGCATAAAACAATTATTTTTATTATTGTTGTAAGACATAAAATCAATTACAACCAACATTTAAGTTGTTACCTATTAGGTACTTGCGTAAGCGGAATTTGAATTCAAGCGGTGTTGGGTGGTCGTGCAGACCACCTTTGGCCCGCATATATCCGGCTAGTAATTATGTATTTCAAATCATACCTATCCGCAACGTATTTGAGCAGTTCAGGTAAATATGTATTGCTTATAAAATACTCCTTTGAAAGGGCAAAGTTCTTTTGCCATTTGGCACAATTACTTCTGACATTACTACGGTTTTTTTTTGTTGGAATGCTATTTGATGTTGAAAGCCGTACGTTGAAAATGTCGAACCAGTCGTTCACCAATTTGATAAAGACTGCCGTTTCGGATGCATTATACAAATCCAAGCCCAACGAGTAGCAGCGCTTTATCGCACTGGCTGTTGTGTTGGAAAACAGCTGAGTGGCTAGCTTAACTCGCTGTCTGTATGCAGATTTTACGTTGAGGTGGTCATCCATTACTTTCCACCTGCGAAAGGTCCGATGATGAAGCATGCTTCATTGATTGCCTCACGGTTTGCTGGGTTATGATTTTCCCATCAACCGCAAGCCCTGAATCAAGGAAGTGATTTCTTACCAGCTTCACAAGATCGGGCGCATCTGCAAATACGAATATTTTTCTATCGAAGTCAGCTGGATGCTCAAACCACTAAGCAATCAATACATAGAGCAGTGCTGCCAACTTAGCTTTTTTCCCGTCAAATATGGCTGTTTTTGAAGACCAATTGCGGGAAAAATTTGTGAATTGCGGGAAGCGGGAATTCTGGCTTTTATAGAAATGCATTTGGCTTTTTTCCGCTTTTTTTAATGCTACCACCAATTTCATGAAAATATGTAGTAATCCGGTTGCCACTTGCAAGAAAAAAAAATGTTGTACCAACAAAATACTATTTTTGATAAATCTGTGAAAAAAAATGTTTACTAACGCGCTAAGTTTTGGTAGAAATATTCCAAATGCGTGTAAGAGTGGCAGCTTAATCATACGTTTCTATCGATATTTGCCACACAACCTTAAGCTATCATCACAATATAAAAAGTGCGCGTAAATGGCACATACACATTTATTTTTGCTATCCCAAAAGAATACTAGTATAAACAAAAGTGCCGTGTTGCTTGGCTAAAGAGCGAAAAATTGAAGACATCGCTTCGCAGAGATGACACGGATGAGAAAAGGGTTTACTGCAAGACTACATTTACTGCAAAGCTAAGCGATCTGCGTGCTCATGCAACCACTTTCAACAATAAAATACAACAAATCGCCAAGAATTTCACGATCTGCTGAAAACTTTATAAATAAAACACAAAGAAAGCCCCATAACAATGCGCTTTTTTTTGCGCTTTTTTCAGAATATTTTCAGCTTTTTTTTTCCTTTTCTCCAGTCAAAAACAGCTTTTATTTTTGTTAAAAAGTTGGCAGCACTGACATAGAGGCGTCAAACAGGCATTTTAGTGGTTCCACTCGCTTTGTATAGCGTGCGACCCCAGAACGTTCGGCAAAAGCCGAACTCTCTTTTCAGTAAAACCCCAGCGCAGCTGAGAAAGAGCGCACACGAAAAATGTTCAGTCTTGGATAGACACCAGAACGCTCTGTATCGCTCTCTCTCTCATTATCGTTTGTGTGTGTGAACATGCGCACGCATCTAAGTGGCGTGATCACCAGTTGGAACATACCCTGTTTTAAGTACAAACCTTTTTTTCACTTTTTCTTTGCATTTTTTATAATTCAATATTTTTTACAGCAATCATATGGTTTTTAGTTAATAGATACTAAAAATAATAATTAATAAACAATAATAAGCAAAAAGAATGCGAAAAAAGTTAGTATTTAAAACAGGGTATGTTCCGACGCGTGATCGAGCATGCCATTGCTTGTGTGCGCTCTCTCTCAGCTGCGCTGGGGTTTTACTGAAAAGAGCGTTCGGCTTTTGCCACAGTTTACGGCTTTGTCCACAGTTTACGGTTACCGGGACCCAAGTCGTTAACGATGCCGACCACATGATACCCTACCATGTACAGCTTTTCAATAAGCATCTACAATATGGTAACAGTCACGAGCTTATCAAAGTCAAAATAAATCGGCTGTTTCCAAGACCTGCGCAACCCTTGTGCCATTGCTTCTTGAACGTAGTCCCGGGGATCTTGCACTGCTTCAAGAGAGTGATCATATAGTACTCGTAATTCGCTGCGACTTTCATGTCGTCAAAATACAAAATGCATATTTGGTCCTCCTCATCCATGTCCGAGGTATTTTCCATCAAGGAGATAACAAAGTTTAAAATGCCTGGCTGGATGTCAACGGAATGCAATCATTTGTCCACAGTGGATAACGATAGAAGTGAAAACCCCTTCTTGATCATGTGGCGATATACCCGGGGACCAGCAGCATGGAGGCAAATGGCACTTGAAATATCATCGCGATTCCATTGGACTCTTTTACCGCCATTCTCAAGTTTTCTGACTTGCGATATTGTAAAAATCTTGTTAAGGGAATCATTAAACGCGATTTATCAAGTTTATAGCTGGTTGCTGTATATGCATAATGTTTACGCATAATGTACGGTTTATTAATTAAGAAAGAATTAAGATGTTGCTTGGTTGAATGTCAGAATTAGAAGAGAGAAGAGATTTTGACTAGTTAAAAGTTGGGAAAGAAGAGATGTTGACTGGTTGAAAGTAGGGTTGTTGATATAAAATTAAAATATCGATATATTGATATTTATTTTTTGGTGATGATATATTTTTGGGCGACATCAGTATGGAGAACGTAAGTCTAATGCATTTAAAGTATTTATAAATAACTAAATATAAAATGTTTGTTTAATATTTATTTAATGCTTTTTAGGATGCTTACCAGCCCCTCTTGAAAAAACGCAGAAACAGCAGCATAAAGTGGACGGAGTCAAAAGTGCTCGAATTATTAGAGCTTGTTCTTGACTTAGTAAAAGATGTGCCAGAGACGCTGGAAAAACCTACAGCAAAATTTTTATGCTAAAGTGATGGCAAGGTCGATAACCTTCAAGGATATCAACATTTTGGTTCTTAAAAACAAAATGCGACTCTTTCGAACGCAATACCTAAGTGCGGTGCAGTGGAGGAGCAACACTGGAGCTGGCCTATTAGCAGAAGGCAAATGCGAGTCCGTCAAAGAGTATATGGAAAAAATTTGACCCAATTTCCAAATTCTCGAGCAGATATATGGCCAAAGAAAAAACATCAAGCCAAAGGTCTCATAGACACCGAAGACTGCGATGTTTTGGAGGGTTATGAATACTTATTTGACGAAAGCCCAAGCAACGATGTCTCACTGGACTCTGACAACTTTGACGCCGAACGTGATACCTCCAAAAAAATTCCAACCAACTCAACAAGCCAGTTCGTTCGCTCCTCATCCGAGCCAGATGTAAATAGGCCATTTAAGACTCCCAGAAAGGAATCATTATTGGGAATAGTAAACAATATGCAGCAAGGGAAGGTTGAATTGGATATGAAGATGGTGGACATTGAAAATGATAAGTTGGCGTGGGAGAAAGAAAAATATGAAAAGGAATCCGAAGTTTCAGAAGGAACTAGAGGCTAAGATGGGCATAAGAGCAATGGAACTGGAACATGAAAAGGAGATGAAGAAAATGGAAATTGAAAAAGAGCTGAAAAAGATGGTGATTGAAAAAGAGTTGAAAATGTTTGAAATTTAGCAAAAATATAATAAATAAAGTAACAGTCTAGAAGCAGTAGCCACCGGCAAAAAAAAAAAATAACACAAAAAGAGGGCTATTTTTGATGAATTTAGGTGAAACTATTTTTAGGGGGTCTCAACTAGTTTATTTTTTATTGAATTTTGAAATTTAATTAAAAATTCACTTTTTTCACTGTTGTTTTTGTTGTTTATCATGGCTGCTTTGGGTTTTGCATGGTTGCTTTTTGTTTTTCATGGCTGCTTTTCGATGATTCAACCGTTTACCAACACTGTTTTTTCTCTAAATTTTTTTAGTGTTTTCCAACACTATTACGATAAAAAAGAAACATGTTTAAAATGAGCATATTAAAAAAATAAAAATAATAAAAAATAAATTATTATTATTATTTCTTTATTTGGATTCTTAGCACTACAAGTATAAACTTATTATTTAATGTGCTAGTCACAATAAATAAAATAATAAAATAAAATAATAATAAAACCAAAGGAAATATTTCAATCTCTTTTTAAAATATTTGGTGGTTCTGAAAAGGACCGATTTGGTCCCAAGACATTATAAATAATGTTGGGAGAGAGCGTGGTCAGGTGCAAAGGCGGGGGGTCATCATCAAGGTCATCATCAATGGGCGTCAATATCTTAAAATGTGTCAAAGGCAAAGTCAGTTAATAAAGGCATTTGGTGAAAATCAAACATCATTGTCATCATCATCAGCATCCTAAAGAGTGGTAGAGATTTAAAGATCTTATAAAAAAACCTCATTACGAGGTAAAAGTCTAGTGACGAAAGCAATTTTATGACGAATAATATTAAGTTTTACATATATTATAAACATATTATAAATTATTTTAAAAAGAATTTTGGCATACGGCACATTGCGCTAAAATGTCTCAATTCTTTATAAAACTCACTGTTTTGCGCAGTGCCGAATGCAAAAATTTTGTTTAAAATAATTTATATTAATATTATTAATATTATTCGTCACAAAATTGGATTTCAGAAATTTTGGGGCATCAAATTGCTTTCGTCACTAGACTTTTACCTCGTAAAGAGGTTTTTTTTATAAGATATCAGAAATTTTTGAATAGGACATCAGAAATTTTGAATTTTAATTTTTTTTTTCGACAGTATAACTTTGTCAACTTTGTTTGGGCAAGCTAAAACAAACATTCTGGCAGCACTGGTTCCCTTTACAAACACACAATAGCTATCAGCACTCTAAAACTCTGGCTGCTATGACACTTGTTGCTGCTGTCCTATTCCAATTCTTAGTAAAATGTATATATTCAATTAACAGATAATATCGACTAATTTTCGGCTAAATCATGAATAGTAACCCTAAATATATACCAATATTACTGTAATTGCAATTATAATAAGTTTTATCTGCCGCAAAAGAATTCACCACTTGCAAGCAGTATATTTCCACATGACGCTGCAAGTAGTGAACACACTGCATATGCATATGTACATGCAAAAGTGTACAGGTAAAAGGTATATTCAGTTAACAGGTAATATCTTGCCCAAACGAATTTTGAGAGATATGTTTTATATGTCAAAAAATTGAATTGTCTACAACATATAACATATTAAAAAGTGATTTGAAACACAGATTTTTCTTAAATCGAAAAAAAGTGTAAAAAAAACCTTATTTCACTTGTAGATTTTCACCTGTGTTCTTTATCAAAAAAGTTTACAGCTATGCTTAAAAGCCCTTCAAAATACTTTTCCAACGATATATTTAGACCACATCTGTAGCTTCTATAGTTTGGATGATAGAGGGGTTTCAATTTTAGCGGTTTCCCGCGTTTTTTCGGAAAAGTCGTAGAACAAACGTTTCTAGATTTTTGATCGGGAACAAGTCCTCATTCAAACTTTTAAGCTAAATCAACGATTTGATCCTTACAAACAGACAAACAAACAGAGTGACTTTTCATCTCGTTTTGAAAAGGGCACCAAAAATTTCAAAATTAATTATCTTTTGAACCAGTGATCGGATTTTGATGATCAAGGTGTCAATCGACTAAAAATAGAAAAGGCTCCAACGGCCCCATTTGCTCCAATAATTTAAAATTTTCCCCTCCCACTAACACCTGTTTATCTCATGAGCCAGGTGAGTTTCCAAAAGTCTTAGTATGCACATTTGTAAGTAAAATTGATACCTTTCGATCGGTACATAACTCGACCCGATCGGACAGTCATAGAAAATTTTCCATTCTTCCTGTGTATATATGCTAGTCGCCTTCGCATCCTTCGTGCTGCTTTCGTCACTAGCGCGGACTGCCGTCCGCAGTGATAATAAATTAAAATATGTATAAATTTCAAACAAATATGGCAGGGAAATTGATTAAAAATTGATTAAAAATTGTTTAAAAGGGTTGGGGGTGTGGAATATTCAGGGGTAAGCGCGCCGTAGGCGAAAAATTAAAAAAACATAAAATTTTTATTTTTTTTTTTAAATTTTTCGCCTGTGACTTATATTGCACATATCACCCACGGTTGCATGAGCGTCTTCATTGATTTGGGCTTCTCTATACGGATCATAGAGTCGGCCTATGGCCATAAACAGCTCATGAACCCTCTGCATATGGAACTTATAGGCCTTGAAAAATTCGAACTTGGCAAGATATCCAATGTAGTTCTCCTTTTTCTTTCCAAATCGAGGAATGGTGTCCTTCATATCTCGCCACAATCTCTCAATATTTTGAGTGTGGGCCTGCGTCTCGGGATCTTCAAAGTTTATTGAGTGATTAACCGTCTGGTGGACGAATCCCTCACTCTCCAAACAATTGTAGGCCCTCCAGCAATCAGATATTATGGTGCTTCCGTCTTCTACACGCTCCCTGATTATAGCGAGGAGAGTATTGCTGTTCCGGCTTTTAACGGGCACGATAAAAAATCGCCACTTTCTCTCTCGATGCCGCCAAACAGCCACTGACCTTCAACAACTCGACCGCAGTTGTATTTGCGCTTACCAACTTTGGCCTCGTCGATCTCAACGACCCTACCAACACCGCCAAGTTTTGGACGGCTGTTGGTGACGCTCCAATCAATATAAACTTCGCGCAAGAAGTTTTTCCAATCGATCACCGATTGGCGACTCCAGTCCATCTCACCCATCAACACCTCCGTTTCTCCCTTTATTCGCATTGTGTCAAAGGCAACAAACCGGCAAATATCAGGAATGGAGAGATGTACTCCAGCGAAAAAAGTGTTTTTTGCGCAAACTTTCAAAAAAGTTGCAGCGCACCGCGATTCGCTTTTTTTCCCATGCTGCTGCATACGGGATGCACAGCAGCTGAAAAAAAACTGGGTCTCCTCCCTCGAAGACAACCTGCACTCTGCACCACAATGCGGACAAATCCTTCCACTTCGAGTAACAATGTGTCGACGAAGAAAATCAAACAATTCAGTTTCACTGAATTGAATAACGTTTGAGACACTAACTTTGCAATTTGCACACGCCATTTTTCACAATTTAGCAAGAAATTAATTTTTCGCAGATCCCGTTACAATTAGTGTTGGAAAACACTTAAAAATTTTAGAGAAAAAACGGTGTTGGTAAACGGTCGAATCATCGAGAAGCAACCATGCAAAACCCAAAGCAGCCATGATAAACAATAAAAACAACAGTGAAAAAATTAAATTTTTATTTAAATTTCAAAATTCAATAAAAAATAAACTAGTTGAGACCCCCTAAAAATTGTTTCACCTAAATTCATTATAAATTGCCCTCTTTCTGTGTGTGTGTGTTTTTTTTTTTTTTTTTGAGACTGGCTACTGCTTCTAGACCTTTACCAAACAAAATATATAAAAACACATATGAAGTTAAGTTAAAGATTTATTTATTAATTTATCTTCAGTAGTCTTCAAATCATCATTTTCTATCAGTCCCATGATAAAATTGAAGCTCTCCCAGTTTACCCTAATGAGCTTCTTAAATCTATCTTCGTCCAAGTTTGGGAACACTTGGTTGGTAAACTGGGTACATTTAGGCACAGTATTCCTGATATTTAGAACTCCATATCGGCACAGCTCAGCTAGAGTTTTGAACGTTGCTAGTTCCTCGACAACTTCATCCTGCCTCTTTCTCTTAAGCTCTGCAAAATTCAATAAGGGATTTTGATTACATGTCCATAAAAAACAAATTAATGTGACTCATCATTGGAAAGCTGCGAATATTCAATAAAAACATAATCGAAAAGCAAACTTTCGTTTAAAACGCGTATAAATTTCCTTTTCTGGCTTTCTTTCGGCATTTTGTATACTTTTTAGTTGTCAATCAGCTGTTCGCCCAGGCAGCTGTTCACGACATCAAAAAATAATCAGTGTGCAAAAAGGGTCGTTCCGTCAACTGATTTAGATTTGGTTAAAAATAATCTAAACCAAATCAAAAACGTTTACCGGAATCCCACTATTATCAATAACAATCAGGCCTGTTCCGGTTTTCACTTTCGGCAAGATTTTGCGAATTGAATTCACTTGACATTGAGCAAGTGAGTTTGAATTCGGAAGGGATGAATCGATGATTTTGGTATGGTTAGCATAAAATTAAAGTGAAAACAAAATATGCATAAATTTCTCCACTGTTTTAGGAATAATGCTACATCATCAGATAAACAAAAAATAATTTATTTGATTTTTAAATAATTTTTATTTCATCATATCTCAAAATCGATAAAATTTTTGTCGGATTTGCTCGACTTGTTCTAATTCCTGCAAGAATTTGTGAAAATGAATGGGAAGTTTATTAGAGCTGCCTTTGTAGGTGAGGAAAGTAGTAAAAATTTTGGTATATATTTTAAACTACATTTTAAGTGCTTTTAAGCATTGCGTTAAATAATAAATTAAATTTCTTGTTTTTGAATGCAAGTTTGTACGAAACTGTTGTTATTTAATGCAAAAAAATCGGATATTATTTTTGTAAACCCACAGTGTGCAACAATTGACAACCCTGCAAAAAGACATTTCTCAGCTCTGAAATCAACCCGCGCTTTCAAAAATATAAAAGTTATAGCGAAAGTAGGTTTTATCTTTGAGAAATGTTTCCACTTATGATTAAATAAATATTTGATTTTGACAGACGGAAATTCTTTTGACGCAAGTGTGTGATGCACTCAGAACGTTTTCCAGCACTGTTCTGCTAAACATTACTCAACACAATGTGGGAGGGATATTCGGAGGATAATTTGATGGAAATGTAAAGGAATTTTAAGGGAAATTCGGTGAAATCTTGCAAATTGAAATTCGCAAAAAACAAGTGAAAACCGGAACAGGCCTGAAAATAATTATGCGATATTTTTGTGCGATATTTTTAACCGTTGCTTATTACCGTTGCCACCACTTTTGTTAACCTTTTAGTGACTGATGCTCTTACCCAGATCGAGCCGTTCTGTCCAATTGTCGATAGAATTAAAGCCATTGTTACATACTTTAAAAAAAGTACCACTGAAATGGACGATTTACTCGCAGTTCAAATAAATAATGGTACGGTATCCAAAATGTTGACACACGGTGGAATTCATGCGTAGACATGATGGATTCATTTAGCAAACTTGCAGGCATGGCTTCATCTGTGCTTTTGAAACGATCCGAGAGTTCCAAGCTCGACAACTGTCCTGAAATGATAACAGCGAGTAAACTGGCCAAAACTCGGAATTTGATCAATCTCCTGGTGCCTTTTGAAGAGGATATAGAAAACATAAGCTGCGAGTTGTATGTGACTGTAACAGGCCTGTTCCGGTTTTCACTTTCGGCAAGATTTTGCGAAAGTGAGTTTCCCTCACTTGTTCCGGTTTTCACTTTCGGCAAGATTTTGCGAATTGAATTCACTTGACATTGAGCTAGTGAGTTTAAATTCGGAAGGAATAAATCGGTGATTTTAGCGTGCTTAGCATAAATTTAAAGTAAAAACAAAATATTTATAAGATACTTCAATGATTTAGGAATATAGTAACATCATTAGATAAACAAAAAATAATTAATTTGACTTTTAAATCATTTTTATTTCATCATGCCTCAAAATCGATAAGACTCTAACCTAACATTTTTGTCGGATTTGCTTGACTTGTTCTAATTTCCGCAAGAATTTGTGAAAATGAATGGGAAGTTTATTAGAGCTGCCTTTGTAGGTGAGGAAAGTTGTAAATATTATGGTATATATTTAAAACAACAATTCAAGTGCTTTTAAGCATTGCGTAAAATAAGGAGTTCAATTGCTTGTTTTTAAATGCAAGTTGTGACAAAACTGTTGTTATTTAATGCAAAGCAAAGAAGAAAATTTTTGAAAACAAACACTGTGCAACAGTTGACAACTCTGCAAAAAACATTGCTCAGCACTGAAACCAACCCGCGCTTTCAAAAATGCAAAATTTATATCAAAAGTAGGTTTTATCTTTGAAAAATGTTTCCTCTTATGATTAAATAAATTTTTGATGAAATAATTACACATTTTTACAGACGGAAATTCTTTTGACGCAAATGCGTAATGCACTCAGAACATTTTCCAGCACTGTTCTGCTAAAAATTACTCAACACAATGTGGAAGGGAAATTCGGAGGGTATTTCGAAGGAAATGTAAGGGAAATTCGGTCAAATCTTGCGAATTGAAATTCGCAAAAAACAAGTGAAAACCGGAACAGGCCTGTAAGCCTTAAGCACGTTAAGTAAAAAGAGACTGGAACACCTTGAGGTCAACACAAAGGAAAGAAAGGGTGCTAGAATCATAATCGTATCGAGTACCAAATATCGACTTCATTCATTGGAAAGGAACAAGTTCCTCGCCAAGTCCTCGTTATTGGACCCCAGGTTTAAAAATAATCATTTTTTGTCGGCCTTGGTGGTGGCTGAGGCATTGCATGATATCAAAGTCGAGTTAGTTAGCTGTGAAAGACAGGTTTGTAAAATTTATTAAGCTTCTGACACATACAAAATAGTAAAATAATCAAAATTTACACTTTTCAAGCCCCGCGATCAAATCAATACTTAGGCACCTTCTAAAAGTTCCACCGGTTCGCTACGGGAAGAGCATGATGCCGTACTGGATATCTCTCGATATTTAATTACCTGCTCTAGTTTTCTAGTTCGTAACTCACAATGTTATAATAATTACTTGCGATGTTGTAAGCTTGAATTCTCTAAAGATCCAAAGCAATTCTACAAACCGTAAACTCTAAACGTAAAGCTTCATCATTAC
The DNA here is from genome assembly GCA_035047525.1 of Drosophila quinaria. Classification (NCBI taxonomy): domain Eukaryota; kingdom Metazoa; phylum Arthropoda; class Insecta; order Diptera; family Drosophilidae; genus Drosophila; species Drosophila quinaria. Next base: position 4,908,931 of record JAWNPO010000455.1, on the reverse strand, counting down.
CATCTTCTGTTGTCTTCAACGATACTCAAGCTAATACTGATCAATCCATAGCAGATTTGTTTGCTGACTTTTTCCAAACTACATACTCTACGAGTAGTCTCCGTGTTGACCAGCCTTACCCGTATAGGTTAAGCTATTCTAACTACATTTACAGCCCTCTAATCACAGAAAGCGATCTAAAATTGATTAAGTCAGTGCACGCATCGATGGTGTGCCTGCTTCTGTACTAAAGTACTGTCCAGAATCTTTATGTAGACCATTACATAAGTTGTTTACTTTGTCCGTTCATTCCTCCTCTTTCCCAGCGCTAGGGAAAGATTCTTATAATATCCCTCTTTATAAAAAGGGTATTAAATCCGATGCTCAGATTGTGTGTTCGGTACTGTCTCTTACATCCTCACAAAATTTGGTCAAAATCGGACTACCATATCCTATAGCTTCCATAGGAGCAATCCGTTGAAAAATTAGTTCCGTTACACACATTTTTTGATAGCTTTTTGACCAAAAATGTCGGTGAAAAAGTGCTTGTGTGAAGTCAGCTTTAACATAATTTTCAGCTAGCAGCCACAGCACAATAACAATATGTCACAATGTATCACAATGTATCACAATGTGTCACAAAAACTAATATTTATTAGGTATGAAGAATTGAGACTTTTTAGCGCAATGTGCCGAGTGTCAAAATTATTATTTTTTAATAAATTATATGTAAAACTTTATATTATTCTTCACAAAATTGGATATCAGAAATTTTTGGGGCATTAAAATGTTTTCGTCAATAAACTTTTACCTTGCAAAGAGGTTTTTTTTATAAGATATACATGCCAAAGGAATGATCGGTCAACAATCAATATTTCTGTATTCATTTATTACTTTTTACCAAATTGCAGCCTTAGGACTCAGCCATCGGAGTTCACCGTTATGAATTCAGGCACAGATGTAAATGTTACGCCACGTAATTGCCTAGATCAGAAACATGGACATCTTCGGATCCGAATTGCACCTAATGTGGAGCCCTTCTATGTGAATTGTGATCAAAAGGTCCGCAATGGTGGATGGCTAGTGATCGCCAATCGCTTCGATGGCAGCGAAGATTTCAATCGGGACTGGCATACATATAAGACCGGTTTCGGTGCACTTAATTCCGAGTTCTTTATCGGCTTGGACAAATTAAATCTTCTCACCAGTTACGGTGATAACGAGCTGTTAATCATAATGCGAAGCAAATCGGGGGAGGAACGATTTGCGCTTTATGATCAATTCAGTATTGGCAGCGAGGCTGAAAAGTATATTCTTTATGTACTCGGCGCCTACAGGGGAGACGCAGGCGACTCACTGCGCTATCACTCTGGCAAAAAATTCACCACGTTTGATCAAGACAACGATGACAATGCACAAAACTGTGCACGTATTCATGCTGGTGCCTGGTGGTATGGACGCGAATGCCTTGAGAGGTAAATATATCAAAATCAATACGAATGCAGCAAATTACTTTGCACGCTTGTTTAATTGTGATTCATATTTGTGATGTTAAAATTCTTGTTCTTACGATCTAGTTTATTTTTTCAAGATTTTTAATTCTTTGTTCATAACGATTGGCATTTATCGTTTAGACGGTGTTTAATGTTAAATATCTAACAGTACTTACATATGTAACCTATATTCGTAATCTACGGTCAATTCTAAGATGTTTTCACCCAGAAACCAAAGTACTTAAATGAATACCTGGTCCGCGCTTTTTGAGTTGAAATTTTTATATTTAATTTTGAAATTTTATATCGTTGGGTGTTTATGGTCCGATCCTGACAAGCTTGGTGTCAATACTCTTGTTAGGACCACGATTTTCTTAGTGAGAACATTTTAGAATTTATCATAGATTACAAAAATGGGTTACCATATTTTCATTTTTTTGGGCCCATACAAATCGATGCTTTCTAATGTTCATACTGATATATTTTTACACGGACTGTTTTAAAAGGCAGGAGTTAACGATCTTACACAAGTTCTCAATTGGGTTAATATTGGGAGATTGGGTAGGCCAACGAAGACCTTCTATTTATCCCATTGGAATACCCTTCCCATCCTTAACCACGTTTGCGACATGTTTCGGATCGTTATCATGTTAGATCCTTCAGTGGAATTGCAACTTTTTTTCAGCAAGTGTTAACATCACTTCCATTATTACATATGTCGAGATACTTGAAACGATCCATAGGTCAAACGATAATATGAATTGGCCCGATCCCTTGTCCACAGAAGAAACCCCAGACCTCCTCTGTGCTTTACAGTGCCTTTGTAATATTTAGGATTTAACCTTAATGTCTTCATACAGCAGCAATTTTTTACTTCGTTGGCCTTTAAAATCAAGTGAATTTATGATGAATTCATTTAAATAATATCTAGCTTTTAACGCATGCATATATTTAATATTACGCTTTTTGCTTTGCTAATTCAAGCATTACAGCAAGAAAAATAAAAAGATTCATTCTAATTAAAGGAATTAATTTTTAATATGGCATTGAATCAACCAATTTTATGGTAAGAGATTGCTCTGATTTTTACCACTCCTCTTCTAAAGCCTGAATGAGCCTTGGTTTCGAAGTAATACGGTGACTCCTCAATATTTAAGCATATCCCATATGTGCTCAATAGGATGGTGATCCGGACTTTGCGAAGGAGTGAGCTACGTTCACTATTCTTCGGATCGTCGTCCTGTTTATCCAATTTTTTTTTAAGCACTTCGATCTTAATTTTTCTTGAGGATATCAATAAAGGACATACGTTCCATCACGCAATTAATTATTTCTAAGTTTCCAACGCCACCACCACCTCCATGTTTGACCGTCTTAATTATATTTTTAGAATTATAAGACTCACCAGGCTTTCTCTACACACTTAGTTTACATTTTGACACGTCCGAGCTAATAGCTTTTTACCAAAACTCTGGAGGAGCGTTTTGGTAAAGCCGTTTTCTTGTATTTGTCGCACTAACCAAGGACTCTTACCGAGGAGTGAGCGATTTTACCCAGCATCTACAATCGTTCTCCTTTGCGCTGGCCCCTGCTTTTATTTTTTTAACATTTATCGTCCCGATTAGCTTTTGTTTTCCCCACGCCTTTCATATTTAAAACGTTTTATGACTGATTGTAATGTGGATTTCTTTTTTTAAAGAGATAAATATTTCGCACTTTTCGAATGCAAAGAATTCACAATACAAACTTTAGGCAAACAACCCTTACGTTTCAAGAGTCTAAAAGCATGCTCTTCCATGCTGTATGAAAACTTTTGTGAAATAAATTTTGCCACATATTGTGTTAAAACTTGAATTAATGAAGCAATCACTGCGGACGGCAGTCCGCGCTAGTGACGAAAGCAGCACGAAGTGTGCGAAGGCGACTAGCATAAATACACGGGAAGAATGGAAAATTTGCTATGACTGTCCGATCAGGTCGAGTTATATACCGATCGAAAGGTATGAATTTAACTTACAAATGTGCATACTAAGACTTTTAAAAACTCACCTGGTTTGTGAGATAAACAGGTGTAAGTGGGAGGGGACTAATTTAAATGATTGGAGCAATTGGGGCCGTTGGAGCTTTTTTAATTTTTTACTATTCTAATCAAAAATACGCGTCGAATGACACCTTGATCATCAAAATTCGATCACTGGTTCAGAAGATAATTAATTTTGAAATTTTTGGTGCCCCTTTCAAAACGAGATGAAAAGTCAGTCTGTTTGTTTGTTTGTTTGTCTGTTTGTCTGTTTGTTTGGATCAAATCGTAAATTTAGCTTAAAAGTTTGAATGAGGACTTGTTCCCGATCAAAAATCTAGAATCGTTTGTTTTACGACTTTTTCGAAAAATCGCTAGTTTAGCGGGAAAAATTAAAACTATAGCATCCAAACAATATGAGCTACAGACGTGATCTATATATCGTTGGAAAGGTATTTTGAAGGGCTTTTAGGCAGACATTTAAACTTGTTTTCTAAATTGCATTGGTAAAAAGCAACAGGTGAAATAAGATATTTTGTCCCACATTTTGGCGGTTTTTGAGAAAATGACGCTAACGATTTTTCATAGCTTTCAATATGTTGTAGTGTGTAATTTCGCGTTTTTTTATATATGACATAAAAAATTTTACCGTTGGGTTTGGAAGATATTACTTATTAACTGAATATACCTTTTACCTTTACACTACTGCATGTACATATGCAGTATGTTAATGTACATGTAAATCGCCAAAAGCCACAGCATCCAAACAATAGAAGCTACAGATGTGATCTATATATCGTTGGAAATGTGTTTTGAAGGGCTTTAAGCCTAGCTGTAAACTTTTTTGCTTAAAACACAGGTAAAAAGCTTCAGGTGAAATAAGGTTTTTTTCCCCACATTTCGGCGATTTAAGAAAAATCTACGTTTCAAATAAGTTTTAAATACAGTTGAACTTTCCTAACTCGAACTTCTCTAACTCGAATTTCTCTGTAACTCGAATTAAATGAGTGGCAGTAAAATTAATAATCTTAGGAAAAAGAACTCTATAAATCGAATATTTCCCTAACTCGAACCTTTTCTTTGGATAATGGTGATTCGAGTTAGGGAAGTTCGACTGTATGTTATTTGTTGTAGCAATTCAATTTCGCGTTTTTGACTATAACACATAGCCGTCAAATTTCGTTTGGGCAAGATATTACCTGTTAACTGAATATACCTTTTACCTTTACACTTCTGCATGTACATATGCAGTAGCATGCATACAGCAGCAGCAAAGTGTCATAGCAGCCAGAGTTTGAGAGTGCTACTAGCTTTTGCGCTTGGCATGTGTGTTTTAAGGGAACCAGTGTTGGCAGACAGTTTGTTTTAGCTTGTACAAAAAATAAACAAAGTTGATAGAATGAAATTTCAAAATTTCTGATATCTTATTCAAAAATTTCTGATATCTTATAAAAAAAACCTCTTTACAAGGTAAAAGTCTAGTGACGAAAACAGTTATATGCCCCAAAATTTCTGATATCCAATTTTGTGACGAATAATATTAAGTTTGACATAAAAATTATTTTAAAAAAAATTTTTGCATTCGGCACTGCGCAAAACATTGAGTTTTATTTGGTATGAAGAATTGAGACATTTTGGCGCAATGTGCCGAGTGCCAAAATTTTTTTTTAAATAATTTTTATGTCAAACTTAATATTATTCGTCACAAAATTGGATATCAGAAATTTTGGGGCATATAACTGTTTTCGTCACTAGACTTTTACCTCGTAAAGAGGTTTTTTTATAAGTAATAGTGCTATTAAAAATAAATTTATATATGTTAAATGATAAGTAAAATCCGAGTTCAATTTTGTGACGAATAATATTAAGTTTGACATAAAAATTATTTTAAAAAAAATTTTTGCATTCGGCACTGCGCAAAACATTGAGTTTTATTTGGTATGAAGAATTGAGACATTTTGGCGCAATGTGCCGAGTGCCAAAATTTTTTTTTAAATAATTTTTATGTCAAACTTAATATTATTCGTCACAAAATTGGATATCAGAAATTTTGGGGCATATAACTGTTTTCGTCACTAGACTTTTACCTCGTAAAGAGGTTTTTTTATAAGTAATAGTGCTATTAAAAATAAATTTATATATGTTAAATGATAAGTAAAATCCGAGTTCAATATACTATATGGGCTAGATTCAGAAACAGTCCACCGCGACCAAAAACGTAAAATTGATCAAACATTTACATCTTGTGAAATTTTCTTCCAGAAATATATTCAAGTTATGTATTTAAGCAATATACGCTAGAAGCAGTTCATTAGGAGAAGTATTAGGGTGTATCAATTTTTTTCTCTACCAAGCGATTGTCAATATCGTAATCTACGACGAATTCTAAGACGGTTTGCCCAAGAAATCATGGGTCTAGAATCAAATTCGAGCTTCCGATTTTTATCGAGAAGCTTTGCTTTTTTTTTTTTAATCATTTTAAACACGCTTTGATACCTAAGCGAGTGCATAAAAAATTCAAAATCACTTGCTTCAATCGTTTTACCCCTTCCACTAACACCTGTGTATCTCGCGAACCAGGTGAGTTTCCAAAAGTCTTAGTATGCAAATTTGTAAGTTAAATTGATACCTTTAGATTGGTATATAAATCGACCCGATCGGACGGTCATAGTAAATTTTCAATTCTTCCTGTGTATATATGCTAGTCGCCTTCGCACCCTTCTTGCTGCTTTTGTCACTAGCGCGGACTGCAGTCCGCAGCGATAGCCCTGTTTGTCTTCATAGTTGTCTGTTTGGTAGCATGAACGAAAGTCTGCACTTGTATGGCATACGTAAATTTATTTTATCATATTTTATAGATTTACTTACATATATACTTTTTCTTCCTTTAACAGCAATTTGTTTGGAACCTTCCAGTTCAAGTATGGGCAAGAGATTGGTTATTTTAAGGGTATTCTATGGAAAACATTTGTTCCCGGCCCAACAGGCTCTCTGCGGTATGTTCGCATGCTGATTAGAGAGTACAGAGAGAAGAAACCAACGTAAACCCGACTTATAATTCAACCTCATACACAGTTTTCTACTGTACTTACACTTTATATGTATATATCATTAATAAAATATAACGTTAATAAATATTTGTTTTTTTATTATTATTATTAACCTACATATACCGCGAATTACTTTGGACTCCGTACCTCACGAAATAACAGTAGCAAGTAAATACATTTACTGTTTTACGTGTGATCTTTGGTTTACCCAAATCATATCCTTTTTAATACTAGGAAGCCGAGTATCCAAACCATCTACTTTAAAGCCTCTGTTTAATTTATACGCAAGCTGGGTTAGATATATACAGTTGTGCAGTTTAACTACAGTAAACGCAAATTATATAATTTTTGAAAACAATTGATATCAGAAATCATCAGATTTGGTTGACATATCTTAGAAACAATAACTTTTGCATACAAAATGTAAATTAGCATCCGATTGTTCCTATTGCAGCTATATGATAAAGAATTCCGATTTTGGCCAGAATTGTTCAGGACATAACTTTTACTAAAGAAACACAATAGGGGGATGAGAGATAGTGTACAAGGCAAAGTGACTGATTGCCATCATGATCCTTGTCGTTGCTCTCTTCAAGTCGACTCACTACCTACCTTCAATTGTTTCCCCCTCGATCGTTACCTGATACCCTTTGGGTGGCAAACCGAAAGCTGCGGCGGTCAGAGGATATATGTAAAAAGAACAATGAATTGAGAGTATGTCCTTGAAATGTACGAGCATTGTGTAGATTCGATTTTGCTTCCCAATGAATTTAGGGCTAGCATTATCGCTATCAAGGAATAAAATTGAATGGGCAGGGCTGCATTAGGAAGAACAACTGCGACAACTTAATGAGCCAGCCCCTCCAATGCCTGACAAAACTAGCAATTTGTAAGCGCACATTCCTCACTTCCTGGGAGCGGAAAAAGTTCATGCCACTCCTGGAAGGCAAAAACACTACTTACCTAAGAAGGCTGCTACCTCAAGTTTCTCAAACTGTGAAGAGAAGAAATACTCCTTTTCAGACACCAGGAACGAACACATGAAAGGAGGCACTGCGAGAGTATAGAGCGTAGTAGTAGCAGGAATGATGGTCGAACCTTTTACCAGAGGGTTAGGCGTCCGACCTAAGGTTTCAAGTCAGAAGGACTTTCCTGCAAAGATGACGACGGAAACTTGGTCTTTGATGCTGATGCTGAGAATGTACTGAGCTTATGGAGGGATCCCTTCACAAGTATGTTATCCGGTGTTGATCCGGGCATAGAATTTGTAGAAGCGGCCATTATGTTTTCCTTAGATTAAACGGAGAATAAAACTTTTGTTTACTATTCCTATCGTATCAGGTGGAATGAAGACCTGTATGAGTTGTACGATGATGTTGAGATAGTCACAGCGACTTCGCTGGCAACGTTGTACGTATGGAAGAAGACTCTCCAAATAAATTGATATATTGAGCTGATCCTATTTACGAGTAAAAAATAATCGAAAAACGCAGACTTCCATTCCGAATTGAAAATGGGAAAGGGTACGATCACTCAGCAAACAATAAATAGAAAGAGGCGTCAAACATGCATTTTGGTGGTTTCACTCGCTTTATATAGCGTGCGACCCCAGAGCGTTCGGCAAAAGACGAAAGCTCTTTTCAGTAAAACCCCAGCGCAGCTGAGAGAGAGCGCACACAAGCAATAGCATGCTCGATCACGCGCTGGAACATACCCTGTTTTAAATACAAACTTATTTTCCCATTCTTTTTGCTTATTATTGTTTATAAATTATTATTTTTAGTATCTATTAGCTAACGACCATATGTTTGTGGTAAAAATTTTTGAATAATAAAAAAGGCAAAGAAAATGAGAAAAAAAAGGTTTGTACTTAAAACAGGGTATGTCCCGGCTGGTGATCGAGCCCGCATGTTTACATTTTACGCACACTAAGAAGCGTGCGCATGTTCCCAGCAAGCCAAGTTCTGAGGGCTCGAAATTATGTGTCTGAAAAGAGCCGACTTTAAGAGCGTTTTTAGAGTAAACACATCAATTTGAGGGTTTTCGGAGCACATTCAGTGCTTTCTAAGCATGGGCTCATAAAAAGCAATTCTATCCGAGCATTTTCAGAGTTGAAGTAGGCGGGTAATCGAAAATAACGGTGCTGAACATAATGGAACGCAGAATCATGCAATATGCAAGAGTACAAGCAATTCACACATTCATTCATTTGTGCAATTAAACTTAAAAAGACGTGTTTGCGAAAAATTATTTGAGAATTTAAATATGTACATATCAGTTTTAATTTAATAATCTTTTAATGAAGATATTTATGTTTAAGTTCCAACTTTCTTCTCATTTTGTTAACTATTAAAACAAATATAGTTATATTATTAGATATTTAGAGCACTTATTGCAATCCAATCTTAATTGGGAGGGTGAACGCACTTATATCTGTGTCAAAAAAGAGTCAGCTTAGACTCAGAAATCTTCCACATTAAGTGCGACCATTTTCTTAGAAAAAAACGCTCATTCCGGAGTCTTTTTTGGGCACATTATGACGGTGAATGCTCATAAAAAAGTGTCAGAAAACGCACATATTGCTTGCTGGGATCGAAAATAACTGTGCTGAACATAACGGGATGCAGAATCATGCGATATACAAGATAACAGTCAATTCACGCATTCATTCAGCTGTGCAATTAATTTTGTAAGACAAAGACGTGTTTGCGTAATAATATTTCATATAAAAACGTGGTAACTAATATTTTATATATATAAACGAAATAGCAAACAAAATGAGTGTTCAACGATCAAGCCGCAATGAGAGTAGAAAAATAATCAAGGCGCTGATAGCCAAGAAACGACGCTGCAGTGAGTCTTTGCAATTAGAGCTTGGCGTACAACATCTTCGAATTCCGCGATTAATTTGGAGCAAAGTTATATGGAAAAAGAGGGATACTCAACTGACAACACTGACCATTCTGAATACTCTCAGTGTGAGATCAAATCTCTGCGTGAGGAATTAGCAGTTGTGTTTAACATTTCGAGTTCCGCTTTAAATGAGCTTCTGCAGATCTTGCAGAATATTTCCCCTGATTTGCCTTGCGATTCCAGAACTCCTAGAGATAGTTATTGTGTCACAAAAAACGGCGGCCAGTATATACATTATGGAATCGCGGATTGCTTGACAGATTTTTTTTGAAAATTATTCGGTAAAGGTCTACTCCCGGATCTCAACTTAAAAATATAAAAAAAATGAACACAAAACAAAAAAGAGGGCGATTTTTGATGAATTTTGGACCAAAAATGTTTACCGGGTCACTGCTAGTTTTTTTTTAATTGAATTTTGAAAAGTTGGTAAAAAATGCACTTTTTGCATTGTTGTTTTCCATTCTTCATGGTTGCTTTCGCTTTTCCATGGTTGCTTTGGGGTTTTCAGGGTTGCATTTCGATAATGTGGAACCTTTTCCAACACTACTTTTTCTCCAACACGCCCATTTTCGGTGTGCTTTAAAATACTTTTTATAACGGAACCTGCAAGAAAATTTTATTCGTTATAAATTGAGACACAATGGCGTGTGCAAGTTGCTTGGTTAGTGTCACAAAGGTGATTGAATTCAGTCAAACTGATTTGTTTGAGTTTCTGCGCCGACACAACGTGATCCGGGAACGACTTTGCTCAAAATGTGGTGCGCAGTGTAAATTGTCATCCTCGGAAGAGACAAAGTTTTTTTCACCTGCTGTGCATCCCATATGCACCAGCATGGGTAACAAAAACGTGTCAGAGTGCAGTGAAATTTTTATGAGACCCTGCGAGCAAACACCTTCTTTGCTGGGACGCGATTCAACATTAAGGAAATTTGCCGGTTTGTTGCCTTCGACACGATGCGCATAAAGGGAGAGACTGATATACTAATGGGTGAGATGAAGTGGAGCCGCCAATCGGTCATAGATTGGAAGAGCTTCTTGCGCGAAGTTTACATAGATTGGAGCGTCTCACACAGCCTTCCGAAACTTGGCGGTGTCGGAAAAGTGGTTGGGATCGACGAGGCCAAAGTTGGAAAGCGGAAGTACAACTGCGGTCGAGTGGTGGAGGGCCAGTGGCTATTTGGAGGCATTGATCAAGAAAGTGGCGACTTCTTCATCGTGCCTGTAGAAATCCGGAGCACGGAAACATTGCTCGCCATCATAAGGGAGCGTATAGCCTACAGAGCCACAATCATGTTGGATTGTTGGAGGACCTACAATTGTTTGGAGAATGAGGGATTCGTCCACCAGACGATCAATCATTCGAAAAACTTTGTAGATCCGGATACGCGAGCCCACACCTAGAATATTGAGCGATTGTGGCGTGATATGAAGGACAGCATTCCTCGTATTGGAAAGAAGAAAGCTCATTATCATGGATACTTGAGTAAGTTCCAGTTCTTCAAGGCATATAAGAACCATATGCAAAGGGTTCATGAGCTGTTCATGGCCATTGGGCGACTCTATGACCCTTAAAGAGAAGCCCAAATTAATGAAGACGCTCATGCAACCGTGGTTAGTGATATGTGCAATTAAGTCGCAGGCGAAAAATTAAAAAAAAAAATCGCTGGAGCAATTGCTGGCACGTGATTCAGCATTAGGGAAATTTGCCGGTTTGTTGCTTTCAACACCATGCGAATAAAGGAAGAAATGGACATTTTAATGGGTGAGACGAAGTGGAGCCGCCAATCGGTCATAGATTGGAAGAGCTTCTTCTTACATAGATTGGAGCATGTCAAACAGCCTTCAGAAACTTGGTGGTGTTGGAAAAGTGGTTGAGATCGACGAGGCCAAAGTTGGAAAGCGGAAGTACAACTGCCGTGGAGTGGTGGAGGGCCAGTGGCTATTCGGAGGCATTGATCGGGAAAGTGGCGGCCTTTTCATCGAGCCTGTAGGAAGCCGGAGCACGGAAACATTGCTCGCCATCATAAGGGAGCGTATAGCCGACGGAACCACGATAATGTCGGATTGTTGGAGGGCCTACAATTGTTTGGAGAGTGAGGGATTCGTCCACCAGACGATCAATCATTCGAAAAACTTAGTAGATCCGGGAACGCGAGCCCACACCCAGAATATTGAGCGATTGTGGCGTAATATGAAGGACAGCATTCCTCGTATTGGATAGAAGAAAGCTCATTATCATGGATACTTGGGTAAGTTCCAGTTCTTCATGGCATATAAGAACCATATGCAAAGGGTTCATGAGCTGTTCATGGCCATTGGGCGACTCTATGACCCTTAAAGAGAAGCCCAAATTAATGAAGACGCTCATGCAACCGTGGTTAGTGATATGTGCAAAGCAAGTCACAGGTGAACAATTTAAAAATAATTGATAATGTCTTGGGACCAAATCGGTCCTTTTCAGGAACACAAAATTTTTTAAAAAGAGATTCAAAAATGTTCATTTAGCTTTATTTTTTTAAATGCACATTTTAAACTTGTCTCTATTATAGTGTTATAGCGTAACACGTCATCAAATTGCATGTGAGATACGATGTAGTGTTGGTAAACGATATTAGTGCCAACATGCACAAAACCACGATGCAAAAGCTCATTTTGCATTAAAAATATCAAATTTTCAAAATACAATTTAAAAAAAACTTGCGGTGATCCGGTAAAAATTGTTTCACCTAAATTCATAATAAGTAGCCCTCTTTTTTTTTTTTTTTTTTTTTTTAAGATGAGTTCCGGTACTACACTGTTACCGTTTTTTTATAAGGCGAATCATTTCGAAATAAAGGTTAGAGTTTTTATAAGCGATGCTCCTGCTAGAGCGTATGTTCTTGGAACTAAAAGTAATACCGCATATTTTAGTTGTCTCAAATGTCTCCAACGAGGTGAGAACTTTCAAAGGAGGATCGTATACAAGCTTGAAGACAGTTCACCAAGAACAGATCACCAATTTAGAAATAGAATAGATGTTAAGCATCATAATATACTACTTACATTTAAGATTGAAGAACTTCCTTTAGATATGGTGCGTCAATTTCCGTTATGAAAAGTCGGTTGAATGGTTGGATTAAAAGGCAAGACTTACTCCCATTCCCAATCCCATTTTTTTTGGCATAAAGTCTAATTGTAAAATTAGAGACTTGAATCTTTGCATGAACCTTAGTAAGACTAATTTAGAATTTTTTTTTTACATACTTTGGACAAACTTAATGTACCCCCAGGGTATAAAAAAAATAAAAGCAAGATTCAAAAATTCTCTGCATTTTATTGTCTTATAAGGTGCGTTTCATAATCATAAGACACTTTAGAATTGTAATTTTAAAATTCAACAAAAATTAAACAACACATTTGAGCAAGCGATTTCTTAGAAATATATGATCTCTTATTTATTGTCTGCTACGAAGAACCGTTAGTGGCGCCAATTCTCTTGCATTCCAAAGAACCGTTGTCTTTTTGCATGCGATGCTCTGTTTTCTTCAATTTGCGCCGTTTCACAATAATAAGACAGTTGTCGAAAATTTAACTTTTGTGAACTTAAATGTAATAAGTTTGATTTTGTTTGATGATTTATTGAATAGTTAATCATTTTAAGCTAATATGCCGCGAGGTACGATATTGTCACATGAAGAGCGTGGAAAAATTTTGGCCTACAATGAATCCGGCCTCTCACTATCTCAAATTTCGAGAAAAATGAATAGAAGTCGATGCGTAGTTCGAAATTTTTTGCGTAATTCCACTAATTACGCTGTTTTGAGGCCTACGGGTAGAAAACTTGCGCTTTCTGACCGAGATCAGCGACGGATTATTAGTAAGAGTTCAAACTCATTCGTATCTTGCTCCAGTTTGGCCGCGTCTGTGGACAATAAAGTGTCAAAAACCACGATTTGGCGCACCCTGAAAAGGAGCAAGTGTATACAGTTCTCGAAAATGTTGAAAGCACCACATCTCCTGCCACGGCACAAGGAGGCGCGGCTTAAATTTGCGGAAGATCATCTTTCTACTGACTGGAACACAGTAAGTAAATAATCGGGTTCTGAAATTCTTCTGATTTACAATTTTCCTTTAACAGATTATTTTTTCCGATGAAAAGAAGTGGAATCTTGATGGTCCTGATGGCTCCCGATGCTATTGGAGAGATTTGCGAAAGGATCCCATTTACTTTTCCAAGCGAAATTTTGGTGGTGGTTCGGTTATGGTGTGGGGTGCGTTTACATCGATAGCCACTTTGGAACTACAGTTCACATCATCTCGAATGAACAGCAAGGAGTACATTGGAGTATTAGAATGCAGTCTTCTTCCGTATCTTGAATCTAATAGAGAAGTACCACTTGTATTTCAACAAGACAACGCTCGCATTCATGTTAGCAAGGAAACAAAAAGCTTTTTAAGTGATTGCTCTATCCAAACTATGGACTGGCCGGCCTGTTCTCCGGATTTAAATCCGATTGAAAATGTGTGGGGCATCTTAGTTAGACGGGTTTACGCCGAAAATAGACAATTCAACACTATTGCCGAACTAAAGACGGCAATTTTGACCGAATGGGAGAAGTTGGATACCAATCTCTTAAAAAAATTATGCAATTCGATGAAAAGAAGATTATTTTGTATTGCTACAGGTGGGGGTAAGCCAATTGACTATTAACAAATCAAATATCTGGACATAATCCCAAATGATAAGTAATCAACCAACTTGTTATATCACTATTGAAAAGTGTCTTATGTTTATGAAACGCCCAAATTTTTATTTTTCTTCAATAAATTTTGTTCAAATAAACTAATCAACATAATTTCTACTGAAACTTGTTTGTTTTGTAGCTAAGAATATTATATATAAAAACAAATTTGATACAACATGTATTTTCTGAATTATTAACAAAACATGGGGTGTCTTATGATTATGAAACGCACCTTACATGTACACTAGCATGGCCTCGGCTTGCATAGAGTTTTTTCAAGTTGGCAAAAAATATTAATTTTTACCCCTAGATTACACCTGCAAAATTTGAGCCCGATCGGAGTTCATTTGATATACCCAAAAACGGGTCAAAAGTCACCCAAGCCATTTGTATGAAAAAAATGAGTTGTATGAAAAACTTTTTTGTTTCTTAAGGTATCTCAACCAAACTCACAGATTATATGTTTGGGACTGTCTCTTATATTCTGACCAAATTTCGTTAAAGTCAGATGACTATATCATATAGTTTCCATAGGAACAATCGGATGCAAAATATTTTTTCGAAAGAAAGAAAAACTCTGATGTTGTATGAGATACCTAACAAAACTCATAGATTAACACTTCTTGCTAAATTTTGACATTTTCCCCAAATTTAGCTTATTCCCGCCAAATTTAGCTTATTCCCGCCAAATTTAGCTTTTTCCCGCTAAATCCGGATTTTTTCCGATAAAACGATAAATCTGACTAACCTAAGTCCAATTACCGGGGAAAAACTTTAAAACATTAAAGCTAAATATTTCCGTTTTTTCAAAAAATTCCATCTATATATATAAAATTCTTTGTCCTGACTGACTGACTGACTCACTGACTGACTGACTCACTGACTGACTGACTGACTGAGAATCAACGTGTAGCCCAAACGGTAAAAGATAGAAAGCTGAAATTTGCACACAACATAGATGAGATAATTTCATCGTGCAATAAGACGGCGTTTTGCGAAATTCGACCTCTAAGTGGGTTAAATCGGGGTCAAAGGTCACGGAATTGCTTAGTATGAAAAACTTTTTTGTTTCTTAAGATATCTCTACCAAACTCACAGATTGTATGTTTGGGACTGTCTTTTACATTCTGACCAAACTAGGTTGAAATCGGATGGCTATATCATATAGCTGCCATAGGAACAATCAGATGCAAATTGACCTTTAGTATGAAAAACTTTTTTGTTTCTTAAGATATCTCAACCAAACTCACAGATTATATGTTTTGGACTGTCCTTTACATTCTGACCAAATTTGGTCAAAGTCGGATGACTATATCATATAGCTGCCATAGGAACAATCGGATGCAAAATAACCTTTAGTATGAAAAACTTTTTTGTTTCTTAAGATATCTCAACCAAACTCAGAGATTCTATGTTTGGGGCTGTCTCTAACATTCTGGCCAAATTTGGTCAACGTCGGGTTAGTATATCATATAGCTGCCGTAGGAACAATCGGATGCAAAATAACCTTTAGTATGAAAAACTTTTTTATTTCTTAAGATATCTCAACCTAACTCATAGATTGTATGTTTGGGACTGTTTCTTACATCCTGACCAAATTTGGTCAAAGTCGGATGACTATATCATATAGCTGCCATAGGAACAATCGGATGCAAATTATTTTTTTAGAACCAAAAATTCTGTTGTTGTATAAGATATCCTAACAAAGCTCATAGATTAGCTCTTCTTGCTAAATTTTGACATTTTCCCCAAATTTAGCGCTTTTCCGCCAAATTTAGCTTTTTCCCGCCAAATTTAGCCTTTTCCCGCTAAATTTGGATTTTTCCAGCTGAATCGATAAATGTGTCTTTAACCGAAGTCCAATTACAGGGGAAAAACATTAAAACACTAAAGTTAAATATTTGCGTTTTTCGTCAAAAAATGCTATCTATATATATAAAACTCTTTGTCCTGACTCACTGACTGACTCACTGACTCACTGACTGACTCACTGACTCACTGACTGAGAATCAACGTGGAGCCCAAACGGTAAAAGATAGAAAGCTGAAATTTTCACACAACATAGGTGAGATAATTTCATCGTGCAATAAGACGGGGTTTTGCGAAATTCGACCTGTAAGTGGGTCAAAATCAAGGTCAAAGGTCACAGAATTGCTTAGTATGAAAAACTTTTTTGTTTCTTAAGATATCTGAACCAAACTCACAGATTGTATGTTTTGGACTGTCCTTTACATTCTGACCAAATTTGGTCAAAGTCGGATGACTATATCATATAGCTGCCATAGGAAAAATCGGATGCAAAATAACCTTTAGTATGAAAAACTTTTTTGTTTCTTAAGATATCTCAACCAAACTCAGAGATTCTATGTTTGGGGCTGTCTCTAACATTCTGGCCAAATTTGGCCAAAGTCGGGTTACTATATCATATAGCTGCCGTAGGAACAATCGGATGCAAAATAACCTTTAGTATGAAAAACTTTTTTATTTCTTAAGATATCTCAACCAAACTCACAGATTATATGTTTGGGAGTGTCTCTTACATTCTGACCAAATTTGGTCAAAGTCGGATGACAATATCATATAGCTGCCGTAGGAACAATCGGATGCAAAATAACCTTTAGTATGAAAAACTTTTTTATTTCTTAAGATATCTCAACCAAACTCACAGATTATATGTTTGGGAGTGTCTCTTACATTCTGACCAAATTTGGTCAAAGTCGGATGACTATATCATATAGCTGCCATAGGACCAATCGGATGCAAATTAACTTTTAGAACCAAAAACTCTGTTGTTGTATGGGATATCCTAACAAAACTCATAGATTAGCTCTTCTTGCTAAATTTTGACATTTTCCCCAAATATGGCTTTTTTCCGCCAAATTTAGCTTTTTCCCGCCAAATTTAGCCTTTTCCCGCTAAATCTGAATTTTTCCAGCTGAATCGATAAATCTGTCTTTAACCTAAGTCCAATTACGGGGGAAAAACATTAAAACACTAAAGTTAAATATTTGCGTTTTTCGTCAAAAAATGCTATATTATATAAATTTGTTAAACAGGACTGCTAAAGATGTTCTTTTTAATTTTGCGAGCGTAGCGAGCTGGGGGTTGGCGAGCGAAGCGAGCTGTTTTAATTTGTTAAACCGGACAACAAAAGAAATTCCTTTCAATTTTGCGAGCGAAGCGAGCGGGGGTTGGCGAGCGAAGCGAGCAGGGGCGGAGCCCCCTAGTCTATATATATAAAACTCTTTGTCCTGACTCACTGACTGACTCACTGACTCACTGACTGACTCAATGACTCACTGACTCACTGACTGAGAATCAACGTGGAGCCCAAACGGTAAAAGATAGAAAGCTGAAATTTTCACACAACATAGGTGAGATAATTTCATCGTGCAATAAGACGGGGTTTTGCGAAATTCGACCTGTAAGTGGGTCAAAATCAAGGTCAAAGGTCACAGAATTGCTTAGTATGAAAAACTTTTTTGTTTCTTAAGATATCTGAACCAAACTCACAGATTGTATGTTTTGGACTGTCCTTTACATTCTGACCAAATTTGGTCAAAGTCGGATGACTATATCATATAGCTGCCATAGGAAAAATCGGATGCAAAATAACCTTTAGTATGAAAAACTTTTTTGTTTCTTAAGATATCTCAACCAAACTCAGAGATTCTATGTTTGGGGCTGTCTCTAACATTCTGGCCAAATTTGGCCAAAGTCGGGTTACTATATCATATAGCTGCCGTAGGAACAATCGGATGCAAAATAACCTTTAGTATGAAAAACTTTTTTATTTCTTAAGATATCTCAACCAAACTCACAGATTATATGTTTGGGAGTGTCTCTTACATTCTGACCAAATTTGGTCAAAGTCGGATGACAATATCATATAGCTGCCGTAGGAACAATCGGATGCAAAATAACCTTTAGTATGAAAAACTTTTTTATTTCTTAAGATATCTCAACCAAACTCACAGATTATATGTTTGGGAGTGTCTCTTACATTCTGACCAAATTTGGTCAAAGTCGGATGACTATATCATATAGCTGCCATAGGACCAATCGGATGCAAATAAACTTTTAGAACCAAAAACTCTGTTGTTGTATGGGATATCCTAACAAAACTCATAGATTAGCTCTTCTTGCTAAATTTTGACATTTTCCCCAAATATAGCTTTTTTCCGCCAAATTTAGCTTTTTCCCGCCAAATTTAGCCTTTTCCCGCTAAATCTGAATTTTTCCAGCTGAATCGATAAATCTGTCTTTAACCTAAGTCCAATTACGGGGGAAAAACATTAAAACACTAAAGTTAAATATTTGCGTTTTTCGTCAAAAAATGCTATATTATATAAATTTGTTAAACAGGACTGCTAAAGATGTTCTTTTTAATTTTGCGAGCGTAGCGAGCTGGGGGTTGGCGAGCGAAGCGAGCTGTTTTAATTTGTTAAACCGGACAACAAAAGAAATTCCTTTCAATTTTGCGAGCGAAGCGAGCGGGGGTTGGCGAGCGAAGCGAGCAGGGGGCGGAGCCCCCTAGTATTATATAAATTTGTTAAAACGGACTACTAAAGATGTTCTTTTTAATTTTGCGAGCGCAGCGAGCAGTATGAATTGGTAAACTGGACAACAAAAGACCTTCTTTTCAATTTTGTGAGCGAAGCGAGCAAGGGGGCTTAGCCCCCTAGTTTCTTATATTGTTCTAATATTTATTTTATTTACAATGTATATTTATATTGTCAACTAGAGGCAGCAATGTTTGCTTTAAATAAATAAATAAAATAATTAAGGACCGCAGAGCGGATGTGAGTACCATTATGTGACTGTTGGAAGGCATCCAACTGCATACAACTAGCAAGGGCGTCGGCAGGCTTGGGCCATTGCCCCCCCATTAAAAATTTCTGATGTCATATTTAAAAATTTCTGATATCTTATAAAAAAAACCTCTTTACGAGGTAAAAGTCTAGTGACGAAAACAGTTATATGCCCCAAAATTTCTGATATCCAATTTTGTGACGAATAACATTAAGTTTGACATATAAGTTATTTTAAAAAAAAATTTTGGCACTCGGCACATTGCGCTAAAATGTCTCAATTCTTCATACCAAATAAAACTCAATGTTTTGCGCAGTGCCGAATGCAAAAATTTTTTTTTAAATAATTTATATGTCAATCTTAATGTTATTCTTCACAAAATTGGATATCAGAAATTTTGGGGCATATAACTGTTTTCGTCACTAGACTTTTACCTTGTAAAGAGGTTTTTTTTATAAGATATCAGAAATTTTTAAATATGACATCAGAAATTTTTAAATTTAATTTTTTTTTTATCAACTTTGTTTATTTTTTGTACAAGCTTAAACAAACTGTCTGGCAACACTGGTTCCCTTTACAAACACACATGCCAAGCGCAAAAGCTAGTAGCACTCTCAAACTCTGGCTGCTATGACACTTTGCTGCTGCTGTCCTATTCCAATTCTAAGTAAAATGTATATATATTCAGTTAACAGCTAATATTCGCTAATATTCGACTATATTCGCAATTATAATATGTTTTATCTGCCGCAAAAAGAATTCACAACTTACAAGCAGTAAGTATTTCCGCATGACGCTGCAAGCAGTGTACTTACTGCATATGTACATGCAGTAGTGTAAAGGTAAAAGGTATATTCAGTTAATAAGTAATATCTTCCAAACCCATCGGTAAAATTTGTATCATATATCAAAAAACGCGAAATTTTACACACTACAACATATTGAAAGCTAAAAAAAATCGTTAGCGTCGTTTTCTCAAAAACCGCCAAAATGTGGGACAAAATATTTTATTTCACCTGTTGCTTTTTACCTATGCACTTTAGAAAAAAAGTTTAAAGGTCTGCCTAAAAGCCCTTCAAAATACCTTTCCAACGATATATAGATCACGTCTGTAGCTCATATCGTTTGGATGCTATATAGCTATAGTTTTAATTTTAGCGGTTTTTAGCGATTTCCCGCTAAACTAGCGATTTTTCGAAAAAGTCGTAGAACAAACGTTTCTAGATTTTTGATCGGGAACAAGTCCTCATTCAAACTTTTAAGCTAAATCAACGCTTTGATACTAACATACAAACTGACTGACTTTTCATCTCGTTTTGAGAAGGGCACCAAAAATCTCAAAATTAATTATCTTCTGAACCAGTGATCGGATTTTGATGATCAAGGTGTCATTCGACGCGTATTTTTGAATAGAATAGTAAAAAATTAAAATAAAAATCGAAAAGGCTCCAGCGGCCCCATTTTCTCCAATAATTTAAAATTTTTCCCTTCCACTAACACCTGTTTATCTCACGAACCAGGTAAGTTTCCAAAAGTCTTAGTATGTACATTTGTAAGTAAAATTGATACCTTTCGATCGGTATATAACCCGATCGGACAGTCATAGCAAGTTTTCCATTCTTCCTGTGTATATATGCTAGTCGCCTTCGCACCCTTCGTGCTGCTTTCGTCACTAGCGCGGACTGCCATCCGCAGTGATAAGAATTAGATTTACATGTTTCAACTTAATACTAAATTGATAAGCAAAATAATGTTAACCTATTAATTATAATTTTTGAAAATATGTATGATATTGTCAAGTGTGACTAGTGCACTAATTTAAAAGTATCCCTTCTTGTAGCACTAGGAAATAGTTAATAAATAAATAAATAAATAAATATGTAGCTTCCGAAATCCAACCGAAATGAGTGTGAAATAGTGAAAAAACATATTTTAGCCCCCTCCTGCTTGACAAGCTGCCGACGCTCTAGACAACTAGGATAATTTTATTCGTTATTTGGCGAAGTTCTAATTTTTGAAGAAATTCATGGACCACCGGGACGGAATTCACAAACTATTTATAGACAGGCATAGGGAGGCTTTATGATTCTAAAAGAGAATCCCCAATTAATGAAATTGTTTATGTCACCCTTGTAAGTAATATGTTATTAATGCGATTTTTGTTTGCCTGCGTCGCATTAATCACACATCCTCCATTCCTAAAACAAAGAGCGATTTTTTAAAAATTTTTCTGAAATATCCGTTGGGAGTTGTTAATCATCACCTTTTACATCTCCACCACCCTTTAGGAAGACGATGAGACAGACGACTGATGTTGATGATTCATGAGGACCTTCAGGACCTCCAACATTTTCCAAAGATGTTTTTTTTATTTTCATTTTATTTAATTTTTATGTCTATTTACATTGAAATGATTCCGTTCGATAATGTGGTGGTAAACACCCCAAAAAATTAACATGTCAGAGAACTAGTAGTGTTGGTAAACATTCCAAATTATCGAACAATTGCACAAAACAACAATGCATAAGTTAATTTTGCATTGCATTTGCATCAATTAAAAAAAAGCAAGTAGAGACCCCCAAAAAAATTCGTCATAATTCGCGCTCTTCCTGAGTTGTTTATACCCGTTTCTTAAAATTCGATATAACCATGTCCGTCTGTCATTCTGTGTGAGCGCCTAGATCTCACAGACTGGAAGAGCTAGAGCAACCAAATTCAAGTTTGTTTAAAATTTTCGCCTCTCCCCATTCCGCCTCCGTAAATCGGGAAAAGCCACCACACGCACAGTTTTCAAGATATTAGGATTTTTCACTTACTACCGTTAACTACTTTTATTACCGCTCATCTTTCTAAATCGTAACAAGATTGGACAAATAGAAAGGTGGTAATCACTGATTAAAGCATTTAAGCAATGCAAATGCCTAAAAGGATGCAATCAAAATATTTAACATTTATTTAAATAAGTATCCTATAGTCCACTTGTTTTTCTTCTTCTATTTTTTTTGAGCATTTCCACATAAAACAGACTTTTACCCCAATAAATATGTATGCATGTATATTTGCTTTAGTGGTACTACCAGAACATTTTCTTTTGTTTCAAATATTCTCATAAAAATAATTTGACTTCTGTTACAATAGTTAATAGTAAATAAATTTATGGGACTCATATTTCGTTGGTTGAACTTTTTCACAGAGTCAGAGTTGGTTTGTTTGCGCTTTTTCTATAATTTTCATAAAACTTTAGCTCGTTGGCCGCTAATAAATTATTTTGCGCAAAGTTTGTGCCACAGGCGACACTGCGATGCGATGGCCACAATGTTGTATACAGAATGGGCTCAGCTACAGCTCCAACTCCTACGCCCACTCCAAATGCCGACATGGATTCCAATTCAGTCTGCAGATTAGTCCAACTTGTAGTACATGGCAATTACAATAACTGCAGGACTATTTCAATGCTCTTTTGCTTTGCTTTGTTGTCCTTGGTGTTTGTTCTTTCTAAGTGTGGGCTTTGTTCATAAATAATTCGCACCACTAGTCAATTTCATAAGCGTAAATCACTGTGTGGTCACTTGGTATACTCAATTGAATTCTGATCCCACTACTCCTGCTGCTGCTATTGTCTTGACTTGATTAACGCTTTTTGGTCCTCGCTGCTTTCTAGGTGCCAATGCTGTTTAATGTTTTACTTTTCAGCTTTTACAACTATTCGGTTAATAGTTAGTGGAAATTTACTAAAACATTTTTATACCCTGGGACCATTGACTTTAGATAAGAATATGTAAAATGGCTTTGGTCAAATGTAAGTAACAGACGTAAGGTGGTATCTCTGATAACGAAATATTTAATCGAGAGCAGCACAACATCTTCAACAAATTCAAAACTCCTGGATGCATAACTTATAGCGAATTTGATACTTTAATGATTGTGCGTTCGTAAAGCATATCGAGTGGACAGTCACAAAACTAACAGAAAGACCACTCAGTATTATGGTTTTGTGTGCCTGTGAGGTAGAAGCACCTGTTCGCAATTGCTGTCAAGTAAGCTAAGGGGCGGGCCCATCAAAATGGATGTTAAATTATTGAATTGAAATAAAATTTTATTATGTTACATACTAGCGCTACATGGACTCCCTTATTAATTAATACAATGCCTTTTAGGTAAACTTTTCATGTTTCGTATACATATTTATTAAGCTATTGTTCAGCCTTTATGTTAAGTTATTAATTTCATTTATATATTAATTGTATTGGCATATTATTACTATTTTTTTATATGCATATTATTTTTTTAATTTTCATTCTATTTACCATGGATCGCTATTATTATTGTGCCTTGTGCTTCTTAAATACGAAAAAATCAGCTCAATGGCGGTATTTGCAAATTAAAAATACTTGTTCAAGAACTTCGTGGTTTACCGTATCAAAAGCTTTACTAAAATCTAATAGCGTCAATTAAGTCACATTGCTTTTGCCTTCTTCTCTTAGAATATATTCAGTGTTAAAACACTGATGAACAGAACTAGCCGGTATGCGTTTAAAAATAATTACTTTGCAATAATAAGGGACACCCTACTGCTGCTGGATTAACACAGTTACTTCTTTATTTGTAGGGCCATTAA
The DNA here is from genome assembly GCA_035047525.1 of Drosophila quinaria. Lineage (NCBI taxonomy): Eukaryota > Metazoa > Arthropoda > Insecta > Diptera > Drosophilidae > Drosophila > Drosophila quinaria. Next base: position 4,885,322 of record JAWNPO010000455.1, on the reverse strand, counting down.
GTGCTCAAACATCTTTGGTCAAAATAGTAAAATTGATATTCTGAGCTGGATAAGTTGATTTCATAAATGCTATGTTGCAAATATGAATTCCTTAAAACTAATTCCAACTCATAGTAGTACTCTTTCTGGTTCATTAATTCAAGTTTTAATACAATATGTTATGTTGGATAGTTGACCCCACTAAAGTCTTCATACAGCAAAGAAAATTATTAGAAAAACATTTATATCAATTATAAAAACTTAAATTAAAAAAAATACTTAATATTATGTATGATAGCCTTTGTTCACAATAACAGCTTTTAGGCGGTTTGGAATTGAATCAACCAATTTTGTAGAAAAATATTGCTTTGTTTTTGACCACTTTTAAAGCTCCATATGAGCATATTCATCATGTGCTCTATAAGATTCAGATCCGGAGTTTGCTGCGGCGTTTTTAATAAATGTGGTACATTTTACAACAGGTACACTCATGAGTTTCTAGGTTTTCAACGTCGCTGGCCCAGATACAACCTGTCGGAGCCAGCTGATCATCATTACATAAATATGTTAGACTTCCAAACTCTCCATGTGTAAATAACATTAACACTACTATTACATTACATTACATATAACACAGTCACGACATGTAACTAACATTACATTTACATGAACATATGTCACATTACATTGTACACACTTATGTTTCCCACCGCCACAGCACACGAAGTGCAATTCTAAGTGAAATAAAAGTTCAAATATTTAGAGTTAAAAGTGCCTTAAATTCATTTCGACACCACCACTACAAACATTGATCCTTCGAGCCGGATATCCTTCCTGACTCGCCCCAGCTAGTTCCTTGGTGAAACGAGATAAGTAATGCATTTTTATTTATTTTTCATATTCCATATATGAAAAATTTCTATATACCGACATACATACATAGCCCGCCATATTTTTTATATATTCCAATATAAATTATATGTATGTATGTTTCTTTCCAATTCGTCCAATTGTGTCCAGCACCGCTAATAAAGTCCAAGTCCGACTATAAACTCCTACAAGCAAATCATATGATCAAACCAAAATAAATATAAGTATGTTTATTGACATAAGATCCCTGTCATATTTATAAAATCACCTTATAAATTGCAATAAATCGAAAACTACAGTCTGCAGCGGAATACAATGTATAGAGAAAATGAAGAGGAATAAGAAACTAAAAGAATGCATGTACAGTTAGTTCACACCAATCTAACGGTTCTTAACAAAGAGAACCTTATTTAACTCTTAGTGTTGCATATTTATAAATTCACTTTAAGTTTTTATTTGTTTTGCTTAAATTAGCTTAAAATTAATAAACAAAATAAATTTTTTTTAACAAATAACATCGCCAGGAGAGCGTATAACTCTTTTGATGCGGCCTTGCATGCTTCCAACAAGGCTAGTTATTAAATTTCTGTCGATTTTCGACCACTCATCAAAAAGAACGTTTTTTAACTCCCCTTAAGTGGAAAACTGACGCTTATCAGCATACACTCGTTGGCTAAGTATACCCCATAGATTTTCTATGGGGCTTAAATCTGGAGAACAGGCTGGCCAATCTAAAACTTGAATTTCTTTCGAAGAAAACCAAGCTTTTGTCTCCCGGCTGACATGGATTCGTGCGATATCCTGCTGAAAAGTATGCCGTGCATACCCATTTTTTTACCAAAAGTGGTACCAGGCTACTCTCCAGAGTACGAATGTAGTCAGCGATTTTCATTTTGCATGATACCAGTTGCAATGGCAGGCAACCGGTAGCAGAAAAGGCTCCCCACACCGTTAAACTTCTACCACCAAAATTTCTTTTGGCAAATTGATGTGGTTCCTTCCTGATATCATGCCAATAGTTACGGAATCCATCAGATCCATCCAAATTCCACTTCTTCTCATCCGAAAAAATCATCTGAAAACGATTAGCTTCAAAATACACGTCTTTGAAGTATCCTTATTTTTTAGATTACCTGACTCCACAGAGTACTTAAATTATTTAAAGCAAAAGTTAATCGTGCAGTCTTGTGACGTGGCATTAACTTTGGAACTTGCTTCATTTTTTTATATCACTGCGGATGGCAGTCCGCGCTAGTGACGAAAGCAGCACGAAGGGTGCGAAGGCGACTAGCATATATACACAGGAAGAATGGAAAATTTGCTCTGACTGTCCGATCAGGTCGAGTAATGGGGCCGTTGGAGCATTTTTGATTTTTTTTAATTTTTTACTATTCTAATTAAAAATACGCGTCGAATGACACCTTGATCATCAAAATCCGATCACTGGTTCAGAAGATAATTAATTTTGAAATTTTTGGTGCCCTTTTCAAAACGAGATGAAAAGTCAGTCTGTTTGTTTGTCTGTTTGTAAGGATCAAATCGTTGATTTAGCTTAAAAGTTTGAATGAGGACTTGTTCCCGATCAAAAATCTAGAAACGTTTGTTCTACGACTTTTCCGAAAAAACGCGGAAAATCGCTAAAAACCGCTAAAATTGAAACCCCTCTAGCATCCAAACTATAGAAGCTACAGATGTGGTCTATATATATCGTTGGAAAAGTATTTTGAAGGGCTTTTAAGCATAGCTGTAAACTTTTTTGAAAAAGAACACAGGTGAAAATCTACAAGTGAAATAAGGTTTTTTTTTAACACTTTTTTCGATTTAAGAAAAATCTGTGTTTCAAATCACTTTTTAATATGTTATATGTTGTAGACAATTCAATTGTCGTTTTTTGACATATAAAACATATCTCTCAAAATTCGTTTGGGCAAGATATTACCTATTAACTAAATATACCTTTTACCTTTACGTCTCTGCATGTACATATGCAGTGTGTTCACTGCTTGCAGCGTCATGTGGAAATATACTGCTTGCAAGTGGTGAATTCTTTTGCGGCATATAAAACATATTATAATTGCAATTACAGTTATATTGGTATATATTTAGGGTTACTATTCATGATTTAGCCGAAAATTAGTCGATATTACCTGTTAATTGAATATATACATTTTACTAAGAATTGGAATAGGACAGCAGCAACAAGTGTCATAGCAGCCAGAGTTTTGGAGTGCTGATAGCTATTGTGTGTTTATAAAGGGAACCAGTGTTGCCAGACAGTTTGTTTTAGCTTGCCCAAACAAACAAAGTTGACAAAGTTATACTGTCGAAAAAAAAAATTATATTTCTAAATTTCTGATGTCCTATTCAAATATTTCTGATATCTGATAAAAAAAACCTCTTTACGAGGTAAAAGTCTAGTGACGAAAGCATTTTTATGCCCCAAAATTTCTGATATCCAATTTTGTGACGAATAATATTAATTTTTACACATAAATTTTTTTTTTATACAAATTTTTGCATTCGCACTGCGCAAAACAGTGAGTTTTATTTGGTATGAAGAATTAGAGATGGGCATGGGCCTCATTTTTTGGGCCCGGCCCGACCCGAGCCCGAAATTCCTAATGGAAAAAAGGCCCAAGCCCGCCCGATATTTTTGCTATGGGCCCGAAACCGCCCGGCTCGGCCCGAAATATCAAAATTAAAAATAAATTGAACGAATATTAGGTCATTTGTAAACATTAGTGTTCATTTGCTCAGTTGACTGGGTAAAATAACTCACGGATATAACGGAATTTTTTGTAGTATGACCAAATTCGGGTAGCAAATTATTGCAATAGATTTGGCGTGTTCCGGGCTTTGAAGTTAGGCCCGAGCCCGGCCCGACCCGACCCGAAATGACATTTTTCGGCCAGAACCCGAACATTTTGTAAAAGGCCCATGGGACCCGAGGCCCGACCCGGCCCGTGCCCATCTCTATGAAGAATTGAGACATTTTAGAGCAATGTGCCGAGTGCCAAAATTTTTTTTAAAATAATTTATATGTCAAACATAATATTATTCGTCACAAAATTGGATATCAGAAATTTTGGGGCATATAACTGTTTTCGTCTCTAGACTTTTACCTCGTAAAGAGGTTTTTTTTATAGGATATCAGAAATTTTTGAATAAGACATCAGAAATTTTGAAATTTCATTTTTTTTTTTGACAGTATAGCTTTATCAACTTTGTTCATTGTTTGCACAAGCTAACACCCATGCCAAGCGCAAAAGCTATCAGCACTCTTAAACCCTGGCTGCTATGACACTTTGCTGCTGCTGTCCTATTTCAATTCTAAGTAAAATGTACATATATATTCAGTTAACAGGTAATATCGGCTAATATTCGACTAAATCATGAATAGTAACACTAAAAATATACCGATCTTGCTGTATTCGCAATTATAATATGTTTTATCTGCCGCAAAAAGAATTCACAACTTACAAGCAGTAAGTATTTCCGCATGACGCTGCAAGCAGTGAACATACTGCATATGTACATATGCATAAACGAAATTTGACGGCTATGTGTTGTATGTCAAAAACGCGAAATTGAATTGCTACAACATATAACATATTTAAAAGTTATAATCGCCGAAATATGGGGGAAAAAAACCTTATTTCACCTGAAGCTTTTTACCTGTGTTTTTAAGCAAAAAACTTTACAGCTAGGCTTAAAGCCCTTCAAAATACATTTCCAACGATATATAGATCACATCTGTAGCTTCTATCGATTGGATGCTATAGGGGTTAATTGCTAATTTTAGCGGTTTTTAGCGGTTTCCCGCTTAACTAGCGTTTTTTCGAAAAAGTCGTAGAACAAACGTTTCTAGATTTTTGATCGGAAACAAGTCCCCATTCAAACTTTTAAGCTATATGAAAGCTTTAATACTAACAAACAGGCAAACAAACAGACTGGCTTTTCATCTCATTTTCGGAATGCCACTAAAAATGTCAAAATTAATTATCTTTTTAGCCAGTAGATTTCAATGATCGAGGTGTCATTCGACGCGTATTTTTGATTAGAATAGTAAAAAATTATAATATCAATAATAAATAATAAAATAATCAAAAAAGGCTCCAACGGCCCCATTTGCTCCAACAATTTAAATTTTTTCCCTCCCACTAACACCTGTTTATCTTAGTATGCACATTTGTAAGTTAAATTGATACCTTTCGATCGGTATATAACTCGACCCGATCGGACAGTCATAGCACATTTTCCATTCTTCCTGTGTATATATGCTAGTCGCCTTCGCACCCTTCGTGCTGCTTTCGTCACTAGCGCGGACTGCCGTCCGCAGTGATAGCAAAGTTTAAGGCCTGTCTCCAGCACTGCGGAAAATTTATGTCAGGAATTTGTTATTTATTTGTGTGTGGAACAAACCTAAAACCACTAAGCAAACCATACATAGAGGCGTCAAACAAGCATTTTTGTGAGCGCAAATGCTTGGTATGCAATGCGACCCCAGAGCCTTCGGCAAAAAGCCGGACGCTCTTTTTAATAAAACCCCCAGAGCGGCAAAACGTGGAGAGAGAGAGAGAGAGAGAAAGCACACAAGCAACGGCGGGTGCGATCACCCGTTGGAGCATACCCTGTTATGAAATCTTTAATTTAACAACAACAACAAAACAGACCCAATCAACATACAGAGCAACCTAGATCTTATAGATCACTCATTTATGTACCTAACTTATTTGAACTTTTTAACAAATCAGACTGCTATAACCATCAAAATATTCAATTAGCTCACAAACCCACTACCACAGTAAGAATATTTTTTAATAAAACAAAAAGTAAAATAGACAAATTAGACAAAAGCAATGTAATATACCAAATTCAATGTAGTGTCAAAAGCGCAGAAATGTGCAACAAAGTCTATGTTGGCACCACTAAATCTAAACTTAGAACTAGATTAGCCCAAAACAGATCGGACAGCAAACTTCGCTTACAAGCTGACATACAGAAAACGGCACTAGCCACACATTGCTTAAAAAACGGTCACACAGCCAACTTTGACTAGACAAAAATATTACAACACCAAGAACACTACAAAAACGTTACACAATTGAGATGCTACTCTGCCAGCAATTGGAAGATCGTTTTTACAAAAATCTTCTTGAGGAGACGTTTTCGAGTCGCCTTGCTGATTGAAAGCGATCGGTGATCAAAAGAAGACTCGAAAAAGACTTGCGCATATGCTCAAAATATGATTCAGTAAAATTACACTAACAAAATGTAATGCAACCGAAAATTGATCGCGCAGGGGATTCAAAAATGATTGTTTTGAGTCTAGCTTTGCACACAAATTTCCTTACGGTTCTTTTTTTTCTGAGCTCATGTCAAATTCTGCATTTCTCTTCATTTACATGAGTTGAAAAGTGAAGTTAAGGTCAGCGAAGTGGTGCATTTAAATAAAATATAACTTATACATAATTTAATATATTTTAAAATTCAATTATATATATTTTTATTTATATTATATTTTATAATTAATAACGATAATGTCAGCCAAACAATTAAGAAGATTGGCAAAAATAGTAGCAAAAAGATTGTTTGCGAGAAATGTTGTATTAAGTAAAAATAAAAATGAGCAAGTGGAGTTGACACCAAGCCAACCAAATGTGGACAATAATTTTTTTTCTGCCGAATATATTAGTGAAGCAAGTGAAAGCCGTTCGTCGGCTAGTGCAAGTGAAGAAAATGAATTTAATTTATGCGAAGGTTTGGCCAAATGGGCTACCCAATTTGGAATAAGCTTTGTTGCAATTAATGCACTCTTGTTGTTGTAATATGGCAACCTTGTTTTAAGCACGGTCACACTGAAATTATCGAAAACTTCCCTTTGTGTTTCCTTCTGATCTTGCACGCTGAATTAAACAGACGTAATAAAGTGCATTTAAAATAATAATAATTGACACAATCATTACATGGTGTCAGAAGTGGCTGCAAAAAGGCCAAATAAAACAACAAAGTCAGCCGGAACTTTAAGTTCAACAATTGACGTTGGATTCTCAAGTGTTGCGAAATTCTGCGCAAGCACAGTATTCAGGATGCAGAAAAAAATTTATACATATTATGTCATTGTGTCAGATCAATGATATCCCAAATTCTTTGAATAGGATGCTTGATCTGATTTTCGTTTTGGATCCCTCTTTCATATCTGTTTCTCCTACTAATCCCATATCCTTTCCTGAAGACCCTTATCATCCGACTTTGGAGTTGTTGATGGACTTACCTGTCCGGGCACCTAATTTTTGTAATGAGCATAAAAAGTGAGCTCGTCAATTTCGGAAAACCGATTTTTCAAAGCTTTCTCAACTCTTATTACAGACTGACTGGTCCCGGCTATATGGGTGCAGGGATTTGGATAGTGCAGTCTCGATTTTTTATTCGACTTTAAACTCCTTACTTGATTTATGTGTTCCCTTATGTGTTCCATGCAGGTCTAATAAACCTGTTTGGTTTACGAGGGAGTTAACAAGCTTGAAAAATAGAAAATCAAGAATGCATAAAAAGTTCAAGAAAACTGGCTCTTTCTTGAATCTTTCTCGGTATCTGATTGCACGATCCAATTTTTCTGTTCTTAATAGCCAATGTTATAAAGATTATCTTGAAAGATGCAAACTGCAGTTTCGAAATGATCCTAAAAAGTTTTATACGTTTGTTAATTCCAAACGTAGATCATCAACACTTCCATCAACTGTGTTTTTTGAAAAAAAGACAGCTGATTCTGATCAGGCTATCACCGATTTATTTGCCGAATTTTTTCAAACAACTTACAGCGTTCAAGATGATCAATTAAGATCGCCTTATCCATATCGTGTAAATGTTTCTAATTGCATTTTTGGACCTTTAATTACGGAAAGCTCGCTTTTAAGTGATCTAAAGCCCATAAAACCGGTATTTTCACCGGGACCTGACGGAGTACCAGGATGTGTTCTTCGGTACTGCGCTGAAGGTCTTTTGAAACCCCTGCATAGCTTATTTAAACTTTCTGTTGAGTTATGCTCTTTCCCAAAAGTTTGGAAAGAATCATTTATTATTCCTCTCCTTAAGAGAGGAAACAAGTCAAATGTCTGTAACTATAGAGGTATTTCTAAGTTGTCTGCTATTCCTAAGGCTTTTGAGAAAATTATAACTTCTCAGCTGCAATATCTTTGTAGATCTATTATTTCACCCTACCAGCATGGGTTTGTGAAACATAGATCTACTACCACTAACTTATTGGAATTCACTACGTTTGTTATACATGGATTTCAAAATAAAATGCAAACTGATGTCATTTACACTGATTTTAGTAAAGCTTTCGATTCTGTTAATCACAATCTTTTATTGCATAAACTCCATCTTTTAGGTTTTCCCAATAACCTAATTCTGTGGATTTCAAGCTACTTAAATTTTAGAACCCAAAAAGTTTTCTTTAATTGTTTAGTTTCTAAACCTGTTCAAGTTTATTCTGGAGTTCCACAAGGAAGTCATCTCGGCCCCTTGTTATTTACGCTTTTTATAAATGATTTACCTTCTGTTATCACTGCGGACGGCAGTCCGCGCTAGTGACGAAAGCAGCACGAAGGGTGCGAAGGCGACTAGCATATATACACAGGAAGAATGGAAAATTTGCTATGACTGCCCGATCAGGTCGAGTTATATACCGATCGAAAGGTATCAATTAAACTTACAAATGTGCATACTAAGACTTTTGGAAACTCACCTGGTTCGTGAGATAAACAGGTGTTAGTGGAAGGGGAAAAATTTAAGTTATTGGAGTAACTGGAGCCATTGGAGCCTTTTTGAAATTTATTTTAGTTTTTTACTGTTCTTATCAAAAATACGCGTCGAATGACACCTCGGTCATCAAAATCCGACCACTGGTTAAAAAGATAATTAATTTTGAAATTTTTGGTGCCCTTCTCAAAACGAGATGAAAAGTCAGTCTGTCTGTTTGTTTGTTTGTTTGGATCAAATCGTTGATTTAGCTTAAAAGTTTGAATGAGGACTTGTTCCCGATCAAAAATCTAGAAACGTTTGTTCTACGACTTTTTCGAAAAAACGCTAGTTTAGCGGGAAATCGCTAAAAACCGCTAAAATTAAACCCCCTAAACCCCTTTAGCATCCAAACTATAGAAGCTACAGATGTGGTTTATATATCGTTGGAAAGGTATTTTGAAGGGCTTTTAAGCATAGCTGTAAGCTTTTTTGCTAAAGAACACAGGTAAAAAGCTACAGGTGAAATAAGGTTTTTTTTTACACTTTTTTTCGATTTAGGAAAAATCTGTGCTTTAAATCACTTTTTAATATATTATATGTTGTAGACAATTCAATTTTGACATATAAAACATATCTCTCAAAATTCGTTTGGGCAAGATATTACCTATCAACTGAATATACCTTTTACCTTTACACTTCTGCATGTACATATGCAGTATGTACACTGCTTGCAGCGCATTGCGGAAATAAACTGCTTGCAAGTGGTGAATTCTTTTTGCGGCAGAAAAACCATATTATAATTGCGATTAGAGTAATATCGGTATATATTTAGGGTTACTATTCATGATTTAGTCGAATATTAGTCGATATTACTTCTTAACTGAATGTATACATTTTACTTAGAATTGGAATAGGACAGCAGCAGCAAAGTTTGATAGCAGCATGTGTGTTTGTAAAGGGAACCAGTGTTGTCAGACAGTTCGTTCTAGCTTGTACAAACAAGAAGCACCTTTTAACAAGGTTATACTCTAAAAATTTATTGCGATTTAAAAATTTCTGATGTCTTATTCAAAAATAACTGATATCTTATAAAAAAAACCTCTCTACAAGGTAAAAGTCTAGTGACGAAAACAGTTTTATGCCCCAAAATTTCTGATATCCAATTTTGTGACGAATAATATCACTGCGGACGGCAGTCCGCGCTAGTGACGAAAGCAGCACGAAGGGTGCGAAGGCGACTAGCATATATACACAGGAAGAATGGAAAATTTGCTATGACTGTCCGATCAGGTCGAGTTATATACCGATCGAAAGGTATTAACTTAACTTACAAATGTGCATACTAAGACTTTTAGAAACTCACCTGGTTCGCGAGATAAACAGGTGTTAGTGGGAGGGGAAAATTTTAAATTATTGGAGCAAATGGGGCCGTTGGAGCCTTTTCGATTTTTACTTTAATTTTTTACTATTCTAATCAAAAATACGCGTCGAATGACATCTTGATCATCAAAATCCGATCACTGGTTCAGAAGATAATTAATTTTGAAATTTTTGGTGCCCCTTTCAAAACGAGATGAAAAGTCAGTCTGTTTGTTTGTTTGTCTGTTTGTTTGGATCAAATCGTAAATTTAGCTTAAAAGTTTGAATGAGGACTTGTTCCCGATCAAAAATCTAGAAACGTTTGTTCTACGACTTTTTCGAAAAAAAGCTAGTTTAGCGGGAAATCGCTAAAAACCGTTAAAATTAAAACCCCTATAGCATCAAAACGGTATGAGCCACAGACGTGATCTATGTATCGTTGGAAAGGTATTTTGAAGGGCTTTTAGGCAAACCTTCAAACTTTTTTTCTAAAGTGCATAGGTAAAAATCAACAGGTTAAATAAGATATTTTGTCCCAGATTTTGGCGGTTTTTGAGAAAACGCTGCCTACGATTTTTTTTAATTTGCAATATGTTTGATTTATCTTATAAAAAAAACCTCTTTACGAGGTGACAGTCTAGTGACGAAAACAGTTATATGCCCCAAAATTTCTGATATCCAATTTTGTGACGAATAATATTAAGTTTGACATAAAAATTATTTTAAAAAAAATTTTTGCATTCGGCACTGCGCAAAACATTGAGTTTTATTTGGTATGAAGAATTGAGACATTTTGGCGCAATGTGCCGAGTGCCAAAATTTTTTTTAAAATAATTTTTATGTCAAACTTAATATTATTCGTCACAAAATTGGATATCAGAAATTTTGGGGCATATAACTGTTTTCGTCACTAGACTTTTACCTCGTAAAGAGGTTTTTTTTATAAGATTAAGTTTTACATATAAATTATTTTGAAAAAAAATTTTGCATTCGGCACTGCGCAAAACAGTGAGTGTTATTTGATATAAAGAATTGAGACATTTTAGCGCAATGTGCCGAATTCAAAATTTTTTTTAAAATAATTTATATGTCAAACTTAATATTATTCGTCACAAAATTGGATATCAGAAATTTTGGGGCATAAAACTGTTTTCGTCACTAGACTGTCACCTCGTAAAGAGGTTTTTTTTATAAGATAAATCACTCTCGGGTTCTCATGTACGCCGATGACGTTAAACTTTGTATGTCGGCCACTGACAATCGTCTTGGTGTCAGGCTGCAAGCTGATCTTGACAGTTTTCAGACATGGTGTAAAGTAAATTTCTTAAGTCTTAATTGTAGTAAATGTAAAGTTATGTCTTTTAGTAGGCGAACTCCGTTTGAATTTAATTACGTTCTTAATTGTGAACCGCTTGAACGTATTATGTCGGTTACTGATTTAGGTATTCTTCTTGATCCTAAGCTAAAGTTTGACAAGCACATTGCATCTATTGCTAATCGAGCATTTGGCGTCTTGGGTTTCATAAAGCGTTGGTCGAAAGAATTTGACGATCCCTATATTACTAAACTACTTTATACTTCACTTGTCAGACCTATTCTGGAATATGGGTCTTGTATATGGAGTCCCCAATATAAGATTCATCAGGACAGAATAGAATCTGTACAAAAACAGTTTTTACTCTTTGCCCTACGGGGTCTGAACTGGAATACTAACATTCGCTTGCCTCCTTATCGTAGTAGACTTTTACTAATTAATCTTCCCTCTCTTTCTGACCGAAGAACAATGCTTGGTGTAGTCTTTCTACACAAACTAATTATTGGTGAAATTGATTCATCTGAATTAATTAGCCAAATTAGTTTTGCTGTCCCGATCAGAAGCTCTAGAAATTTCTTACCTCTTTCTCTTCAATCCTGTGTTGCTAACTATGCTATTCATAACCCTTTCAGAGTAATTTGTTGTAATTATATCAATCTTTCTCAATTTATTACTAATTCTTCTTCTGTACAATTTCTAAATACTTCAATTATTTCTTACTTATCTAGCTTATAGTTAATTTATGGTTTAGTTTAATGTTGTTTAATACAATGTTTGTCCTTCTTTGTCCGCGCGTCAACAAGCCCGTGCTTGGTGTCGTTTGGGCCACTTGAATGTACTGCCCGTTTAGTACATCAACGTCCAAATATACAAATTTTCCGGAAAATTGCGAAATTTTGTAAAGAATCATGTCATCAGCAGACAGACTGCCGGAGCCGCTCGATTGCATAAATTTATCGAAGGAGTGGCCGATATGGAAGCGTACATTTTTAATGTACATGATGGCGAAGGGTGTTGATGAACAGCCTGAATCAAAGAAGCTAGCAACATTTCTCTGGCTAATTGGACAGCAAGCAATGGAAATCTACAATACATTGTTCCCAAACGATGGTACAACAAACGGAATCCTGGGAATCATGCAACAACAACCAGCTGCACAACATCAACAATCAGCAGCAGAACAACAACAACAACCAGCTGTGCAGCAACAACAACAAGTAGAAGGTCAGCAACAGCGTACCTTGAACGAAGTATTAGATGCATTCGAACAGTACTGCATCCCGAGAAAGAACATTACAATGGAATCATTCAAATTCAACACAATTGTTCAAAAGGAAAAGCAACCGTTTTCTGAATTTGAAACTGAATTACGTAAGCAAGTTAAGTATTGCGAGTTTATGTGCAATTGTGGTTCGTCGTATCAGGATCGTCTGTTGCGTGACCGCATCATCATTGGTGTGTATGACAAGAGGCTGCAGCTGAAGCTATTGGATGGTCACAATGAAACGCTAACAACTGTAATTGAGATGTGCAAGACATTTGAAGCTGCTAATGTTAATAAAATGTACCTGGACAGGAATGCGACAACATCCAATGTGCGCAGTGTAGAACAAGCGGCCAAGGAGACATCAACTACAGTCGCTGCAATTGCACGTAAATGCTACAACTGTGGTGGACCGTTTACACCGACTCATCTTCGGGTCTGCAAAGCAAATGGAGTAACCTGCAATGCCTGTGGTCGAGTTGGGCATTTCAGCCAATGGTGCAAGCAACTGGACAACAAATACGGACAGCCTCATGGTAACAAAACTAAACAACAACAGGGTAACAAAGAGGGACAGCACCAAAAAGGCAACAAGGAAAACAAATGTTTCTCAATCAACTGGAATAATGGTAACTACCTAAAACTAGATAAAGGTAAAGAATTAAGTAAGCAAATCGTTCGTACTTTTAGAATAAATACAGTTGGATCTCAAAAAACTAGATGGACCAAAAAGTATTTGATAGGAAATGATGAGATAGCATTTAAAATCGACACTGGATCAGATGTTAATTGCGTTCCTTTATCTATTGTTAAGAAATAGAAATTTGAAATCGAAAATGAAAGAAATGATTTCCCAGTATTTGATTACAGCAGTAATAAAATTGAAGTCTTTGGTACTGTTAACTTAATTTGTATTGATTTGGATGGAAAACCTAAAAAAAAACGCAGTTCATGATCGTAAATGATACTTTTGAGCCATTACTAGGTCTTGAGACCTGTATTGAATTCGGGTTAGTAAAGAGATTAGACATCAACCCCGTGGCATTATTGCCTAGTGAAAAAGAAACATTCTTGGAAAATAATATAGATTTGTTTGACGGATTAGGTGAAGTTCCTGGAACGGTTACTATAAATTTAAAAGAAAACTCTGTTCCAAAACTGCATTATCGTAAAAGGGTACCAATGGCTCTAATGGACAAAGTCAAATTGGAAATCGACAAAATGATTCAGGATCAAATCATCTCACCTGTAGATTACCCAACAGATTGGGTTAACAACTTGCAAATTGCCCACAAGCCGGATGGTTCAATACGTCTCTGCTTAGACCCAAAACCAGTTAATGAATGCATTCGAAGAGAGCATTTCTTGATTCCCACTATCGATGACTTCACGTCAAGATTAGCTAGTAAACGGATATTCACCATACTGGATCTTAAAAGTGGATTTTGGCAATTAAAATTGGATAAGACTAGCTCTAATTTAACTACATTCATGATTCCTTTTGGCAGATTCAAGTTTAATCGTGTACCTTTCGGCATTAACAGTGCCCCAGAAATTTTTCAGCAGAAGATGGTAAAGATATTTGGAGATACCAGGAACTATGGTATATTTTGATGATATAGGAATTGCAGCAGGAAGTATCGAAGTTCACGATAAAATCTCAACGACTGTTCTTGATAGGGCAAGGAAATTCAATATAAAATTCAATCCAAAAAAGATTCAATATCGCAAGGAACAGGTAGTCTTTATGGGGAACATAAATTCAGAAGGGAAAATTAAAGCGGAAAAAAAATATCGTGATGCAATTGCAAATCTCAAAAGGCCTGAGAACAAGCATGACGTCATGCGACTCTTAGGGTTGATCAAATATTTGGGTAAATATATTCCAAATTTGTCGCAGCAAACTGCTGAATTACGAAATCTAACTCGCAGCGATGTTGCATTTGACTGGACGGAAAAACATACTATTGAGTTGGAAAATATTCTTAAAATCATTAACTCAGAACCAGTCTTGGCAGTGTATGACCCAAAGCAACCTGTAATAGGACAAACCGACGCGTCTAAGGATGGTCTTGGGTGTGTTCTCATGCAAGGTGGAAAACCTGTAGCTTTTGCATCCCGAACATTGGGAAAGAATGAACAGAAGTGGGCTCAGATTGAAAAAGAATTGCTAGCCGTTGTTTTTGCATGTGAACGTTTTCACTATTATCTTTACGGTAGGGAATTCACTGTACAAAGTGACCACAAGCCTTTAGAAATACTTGTAAAACGCGACATTGATGATGTTTCAGCTAGACTTCAGCGAATGTTCCTATTCTTGTTAAAATATCCAAAACTAGGAATTACATATGTTCCCGCAAAACAAATGTTAGTAGCTGATTGTTTGTCACGTGCACAAGTATCAGACGTATGTGAAAACGAAAATCTCGAAGTAGTCATTCACAGTCTTGTAGAATCAGTGTGTATATCTGAAGACAATTTCAAGTTATACCACAAGCTACTCAAAAACGATGATAGTCTTCTTAAAATTTGTAATTTTGTAGAAACAAAAAATTGGCCAAGCTATCATCAACTTGATGCACTTGGTCGAAAATTTTATAAACATAAGCATGAAATGCACTATGAGAGGGGATTGCTTTTTCGTGACCATAGATTAGTGATTCCGCGGGAATTGAGGGAAATAATTTGCAAGTGGCTGCACGCACCTCACTTAGGAATTGAAAAGACCCTTGCAAAAGCTCGCATGAACTATTTTTGGCCTGAAATGAATAAACAAATTAAAGAAATGGTTGAGAACTGTTCCGTATGCGAAACCTTTAAAAGAAATAATGTCAAGGAGCCATTGGTACAAGAAAAATCACTGTTGTATCCATTTCAAATGGTATCAATGGATATATTTGAATACGCTGAAAAAAACTATATTTCTTTAATAGATGCATACTCAGGATTTATTATATCTGAACCTCTTAGTAATAAATCCTCAGGTCACATTATTAAAGTCTTATGGAAAATATTTAATCTAATTTAATTTAATTAATATTTAAATATTAATGGATACCCAACGGTCATTAAAAGTGATAATAGTCCATTTTCATCACGTGAATTTCAGCAACTCGCAGATGACGCAAACATTGAAATGAGATTTTCAATGGACTGGCAGAAAAAGGAGTAGCTATCGCTAAAAACATACTTAAAAGATGTTATGAAACACAAAAGGTTGAACTATTTCAGTATTATTTGTTGGAATACAATGCTACTCCTGTAGAAAGCATGAAATTAACGCCAGCTCAATTGTTTTTTGGTCGTCAAGTTAAAACGAAATTGCCAGTAGTAGATCGGACATTATTTCGAAATAATTTAAATGAACAAGAAATACAATCAAAATTAGAAAATAAAAAAATTAAACAAAAATATTACTATGATAAACATGCAAAAGATTTGTCAGTATTAAAAGTAGGAGATCTCATTATATTCAAGAAAAACGGAAAGCAATGGCATTATGGATCAGTTGTAGGAATTGTTAATGATCGATCTTACATTGTAAAAGATAGTTTTAATAATTAGTATAGACGCAACCGTAGATTTATAGCAAAAACAAATAATGTTAATTTTAATGCAAGTGATTTAATGTACGAAGAAAACATTAAGAATGGACATAGCAATGATAATATAAAAAATATGAAAGAAATTGAAATAATGCTAAATGACTCTAATAATAATAATAGTAACTGTGAAGCTGATGAAAGCATACTGTTGGAAAATAATAATAATTACTATTTTAATAGCTCATCATCAGATGAATATGAAACAGCCAACAGTAGTGATTCAGATGCTGAGTCTCTAAGTCCTGAAACAAATAATCCAATTAACATAAGTGAACCTGATATAACAACTCAGCCAAATGTAATTCAAACTCAAAGCGGTCGAATAATTCGACCACCAAAAAGATATGGCTGGGATTAGTATTAGTCATTGAATTCAAGTATTGAAGAGAATTTTATCTTATAAAAAAAACCTCTTTACGAGGTAAAAGTCTAGTGACGAAAACAGTTATATGCCTCAAAATTTCTGATATCCAATTTTGTGACGAATAATATTAAGTTTGACATAAAAATTATTTTAAAAAAAATTTTGGCACTCGGCACATTGCGCCAAAATGTCTCAATTCTTCATACCAAATAAAACTCAATGTTTTGCGCAGTGCCGAATGCAAAAATTTTTTTTAAAATAATTTTTATGTCAAACTTAATATTATTCGTCACAAAATTGGATATCAGAAATTTTGGGGCATATAACTGTTTTCGTCACTAGACTTTTACCTCGTAAAGAGGTTTTTTTTATAAGATATCAGAAATTTTTGAATAAGATATCAGAAATTTTGAAATTTCATTCTATCAACTTTGTTTATTTTTTGTACAAGCTAAAACAAACTGTCTGCCAACACTGGTTCCCTTAAAACACACATGCCAAGCGCAAAAGCTAGTAGCACTCTCAAACTCTGGCTGCTATGACACTTTGCTGCTGCTGTATGCATGCTACTGCATATGTACATGCAGAAGTGTAAAGGTAAAAGGTATATTCAGTTAACAGGTAATATCTTGCCCAAACGAAATATCTTGCCCAAACGAAATTTGACGGCTATGTGTTATAGTCAAAAACGCGAAATTGAATTGCTACAACAAATAACATACAGTCGAACTTCCCTAACTCGAATCACCATTATCCAAAGAAAAGGTTCGAGTTAGGGAAATATTCGAGTTATAGAGTTCTTTTTCCTAAGATTATTAATTTTACTGCCACTCATTTAATTCGAGTTACAGAGAAATTCTTATATATTTATTAATGCTTATTTGAAACGTAGATTTTTCTTAAATCGCCGAAATGTGGGGAAAAAAAACCTTATTTCACCTGAAGCTTTTTACCTGTGTTTTATGCAAAAAATGCAAAAATTTTTTTTAAAATAATTTTTATGTCAAACTTAATATTATTCGTCACAAAATTGGATATCAGAAATTTTGGGGCATATAACTGTTTTCGTCACTAGACTTTTACCTCGTAAAGAGGTTTTTTTTATAAGATATCAGAAATTTTTGAATAAGATATCAGAAATTTTGAAATTTCATTCTATCAACTTTGTTTATTTTTTGTACAAGCTAAAACAAACTGTCTGCCAACACTGGTTCCCTTAAAACACACATGCCAAGCGCAAAAGCTAGTAGCACTCTCAAACTCTGGCTGCTATGACACTTTGCTGCTGCTGTATGCATGCTACTGCATATGTACATGCAGAAGTGTAAAGGTAAAAGGTATATTCAGTTAACAGGTAATATCTTGCCCAAACGAAATATCTTGCCCAAACGAAATTTGACGGCTATGTGTTATAGTCAAAAACGCGAAATTGAATTGCTACAACAAATAACATACAGTCGAACTTCCCTAACTCGAATCACCATTATCCAAAGAAAAGGTTCGAGTTAGGGAAATATTCGAGTTATAGAGTTCTTTTTCCTAAGATTATTAATTTTACTGCCACTCATTTAATTCGAGTTACAGAGAAATTCTTATATATTTATTAATGCTTATTTGAAACGTAGATTTTTCTTAAATCGCCGAAATGTGGGGAAAAAAAACCTTATTTCACCTGAAGCTTTTTACCTGTGTTTTATGCAAAAAAGTTTACAGCTAGGCTTAAAGCCCTTCAAAATACCTTTCCAACGATACATAGATCACGTCTGTAGCTCATATCGTTTGGATGCTATAGGGGTTTTAATTTTAACGGTTTTTAGCGATTTCCCGCTAAACTAGCTTTTTTTCGAAAAAGTCGTAGAACAAACGTTTCAAATAAATTGCATTTAAACATTTAAAAAAAAAAAAAAGTTTTGTCCGTGACAGGATTTGAACCCGAAACCCGAGCTGAGAATTCATGAAAAAATCGGACGCTCTACACTTTGCGCCACTGGCGATCATTAAGAACGACTGTCTAATTATAGATTTCATTGTTACTGGACTGTTAGTCAAATGTAATTGCTGCTGCTGTCCTATTTCAATTCAAAGTAAAACGTATATATTCAGTTAATAGGTTATATCTTCCAAACCAATCAACATAAATTTATGAATGATATATCAAAAAACGCGAAATTTTACAAGCTCAAACATATTGCAAATTAAAAAAAATCGTAGGCAGCGTTTTCTCAAAAACCGCCAAAATCTGGGACAAAATATCTTATTTCACCTGTTGATTTTTACCTATGCACTTTAGAAAAAAAGTTTGAAGGTTTGCCTAAAAGCCCTTCAAAACACCTTTCCAACGATACATAGATCACGTCTGTAGCTCATATCGTTTGGATGCTATAGGGGTTTTAATTTTAACGGTTTTTAGCGATTTCCCGCTAAACTAGCTTTTTTTCGAAAAAGTCGTAGAACAAACGTTTCTAGATTTTTGATCGGGAACAAGTCCTCATTCAAACTTTTAAGCTAAATTTACGATTTGATCCAAACAAACAGACAAACAAACAAACAAACAAACAAACAGACTGACTTTTCATCTCGTTTTGAAAGGGGCACCAAAAATTTCAAAATTAATTATCTTCTGAACCAGTGATCGGATTTTGATGATCAAGGTGTCATTCGACGCGTATTTTTGATTAGAATAGTAAAAAATTAAAAAAAATTCAAAAAGGCTCCAACGGCCCCATTAGCTCCAATAATTTAAATTTTTTCCCTCCCACTTACACCTGTTTATCTCACGAACCAGGTGAGTTTCTAAAAGTCTTAGTATGCACATTTGTAAGTTAAGTTAATACCTTTCGATCGGTATATAACTCGACCTGATCGGACAGTCATAGCAAATTTTCCATTCTTCCTGTGTATATATGCTAGTCGCCTTCGCACCCTTCGTGCTGCTTTCGTCACTAGCGCGGACTGCCGTCCGCAGTGATATATAAAACTCTTTGTCCTGACTCACTGACTGACTCACTGACTGACTCACTGACTGACTCACTGACTGACTCACTGACTGACTCACTGACTCACTGACTGACTGAGAATCAACGTGGAGCCCAAACGGTAAAAGATAGAAAGCTGAAATTTTTACACAACATAGGTGAGATAATTTCATCGTGCAATAAGACGGGGTTTTGCGAAATTCGACCTGTAAGTGGGTCAAAATCAAGGTCAAAGGTCACAGAATTGCTTAGTATGAAAAACTTTTTTATTTCTTAAGATATCTCAACCAAACTCACAGATTGTATGTTTTGGACTGTTTCTTACATCCTGACCAAATTTGGTCAAAGTCGGATGACTATATCATATAGCTGCCATAGGAACAATCAGATGCAAATTGACCTTTAGTATGAAAAACTTTTTTGTTTCTTAAGATATCTGAACCAAACTCACAGGTTGTATGTTTTGGACTGTCCTTTACATTCTGACCAAATTTGGTCAACGTCGGATGACTATATCATATAGCTGCCATAGGAACAATCAGATGCAAATTGACCTTTAGTATGAAAAACTTCTTTGTTTCTTAAGATATTTCTACCAAGCTCACAGATTATATGTTTTGGACTCTCCTTTACATTCTCACCAAATTTGGTCAAAGTCGGATGACTATATCATATAGCTGCCATAGGAACAATCGGATGCAAAATAACCTTTAGTATGAAAAACTTTTTTGTTTCTTAAGATATCTCAACCAAACTCACAGATTGTATGTTTTGGACTGTTTCTTACATCCTGACCAAATTTGGTCAAAGTCGGATGACTATATCATATGGCTGCCATAGGAACAATCAGATGCAAATTGACCTTTAGTATGAAAAACTTTTTTGTTTCTTAAGATATCTGAACCAAACTCACAGATTGTATGTTTTAGACTGTCTCTCACATCCTGACCAAATTTGGTCAAAGCCGGGTTACTATATCATATAGCTGCCATAGGAACAATCGGATGCAAAATAACCTTTAGTATGAAAAACTTTTTGTTTCTTAAGATATCTGAACCAAACTCACAGATTGTATGTTTTGGACTGTCCTTTACATTCTGACCAAATTTGGTCAAAGTCGGATGACTATATCATATAACTGCCATAGGAACAATCAGATGCAAATTGACCTTTAGTATGAAAAACTTTTTTGTTTCTTAAGATATCTCAACCAAACTCACAGATTATATATTTTGGACTGTCCTTTACATTCTGACGAAATTTAGTCAAAGTCGGATGACTATATCATATAGCTGCCATAGGAACAATCGGATGCAAATTATTTTTTTAGAACCAAAAATTCTGTTGTTGTATGAGATATCCTAACAAAACTCATAGATTAGCTCTTCTTGCTAAATTTTGACATTTTCCCCAAATTTAGCTTTTTTCCACCAAATTTAGCTTTTTCCCGCCAAATTTAGCCTTTTACCGCTAAATCTGGATTTTTCCAGCTGAATCGATAAATCTGTCTTTAACCTAAGTCCAATTACCGGGGAAAAACATTAAAACACTAAAGTTAAATATTTGCGTTTTTCGTCAAAAATTGCTATCTATATATATAAAACTCTTTGTCCTGACTCACTGACTGACTCACTGACTCACTGACTGACTCACTGACTCACTGACTCACTGACTCACTGACTGACTGAGAATCAACGTGCAGCCCAAACGGTAAAAGATAGAAAGCTGAAATTTTCACACAACATAGATAAGATAATTTCATCGTGCAATAAGACGGCGTTTTGCGAAATTCGACCTGTAAGTGGGTCAAAATCAAGGCCAAAGGTCACAGAATTGCTTAGTATGAAAAACTTTTTTGTTTCTTAAGATATCTCAACCAAACTCACAGATTATATGTTTTGGACTGTCCTTTACATTCTGACCAAATTTGGTCAAAGTCGGATGACTATATCATATAGCTGCCATAGGAACAATCGGATGCAAAATAACCTTTAGTATGAAAAACTTTTTTGTTTCTCAAGATATCTGAACCAAACTCACAGATTGTATGTTTTGGACTGTCCTTTACATTCTGGCCAAATTTGGTCAAAGTCGGGTTACTATATCATATAGCTGCCATAGGAACAATCGGATGCAAAATAACCTTTAGTATAAAAAACTTTTTTGTTTCTTAAGATATCTCAACCAAACTCACAGAGTGTATGCTTGGGATTGTCTCTTACATCCTGACCAAATTTGGTCAAAGTCGGATGACTATATCATATAGCTGCCATAGGAACAATCGGATGCAAATTATTTTTTTAGAACCAAAAATTCTGTTGTTGTATGAGATATCCTAACAAAACTCATAGATTAGCTCTTCTTGCTAAATTTTGACATTTTCCCCAAATTTAGCTTTTTTCCACCAAATTTAGCTTTTTCCCGCCAAATTTAGCCTTTTCCCGCTAAATCTGGATTTTTCCAGCTGAATCGATAAATCTGTCTTTAACCTAAGTCCAATTACCGGGGAAAAACATTAAAACACTAAAGTTAAATATTTGCGTTTTTCGTCAAAAATTGCTATCTATATATATAAAACTCTTTGTCCTGACTCACTGACTGACTCACTGACTCACTGACTGACTCACTGACTCACTGACTCACTGACTGACTGAGAATCAACGTGCAGCCCAAACGGTAAAAGATAGAAAGCTGAAATTTTCACACAACATAGGTAAGATAATTTCATCGTGCAATAAGACGGCGTTTTGCGAAATTCGACCTGTAAGTGGGTCAAAATCAAGGCCAAAGGTCACAGAATTGCTTAGTATGAAAAACTTTTTTGTTTCTTAAGATATCTCAACCAAACTCACAGATTATATGTTTTGGACTGTCCTTTACATTCTGACCAAATTTGGTCAAAGTCGGATGACTATATCATATAGCTGCCATAGGAACAATCGGATGCAAAATAACCTTTAGTATGAAAAACTTTTTTGTTTCTCAAGATATCTGAACCAAACTCACAGATTGTATGTTTTGGACTGTCCTTTACATTCTGGCCAAATTTGGTCAAAGTCGGGTTACTATATCATATAGCTGCCATAGGAACAATCGGATGCAAAATAACCTTTAGTATAAAAAACTTTTTTGTTTCTTAAGATATCTCAACCAAACTCACAGAGTGTATGCTTGGGATTGTCTCTTACATCCTGACCAAATTTGGTCAAAGTCGGATGACTATATCATATAGCTGCCATAGGAACAATCGGATGCAAATTATTTTTTTAGAACCAAAAATTCTGTTGTTGTATGTGATATCCTAACAAAACTCATAGATTAGCTCTTCTTGCTAAATTTTGTCATTTTCCCCAAATTTAGCTTTTTTCCGCCAAATTTAGCTTTTTCCCGCCAAATTTAGCCTTTTCCCCGCTAAATTTGTATTTTTCCAGCTGAATCGATAAATCGGTCTTTAACCTAAGTCCAATTACCGGGGAAAAACATTGAAACAGTAAACTTAAATATTTGCGTTTTTCGTCAAAAAATGCTATATTATATAAATTTGTTAAACCGGACTACTTAAGATGTTCTTTTTAATTTTGCGAGCGCAGCGAGCTGGGGGTTGGCGAGCGAAGCGAGCAGTATTAATTTGTTAAACCGGACAACAAAAGAAAATCTTTTCAATTTTGCGAGCGAAGCGAGCGGGGGTTGGCGAGCGAAGCGAGCAGGGGGCGGAGCCCCCTAGTATTATATAAATTTGTTAAAACGGATTACTAAAGATGTTCTTTTTAATTTTGCGAGCGCAGCGAGCAGTTTTAATTTGTTAAACCGGACAACAAAAGAAATTCCTTTCAATTTTGCGAGCGAAGCGAGCAGGGGCGGAGCCCCCTAGTTATGTATATTATTATTTAGTCTGAAATTGTTACTCAATCGAAATTTTACAAAATTGTTTCTTTTTAATTGTTAAGAAAAGAAAGCATTTAATATGGCAACCTTGTTTTAAGCAACCCTGTATTGAAGTTATCGGTCACACTGAAATTATCGATAGCTTCCCTTTGTTCTTCCTACTGATCTTGCACGCTGAATTAAACAGACGCAATAAAGTGCATTTAAAATAATAATTGACACAATTATTACAGTTGTTGTTGCGAAAATGCAATATAAGAGCACCAAAAGATGCTAGGACTATATTAAAAACACCTTGTTCTGTAGTTCAAAGAAAAGTTGGAGAAGGTACATATGTTCACTCTGGACTTAAAAGTGGATTAACTGATTTCTTGGTTATTAATGATTGGAAGTTACCTATTTTGCAATTAGACTTTGGTATTGATGGCCTGCCCTTGTTTAAAAGCAGCTCTAAGCAAGTTTGGCCAATACTTGCCAGTGTTGTAGATACCAGCTATGTATTTCTTGCTGGCGTATATGAAGGAACTTCCAAGCCCTATTGTTCAACTGATTTTTTGCATAAATTTATACCTGAATTAAATTTTGTTATGCAGGAGGGGATAGTTTTTGCTAATAACTTTTTCCACATTGTTGTACGGTGTTTTGTGATTGATGCACCGGCAAAGTCATTTATATTGGGAACTAAGGGGCACTGTGGATACTTTTCTTGTGGACGGTGTACGCAAAAATGAGAAATGTTTAAGCATTGCCTTGTTTTCCACCTGCAGACGAGCTTTTAGATAGAAGTAACTATTCCTTCAGAAATCGCTGTCAGCCGGAACATCATGTAAAACAGTCATCTCCATTAGAAATGTTAAACATAGACATTGTATGACAGTGCTCTTTAGACTATATGCACGTCATTTGCTTAGGCGTAATGCGGACATTGTTGAACGCTTGGATAAAAAAAGGGGGAAGATTTTTCATTAGCTTCTTGGAAAATCGAATCTATTTCAAGAGATTTAAGTTTTAATAAGAATAATATAACCAGGGAATTCAAAAGGAAGCCACGAAGCTTGAAAGATCCTGATAGGTGAAAGGCAACAGAGCTTATGCAGTTCATGCTTTATACGGCACCTTTTCTATTGAAAAAAGTCATTAGCCCAGAGAGATATGACCACTTTTTAAAACTATCTCTGGCTTTGAGAATTCTTTAAGATAAAAATGACTGCAAGGTAAACAACTCAAGTGCCGAAAATTTTTTGAAATCTTTTGTGTTCACAACTTTAACTTCCTTTCCCTATTACATAATAGAGGTCTGCATGGTTGTACTCAAATTGTGAGTCCAATTGAATGCAATTGAATGGTTTTGAATGAGTTGAATGCAAAGCATACTATGATTGAGCGAGTACGTATTTGAGTGAGATTTTGTTCCAAACGTTCGGCAATCATACGAGATGAGTTCGAATGAACGAAGGTGCAAAAACGATGGATGACATTGGCACTGTCAAACAAGTTCGAATTACTCGAATTTTCTCTCTGCAGTCCTTTTTTCTCTCAGCTGTGTTATTTTTCTTAAGCTTTATTTACCATGAATGGAAATATTAACGCTCAAGATCAACCCGCCAACGAGCCTGTGAGTATTTAAGAGCGTCTAATAATAAAATTGGTGGACTTTGTCTTGTAGTAATATTTGAATTGGTCCGTCCACAGTGATTGTTTGTTTGTTGATATCTTACCATTTATTTCGTGGTATATGTGTGTATATGTTTCGTGTGTTCACTCTTTTTCAGACACATTTAAATAATACTGATATTTTTGTTTTAAATATAGGATGCATCGTCTGCCGCAAATGTGGTAACTAAAGAAAGAATTATCAATGGAGAGTGCAGCTTAGGCGATAAGAGGGGGCGCAGTCTGGGATTGTTTTTCCAAAATAATAACCAAAAATGGCGAAGAAGTTGCTAACGTTGTAGCGTGCAAAAAGTGCTTCACCGTCTATAAGTTTTCTGGAAGCACTTCCAATCTTGTTAAGCAAAAATGCTATACAAAGAGCTCCCGAATCCTTGGCGATGCTCCCCAAGTAGAAGTTAATCAAGAGACAAAACAGGAGGGTATCGCTCTAATTACTGAATGGACAGTAAAGAATTGCCGTTCTTTTAAAATAATTGAAGACTCTGGTCTAAAGAAGTTTGCCAAATATTTAATTGACTTTATTTTTCTTTTAATTTTTATATGTTATAAATTTATACTTAATTTTTTATACTTCTATTTTCAATATTATATATTATTAAAAAATATAAAAAAAAAAATTACTTTCTTTTTTATTTCTTATACTTCATCATGTTATTGCAAAACGTTCTGGTTAATTCTGGTTAACTCAAACCGAATTCGACTTTACTGTCATTCACATTCTGGCCTTCTCGTTTGAATGTTGTCCTACGAAGTCTCACACGAGCTATTCACACAGCCGAAGTAATTCGAGTTCGAATTCCTTTTCACTCATTCATTTTGAGTGCAAACGCTTCATTTGTCATTTTGAGTGCATTCATGCAGACCTCTATTACATAATCACGAAGATGCTAAACTTTATGGATCTTTAGATGGAATAAGCGCTTTTAAATTTGAGAATTATTTGCAAAAAATTAAACGGAATGTTAGGAAGGGGGAAAGTATTGCCCGACAACTTTTGTTTGGTTGAAAATAAAATTATTAAAATTACTGAAATAAAAAAAATCACAATGATCCAATTTATATTGGAATGGAAATAAAAAACCTGACGGCATTTTTCATGAAACCAATCACATCAAGTAATTTTAAGATATATTGTGCGGCTGACATTACCTTTGATAATAAAGTTGAATTTTTAATTAATCAAATAAATAATAAAATTATATGTTTACGTGACTCAATAGACAAGAGTTATTTTATCACATCACTTCTTCACAATGTCCCAGATAAATTTTCTTTCTGAGAACTTTTCTTATAGCCCAAACAATAATTCTGCAAGTAAGTAATAAATTATAAAATCGATTATTTTTTCATTCAGACTAATGGAATATCTTTTTAGTGCGAGACGCCTATATGCCCCCCCCCCACGCCACACCCCCTGACAACGTTCAGAGCCTGCTTCTTGAATTGCGCAATGAAATAATGTCGCTGAAAGATGAAGTTTCGGACTTAAAGCAAGAAGTTATCGTAAATCATTGAAGGACGCAAATACTCAGTCCATTGTTAAACTAAAGGAGGAGGTAATTTCTGTCAAGCTGGAAAATAGAAGTCACCACATGGATCTATACTAATCGAGGAGTTCGCTGACATGCAACATCTTCCATTTGACGAAATTTCTGATTTGGAAAAATACGAGCAAGATGTTCAGCAAAATGAAGAAAAACTGACGAAACTTTAAAGTAATATACATACCTTCTGTATAAAAAGTACAGGGAAATTGTCATTTAAATTTTCCGCAAAAGAGGTTTCGGTAATTTTTAGGTTGGCACAACCTTCCTTAATTATCAACCGGAGTTTAAGCTCGATCTGTCAACTAGCTTGTTTATGGCAGCTGTCCAATCAAGTCTACCTCATTGTTGCTATGCGAATTTTACCTGAATTTGTTTCAAAAAGAGTATCGCAATCAGGTGGCCGAAGACATGATTTCGCGTGGCCCAGACTTCTTGAATCTCATGATAACTGGTGATGAGACATGGGTCTATGAGTTCGACACCTTAACAAGCCAGCAATCGAGCGAATAGCGCATGGGAAACGAGCCAAATCCCAAAAGAGCGCGCAAAAGCCGCTCCAAATTGAAGGTTTTGCTGACTGTGTTCTTCAATTGCCGCGGTGTCGTCCACTTTGAATTCCTCCCCGAGGGCCAAACAGTCAAAAAAGAGTATTATTTAAGTGTCCGGCAAAAAAGGCCCGAATTGTGGCAAGTCAATTCGTGGATTTTACAAGACGACAATGCGCCGGCGCACAGAGCCACGATTATAGCCGATTACAAAACCAAAAACTCGATCAATACTGTCGACCATCCACCGTATTCGCCTGATTTGGCACCGAGCGACTTTCTTCCCTTCCCGAAGCTGAAATTGCCACTCCGTGGCACTCGATTTTCATCGATTGATGACATCAAACGGAATTTGCAGCGCGTCTTAAAGGCCATTCCAGAATCGGCCTACCAGAAATGCATGGAAGATTGGATATTTGCTCGAAGATACTTGGTCGAGGATATTAATACGAAGGACATTGAGACGAAGGATATTTAGACGACAAGAAATATTGAGACTAAGGATATAAGAAGATAGGATATTAACACTCAGGATATTACGACAAAATAGACAAATAGACGATTTAGCGGAAAAGATGTTGAAACTTGCTGACAATCCAAAATTTAAGGACAGGCTAAGAACAGGATTAATGTGGTTTCGTTACACAAGTTCATTTTTCAAACAGAAGGAGACAGGAACAATAGACGTCGAATACGCGAATTTGAAGGATTCGAATTCGATGAAAGAAGCGACGAGTTTCATGACAAAATGGTTTTCGTAAGAGAAAATTTATCGATTGAAAACCTGGACGATGTCTTACAGTTCTTACACTTGCTACCTAATGGACGCGACCGACCAATGCTGTTGTTTAAAAACTTACAGAAGGGCAATCTGTTAACTGATTTAGAAACAGATGATGACGACGATGATGAGGACGAAGAAGAAAATGAGATCGAGCAAAGGGCCACAGAAGCGAATATACGCGCATTGAACGTGTGTCAGGAGTCACGTCAATCCCAAACTGCAAATGTATGCAACAATTTTTCGAGCAACACAGTTGGTACATCTGACAATAGACGCGAACCACTTCAACTTGAGACTCATCAAACTCAGGTCTTGGTTTCATATCGAGATGTGGAAGACACTATAAGACCGTTTAGTGGGGACGATAATCTCTCAGTTGAAAGATGGATAAGTGATTTTGAAAACACTGCAATTAGCATGAGATGGGATGATTTACAGAAGTTCATTTTTGCAAAGAGATCGCTTCGTGGACTAGCAAGAAGATTTATATCGGCCGAAAGAGGTATCCACAATTGGCGTACATTGAAAGATGTCCTAATAGAAGAATTTCCCTCCAACTTAAATAGCGCACAATTACACACGTTAATGTCAATGACGAAGAAAAAGAACAGTGAAAGTGTGCTGGAGTATTTGGTCACAATGAAGGAGTTGGCATCACGAGGCAGTATAGAGGACAACGCGCTAATGCAATACGTCATCGATGGCATTAATGATTCCAGTGCTAATAAATCAATCCTCTACAACGCCAAAACAATGAGAGAATTCAAAGATAAGCTAAGATGCTACGAAACCATGCGGGAAAAGGAATCTTTCAGATTTAGAAATACACCTTCAAATGCAACAAAGTCGAGGGAGTAAACATGTCATAATTGCAGAATGAGAGGACACAGCAAAGAGAATTGCATAGATTTAAACAAAGGCAGAAAATGTTTCAAATGCAATGCTTTCGGTCACATTGCCCGGGTCACATTTCAAAATATAACCCAGTCCCACGAACAACTAATACGCATAGGATAAAACCGGAAAAAATGTCAATGTGTAAGGAAGTAAAGATTAAGGACAAGATTTTCACTGCACTAATTGATACCGGGAGCAAGTACAATATCATAACTTAAACATCGTTTGAGAGTCTCAACAAACCATGTTTAGAAAAAACGGATATAAAACTCATCGGTTTCGGAATGGAAAATGGAATAGAGCCGTTAGGACGATTTGAAGAAATCTTGAGTGTTGATGACCAAGATTTCGAAACAGCTTTTCTAGTCGTGCCCGACGATGTCATGAGTATAACAGAAATATTGGGAGAGGAATTTTGCGAACAAGCAGATATTACGATTAACCGCGATGGGATAATAATCAAAAAACACACTGAAGTTAAAAATGCTAGTTATATTATGCAAATAAACGTAGAAAACACGGACGTTAACATAAATATCGACCATAGTGCAAGCAATGATGCAAAGTTCAAGGTAAATAGTTTGATCAAAAATTACAAACCAGAAGGTACAAAATCGACAAACGTCAAGATGCGAATTGTAGTTAAAGACGAAACCCCCATTTATTCACGACCACGTCGACTTGCTTACACCGAAAAGTGTATCGTGGATGGTCAGATTGAACAGTGGCTTAAAGATGAAGTCATTGAAGAATCGGACTCAGAATTTACAAGTCCTGTTGTTTTAGTGAAGAAACGAGATGGTTCCCCATGGCTATGTATCGATTATAGACGAATGAACAAGATCATAGTTCGTGATCATTTTCCACCACCTTTAATTGAAGATCAGCTGGACCGGCTTGTTGGTGCAAACATTTATAGCACACTTGATTTGAAAAATGGATTTTTTCATGTGGAGGTCGAGGAGGAAAGCTGTAAATATACATCATTCGTTACACATAGTGGACAATACCAGTTCCGTAAGGTACCGTTTGGATTATCAAATTCACCCAGCGTGTTTCTTAGACATGTTAACGCAATTTTCCGTAATCTTACTCGAAAAGGTATCGCATTTCCTTACGTGGACGATATCATAATTCCAGCCAAATCCGAAAACGAGGCTGTATCTAATCTTAAGGAAGTTCTTAAGCAATGCGGAGGACTATGGACTAGTAATTAATCTAAAGAAATGTTGTTTTCTCATGAAAAGAGTAGAATTTTTAGGCCACGTTATTGAGAATCAAAAGATAGGAATTTCGGAAGACAAAACTAAAGCTGTGAAAAACTACCCACTTCCAGCTACTCAGGCTCAACTACAAAGTTTCTTGGGACTAGTTAGATACTTTAGAAAATTCATAAGGAATTTCTCGCTGATTGCAAAACCACTTTCAGATATGATGAAACAAGACGTAAAGTTTATCCTCAACGAAAAGGAATTAGCTTCGTTTGACACATTGAAGAAGTTGATAACAGAAAAACCAGTTTTAAGTATTTTCAACCCTCAGCACGAAACTGAACTCCATACTGACGCTAGCATTGATGGTTTTGGTGCAGTCCTTCTTCAGAAGTTACCCGATGATGGTTCCTTACATCCAATTTACTATATGAGCAAAAAGACATCAGATGCTGAGAGGAAGTATACCAGCTACGAATTAGAAATTCTAGCAGTAGTAGAGGCAAATTTCGGGTATATCTCCTTGGAATACACTTTAAGCATGTTAGTGACTGTAATGCGCTAACTAAGGCAATAGAAAAAAAAGAAGTTTGTGCTAGAGTAGCACGATGGATAATGATGTTTCAAGAATTCGACCTTGGAGTTGAACATAGAGCTGGCTCAGGTATAAGACATGCTGATGCTTTAAGTCGCCACCCAGTAATGATGATCCACGATGATAATATACTAACCAAGCTGAAATATCTTCAAACTTAAGATGAAGAGCTAAAGGCTGTAATAGACATTTTACCAGAAAACGTAATCCATAACAATTACTTTATGAAAGCAGGACTACTATACAAGTTGGTTGACGATATCGAGCATATAAACTCTGGTGCAAAACTATAGCCGCACCCAGATTTTTAAGTGTACGGATAGAAAGAGTGGAGCTAGAAAAAAGATTTTACTACCATTTGAAAGAGCGTTAGAAATGAAAGAAAATTGATGAAAAACATCGACACTTTCCATTCAAAAATTAACCGTTATGTTGCATTTTCGTTTTGGGCAAGGTGCAAAACTATAGCCGCACTAGCTGATATCTTGTTTTATTTTTTGCTAGCGCCGATTTTTTTTGCTCAAACTTGGTTGAGTAACTATTTAAGACAAATTAATAAATATTCCAAGTGACCAGTGCTTTCGGATGTCGGGATAGGTCCAAGTTCTGGCGCCCAAAAGTGAGAAATGCTAATTTTGAGAAATTGACAGAAATATTGGTCTCTCCGACAAAGTAGTTGGAAATATTTGATAAAATCTAAATGAATATGGCACAGAGAAACCCGGAGGATGTAAAACGAGCAAAACCAAACTCAAAAACCAAGCATTTTTGCTTTCAAGCCCAGAACGCATCTCACGGTTGACGTGTATTGATGCGTTGTCCAGTTGAAAAAAGAACCTTTCACGTCTTTGACAGAGAAGAAAGGACAATACGTCCTTTTCGATATATCCACGTACTCCCTGGAGCTCATTAGAATGCTTGGAAATGCCAGTAACAAGCATCCGGACTCGCAGAACGCCCCCCAAACCATCACAGATCATCCTCCAAAATTTCACGTAGGAAGGTATAAAAGTTCTTCCTTAAATCCCTCCAATAGTGCAAAAACCCATCATGACTATCCAAATTAAACCTTTTCTTATTCGATAAAGTGATCTTGAAAGATAAATTAAAATTTGCATTGCTTTGTAAAAAATATAAATTTTTGACCAGTTTGTTGCAATGTTAGTTGTTGCGAATTTCATAAGGGACTTTTTATGGCGGTCCAGTAACCTTGAAGTCACCTTTAATATTTGTCGCACTATGGTTTCCGATTTTTTTTAAACCCGTACAACGGTCCAGAGGGACACTTGTAGGCCACATTCAGCCACTAACTCATTAGCGGCCTTTAATGAATTGCTTGCAGCACTCAATTATCGCCGCTGACCATGAAAACCCATCTTCAAAATACATCCTCCGGGTTTCTCTGTGCCATATTCATTCAGATTTTATCAAATATTTCCAACTACTTTGTCGGAGAGACCAATATTTCTGTCAATTTC
This sequence comes from Drosophila quinaria, assembly GCA_035047525.1. Lineage (NCBI taxonomy): Eukaryota > Metazoa > Arthropoda > Insecta > Diptera > Drosophilidae > Drosophila > Drosophila quinaria. The sequence goes on along the minus strand of JAWNPO010000455.1, from coordinate 4,853,229 downwards.
TCAAAATTAGCATTTCTCACTTTTGGGCGCCAGAACTTGGACCTATCCCGACATCCGAAAGCACTGGTCACTTGGAATATTTATTAATTTGTCTTAAATAGTTACTCAACCAAGTTTGAGCAAAAAAAATCGGCGCTAGCAAAAAATAAAACAAGATATCAGCTAGTGCGGCTATAGTTTTGCACCTTCCCCAAAACGAAAATGCAACATAACGGTTAATTTTTGAATGGAAAGTGTCGATGTTTTTCATCAATTTTCTTTCATTTCTAACGCTCTTTCAAATGGTAGTAAAATCTTTTTTCTAGCTCCACTCTTTCTATCCGTACACTTAAAAATCTGGGTGCGGCTATAGTTTTGCACCAGAGTTTAGTTGTTCCTCTATCTTTTCAGAGGGAAATCATTAAGCAAGCTCACGAGAGGGGTCATTTTTCCGTGAAGAAAACAAAAGAAATTATAGCTAAAGACTATTATATCTTATAAAAAAAACCTCTTTACGAGGTAAAAGTCTAGTGACGAAAACAGTTATATGCCCCAAAATTTCTGATATCCAATTTTGTGACGAATAACATTAAGTTTGACATATAAATTATTTTAAAAAAAATTTTGGCACTCGGCACATTGCGCTAAAATGTCTCAATTCTTCATACCAAATAAAAACCACTGTTTTGCGCAGTGCCGAATGCAAAAATTTTTTTTTAAATAATTTATATGTCAAACTTAATGTTAATTCGTCACAAAATTGGATATCAGAAATTTTGGGGCATATAACTGTTTTCGTCACTAGACTTTTACCTCGTAAAGAGGTTTTTTTTATAAGATATCAGAAATTTTTGAATAAGACATCAGAAATTTTGAAATTGAATTTTTTTTTGGACAGTATATCTTTATCAACTTTGTTTATTTTTTGTACAAGCTGAAACAAACTGTCTGGCAACACTGGTTCCCTTTACAAACACACATGCCAAGCGCAAAAGCTAGTAGCACTCTCAAACTCTGGCTGCTATGACACTTTGCTGCTGCTGTATGCATGCTACTGCATATGTACATGCAGAAGTGTAAAGGTAAAAGGTATATTCAGTTAACAGGTAATATCTTGCCCAAACGAAATTTGACGGCTATGTGTTATATGTCAAAAACGTGAAATTGAATTGTCTACAACAAATAACATATTTAAAAGTCATTTGAAACGTAGATTTTTCTTAAATCGCCGAAATGTGGGAAAAAAAACCTTCTTTCACCTGAAGCTTTTTACCTGTGCTTTTAAGCAAAAAAGTTTACAGCTAGGCTTAAATCCCTTCAAAACACCTTTCTAACGATATATAGATCAAATCTGTAGCTTCTATTGTTTGGAAGCTGTGGTTTTTGGCGATTTACATGCACATGTACATACTGCATATGTACTAGTACATGCAGTAGGGTAAAGGTAAAAAGTATATTCAGTTAATAAGTAATATCTTCCAAACCCATCGGTAAAATTTTTTCTATCATATATCAAAAAACGCGAAATTTTATACACTACAACATATTGAAAGCTAAAAAAAATCGTTAGCGTCGTTTTCTCAAAAACCGCCAAAATGTGGGACAAAATATCTTATTTCACCTGTTGATTTTTACCTATGCACTTTAGAAAAAAAAGTTTAAAGGTCTGCCTAAAAGCCCTTCAAAATACCTTTCCAACGATATATAGATCACGTCTGTAGCTCATATCGTTTGGATGCTATAGGGGTTTTAATTTTAGCGGTTTTTAGCGATTTCCCGCTAAACTAGCGTTTTTTCGAAAAAGTCGTAGAACAAACGTTTCTAGATTTTTGATCGGGAACAAGTCCTCATTCAAACTTTTAAGCTAAATCAACGCTTTGATACTAACAAACAGACAAACAAACAAACAAACAAACAGACTGACTTTTCATCTCGTTTTGAAATGGGCACCAAAAATTTCAAAATTAATTATCTTCTGAACCAGTGATCGGATTTTGATGATCAAGGTGTCATTCGACGCGTATTTTTGATAAGAATAGTAAAAAATTAAAATAAAAATCGAAAAGGCTCCAACGGCCCCATTTGCTCCAATAATTTAAAATTTTCCCCTCCCACTAACACCTGTTTATCTGACGAACCAGGTAAGTTTCCAAAAGTCTTAGTATGCACATTTGTAAGTTTAATTGATACCTTTCGATCGGTATATAACTCGACCCGATCGGACAGTCATAGCAAATTTTCCATTCTTCCTGTGTATATATGCTAGTCGCCTTCGCACCCTTCGTGCTGCTTTCGTCACTAGCGCGGACTGCCGTCCGCAGTGATTACAAAGCTTGACGACAAAATCCAGAAGCAAATAAATTGCTGCATACCCTGCATAGTTTCGAATCGTAAGCAAGGAAAGAAAGAAGGAATGTTACACCCACTACTAAAAGAAGAGGAACCTTTACAAACATTTCATGTAGACTTTTTGGGGCCACTTGAATCTACCCATAAACAATACAAACACATTTTTGCAATAATAGACAGCTTCACTAAATTTTGTTGGTTATATCCAACAAAGACGACGGCTGCCAAAGAAGTAATAATGAAATGCACAAAGTATTACTTTTGGAAACCAATTCAAATCATTTCCGATAGAGGCTCTGCGTTTACATCAGAAGAATTCAGGCAATATTGCGAATGCCAAAACATTAAACACCACACTATTACAACTGGATTACCGAGAGCTAACGGACAAGTGGAGAGGCTCAACGCAACTATTATATCTGTATTGTCAAAACTGGCTGTTAAGGATCCGACCAAATGGTATAAGTTTGTCGATAAGGTTCAACAAGCAATAAACTCTACGTATTGCAGAAATACACAAATGACACCATTCGAACTTTTGGTTGGAACAAAAATGCGAACAAAGACTGATGTTGAAATAAAACAATTAATTCAAGACGAAATTATTAAAACATTTAACGAAAATCGAAATGAGTTACGGAAGCATGCCAAGCAACAGATTACTAGAATACAGGATGAAAATAAAAAAACCTACAATCTTCGACGCAAACCTGCATCAATATTTAACGTTGGAGATTTGGTTGCGGTAAAACGAACTCAATTTGGTGGAGGATTAAAGCTCAAACCAAAGTATCTAGGTCCGTATAGAGTAACTAAGGTAAAACCAAAAGACACATATGACGTAGTTAAAGAGTCATTTCTTTCCGATGGACCAAGACAGACAACCCCATGCGCAGAATACTTGAAACACTGGATTCCTGTAGATAACGAGGACTCTGACGCATTCGGGACGAATGCAGTGTAGGATGGCCGAATTGTGGGATCTTGTCGTCCCAAAACACACACCTTAGACACAAAATACACAACTAAGGCAGTCTAAATCATATTCTGTCCGAGAAAACATCTAAATAAAAGCAATTGAAATTCAAAAGAAACTCAATCCTACATATATTTAATTAATATATTCATATATACTAGCCATTTTCTAATTTTCTTATGGCCCCAAAACGTAAAAGTCTCAGTTCCGCAAATAATGTAAGCACTAGACCTTCGAATGAGTTGTTAAAGTTATTGTCCGAAAAAATTCCAGGGCTGCCACAAGATGTCCGATCATTAAAGTGCACTCCAAGAGGGATTATTAAAAGAGTTGTAATGCCAGGAAGCTATGTACACTACGGTGTTAAAGATGCCTTAACAGACTTTCTCAGCAATTTCTGCTATCAATCTAATAACATAGCCTTAAATTTTAATGTGGACGGACTTCCGTTGTTCAAAAGCTCACGCGAACAGACGTGGCCCATTTTATTCAATATAAATGGCACTAAGCCAATATTAGTAGCTGGTGTATATGTTGGCAATTCAAAGCCTAACGATCCAAATGATTACTTAGAGGAATTCGTGAGCGAATTATTAGATTTGATTAGGGATGGAATAGTGTACCAGGGCAGAAAACTGAACATTAGTGTTAGAGCTTTCATTTGTGATGCCCCAGCCCGTGCATTTATCTTGGGTGTTAAACATCACTCTGGGTTTTATTCGTGCAATCAATGCACTCAAAAAGGCAAAAGCTTTCAAAAGCGTATAATATTCGAAAAGTCAGATAGCCTCCCTCGAAGTAATAGTAGTTTTAGAAATCGCCTACAGCCAGAGCATCACAGCATTCAGGATAAATTAGTATTAGAAAGTTTGCCAATAGATATGGTTAGTCAGTTTGCCTTGGACTATATGCACATAGCTTGCCTTGGGATTATGAAATCCTTATTAGTTGCATTAGTAAGAGTAAGAGGTCATAAATTTTCTTTGAAGCACAATTAACACAAAATTAATTTCCTTTCGTAATTATATGCCTAGAGAATTTAATAGAAAACCAAGATCTCTTGATGAGCTTGAAAGATATAAAGCGACTGAGTTCCGAACATTTATTTTATATACAGGACCCATTGTGTTTAAAAACATTCTAGACTCCGACCGAGATAATATTTTCCATTTGTTAATTAATTTAAGAACAGACATGGATAACGCAATCACCTACACCCAACTTTTTAATATGGACTCCGAAAACGTAGAAAATATTCAAATTCTCACACCCCACTTCACCGGACAATCTGGTAATATATATTTATTATTCGATTAATTCTGTTTTTAATTAATGTTTTTACTTATCGTTTTTTATATCTTAGCCAAACTGGACGCTAAATTTTCAGCCATCCTGGAAAAAATGGAAGAACTTGTTAATAAAGTGGATCGACAGACTACACAGCTTGTAGCTCTTCGGTCCGAGGTAGCGTCCATTAAAACCAAAGTTTGTGGCGAGATGACAAGGGCGAGGGCCTATCTGCCTCTACAGCCTTTTGAGCAACTGGAAGGGTTTCTTCAATTTGAGCAAAGTCTTCAGGTTGAAGGTGTTATGAAGAATATTGTATGTATTCCAATATTAATCTTCACTGATTATTTTAATTGATAAAATTGTGACTTTTTGAACAGATAGTGGATCTCGTAAAGTCCTGTGAGGTGTCCTGCGAAAAGTTCGTTCGCTCCTCCTGGCGTCTACTGTTAACGGACGAGGTAGCCCGACAATGCTCCTGGCGTGGAACAGATACCAAGAAGTGCGTTAGAGGCTTTCGGATTACTCTAGCAATTCGCAGTATGTATATACGAGTACATATGTAATTACATTTTTAAAAGTAATCAACATCACATTTTAATATTTTCACAGCGGCTTTCCAGCAGAGGTTCGCCTTAGAGGATGCGGAGTTCGACAGAGTGACTCAGAAATTTTTCCAATATGCTCAAGATAGGCTCTTTAAAGCCCTGAAGTTAGTAGCTTCAAAAAAGAAGAAGCTAGATAATTCGACAGATTTAGAGGATGAACCATAATTTCGTTTAATTCATTTAATTAACATTTTTATTTGAAATGTTTATTTTGATTTTTTATTTATGTTCATTTTAATTTGATTAATTATTATTTTTATTTGAAATGTTTATTTTGATTATTTATAGCTATTAGATATAGTAAATAATAATAATATTGTTGAATAAAATTTTAAGATAAAATTATATTTTTTTAATACTTTTTAATTTATTGGGAATAAATTATATCGAAAAAGGCTCGCAGTCGATTTCTAAAGTGAGTCGTAAATCATATCGAAAAAGGCTCGCAGTCGATTTATAAAGTGAGTCGTAAATGATATCGACAAAGGCTCGCAGTCGATTGATAAATTGAGTCGTAAATGATATCGAAAAAGGCTCGTAATCGATTTCTAAAGTGAGTCGTAAAAGATATCGAAAAAGGCTCGTAATCGATTTCTAAAGTGAGTCGTAAAAGATATCGAAAAAGGCTCGTAATCGATTTCTAAATTGAGTCGTAAAAGATATCGAAAAAGGCTCGCAAACACTATCGAAGAAGGCTCGAACTCGAATCTTCTGCGAGCTATCGAAAACGAAACTTTCTCTGCCACAAACTGAGCGACGGGTGATTACTTTGCGGATCGTTTGCGAGTGCTTTCTTGATAGGTTTGCACGTTGATGTTTCGCATAAGTATCGTAAGCGATATTTTTTTACGAGCTTTTGGTTCAGTGGGTTCACCACCTCCAAGCTTGACCATCTTCATTGTGTTTTTTTTTTTTTTTTTTTTTGGACCAGGCTTTCAAATATGTTTTGACTCGTGAAAAAGATAACTTTTTGCCAAAACTCCAAAAAGTCCAAACGTTGTTATCACACTAAGTAAGTGCTTTCAGTGAAAAGTTATTGTATTTGGTATCTGTGTACAATCGATCTCCCCACTGTCTCTGCTGATTGGACTGTGCATTTTTTTTTATTTTAAGCACTTATAAAAAGATCAGTGGATACTATTCGCATAGTTTTCAACTTGTCTCCATGTAAATTCAGGATAATCTTCCTTTTTCAATAGAAAAATATTTCGCATTTTTCGCATTCAAAGAATTTACAATACAAACTTTATGCAAAGAACTGTTACGTATGGCTTAAACTTTTAATCCTTGGAATGTACCCATTGCAAAACTGCCTTCGAGTCACTCCAGAAAACGGCCTTATGTAGTTTAAATTGTTGGTATTTTGTGATCAGTTTGCTTAGGCGTGCTCCTAAGACAGCGGCTTGTAGTTCCGAGCGGGGAAACGACAGTAATTTTAATGGCGCAAGACGAGTTTTGCCCATGACAAAAACGACATCAATCTCATTTCCAGTGGTAATGCTTAAATACATGGCAGCTGCAAATGCGCATTGGTTCGCATCTACAAAATGATGTAACTCAATCTGGTCGCTTTGGCATAAATTTAGCGAATAGCAGCGAGGCGTATTAAACTCTTGCGTGCTTTGTAGAGCTGTCCGTCAATTATTCCATTCTTCTTGTAGCTCGGCAGGTAAGACTTCTTGCCAACCGACGCGTTGGCTCCATGTCTTCTGTATGAGAAGCGAAGCGATCAGGGGTCGCAGCCCCCTAGTATTATATAAATTTGTCAAACCGGACTACTAAAGATGTTCTTTTTAATTTTGCGAGCGCAGCGAGCTGGGGGTTGGCGAGCGAAGCGAGCAGTATTAATTTGTTAAACCGGACAACAAAAGAAAATCTTTTCAATTTTGCGAGCGGAGCGAGCGGGGGTTGGCAAGCGAAGCGAGCAGGCGGCGGAGCACCCTAGTATTATATAAATTTGTCAAACCGGAACACTAAAGATGTTCTTTTTAATTTTGCGAGCGCAGCGAGCTGGGAGTTTGCGAGCGAAGCGAGCAGTATTAATTTGTTAAGCCGGATAACAAAAGATAATCTTTTCAATTTTGCCAGCGAAGCGAGCGGGGGTTGGCGAGCGAAGCGAGCAGCGGGCGGAGCCCCCTAGTTTGTAATACATGTCCGTGATAGTCCTAAGTGGGCATTATCTAACCCAATTAGCAAACTTGGCTTGGCGTTTTTGTAATCGACTATTGGCAAGTTTCGCAAATGCTTATACTGGTTCTTCTGGAATGACTGTATCGGCAGGTTTAAGTTTGCCACTGTCTGTCTTTGATTCTATTTGTATCGTCAGCAATATCAAAACTTATTTTTCTCGACATCTCGGTTACAATCTTCTTGTCATACCACTGTAAATTCGAAGCTTGTCGTTGTTCGGTCAAACCTAATGTATTAGCAACATTTTCTTCCATCAAAGTAATGGCGCCACCTTCAACAAACATTGCAAAAGTCTCACGTTTGCCATTTGGCCAAGCAATATTACTGGAATAATCTTAAACAAGTGGCTGCCTGCCTCTATAATTGTCTTGCAAGTTAACATTGTCCTTGGGTCCTTGTGATCCTGACTTTGTTCCGCTTTAGGCCATGTGCTATGCAGAGTCTTATGATGAGTACGCAAACAACCATCAATGTCGCATTTGGATTTGTTTTTGCATTCTGATGTATTGCGTTCTTTTAAGAGGCTAAGTCGTTTGTTTTTGGCTATATCCCAACGGGCCATAGTATCTGTGTCGTCACACCAAACATTATAATTGCTCAATATGTGATTGTCGTTACATAAAGGGCATTGTTTTTCTACATAATTGGTATGTAGAAGAGGCTTTACGAGCTTCGGACTGTTTGTGCTCTCGGTCATGGGCAATCGGCTAATAACTCTAGCATAGCTACTTAGCCACGCTGAGAATTCGATAACTGAAGCATTTGTTCCCAATGTATCTGCCTGGCGTAGCCAACGTCAGTTGCTGGCTTATATGAAATCTTTGGGAACTCTTTTACTATCTCTATTTTTGAGCGAACAAGCAACTCTGGGCGGCCGAAACGAAATCGCAACTCTTCGGTGACTTTTGGCACGTCTTGTGGGTATATAAGCATAGCTGTCACAGCCTCCTTGGCTTTTCCGCTCAGGCATTTTCTCGATATAAACAGAGCCGTAGCAGAGCCATAGCCGAAAAATATGAAAGGATTTGCTCCGGCTCTGCTTGGGGTTTTGTCGCGTCATTAACTATAGCAATAGCAATAGCTTAAAATTAAATTATGTGCTCTCCGGCTACGTAGCAGTAGCTAAAAAACTGGGAGCGAGAGGAGAGCAGAGCAAATTAAATGTTTTCATTTACTACGGTTCTCATGTATTTTTTTTTTAAGCAATTTTCTGATCGTTTTTTTCATCGTTGCTTAGTAATACAAAGTTATTTCAACCGTTAAGTACCAATAAAGACAGTTATGTAACAGAGTTGTATTATGCTGTAATATCAGGATTACCACTCAAAGCAAAGCCCGAGAGTGTTGTTAAGACAAGTATAAGAGAAGGGTAAATTTCTTATCCCTGTGGCAATACTAAAAAAAAAAATAAAAAAAATATTTTATTAAAAAGAGGCACTTTTTTGATGAATTTAGGCGACAGAATTTTTAGGCGGTCTCTTCAACTTTTTTTTTATTGAATTTTGAAATTTCTTTAAAAAATGCATTTTTTTGTATGTTTCTTTTGTATTTTGCATTGTTGCTTTGGGCTTTTCAAAGTTGCTTTTGATAAAATGGGACATTTTACAACACTGCGATTCCTCTCACTTTCCCACATGTTACTTTTTTGAGAGTTTTACAACACTATATATAATCCATTACCTGTCAAAAATGAATGAATGAAGTTTTTTTTGAAGAGTGTGTAGTAATAGCGCTCGCGATTTTTTGCGGCGCTTGTTTCTCACACTACTAACCGGACATCCTTGAGCATCTCTTAAAACATTGGGGTCCCTATGAGTGTCATACAGCCTCCCAATGGCAATGAAAAGTTCATGTCTCCTTTCCTTGATGCTCCTGAACTTTTTCCTGAACTCGAACCTCGCCAAATACCCAGTGAAATGTTTCTTCCTTCGTCCAAGACGTGGGATGTCGTCGTGCATGTCCCGCCAAAGTCGTTCTATGTTCTGAGTGTGCGCACGTGTTTGTAGGTCCACAAAGTTCTGCGAATGGTTAACTGTTTGGTGAACGAAACCTTCATCTTCCAAACAATTATATGCCATCCAGCAGTCTGACATGATGGTACCCCCATCGGCTACTCGCTCTTTGATAATTGCGAGCAATGTCCCTTCGTCCCGGCGCTCAACAGGCAAGATAAAAAAGTCGCCACTTTCTCTCTCTATGTCTCCGAACACCCACTGGCCTTCTACCACTCGACCGCGATTATACTTCCGTTTGCCCACTTTGCCCTCGTCAATCTCGACAATTTTGCCAGGTCCCCCAATGCGCACACGACTATTTTTTTGACTCCAGTCAATATATACTTCACGTAAGTAGCTCTTCCAATCAACGGTTGATTGACGGCACCATCCGAACTCGTCCTGCAAATCCAGCGTCTCTGCCTTCAACCGTAAACAGTCCCAACTTATAAAATTGCAAATTCCCGGAATTGGTTTGAGTGCATTTTCGAAAAAAGTGTTCTTCCGTACACTTTCCTGAAAGCTGCACTACACTCTCACACGTTTTTTTTTTGCTGGTGCATATGGGATACAGGCCAGCGGTAAAAAAAACAGTGTCTCGTCCCGAGATCCAAGAGAGCAGAAACTACCACATTTCAGACAGATCCGTTCACTTTTGATTACGTTGTGAGCGCGTAAAAACTCGACTAATTCACTCTGAGTGAACTTTTCAAACTCTATTGTCGTCACCGCACAACTTGAACACGGCTTTTTTGCACAATTTAACTCGAATACAAATTTTTGCACGATCCCGTTAGAAAAAGTGTTGGAAACGTTCAAAAAAATTTACAAGAAAGAGAAATTGTAGTGTTGGAAAATTTAAAAATGTGTAAGGGAGTTTCCAGCCAGGGTGCAGACTCAGTCTGCCAGGGCCAGAACTTACAAGAAATTTGTAAGTTTCGCTGGACGCGGGGATAAAGGGGAGGGGAAATGTTCGCTAGAAAAGAAACGTTATAACGCACACAAACACAACGAACGATGTGAGGCAACACGGCCGGGGATCGGCGCCGGTTATAAGCCCCGGTGTTCCGCCGGCCACGTGTACAGCACAATACTACAGGTTAGGGGGTCTGGCCGGGATTCTCCCACGGCCGACGGGATCGATCCCTCGTCCGACCACCACGGTTAGTGGGTATCACAACTGATCAGCGGGATTCTTGCCGGGATTATCACCCACGGCGGACAGGATTGCCCGCGTCCAAAATACGACCGCTTCTCAGTGCTGATATCTAACTACAGGGAAAACGTAGTAACGGGATTCTTGCCGGGATCACCCACAGCGGACAGGATTACCCTTGTCCAGAATGCGACCGCTTGCTACTGTTAGTATTTAACTACAAGGGAAAAACGTGAGATTTCTTCGTTACAGTTAGCCAGTTTATTCAAATGTTTTAAGTGAGTTAAAGTTAGGTTAAGCTACGCGTACCCTGCCGCACTTGTCTATTCTTTCTCTACACTTACAGTTTTTTTCCTGCAGACGCGCCAACTCGCGACGTCTGTCCTCAAGCGCTCTCGATCTCCCACTCCCGAGCCGCTCATTGCCAAGGCACGCGCTAGTGTTGGCTGCACAACTCACCACAGCTTTTACTCTCTCCACCTCGGAGCTTTCGCTCTCTCACAACGAGGTGAAGAGGCGCTGTGTTCGGCAGTGTTGTGCAACCGATCGCTAGCGCATGCATGCCTGCGATGGCGACCGTTGCTTTTAACTTCAAATTCAAACCCTAACCGCTAGCTTAAGAATCATAACAACTAACTTAGTTTAGTGCGCTCCATGCGCTTATTAATGTGACTTCATTTTTCTTAAATCTATCTTAAACTATGAGTATCGCTCCATTGCGTGGTCTTATAATATTAATACAAAATGATAATGTAGATGTATCGCTCCATTGCGTGGTACTATAATATTAATACAAAATGATAATGTAGATGTTGTGGGACGGCGTGTCTCTAACGCCGCCTCACACTCCCTCCTTTCTCACCAAGGGTCACCGTCACTGTCCCAGCGGCGTTGATGGTGACCGTGTATAGCGCCTCTCCGTCCACGACGCGGAATCTGCTCCGGCGGTACTCTCCCCCCAACCGGCTCACCTCGGCCTGGAGGAGCTGGATAGTTGGGGCAGTGAGGATTGTTCCGGGTGGGAAAATTCTCCATCCCCGGGGAATCAACGGCTCTAAGGTGGCCGCCTCGCCTAGCATTCCATCCAGCTCCGGCTCCCACCCTTCCAGCAAGTCGTCCAGGTCCCGCAGGAGTTCGCTCTCCGCAGGGGACGCGGCCGCGGCTACCTGTGGCTCGGCCGGCGCCGACAAAGGGCGACTCATATGCGGCTTCTCCTTCGCTGCCTTTGCTTCGCGTACCGGTCCCGGCATCGCCGCAGGTTGGGCTGCCTTGTCCGCGATGATTCGGCCCGCTGCCACGGGTGGGGTCACGCTCTCTGGCGGAACGCATCTTGTTTTCTTCCTGCGGCTCCTGCTTCGTTGTGCTCGTCCGCGACTGCGAAGCCGCTTGCGTAGCAGCGATGGTGGGTCACCGGATGCAGCGTCCTCAGCCCTAGCGGGGCGGGTGTTGGTAACCACCCCCGGCTTAAACCGGATACTGATGCGCGGGAAGGTACTGTCCGGATCCACCTCCAGCTCGCCGTGGCCTGACAGCTGCCTGAGACGGGGGGTCCCTCCCTCGTTGCCCGAGCATGGTCCCGTGCCCATGGCGTTCCTGGTGGCCGCCGAGGGGTCCGGACGACCCACTCGGCGCCTCCGGCGCCTATGGGACGCCTTGGAGGATCGCGTTGCCTCGATCCATGGCACCGGTAGACCTTCCTCCGTCACGCTCCTGGCGGGCGAGAGAATTGGGTGCTCTAGCCACCAGGCCTCGTCGGCGGGCGGGCGCTCCACTCGCACGTTTTCATCGCCGATTCGGGAATACGGCTCGTCCGGCATTTCTTTATCCTCCGGCTCCCGCTCCCCTACCACCGCGCGCTCCGCGGGCGAGGGAACCATGTGCTTCTCTCGCCAGACCTCCACAGGCAAGGGATCCGTGTGCTCCACTCGCGAGGCCTCCGGCTCTAAGCGCGCGCCGGCGTCGGGCCGCGCGGGGAATGATGGGGGTGTCGGGGGCCGCTCCACGTCGCCGACTTGGGAATGCGGCTCGTCTGGCTCCTCTTCGTCTCCCAGTACCCGCCCCTCTACCACCGCGCGCTCCGCGGGCGAGGGAACCCTGTGCCCCTCTCGCCAGACCCCCTCAGGCAAGGGAACCGTGTGCCCCACTCGCGAGGCCTCCGGCTCCGAGTGCGAGCCGGCGTCGGGCAGCGCGGGGAATGTTGGGGGTGACGGGGGCTCCTCCACGTAACTCGGGGGATTTCGAGCTTGCGGGACCTCGATGTACAGCGTCCTGTACCTGACGGTTGTGCACACGAGGAGTCCGTCGTAAGTCTCGACGTTGTTTATCGTGCCCCGGTACAGTGTGTGCCGGTACTGCCGGGGTTGCTCCTCTCGCCGCCGCTCCCCGTAGTGGGGTCTTCTTCGGCGGGGATCTCTCTCCGAGTGGTCGCCGCGCGACCCTGAACGAGGGTCCGTAGCGTTGCTGTCGGCGCCTTCCTGCTCCGCTTCACTGCTCTCGCAGTCCTCCACGTACGCCTCCGGGGGTGGCTCCGCTGTCTCCTCGTCGCTGATCACGATGACTTCTTCCTCCATGATTTGATTCCTGTGAACTTAGCTTATTTAATTATACTTTATCAACCTTACTTATTGGTTACTAATCTTTATTATTATTATTATTATTATTTATTTAATTATTATACATAAGTTCCTTATAATATAATAACTAAAGACTAGAGTACTAGCTACTGGGCCATCGACTCGGCTAATCTACAAGTGCGGCTCACATACTACGGAATGTTATTTTATATTAGATCACTACATACTACATTAGAAAAGCATAAAAAAAAAACAAAACGCGGGGATTATGGGCTGTTGACATTCTTACTCCCTGCCGGTTCCGTCTCACCAGCCTCCTGTGACTGGCACTCCTCGTTGTCGCCGTCCTCTTCCTGATAGAATGGCTTTAATTGCATGACGTTGGCCACCCTTCTCTTGCGCTCGCCCTCCCGGGCTAAACGCACGATATTGGGGGAAATAGACTTGACGACCTTGTAAGGCCCGTCAAATTTCGGCGCTAGTTTCGCGGCGAAGCCCTCGGCGGCGTTGGAGAGTTGATGTTGCCGCAGCAGCACCATGGATCTCAATGACGGCCGCCATTCTCGCCGGCGCAGGTTATAGTGCCGGCCCTGGTCTTTCGAAGCCCGCTGTAGGTTGCTGCGAACGATATCAAAAATTTCTTTTAGCCTACCTTCCTTCTCCTTTGGGTCTAAAGCGCTAGTCGCTGACCCAGAAGTAACCTCGTCGTACAAAGCGGCGGGAAGACGCGGCTCTCGCCCCTGCATTAAGAATGCCGGACTAAACCCCGTAGAATCCGCCTCACTAGAATTGACCGCCAGCGATATCTCGGGCAGCAGTTCATCCCATGAACTCTGATGGCCCTCGATAAACTGCGCTATCATCGTCTTTACTGTACGATTTGTCCTCTCCGTCGGGTTCTCTTGGGGACAGTAAGGAGCGGTGTGTTAAACCTCGACGCCTAGGGAATTCATAAATGCCTGGAAATTCCGACTCGAGAATTGCACTCCGTTATCGCAGACGAACTTCTTGGGAACTCCAAACCTACTCAGAATGCGCTCTCGGAAAGCCGTTTGCAGGTGGGCCGCTCTTTTGAGGGGCACCAGCTCCACCCACTTCGAAAAAGCATCGTGGAACACTAGCAGCATGGTGTTTCCGCGCTTTGAGCGGGGGAGGGGGCCCACGAAATCGGCGCATAGCACGGCCATTGGCTCCGACACTTGTCTCGTCAGCATTTGACCAGCCGGTTTTCGTTGCTCGCTCTTATATTTCTGGCAAACTTCGCAGCATTTTACATATCGGGCGGCGTCCCGAAACATACCTGGCCAGTAATACCGTTGCGACAGGCGGGACACCGTCTTCCTCACGCCTTGGTGTCCGGCCGTGGGAGCATCATGACATTCCTGCAGTACTCTCTTCCTCTGACCACTGGGAACGCAAAGTTTCCAGGGAATGAAATCCTCGTCATCGGCCCGATGCCCCAAGTTCCGATAGAGCTGTCCATTTTCCTCTATGTAGTCCGAGAATTTGGCTGGTTCCTCGGCGATCCTCACGCGCATGTTCTCGATCCACTTGCACCGGGCCTCCGCCTCCACGGCTTGCTGACAGACTCCCAGGGGATGACGCGAGAGAGCATCCGCTACCACGTTGAGTTTACCTCGCCGGTAATGGACGTCGAATTGGAACTGCTGCAGTTCTAACGCCCAGCGTGCGATTCGACCCGTGGGGCTCTCTATTGAGTTTAACCACTTGAGGGCCAGGTGATCTGTCACCACGTCGAAATGATACCCTTCGAGGTAGCACTGCAGCTTCCGAATGGACCAGACAATCGCCAGACACTCCTTCTCGGTGGCGGAATAATTCATCTCCGCTTTGAGTAGCTTTCGGCTAGCGTACGCGATCACTCGCTCCTGACCGTCGACCGTCTGGGTCAGCACAGCGCCGAGCCCATAATCGCTGGCGTCCGTTTGTAGGACGAACCGGGCGGAGAAATCCGGGCATGCTAGTACCGGAGCGGTAGTTAACTTCTCCTTTAACTGACAGAGCGCTTTCTCCTGATCCTCGCCCCATGACCATTTTCGACCCTTCTTGAGCAGCTCCGTCATCGGTTGTACCAGGGTCGCGAAGTTGGGTACGAATCGTCGGTACCAGGAAGCCATTCCCAGGCACTGCCGTAACTCCTTGCAGTTGGCCGGCGCTTTTAGATTTCGGATGGCCTCCACCTTCTCCGGATCCGTGCAGATTCCTTCTCCACTAATCACGTGGCCGAGGTACACCAACCGTTTCCGGAAGAAGCTGCACTTTTTCCGGTTAAGTTTGAGGTTAGCCGCTCTCAGTCGGCGGAATACCTCCTTTAAGTTGGCTATATGCTGCTCCTTGGTGGCTCCTATAACCACGATGTCGTCCAGGTAGGCAAACGCGTGGGGCTCCATCTCTGGCCCGATCACCGTGTCGAGCGCCCGTTGGAATGTAGCGCAGGCGGAATGCAAACCGAACGGCATCACCCGCCATTGATACAGTCCTCGACCAGGCACTGTAAACGCCGTACACTCCCTACTATCGGCAGCCATCGGGATTTGCCAGTACCCCTGTTTCAAATCCAAAGTTTATATGAAGCGAGCGTTTCGCAACCTCTCGAGGATGTGGTTAATCCGAGGGACAGGATAAGCATCCGGAATAGAGTGCGCATTGAGCTGTCGGTAATCTATGCACATGCGCCAGTCCCCAGTTCTTGACTAAAACTATCGGGGCACTGTGCGGACTACGCGTCGGCTCAATCGCGCCTGCCTTGATCAGCTCATCCACCTGCTCGTCGATCACCCTCTGCATCGCCGGGTTTTTAGGATAATACCTCTGCTTTAAAGGCTTGTCATCCTTCAACCGGATTTTGTGCTCCGCAATGTGGGACACACCATGTAACCCCTCGAAGAGTGCCAATTCGGCCTCCAGGAACCCCTTCAGTTCCGGTTCCAGATCCTCTGGCCACTCCGCCTCTGCTTTCGGGGACTCATCCTCCCCGTCCTCCATGTCTTCCACCGATGGGGATTCTGATCTAACGAAACGCGGCTGACCTCCTACCTGCGGCAACGTTTCTCGCGGTGCCACCTCTCTCCCTTCCGCTTGTAAATCCCCGGAGGCAGTCGCCACATTTTCAGCCATCGTAGCCGCGAGGCTAGAGTCGGGCTGAGCTATTGGCGTCCTCGACGGCCGACGGCCGGATCCTAGCGTTTTTCTGTTACGCCTCCTCTTCCCACGCCGCGGGGGCCTTCTTTCCCTACCTGGCGGGACTTCTTTCGACGGTTCTCCGGCTTCTTCGGCTGGCCTCGCAGACTCAGCGGCCGTTTTCAAAACCAATTCGGCGTTCCCACAACGCACAGTCGCGCA
Source organism: Drosophila quinaria (assembly GCA_035047525.1). Classification (NCBI taxonomy): domain Eukaryota; kingdom Metazoa; phylum Arthropoda; class Insecta; order Diptera; family Drosophilidae; genus Drosophila; species Drosophila quinaria. The sequence continues at coordinate 4,836,754 of JAWNPO010000455.1, read as the reverse complement.
TAGAAAATCCATGCCGAGGAGGATATGGTCCATTAAGGAAGGCATCACCAACATAGGCATATTCACCACCTTTCCTGCCATGCCCACGTCCACCCGCAACAGCCTCCCCACCTCCAATGTGGAACCATCGGCCAGTCGAATCTGGGTCTTCACTATCTGAGTTTCCCCCTGAATCGCCCACCTGCGCACGCAGTCTTCACTTATAAAACTGCGAGTCGCCCCTGTGTCGAGGGTAGCCGTCATGACCTTCCCATCGACCTCAAGGGTGGCGACGATTCGACCGCCCTCCACGACGAGGGGACACCTTACTGTCGGGTCGCGGGAGCAATGGCGTCGCCCTGACCCTGACCTAGGGAACGCCACGGATCGTTTCCCGCACTCCTGGAGCCGCAACAGTTCTGGGTGCTTCGTCCACGCTGCCCGCATTGCCTACAAAATTCCACCCAAGCGTTCGTACAGTCTCTCGCAAAGTGGCCCTCCTGCGCGCACCGGTGACAGGCGCGGCGTGAATTAAACCCGGGCCCACTGCTCTGAGATATCATCTGATTGGCCGCGTCCTCCGGGGCTGGTAAGGCGGGAACGCCCACAGCTGGGGCCCTGGTCCCCGCTGGTGAGGCTCGAAAAGGATTGTGGAGCCTTCCGCCAGGTGCCACACTGGGATTCGGTGATCTCCCGGCGGATGCCGCCTTCTGCCCCTTCACACTCTCATATTCCGTGGCCATTTGCGTCAGTTGACTCAGGGTTGAGAAATCTTGCCGACGTACATATAACTTGTACTCCGGGGCAGCATTCTCGTAAACCCGACGCAATACTTGGGTAGCGCTATACCCTGCGTAGTGCATTAGTGCTCGAACATCGATGAGGTAATCTTTAAACGCTTCACCCTCGCGCTGCCGGCGGGATCTGATCTGATCCTCGAGGCGCTCAAAATACTGGGGAGGTAAAAAGAACTCCAGAAATCCACTCTTGAATTCTGCCCAGCTCACATCTCTCAACCCGCTGGTGAGAAACCAGCGGGCGGCCCTGTCCACGAATATTTCGCTGACAGCCCGAGGCACGCGGTCGAGGTCGATGCCATAAGTTATTGCCCTTTCCTCCAACAGTTCCAAGAACTCTAGGGGATCCGACTGCCCGTCATATTTCATTCCCCACTTGCGCACCTGTTCAGCCACCCCCCGGGGCGGCCTGGCCTCCACCGACAAACCGGCAGTGGGCTGGTCGTGGGGATTTTCTAAACCCCGGAACACCTCGACGCCTGTTCCCCCGGTCTTGACCTCCTGATCCAACCTGATCGCGGGCACCGCCGCACCGGCGGACTTGCCCACTGCGCTTGCCTGAGCTTGCAAGGCATCACGTATTAGCGCATTCCCAAGATCCGGTTCGGATCTATGGCGGCTCTGCCCCCCTAGGCTCAGCTGGCCGACTTCGGCTGGTGGCTCCAGCATTTTAGGGCGCTGCGCCTCGAGAGTGGCTAGCCGAGCCCACGTCTCGGGAGAGTGATTGCCCGCTTGGACGAAAGCGCAGAGCCGTTTCCGTAAGTCCTCTAGAAGACCTTCACTACTCAGCCCGAATTCAAGGGCTATGGCCACCAACTCCTCCTTACGCCGCTGGTGAACCCAGCGGACGCCCACTCCCGGATTTTTTGACTCACCTGCATCGACCATGGTGACGGTCAATTATGTATATATATATTTTTTTTTTTTTTTTGTGAAAAAAAGTCACCAAATTAACTTTGTTTATTTTAATTTAATAGTCCACAGTTTTCTTATTTGCTCCTTGGTTGTAATTTATTTATTTTGATTTGCCTTAACGAGCAAAGGGAAATTTTTTTTTTTTCCTCACACCGAACCACTTTCACTTTCTCTCGAAGTCACTTTGGCGCATCACTGTGCTGGTCTTAGCGTTTTCTCGCTATTCCTGATTTCGTCTCAGCACTATTGCGCATCACTGCTGCGCATCACTGTTAAACGACAGTAATGCGCAGACACTTTTACCGTTGGCTCTGGCGCCGACGCGTTTGTCCGTTTCGGGGCAGAGCAGCGGCGCTCTCACTCGCGACGTTGACTGCGACGCTCACTCTCCCGGCAGAGCGTATAGTTAAACGTTTAGGCTCGCGGCGGCGCGTGCCTGGCTCGCGACGGCGTCTCTGCTGCCGTTGTCGACTGCGCGTCGCACTTTTGTTTCGTCTGTACTTGGCGTGTCTATGTGTGTGTGCATGCCCGTTAGTTTTCAGGCCCTTTTTCTGTTTTACTTTGCACATGCGACTATTTCGCCACGAGCAAAGGAAAAAAAAAATGCAGGGTATGGCAAGGTATACGCGACTACGACATTGGTTATAATTATCGTCTACTCTTGACTTGCGAACATTTATTTGGGCATAATTGTGGGGCTTTATGCCACTTTTATGCCACGCCCCCTTTAGGCCTCCAGCGTCCCTGCTCGGGCGCCACTTGTAAGGGAGTTTCCAGCCAGGGTGCAGACTCAGTCTGCCAGGGCCAGAACTTACAAGAAATTTGTAAGTTTCGCTGGACGCGGGGATAAAGGGGAGGGGAAATGTTCGCTAGAAAAGAAACGTTATAACGCACACAAACACAACGAACGATGTGAGGCAACACGGCCGGGGATCGGCGCCGGTTATAAGCCCCGGTGTTCCGCCGGCCACGTGTACAGCACAATACTACAGGTTAGGGGGTCTGGCCGGGATTCTCCCACGGCCGACGGGATCGATCCCTCGTCCGACCACCACGGTTAGTGGGTATCACAACTGATCAGCGGGATTCTTGCCGGGATTATCACCCACGGCGGACAGGATTGCCCGCGTCCAAAATACGACCGCTTCTCAGTGCTGATATCTAACTACAGGGGAAACGTAGTAACGGGATTCTTGCCGGGATCACCCACAGCGGACAGGATTACCCTTGTCCAGAATGCGACCGCTTGCTACTGTTAGTATTTAACTACAAGGAAAAAACGTGAGATTTCTTCGTTACAGTTAGCCAGTTTATTCAAATGTTTTAAGTGAGTTAAAGTTAGGTTAAGCTACGCGTACCCTGCCGCACTTGTCTATTCTTTCTCTACACTTACAGTTTTTTTCCTGCAGACGCGCCAACTCGCGACGTCTGTCCTCAAGCGCTCTCGATCTCCCACTCCCGAGCCGCTCATTGCCAAGGCACGCGCTAGTGTCGGCTGCACAACTCACCACAGCTTTTACTCTCTCCACCTCGGAGCTTTCGCTCTCTCACAACGAGGTGAAGAGGCGCTGTGTTCGGCAGTGTTGTGCAACCGATCGCTAGCGCATGCATGCCTGCGATGGCGACCGTTGCTTTTAACTTCAAATTCAAACCCTAACCGCTAGCTTAAGAATCATAACAACTAACTCAGTTTAGTGCGCTCCATGCGCTTATTAATGTGACTTAATTTTTCTTAAATCTATCTTAAACTATGAGTATCGCTCCATTGCGTGGTCTTATAATATTAATACAAAATGATAATGTAGATGTATCGCTCCATTGCGTGGTACTATAATATTAATACAAAATGATAATGTAGATGTTGTGGGACGGCGTGTCTCTAACGCCGCCTCACAAATGTAATAAAAAAAAGTTGAAGAGACCGCCTAAAAATTCGATCGCCTAAATTCATTAAAAAATGGCCTCTTTTTAATAGAATATTTTTTTCATTTTGTTTCAGTATTGCCGCAGGGATATCATATATTAACCATATGTATAAAAGGTTGAACAAAGTTTTTTTGTGTAAAAATCATCTTGTTTTTTAAGATATCTGGACCAAACTTATAATACATAAGACTTATTATAGGTCAGACATATTAGCCAAAAACTATCAAGATCGGTCAACTATAGCATTTAACTTTCATATGAACAATCAGTTTATAATTCGAGCAACAAAATGATCGAAAACATCAACTTTGAAACGAGATTTCTTTTGTTTTGCCGAATTTAAGCTTAAACGATACTTTTTACAGAGAGGTTATAAGCGATAAAGTCAAATATTCCAAAAACCACGGAAAACCGCGATTTGAGCTTAGCTGGACGTCACAAGAATTGATCACCTTACAAAATGCATATGGTCGCATTTCTAACAAGTGCTAACAAAATTAGCACACAGAACAACACAAAGCCCGCTGATTTTTAACAACGCAGATTTATTAGCACAAAGTACAAACCATATTGATTAATATCCATTTTCAATTTTGGTAAATTGGCTTTTGGATTGCGGTTGAAACGCACTTCAATTTAAACTAAAAAATTAGTTTAACACTGGCAGTCACGTACGAACTCTCGCCGAGTAAGGACGTGCCTATAAAACCGCGGAGCTTTGTTAGCTAGGAAAGTGCCGTTATCTGCCTTCAAGCTGCCCTCTGATGGGTCAAGCCAGCCACGCGTTGGACTTTGCCTCTCTTATACACCCACACACACACGCTGACTTTCGTGCCCGTGTGCCTGCAGGTGTTCACCACACAGTCAAAACAAATTTTTAACTGTACTTGCCGCTGCTGTCGCTGCCCACGGCAGCCTCAACAGGCGCCATGGCCTCACCAGCCTCACCAGCCCCTCCATCCCCTGGAGCCCCTGATTCCCCCGCAGCCCCCGCCAAGCCCAAATGGCAGCTCGCGCCAGCGAAGCTCCTACTTGGAGGAGCTTTCAAGGCCAAGGTTGGTGCATCAGCGCCTAAGGCGCTAAAGGCGTCCCCAGAGCGCGACGTCTTGGAACCGGGCGAGATCAGGCGCAAGGCCCTTGCCAGAAATCCCCGCCAGCTGACGCACACCCAGCTGGCCACCATGAGCGCCAACAGGTTTGCTGCATTGATTGACGCAATGGACGCCGACGAAGAAGAGGAGGAGACCCCCGTTGACCCCGACCCCGTTCCCACCGTTCCCGAGAAGACCCTGAAGCCACCACCAATCTTTGTTCCCGACGTGTCGGACATCAAAGGTTTCATCTCCGACGTCGCATTGGCCATTGGAAACCTCCGATTTGATTATAAGTCTGGCAGAGACGGTCGTGGTTGGGTGAACCTTGAGGGCAAGGAAAGCTTTACTAAGCTTAAGGAGTACCTCAACGCTAACGACATCCTATACCAAACGTTCCAGGCGAAGGATGAGCGTGAGTACAGGATAGTCGTGAAGGGACTACACTACTCCACCGAGATCGACGAGATCAAGGATGCACTCGCCGCACAGGGGCACATGGTACGTGGTCGCGAGATCAAGAACGCCATCAGCCTCTTCACCAAGAAGCCGATGTCGCTGTTCTTTGTGAACTTGGAGCCCACCAGCAGCAACACAGACGTCTTCTCCATCAAACGCCTCTGCCGGTGTGTAGTCACCATTGAGCCCCCCTCAAGAGCAAGGACGTTCTCCAGTGCTACCGCTGTCAGGGATTTGGCCACTCGTAGAAATACTGGCTACTCCCACCCAAGTGCGTAAAGTGCGGAGACGATCACCACTCAAACGAGTGCACTAAACCCAAGGAGCTACCTGCTTGCTGTGCCCTTTGCAAGGGGATTCATCCCGCCTCCTACAAAGGCTGTCAGGTCTATCAGAAGGCCAAGGAGCAGCACACACCCAAGCCAAGGCCGCTCGAGACGGAGCAGCTATCATCATCAAGAGCGGAATAAAATACATTGAGCTCCCACCACACCAGGAGACATGGGTCCAGTGTGCCAAGATCAGGGTTCTCAGCTCTACTGGTGATACTACAGTTGCAGCAGTCTACTGCCCACCGCGACACATCGTAGGAACCGACCTATTTCACGAACTGCTGGAGAGCCTTGGCCCGAGGCTCATTGCTGGAGGTGACTATAATACCAAGCACACTTGGTGGGGATCACGCATAAATAACCCCAAAGATGCAGCCCTCTACAACTGCATCTCTGAGCGCAGACTTGACTGCCACTCATCAGGCGAACCCACATACTGGCCCACTGACCCCAACAAGATCCCCGATATACTCGATATCGCCGTCTTCAAAGGGATTGAAAGGCACAAGTTCGTCACCAGCAACGTACTAGAACTGTGCTCTGATCACTGCGCTGTCAGGCTCCTGGTCAATATTCCACCCAGCACCAACTCAAGAGTCTGCCCCTGGCACTCTTCAGGAGGAACACTATTATCAGCGGTACCAACAATGGCTGCAGAATAACCTTTACCTATCGGTTGAAATCACGTCAGGAGAAGACCTGGATGACGTCGTTGAGCACCTAAATGTGCAAATCCACAACGCTGTTTCGTATGCCACGCCGCCAAGCCAACCCTCCAATAGGACTCCCCACAGAGACTTTCACCTTTGGTCTTCAGAAGTTGCTGCTCTGGTTGCCGAGAAAAGGCGACTACGCCGAGTATGGCACAACTCTCGCAACCCCAGGGACAAGACCGAGTTCAATAGAGCCGCCAAAAAACTCAAGGAGCTCTTGACAAATCTCCGTAAGCAATCCCTGGAGCAGTGCCTGGCTGACGTGGAACCAGGCGACCCACAGCACAGCCTATGGCGGCTCACAAAATCAATCAAGAGACCTGCGCGCAGCAAGGAGTCAGTAAAGAATGCCATTGGAGACTGGTGTCGCTCCGATAAAGAGAGGTGAAAAGCATGCGCTGAACATATCTTCGATGCATTCACCCCTTTCTCAAGGTGCTCTCAGCAAGAAGACGACGAAACTGTTAAATTTTTAGACGTGCCCTGTCAGATGGCGCTCCCCATCCCCCCGTTGAGCAGGATGAGCTAGCCAGCGAAATCACCAACCTCAAGGCGTCAAAATCTCCGGGTTACGACGGAATTGATGTCCCAGCCATCAAAGCTCTCCCGCCGAATGGAGTGGACTCCATTCGAAGCTGGAGCTTCTCCTAAACATTGCCAACAAATGCTTCGAGCTAGGACCCTTCCCCACCCAGTGGAAATGCGCCGAGGTCATACTGATCCCAAAACCTGGGAAACCTGCAGCCAATCTAGCCTCATATAGACCGATTAGTTTATGGCGGTACTTTCCAAAGTAGTCGAAAGACTACTTTTGCGTAGAGTCCGACCAATACTGGACGAGGCCGGTTTGATCCCCGATCACCAGTTTGGCTTCAGGGAATGACATGGCACACCGGAGCAATGCCATCGCATTGTTGGCAAAATAGTTGAAGCATTCGAGGAGAAGAAATACTGCTCTGCAGTGTTTCTGGATGTGAAACAGGCCTTCGACAGGGCTTGGCACACCGAACTGCTTTACAAGCTAAAAAACGCGCTACCCTCAGCTTTCTACCTACTCCTCAAGTCTTACCTTGAACGGAGAAGCTTCTTCGTAAAGTGTGGCGACGAGAGCTCTGATATTATGGAGGTCAGAGCTGGAGTTCTCCAAGGAAGTGTACTGGGACCAATCCTGTACATCTTATACACAGCCGACATGCCTACACTTTCGGACCCTTGCCTGCTGGTTGCCACCCATGCCGACGACACAGCTTTCATAGCCAGCGACCCATCTTCCCAGACCGCCACCGACATCATTCAAACCCAGCTAGACAGCATCAACACCTGGCTAAAGCTCTGGAACATAACTGTCAGCCCGGAGAAGTACACACACTCGACATTCGCACTCAGAAGAGGAGACTGTCCCCCGTGCAACTAGACGACACAACTATCCCGACAAGCAACACAGCCAAGTACCTGGGGCTAATTCTAGACAGGAGACTGACTTGGAAGGCCCACTTAGTTAACAAATGGGCACAGCTTAATGAATGCCTAAAGAAACACTACTGGATCATCGGTAAAAGGTCAACCCTGAGGCTTAAAGTGAAGCTGCTTATTTACAAAGCTATCATGAAGCCCATGTGGACTTACGGGATATCCATCTGGGGCACCGCCAGCCGCAGGCGCTATTCTATCATTCAAAAGTTCCAGAACAAGGCCCTGAGAACGCTGTCTAACGCCAACCTCCTCAAATCTGATGCTGAAATACTCCAAGAGCTCGGAGTCCCATGGGTCCACGAGGAGATCGCCAGTCTCAGTGAAGCCCGCACGGCCCGACTGGACAAGCACACTAACCCACTAGCGATCAATCTGTTCGACAACAGCATAGCCACCCGCCGCCTGAAGAGACTCCACCTGCTGGACCTACCTCATCGGTTAAGCTGATTCCCCCCCAATCCATCAACCAAACTCTCCACATACTGTATAAAACACTTTAATTGTCAATGTCGCTGCTATATAATCTGCAGATTGTCCACCCACGGACAAATAAAGAACACTCGTTAAAAAAAAAAAAAAAAAACTGGCATGTGTTCATCGTTTGTAACATCTCTGTTTCAGAGCTGTTAGCTTAACAGTGTTGGGCAATGTTAAAATTCTGACTATGTATAATTTTTGTCTGATGTGTTTTCAATGTATTGCCATCAAAAGATCATTAATAAATCACTGCGGACGGCAGTTCGCGCTAGTGACGAAAGCAGCACGAAGGGTGCGAAGGCGACTAGCATATATACACAGGAAGAATGGAAAATTTGCTATGACTGTCCGATCGGGTCGAGTTATGTCCCGATCGAAAGGTATCAATTTTACTTACAAATGTGCATACTAAGACCTTTGGAAACTCACTTGGTTTGTGAGATAAACAGGTGTTAGAGGGAGGGGAAAATTTTAAATTATTGGAGCAAATGGGGCCGTTGGAGCCTTTTCGATTTTTATTTTAATTTTTTACTATTCTAATCAAAAATACGCATCGAATGACACCTTGATCATCAAAATCCGATCACTGGTTCAGAAGATAATTAAATTTGAAATTTTTGATGCCCTTCTCAAAACGAGATGAAAAGTCAGTCTGTTTGTTTGTTTGTCTGTTTGTCTGTTTGTTAGTATTAAAGCGTTGATTTAGCTTAAAAGTTCGAATGAGGACTTGTTCACGATCAAAAATCTAGAAACGTTTGTTCTACGACTCGAAAAAAAGCTAGTTTAGCGGGAAAACGCTAAAAACCGCACAAATTAAAACCCTGATATGAGCTACAGACGTGCTCTATATGTCGTTGGAAAGGTATTTTAAAGGGCTTTTAGGCAGACCTTTAAACGATTTTTTTTAGCTTTGAATATGTTGTAGTGTGTAAAATTTCGCGGTTTTTTATTATTTGATACAAAAAATTTTACCGATGGGTTTGGAAGATATTACTTATTAACTGAATATACCTTTCACCTTTACACTACTGCATGTACATATGCAGTAAGTACATGTACATGTAAATCGCCGAAAACCACAGCATCCAATCGATAGATGCTCCAAATGTGATCTATATATCGTTGGAAATGTATTTTGAAGGGCTTTAAGCCTAGCTGTAAACTTTTTTGCTTAAAAGCACAGGTAAAAAGCTTCAGGTGAAAGATGGTTTTTTTCCCCACATTTCGGCGATTTAAGACAAAATCTACGTTTCAAATAACTTTTGAATATGTTATTTGTTGTAGCAATTCAATTTCGCGTTTTTGACATATAACACATAGCCATCAAATTTCGTTTGGACAAGAAATTACCTGTTAACTGAATATACCTTTTACCTTTACACTTCTGCATGTACATATGCAGTATGTACACTGCTTGCAGCGCCATGCGAAAATACTTACTGCTTGTAAGTTGTGAATTCTTTTTGCGGCAGATAAAACATATTATAATTGCGAATATAGTCGAATATTAGCCGATATTAGCTGTTAACTGAATATATACATTTTACTTAGAATTGGAGTAGGACAGCAGCAGCAAAGTGTCATAGCAGCCAGAGTTTGAGAGTGCTACTAGCTTTTGCGCTTGGCATGTGTGTTTGTGAAGGGAACCAATGTTGCCAGACAGTTTGTTTTAGCTTGTACAAAAAATAAACAAAGTTGATAGAAAAAAATTTCAAAATTTCTGATGTCTTATTCAAAAATTTCTGATATCTTATAAAAAAAACCTCTTTACGAGGTAAAAGTCTAGTGACGAAAACAGTTATATGCCCCTATAGTTTGACATGTAAATTATTTAAAAAAAAATGTTTGCATTCGGCACTGCGCAAAACAGTGAGTTTTATTTGGTATGAAGAATTTAGACATTTTAGCGCAATGTGCCGAGTGCCAAAATTTTTTTTAAAATAATTTATATGTCAAACTTAATATTATTCGTCACAAAATTGGATATCAGAAATTTTGGGGCATATAACTGTTTTCGTCACTAGACTTTTACCTCGTAAGGAGGTTTTTTTATAAGATTTGAACAACTTTAAAAATGGACTTTTTCCAAAATAATCGTCATCGTAACTATAGTGCGAGGTAGAAAACTTTCAACACATTTAAATATTTCGATGAGAAAATTATTCTATAAACTTAACATCAAATAACTAAGGTTAAAATCAACAGAAACATTATAATTCGGTCATACATTGGTCTCGTCATAGAAGAAAGCGTTCCACTCCATGTGCTCAACTCAAGCAATATCCGAAACATAATTGACCTCATATGTAAGGGTATTTCCGACAAATGTTAAAAAAACTCTAAGTTGAGTGGAGATAAATGCAAATCTGCACTAAAACAAGTACAACAAGAAAGTAAAAATCACCTGTTATCTTTAAAAATTGATAGTGCAACGCGGCTGGGTCGAAACATTTTTGGCATCAGTGCTTAATTCATCAGCAAAAATTAAATAAGATCATGAATTCTGAATCGCGGGAGCTGATTCAAGTACATCCAAAAAACGCGCTAAAGAAATAATATCTGTTTTAGATAATTACGAAAGAAAACTGAGCCAAATTGTATCAATAACATCGGATAACGGGACCAATATGATAAAAACTTCAAAAATTTTATCACAAATGTATAAAAGCGAACCAAAGAACAGTGGGTACACGAAACAAATTGATAACTTTGACAAAACAAAAAATATTCATGTGGGTGATATACAAATATGTCGATGTGCAGCACACACTACACAGCTTTGCGCACTTGACTTTACAATGCTTACAATTATAAGAAAGTATTTGTTTCAATGCCGCAATCTTACTAAATACATTCGGAAGACTTCAAACCGGTACCGTGATTTATTTGATTTAAGAAAGTTTATATTACCTCAATTGATTGTCCAACTAGGTGGGGATCAACATTCAACATGATTGACCAAATTAACAAAGCAAAAATTATATTAAGCCTTGTTGAAACAGTGGAAAATAATACAGAAAACGAAAATTTCGAAGCGAATGATTTTTTATGGGACTTTATAGATTCGTACATTATTATTATGGCTCCACTCCAAAAGTTCCAAGAAGAACAATTACATTACGGAAATTTCTATTCTATATGGCTGACTTGCAAACTAGCCACTAATCAAATTTTAGCAACAAACTCGTCAAGTAATGATTCAATTATTTATATAGTCCCTGTCATATTTATAAAATCACCTTATAAATTGCAATAAATCGAAAACTACTGTCTGCAGCGGAGTACAATGTATAGAGAAAATGAAGAGGAAGAAGAAATGAAAAGAATGCATGTACAGTTAGTTCACACCAATCTAACGGTACTTAACAATGAGAACCTTATTTAAATCTTAGTGTTGCATATTTATAAATTTACAATTTCACAACAAATATTTTGATGCAAAAAAATTCTTGGAACAATTCTAAGAGTAACTGCAAAAGAAAATTTTCAAAAATATTTTTGCTAGTATTTTTTATAATTTTTTGAAAACTCCAAAAAAGGCACTTTTTGCATGAAAATGAGGTAAAATGAGGTAAAATGGGTTGAAATTGTAATTTTTTGGAGTTTTCAAAAAATTATAAAAAATACTAGCAAAAATATTTTTGAAAATTTTCTTTTGCAGTTACTCTTAGAATTGTTCCAAAAATTTTTTTGCATCAAAATATTTGTTGTGAAATTGTAAATTTATAAATATGCAACACTAAGAGTTTAAAAAGGTGCTCATTGTTAAGTACCGTTAGATTGGTGTGAACTAACTGTACATGCATTCTTTTCATTTCTTCTTCCTCTTCATTTTCTCCATACATTGTACTCCGCTGCAGACAGTAGTTTTCGATTTATTGCAATTTATAAAGTGATTTTATAAATATGACAGGGACTATATAATTGGAAAGACGCTTATTGAGGTTGATCTCAACGGTCGTCGGCCAGCAAAAAAAAACTAGCTTAGGCGCCAAAAGTGCGATATGATGTATGTTCGCCGAAAAGTTGAACGATCGGTAAAGCATGGAGCAAGCAGAATAATCTGTGGATGCTTCTCATTTATATAATTGGAAATTTATCCCTAATTGATGGATCGGTAAGTGCGGATAGGTATCAAAAGATACTAAATAAAACTAAACCTCCAATTAAGAACACAAAACTGATCCAAAATGTGTAGGTATGTAAAATTTAGTTTATTTTGTTATTGTGCTGTATTTTGATTTTTCAAAAAAAATTATAATTTTCCATTGATTGGTCATTTTAAGTAAAGGAACGGGCAGAACATCGAACATCGCTAGGTATATCTCTCGTACTCACTCAAACAAATGACCGCAACGTTGACAAGAAATAGCAGATTAAATCTCTTTGAAACTGCGGACAAAATTTTGCTAATTAACGAGGTGGAGAAGAGGCCAATATTATGGAATATAACTGATAAAAAGAATTTTGATGAAATTTTTATGAAAAAAGGTGGATGGAGTGCGACAGAGACGCTCAACAGAAGCGGTAAGTTTTATTTTAGTAAATCATTTATATTTCAATAAACGATTTGCAAGGTAGTATCACTAAGCAAACAGTACATAGACGCTTCAAACAATCATTTTTGCGATATCATTTATTTTGTATGGCGTGCGACCCCAGAGCTTTCTGCAAAGAGCACACAAGCAACGGCTTTCTCGATCACCCGTAGGAACATACCCTGTTTTAAGTACAAACACTTTTTCTCATTCTCTTTGCTTTGTATTGCTTATTAATCTTATAAAAAAATCTTTAAAGTCTAAAAGTCTAGTGACGAAAACATTTTCATGCCCCAAAATTTCTGATATCCAATTTTGTGACGAATAATATTAAGTTTCACTCAGTTGTCACTTGGCGCATTGCTCTTAGTTCTTCATACCTAATAAATATTACTTTTAGGGGCATGCCGAGAGACAAAAATTTAATGGGCAGTTCATATACATACATATGTATGTTTGTATGTTTGGGCTGCAATGATAGCAGCAGCAAGCTCTTAATAAAGAGAGCGAATGATGTACAGTGCGTGAGCGAGGGAGAGCGAGCGACTGAGAGTGCGAACGCTCACCAGCAAATACCATGAAGCAATTAGTATAAGGAGGTCTGGTCGGCTGCAGAATCGTTCGGATTTTAGTCCCTTCACGTTTAGTGCGGTGCAGTGAGGTGCTCTCTATCCCTTTCCCTCGCATTGATTATCAGCATTGACTATCAGCATGTTATTTGATGCGCTTTTGATCCCGTTACGTTTCTTTCGTTTTGCTTTGCCTTTGTTTAATTCAGTTGAACTATTAGGCTCCTTTTACTTTATTTCTATTCTGTCAGCGTCACCTTGTAAGGAACAATATTTGTTCCCCACAACAATTCTTGTTGGCTACGAGCATTGGCTGAGCGTAGGCACCGTTAACCTGACGAGTAGTGAGCGAGCATCGTTAAGTGAGCAGTGAGCAAATGAGACGTTATTTCTACGGCTGGCGCCTATAAAAGCGCAGGTAATCACTGACTCGAGAGTTCAGTATTGCGCCAGCACACGTTGTGTAAACATTATCAAGTCATCAGTCCGTGCTCTCGCAGGACATTCATGAATCCTCGCTGCCGCAGGATCAGTTCAGCAGTCCTTGCTCTGGCAGGACATCCAGCGATCTTTATTGCCGCAGGATCCTTCGTAGGCCGTTACAATTATTAATTATACTATAACTAAAGTTAAAGAGTCGGCCAGGAACCACAGAATAAAGCCATTGAAATTGAAATATTTGTCTCCTTATTTATTCGCAAACTGCAACTAAAAATTCGTTGCACGATCCAACAGAGCCGACCGAGCTAGCTCGGCCTAAAGGATCATTACAACTGGCGCTCAACATGCAGTACAAGCAGGCCAAGCAGCCGAAACAGCAGGAGCAGCAGCCGCAGCCACAGGCCGAACGGCCGGAGCAGCCAGATGAGGATGGACGCGGCATAACCGCCCGTCCGACCATTGACCCCAACCATCATCGAGGTCTTGAACTCGGACGAGGAGCCGGCGCGGTCGCGTTATGACCCGGTTGTTCGGCGGGAAGTGCCGATGACGCCGGGCTGAGGGCTAACGCTGGCAGAGCGCCCACCGCCGCCACCGGGTCCCAAGCTGTTTGACGAGGTCCTGGGAGCAGCTTGGACGAGCGAGGTGGCCGGGCGACAAGGTACCTTAATCCCAGGAGGCGGGTTATACGCGTGGCTTGGAGCGGGAGCGTACGCTACAAGCTGAAGGCCGGGTAGGGCCGAATCCGGGCGTTTAAAGAACGCCCTTAAGACTGGGGAAAAAAAAATGTAAATAAAATAAAAACAACAGTAGACAAAACATGAGCTTGTCTTTTCCCCGTGGAAAGAGGGGAGTGTGCGGAACAATATTTGTTCCCCACAACAATTCTTGTTGGCTTCGACCATGAGCTGAGCGTAGGTACCGTTAACCTGACGATTAGTGAGCGAGCATCGTTAAGTGAGCAGTGAGCACATGAGCGCTGAGACGAAGATGAAGACGAAGCGGAAGACGAATTGCTTGCATTACGAGTAAGCTAATAGGTGTACATAAAGCAGGACGAATTAGTTGCGTGTTGTCGTGTTAGTCACTATGGATTCGTCATCAGATGATAAGCTGATTTTACAAGAAAGTTTGTATTTTAAATTAAAATGTAAATTAAAATGCAATAAAATGAAAATACATTCCATTAATTTGGGAAGAAAAATTTTTGGCGAGTTTCATCATTTGTATAATGAGCTGCGTCAGGATGAAACCAGATTTGAGGCGTACACCCGAATGAAAATCAGCACATCCGACTACATTTTGAAAAATATTGAGCCACTAATTATTAAAAATTTGACCAAAGCTAAGAAAACAAAAACAACAACGGCTAAACAGCAAGCGATTCATCTTCAAATTCGGTACTGCACCGTTTCACGCTTTTTGCTTGCGTTTCGTCTTCATCTTCGTGTTCGCATGCACTCTGAACGAGTTCGAGCGAATTCATATAAATCGTACTGCGCAGTTTTTCGTCTTCCGCTTCGTCTTCGTCTTCATCTTCGTCTCAGCGCGTACTCTGTTTGCAGCCTGATTCGGTATAAGTTGGCGGAAAATTTGGCGGAAGCTTCCGCTAAGGTTTCAGGCCGCCACCCCTCAAAGCGTATCGAAATGTTGTATAGCTTAGTCAGGGGTGGGAATTTTTGCTCTGAATTTCCCTTGCTGTAGACCATTGGAAAATTGTGCCGAATCAGCGGCAAAAAATTATGCACACCGCGCCAAATTTAAAAATGAGAAAAAATGTTTCAAAAAATTGTTTTAATTCATAAATTCATTCATTTAATTATATTCTTTTTTTTTGATTATAGTGTTATTTTGTTTTAATTATAATCATTTAATTATTTAATAAGAAAAAATATTAAAAATAATGAAAAATTAAATTAAAATAAAAAGAGAAATGAAAAAGGGAACAAAAAAAAGCTTATAAAAATAAAGTTACGATAGCTCTTATAAAAAACATAGTTAAATTTAGTTACGATAACTCTTATAATAAACTTTGATGAATATAGGTAAAATAAAAAAAAATGAAAAGTAAAAGAAATTATATTTAAGGCATTAAATCTAGTCGGCCTTTTTAATTTTTTTTTCTTTGGCGGTCGCCTTATATGACCGGTTTTTTGCTTTTTGCAAGGCCACTCGAATCTCCCTTCTATAATCAATGAAGCTCCGCCCTTCTCTTTTGGTGGCCTCTGAAAAAACAGAATAATATAAATTAAATCCTTTCTTGAATATCAGGTAATAGATAAACACTTACCAAATAATGCCTGATTTAAATGCTCAAAAGCCAATTATCCAAGTTTCTGGCATAGTTCATGTTATGTATTGTGAAATCATATTATGTTAAATTCTCCCAAATTCTATTTCATCAGTTAATGTTATTTCTGATGCAATATCTGTCATATTGCATCATCCTATGTCAGTAAGCATAAGTATAACATTACCAAGCGAGCCTGTAAATGAAGTCTAACAGAGCCAATAAAGTTAGTTGTGTATAACCTCTTGAATCAACCACATCTCGTGTTATTATTGAAATGGAACACAACATTTCTGGCGACGAGGATTAAAACCAGAACATTGCCACAAAATCTTCATTTTGTGTACTTCGTGTCGGTAGTCTAATCCAGTAGAGATCGAACGAACAAAATCATCATGCCCGACGACATGAAAGAATTGTTGGCTCAACAGCAACAATTTTCGCAGCAGTTAATGCAACAACAACAACAATGGATGGAGTCCATTTTAGCACGCAACCGCGATGCTCCCAGAGCAGCAGAATTAACTGTCTGTCCGCCGTTCCCACATTTTAATAAAGACAGCCAAAATTGGGAGACGTATTTGCAACAATTATCTCAGCATTTCGTTGCATATTCTGTTCTAGCAGCAGAAAAACAAAAAGCCTACTTTCTATCGTGGGTAGGCACAGACGTGTTTGAACTTGTGAAAAATCTGTTCGGTAGCGAAAACTTGGACCAACAGACATATGTGCAAATCACAGAAAAACTAACGGAGCACTACAAAGAGAAACGACACATTATTGCTGCTCGTTATGAATTTTTTAAACGTCAGATGCGGGACTCACAGACTCATAAGGAATGGGTAGCCGATCTACGTGGAATAGCTCGTGAGTGTCAATTTGTTTGCAAATCCGAAGATTGTTCATGTGACTACGTCAATGAAATGATTCGCGATCAAATAATTGTGCACACTCCATTTGACAAAATCCGCACAGCAGCCCTGCAAAAGCTGCAGCCGTCACTCGAAGACGTTCTCTCCATTGCCGAAACGTATGAGGCAACAACAAAAACAGTATCAGCGATCAAAGAGAGAAGAGTGAGAAGAGAGCGCTGGATACAAACGCAGTATACACACAAAAGCAACAGCACAAGAAACGCAGCGGCGTTGAAGAGAGAAATGACAAGAATTCTCTTAAATCGTGCTCAGGATGTGGTAAAACACACACTCGCGAAAACTGCAAATTTCGTAATGCCGTTTGTCACAAGTGCGGTAGAAAGGGACACATTGCTATCGTTTGCATGTCAGAGCAGTGCAAAGATACGAATGTGAATGAACAAAACAAAAGTCAAAAGCAAAATCAAAGTAAGAACCAAAACACAGAATCAATTCAAACTGTCCACAACGTGTCGAGTTTAGTGAAGTTTGATGGAAATAAAAACGTAATCAAAGTGGAAATTATGAACACAAGTGTTGATTTCCAAATGGATTCTGGTGCAACAGTGTCGGTAATAAACACAAAGACATACAAACAATTGAAAAGTCCAAAGCTAAACAAGTGTGACCGTATTCTTCATGCATTTGGCCAACAACAAATTCCAGTGTTGGGTGAACTGCACACTATGGCAAAGTGTGGCAACAAAGAGGCTAATGTAGTGATTATCGTGGCAAATGTAAATAATTCGAATAATCTGTTCGGATTGGACTTGTTCAAAACATTCAATTTCGAAATTCAGCAAATTTCAAATGTGAGTGAAGCGCATGGTTCTCAAATGACTAGTCTTTGTAACAAGTACAAGGAAGTATTTGAGCCAGCTATCGGCACAATCAAAAACTTTAAGGCCAGTATCTACTTAAAGCCGAATTCCGTCCCGAAATTCTACAAAAGCAGACCAATTCCATATGCTCAAATGGAAAAATTCAAAGAAGAAGCGCAGCGTCTCACAGATGCTGGCATTTGGAAGCCAGTCAAATTCAGCAGCTGGGCATCGCCCATAGTACTAGCACCCAAGCCGGGTGGAGCACTTCGCATCTGTGGAGATTTCAAGCAAGGTGTCAATTCTCAATTGCACATCGAGCAATATCCAATGCCAACACGGGAGTCCCTACTGCATGCAATCCGATGTGGTACCCATTTCTCCAAAATTGATTTGAAGGACGCATACCTTCAAATGGAGCTAGACGAAGAAGCAAAAGAAATTATGGTCGTCAACACGCCGTTGGGTCTCTTCCAGTACCAACGTTTGCCGTATGGAATAGCTAGCGCGCCAGCTATATTTCAGCGTCATCTGGAACAACTTCTAAGTGGCATAGAAGGTTGTGGAAACTACTTAGACGACATAATTATATCAGCCCCAAGGGTTGAGCAACATCTTGCTCGCATCGAACAAATCTTATGCATTCTACAAGAGAATGGCATAAGATGCAAGAAAGAAAAATGTTTCTTTTTGCAGGACGAAATTGAATATCTGGGGAGAAGAGTCAGCACACCAGGCATTCTTCCAGATACATCGGGACTAGCAGCTGTCAAGGAATTGAAGCCGCCCACTAATCTACAACAGCTAGATGCCTTTATGGGAAAAGTCAACTATTATTGTAATTTCATCCCGAATTACTCGCAGTTAGCATCACCGCTAAATCAGCTTCGTAGGAAGAACACACCATTCAAGTTTGGTCCAGATCAGCAGCAGGCATTCACAGCCTTGAAAACGCACATTCTCAATGCTACAGAGCTCGCACATTTCAACGAGGATCTCCCTCTTGTTCTAGCCACTGATGCATCTTCATTCGGCATTGGTGTGGTATTGTCACATACCCAACTAGGTGGCAAGGAAAGACCGATCGCATTCGCATCTAAAACGTTAGATGTACATCAGGTTCGATACAGCCAAATTGAGAAAGGAGCACTTTCGATCATTTTTGGGGTAAAGAAATTTCACCAATATCTGTACGGCAGAAAGTTTATTCTGATTACGGATCACAAGCCATTGGTGACGATATTTAATCAAAGCAAGCATCTACCAACGATGACTTCAAACAGACTCCAGCGTTGGGCCATAATCCTGATGGCCTACAACTTCGAAATTAAATATCGATCTACAGCAGCTCATGGAAATGCAGACGCACTCTCACGTCTTCCAATCAGCTCCGATGCCAAGTTCGATAAAGAAGAGGCATGCTACAATGTCGTTGATATATCCTGCCCTATAAGTATCGACATAATCAAACAGCACATGGAAACCGACAAGGTCCTAAAGAGGGACTACAATTTCGTTTCGACTGGTTGGCCAGAACAACAGCACGATCCCGAAATACTGCCATACTTCAATCGTAGACTTGCATTAACCATAAATAATAATCTTCAATGTCTTCATTCAGATATCAGCAGAGTTATTATGCCGCACAAGCTCCGCAAGAAAGTCCTCAACCTCCTTCACGATGGTCATTGGGGAATAGTCCGCATGAAGCAACTAGCACGTCAACATGTCTGGTGGCCAGGTATCGACGAAGATATCAGAGAGATGTGTTATGTATTGTGAAATCATATTATGTTAAATTCTCCCAAATTCTATTTCATCAGTTAATGTTATTTCTGATGCAATATCTGTCATATTGCATCATCCTATGTTAGTAAGCATAAGTATAACATTACCAAGCGAGCCTGTAAATGAAGTCTAACAGAGCCAATAAAGTTAGTTGTGTATAACCTCTTGAATCAACCACATCTCGTGTTATTATTGAAATGGAACACAACAGTTCATTTGCATTATCAATTCCCGTGAACAAATTCGCTCAATATTTTTCCCGATTTCGATAAAAAGTTGAATCTGAAATTAAGAAACAAGTTAATTGTTTGGAAAATGCGTGTCAAATATGAATATGTACATGCTACTTACATAATTGTTAGGAGTTTCATTAATTTTCTTGTTAATTTCTATCAAGCTTTCTGGTGTCAGACTTCGGAGTCAGCATATTCCTGCGCTGTTGCTCCATCAGCAAAATCATTTTTGAGTTTGTATTCAATATGATGTCTGAAAAAATGGAAAAAAAACGTAAATTAAAAATTTTGTACGTATTTTATTTGATTTTACTTACTCTGTATCTCCTCCATTTTTTTTCCATTGTTTCTAAAAAGATAGTGAATGTGTTTTTATATATTATTTAACTATTTTATTACGCAAATTACTTACTTTCAAAGTTGGAGAGTCGCTCATCTAATTTTCTTTCCAATGTTTCTAAAAAAGATAGTAGATGTGTTTTAATATATTACTTTATTATTATTTTTATGCAATTCACTTACTTTCAAAGTTTGAGAGGCGTTCATCTAGTTGTTCTAAGTAAAAAAATGAACCGTTTTAAAACTTTATTTTATTTGGAAGTGGTTATGCAATTTACACACCTTGTAATATCGCATCGCTGCAGCAGCATTTCTCCTCTTTCGCTTCGTCAGCAATTTTGAAGGTGCGATTTATTGTGCTGAATAAAATAAAATGTATTATAAATGCATAAACAAAAAAAGGTTTATTGATAGTAGGCTAAAAGATAATGTAACAGCAATACTGGAAAATACAGGTCAGGACAGGATCAGGTAGTTGGAAAAAAGCACCAAAAAAGCTAAGCCACCAATTTTTTGGCGAAAACGGAAAGGTAACTACAGGTAGTTGGTAGACTTAGAGAACAAGTTTACAGCTTATCAATTTGAGAACTTCTTACAAAAAGTTAAGAAGAGTGTAAGGAAACCAAACAAAATACTAGAACAGTTAGCTAAAAAATTTTCTTCTCCAATTCCGTGTACTAAAACCAGGTCACAAGGAGCAAAAATTAGATAGATTTGGAAATGTAATTAAATATTTTTTTGAAAATTTCACCTTAACAAAGAATATGCCAGACAACGTTTGCAGCCTAAAATCTGGAACTCCAATTAAGATTGAAGGCTTCGAAATAGTTGAAGGAATTTGTTACCTACAGGGACGACAATTTCAGAACAGGCGAGATTATAGAATTACTTTTAGTAGACAAAAATGTTACCGACGCAATTGAAAAACATCCAATTGATGAATTTTCTTTCAAATACCTTCACCTGCCTCATGAAAATAATGATATCGTCCTAATTCCACTAATTCACTCACTATCCGACAATGCACAATTAACAACTTAATTCACAATAATATTAAACTAGTTTGCAATTTTTTTTTAGTTGACGATCACATATGTACATACAGAACGACAGGCACATGCCGGCCGTGGCAGACGAAAATATATGTAAATTAGTAATTTGCTTATAATAAGTTATATTTATAATTCTACTACATCAATTACCATAACTATTACAATATAACCCTTAATTTACAAATAATAAACAGTAAAAACTTACCTTTTTTTTTTTTTTTAACTTTCGAAAACTTTTCAATTGCACTGCAATATACATAAGCGTTGCGCGGAATACAGAATTTAAGGGCTGCAATCTCTTCAAAATGGAATTCAATTACCGATAACAGTATTGCCAGCCCTTTGTATTTATCGATAACCGCCACGATAATAATATTACATAAAAAAACAACATTTTACCATATTTTAAAATGTTTAATTAATAAAACAAGTTTTTTAATATATTACATTTATTATAAATTCTATTAAAAATACAGAATTACAGAAAAGTATGCTTTAAAACTCATAAAAAGTGATTTCGATATTTATTGCCAGGCGTTGGCAACGTTAAGTTGACTGCGGGGACTTTTTTCTTGCAGCAAAATTTACCCCTGAAAAAACTGTGAGGAACATAATTGTTCCCCACAAAACATGATTTCGACGACGCCCATGGAATGCGCCGATACTTGCAGAAAACTGCATAGCAACAATCCCTCGCGAACACGATTTGTACAACGCCCATGGAATGCGCCGTTAAATAGAAAACGAAACCGGCGAAACAAGAGAGACTAAATAAAAGTGAGCGTGAGCGCAGGTGCCGCTAACTTAACGAAAGTGAGCGAGCTCCGCAAATCGAGAGAGAGCGTCGTGAGTTGACAAAGCAGCGGCGTCGGCAGCACAGTCGGCAGTTGGCGGCTATAAAAGGGCAGTCAACTGCTGACTCGAGAGTCAGTACGAGCGAGCTCTTCTTGCAGTTACGAGAAGCGATCAACAACTCTTGGAGTCCCAAGGGTCAAGTCAGCAATCCTTACAGTAACAAGGATCAAGTCACCAGCCTTGCTGTAGCAAGGATCAGCAGTCCTTACAGTAGCAAGGACTCTTCAGCAGTCCTTACAGTAGCAAGGACTCTTCAGCAGTCCTTACAGTAGCAGGGATCCAGTCACCAGCCTTGTTGATCCAAGGATCAACAATCCTTACAGTAGCAAGGATCAGCAGTCCTTACAGTAGCAAGGACTCCTCAGCAGTCCTTACAGTAGCAAGGATCCAGTCACCAGCCTTGCCGTAGCAAGGACCAACAGTCCTTACACTAGCAAGGATCAGCAGTCCTTACAGTAGCAAGGACTCTTCAGCAGTCCTTAAAGTAGCAAGGATCGAGTCACCAGCCTTGCCGTAGCAAGGATCAATTCACCAGCCTTGCCGTAGCAAGGACCAACAGTTCCTTGCCGTAGCAAGGATAACTAGTCCTTGCAGTAACAAGTGCTGCTCAACAATCCCTGCAACGAAAGGCCGCGTGATAGCAGTGGCCACGGCATCAGCGAAGCCCCCCCCGCCAAATCCGAAGGACGTCTACCAGGACCCCAGGACGAGCGGGCACCAGCATTATAAATAAAATTGTACCCTATAATAATTGAAGTTAAAGAGTCGGCCGGGAACCGCTAATAAATCCATTGAAATTGAAGTGATCTGAGTTCTTATTTATTCGCAAAACAGGCAACTATAAATTCGTTGCACGAACCTTGTACAATCGACCGAGTTAGCCCGGCCTAAAGGATCGTTACAACTGGCGCCCAACTTGCAGGGTTTTGCGAATATTAAGGCCAGAGAAAATTCAGAATGGTACGAGCGTGAATATACAACCTCAAGAGGGAGGAGCTGCTACAATATGGTAGCGAATTTAAGATCGAGCTCACAGGCACAGTGGATGCCATGCGAAAGGAGTTCGGCGAGTGGGTCGAATCCAACGAGGGACACGCTCCCCACGCCGAACGAATAGACGCATTGGCAAGGAAGCACGGGAGAAATTCTCCATTCAGGACACCCGTCATTCAAATAGAAAATCCAGACATGAATAGGACGGCGGCGTCCCTAGCAAAAATGGATTATATGTCAACAAGTGAGGAGGCACGTCGATTAGAAGACCGGAAGCGGGAAGAACGGAGAGCTCTCTGAGGAACTTCATCGTCAAAGCCAGACGAACACAGAACATAGGACAAACGGTGAAAGGAACCCTGTCCGGACCTACGCAGCAGTGGCCAAACAAGTTCGAGAGTGGAGCTTCAAGTTCGACGGAAGCTCGAAGCCACTAGAATTTCTGAAACAGGTGGAGTGGTCGGCTGAAACATACGGATTAGACCTGGATCTTGTCCCAAGAGCGATGCCAGAACTACTGAAAGGCACAGCCCTGAAGTGGTACATCGCCAACAATGAACACTGGAAGACCTGGACATCGTTCATAACCAGCTTCCAGGAGTTCTTCCTACCAAGGGACTACTTCTCGAAGCTGCTGGAGGAAGTCACTCGTCGGAAACAGGGCATCGACGAACCCTTCAAGAAATACATGGTAGAGATGCAAACATTGATGCGGCCCCTCCGATTCTCTAAGGAGCGCGAACGGCATCAAATCTACAGCTGCAGTCTCCCAGATTTCCGAGCGTTTGCACGTCCGTATCAGAATGGCAGTCTGATCGAACTGATGCAGTTGGCCGAAAAGTTTGAGGAACTGGAGCGGGACAGAGAGAGACTACGGCAACACACTCGGCAAAACCGGTCACGGCTAATGGAAATTGAGGACTCCAGACCACGAGAAAGCAACGCTTCATGCACCCGATGTGCCGAACATGCCAGGACACAGCCTCAGCCAACTCCGAGGGCATTCTCAGGACCACCGACACACGTGCCAAACCAAACACAGGCGTGCAGGAGATGTGGGCGTGAGGGTCACTGGGCGAGGGAATGCCAAAACAAGAGCCTTATATTTTGTTGGATCTGTGGGCGGATAGGAGTTCGCAGAGTGCAATGTTGCCGAACGGGAAACGACCGTCGGCGTCCAGCTCCCAGGAGCGAGCGGATGCCGACAGAAGCAGCATCACAAAACTAGTCGGCGCTTTGAGGGACGAGGGCCACCGCCTGTCAGCCACAGTTCAAATCGGCAACAGTTATTATTCCGATACGATCGACACTGGAGCAACGAGCAGCTTTGTTAGCGAGGTATTGGCGGCGACGTTGGTTGAGGAAGATTTGAACTGGGAGCGACACAAAGACAGGTACGGTTGGCAGATGGACGGTCCAGCGGAGTGACGGAACAAGTGGAGGTGCAAATCGGACTTGGAAACAGACAAGTGGATCTGGCATTACTGGTACTACCGGGAGTCATCAACGAATTGGTGCTGGGATGGGATTTCCTGTCCACCATGGGAACCATTCTCGAGTGTGCCGGTATACAGGTCCGTATTCCGGCTCGTCGTCGGCGCAACAAAGAACAAGAAGAGAGACTCTCGGTAGTCAATACACGGGAACAAAGAGCACAGGAGCAAGTAACACAGGAGCCAGGATCACGGGAACACGAAACACGGCAATTGGAAAATCAAGAACGAAGAATACAGGAGCAGGCAACTACAGGAGAACAAAATAAGGAGGAGGAAGAAGAATGCACATTACATTCGGATGCTGCTATAGATCAATTCCTGCGACAGGAACTAGCCGCGTTCGCGTCCATGACGGGAACTTCACCCATTACGGAGCACCGAATCGTGATGCACGACGACCGACCGGTAAAACAACGTTACTTTCCGAAAAACCCGAAAATGCAGGAGGAAATCAACAAACAAGTCGACGAATTGTTAGCAAAAGGATGCATCGAGCCATCAAACAGCCCACACAGCGCCCCGATCGTCATGGTCAAGAAGAAGACGGGCAAGTGGAGATTGTGCGTGGATTTCCGGCAGCTAAATAACCGATCAGTCAAGGATGCATACTCACTGCCCTGGGTGCATCATATCTTGGACCAGTAAGAGAGGCTCACTACATAAGGAGCCTCGACTTAAAAAACGGTTATTGGCAAATACCAATGGAAAAAGCAAGTCGACCGTTGACAGCTTTCACCGTACCTGGCAGGGGACTTTTTCAATGGAAGGTGATGCCTTTCGGACTCCACGCGGCACCAGCAACATTTCAACGAGCTCTGGATCGGGTAATTGGACCCGAAATGCTTCCCCATGCTTTCGCTTATCTGGACGACACCATCGTCATTGGCAAAACGCTGGAGGAACACATGGCCAACCTGAAGGAAGTGTTTCGGCGACTACGAGCGGCAAATTTGAGGATCAACATCGAGAAGTGCAATTTCTTCAAACAGAAAAGGTAGACGCAATTTCCAAATTGAAGCCACCAACTAATGCAAAGGAACTGCTACATTACCTCGGAGTGGCATCTTGGTATAGGCGATTCGTCCCAGACTTCGCAAATACAGTACATCCACTGAACGAGTTACTGAAGAAAGGAGTGAAATGGTCATGGTCCGAGAAACATCAAGAAGCCTTCGAAAACGTGAAGGAGAAATTGACCAAAGCCCCCGTCCTGGCGTCCACCCTTATGCCACCATGGCCACAACAACGCACGCAGAAGGAAAATAATTTAAAATTTTTTTTAAATTATAATTTTTTTTTAATATTTGGTCCACCCTAATGCCATCATGACTCCTCGGCAAGGGAAAAACAATGAGCCGGGCAAATACGCGCACAAGGGGGAAAAAAAAAACATATTTGTGGTTAACTTTTTTAAACTTTATATCTCTCCCAACTCAGCTCAACGGCTATTGCACATGCGTGCACACAGCATAAGCAGCACCCATGTATATGTACATATACCCAGAGCCAAATAATCCCGCTTCGGCTCAAAGTCCAGAGAGTAATGCATCGCAACAAATGTTCCCTCTCCTAATTCAACTCAACTGCGAGAACAAGTGAATAAACAGCGCAAAATTTGGGTATGTGTGTTTGGTTATACACTTCTCTTGACTCGTTCTCCGCTCTAGAATATGCAAATATGCCAAGTTGCGGTAAAACCCACCGACGACTTACATACATAGCTCGGTCCAGTCACGCCCCTGTAACTACAACATTCGGCAATGCAATTTCAATTGTACGCCCAAATTATAAATATAAATATGTATGCTGGTTTCTAGTTAGGAAACAAGCGTCGAAGTAACGGAATTGGGCGAAGGGCAGCCGAAAACAGAGAGCGTGGACTTGGCCTATATAAACGGCAGCCGGCCGCATACCAATTACCACAAGTAATTATTCAGCAACAAGATGAGCAGCAACGTGAGCAGCAGCAAGAGGAGCAGCATCAAGAGGAGCAGCAGCAAGCAGGTACTGACCAGGCTGCCCTTCCACCCTCGCCGGAGCACCCGGAAGCCTCCGCCGCTAGAGCTGGCAGCGGAATGTTTCTCCACCCTGCCGCCGGACACGGACGTGTTGGAACTGGCGACATCTCCAATCCTGGAGTATGACGGGCTGACGCCGCCACCAACGTCGTCACCATGGCCGGCAGGGGCGGTGTTCCGCTGGCCGGCAGCCGGAGAGGAGGAAGCAGTGCCGCCATCAGCAAAGCCGCTGGTCCAGCCACACCGGTGCAGCCGCCGGTACAGCCGCCGGTACAGCCGCCGGTGCAGCCGCCGGCGCAGCTAGCAGCAAACAGAGCAGCGCAGCAGCCGGCAAAGGGAACCAAGAGGACGGCGAAACCTCCGGTGCGGCCACTAACGCCCACAATAATCGAGTTGCTGGACAGCGACGAGGAGGGGCCCAAGCGGAGGGTCCGGTTCGACGCGGGCATCCAGCGGCAGGTGCCCATGACGCCTGGGCGTCAACTCTGCTTAGAGGCGTACGCCCCACCGCCACCATCACCGGCATCGCCACCACCGCCGCCACCGCCGGCACCACCATCAAGGTGGCAGGAGACGGTGGGAATTGCCTGACCGGACGAGGTGGCCCAGGAGGCCCGACGCCTACAAAAGGGCTCGCGACGCCGGACGCACCTGGTCTGGTGCGGAGGCCGGCGTTATCTGGTCAAGGCCAGCCAGGGACGCGTCCGCGTCTTCAGGGACCAACAGCAGCAGCAGTAGCAGCTTGAAATAATTATAAATAAAAAAAAATAAAAAAAAAAGTAAACTGAAATAATACAGGCTTCTTTCGTTCACCAAAGTGGGAGGGGAGTGTGAGGAACATAATTGTTCCCCACAAAACATGATTTCGACGACGCCCATGGAATGCGCCGTTACTTGCAGAAAACTGCCTAGCAACAATCCCTCGCGAACACGATTTGTACGACGCCCATGGAATACGCCATTAAATAGAAAACGAAACCGGCGAAACAAGAGAGACTAAATAAAAGTAAGCGTGAGCGCAGGTGCTGCTAACTTAACAAAAGTGAGCGAGCGCCGCAAATCGAGAGAGAGCGTCGTCAGTTGACAAAGCAGCGGCGTCGGCAGGCAACTATAAATTCGTTGCACGAACCTTGTACAATCGACCGAGTTAGCCCGGCCTAAAGGATCGTTACAACTGGCGCCCAACTTGCAGGGTTTTGCGAATATTAAGGCCAGAGAAAATTCAGAATGGTACGAGCGTGAATATACAACCTCAAGAGGGAGGAGCTGCTACAATATGGTAGCGAATTTAAGATCGAGCTCACAGGCACAGTGGATGCCATGCGAAAGGAGTTCGGCGAGTGGGTCGAATCCAACGAGGGACACGCTCCCCACGCCGAACGAATAGACGCATTGGCAAGGAAGCACGGGAGAAATTCTCCATTCAGGACACCCGTCATTCAAATAGAAAATCCAGACGTGAATAGGACGGCGGCGTCCCTAGCAAAAATGGATTATATGTCAACAAGTGAGGAGGCACGTCGATTAGAAGACCGGAAGCGGGAAGAACGGAGAGCTCTCTGAGGAACTTCATCGTCAAAGCCAGACGAACACAGAACATAGGACAAACGGTGAAAGGAACCCTGTCCGGACCTACGCAGCAGTGGCCAAACAAGTTCGAGAGTGAAGCTTCAAGTTCGACGGAAGCTCGAAGCCACTAGAATTTCTGAAACAGGTGGAGTGGTCGGCTGAAACATACGGATTAGACCTGGATCTTGTCCCAAGAGCGATGCCAGAACTACTGAAAGGCACAGCCCTGAAGTGGTACATCGCCAACAATGAACACTGGAAGACCTGGACATCGTTCGTAACCAGCTTCCAGGAGCTCTTCCTACCAAGGGACTACTTCTCGAAGCTTCTGGAGGAAGTCACTCGTCGGAAACAGGGCATCGACGAACCCTTCAAGAAATACATGGTAGAGATGCAAACATTGATGCGGCCCCTCCGATTCTCTAAGGAGCGCGAACGGCATCAAATCTACAGCTGCAGTCTCCCAGATTTCCGAGCGTTTGCACGTCCGTATCAGAATGGCAGTCTGATCGAACTGATGCAGTTGGCCGAAAAGTTTGAGGAACTGGAGCGGGACAGAGAGAGACTACGGCAACACACTCGGCAAAACCGGTCACGGCTAATGGAAATTGAGGACTCCAGACCACGAGAAAGCAACGCTTCATGCACCCGATGTGCCGAACATGCCAGGACACAGCCTCAGCCAACTCCGAGGGCATTCTCAGGACCACCGACACACGTGCCAAACCAAACACAGGCGTGCAGGAGATGTGGGCGTGAGGGTCACTGGGCGAGGGAATGCCAAAACAAGAGCCTTATATTTTGTTGGATCTGTGGGCGGATAGGAGTTCGCAGAGTGCAATGTTGCCGAACGGGAAACGACCGTCGGCGTCCAGCTCCCAGGAGCGAGCGGATGCCGACAGAAGCAGCTTCACAAAACTAGTCGGCGCTTTGAGGGACGAGGGCCACCGCCTGTCAGCCACCGTTCAAATCGGCAACAGTTATTATTCCGATACGATCGACACTGGAGCAACGAGCAGCTTTGTTAGCGAGGTATTGGCGGCGACGTTGGTTGAGGAAGATTTGAACTGGGAGCGACACAAAGACAGGTACGGTTGGCAGATGGACGGTCCAGCGGAGTGACGGAACAAGTGGAGGTGCAAATCGGACTTGGAAACAGACAAGTGGATCTGGCATTACTGGTACTACCGGGAGTCATCAACGAATTGGTGCTGGGATGGGATTTCCTGTCCACCATGGGAACCATTCTCGAGTGTGCCGGTATACAGGTCCGTATTCCGGCTCGTCGTCGGCGCAACAAAGAACAAGAAGAGAGACTCTCGGTAGTCAATACACGGGAACAAAGAGCACAGGAGCAAGTAACACAGGAGCCAGGATCACGGGAACACGAAACACGGCAATTGGAAAATCAAGAACGAAGAATACAGGAGCAGGCAACTACAGGAGAACAAAATAAGGAGGAGGAAGAAGAATGCACATTACATTCGGATGCTGCTATAGATCAATTCCTGCGACAGGAACTAGCCGCGTTCGCGTCCATGACGGGAACTTCACCCATTACGGAGCACCGAATCGTGATGCACGACGACCGACCGGTAAAACAACGTTACTTTCCGAAAAACCCGAAAATGCAGGAGGAAATCAACAAACAAGTCGACGAATTGTTAGCAAAAGGATGCATCGAGCCATCAAACAGCCCACACAGCGCCCCGTTCGTCATGGTCAAGAAGAAGACGGGCAAGTGGAGATTGTGCGTGGATTTCCGGCAGCTAAATAACCGATCAGTCAAGGATGCATACTCACTGCCCTGGGTGCATCATATCTTGGACCAGTAAGAGAGGCTCACTACATAAGGAGCCTCGACTTAAAAAACGGTTATTGGCAAATACCAATGGAAAAAGCAAGTCGACCGTTGACAGCTTTCACCGTACCTGGCAGGGGACTTTTTCAATGGAAGGTGATGCCTTTCGGACTCCACGCGGCACCAGCAACATTTCAACGAGCTCTGGATCGGGTAATTGGACCCGAAATGCTTCCCCATGCTTTCGCTTATCTGGACGACACCATCGTCATTGGCAAAACGCTGGAGGAACACATGGCCAACCTGAAGGAAGTGTTTCGGCGACTACGAGCGGCAAATTTGAGGATCAACATCGAGAAGTGCAATTTCTTCAAACAGAAAAGGTAGACGCAATTTCCAAATTGAAGCCACCAACTAATGCAAAGGAACTGCTACATTACCTCGGAGTGGCATCTTGGTATAGGCGATTCGTCCCAGACTTCGCAAATACAGTACATCCACTGAACGAGTTACTGAAGAAAGGAGTGAAATGGTCATGGTCCGAGAAACATCAAGAAGCCTTCGAAAACGTGAAGGAGAAATTGACCAAAGCCCCCGTCCTGGCGTCCACCCTTATGCCACCATGGCCACAACAACGCACGCAGAAGGAAAATAATTTAAAATTTTTTTTTAAATTATAATTTTTTTTTAATATTTGGTCCACCCTAATGCCATCATGACTCCTCGGCAAGGGAAAAACAATGAGCCGGGCAAATACGCGCACAAGGGGAAAAAAAAAACATATTTGTGGTTAACTTTTTTAAACTTTATATCTCTCCCAACTCAGCTCAACGGCTATTGCACATGCGTGCACACAGCATAAGCAGCACCCATGTATATGTACATATACCCAGAGCCAAATAATCCCGCTTCGGCTCAAAGTCCAGAGAGTAATGCATCGCAACAAATGTTCCCTCTCCTAATTCAACTCAACTGCGAGAACAAGTGAATAAACAGCGCAAAATTTGGGTATGTGTGTTTGGTTATACACTTCTCTTGACTCGTTCTCCGCTCTAGAATATGCAAATATGCCAAGTTGCGGTAAAACCCACCGACGACTTACATACATAGCTCGGTCCAGTCACGCCCCTGTAACTACAACATTCGGCAATGCAATTTCAATTGTACGCCCAAATTATAAATATAAATATGTATGCTGGTTTCTAGTTAGGAAACAAGCGTCGAAGTAACGGAATTGGGCGAAGGGCAGCCGAAAACAGAGAGCGTGGCCTTGGCCTATATAAACGGCAGCCGGCCGCATACCAATTACCACAAGTAATTATTCAGCAACAAGATGAGCAGCAACGTGAGCAGCAGCAAGAGGAGCAGCATCAAGAGGAGCAGCAGCAAGCAGGTACTGACCAGGCTGCCCTTCCACCCTCGCCGGAGCACCCGGAAGCCTCCGCCGCTAGAGCTGGCAGCGGAATGTTTCTCCACCCTGCCGCCGGACACGGACGTGTTGGAACTGGCGACATCTCCAATCCTGGAGTATGACGGGCTGACGCCGCCACCAACGTCGTCACCATGGCCGGCAGGGGCGGTGTTCCGCTGGCCGGCAGCCGGAGAGGAGGAAGCAGTGCCGCCATCAGCAAAGCCGCTGGTCCAGCCACACCGGTGCAGCCGCCGGTACAGCCGCCGGTGCAGCCGCCGGCGCAGCTAGCAGCAAACAGAGCAGCGCAGCAGCCGGCAAAGGGAACCAAGAGGACGGCGAAACCTCCGGTGCGGCCACTAACGCCCACAATAATCGAGGTGCTGGACAGCGACGAGGAGGGGCCCAAGCGGAGGGTCCGGTTCGACGCGGGCATCCAGCGGCAGGTGCCCATGACGCCTGGGCGTCAACTCTGCTTAGAGGCGTACGCCCCACCGCCACCATCACCGGCATCGCCACCACCGCCGCCACCGCCGGCACCACCATCAAGGTGGCAGGAGACGGTGGGAATTGCCTGACCGGACGAGGTGGCCCAGGAGGCCCGACGCCTACAAAAGGGCTCGCGACGCCGGACGCACCTGGTCTGGTGCGGAGGCCGGCGTTATCTGGTCAAGGCCAGCCAGGGACGCGTCCGCGTCTTCAGGGACCAACAGCAGCAGCAGTAGCAGCTTGAAATAATTATAAATAAAAAAAAAATAAAAAAAAAAGTAAACTGAAATAATACAGGCTTCTTTCGTTCACCAAAGTGGGAGGGGAGTGTGAGGAACATAATTGTTCCCCACAAAACATGATTTCGACGACGCCCATGGAATGCGCCGTTACTTGCAGAAAACTGCCTAGCAACAATCCCTCGCGAACACGATTTGTACGACGCCCATGGAATACGCCATTAAATAGAAAACGAAACCGGCGAAACAAGAGAGACTAAATAAAAGTAAGCGTGAGCGCAGGTGCTGCTAACTTAACAAAAGTGAGCGAGCGCCGCAAATCGAGAGAGAGCGTCGTCAGTTGACAAAGCAGCGGCGTCGGCAGGCAACTATAAATTCGTTGCACGAACCTTGTACAATCGACCGAGTTAGCCCGGCCTAAAGGATCGTTACAACTGGCGCCCAACTTGCAGGGTTTTGCGAATATTAAGGCCAGAGAAAATTCAGAATGGTACGAGCGTGAATATACAACCTCAAGAGGGAGGAGCTGCTACAATATGGTAGCGAATTTAAGATCGAGCTCACAGGCACAGTGGATGCCATGCGAAAGGAGTTCGGCGAGTGGGTCGAATCCAACGAGGGACACGCTCCCCACGCCGAACGAATAGACGCATTGGCAAGGAAGCACGGGAGAAATTCTCCATTCAGGACACCCGTCATTCAAATAGAAAATCCAGACGTGAATAGGACGGCGGCGTCCCTAGCAAAAATGGATTATATGTCAACAAGTGAGGAGGCACGTCGATTAGAAGACCGGAAGCGGGAAGAACGGAGAGCTCTCTGAGGAACTTCATCGTCAAAGCCAGACGAACACAGAACATAGGACAAACGGTGAAAGGAACCCTGTCCGGACCTACGCAGCAGTGGCCAAACAAGTTCGAGAGTGAAGCTTCAAGTTCGACGGAAGCTCGAAGCCACTAGAATTTCTGAAACAGGTGGAGTGGTCGGCTGAAACATACGGATTAGACCTGGATCTTGTCCCAAGAGCGATGCCAGAACTACTGAAAGGCACAGCCCTGAAGTGGTACATCGCCAACAATGAACACTGGAAGACCTGGACATCGTTCGTAACCAGCTTCCAGGAGCTCTTCCTACCAAGGGACTACTTCTCGAAGCTTCTGGAGGAAGTCACTCGTCGGAAACAGGGCATCGACGAACCCTTCAAGAAATACATGGTAGAGATGCAAACATTGATGCGGCCCCTCCGATTCTCTAAGGAGCGCGAACGGCATCAAATCTACAGCTGCAGTCTCCCAGATTTCCGAGCGTTTGCACGTCCGTATAAGAATGGCAGTCTGGTCGAACTGATGCAGTTGGCCGAAGAGTTTGAGGAACTGGAGCGGGACAGAGAGAGACTACGGCAACACACTCGCCAAAACCGGTCACGGCTAATGGAAATTGAGGACTCCAGACTACGAGAAAGCAACGCTTCATGCACCCGATGTGCCGAACATGCCAGGACACAGCCTCAGCCAACTCCGAGGGCATTCTCAGGACCACCGACACACGTGCCAAATCAAACACAGGCGTGCAGGAGATGTGGGCGTGCAGGAGATGTGGGCGTGAGGGTCACTGGGCGAGGGAATGCCAAAACGAGAGCCTTATATTTTGTTGGATCTGTGGGCGGATAGGAGTTCGCAGAGTGAAATGTTGCCGAGCGGGAAACGACCGTCGGCGTCCAGCTCCCAGGAGCGAGCGGATGCCGACAGAAGCAGCTTCACAAAACTAGTCGGCGCTTTGAGGGACGAGGGCCACCGCCTGTCAGCCACAGTTCAAATCGGCAACAGTTCTTATTCCGATACGATCGACACTGGAGCAACGAGCAGCTTTGTTAGCGAGGTATTGGCGGCGACGTTGGTTGAGGATGATTTGAACTGGGAGCGACACAAAGACAGGTACGGTTGGCAGATGGACGGTCCAGCGGAGTGACGGAACAAGTGGAGGTGCAAATCGGACTTGGAAACAGACAAGTGGATCTGGCATTATTGGTACTACCGGGAGTCATCAACGAATTGGTGCTGGGATGGTATTTCCTGTCCACCATGGGAACCATTCTCGAGTGTGCCGGTATACAGGTCCGTATTCCGGCTCGTCGTCGGCGCAACAAAGAACAAGAAGAGAGACTCTCGGTAGTCAATACACGGGAACAAAAAGCACAGGAGCAAGTAACACAGGAGCCAGGATCACGGGAACACGAAACACGGCAATTGGAAAACCAAGAACGAAGAATACAGGAGCAGGCAACTACAGGAGAACAAAATAAGGAGGAGGAAGAAGAATGCACATTACATTCGGATGCTGCTATAGATCAATTCCTGCGACAGAAACTAGCCGCGTTCGTGTCCATGACGGGAACTTCACCCATTACGGAGCACCGAATCGTGATGCACGACGACCGACCGGTAAAACAACGTTACTTTCCGAAAAACCCGAAAATGCAGGAGGAAATCAACAAACAAGTCGACGAATTGTTAGCAAAAGGATGCATCGAGCCATCAAACAGCCCACACAGCGCTCCGATCGTCATGGTCAAGAAGAAGACGGGCAAGTGGAGATTGTGCGTGGATTTCCGGCAGCTAAATAACCGATCAGTCAAGGATGCATACTCACTGCCCTGGGTGCATCATATCTTGGACCAGTAAGAGAGGCTCACTACATAAGGAGCCTCGACTTAAAAAACGGTTATTGGCAAATACCAATGGAAAAAGCAAGTCGACCGTTGACAGCTTTCACCGTACCTGGCAGGGGACTTTTTCAATGGAAGGTGATGCCTTTCGGACTCCACGCGGCACCAGCAACATTTCAACGAGCTCTGGATCGGGTAATTGGACCCGAAATGCTTCCCCATGCTTTCGCTTATCTGGACGACACCATCGTCATTGGCAAAACGCTGGAGGAACACATGGCCAACCTGAAGGAAGTGTTTCGGCGACTACGAGCGGCAAATTTGAGGATCAACATCGAGAAGTGCGATTTCTTCAAACAGGAGCTGAAATATCTGGGCCACAAGGTGACGGAACGCGGCATTTGCACCGACCCAGAAAAGGTAGACGCAATTTCCAAATTGAAGCCACCAACTAATGCAAAGGAACTGCTACATTACCTCGGAGTGGCATCTTGGTATAGGCGATTCGTCCCAGACTTCGCAAATACAGTACATCCACTGAAGAAAGGAGTGAAATGGTCATGGTGCGAGGAACATCAAGAAGCCTTCGAAAACGTGAAGGAGAAATTGACCAAAGCACCCGTCCTGGCGTCCACCCTTATGCCACCATGGCCACAACAACGCACGCAGAAGGAAAATAATTTAAAATTTTTTTTTAAATTATAATTTTTTTTTTAATATTTGATCCACCTTAATGCCATCATGACTCCTCGGCAAGGGAAAAACAATGAGCCGGGCAAATACGCGCACAAGGGAAAAAAAAAAAAAACATATTTGTGGTTAACTTTTTTAAACTTTATATCTCTCCCAACTCAGCTCAACGGCTATTGCACATGCGTGCACACAGCATAAGCAGCACCCATGTATATGTACATATACCCAGAGCCAAATAATCCCGCTTCGGCTCAAAGTCCAGAGAGTAATGCATCGCAAAAAATGTTCCCTCTCCTAATTCAACTCAACTGGGAGAACAAGTGAATAAACAGCGCAAAATTTGGGTATGTGTGTTTGGTTATACACTTCTCTCGACTCGTTCTCCGCTCTAGAATATGCAAATATGCCAAGTTGCGGTAAAACCCACCGACGACTTACATACATAGCTCGGTCCAGTCACGCCCCTGTAACTACAACATTCGGCAATGCAATTTCAATTGTACGCCCAAATTATAAATATAAATATGTATGCTGGTTTCTAGTTAGGAAACAAGCGTGGAAGTAACGGAATTGGGCGAAGGGCAGCCGAAAACAGAGAGCGTGGCCTTGGCCTATATAAACGGCAGCCGGCCGCATACCAATTACCACAAGTAATTATTCAGCAACAAGATGAGCAGCAACGTGAGCAGCAGCAAGAGGAGCAGCATCAAGAGGAGCAGCAGCAAGCAGGCACTGACCAGGCTGCCCTTCCACCCTCGCCGGAGCACCCGGAAGCCTCCGCCGCTAGAGCTGGCAGCGGAATGTTTCTCCACCCTGCCGCCGGACACGGACGTGTTGGAACTGGCGACATCTCCAATCCTGGAGTATGACGGGCTGACGCCGCCACCAACGTCGTCACCATGGCCGGCAGGGGCGGTGTTCCGCTGGCCGGCAGCCGGAGAGGAGGAAGCAGTGCCGCCATCAGCAAAGCCGCTGGTCCAGCCACACCGGTGCAGCCGCCGGTACAGCCGCCGGTGCAGCCGCCGGTACAGCCGCCGGTGCAGCCGCCGGCGCAGCTAGCAGCAAACAGAGCAGCGCAGCAGCCGGCAAAGGGAACCAAGAGGACGGCGAAACCTCCGGTGCGGCCACTAACGCCCACAATAATCGAGGTGCTGGACAGCGACGAGGAGGGGCCCAAGCGGAGGGTCCGGTTCGACGCGCGCATCCAGCGGCAGGTGCCCATGACGCCTGGGCGTCAACTCTGCTTAGAGGCGTACGCCCCACCGCCGCCACCATCACCGGCATCGCCACCACCGCCGCCACCGCCGGCACCACCATCGAGGTGGCAGGAGATGGTGGGAATTGCCTGACCGGACGAGGTGGCCCAGGAGGCCCGACGCCT